>CAMTDV010000001.1:34469702-35932202 GCA_947069175.1 Scalesia atractyloides
TTCTAGTTTAATGATATGCTTAAGGTAGTATTATACTATGATACCCGTGTGTCCCATACCATGACATACCCCCGCGATCAAGGTAAGCACAACGATTCATCGTAGCAGGTGAGTATACTGAGATAATCCTTTATCTTTTACAACGTCAGACTATTGGTGAACTGGTCAATACTTTCGTACAGCAGAGTGACCAATAGTATCTGATGAGGGTTAGGCAAATACCTTATGTGGTATGTATGAATTCATGGAATTTTCTCATGATGAGATTTCCTTTCTTTTAAGGTTTTGGCCCTTTCAAAGGATATCCTGATTGTGCCTAGGTCTGCATATAATCTGGATGCAATAGAAGGGCAGCCAAGATATCCCTGGATGACTCAACAGCATAAAGACCCGAAACCTCAGGCGTTGGCTATCTATCAACACAGGATCTAAAACCATGAAATCATACGCCTACAGTGTGTGACCCTCTGAATATATAGTTCTTTATGTTTATATCATTTGGCTTACACTATTCGGTTGAGATCTAGACCTATCAACATATCACCTTCGATTCAAGTCTTTCCCGCTACAACACCTTACATGTGTTAGTCAGAAACTTTATCATGAAGAAGTATTTCATTACCCAATCATTGCAAAAGCTGTTTAAAAACTAATTTTTTTTATGTTTCTCCCCTAAATTTGTGCATATGCATGAACAAATTTACGAAGCAAACTGAAATTAGAGAAAGACAAAAAACTAAACAGAAAAGATAGAGGATGCTCAGTTAGAAATAACGGATCATTTTGAGGAGATCCACAAGCACTAGAAAAGGCGCGTTGCTAACGGGTTTCGTGAACAAATCTGCCACGTTTGCATTGGAGTGGATTTGCTCGAGTTTCACGAGACCCTTTTCATAACAATCAGGAATAAAATGAACTTTGATATTTATGTGCTTGATTTTGGAGTGAAAAACAGGGTTTTGACAATTTGGATAGTGGCATCATTATCACAATAAATTATTGTGTTTAGATAAGTCAAACCGTAATCCGCAAGCTGGTGTTGCATCCATAAAACCTGGGAGCAGTAAGCAGATGCTGCGACATATTCTGCTTCCGCTGTAGAAAGCGAGACCGTCTGCTGCTTCTTGCATTGCCAAGAGATTAATCTATCTCCCAAGAATTGGTATCCAGCTGAAGTTGAGCGCATATCCCTGTCTGTACCTCCAAGATTACTGTCAGAGAAAGCATACAGTTCAAATTCAGAATTTTTAGGATACCAGAGGCCCAGTGATGGTGCCCCTTTGAGGTACCTAAAGATTCGTTTAACAACATGTAAATGGGAGAGTTTAGGAGTAGCCTGATATCGAGCACATTGGCAAACGGCAAACATGATATCTGGCCGACTTGTAGTGAGATACATGAGTGAACCAATCATAGACCGGTACATGGTTGGATTGACAGACGTTCCTTCAGCGTCTTCATTTAGTAAAGGCAGTTTTGCAATAGGTGAAGCCGTAGGCTTTGAATCTGTAAGCTTGAATTTCGCAAGAACCTCATTAACATATTTCCCTTGATGAATCAAGATTCCTCGCGGGCTCTGACGAACTTGAAGTCCTAAAAACATAGTCATCTCCCCCAGTGATCTCATCTCAAATTTTTTCTTCCTGATCTCTTCAAATTCCTGACATAGACCATCATTCGTAGAACCAAAAATAATATCATCGACGTAAATTTGAACAAGTATAATGTCCTTGTCAACATGTTTGATGAACAAAGTTTGATCAATGGTTCCCCGAGTATATCCATGAGCAAGCAAATGCTCTGTTAGAGTTGCGTACCATGCGCGAGGCGCTTGATGAAATCCATACAAAGCTTTGTCCAATTTGTATGCATAATCTGGCTTGTCAGGATCAGTGAAACCCGGTGGTTGTGCCACGTATACTTCCTCTTTCACCATGCCGTAGAGAAAAGCAGTCTTGAAATCCATTTGATAGACGGTGAAGTCCATGTAAGATGCATATGCCAAGAAAATGTGAATAGCCTCCAATCGAGCTACCGGTGCATAAACCTTATCATAGTCCAACCCTTCAATCTGACGGAAACCCTGAACAACCAGTCGAGCTTTGTTCCGAACAATAACTCCAGTGTCATCCTGTTTATTGCGAATGACCCAGCGTGTTCCAAGAGCACGTTTTCCTTGAGGAAGCTGCACCAATTTCCATACACCAAGCTATTCAAACTGATTGAGCTTTTCATGCATAGCGTCAACCCAACCGGGTTCCTGCAAGGCGACATCAATGCTTTTACGTTCAATTTGTGAGATAAAGCAAGAGTAAAGACAAGTATTGATATCCCCTGATTGACTGCGGGGTTCGAACTGCAGCAGTAACAGGACCAATAACATTTTCAATTGGATGATCGCGCTGTAGACGCTGTGGGATCGGCGTAGCAGGGACAATGAGATCTGTTTGCAAGTTTGTAACACTCGGTAAGACAACTCCAGATGACTCCCCCTCATTAGTTGCACCAGTGGGAGTGTTGAATGATGAATCAACAGAACATTCTGGTGGTGTAGGCTCAGGAAACAGAGATGAGCCTAAGACATCGGGAGGAGTAGGCCCTTCATTTATCACAGGAAATTCTGTGTTTGGAGCCTCAACTTCAGGGGAATCATCCTGAGGAATCTGTTCAAAAGCCGTTTCCTGATGCTGTGATACTGGTGAAGGTGTAGATATAGCTTCATTGAATCCAGGTGGATCCACACTCAGCTGCTTGAAAGAGTCTTGCAGCTGTTCAGCATTGGCATCATCTTCAGTTAAGATAGGTATCGTTGGAAGGTCAGAAGTTTTGCTTGTCCCTGCAGTCACATAAGAAGGGACATCAACATGTTTAAACAAAGAGGAATAATCATAGAGCCAGTCAGCACCAATGCGTGTGTCCTTGTGATTCTCCTCCAGCCAACCCACATTGTAGGTTTCAACTACCACTTCTTGATATGATTATAGACATTATTGGAAGTATTTTTAGAATATACGATGAAAATGCATGGATCCCAGCGTGATTCAGATTTTCCCTTAGCATCCATGAGCAGAAGAACACAAGGGCATCCGAACTTGCGGAAATACTTGACCGAAGGTTTGCGACCCTCAACCACTTCGTACGGTGTTTTCATGTGTCTTTTGTTGATCAGGGCATGATTCTGAATATAACAAGCGGTATTGACTACTTCTGCCTAGAAAAGAAGAGGTAGTTCGGATTCAACCAACATAGTACGTGCAGCTTCAATCAGTGTTCGATTTCTCCATTCTGCAACCCCATTTTGTTGTGGAATTCTAGCTGCACTAAACTGTCGATCAATACCCTTGAAGAAGCAGAAAGAAGTTAAGGTAGCATTCCTAAACTCTGTTCCATTATCATAATGAATAGCCTTCACGGTGGTGTCTGCCTGGTTTTCGATAAGTGTGATGAACTGTTTAACTAACTCAACGGTTTCACTCTTTTGTGCCAGAAAGAAGACCCAAGTGAATCGTGAGTAGTCATCAATAATAACCATACACTATGCCTTCCCGCCAATGCTCAGAACATCCATGGGACCAAACAGATCCATATGGAGCAATTCTAAGACTTGAGACGTGGAAGGTGCGGGTTTAGACTTGTGCGGTTGTCGATGTTGTTTCCCACGTGCACATGATTCACACTTTTCAATCTGCATAAGTCCCAAACTGGTATATCTCTGATTAAACCACCTTTTGCAAGTCTATTTAAGTTCTTCATGTTGATATGTCCGAGTCGACTATGCCATAACATTGCATCGTGCTCAGCAGTCGACGAGAACAAGCAAGTAAGCTTGTCAGTGGGAGCTTTGTTCGTGTCGATGACATATGCATTTCCTTTTTGTGCTGCTTTGAGAAGAATCCGTTCATCCGGAATGATGATGCCTGGTTTCAGTACATAACACCCTTTCTTGGTAAAGAGAACATCCAAATGATTATCACAGAGCTGAGACACACTTAAAAGACTATGCTTCAACTCTGGTACATAATTCACATCTTGAAGTTGTGAGCTCCATTGCAAACTGTTCCTCTCATAGGGATCTTTCCTGTTTCACCACCTGCAAAAGAGACAAACCCGCCATCGAAAAACTGAATGTCATTCAACTACGAGATGTCCCCAGTCATGTGCCTAGAACAGCCACTGTCGATATACCAGAGTCTGACGAGGGTTCGCCAGAGTTGTTCCTGCATAGTTCAACAGGTTTTAGTTAGAAGCTGCAACCCATGCCATTGACGATCTGGGCATGCCATGGGCATCAACATAAGTAACCTCACGAAAAATTAAATTAGTTGAGGATGAGGTCGATGATGCTTTTGATATGTCTGATTTTAGGGCAGAAGACTGAATCTTGGTCAAGATCTTAGGCCTCCAGGTTAGCGAGTCAGAGTTCTGCACAGTCCTTGGAGTGCTAGAAGGATTCTGAGAACCTGAAGGTCTTAGAGATTTGTGAGTTTGAATCTTGGCCGTGTTCCAGTCTTGATCAGAAAATCGAGCCTGATATAGGCGATTTGGCATAGCTTTTGATATTTTAAGAATAATGCTTTGAAAGGTGTGAAGGCCTTTTAACAATTTTGCGCAATATGCTCGGGAAATCCACAGTTGAAACAGGTCTGCCTCTTCTAGAAGAAGGCAGTCCGTTCAGCTTGGGAAATTCTAGGCAATTTGTCTGTCAGTTTCTTGCTTTCTAGTACTGACGGCTGGTGCAAGGATTTGGTCTTTGCTGTTGTCTGCGCACAACCATCAGCACACTTGTAAGTTGTATGCTTTGAATTAGTCAATTTGGAGTTAGTAGACTCAGGCTCAAATTTAACTGATTTATGTTCAGCTTGTTGCTTCACATATTCAGTTTGGGGCTGCTGAGTCAGTTTCTCAGAATGAGGAACTGACTAAGCAGTCGCCTTTTCATTTGTCTGAGACGCCAGTTTGGTTTTCTTCTTTTTGGATCTACGTGTTCTCCGTTTCTTATTATTAATTTTCAAACCATTTTGCGTGGCAGATTCTTCAGAAGAGACGGGTGATTCAACAAGGACTTCCTTTTCTGTATTGGCAGAATTGGACACAGCTTGGGCAGGGGCTGGTGCAGGAGCAGCAGATTGAGGAATGCCGCCTTTTTGAGCTGCAGCCGGAATGGCGGGACTAAACACCATGTTAGATACTGAGCATGGTTTTATGTCTGAACCTGCGCTGCAGAAATCATAGTAGGAGTCTGAGACTGAAGACCGTAGACGTACTGAGTCTTCTGTGGTAAGGCAAGAGCACCACGTTTGAGCTACCCGGTGTATGGGAACTTCCTTGCAAAGGGCTATAAACAAGATTTTGTGACACTAACGCTGCATTTTGCCCTTTAATACCAGCCGCCATCAGACTACTTTGATGATTGATGTCTCTCTGCTTATTATCTATCTCACAAGATTTAATAGTTGCAATCATTTCTGTGAGAGTGACATCATTCAGATTTTTCGTTTTCTTGATCATTCCAACATCAGCATCCTAACTCTTCGGTAACGAATTTAACAGCTGTCTATTCATAACATTGTTGGTAAGAGTAATTTTAGCTGAAATCATCTGAGAAACGAGCTTCACATATCTTCGGATCTGGTTCTCAATGGTTTCCCCATAAATATGATTAAACGAGCTGAATTGTTGATTCAGCTGATTAACTCTGCTGGCCTTCATATCAGCATTTCCCTCATAAAGATTTTGCAATTCACTCCACACTTCTTTGGCGGTCTTGCAATTTCTGACAGCTATAGAAATGTCAGGTCCAAGTGCCATTGTTACACAACTGAAGCCTTTTCATCTTCTTCAATAATTTTCACATCTTCCAGAGTCCACAAATGATTTGGTTTTGGAATCTTTGTATCTCGATCTTCAGCGGTACTGTAAACAATTGTTCGAGGAGCGTTCATAATGCATCTCCAAACCCCAGGCTCTTTGGCCTTGCAGTACTGCTCAAATCTGAACTTCCACTCATAATATTCATCTCAGTATAACAGACGGGGCACCATAGTTGAAGTGCCAATAACTTGATCTAATTCTTGATGAAGGGCTAGAGTCTGTGATTGCAGTGCAGCCAAAGTGGCATTGGTCAAATCTTGAGCGGTCATATCATGGTTAACTTTATTAAAATTACCAAGTAAGTTAAATTAAAGTTAATTTGAAATTCTTATAATGAACAGTGATCTGAAAATGTGTCCAAAATAACGGGTCCGAAATGAGTCCGAGATAGACAATTCCGAGATAGACAGATCCGAAATCAGTCCGAGATAGACAATTCCGAAATGAGACCGAGATGAAAATCTGGAAAGCAATGAAGATTAATCCGGAATGAACTTGATCCAGAATGAATATTGATCCGGAATGAAGATTAATCCGGAATAAAGTTTAATCCGGTATGAAGATTGATCCGGAATGTTGTCCTTATCCGGATGCAACATTAGTCCGAATAATCTGCAACAGATAAACACAAACAGTGATCCTTATCCGAAATAAGAGCAATCCGGATTAGGTTGTTGAGAATATTCCAGGAACAGTAGTCTGGGATCAATCCGAGATGGATGATCTCCTTCGTGTTCTTCGGGATCTTCAACAGTGGCCAATCCGAAATCTTTGAAACTTCTTCGTTTTCTTCGGAATCCGCAACAGTATCTAATCCGAAATCCTCAAGCCTTCTTCATGTTCTTCGGAACAGTAGCGATGCAAGCTAAAATAACAGCAATCTTCAACTCTGAACAGTAATCCAGGTTGAACAGCAACAACTTTCAATTCTGAACGGTTCTTCGATCTGCGACACCTGGAGCCTGTATTGTACAACAGGCTCTGATACCAATTGTAAGTCCAGTAACCGGATCTAACAGGTATCGTAAGACTAATCGATTGCGGAAATAAAGATTAGAATGAAGAACAACTCTTGAATCAAAAACAACTTGCATACACCAGAATAGTGTCTGATACAAGTTTTTCAATGATAACTCTCTAACCCCAAAACATTAACCTAATACATATATTTATACTAATCATCTAGCCCACTAGTTACAACCTTAGGCCCATGAGGCACTAGGAAGCCCAAAACCCTTCAATAAGCCCAAATGTAACACTAATGTGTAAACCTCCAATAATATAAGCCCAACAAGTTTCAATAATACATAGGTTGGGATTCGATATAAATAAAATTTACCTACTACTAAATGTACAAACATGATACCATTAGTCCTCTAGTTTATGGATTATTATTTTTTAGTTTTACATAAGCTAGTTGTTTGCAATTGATCCCTCTCGTGTATGTGTGTGAGATTAGATAAAAATTGAAGTATGAAAGATCATCAGCCCATCCCCAGGGGAGGATTTTAGCTGATATAGATAGCAAGAATTGTTTCTTTTAATGGTAAATTTTGTTAAGTGTAGCCTGCAAAACTCATTTGTTTTTTTTTCTTTTTTCGAGTGCTTAAGTTTAATCAAGCAACAAGTGATGGTAAAACATGCAAAGTTTGATGAACTAGACATACCCTTGTATGCATATGCGTCAAGACATATTGCAACAATGACTCAAACTTAAGAAGTCAGACACATCATTATGATGAGTTGGAAACATCGTACTAAGTTAGACGCACCATTTACATGCATATGATTAAAAATTGTTATAGAAAAGTTCTGAAACTACCATTATAATCAACTGACGCATGGTGTGTGTCAAAACCTACAATAGTGCATCAGACATTGCCTCTGGACCCGTACCTTTTTATGGATGCGCGGTTGTAGTGTGGTCAATCACTCAGACGTACAGATTGTCATGGTATAAATTTTCTAATGGAAAAGAAGAGTGTAAGAGCTGCCTAAATATATTCTTTACCTTTTTGCTCTTTACAATTTTTATCTCACATGAATGACAGTTATGTGACCAGTCACAGATACAATCAAATCAAATCAAAACTATTGTTTATATATAACACCACCATCCTTTCCAACTTACAATCACATACATATTCAAGTTGTAAACGAATTTACACTTAAAGATTGCATTATATCCAAAAAGGAAGTAAAACACAACTAAGCCATATACTTCAAGTGGCAGAAGAATCTTGAAGAAGTCCATCACGTATCTGGGAGGCGACATCACGAACCGCACCCGGTCCATGAGGAAGAAACACGGCCGACGACTTCGAAGACGCACCGATTTCCTTCATTGTGTCAAAATACTGAGTCACTAGAACCATGTCCATCACATCTTTTGCAGTGGTTCCGGGAACATTCACCGAGAATCCCAACACGCTGTCTCTCAGACCGTCCACAATGGCTTGCCGCTGGCGGGCTATACCCAAACCCGATAGGTATTTGGACTCCGCTTCCCCCTCCGCTCTCTTGATTTGCAGAATTTTCTCAGCTTCCGCCTTCTCAGTAGCTGCCATCCGCAACCTTGCAGCTGCAATATACTTGGTTAACAACTTTGCTTATCTTTTCCGTTAAGTAACCTCTATTATTCATAATATAATATTTACTATGATGTATTATTTTTAATCCTTGAACACCCAAAATAAAAAAAAGCGGCGTTTATATAAAAAATCATATTTGGAAGAAGTTACCAGCATTGATCTCATTCATTGCCCTCTTAACATGCTCATCGGGTTCTATGTTAACGATCAATGTCTGAACTATCTCGTATCCGTATGCAGACATCGCCTACAAACAAGATTCAGAAGATATAAAACAGATCAATAATCAATAATCAAGCTTCTTGAACATCAATAAACGATACCTTTTCAAGTTCTTCTTCAACGGCTTTTGCAATTTCATTCTTTTGCTCAAAAGTGTCATCGAGATTCAGCTTTGGAACAAAAGCTCTTATGACTATGAATATATATAGAATCCCATATTAGAAAATACAGTTATATAGACATAAATTGAGTGGATGTTTGTTTGTACCATCAAACACATAGGCTTGGATTTGGGACCTGGTATTGCTGAGCTTATAGAAAGCATCGCTTGCTTTATCAGCGAGAGCCCGGTATTGTATGGAAGCGACAACATTGACGAACACATTATCCTATAAAAGCAAGATTAATTAAAATACATGCCCCAAAAGCAATCTCAAGTAAAAACTGAATATGACAAGTTAAAGAGGAGTTAGGTAAACCTTTGTTTTCGTCTCCCACTTGACATCCAGCTGCTGAACTCTGAGCGTAAGCTGACCAGCAAGCTGTTTACCAAATATCCATGGAACACAGTGACATCCAGGCTCCAAAACATCATCAAACTTCCCAAACGACTACTTAATAGCAACTGTCGATTGGTCTACTTGATACAAACAAAACAGGTTTCCCATGATCCAAAACCTAGGGCTTCTTTTATCACCAACACGCGGGGGGGGGGGGGGGTGTGGGTCAATGATAAGAAGATAATTGAGAAGAAAGAATATAAAAGATCAGACCGACGTCGCAGCAGCAGCTGGAATTCTTATTATTTATTTTGGATTGGATTGGATTGGATGTGCACCTCACAAATTATCCATTTTTCTCTTTTCTTATTTAAATTATAATTTTATATCTTTTCCAGTTTGACTTTTATGAAATTGAAATATGTTTTCTTTTTATATTTTTTCTATTTAAAAGGTCACTAATTGTTTTTTTTATCATAACTTTATTATAACAACTACTTGGAATCCGTGTATTACATGATTTAGATTAGTAAAATTTTATTTCATTTTTGTAATTTTAAATGTGAGATGATAAAAGGTAAAAGAGTTCAATGAAAATCATATAAAAACAGAAACAAAATAGTTATGAATTAAGTTTTTATTATAAAAAGGTAAAGTTTGAATAATGAAAATCATGTGAGGTCGCTAAAAACAAAATAAGGAATGTATTAAATGTAATATTGAAAAGAAAATAAAGTAAATTTAAAACGCGTAAAGATCTATATGTAAGTTAGATGGATATACGGATTAAACGAAAAATAAAAATTAAAGTTGCTTAGAATTATGTATATACATCCTTTAAAATTTTTGTTTGTTTGGTTTAAGTATAATTATAATAAATAAATACATAAATAATGATATAGAGATAGATTTAGATTTAGAGATATAGAAAATATTGGGATCAAAATAGAGATGAAGATTATATAAATATTGAACATGTATATTTTAAATTTTTATATAATCTTTATTTTTTCTTTAGCTTTATCTTTATGTCTATCTTTATCTCGATAACTAATAAGTAAAATTTTAGGAGAGATATGACACAATTCTATGCAATATTAATTTTTGTTATAATATAATAATTATTATTATATGTCATGTATAGAATATAGAATGAGGATGCTTTCATAATTCTATGAAAATTAATAATAGAGAGAACTCTTGTAAGTATTCTTGTCTCGCATTATTGTTTTGTACATTGTTCATTTAATGTTTGGGGCCTAGCATCTAGTATGTCTTCGTGCCTTTTACGATTGTTTTGTTGTCATGATCCATATATATTTATCCCAATATATAATTGTGCAATTGAATGAACCTATATATATATATATATATATATATATGTCTGTGCCTTCTACAATTGTTTTGTTGTCATGATCCACATATATTTATCCCAATATATACTTGCGTAATTGAATGAACCCCTATATATATATATATATATATATATATATATATATATATATAATTTTTGGGAGAACTGCGAGAACTAATGTGAACACATCGAAAATAGCTAAAAAATCTAAAAAACACAAAAAAAGATTTTTAATTTTTTTTTAAAACCGCTATATTTCATCACTAAATAAATAAATAAAAAATTCGAGTAACAATTATCCATGCACATGTGCATATGTATCATTTCTTTGACAAATTCCGTGATACATTTCGTTTACACTAACATCCATAATACACTACTTTTTACATTACCAATATTAGAAATGCACATATGCATCTATATGTATGAACATGATATACCGTGTTTTGGTACATTACTTTGAATACACTTTCACTTTCATCTATCATAATGTTGGGCTTGGAGCATTAAAGGTTTATTAATTAGGGATGTATTTGGGCTTTTGGGGTTAATGTGGGCTTCCTAGTGCCTAATGGGTCTAGGGTTGTAATTATGGGCTTAGTGATGCTTATAAATGGAAGGGCTAGGTCATAGAGAAAATGTTAGAGAGTTGAAAGCAAAAACTTGTATTAGACATCTTTGTTGTATGCAAGTTAGAATCATTCAAAGTTGTTCTTCTTCCTAATCATAATTTTCGCTACTGATTAGGTTAGTGATACCTGTTTGATCCGTTTATGAGACTTACAATTGGTATTAGAGCCTGCTGTTCTAATACAGGCTCCGGGTATTGCTGACTGAAGAAGTTTTGGAAGTGTGTTGCTGCTGTTTGGATCGTCGTTTTGGTGTTCCGGATCACTGTTCATCGTCAGAGGCTACTGTTCCGAAGAACTCGAAGAACTTGTGAAGAATTCGGATCTGGTACTGTTCCAGATTCTGAAGAACACGAAGAAGGTTCTCACAATTCGGATTAACCATTGTTCCGGATTCTGAAGAACATAAAGGAGATCATCCATCTCGGATTGATCCCGGACTGTTGCTTGTTCCGGATTGTAGTCCGAGTTACTGTTGCGGTTGTTGAATTCCTTGCATCTCGGAATTCAGTTGGAGAAAAGGCGGGTCACTGTTCCGGATTCTCATCAGACAAGACAGGCGTTTCGGATTCTCCATTCCGGATTCTTGATTCCGGATTTATATTCAGATTTGGTTATTCCGGATCATACATCTCGGATTCTCCATTTCGGATTTGGATTTCGGATCTACATTTCGGTCTTCTTATTTCGGATCTCATCTCAGGTTTTCTATTTCGGATCTTCAAGTCGGATTCAGCAATCCGGATTGTTCATTTCGGATTCTTTAGTTTGGATTACTCATCAATTCGGAAAATCTATCCGGGTTGACCATCCTTGACTTCAGGATTGCCATTTCGGATAATATTTCCGGGTTAACCATCTTTGACTACAGGATTGACCTTTTCAGATTGAGTACTGTTCATCGGAAACACTTAAAATTAATTAAACTTTAAATCAATTTGGTAAAATTTTAATTAATTTAATTTCAATGGCTGGATTCATGACCGCACAAGACCTGACAAATGCCACATTGGCTGCCCTGCAATCGCAAACTTTAGCCCTCCACCAAGAGCTGGATCAGGTAATTGGCACTTCCACCAAAGTGCCACGTTTATTGTACGAAGATGAATACTACGAGTGGAAGTTCCGCTTCGAACAACATTGCAAGGAAAAAGAACCCGGCGTGTGGAGATGCATCATGAATGGTCCAAGAACCATAGTGTACAACACAGAGCAAGATCCTGAAACGAAAATTCCCAAGCCCATACACCTATGGACTCCAGAGGACAACAAGATCATAGAGAAAGATGAGAAGGCTTCTGCAACTCTAACCATGGCTCTAGGACCTGATATTTCTATCGTGGTCAGAAACTGTAAAACCACAAAGGAGGTTTGGAGTGAGTTGCAAAATCTCTACAAGGGAAATGCCGACATGAAAGCAAGTAGCGTGAATCAGCTGAATCAACAATTCAGCTCGTTCAATCACATATATGGGGAAACCATCGAAAACCAGATATGTCGCTATGTCAAGCTGGTTTCCCAGATGATTTCAGCTGAGATCACCCTCACCAACAGTGCCATGAACCGACAGTTATTAAATTCACTGCCCCAAAGTTGGGATGCAAACGTGGGCATGATCAAAAAGACAAAGAACTTAAATGATGTCACTCTCACTGAGATGATAGCTACTATAAAATCATGTGAGATTGACAACAAGCAGAGGGAGATCAACCATCAAAGCAGTTTGATGGCCGCAGGGATGACAGGGCAGAACGCGACTTTAATGTCACAGAATCTCATCTATAGTCCTCTACAAGGAAGTGCACAAGCACCGGGTGGATCAACTGTTGTTTACAGTCCTATTGCCACGCCTCAAAACACTCAGTATGTGTATGGTTTTCAATCTCCAAATCCTACAACGGTTTCAGCTGCTCAAGTTCACACACAGTATCATGCTCAGTATCCTAACATGGTTTTCAGTCCTGCAACTCCTCAAACAGTGCAACAAGGCGTCACTCCTCAAACTGCTGCACCAGTCCCTGGACCTGCTCAACCCGCGCCCAATTCTGCGTTTCTCACTAAAGAAAACGAAGAGAAACTGGCTATTGCGGCATCAATTATCAAAAGCTTAAACGCCTTCCTGGCAGGTGATCTGACCCCTCCATATATTCTTCCAACAGAAGTTGATCAAATCATGGAGGAGGACCTGGACGAGATCGATGTCTCTTGGAATTTAGCAATGGCTGCTTTTCGGGTCAACAAGTTTCAGAAAAAGTATGGAAGGCAACCCTTGTCAACCTTGAAGACTGGTCTCACAAAGGACAAACTTAGATGTTACCGATGTCACGAACTAGGACACTTCGCTAGGGAATGCAAGAAGCCACCATCAGGGTATGTATCATCCAGGGTCGCTGATATACAGAGCAGTGACAGACAGCTGGTTCCCGTCTCTCCTTCCAAGTCAACTTCGAGTCCATCAAGCAACTCAGGCGGGAAGTCCATAGCACTGGTGGCCCAACAGCACGAGGGTTTCAACTGGGCAGATGCTGCAGCTCAAATGGAAACCTTGAATCTATCCAAGAACAGTAACCACTGCATGATGGCGCAGACAACTGAGACGCCCGATCTTTCAGAATTGGTAAATCGAATACTCTGTTCTGATAGTTGTCATTTTAAATTATCACAAATGCGCGCCCACAATTCAACTCTAGTAGCTGAATATCAACAAGCTGTGTCACAGAACATCGCCCTTAAACATAAGAACAAGCTTCTTATGGAGAAGGTGAAGCTCATAAACAGGATGTGGCTCAGCTAAAGCTAGACTTGAACCAACAACAATGTGGGTCTACGACTACAAGCTAAAACTAGCTTAAAAGGAGTAGAACTTCAAGCAGCCTTAGCCAAGCTGAATTCTTTGACAGGGAAGCTTCACGAAAACGGAATAAACATTAAGAAATTTGAAACTTCTAGTAAACTAGTTAAGGACTTATGTGACCTCCAGCTTAATTATCAAAAGAAATTTACTAAAGGCCTTGGGTACAATAGGGCGCCTCCACCATATAATCACAACTATACTAGAATGCCTGAATCTAAGGAAGAGGTAGAAAATGCTAAAAAATGATGTATGGTAAACCGTCAGATTATTTATCCAAACCATGGATGCCCTATTACCCAGAGTTCTCCAAACCCACTGAACTCAAGAGGTATGATGTCTTTGTGGCTTCTACATCACTTCCATGCGAAACTAGTAATCGTCCCTCTGAAAGTACAGATGGATTAGAGAAAGAAGTGCCTGAGGGAGAAACATCCTCCACAAAATCTAACGAAAAAGAATCTTCTGATACTCAAACTAAACTTGTGAACGATACTAATGTGTCTAATTCATGTGCAGAAGAAATTTTAGTTGAGGATATCACACAGGGTGATGAAGAGGAATGTACGAATACACATTCAGACAATTCAGCTGATGATTATGCTTTTTATAAACCTGCCTTTGACATTTTAAATCAATTTCTTGCTGAACAATTTACATGCTCAAACAGTGTTGGTTGTGTTGAGAATTTAGACAGTTTTAATTATGGTTTTTCATCAAATACTGATGTTTTGAACAATGCTAATAATTGTGATAACTTGTGTGATGAGAAAATGAATTTAGCTACAGGTTCTGCATCAACAGATGATTCGGCTTCATCAGCTTCAGCTGAGGATACCGAATGTTCAGCTTCAGCTGAGGGTACCGAATGTTCATCTTCAGAGGCTGCGTCTGTTGATGCATCTCCTAGGGTTGACAGTGTGAAAGTCGACCAACCAACCGTTTCTGTAAACGTTGATGGTGACATAACTCTAGAAGACTCGGGCGACTCAACACAAGGGACTGATTCTGAAACGACAGAAGATGAACACACGTTTACTGATGATTCAAATGAAAATATTAAACCTGATCTTGAAACGGAACCTCAAACTTCTCAAAATTGCGAGGTTCCACAGTCATCTGCTGAAATTTCAGAACAGGATGTCCCTGTGGAGCCACTCGTGTTCTCTACAGAACTGTCACGAAGTGTGATTTGAAGAGTAAGACTAAAAAGAGGAGAACACGCCGATCTAAAAAGAAGAAAACCAAACAAACGTCTACAAAAACTAAAACGGCAACTGCTGAGTCTTCTCATCAAGCTGAGGAATCAACTGAATAGTCGCACACTGAATCTGTTAAGCAACCAGCTGAACAAATATCAGTTAAAATTTTGCCAAAAGCTCCATGTTCAAAATCCTTCAATTCAAATCACAAACCTAACAAGTGTGCTGATGGTTGTGCGCAGGACACCATCAAGACCAAGACCGTGCATCACCGGTCAGTACCCGCCAGCAAGAAACTGACAGACAAATTGCCCAGAATTTCCCAAGCTGAACGAACTGTTTTCTTCCAGAAGAGGCAGACCTGTTTCAATTGTGGATCTCCCGGGCACATTGCTCGAAATTGTCAAAAGACCTTTACCTCTTTTAAAACTTTGTATTCCAGACATCAGAAGGCTATGCCTAATCGCCCACCTGAGGCTCGATTTGTGGCTAAGTCTTCTGATCAAGACTGGAACTAGGCCAAGAAAAATTCTGTTAAACCATTGAGACCTACAACTTCCCAGAATCCCTCTAGCACTCCAAGGATTGTGCAAAGGTCTGATTCGGTAACCTGGAGGCCTAACTCAGTGGCCAAGAATTAGTCTACTACCCCACTGACTAATAAATCAAAAGCATCATCAACCTCATCCTCAACAAATCTGATCTCTCATGAGGTTACTTATGTTGATGCTAATGGCAAGCCCAGATCTTCTATGGCCTGGGTTCCCGTTACTAACTAGAACCTGTTGAAATGTGCAGGAACAGCTCTTGCGCGCTCTTGTTCGATTATGGTACATTGATAGCGGCTGTTCCAGGCACATGACATGAGACATCTTGCAGTTGAATGACATTCAGTTTTTCGATGGCGGGTTTGTTTCCTTCGCAGGTGGAGAAACAGGGAAAATCACAATGAGAGGAACTGTTTTCAATGGAGCCCTGAGCTTTAAGAATGTCAATTATGTACCAGAATTGAAGCACAGTCTGTTGAGTGTGTCTCAACTCTACGACAATCATCTAGATGTTCTCTTCACAAAGAAAGGATGTTATGTGCTAAAACCGGGTTTAATCATTCCAGATGATTGGATTCTTTTGAAAGCTTCATGTAAAGGAAACGCGTATGTAATTGATATGAACCAGGCTCCTTCTGACAAGCTCACTTGCCTTTTCTCTTCGACATCCGAACATGACGCCATGCTATAGCATTACAGACTGGGTCACATCAACATGAAGAATTTAAATCATTTTGCAAAAGGTGGTTTAGTCAGAGATCTACCAATTCGTGATTCATGCAGATAAAAAATGTGAATCATGCGCGCGTGGGAAACAACATCGAGAGTTGCACAAAACCAAAGCCGTACCCTCCACTTCTCAAGTCTTAGAACTACTACATATGGATCTCTTCGGTCCAACAGACATCCACAACACTGGAGGGAAGGCTTACTGTCTGGTTATTATTGATGACTACTCTCGATTCACCTGGGTTTTCTTTCTCACACATAAAAGTGAAACCGCTGAGCTAGTCAAACAATTTGTCACGCTTATGGAAAACCAGACAGATTCTACGGTAAAGGCTATTCGGTGTGACAATGGGACATAGTTTAAGAATCTTACCTTAAACTCTTTCTGCTCCTCCAAGGGGATTGACCGACAGTTCAGTGCAGCCAGAACCCCACAACAAAATGGGGTTGCAGAACGTAAAAATCGCACACTTATTGAAGTTGCACGCACTATGCTGGTTGAATCTGAGTTACCTCTCATCTTCTGGGCAGAAGCAATTAACACTACATGCTATATTCAGAATCATGCCCTGATCAATAAATGCCACATGAAGACTCCATACGAAGTGGTTGAAGGTCGCAAACCTTCGGTCAAGCATTTCCGCAAATTCAGATGTCCTTGTGTTCTCCTGCTCATGGATGCTAAAGGAAAGTTTGAAGCACACGAGGATCCTTGCATTTTCGTTGGTTATTCTAAAAATACATCATATCACGTTTATAACAAGATCAAGAAGATGGTAGTTGAAACCTACAATGTGGGTTGGCTGGAGGAAAATCCCAAGGACAAACGCATTGGTCCTGACTGGTTGTATGACTACTCCACTTTATTTAATCATTTTGATGTGTCTTCTAATGTGCCTGCAGGTAATAGTTCGAATTCTATCCTTCCAACGGTGCCCATTACTTCTGAAGATGATGCTGACGCTGCCGCGCTAAATGAGACTTTAAAGCAGCTAAGTGTGGATCCTCCTGGATTCAATGACGTTGTCTCGCCTTCCTCCACAGTTTCGCATTCTTAAGAACCAACTATCTCTTTGCCTGCTCAGACGGATCCTCCTGAAGATGTGGTTTCTAATCCAGAGCCTCCTACGACAAATGAAGACCTTCCTCCTGAAGTTTTGGGTTCCTCTTTGTTTCCCGAGCCTACTCCCCTCGATTGTGCGGTGGATTCCTCACCACATACTTCTACTGGTGCATTTATTGAGGGGGAGACATCTGGAGTCGCTTCAGCTAGTGTCACCAACTTGCAAACAAATGTTCTGGTTCCCGCTACACCAATACTGCAGCGTTTACAGCGTGATCACCCCGTTGAGAATATTATTGGTCCTGTCAACGCTGTTTTTCGCACACACAGCCAATCTGGGGATATCAATACATGTCTCTATTCTTGCTTTATTTCCTAAATTGAACCTAAAAGTATTGATGTTGCCTTGCAGGAACCAGGCTGGGTTGATGCCATGCACGAGGAACTCAATCAATTTGAAAAGCTTGGTGTTTGGCAATTGGTCAAGCTGCCTTAGGGCAAGCGTGCTCTTGGAACTCGCTGGGTTTTCCGCAACAAGCAGGATGACACTGGAGTTATCGTTCGGAATAAAGCTAGACTGGTGGTTCAGGGGTTTCGACAAATTGAAGGTTTAGATTATGATGAGGTCTACGCACCTGTCGCGCGTTTGGAGGCTATACGCATCTTCTTGGCATACGCATCTTACATGGATTTTACTGTCTATCAAATGGATGTCAAGACTGCGTTTCTATATGGCAAGGTGAAAGAGGAAATCTACATGGCACAACCACCGGGCTTTACTGATCCTGACAAGCCAGATTATGCTTACAAACTAGACAAGGTTTTGTATGGGTTGCATTAAGCGCCTCGCGCATGGTACGCTACTCTTACAGAGCATCTGCTTGCTCATGACTACACACGGGGAACCATTAACCAAACTCTGTTTATCAAACGCGTTGTTAAGGACATTATTCTCGTCCAAATCTACGTTGATGATATTATTTTTGGTTCCACCAATGATGGTTTGTGCCACGAATTCGAAGAAATCATGAAGAAGAAATTTGAGATGAGCTCATTGGGGGAGATGACCATGTTTTTAGGACTTCAAGTTCGTCAGAGCCCACAGGGTATACTCATTCATCAAGGAAAGTATGTCCACGACGTTCTTGCCAAATTTAAGCTTACAGATTCCAAGCCTATGGCTTCCCCTATTGCAGAACGGCCTCTGCTAAATGAAGATGCTGAAGGAACTCCTGTTAATCCTACTATGTATCGCTCAATGATTGGATCACTCATGTATCTCACTGCTAGTCGGCTAGATATCATGTTTGCCGTCTGCTAGTGTGCTCGTTATCAGGCTACTCCTAAACTTTCTCATTTACATGCTGTTAAAAGAATTTTTAGGTACCTCAAAGGGGCTCCATCACTGGGCCTCTGGTATCCTAAAAATTCTGAATTTGAACTATTTGCTTTCTCTGACAGTAATCTTGGAGGTACAGATAGGGACATGCGCTCAACTTCGGCTGGTTGCCAATTTCTGGGAGATCGCTTAATTTCGTGGCAATGCAAGAAGCAACAGACGGTTTCGCTTTCCACTGCAGAAGCAGAACATGTTGCAGCCTCTGCTTGCTGCTCCCAGGTTTTATGGATGCAACATCAGCTTGAGGATTACGGTTTGACTTATCTAAACACAACAATTTATTGTGAAAATGATGCCGCAATCCAAATAGTTAAAAACCCTGTTTTCCACTCCAAAACCAAGCACATAAACATTAAAGTTCATTTTATCCGCGATTGCTATGAAAAGGGTCTCATAAAGCTTGAGCAAATCCACACTGATGTAAATATGGCGGATTTGTTCACGAAACCCGTTAGCAACGCGCGTTGTCAAATGCTTGTGGATCTTTTCAAAATGATTCGGTTTTCTACCTAGGCATCTACTGTCTTCGTGTTTGTTTATTGTTCTTCTTTTCTTTTCCTTGCTTCATAAATTTGGTCATATATATGCACAAATTTAGGGGGAGAAATCTAAAAAAAAATAAAAATAAAAAAGGGTTTTGCAAGGATAGGGAAATGAAATGAATATTCGTGATAAAATGTTTGACTAACACATGTAAGGTGTAGAAGCGGAAAAGATTTGGATCGAAAGTGATGTGTCGGTAGGTCTAAAACTCAACCGGATAGGGAAAGTCAAATGATATAAACATAACGAACTATGCACTCAGTGGGTCACTTACTGTAGGCGTATGATTTTATGGTCTTAAAATCTTGCGTTGATAGATAGCCAACATCTGAGGTTTCGGGTCTTTATGCTGTTGAGTCATCCGGGGATATCTTGACTGCCCTTCTGTTGCATCTAGATTATATGCAGACCTAGGCACAATAAGTATATCTTTGTAAAAGATCCAAAATGGAAAGGCCAAAACCTAAGAGAATAGAAGTTTCTTCCTAAGTTCTTACGTACCTCATAAGGTATTTGCCTAACCCTCGTCAGTCATTATTGGTCCCTCTGCTGTACGGAAGTACTGACCTGTTCACTAATAACCTGATGTTGTAAAATAAAAGATGACCACAGTATACTCACCTGCTACGATGAATTGTTGTGTTTACCTTGATCGCGGGGCTATGTCATGGTATGGGACACACGAATATCTTAGTATAATATTACCTTAAGCGTATCATAATGCCTGAACTATAAGGGTTGAATTTTAGATTTAAATGGACAAGTATATTGACAATCGCTTAGACCAACTGAATCTACTCATAGTGAAAAATGTTCCTTAGTTAGCTTTTGAAACGATTTGATCCCTTAGCAAGGCTGTGTTAAATATTTATGTCTGTCTTAAATAGTTCCTTCCTATGAATGTTAAAAGATGGTTGGATGCTTGGTTAGTTTACTTGATGAATTTTGGTGGGATATTTTCTGTCAAGAGATATTGGATTGGCCTAGTGTGCTTTGGGATTTGGGCCAGCCTAATGAAATTGGTTTAAAGTCTAACAACTAGAAACTCATGTTACTATTCTGAATTGGGCTTCTTTAGGCAAAAAGGGCTACTGTTCCGGATTGGGCCTGTCACAAGCCCAATCCGGATTCAAAATCCCAGGCCCAAGCCCATTTCGGAAATATATATTGGCATCTCTGATTTCATTTCGGATTATCCAAAATCCGAATTAGTATTGTCTTGTCTGACTCTCTTTCTTTCGAATTGTGCATTTAAAACAGCTCATTCCGGATTAGGTATAACTGCATTAAACATATGTATTCCGGATGACATTAATGAATATTTAATGCATTTTGGATCGTATTCCGGATTGATCTTCAAGTTTTAAGCATTTTGGATTACATTCCGGATTGGTATTCATCCGAAATGATGAACTCGGATATCATTTCGGATTGGATCTTCATCCGGAATGCATATCCATCCGAGATACAATACATAATCCGGTTGCATCTTTGACCATGTTGTTTGACCTCCTTCAATCCGGATTGATGAAAGGGTTCATTCCGAATTCATTTTGAACTGCTAGTAATCCGGATGTGAAGTTTTGAACCTTTTCAACTGTTGAACCCTTTAATTAATTTGAACTCAGATTAATTTGAACCTTGACTTCTGTTTGACCTATCCAGTTAGTTTTTAACTGCTATATTGTTAAACTCCGTTAACTTCCGTTAGTTGGATTTAACTTGGTTGATTTTTGACATATATGGTGGAAGAAGCATTTGACGCGATGATGCTGGTTGAGGAGCAATTCCACAATCAGGCCGGGTATCTCTCAGACCCGCCAGCAGAGTTCTTTCAGGAATTTCAGGCGATGATAGTGGGGCTCAACGCGTCCAAGATTGCATATGCCCTCCGTGCTAACCCTGTGATGTATAGAGATCTAGTCCATTCGTTTTGGAAAAAAGCACGTATTCAGCCGAGGGGTGAAGATGGTAGACCATTTATTCGTTCGCAGATTCAAGGGAAAGAGATTGTGGTGAACAAAGCTTGTGTGAGAGAGTGTTGCAGCTTACAGATACTTTCAGTGATCCAACCACTTACGCCAAAGAAAAGGTGCTGCCTGTGCTTATGGAGATGGGATATGAGGGTTCTTATCCACGACTGTTGAAGAAAATGTTTCCGGCATACTGGAGGTTGCTCGTTCACATGTTCATGCAGTGTGTGTCGGAAAACAAGGGCGGTCTGGATCAGCCAAATCAAGCCCAGACATCTGCTATAGTTTCGTTAGTCATGGATTAGAAGTATAACTATTTTGGTTATATCACATGAAGAAAATGTTAGAGAAGTCCAAGAAGCGGATGTTCCTGTTATACCCATGTTTTGTCCAGCTCATACTTGATGCCCGTTATCCTGATTTGGCGAAGGATGCTACAGATGCTAACCTACTTAATATGAAGCCGATGGGGCCTACTATTTTTGGCTACAATTAAGAAGAACTGCTCTACGTCGAAGACAGTGTTTGTAGGTCGTTTTTCTTTGAAGAAATTTGGGAAGTTTCTGAAGTTGTTGGTTTGAATGTTCCGCCACCTCCTCCGCCTCCAGTAAACGCTATAGTGGCTGAAGAACACGACATACCTGCAAAAGAAAAGGAGATAGAGGTAGAGGATTTAGTCACTGACGATGAAGATGATGTTGGCCAAGCTTTTCTTGACGATCTTGATGAGTTTAATGCCACTTTGACTCCCGCTTTGCCAGAGTCGTCGTCTGAGAACTCAGAAGCCTTGATCGCTCACTTGAAAGATATCCAAGAGAAACAGGGTGATCCTTTCCATATATTGCTGCACCAACTGCTCCTATTGAAGAAGATGACGAAGACGAAGAAGATGAGGTACCATTGATCAAAAGGCGAAGAACTGGCCGAGCATTTCATCTAGTACACCTGAAGCTCCAGTTGTTTTCACTGTTGCTGATTCTGATTTGATTCCGTCTAGTGTTGCTTAGGTTACCGTTGCTGAATCTGTTGTTCATACATCGATGGTTGACACACCTATTTCATCTGCACAGCCAACCGCTCCCATTATTACTCAGTCTACCATTGTGTCGTCCTGCTGACACAGTTCTACAAATGATGGAGTTTGGAGGTAGTTCGTCAGGTGCTGGTGGTTCGGAAGCAGGCGGTAGTGGAGTTGGTTATACTGATGATGTTGCTGCCGATTATGTGCGAAGATCAGAGAAAAGGGCATTCGAGTTCGGTGGATTGGACAGTGATGACGATGATACAAAGGTGGATGTAGTTGATTTGAAGAAACGGGTGGTTGTGTTGGAACAAGAGGTTATTTTAAAGGATGCTCAGATTGCCTCTCTATAGAATCGTTTAGACGTTCGAGATCAAACTATTGATCAGCTGTAGGGAGATGTCACGATGCTTATGACTCTTGTGTTTGATTTAAGGGGCAAGCTGGAAAACAAGTTTGGAAAGGAGTTTAGTGATCCTACTGATGATCCGATGAACGTTGAAACTAGACTCGTGCGGCACAACAGCGAATGGCTGAAGAAACTGAAGAACAAAGATTGGCAGCTGCGCAGTTGGCAGCTGAACGTCAAGCATATCTCGTGATTATATGAGCGCCACGCAGAAAGTTTACAAAGAAGAAGAAGCAAATGGTCTTAATGAAGAATGTTAACGTGAATCCACTAGACGAGAATTTTCAGTTGAAAGATCCAACCAATCAGTCCGAGAGATATGTGATGGAGTTGGGATCAAGTTATTATAGTAAGGTGGGAAACAAGTCGAAGGTACTCAGTTGGATGTACGATTATGTTAAAAATATTTGGATCATCGTGCGCCAGGATGGAACCCGTGAATACTATTGAAAAGAGACGTAATTCGAGACATGGACTAAAGTTGCATTGACTGATCTTTTGTGAGCTCCATACACTGATGATGACACTACAGAACGTGGACCGGGGTGGAGATTCTTTAAGAAGCTTGAACGCGAGGTTAGGAGCAGATTTAAGAATATGAAGACTGCTGAACCATACTTGAGAGCGGCTAAGGGATTCACGATGTGCACACGGGCAAGAGGTTCAAATCGGTGATGTGGCCTCCAACAGACAAGGAATTAGTTATCCCGGTTGCTCCTACCTTTCCGAGGGGAATTCTGAAGAACTTCAACTTTTGGTTATCGATCCTAAAGTTGGAAGTGTTGTTATTGTGACCAAAGAGAAGGCGCTCATGGTCAATGATGTGGTGGATCTGGTTAGCTTTCACGACGAAGATTTACAGGTTCTTGCATCGCATCAAATTAGAACTGCTAAGCTGTACGAGGTTTGTGCTAAGGATTGGACTACTGCGGTTGCTGGTATTATCGCTGGACGACTAGGTGTGGATGCTCAACCAAAAGACCAATGAAGTAAACCTAGGGGAGAATGTTGGGCTTGGAGCATTAAAGGTTTATTAATTAGGATGTATTTGGGCTTTTGGGGTTAATGTGGGCTTCCTAGTGCCTAATGGGCCTAGGGTTGTAATTATGGGCTTAGTGATGCTTATAAATAGAAGGGCTAGGTCATAGAGAAAAGGTTAGAGAGTTGAAAGAAAAAACTTGTATCAGACATCTTTGGTGTATGCAAGTTAGAATCATTCAAAGTTGTTCAAGTTGTTCTTCTTCCTAATCATAATTTCCGCTACTGATTAGGTTAGTGATACATGTTTGATCCATTTACGGGACTTACACATACCATCCATAATACACTACCAGTACCTCCTACCATCCATAATACAATACCATTACCTCCTACAATCCATAATACAATACCATTACCAATATGTATAATATTTTCACTTTATGAACATATACATCAACACCCTTCATACTATCCAAACAACATATACATCATAAAGTGACAAATATAACCAAACCATCAACCACTAGATATAACTAACCAAAAAACATGTGTATGGTCCTACTTTATCTTTCAAAATCACATACTTTTTGTACCAAAACATGTTATAACATGGTTATACATAATGATGCACATGTGCATTTTTAATATTGGTAATGTAAAAATAGTGTATTACGGATGGTAGCGTACATGAAAGTGCAATTGTCTACTACTAGACATGTATTACGGAATTTATCAAAGAAAAAATATATATGCATCGATAATTGCTACTCGAAATTTTTATTATTGACGAAATATAGCGATTTTTTTTAAAATATAAAAAAAGTGTGTGTTTTTTATTTTTTTTAGGTATTTTATGTGTTCAAATTGGTTCTCATAGTTCTCGCAATAAATGTGGTTCTCGCATATATATATATATATATATATATATATATATATATATATATATATATATATATATATATATATATATATATATATATATATATATATATAATGTAAGTATATGGAGCAAACCCCTCTAAGTGAGAAAACCTAGGAAACTCTAACCTCTCGACATTTTTTGATTTTGAAAAAAATTCACGCATGTAATATACATGTTTTTAAGAGTTTTGAGCAAAAAAAATACTAAAAACCGCCGAGTGGATATTTAAAAAAAAAATAAACAAGTTTTATGCAACGCGACTATAACATATTTTACACATGAATGTAACATATGTTACACAAAAACTTGTTTATTTAAAAAAAATCTGGTCGGTGTTTTTTTGATTTTTTTGCTCAAAACCCTTAAAAAAATGTATATTACATGTGTAATTTTTTTTTAAATGTCGATAGCTTAGAGTTTCCTGGGTTTTCTCACCACAAGGGGTTTTTCTATTTATCTTTTCCCTATATAGATATATATACCAAACATTACAAGTGTGCATATATTTCTATGTGTTAAGTGTATTTATTAGAAGACGTAGGAATACATAAATTTAATAAATATCAATACCAAAAATATACCTACAATAATACACAAGAAATTATCATATATATATATATATATATATATATATATATATATATGCCTACAAGAATACTTTGATAAAGATACAATAAGTATATATATTTATCTATACCTTGGCACTCAAATTAGATGATCGGACGAAACCGAAATATATATATATATATATATATATATATATATATATATATATATATATATATATATATAAAGTAAGTTCATTTTAGCTTATGAAAACACTAGCAACTTAACTTAGTATTTTCCAGCAAAACCTTATATAATCATGATTAAGTGCACTAAATACATTTAGTCTTGTAAAACCTTTGTTAATTACATCATATTCATGGTTATATTTTTAGATAATTTCGTCATAGTTTCCCTTATAATATGAACTTTTCCGTGTTTTACAATGTCTTTAAAAATCAAATTTCAACTCATCAAAGATCATCATCTACAACAAGATCATAAAAAAATCATGAACTTTCTATGTAAATCACTAGTTATTTCAAGATAATCATTCTTTTCACATGTTCATCCATATGTTTACAAGATTATGTTAAGCTAGATTATTTACTTTTTAAATAACAAGGCCATGAACATGAGTTTTTAGATTTAACATAAATTTTATATTTTCCAAAAATCATTTTAAGACTATATTTAAGTTCATGATACTTCTTGTTTATGGAACTTGCTAAATCTAAACATATACTTATTTAGATCTACTTTTTAATAACATTTTTGCAAGATCATCTTCTTCACATCCCACATCAAGAATTACACATAAACCACATAAGACTAGTTATATAAATTACATTATATTGTTTGATTTAGGATTTTTTTTGTATTTTTAAGATGAGGTTCAAAATAACCAACTTGTACTTTTGTAATCGATACATAATGAGAAGTGACGTGATGGAGTGTGAGTATGATTTTAGATTATATTTTTAAGTAGTTTTTACTATTTTATCAACCTTTAAATTTATAAAACACGATATAACACTATCATTCTCTACAACACGCATAGGGTAAGTGCACCCATCGTTGGCGTAGTATAGTGTTGGTAAGATACCAAGGTCGTCCAAGGACACAAGAGCTTTTAATACCGGATTATCGTCAACGTCTAATCGACCAAAATTTTGAGAAAAGATTTTTTATAAGTAAAATAAAGAAAGAAAATAAAGTGATAAAAGAAACAAATAAACAAGATAGAATCACCTGGTTCCGACTCCTCTTTCATGTATCGTTTGATGATTTCCGCACTTTGGGTTTTTTAAGAGATTATCTTAGTTATAGTGGCATGTCCTTCTTTTGGAGGCAACGCTACCCTCGGCCATATTGGTTTAAGTCAGTAGGGATACAGTCCCGCAAGGCTGGAATATTGAAAGATAATTAAATGAGTTATTAATGCAAAATGTGGCATGTCTTTCTTTTGGAGGCGACGCTACAATCGGCCATATTGCTCTGAGTCAACAGGGCTACAAACCCACAAGGCCGGTTTAAAGTCTTAATAGTTGTTTATTTATAAGAGATTCAAGTCATTCTTACTTCCCCCCGATTTGATGCTATTTGCCTCAAAGAAAGTCCTAATAAGCTTGAATCCAATCCTTGCGGGATCTGTACACTGAATGAGGCAAGAACTTTACCCAAGCCACCATTCTAACCCCATTCTAGGTAGTTAACGTACTTTATATAGACCGTAAAGACACGAATGAATGAATCAACAAAACATAAAGAGATGATAGGATAAAATTCACTTTCAATATAAAAAAACTAGTTATTAAAGTCATTAATACATATCCAATTAAAAAGTTAACCAAAGATTGGAAATCAAAAGTAATACATAAAAAAGATTTTGTCTTCATAAAGTGATGTAAGAGATTAGCCAAGCATGATCATAGTTTGACAAGGACCGTTACAATTAATCTTAGAGTGGTGGCAGATGTGAGGAAAATGGTTTGCCAAGGGATGGATTGCAATTGAACCAAGCACCCCTATTTATAGCTGGAAACAAAATCTTTACACGACCCAGTGCCCCCTTCTTCTCTGTCTTCATTTAATAGCTGTGTCAGTCCAGATGCTTGCACGGCCCCATGGCCATTGTACTTGCTGTACTATCCAAGATTTGCATATGTGGAAGTTGACCACGGCACGTGTCCATGGGACACAACCCCGTGTCTCTTGTATGCTTCTGTTTGTCATCTTCTATCTGGAATCTTGAGTAGGGCACGACCCCATGCCTTGGTGGCACGGTCGTGGTTATCATCTGATTTGTTGTTTTTGGTCTTGGGGTGAAGGTTGGAGGGTCGGTATGATGTATCAACTTTCCTTCTTTTGTATTCATGCTAGTTTTTGCTGTTAATTTGTTCCTTTTGTACATTTAAGCTCTTTTAATCCTGAAAATCAAAAGTATAAAAAGAAACACACTTTTTCCAGCATTAGTACTAAAAAGGGTTGACATTATACCTCATTTGATATAATTTATATGTTGTATTTGGTGCATATCAAATACCCTCACACTTGAATCTTTGCTTGTACTCAATCAAAACTCTTTAATATTGCTTACACACCCATATGGAATTGGTAGAGAAGAAGTTTTTGGGATTTGTTGTAAAGTGTCGGGAATCCAAGTTCTTTTTATTCTTATTTTATTTTATTTAGAATCCTATTCGACATGATTTATTAGAACTCTTATTAAGAAAATACATATTTTTAGGCATAACGCGTCTTTTAAAATCTCATTTAGCTATATACAAATTCACACACCTCACAAGTGATCACTCAACACTCATCCAAAGTTGTATAAGTAAAACTCTTGGTCGCGGAATGAAACTTACTCCTACCATATGCTTGACAAGTAATCAATACTTCTTTTTAACATAATACTTGTAAATATCAAGAGTACTTTTTTAAGGGTAGGTTTTTGGTTAAGGGTAGGGTAGTTTTATTTGAAAAGTGGCTATAGGTGTAAATGTTGGTTTTCTTTTGAAAACCTCTATTTTTTGTGACTGAGGTACAAAGTAAATGTTTATAAGCAATAAATTTGCTTATTTTATTTCAAGCAACTGGAGATTTATTTTTTATAGAATAAACATTCACAAGATAGTTAAGTCACATATTTTTGTGTGTTTCAAAAGAATCGAATTTTACTAAAATAAAGGCGTGTAAAAATAAAGTGGTTTTGGGTGATGGGTTATTTATGCAAAATTGTATTTTGCGGGTTTTGTAATTAAAGGGTTTAGGCTCAAAAGGGTTAACTAAGAAAATTTAGTGGGAGTTGGTAAAGACCGGGAATGTATTGTCTTGTCAAATTCTAGCTTGGTAAGAACTGTACGGGCTATACACACAAGAAATGAAAAGTGAGCATTTAGTAAAGATATAATATTGAATGCTCGTTAAAAGCTTAAAACTCACAATTTGTGGGAAAAGGGTAAAAGTGTGAAAATATATATGCAATCAAATATTAAAAAGATTGTCATGCCTTTTTATAGATTTTTCTTATATGGTTCTTTTTATCACGGCACTACCGGTTGTAAATTTGTAAAAACTTGAACTTTTAGAACTTGGTTTTCTAACTAAAAAGAAGAAAAAACAAACTAAAAAATATTTTTGAAAAAGATTTAGGGTGTTTTAGCAGTTCCAAGTAGAGTTGTGTGTAAGGCTTGTTCTAGGACAAACAAATTCAAGTCCTCCCCCACACTTAAATTATACAAATTCATGTCCCCCCACACTTAAATTATAAATTGTCCTCAATGTATCCAAAATTGGTTAGATTTGATTAAATATGTAAATGTGGGTTAAAACAACAATTTTTCTCATAAATCAGACACTTGACCCGGGGGCGTGTTTAAAAGACACGACCCCCATGTAAAAAGTCCAGTAACAATGTTTCAGTAAAGACTTACAGAAGGTTGACACGGGGTGTGTCTGAGAAGCATGACCCCGTGTTCCAAGTCAAGAAGAAAAACATTTCAGCCATAGAGAGGCACGGGGATGTGTCTTGGAGACATGGCCCCGTGTGAGGCTACTGTTTGTTTTAGAAAAGGGTGGTTAAGGTACCGGGCTTCCTGTTTCGGTTCTGGGGTGTGGTATGCTTGGTGGATCCAAGCATCCAAGGTACCTGTAAGCTTATTCACACCACAACAACAATCTAACAAGAAAATAAAAAAATCCTAATTTATGAAAGTTTAAGTTTAATCATCCACCACACAAACATAAAATAAAATGTAGAAAAGTAAATTGTTCAAACGGGTCGTAGCCCACAATCATCATCATTGATTAAAAAGGGAGGAAAGATTTAACCTGCCACGTCACCACCATGCCACCATCTTCACCACCATCGCCTAATCCGAGTCCATTTCCTCGCCCTCCTTCTCTTCGTCCCGATATACCATATATTCCCGAATGTAGGTGATGACATAACACATAGAGGCCATGTTCCTCTCCATTACACCAACACGAGTGTTGATGCTTTGCCCGGTGGTGAAGGTGTTTCGGGAGATTTGGAGCGTTTCCTGCATAAGATTATACAAATTATGAATATTAGGAAAGTCACTCCCTCCTTGTGAGGAGGATCCTGGAGCGAAACCATAGGAGTATTATGGAGGAAGGTTAGGGTCGTCTTCAATGGTGAAGACTTGATCTGGATCGTTCGGGCTCTAAACTTTTCCTTTGTTATCCTTGAAGCGTAGAAGCCCGTCGTTGCAGTTAGCAATGAGGTTCAAGCTACGACATAGCATGAGTCGGCCCGGGTGACACCAATCCCTTTTAAGAAGCTTCATGCGGTGCATGTGGCATAGGTCCTGTAGACCCGAGCGATTAAGCCACCGAAAAATATAGGCTCCGGATGTGTGGCTCTAGCATTTGAGGCCATATTCTTCAGTAGCATGTAGGCGACGTTTAGGGGCTGTCGATTCAGGATGCAGTAAAGGTAAGTGAGCTCCTGAAGATTAACGACGCCCACGCTATCTTTCCTCTAGCTTAGAGTACCTCTTAGGACCCGATGTATATAGCAAATGAGCGGGTCCCGCATTTTGGTACTCTTGGTGTGACTCGGGTTATAGATCCCATCTCCCATCTATGCCCAAAGGTGTTTCTAGTATTGTCGGACAACTCAATAATGCTTTCATTAAAGATGGGCGTGCCAACTCCTCTTCGGTGTAGATCCCCACATATACATCAAACTTAGCCACCGAAATACCATACCAAGTACCGCCACACTTGAACGTAACTGCTTCATTATCAAAGATATCTTCGATGTGTTTCTTGAGGGCCAAGGTGCTCAAGAATTCAAGGTTGAATTCGTGAACTGATTGAAGTGGTGCCTCAAGAAAGAGTCGAAGGGGTCCCGTCACTAGATTGTCATATCGCTCTCTTTGACCCACGGTCTCCAAGGTGTCGTAACAAACTTGCCTTGGTGGCTTTTCATTGCGGGTCTTGAGTATCTCCATTCGTTCTTAGCAATGCGAATGTTCCAACTTAAACCTTAGCCATATGTGGGGGGCCATTTTCCTGCAAAGAATGAACATTTAAACAGTCGAGTTCGGTAAAAACTACCAAAAATTGAGAAATAAGGGTCTGTACATGGCCTCGTGCCTTAGAGGAACGACCATGTGCTACATGTTTTTCAAAGGGTACGACCCCGTGCCTAATAGGCACGGCCCCGTGTGAACCTATTGTTTTGCCAAAATTCCAACTTTTCGAGCCGACTTTGAAAAGTCCAAAAATTTGGTCCCTTGTGGCGGTTAAACCTTGAAAACAAACCCCAAGTATCAATTTCCAGTTTACAATCCGAATCACCCTTCAATTTTTAGTTTTTTTTTCGTTTATGAACAAGGGTTTACTAAAATTGGTTGAAAATTTCTATTTTTTTTTCACAACGGGTTGATGATTTACTCCTTAAAACACTTCTACTAACTACTACTAACAAGATCTAAGAAAACATTTCAGATCGACACGGGTCAAGTTCAAGAACCCTAGATTTTTCCCCAAATCTTGATGTTATTTAACATGCAAAATATAAATTGAACTAATCCAAATGTTAGAAAGATACCTTGCAAGAGGTTGGTGTGAAGAAATCGTCGAAAAGTTTTGACACAGCCCTGTACCTAAGAGGCATAGCCCCGTGTTTTCATATATTTTTTTAGATAATAGATTTTGGTCGTTTCTTTGTTGCTTGATTCCTCACCTTGTTTTACCTAATATGATGTCTTTTTGGCATTATCTTTTCATGACAAACCTACAAGATGGATTATTATAACAACGTAAATATACATATACAAGTTGTTAGTTTTCTCGTTACTTATCTATCTCTTACAAGGTTATTACGGTTTCTTCATCCTCGAGGAATCCTTCATAGAATTTAAGCCTTTTCCCATTTACTTTAAATGGTTCTCCGTTTGGAGGGTTAATATCTATTGCACCATGAGAGTAAACTTTGGTGATGGTAAAAGGTCTAGACCATCGAGACTTAAGTTTTCCCCGAAAAAGACATAGTCTAGAGTTAAAGAGGAGTACTTGATCCCCTTCTCTGAAGTTCTTTGGTCCACTTATATATGGATCATGTATTCTTTGTGAGCGTTCCTAATAGATTTATGAGTTGAATATGCTTGAATTCTTAATTCGTCAAACTCATTTAACTGTTTTCGGTAGGCGATATTTTCCTGAAATTTATTGGCCTAAGTTTACATTTTTTAGTGCCCAAGATGCTTTGTGTTCAAGTTCAACTGGGAGGTGATAGTTTTTTCCATAGACTAGCTTATATGGTGTGGTATGTATTGGTGTTTTGTAAGCTATTCGAATGCCCATAAAGCATCGTCTAATATGTCTTCTCATGCTTTTCAATTTTGACCCATAGTTTTCTAAGATTCTTTTTAACCCTCGATTTATTACTTCATGTGAGTCCCAAAAACAGTCTTGGATCACAGTGATGGTGATTGACAAACACCCAAATACATATAGATTAGGTGTTTGAATGCTACTAGTAAGAAAAACAGGAAAAACTAAGATGAAGGTGAAGAATCTTGTCCAAGATACAATCCCATAATCATGATAACATTCAAAGATCATGGATATCAATTAAGAACATGTAAATCAGAGACACAAACACAAAGATGCTAGCAAAATAACCTTGGTCCAAGAAAGTTGGAGCCAAAGGATTCATGGCATACATATATATAGAATCTAATCACCCATCGTAATTATTAATTACGCTAGGAGATTAATTAAGCCACCACTAATGTGACAACTTACAAAAAAGTTCATTTTCAGCCCCTAAAATTTAACTAACTATTACAAAACAACTCTAAACTCTAAAACTCAAATACCAACAGTCTCAAAACGTTCTAACAATATCCCCCTGGACCGTTGCGTACTTTGAGATTCTTCATTCCTTAATTTGAGCTTTAGGGCTAGCGGTTGCTTCTTAAGTGCTTGTTGGGGTGCAATTTGAGTTTAATAGCTTCATAGTGACTTCATATGTGGATGAAGTCGGAGATGGTGGTGGTATGACTTAAACATCAGATTCAGATAAAGGATCTTTGGTTTGAGGAGGAGATGATTATGGTTCAGCATGCTTTTCCGCAACATTCTTCTTTCTCACTTCATTCTGCTCTTTCTGTTCTTCAATCCTGAGCATAATCTCCATCATCTCTTTCTTTCTCTAGATCTCTCGACTGCTCGTTGAAAGAGCATACCTTCCTCCAAGTATTCATTTCCAGCGCTGACATGTATCTTATGCCCGTAAAGGGGATATTCAAGTCAGACATGCAAAACATAAACACGCCCATCGGATCAAGAATTCTGATATCTTTGTAATTGTTTGATCTGATCATTGCTTCACCGGTTTTTCCGTCATAAAACCACTTCTTGAAATTGGTGAGCATCACCGGATGTTTCGGAGGAATCTTCACCCTAGTAACCACTTAACTGGATTAATTACCCACGTAACTTTGCCTTTTCCAGTTATCGGGTATTTGGTGGTTTTTGAGATGCGTCTTCTTGGGCATTGAGGCTTGAATACGGTGAATCCACGCACGCATTCTCGAAGGATAAGTCTTTCAAAGTCTCCTCCAATGCTGCTGTTTGTAGGGTTTACCATATCAAGTTTGCTCAGCTCCCGAACGTACCAAGTTGGTAGACTTTGCATGTCATTCCCTGTTCGGAAGTGTTGGATAACACCACCTCTTCGCTTTACTATAAACAACCCTGTCAAATTGTAGTACTTCCAGCTGATAATCTATTGGTCAGTTCAGTTTTCTCAATGGTTACAACCTGGTAGAAGTCTGGCAATTTCGCTCGCTCTTTCTTGAACTACTTAGGGTGTTGCGGTGCCACTTCTTCTCCTCCATTAGTTTCGTAAACCACATCGTCCTCTAAACCCCATACGAGAAACTTAGGTGGCATTTCAATTCTGTCCACCTCTTCTTCTTTACGATCTCCATCGATGTGCACCTCAACTGCCGATTCAAGTCGTTTCTTTTTTCTTTTCAGCTATCGCGGCTTTACGTTTTTGTTCCTCTTCTTTGAATTTTCAAAGTTAAAAAGATCTTCGCCAGTGTATTTCGGTTCTCGATTAGCTGTGGCATATAGATCTTGGAGCATTTCATGCATTTTGACCATCCCTCATGCTGAAACTTTAGAAACTCAGTTTGATTAGACACAAATTTTTGTAGTTCTTTGTTCTTCTTTCGTTGTTCCTTTAGTTTTTCTCTGACCACATTGGTGTCATTAACCTGATTCTTTAATAAACAGAACTCTTTGGCAGGAAATGACCCGATTTCTCTTGATAGACGATCATACAGCTCTTGGAATGGACGTGGTCCCGCTGGAGCTTGATGAGTAGGTGCTCGAGCAGTTGAAGTTGGTTTACTTGATGTTGTTGCTTAATCTACTGACACGTCGTTGCCCGACACCCCGATTTATTGCTTGGCATCTCGATTTTCTTTTCTTTCTGTTTCAAAAATAGACAAAGTGTTAGCAGTTATCTATCATTTCTTTAACAAACAGGTGTCATAAAGGAGATCAAATAATATAGAATTTTCTGGATATCTTCCCCCTTAAAATTTTATTTTCGTATGCCCATTGCTCGAAAATGAAATTTTAATTAAGCAGAAAATCTTTTTGATGGGCACTATTTTAAAATACTCGTTCATGTAGAAAAGCGTTTTTTAGAGAGTATGTACACCCAGTTATCACAACAAAGTTCATTTCCACTCTAGGAAATTGATCATTTCCAACCAGGTTACCAACTGGTTGAAACGAGTTTTATCGAAGGCTTTCGTGAAGATGTCAGCTTTCTGTTGTGTAGTATCCACTAGTACCACTTGAATGTTCTCTTTTTGTACTCATCTCGAATTGCATGAATGTGAATCTCGATATGTTTAGTTCTCGAGTGGTGGATTGGATTCTTCACAATTCCTAGACATGCCTCGTTGTCGATAAATATATGAGTCTTCATAGTGTTGATCTCGTAATCTAGCAACTGATTTTGTATCCAAAGAACTCGTGAACATCAACTGCATTTGCCGTATATTCAGCTCTAGTAGTAGAGGTGGAAACTGTTGTCTTGTTTTTGCTTTGCCACGATATGAGAAGATTCCCTAAGAACTGACAGCCTCCTGAAACTGATTTTCGATCGACCTTACAACCAGCATGATCACTGTCACAAGAAGCAATAAGATCAGATTTTGGGTGTTCCTTTCAGTTAGTGAAAAATACATTTAACCGTAGTTTAATGAGATTCTTTGGGATTTGTCTGAAACCGAGCATAAATGAAGACATCCACATAATGTCAGGCCTACTTGCAGTCAGATACATCAGCGAGCCTATCATTTAGTGACAGAGGATTTATTCACGGATTTTCCTTGAAGATCTGGAGTGAGTTCAGTTTGAGATGCAAATGGAGTGGTTGCAGTTTTATAGTCATTCATACTGTATTTAGCAAGAATATCGAATGAGGATTCCGTCTTCTCGTTGCTTCACCTCCAAACCCAAGAAAAATGTGAGTTCCTGATGCTCATTTCAAACTGTTCTTGCATAACCTTCTCAAATTCCTTGCACAGCGCTTCATTTGTTGACCCAAAGATGATATCGTTTACATAAATCTGAACCAGCATCACATTGTCTCCGATCCTTTTTTGTGAAGAGAGTCATGTCAATTCTTTCTCTTGTGTATCCACATTCAAGAAGATATGTTGACAAAGTCTCATACCAAGCTCAAGGAGCTTGATGAAGACCATATAGAGCTTTGTCAAGCTTATAGTATCGTTTTGGGAAATGCAGATCTTCAAACCCAGGAGGCTGACAAACATAAACTTCTTCTTTCACCTTACCATACAAAAACACACTTTTCACATCCATCTGAAACACTTTGAAGTTTTCTAATGGCTTCGAAACGTGCCACCGGAGCAAAAATTTGTTCATAGTCAATCGCTTCCTACTGTCGAAAACCCTGAATTATCAATCTTGACTTGTTCTTAATAACCACACCGTGATCGTCCATTTTGTTATGGAACACCGATTTTGTCCCAATTAAAAACTTCCCTTCTGGTAGATCAACTAGTTCCCATACTTTGAGCTTCTGAAATTGAGACACTTCTTCCTACATTGCCTACACCAAGCTTAAGTCTTGAATGGCTTCTTCAATGTCACTTGGTACAGAATGTGAAAGAAAATCAGCATACAATACTTTGTTGATAACATATGTCTGTCCATGAGTTCGCACGCTGTCTTCCACAGGACTAGTGACATTTTCAATGGGATGATTCTGATTTGTCTTATAACTTTGGGTTTCAATTTGTTGAGGTAGATTGGTGAAGTGTTCATCAACGTATATGATTGGAGGTCCATCTTCTTGAATTCGTTCATCCATATTCGTCTCTAAAGAAGAAGCATCATTTGCGGATGCATTCTCAGCCGAAGTGTCACCATATGTTTCGTCAAGGGAAGAATTGGATTGGCTGAAGTGGGAGTGAAACGAGTGGTGAAAGGGTGAAACCAACATCAGACGAGTCAAACAATGGTTCAACTTGAGTAGTTTCAGCAGGTTCAGTTTCAAAAACTGGTTCGGGAATGTCAAAGGTATTAAACACAACATCTACATCGAAAAATCAATCGGGAGAACTTCCAGTGTTGGTATAGTTTCCTTCTTGAAAATCGATATAGTATGATTCAAGCACCATCTTGGTTCGTTTGTTGTAGACTCTATACGCTTTTAGAGTAGATGAATATCCCATGAAATAACACACATTGCCTACTGTTACAAACTTGATTAGATTGTCTTTAGTGTTAAGACGAGTGCATGAGTATCCAAACGGTCTGAAGAAATCTATCATAGGCTTTCGCTTGAAAAGAACATATGCAGCTTTTTCGTGAGGTTTAACAATGAGAACCCGATTCAGAACATAACATGTTGTGTTGACTACTTCCACCCATTTGATGACGGGTAGCTTGGAGTCTACTAGCATAGTTCAAGCAGCTTCAATGAGTGTTCTGTTCTTTCGTTCTGCTCGCCATTTTGCTGAGGAGTTCTAGCTGCACTGTACTAAAGGCGAATTCCCTTTTCTTCACAGAACAAGATAAATGTTTGATTATTGAATTCAGATCCGTTATCACTTCTGATTGACTTAACCTTTAGTTTAATGACATTCTCGATCATAGGAATGAAGGTCTGTAGAATGGATGCAGTTTCGCTTTTAGCTTCAAGAAAATAAACCCATGAGAATCGAGAAAAGTCCTCTTTAATCACTAAGCAATAGGTTCTTTTAGCTAAACTTTTAACAATAATAGGACCAAAAAGACCATTATTATCTAGATCTACTTAATACATGTCTTTAGCAGTTTGAAAATCTCGTTTCAGCTCACCCGACATAAGAGCTTCATAACTGCTTTGGAAGGTGTTAAAAAGGGCAACATGTTAAGTAGATATCTTGAGAGCTTGAGCATTACCGACCGTAGTAGTCTTCTCGTTAGACTGTGGAGCCTTTGCTGAGCTTGCGAAAGCGTTAAAGTAAGATGCATTAGCACTCTGAGAGCTTGAACCAGCGGAGGTTATGGGTGCAAGGAATGCCATGAGCAGCAGCAGTAGTGGATTGGACAGATTTCTGTGAGTATCTTGTTTGATTTATCTCGCTCTTGAGCACATCCATTTTAAAGGCCTTTAGTGTGTTGATCAGATTCGAGAGAGTGGCTGGAGTTGTACTACTCAAGAAGGTTCTTTTGATCATCATGCACTGTAAGCTCCATTCTTTTGGAAGAGAATCTAAAAGCTTCTTGATTGAAGCATAGTTGGTAACAGGATTACCAACTTTCTTCATTTTAGTCAACATAATTAGAAAATGACTGATACGATCTGATAGACTTTCATCACGAACACTTCCAAACATATCATATTCTTTCTTTTGGTTGCCTTCATAGTGATCGATCAGTGCGAACCATAATTCATGAGGTGTGGTGTACTCTTCAAACAAGTTGTTGTCATCTTTTGATAGAGCCATTGTTAGAGCAACGTGAGCCCGACGGTCACGTTAGATTAATGTCCTATCTTCGTCGGTGTAGCTTGAAGGATCATCGTTGATAGTATGAACATCATCACGAATCACCATAGGAACATGGGGTCTGACGGTGACAGACATCCATTAAGCATAGTCCGTATACTCAAAGAATGACTTGATTCTATTCTTCTAGCTACTAAAATCTTCAAATCCTTTCAACTTTGGAGGCCTAGTAGCAGTTCTAGTTTCAAGTTCGGCTTGAGCGACCAGGTTTTGTAGATTAAGCACCATTTTGATTCAATTTAATGTTCAGATTGCTAACAGAAGGTCAATTACACTAGTTATAATGATATTGGGCACCAATACGCTGAAAATAAGGTAATCACACTAAATGATCAGTTCTTACTCCAGATGATAATTATGCTCACTTTTACGCTCGATTGAGAAGTGATTCTTGGACCGGTGACAAACAAACACGCGAACAACTATGCTAAAAAACCAAAAACACACAGAGACAAGGCTAAAGTCGCCGAACACCGTGATAAAATCTCAAAAGATCTACATCACTCACCCCGTTGCCTTCGGAAAAAAATGCTAACCGGCGTAAAAGACAGTTTCTCTATCTTCAACACTTATCTACACCAGGTTCAAATTTATACGCTATCTTCATGACAAATACGCCCAGAAGGATTTTAGTACGAACAAAAACCCTCTAATCTCACCAAAATAGCCCAAAAACCATGGTATCTTGAATCAAAATGACCTAAATGATACTCTAAACACTGATTAACAACAACTCGAACATTAAACACACCAAATCAAGCCATTTGAAACCAAAACTTTTTGGAAAACTTGAAAACTTTGAAAAACCTTCAAAACCTTGAAAATCTTAACAAGTATCAGTCAATCAAGAGCACAAAGGCCCTGATAACATATAGTGAGTCCCAAAACAGTCTTCGATCACAGCGATGGTGATTGACAAACACCCAAACACCTATAGATTAGGTGTTTAAATGCTACTAGTAAGAAAAACAGGAAAAACTAAGATGAAGGTGAAGAATCTTGTCCAAGATACAATCACATAATGATGGTAACATTCAAAGATATTGGATATTGATTAAGAACATGTAAATCGGAGACACAAATACAAAGATGATAACAAAATAACCTTGGTCCAAGAAACTTAGAGCTACAGGAATCATGGTATACAATATATAGAACCTGATCACCCAGCGAATTACTAATTACGCTGGGAGATTAATTACGCCGCCACTGATGTGACAACTTACAAAAAGTTCACTTTCAGCCCCTGAAATCTAACTAACTACTACAAAACACCTCTAAACTATAAAACTCAAATACCAATGATCTCAAAATGTTCTAACACTTCAGCTTGACCATTTGTTTGAGGGTGATAAGCGGTCGAGAGATGGTGATAAAAACCCATATCGTGTAAGAGTTTTTTTCGATTTTTAGATTGCAAAAGTGGGTTCCTAGATTGATAAAACCCAGTCGAGAGATACTGATTAGGGGCTTTGGAGTTCCAAAACATGAGAATAGTTTTTTCAGTAATTTTACTACTACTCTTCCGTCATTGGTGGGAAGAGGTTCTACCTTAGCCCATTTAGAAACGTAGTCGACAACCACTATGATGTATTTGTTTCCCCTCGATGGTGGGAATGGTCCCATAAAATCCAATCCCCAAACGTCGAAGATTTCACAAATAAGAATATTGTTTTATGACACTTCGTTTCTTCTTGATATGTTGTTTGCCTGCTGGCATGCATCACATGTTTTTACCAAAGCATAAGCATCTTTGTGTATTGTGAGCTAGTAAAATCCTGCATCATACACCTTTCGTGCGGTGCTAGCTATTCCATGATGTCATCCACATGGTGCTTCGTGACAATGGCGAATAATTTGTCTTGCTCCACGACCATGGATGCATCGTCGAATGAGATGGTCTGCACATATTTTGAAAAGATATAGGACTTCCCAAAAATAGTGTTTTACATCAGCGGAGAGTTATTTCATTGATGATAGGACAACCCTTTGATGATAGTGTTAATAGCTAAGTATTTAGCAAAATATGCGTACCAAGGTTCTTCTCTACATTCTACCATTTCTAAGGACCCTATGGGTAATTTTTCATTGATGAGCTCTTCTTGAGTTTCTTCCAAAGCAGGGTCTTTAAGACAAGACAGGTGTGTCAACAACAATGTTTTCTGCTCCTCTTTTATCTTTTATTTCTATGTCAAATTCTTGACGTGGAGGAACCCATCTGATGAGACGTGGCTTCGCGTCTTGTTTTTTAAAAAGATATCAGATGGTAGGGTGGTCTGTGTAGACTATATTTTAGGAGAGCACAAGATAGGAACGGAATTTAGAAAATGCAAATACTACAGCTAGTAACTCTTTTTCAGTGGCCGTGTAAGTTTTTAAGCGTCGCTAAGAGTTTTGCTAGCGTAATATATGGGATGGAAGTGTTTTTCCTTTCTTTGTCCCAAGACTGTCCCAACTGTAAATCGCTTGCATCGCATATGATTTCAAATGGTAGTTTCCAGTTTGGTGCAATCATGATTGGTGCTTTAACTCGCAGGTCTTAAAGGGCAAGAAATGCTGTCGTGAAATCTTTTTCAAAGATAAATGGGGCATCATTTTCAAGTAGCTTAGTTAGAGGTTGAGAGATTTTGCAAAAGTCTTTGATAAATCACCTATAGAATCCGGCATGTCCTAGGAAACTTCTGATGGCCCGAACTGATGATGGAGGAGATAGTTGGGAAATAGTATCGACTTTTGCACGATCGACTTCTATTCCTGCGTTGGAGATCTTATGACCAAGTACTATTCCCTCTGTGACCATAAAATGGCACTTTTCCCAATTAAGGGCGAGGTTGGTCTCCTCACATCTAGATAGCATTCATTCAAGGTTATCGAGGTATTGGTCGAATGAATCACCGAAGATAGAGAGATCATCCATGAAAACTTCCATGGTTTTTCTATCATATCGTGAAAAATGGCTACCATGCATCATTGGAATGTTGTAGGTACGTTGCATAGACCAAATGGCATACGCCAATATGCAAAAGTTCCGTAGGGACAAGTGAAAGTAGTTTTCTCTTCGTCTTCTGGGGCAATGGGAATTTGGAAGTACCCCGAGAATCCATCTATACAAAAATAAAATGGTGATCAGATAATCGCTCTAACATTTAATCTATGATGGGTAAAGAAAAGTGGTTTTTCCTTGTGGCTTCATTAAGTCTCTATAGTCGATGCAAACTCTCCATTCGGTGATTGTTGGTATGAGCTTGTTCTTTTTGTTGGTCACAACCATCATTCCACCTTTTTCGGTACGACTTGGACGGGTCTTACCCATGGAGTATCGGAAATAGGGTAGATAAGTCTGACGTCTAAGAGTTTAATTACTTCCTTTTTTACTACTTCTTAGACTTTAGGATTAAACTTTTTTAGTGGTTGTATTACCACTATATAATCGTCTTCCATTAGAATTTTGTGTGTACACATGGAAGGACTAATTCCTTTGATGTCCATTAATTTCTATGCAATTGCCATTTTATGTTTTTTAAGTAAATTAAGTAATTTTTCTTTTTCTTGAGATGTGAGATATGAGGAAATGATGATGGGAAGTTTACCTTGGTTATCTAGGAATGGGTATTCTAAGCCCTTTGGAAGTTCTTTGAGTTCTAGAGAAGGTAGGTCTTCAACCGACGGCTTAGTCTTTGGTTCATCATCACGGTCGATGGCCGAAACGGTTTCTTCGGTAATGGCTTTCATTTGTTGATTGGGTATTTCATTGATTTGATTTGATTACATTAAAATTTCGTTTGTCGGCCCCAAGTTTAGTGGGAAGATCATGGTGTTTTTTGTTTGAGCAAAGCTTGATGGGTTTTAATGAAAGGTTGTCCCAACACAAGTGGAGCATCATCTAAGATGACGAAGTCGGATGGTACAATCCTTTGATCTGTTTGAATGAGAACGTCTTCAACCACTCCCGTAGCATGTTTAATTTTTCGATTAGCCAAGAGGATAGGAATTTTGATTGGAAGAAATTCACCAATACCTAATATTTCGAATATGTAGCTAGGCATTATGGTAACGCAAAGGTCTTTGTCTATTGAGATGTTCTGATATAGATATTTTGAATAAAACAGGTTACCGGTTTTATGTTAATCTAATTTGTTCATCTTGTATTAGTGAGGTTTGACCTTTAGTTAAATTAACGCTTGCTATTTATTTGATGTCAGGATTTGTGGTTAACTCTTTTAAAAACTTAGCATGAGATGGAACCAAACTATGATTTTCAAGAGAAGGTTGTTGGATGTGTATTTCTTGGAGGTCTTTTTGTTCCTCTTTGAAATTTACCTTTAATGACTTACCTTCTGAATGGCTTGGTTTGGGTTTTTCATCTTCCTGTGTTGGGTTTTCTTTGAGTGGTTCCTCTTTTATCGGCTCTTGAGGTTTTACCTCTTCTATGATCACGTCCTTGGCACAAATGGTCTCTTCTCTGCACGACATTGCTTGATCAAGAATTCTAACTTCTTGAGACTTTGTATGAGGCTTTCGGCTTTAGGCATGATTGTAGGTGGTGTCTCGTATGTTTCAAACGCTGGAGTGTCCCAATCAAAGCTTGATTTTGGAAGCTCAAACCTTGATTCCTCATATGTTTTGTATGAGGTTGATGGTTGAAAAAGGTAACAATTTTGTACCGAATGGGATTCGCCACATATGGTACAATATGGTTCCTCATAATCATCATATTTGTAGAATTCATAATCTCCCATGTAATAATCCATTGTTTGGATACTACCAAGAAGATTACAGCTTTCGGGAGGTTTACATGGCCCCATGCTTAGGACTGTGTTTTATTCAATATTGCGCGTTTTTACACGGCTCCATGTCAAATGAAACACAGCCTCATGTTGGGCTTATGTTAAAAACTTTTGTTTGGTTTTCAGTTACTGCAGATTAGACAAGACGCCATGTTAGTGTGGCATGGCCCTGTGTTCAGTTACTGTAACTGAAATTTTTAGGAAAACAAAGAAGAATTTGGACAGAAAAACTAAAGAAAATGACTAGGCCATTGATTTTAAGCTTTCTTAAAATCCTTGTGTCTCCGGAAATGGCGCCAAAAACTCGACGTGATGGAGTGTGAGTATGATTTTAGTTTATATTTTTAAGTAATTTTTACTCTTTTATCAAGCTTTAAATTTATAGAACACGATTTAACACTATCACTCTCTACAATACGCTTAGGGCAATTACACCCATCGTGGCGTAGTATAGTGATGGTAAGATACCAAGGTCATCAAAGGACACAAGAGCTTTTAATACCAGATTATCGTAAACGTCTAATCGACCAAAATTTTGAGATAATATTTTTTTTGTAAGTAAAATAAAGAAAGAAACTAAAGTAATAAAAGAAATCAATAAACAAGATAGAATCACTTGGTTCCGACTCATCTTTCATGTATCCTTTGATGATTTTCGTATTTTGGGCTTTTTAAGAGATTATCATAGTTATAGTCATATGTCCCTCTTTTGGAGGCAATGCTACCCTCGGCCATGTTGGTCTGAGTCAACAGGGATACAGTCCCACAAGTCCGGAATATTGAAAGATAATTAAGTAAGTTATTAATGCAAAATGTGACACGTCCCTCTTTTGCAGGCAACGCTACCCTCGGCCATATTAGTTTGAGTCAGAAGGGATAAAGTCCCGCAATGCCGGTTTAAAGTTTTAATAGTAGTTTATTTATAAGGGATTCAAGTTGTTCTTACTTCCCCTGATTAGATGCTATCTGCCTCAAAGGAAGTCCTAATAAGCTTGAATCCAGTCCTTGCAGGATTTGTACACTGAATGAGGCAAGAACTTTACCCAAACCACCCTACTAACCCCATTCCAGGTAGTTAACGTGCTTTATATAGACCATAAAGACACGAATGAGTGAATCAACAAAAGATGAAGAGATGATAGGATAAAATTCTTTTTCAATATAACAAACTAGTTATTAAAGTCATTACTACATACCCATTTAAAAAATTAACCAAAGATTGGAAATCAAAAGTAATATATAAAAGATTTTGTCTTCACCAAGTAATGTAAGAGATTAGCCAAACATGGCCATAGTTTGACAAAGAATCTTATGATTAATCTTGGATCCTGAGACTACAACATACCATAAACTCAAATGATTGTGGTAGGTGGAGTGGTGGCTGATGTGAGAGAAATGGTTTGCTAAGGGATGGATTGCAAGTGAACCAAGCACCCCTATTTATAGCTGGAAACATAAGCTTTACACAGCCTCGTTCCCTCCTTCTTCTCTGTCTTCATTTAATAGTTGCGTCAGTCAAGATGTTTGCACGGCCTTGTGGCCATTGTACTTGTTGTGTCCATGGGACACGGCCCCGTGTCTCTGGTCTACTTCAGTTTATCTTCTTCTTTATGGAATCTTGAGTGGGGCATGACCCAATGTCTTGGTGCATGGCCCGTGTTTGTCTTCTGATTAGTCATTTTTGGTCTTAGGGTGAAGCTCAGAGGGTCGGTATGATGTATCAAGTTTTTTTCTTTTGTATTCATGCTGATTTTTGCTGTTCATTTGTTTCTTTTATACATTTAAGCTCTTTTAATCCTGACAATCAAAAGTATATATAGAAACACACTTTTTCCAACATTAGTACTAAAAGGGTTGATTTTATACCTCATTTGATATAATTTATATGTGGCATTTGGTGCATATCAAGAAGCTTAAAAATATGTAAGATGATGTAGGTCCCGATGAACCGGATCTAATCGATATCACACAAACAAGCTTTGAGAAATAAGATGAAGATGGAAATATTCAACTTGCATGCAAATTGGAATTTGTCTAATACAAGTGAAAGTGCAATCAAAGAGCTACCAAACCCTAATACATCATTAACTATATATACTAGAATGTTGGAGCTCCTAAACTCTAAACTTTTAGGCCCAATGCCTTTCCCCAAGCCCATTACAATAAAACAACCCAAATCCTAACAAATACTAATGCATAAACCTATTAATGTCTTTACAATCTGCCCTTAGGTTTACTGCATTAGAACTGGCCTTACGCTTCAGGATCATCAATCATGTGCAAATAATTTTTTTGAATTACTGTAGCCACTACACTAGTCCAGGATTTAGCACATTCTTCATATTTGTCACTCGCTTGCATTTGATGTGCACCCAACATCTGAATATCCTCCTCGTGAAAACTAATTAGATCCAAAATATCTGCCAGAGGAAATACCTTTTCTTTTGTAACAATGACAACTGCAGCCATTCTTGGATCATAGGCCCAATAGTAAAGATTCTGCAGCACACCTTTCAGAAACTTTGGAGCGGCTGGAATAACCTTGTCCTTGTCAGTCGGTGGCAAGATAACATTTTGGAGCCGTTTGTGAGTATGAGGGTCTCGAACACCTGGGCTTTTCTTTAGATATGACTCTGCAGTTTTCATTGTTGGAAAGTTATGGGATACTTCATGTTCTAGCTTAGAGTGAAACGCCCAACCGGGACCTCGTTGGTTCGAATCTGCGTAAGAGTAGTGAGATCTTAATAGACTTCTCAGATCAATCTAAGTCCATGATTCAAATTGTGTCTGTTTCGAATATTATTCTTTGTGTCCGCTCTCTCTTGTGACGATCCATTAATTTCTGTCGTGATCGTACCTCCAACATTTCACTTCTGATTTGTTTCTAACTTTATCATAGTGACTCGACCCTATCTCCGTGACATATCTGTCCGATACTTTTGAAGGATCCTTTAGCTGAAAATTCTCATCGAGAGGATTCACATCTTGATTTTTCATTACGATCATCTTCTTGCTGCTAGAACTCCCTTTTTATGGCTACTTTCTCTTTCTTAATCTTTCAGCAGAAAGGTATGCATTCAGGCCCGCTTCATTTTCTGCATCAGCTGCAGCCCTTTTCTGCTTCTGTTCGTTCATGATGTGCAACGTTAATAGGATCATCATCTTTATCCGCAAACTCACTTCCAAACTTTTTCTGCAACTTTGCCTTCATCTCGTAAACCTCTGTCATTAGTAGACTCACATCTCCTTGAAGTTGCTCAATGGCTTGATCCATGATAGATATCTGGTTCTGTAAGGAAGCTATTTGAGCGTTTTTCAGTTCATTTTCTTGCTCTAGCAACACTACTCTGCGTTGTAGTTTGCCAACATCCACAACTTCATCCTCATCGCTATCAGATTGCTCGATAAATTTCATCCTTTCTGCGACCATTCTCATCGCTGCCTCTTCATTCTCAGATAAACCAGCCAAGCTACCTGCCTCCTCATGAGCACCACTAGAACTTTCTGGCTGTAGACTTGGATCAGGAATAGAGCTTGAGCTTGGGGGGCTTGGGGAGATCAGAGATATCAGGTGCAAAAACATTCTTAGGTTCATCATCTTCAAATTGTTCTTCGTCAGAAGGAAAGATACTAGGAGAAGGGATCCCAGAATCTCCCTTTAGATATGCAAGTAAAGCTTCAAGATTTTCAGCAGGAATCAAATTTATCTATGTCACAGTCTCCTCATCCGTCTCTAATTCAGCCTGTGATGCTGCTTCTTCTAATTCTTCTTATGAATCAAGTTCTTCAACATTGGGTTCTGGTTATCTCGGTTTTCGTACGACCTGAATGTCATGCTCTTCAACTACAAACGCTGTTACTGGTTTACGAGTAGATACAATTTCCTTGAATTTCCCATGTTTAGTAAGCTCATCTCGACCCACAAATTTGACCTTAGCAGAGTCCCGCTGTTTGTACGCTGCTTCGAAGCAACTTGCTCCTAGCAGCTTTAAGTTCAGATGGTTTGTGCCTTTAATAAGCTCAGGATGCGTCTTGTCAATAATCATCTGTACAAATCTTGGATAAAGCAGGAATACCTTCTTCTTTGTACTCTCCAACATGCTTTTCATGTTGTGAAAAATGAAAACTGAAAAGTTATAATCCCAGTCATTCACTAATGCAACAAGTGCAGTTGTCTGAGTCTTATTCAGTTGGTCCTGGCCGTCCTTGTTCTCTGAAATACATTGTCGAAATATGTGAGCAAGACACCTCTAGTATGGAGGGAATAACTTCTTCAGCACTGTTGGATATGCTCCTTCATAGCTCATTTGACGAAGAGCTTTCACCACACTATCCTTGTCAAATGAAGTAGGATGATGTTCACTGTCCCCAAATTGTAATGCGTCTCGTAGGTCTGTATCCAAGATTCTAATTTCTCTCTGTCTGATCTTCGTTTCAATGAAGGCACCTCCACCCTTGACTTTTGCGTTAATCCAGAAATCCTGAATCATATCTTCATCGATTACTGGATTTGACTTTAGAGCACGAGTGATCCGGTAGTTGTTCAGTCTAGAAACTAGGGAATCAAATCTCTCTCTATATTCTGGTGGAGGATCAGACAGATAGAAGACTTGATAATGAAAAGCTTCGACTTCCAGCTTGCGTATGTCCATCATTTTCTAAGCCATTTTCTGCACATGAAATACATATGTCATCATTCATAGTAAACATTAATTTTCACAAAACTTACAGGCTTTTGAAAATTAGTTGATTTGGCATTCTTATGCTTGAAAGGTTCCCAAGGAACGTAGTCACTTGGTTTGCCATACACATTTTATCATAATTTTCCAATTCTAGCTCAGTGAGCGGCATTCTTGAACAATTATGATTGTATGGCGGAGGAACTTGGGAATAACCCAACCCTTTTCCCTTGTTCTCTTTGTATGCCATTTGTATATTGCACAGATTGCGAATAGCGTCACTTGAAGTATCATATTTCTTAATATTCAATTCATTTTGTTGAAACTTTCCAGCGAAAAGTCCCAGCTCAACGCTTACCAAGTCGCATTCCAAAGTTTTTGATTCTAGTTTGGTTTCATAATCATGAACCCAACATTTCTGTTGGTTTACGTCCCGGTGGAGTTGAGCTATGTCCTTCTTTAGTGCATCAATCTTTTCGTAGAGAATTCTATTGTTCTCATGAAGACCAATGTACTTTGACATGGCACTATTGTAATCATTAATGAGATGGAGATTATGAGCTCTCATTTGTGCCATTTTATGTTTACAATCTTTTGAGCATAGAAGAGAACTTACCATTTGGGCTCCTCAGTTTGCGCCATAAAGCATTTGAGATGATCTTCAGCCACTTCGGCAATCTTCAAAGATTCCACTTGAGCAGCAGTATCAATCCAGCTGAAACCATGCTGCTTTTGTACCATTAGAGCTTTTCCTGCTCCTGATCCTCCTTGGCTTGATGAAATTGATGATGATGTCTGAGCTGAAGGAACTGGAAACATGGACCTTTCTGAATTCGTAGCAGCAACAGCAGTTGCTTCATATCCCATGGGTGTCTTCCTGCAGTCTCTTGAGAAGCGTTCATAACATCTGTAGCATCTCAACTTATCCTTGACTGACCCAGTGCGAATGTTTGACATTGGACGACGCCCGTATCTTTTTTGAAACTTTTCTGCTCAAAAAGCAGCCATGGCTAGATTCCATTACACATCCAATTCTTCAACGTCTTCTTCAACCACTTGATTCAGATCGGTAGCAAACACTGAAGGAGGCAAGAGATCTCTTGCTAGAAAGGCATTCAAACTGTTAAGCATTGAAGCTGCCAAGGATAACTTCTCTTTGTTTTGTTTGGTTCGAAATGCAAGATTTTCAGCGGGGGTTGTGGATTGGACATTTTGAGGAGCTGGAAGATTAATGGGACTGTAGATAATGTTTACGTGCTAAGGTAATTGCTGAGCAGTAACAGAAGTCAGAACAACAGAGTTGGTTGGAAGAGACATGCCATAAACATAGTTAGTCTTTTGTGCTTGAAGCTGTGCTTGAGTCAAAGGACTGAAAACAACATTTGGATTGATGTTTGTCACGGGGTAAAGATAAGATTAGGATGACTTTGAGACATCAAGGAAGTGTTAGAGCCAGTCACCCCTATAGCCATCATAAAGTTCTTGTGGTTCAGTTCTATTTGCTGAATGTCTATTTCACATGATTTGATGGTGGTGATTAGTTCAGTAAGAGCAACTTCATTTAGATTCTTGGTACGTTTGATCATTGAAACATCAGCATCCCAAGACTTCGGCAGAGAATTCAACAGCTGACGATTCATCCCACTATTAGTGATTGAAATTCCAGCACTAACCATTTATGAAATAAGTTTGACGAATCTCCTGATTTGATTTTCCACAGTCTCTCCATAAATGTGATTAAAAGAACTGAACTGCTGGTTCAGCATATTCACCCTGCTAGCTTTCATACCAGTGTTTCCTTCATAAAAAATTTTCACCACATCCCAGATTTCTTTTGCACTTGTGTAGTTTCTGACAACAATTGAGATGTCAGACCAAGTGCCATGGTAAGATTTGCCATTGCCTTATCGTCTTCATCCTTGATTTTTGGATCTTCATCATACCACAAACTTTCTGGTTTCGGAATTCGAGTGCCTGGATCATCTATAGATGCGTACATGATTGTGCGGGGACCATCACGAATGCACCTCCACATTTCGGGTTCCTTTGCTTTGCAATACTGTTCAAAGCGCCAAGTCCATTCAAAGTAATCATCACCATACAACAATCTTGGGATTTTGGTAGATGTTCCAATACTCTAGTCAGTTCCTGATGCAATGCCAGAGTCTGAGATTAAATGGCCGTTAAGGTAGCATTTGTGAGATCTGCAGTCGTCAAAATGTTGTGTGGATTCATTGTCAAAGATGGTGAACATATATCAAACAGAGAAGTGAACAGTAAACAACTACTCTGAACGGTAACCCCCGAACAGTAACACTGAACAGTAACCTCTGAACAATAACTCAAACTCGAAATGGTAATAAATGATCTGATATGCTATAGCTTATCTGAGATGTCAACAGTATCCCAGAACATTGAACTTTTTGAGTAAAAGATGATCCGAGATGCTACAGTTGATCCGAGATGTCAACAGTATCTCGGAACAGTGAACTTTCTGGTAAAAAATGATCCGAGATGCAAGTCTAGAGATTTGAAATGATCCGAGATGGTCCAAGTTAGTTCGAGATATTAAGCAAACAATCCGAAATGGTCCGATATCTCCAAGAGAACAATCCGAGATGATCTGAGGTCTTTAAGAGAACAATCCGAGATGCTTCGAGATCTTCAAGAGAACAATCCGAGATGATTCGAGATCTTCAAGCAAACTATCCGAGATAGTCTGAGATGGTTCGTGATCTTTAATTCGACACCAAAATCGAAGCAGATACGACCAAAAAACCGTGTGATATCAGATCTGATCCTGGAAATAGGTTCAAACAGGCTCTGATACCAATTGTAGGTCCCGATGAACCGGATCTAATCGATATCACATAACCAAGCTTTGAGAAATAAGATGAAGATGGAAAGATTCAACAGATGGAAAGATTCAACTTGCATACATTAATATAAGTGAAAGTGCAATCAAAGAGCTACCAAACCCTAATACATCATTAACTATATATACTAGAGGGTTGGAGCTCCTAAACTCTTAGGCCCAAAGCCTTTCCCCAAGCCCATTACAATAAAATAACCCAAATCCTAACAAATAATAATGCATAAACCTATTAATGTCTTTACAGATGAACTTACTACTAGCACTAGTGGCTAGGGAAGATTTATAGTTAAAGAGAAGAAAAGATGAAGATGATAAGCTCCAAGATGTGTAAGACAAGCTCCTAAATGATCCTCATCACTTGCATCTTCTTTGATCTTCATGGAAATCACTTGAAAGTCTTGTTGGATTTGAAAATGAAGAGGATGGTGGTGGTTGTTTGGCCGAAAATTAGAGGGAGAGAGAGAAGCGTTATGTGTGTGTTTTTCTTGGTGAAAGATATTGTGTTATATATGGAAAGATAAGTGTTGCACTTTCTTATAACTTTCACCAATAATTCAAGCTCACCAAGTCTAAGAAAACCCATGCCTTAATCATCATTCACCAAGTAAGGAGAGGTGTTTGGGACCCACTTTAAGGGGGGGGGGGGGGGGGGTAAGTTGTGGGTTTTTAAATTATTTAATCTTTTGCATATGTGCTGAAATCTCTTCCTAGATATTTATGTAGTTAGTGTTTGTTTAGGATGTTTAGTGACAATTAGGATGGTTTAGGATGTTAATGGTAATAAACTAGTGTTATAATATTAAACAATCTTAACTAGTTAATTAGTTTGTAGTTTGATGCTTATTAGATGTTAAATCCTAGTTACACTTACGGATAAATTAACGATCACTTACCATGTGAATACATATAATACCATTGATACCATTTATGATGATTAACTTTATCAGATGATCATATTGTTTTCAAGAATTTATGAAATTATAACCTTTTTATGGAAATTGTAGTTTTATAGCTCAGATTCGGACAATTTATTATTTATGCGTTTTCTAGAAAGTTATGTTATATACACGTGTTTACCTCTACTTAGGGTTTTTTGTATAAAACATGTTGGATATGATTTCTTGTCTTGTATCCGTCGTTTCAAGGAGTACTGGAACTCTCATAGCATGAATGGTGTATTCACATTGTCTACCAACGTTTACTTACATAGTTTGTATTGTATCGTGATGTGGCGAATACGATTATGTGATATGCAATGTAAATGCATAATCTGGGATTGCTAGACTTATGAGACTCAATTATATAAAAATGAAGTCTAATGCACGTAATTGTATATGTAAACTGTGATTAAGTTATACGGAATTACCAGGTATTTTGTCATTTATCACACTATGATTATAAGGGTAAGGATCATTTCAGAACTATAAATAACTACAGAACTTACAGAACTCCTAATAAACAATCATTTTATTAATATATTTTATATTTAACATTGTTTTAGGGTATTTTTTTCATTTATTATGATTCCGTGTGTATGTTAAGAGTAGTTTTTTTCATTTTTCATATGTAATTTTATAATTACATGTACTTAAATTGGTTCATTTACACATATATAAACAAGTTCCTTTACACATATGTAAATTAGTTATTACACATAAATAATTTGGTTTTTCATATATGTTATTGTGACAACCTGGGAATTTCTTGTAATTTCTTGTACCATTGTTAACGAACTAAATCTTTGTGCGTTGCATTCTAAACCTGTGCGTTGCATTCTAAACCGCGTTTACTCAATTTTCGGGACGAAAATTCTTTCAACATGGGGATAATGTGACATCCCGGTTTTTCAGGTATCTTAAACGCACTACTTCACGGTTATTCATTCCTACGCTTAATTGATTCGGAGATTTAATTTACACGCTCGAAATAACTACGTTAACTTTGTGAACTTATCGAGTGAATTACGTGCTACGTGTTATTAGACGTTTATAAGTTTGGTGAGTTATTATGTTAGGTTGTGATTTCGTGATTATTAGTTATAAAAATATATATAGTTAATAGATAGACGAACCGAACCAAGCCGCGAAACGTGTCGACCTCACTTCCTTGCGACTCAAAGAATTAATCAAAACTTGAGGCTCAAGTTAAAGACCCAAACCGCCCCCACCCAAACCCTTTGCGGCCGCAAGCACAAATCGCCCCAAACCCTTCTCCTTTTCTTTCTTTCCTTGCACTATATATATACAAGCATGCATGAGGGTTGTGTTGACAAAAAAAAAAAGAGAAACCCTAGCTCTAAGATCAGCCGACGGCAGCCCCTCCCCACTCCTTCTCTCGATCGCGACCTCCTCCAAAACCCGAAGTGATTCCAATCTCGTTCCCGGTTCGTTAATCTTCATTGTTAAAGGTTAGGGTTTTCATTATTTCGCAAATCACATTAGGGTTTATAAACTCTTGATCATACTTGTATGTAATGGTAGAATCATGGTTATGAAAGTGTATGATGTTTAGTTCGATTAATTGTGCAAGTTTTGCGATTATGATGTTTAATTGGATACAAGAATCATAGGCTGCGTTATGTGATAAAAATCATATTGTATGATTAGGGTTTGCATGAGTATGATATACATGATGATATGTGACTAATAAATCTGTTCTTGATCATTTATATTTAACATCTCGATTGTTTAAGGGTGTTCTATTGCGATAAAAGTCGAAAACAGGATGCTGAATGGTGTTTACAGCCAACTTCAATTGGCTGTAACTTGGTTATTATTTATCAAAAAACGGATTTTCTGAAGCCTAAAACGTACATTTTTGAAAAACGCTTCTAATGGTGCTGGATTCATATTTTTCTGAGGTCTTTTGATATTTTTAAGTGGTCGTTTAAGTGCAGTAACTGAAGCTGTGTAAATTCTGAAAATTTGTTAGTTGTTTATCGAGTCGGATCTCATAATCTGTAGAGGGTTGGGTCACGAAATTTGTATAGCAACTGGAGATGGAAATTTCCGGGAAACTCCCACTGGAATTTTGTTAATTGGATGAACGATGAGTTTTAAATAAATTCTCCCGTGGACTGCAGTCAGAAAGCGACGAATCTGACTGCAGCCTAGTATATAAATATTTATGAATAATTGGTAAAGTGTTAGGACTTGAAAAATTTACATAAAATTCTACAGTTTAGTTGACACCTTCTGTAAAAAAATTGGAATTTTTGGAACGTTGAAACTATTTTATAAAAATCCTCGAAAACAGCCTAGTTATGAGCATACAAGCTGAAACTTGATAACTTGCGAATGTGTGTACCAAAGTGTTGTATGAGTTGATTTGTGTTCATGATAAGTTGGTTTGATCACTATTTTGGTATGATAATACTTGCATGCATGATTGTGTTGTCGAATTTGTTATTGTGTGTGCCGCATTGTGTGTTAGTTATGTGTAGGGTTTGTATCAGTGTGTTCACACACTAACTTTAAATCGATTGATTTGTTAGGACGCAATTAGCGGTCCCATCATTTGCTACTTCTGTGTTACACTAACCGAGCAATTAAAGGTGAGTTCACGGCCCCTATTTTATCCGGTTTTAAATAACAGGGGGAGAAACATGTATACACTCTACAACTCTATCTCTTTACGTTATACGAAATTAACGTCGTTAAACTATTCGGTAACTAAGTTAATGTTAATGTACGTTATGGTCACTAAGCAGCTATATTACGGAAGTCCTCGACAAACTCTCGGATCGTTAGTATTGGGTTAGATAGCGGGGAAATTATTAGTAGTACTACTGGGCCCGACAAGCCCCACCCGAGCTAGTCGCGCTAGCCGACCGGGTATGGTCAACGGGTGAATAATTTGGCCTAACTTTCGCCATGGTCAGTGATAGGCCTGGCAACACGGAGGCACAACAGTCAGCTTCGATCGCTAACACTTATGTGACATAACTTTAGGCTCGCTACCTACATTGAACTTAATTACGAAACAACAATATTATTCCGGGTTAGGAATAATGGAACCAACGACAATATTATTCCGGGTTAGGAATAATGGAACCAACATCATTATTATTTCGGGTTAGGAATAATGGAACTAAATCGCTATCCCGGGTTAGGGATAACGGGGGAAACAAACTTTTAACCGAACTAATGAACTTATGAAAACCTATGAACTCACTCTTCTTTTTAGTGTTGACACTAGGACGCTAGGAGAGCTAGGTGCACTCATTTGCATTGACCAAGACATATTTTTATCGAGTCTCATTTACGAATATTGTTTGGGATTTTTGGTTTTTGGCGTTTGTGTTGGCGCCCGTTCCTTTACTTTACTTTAATGCTTCCGCTCAACTTTAAAACTAATGCTTCCGCTAAACATTGAAACCAAACTAAGACAATTTAAAAATAACTATGAATGGTTAAACAAATGATTTTGGAAAACGTATAAACAAATCATATAGACTCGTTCGATGTTACTAGTGTCTCGGATTCTGGTTTGTTCACACGCCTCGCGGTAAAACTCCGCAAGTGGAAATTGAGGGTGTGACAGATTGGTATCAGAGCCTCTAGCTATAGAGAACCAGGTTTGCATTAAAAATAGACCTAAACTATAGCTGATTACACGACACTAGACTTAGTTTGGCACTGAACTGTGATATCTTGTATGTGTTGTACTACAACTGTGTTATGTAAAATATAAATGCATATTGTGATGAACGCAACTTGTAACTAACTGCACAACCCAACAGGCAATGTCATCATCATCATCCGACAAACCCTTACAACCAAGGGCGCCGGGGAAGGCACCTATGGTCGAATTCTCACCACCTCATGGCGTGGAGACACGCTCAGCTGCTAGAAAAAGACTCGCTCTAGGAGAGGAGTCGTCCTCACGCCCGACCATCGCTATGCCGGTCGAACCGGTTAACTCGTTAGAAGTAGAGAGAATGCAGGAAACTATCCTGGCACAGGGATGGATGATACGACAATTAACGGGTAAGACTGGAGAGCTCGAGGAAGAGCAATATGAGAATAAGATAGCTCGTAACACTTTAGCTAAAGATCTTCGTGCTGAGCAGCTGAGGGCTGACTGGCTCGAAGACAGAGTTCTTGAGTCCAGCTGGAGAATTCAAGAACTAGAACAGAATCAGGCACCTTTACCAGTACCCGCACCAGCACCGGCCCCTCCAGCGCCGGTAGAGGAAGAAGAGGAGGATCCAGAGGAGGATCCAGAGGAGGATCCGGAGGAAGACCCGGCTGTAGAAGCCGGAAATGCCGCGGAGGATGACGGCAACGATAGTGATTTGGGAGATGGAGACGTAGAAGACTGACTCGTCTCGCTTATCCCATTTTGCTTCCTTAAGTCTATTTATTTTCTACTTATGTTTGAACTTGAAATTTTATAGTAAACTGATATGTTTGGTTGGCATTTTGTGAGACGGTGAAATTTTATTTAATCGAATATTCCTTTTGATTGTTTAATTTATTTGGGTTGACATAATTTGAGGGATTATTTAAGTATGGAGTAGAATAACTATATTGGATATATATACTTATCGGTGTGTGTTTATGTTGTCTTGCGAAGATCTAAAATGGCAATTGGACGTCGCGGAAACCTCAACATGACACCCGAAGAATTGGCCGCAATGATCCAAGAACACGTGAATGCTGCTCTGGTAGGTGTTCAAAACCCACCAGCAGCAGGAGGGGGTCTTAACCCCTACAAGATGTTCCTTGATGCGAAGCCGAGCAAGTTCACGGGTGCAGAAGGACCCATAGGACTGGTCCATTGGATCGAAAAGTCTGAGTCGGTATTCGAGATGTGCAATTGCCTCGAGGCCAATAAGGTCAAGTATGCTGCCTCAACGCTGGAAGATGGGGCACTAACTTGGTGGAACGCACAAGTCTAAACGCGTGGATTTATTGCTGCAAATGCAATGGCCTGGGCCGAGTTTAAGGCCCTAATCAAAGAGTAGTACTGTCCGCGGGACAGAGTTCAGCAGTTGGAGCAAGCACTATGGAACCATAAGATGGTAGGATCTGAAATTGAAGCGTACACGGCGAAACATCATGATCTGGTGTTCCTATGCCCTGATATGGCCAACACCGTTGAAAAACGACTCGAGTTTTACCTTGGGGGTCTGGTCCCCGAGATCCAGGGCATGGTAATGGCTAGCAACCCTGCGACTGAGCATCAAGCGATCAGGCTGGCGCACAAACTCACCGATAAGACGGTGGAACGATGTGCAATTGCCTCGAGGCCAATAAGGTCAAGTATGCTGCCTCAACGCTGGAAGATGGGGCACTAACTTGGTGGAACGCACAAGTCTAAACGCGTGGATTTATTACTGCAAATGCAATGGCCTGGGCCGAGTTTAAGGCCCTAATCAAAGAGTAGTACTGTCCGCGGGACAGAGTTCAGCAGTTGGAGCAAGCACTATGGAACCATAAGATGGTAGGATCTGAAATTGAAGCGTACACAGCGAAACATCATGATCTGGTGTTCCTATGCCCCGATATGGCCAACACCGTTGAAAAACGACTCGAGTTTTACCTTGGGGGTCTGGTCCCCGAGATCCAGGGCATGGTAATGGCTAGCAACCCTGCGACTGAGCATCAAGCGATCAGGCTGGCGCACAAACTCACCGATAAGGCGGTGGAACAAAAGAAGCTGCCATCTCGGGATGCAACTGAAGTTGTCCCTGATAATAAAAGAAAATTTGAAGACTCGTCTGCTCGACAGTCTTCGTCAGCCCAGCCACAACAAGGGAACCAGAAACAGTTTAATAATTTCAACAACAATCGGGGTCACAATAATCAGCCCGCCAACAACACCCAGAACACCAGTGGCTATGTGGGTCGAAAGCCGCAATGTAATCGTTGTAACCTCCATCATCACGGCCCTTGTGCCGGAAATCGCTGCCAACGATGTGGCAAAGTGGGACACGTGGCAAAGGATTGTCGCGGAGAAATCATGTCACGACAAAACCAAAATCAACACCAGGGTCAGCAGCAGGGTATTAACCGGGGGTGCTATCAGTGTGGTAGCACTGCCCACTTCAGACGAGACTGCCCACAGCTTCGCAACAACAACAATAACAATGGTGGGAACAACAACAACCACAACCACAACAACCACAACAACAACAATAACAACAACAATGGAAATGGTGGCACAGGAGGTGCCAGAGGTCGTGCATTTACGCTAGGCCGCGGAGAGGCCAGAAACGACTCGAACGTGGTCACCGGTAAGTTTCCCCTTAACGATCATTTTGCTACTATACTTTTTGATACGGGTGCGGATAGGAGTTTTATATCTGAGTCTTTTAGGAAGAACCTAAATCTCACGCCTAAACCCTAGAGACCCTTTACGTCATAGAACTAGCCGATGGTAAATCTGTAGATGTGACCCATTTAGTAGCCGGCTGTCAACTCAAACTCGCGGGTCACACCTTTACCATTGATCTGATGACAACTACCCTGGGTAGTTTTGACGTGGTAGCCGGAATGGACTGGCTATCCGACGTCCGAGCTGAAGTTCTCTGTTTCGAGAAAGCTATCCGTATTCCGCTCTTTAACAACGAAGTCTTGATGGTGCAAGGCGAGAAGGCAGGCGCCGTCACAAACATCATCTCTTACATGCAAGCTCAGAAGTATCTTCGGAGGAAGAACTCCTTCGCTTTGCTCGCACTGGTCACCGAGCAGCCTAAGGACGAGAAGCGTATAGAAGATATCCCCGTCGTCCGTGACTTTTCCGATGTATTTCCAGAGGAGTTACCTGGTCTTCCACCACATCGACAAGTGGAGTTTGAAATCGAATTGGCGAACCATGCAACTCCTATCGCCAAGGCCCCATATCGCCTAGCTCCAGCCGAGCTGCAAGAGCTGTCTACCCAACTTCAGGAATTGTTAAAAAAGGATTTATCCGACCCAGTACTTCGCCATGGGGAGCTCTGGTCCTTTTTGTCAAGAAGAAGGACGGGACCTTCCGCATGTGCATCGACTACAGGGAACTCAGTAAGGTTACCGTCAAGAACCGATACCCATTACCCCGCATCGACGATCTCTTCGACCAACTTCAAGGGTCAAGCTACTACTCCAAGATTGATCTACGGTCCGGTTATCACCAGTTACGCGTCAGGGAGGAGGATATCGCTAAGACGGCATTTCGTACTCGGTATGGCCATTATGAGTTCTTGGTCATGCCCTTCGGTCTCACCAACGCACCCGCGATATTCATGGACCTCATGAACCACGTGTGTAAGCCGTATCTCGACAAGTTTGTCATCGTGTTCATCGATGATATACTCATCTACTCTAAGGGTGAAGAAGAACACGCTGAGCATCTACGATTATTGCTGGAATTACTTCAACGGGAGAAACTATATGCCAAGCTTTCAAAGTGTGATTTCTGGATTCGGGAAGTTCAGTTCCTCAGGCATATCGTGAATGAAAAGGGTATCCACGTTGATCCCGCCAAGATCGATGCTATCAAGTACTGGGAAGCACCCAGGACACCGACAGAGATCCGCCAATTTTTGGGTTTGGCTGGCTACTACCGACGTTTCATCGAGGGATTTTCAAAGATTGCACAACCGTTTACCACCCTCACCCAGAAAGGCACCAAGTATGCTTGGGGTGACAAGCAGGAAGCGGCATTTCAATTGCTGACGCAGAAACTTTGCGGTGCACCCATTCTGTCCTTGCCGGAAGGGACTGATGATTTTGTGGTATATTGTGATTCTTCCATTCAGGGATTGGGATGCGTACTGATGCAACGTGATAAGGTCATCGCGTATGCGTCCCGACAATTGAAGGTTCACGAGAAAAACTACACAACACATGACCTGGAATTGGGAGCAGTGGTGTTTGCGCTTAAGATATGGAGACACTACCTATATGGAACAAAGTGCACAATCTACACGGATCACAAGAGCCTCCAGCATATCTTTGACCAGAAGGAGTTGAACATGCGACAGCGTCGCTGGGTCGAACTCCTGAACGATTATGAATGTGCCATTCGGTATCACCCGGGTAAAGCTAACGTAGTAGCTGATGCCCTCAGTAGGAAGGAGTACTTGAAACCTCGTCGGGTACGAGCACTACAATTCACCATTCATTCGAGGTTACCCGAACAGATACGTGACGCGCAGTTAGAAGCAGTTAAGGAAGAAAACATCAAGGCCGAATCTGTGGGAAAAATGGAACGCGATTGGGAAGTAAAACCCAATGGTGCCTGGTATTTCATGAATCGCGTATGGGTACCTCTCTACGGAGACCTCAGAAAGCTAGTCATGGACGAAGCTCACAAATCCCGATACTCTGTCCATCCTGGATCGGATAAGATGTATCAAGACCTTAAAGCCGCGTACTGGTGGCCCAACATGAAAGCGGATATAGCCACCTACGTGAGCAAGTGTTTGACTTGTGCGAAAGTCAAGGTAGAGTATCAGAAGCCATCGGGGCTACTTCAACAACCTGAGATTCCGGTGTGGAAATGGGATCAGATCTCGATGGACTTCATCACTAAACTCCCGCGAACTTTGGGTGGTTGCGATACCATCTGGGTGATCGTGGATCGTTTAACTAAGTCCGCACACTTCCTAGCGATTAAAGAAACAGATAAGATGGATAAGTTGACTCGCATCTACATTAAGGAAGTAGTTTCTCGGCACGGAGTGCCAACGTCCATCATCTCAGACAGAGATGCTCGTTTCACGTCCAACTTTTGGCATTCACTTCAGAAAGCGTTGGGTACACGCTTAGATATGAGCACAGCTTATCACCCTCAGACTGATGGTCAAAGCGAAAGGACCATTCAGACCTTGGAAGACATGCTTAGGGCATGCGTGGTAGACTTCGGGAATAGTTGGGAAATCCATCTGCCTTTAGTGGAATTCTCGTATAACAATAGTTACCATACGAGTATATCGGCAGCACCGTTTGAAGCATTATACGGTCGTAAATGTAGATCACCGGTCTGTTGGGCAGAAGTCGGTGACAGTCAACTCACAGGCCCTGAGTTTATACTTGAGGCTACTGAAAAGATTGTACAAATCAGAAACCGCATGGCAGCGGCACGTGATCGACAGAAAAGCTACGCTGATCAACGACGCAAACCGCTCGAATTTCAAGTAGGCGACCGCGTCCTACTGAAGGTGTCACCCTGGAAGGGTGTAATCCGTTTTGGGAAATGAGGCAAACTAAACCCACGGTACGTAGGCCCGTTTGTGATCTTGAAACGTATGGGACCCGTAGCTTATCAATTAGACCTTCATACCGAACTCAGTGGAGTTCACAACGTTTTTCACGTGTCAAATCTGAAGAAGTGTCTATCAGATGAAACCCTAGTCATTCCATTGGATGAGATTCAAGTGGATGAACAACTGCATTTTGTGGAACAACCTATCGAGATCATGGATCGTGAGATCAAGACTCGAAGGTACAGCAAGATACCGATCGTCAAGGTTCGTTGGGATTCTAAGCGTGGACCGGAGTTCACGTGGGAAAGAGAGGACCAAATGAAAAGCAAATACCCACACCTCTTTGCAGCTGAGCAGCAAGCTAACGTTACCACCAACTAAATTTTCGGGACAAAAATTCTTTCAACATGGGGATGATGTGACAACCTGGGAATTTCTTGTAATTTCTTGTACCATTGTTAACGAACTAAATCTTTGTGCATTGCATTCTAAACCTGTGCGTTGCATTCTAAACCGCGTTTACTCAATTTTCGGGACGAAAATTCTTTCAACATGGGGATAATGTGACATCCCGGTTTTTCAGGTATCTTAAACGCACTACTTCACGGTTATTCATTCCTACGCTAAATTGATTCAGAGATTTAATTTACACGCTCGAAATAACTATGTTAACTTTGTGAACTTATCTAGTGAATTACGTGCTACGTGTTATTAGACGTTTATAAGTTTGGTGAGTTATTATGTTAGGTTGTGATTTCGTGATTATTAGTTATAAAAATATATATAGTTAATAGATAGACGAACCGAACCGAGCCGCGAAACGTGTCGACCTCACTTCCTTGCGACTCAAGGAATTAATCAAAACTTGAGGCTCAAGTTAAAGACCCAAACCGCCCCCACCCAAACCCTTTGCGACCGCAAGCACAAATCGCCCCAAACCCTTATCCTTTTCTTTCTTTCCTTGCACTATATATATACAAGCATGCATGAGGGTTGTGTTAACAAAAAAAAAGAGAAACCCTAGCCCTAAGATCAGCCGACGGCAGCCCCTCCCCACTCCTTCTCTCGATCGCGACCTCCTCCAAAACCCGAAGTGATTCCAATCTCGTTCCCGGTTCGTTAATCTTCATTGTTAAAGGTTAGGGTTTTCATTATTTCGCAAACGACATTAGGGTTTATAAACTCTTGATCATACTTGTATGTAATGGTAGAATCATGGTTATGAAAGTGCATGATGTTTAGTTCGATTAATTGTGCAAGTTTTGCGATTATGATGTTTAATTGGATACAAGAATCATAGGCTGCGTTTTGTGATAAAAATCATATTGTATGATTAGGGTTTGCATGAGTATGATATACATGATGATATGTGACTAATAAATCTGTTCTTGATCATTTATATTTTTTACGTCTCGATTGTTTAAGCGTGTTCTATTGCGATAAAAGTCGAAAACAGGATGCTGAATGGTGTTTACAGCCAACTTCAATTGGCTGGAACTTGGTTATTATTTATCGAAAAACGGATTTTCTGAAGCCTAAAACGTACATTTTTGAAAAAAGCTTCTAATGGCGCTGGATTCATATTTTTATGAGGTCGTTTGATATTTTTAAGTGGTCGTTTAAGTGCAGTAACTGAAGCTGTGTAAATTCTGAAAATTTGTTAGTTGTTTATCGAGTCGGATCTCATAATCTGTAGAGGGTTGGGTCACGAAATTTGTACAGCAACTAGAGATGGAAATTTCCGGGAAACTCCCACTAGAATTTTTTTAATTGGATGAACGATGAGTTTTAAATAAATTCTCCCGTGGACTGCAGTCAGAAAGCGACGATTCTGACTGCAGCCTAGTATATAAATATTTATGAATAATAGGTAAAGTGTTAGGACTTGAAAAATTTACATAAAATTCTACAGTTTAGTTGACACCTTCTGTAAAAAAATTGGAATTTTTGGAACGTTGGAACTATTTTATAAAAATCCTCGAAAACAGCCTAGTTATGAGCATACAAGCTGAAACTTGATAACTTGCGAATATGTGTACCAAAGTGTTGTATGAGTTGATATGTGTTCATGATAACTTGGTTTGATCACTATTTTGGTATGATAATACTTGCATGCATGATTGTGTTTCGCATTGTGTGTTAGTTATGTGTAGTGTTTGTATCAGTGTGTTCACACCCTAACTTTAAATCGATTTACTTGTTAGGACGCAATTAGCGGTCCCATCATTTGCTACTTCTGTGTTACACTAACCAAGCAATTAAAGGTGAGTTCACGGCCCCTATTTTATCCGGTTTTAAACAACAGGGGGAGAAACATGTATACACTCTACAACTCTATCTCTTTACGTTATACGAAATTAACGTTGTTAAACTATTCGGTAACTAAGTTAATGTTAATGTACGTTATGGTCACTAAGCAGCTATATCACGGAAGTCCTCGACAAACTCTCGGATCGTTAGTATTAGGTTAGATAGCGGGGAAATTATAAGTAGTACTACTGGGCCCGACAAGCCCCACCCGAGCTAGTCGCGCTAGCCGACCGGGTATGGTCAACGGGTGAATAATTTGGCCTAACTTTCGCCATGGTCAGTGATAGGCCTGGCAACAAGGAGGCACAACAGTCAGCATCGATCGCGAACACTTATGTGACATAACTTTAGGCTCGCTACCTACATGTTAACATTGAACTTAATTACGAAACAACAATATTATTCCGGTTTAGGAATAATGGAACCAACGACAATATTATTCCGGGTTAGGAATAATGGAACCAAGGACATTATTATTCCGGGTTAGGATAATGGAACCAACATCATTATTATTCCGGGTTAGGAATAATGGAACTAAATCGTTATCCCGGGTTAGGGATAACGGGGGAAACAAACTTTTAACCGAACTAATGAACTTATAAAAAAACCTGTGAACTCACTCTTCTTTAATGTTGACACTTGTTTCTTTACATGTTTCTCAGGACGCTAGGAGAGCTAGGTGCACTCATTTGCATTGACCAAGACATATTTTTATCGAGTCTCATTTACGAATATTGTTTGGGATTTTTGGTTTTTGGCGTTTGTGTTGGCGCCCGTTCCTTTACTTTACTTTAATGCTTCCGCTCAACTTTAAAACTAATGCTTCCGCTAAACATTGAAACCAAACTAAGACAATTTAAAAATAACTATGAATGGTTAAGCAAATGATTTTGGAAAACGTATAAACAAATCATATAGAGTCGTTCGATGTTACTAGTGTCTCGGATTCTGGTTTGTTCACACGCCTCGCGGTAAATCTCCGCAAGTGGAAATTGAGGGTGTGACAGTTATCTTAAAAATACATATAATATATCCTTAAATAATGTTAAATATAAAAATATATAAATAAAATAATTGTTTATTAGTGGTTTTGAAAGTTTTGTAATATTTAGAGTTCTAAAATGAACCCAACCCATGATTATAATATGTAAATAGGTTCTTACACATATGTAAATTGGTTAGTACATAATTTGGTTATTACACCCTATGTTAGAAACTCATGTATTATATGGGTTAAATAAATAAACTTGTTAAATTAAGGTGAAGATTTTTTATGATTGGTTTAATAAGCTATTGGTAAAATAAAAATTAATAATGATTTAACAGTTATAAATAACAAACACTAAAGATTTAGGAAATATAAAATTAATTTTGAAATTAATATAATTGAAATCTTATGATTGAGTAATTTTAATTAATTATTTGAATTAATAACTATAAAATTAAATTTTAAAATACACATAATTGAAAACTTATGGTTGAGTAATTTTAATAAATTATGAAAATAAGAAGATTTATTTTTTAGATATATAATTGCTTAATTTAGTTATTTAAATCTTTTCATTTTACATGATATATATATATATATATATATATATATATATATATATATATATATATATATATATATATATAAAGTTAGAAGAAGAGATTTAGTAATGACACGTGCCATTCTTTGAAATCATTTATACAATAAGGATATGTAACATTAGGGATGGCAAAAAAATTGAGCTCACGAGTATACGCGAAGCCCAACGGGTATTGGCCAGGTAAGAGATTAGATTTAAAAAATTTCGTTGGTATGGGAAAGGTATGGGATTAGATGATACCCGATCGGATTACCTAAAATCACATACCTGTTTACTCGAACTGTACACCCGATCATATACCCTAAATGGTTTTTTATATATTTGTTTTCTCTTGACCCTCATCTATTAGTAACTTATCTTAGTAGGTTCTGAAAAAATGTTCTTTAGAATATGTATTCGATAACATTATTTATATCTTATGTGTTGTGAAGTATATAAGTAAACTATATAAAAATTATCATGTTATTATTTATTTTGTGATAAAACTTATATGCATGTAATGTATATTTTAGTTTATAATAGTTGTTATATAAATAAAAATTATACAATAATTATAATAGGAAAGAGAGATGTATTTGGAGATCCCCGTCGTTATCTTTTAATAAGTTAACAGGTTTACCCGATACCCGACGTGTATTACTCGACATGTAGTGGGCCGGATATGAGACACGGTTTTACAACTGAGAATGGGTATGAGATTACCAATATCCGGCCCGAACTCAACCCATTGTCATCCCAGTAACATTTTGATTATATTATGTAAATAGGTTTTTACACATATACACATATAAAATTGGTTGGTACACACATATGTAATTGGGTTATTACACACTAAGTTAGAAAACCCATCTATTACATGGGTTACATAGATATACTTGTCTGAACAATATGAACTATCTTCATCCATTGATCAATATCAATTTAAGGCTAAGATTAAGGTGAGTCATAAATATAAAGTGCGTAATTAAAACTTACTAACAAAAATTAAGAGGCCACCTTTTAAGACACATATCAGGTTTTGAATACCCATTCACATAACCCATAAACCCCATCTTCCAATCTCGTCATTTTGTTGTTGGAAAACACAAGACTCAATCGCTAGTTGCTGGAGATTCAAACTCGTCGTCATCGTAGTTGATTCACTACCATGGATGATCTTGACTACCCTAATTCTTTTTGTGTTGATCATTTGTGGCTTTGTGGTTGATGCAATACGTTTTAGGATATCTAACAAAGGAAATTATGACACCAACAGAGTTCATCCTTATCCTTGTTTTGTAGGTAATTCGTTCATTTGATTATCCTTATTCATTTGTTCTTTTCGAATTGTTGAAAATGACGCCTGATTGTTGTGAATTTTGTAAGTTATGTTTAAATTTGGAAGAAGTTAGCTCAATAGATTAGGTGTTTGTTTTCAAGTTCTATTTTGAAGACAACTGAATAACCTAATATATAAACAACTTTGAACTAAGTATACAATAAATTTAATAATAAGGAGCAAACTGATGAACATATACATGTATATAATTGATTGTGTTGTTTTAGAGAATCAATAGTATATTGAGAACCGGAAGAATAGTATTCTAGAACTGATAAAAAAGTAGTATAACAAACTGTATTGTTGTATTAGTTACAATATGTGGAAGAGACTAATGATTTAACTTTTTGTGTGTTGTTAATAAGTGAAATCTAACTTGCTACATATATATGTAAGTAGGTAGTTTACATATGTGTAAATAGACAACTTACGTATGTGTGAGATTATATGTGTGTAAATGTCATATTGGATTATTGGAAGTGACATCTTCATATAATCCTACAAATACGACATGGATGATGTTTTCGAAAACACAACAAAAAGGTCCTCAACCCCGGGGAAATGCTAATAAGTATGTTATTGATTACTGGGCTTAAGTTTTGAGTTACAATCGAGAATTACGAAACCCAGACTCTCATAAAAGACTTTTTTGCTATACAAGCGTAGTAGTAAGTTCATTTTATTGCATATTGTCGTATATAACATTAGCTTAAACTTTTAAGTTGGTATAAATAATAATATTCTTCTTTAATAGACAGAATTGTTTATTTATACAAAATGGATGAAGCTACACACTTGGTTATGGTTGAACAAACCTAAAGGAAATGTTTATATGATTAGAAGATCAAGCAGATATGAAGACATCCGACTTGGTGGTATTCCTGATTGTCGACAAACAATCATCGTTACCTTGTATATTTTGATTTAGAGAAGTTGCCAATCCAAGTAATAGACAACATACACAAATCTGTAAGTTATGAGGATTGTACTACCAGAAGCGAACATTCACTAAAAATGCAATAAAGGAAGTATTGGAGTTTGAGAAAGCACAAAATGAAAAAAAAGGGTTAGATACTCTTATGAATAACAAATGATGTTTATATGTTAGTGTGGTTAAGGTACATCAAATGTTATGTTTTGTCATCAATGTTTAAATGGTTTTAAATTTTGCATAATACTTTGTTACTTTAAATCATACATATCACAATGGATAGTTTTCACATATGTAAGTCAGCATGTACCCTATAGTTTGTAAGTGGTTTCATTTAATTTATCAACAGATATGACAAACCCATAAATTTATAAAATAGACTAGGTTTTTGCCATTAATTGATCAGAATTTAAAGATTTGAGTTGGGAGTATAATTTTGAAAGACTTTGCGGTGAACAATTTACACATGTGTAAGTCAGTAGATAACTCAAACTCTTGATATTGTGTTATTTACACATGTTTAGTTCAAATGCACATGTGTAATTCAGTTGCATGTGATTAATTAAACTACACATGTGTAAAACAAATATTTACACATATATGACAATGAACATATATTATGACTCTTATACATGTGTAAAAATTGATGTTGTTCGTTTGGATGCGTAAAAAACAGATATCAAGATTTACACATGTGTAAATTATAATAGTAAAAAAAACATTGATATGAAGGCTTACACATCTTTAAATCATAATACTTCAAAAAATAAGCATATATATATATATATGAAGGTTTACATATGTGTAAATCATAATAGTTAAAAAAAACAAGTACATATATGAAGGTTTATACACGTACAAATCATAATGGTAAAAAATAAACCTAGATATGAAGGTTTACGTATGTGTAGATCATTATAGTTGAAGAAAATAAGCATAAACATGAAGGTTTTACCCCTGTGTAAATCATAATAGTTAAAAACACAAGCATAGATATAAAAATTTACACATGTGTAAATCATAATACTTAAAAGCTTGAAGACAATGTTAACAAATTTCAAACATTTAGCATATATTAAGACAAATTTGCTATGAACAACCAATTTGTTTCTATGTTGTTGGATCTATTGAACCCTATAAAAGAACAGATGATTGGAAAGCCAAAATAATCTATAAACATTTGATCATCTATAAAAAGTGCCTAGAAGAATTGCTCCCCCAAACATCTGCTACACAAAGGTCTATTAAGCTAAAGTCTGTTATACAAGAGCTGTTGAATACAAGATCTGCTCAAAGTCTAAAGTCTATTAAAGAGAAACCCTGCCATTGAAAATAAGGACTGCTGATGCAAAGGTCTGCTGGACCAACAGAGGTTAAAGCTTATCAGAGGTTCCTTCAACAAATGCTATCAACAGAGTTTTATTTGTAATTCAATGCAACAATGTTATAGTCTAGAAGATGTTAGAGTTTGTTAGGTCGTTAGATGTCACTGTCAAGGTGACGTCTGCTTAGATGCCATAGTGGTTTGCTTTGTACTATACATAGAATGGTGTATGTACTGTTCTATTCATCACTTCTCATTGACATTTCTTGTACGAACAAATCAGAGTGATCAGGCTGAGGGGAGTTTGTATATCTTTCATGCACACGTAAACTTTTATTTATAAAAGCATGTTGATGAAAATATTCTCTTCATTGTTGTGATTTACAAGTTTACATTTCCGCTGCATTTATCATATTTGTTTTATCATCTTCCATTGATTTCCATCTTTAAACTGTCACAACATTTAAACTCATATCCTAACAATTGGTATCAGAGCTTGGTCAATCAAATTGATCTTACAAACAATTTGATATAAACAGATAAGCTTTCACTACTGATTCGTTTGTTCGTTGTATTGAAAATAGAGTAAAAGTTTATTTACGCTCACAGTATTTCTAAGCAAAAACCTGTTTGTAAACTATCAAGAAATGTCTCTAAATCCACAAGATCCACACAACACTGGCACAATGTACAAACCTTTGATGCTTGTCAGATCAGAGTATAACATCTGGCAACGTCGGATGGGTCACATACTTGCACAACAAAATACGGGTTGTTGGAAATCGGTTATCTTCGGACCTCATGTTCCGATGGTGCCGAGTGCTAAAGACCCTAAAGTTCAAGTTCCAAAGAATCCTGAAACCTACTCCGAACAAGATTTTCAGAAAATCGAGCTAGATGTAAAGGCATTTAGCATCATTGCTACGGCTTTGCCAAATGATATCTATGCTGGCCTGTTGCATTGCAACAGTGCAAAGGAGTTGTGGGATGCTTTGAAAGAGCAATGCTGTGGGACAGATGAGGTTACTGAAAACAATCGTGTAGTTTTAAACCAATAGTACAAAACATTTTGTCATGTTAAAGGAAAATCATTAACTCAGTAGTTCGAAAGGTTTAGTTGTTTAATAAGTGAATTAAAACTTGTAAAGGATAATTATCCTAATTCAACTTTGAATAGCCGATTTCTGAGATCATTACAAGATAAACAGGACATTATTGCTTTCGTAACAAGACACTGTAGGAACATTTTATCCGATAGCAAAGGTCCTTATTTGAGTATCTAGTCCATACGCACGGAATTCATATGAATTAGTGACAATTAACAAGATTCTTTCATAAATTAATTGATTTCATTCAGTGTTTAACAGTTACAAATGACCAGGAAATCCGATAGAGCTTCGCCGTCTTAGTCGCAAAAGTTCTATCCACTAACACCTCACACTAGCTATATATAGACATGCTACCTTCGTGCGAGGGTAGTTTATCTTCGCACGAAGGTAATTTACCTTCGTGCGAAGGTAGACTTCACCTTCGTGTGAACTTAAATATAAACAACGTAAATCTAACATTTTCGCCCTATTACAAAATATAGACACAACCCCAAGACGTAGGCAATAGACATTATGCACCAATAAACTCCCTTTGGATGTTGCAGTAGTCTTAGTCTGTCTTCAAAATCTTCAAATATTTGTCTTTAACGCCCAAAGAAATTCTTGCGCTGCTTCCTACGCTCTTCAGACAATATTGGCATTTGATCGGTCGAAGGAGCCCACTTTGTGACAACTCGTAATTTCGAGGTTAGAACCGTTCATTTGCGTATTTATAATCGAGTCTTATACTTATTTATTCGATGAGTTAATTGTACTTAACTAAATTATATTATAAGTCCATATTATTCAAGCGATTAACTAGAAACTGAATCCCTATCCCTTTTGAAGTGATTCAAAGGCTTAACTTGCGTAGCTCGATATTTACGAGGCCCGAACCGTATCACAAACTGTGTACATGTATATTAATAGGCTACTATTAGTTACACTTTATATTAGTGAGTTGATTAATTATAATTTTATAATTATAATCAAGTGGTTATATATTTTTAAAAAAAAAAGTAAGTATACATGATCAACATATCGCTGCCAACCAACTTCCACTCTATGTTTTGTGAACATGATTAGCCCAAACCCCACTATTAACATTAATCCCAGCCCAAGATGCTTTGGTTGTTTCGGCCCTTGTGCACTTCCCAAACCAAATCACTCTAATAAACCATGTTATATTATGATACGTAACATGTTAGAGATACTGTTATAATATTTCTAAAACCTCACAACCCCAAATACTCTAAACGTACGATCCTACAATCTCTCTCCACCTCCATCACGCTACTGTGGACAAACGAACAAAGCACCAAGGTTTCAAGATTTCCAATTCAAGGCCCCTTTGCACTCTCATTATTATTAGGTATGGTATCTTGTGTTTTGTTGTTAGTTATATCTTTCGTGCATGATTTCGGTTGCTAAGTTTCTTGTATCTTGCTGTGTTTCTGGATTTCTTTGAATAGTTCTTAATGTTCTCATTGATCGCTTGTAGTGCTAGTTATTCATAGTCACGCGTATATGATGCGTAAGTCGTTTGCGGGCTCGGTTAAGTCTTTAGGGTTTTGTTGATAGGTTAAATCTAGTTGTTAATGCTAAATCAGTTGTTATATGATCTATGTTGTGATGATAGCATGCTTTATTCAATGATTATAGGTCGTTTGAGGTATTAAGCAATCATTTTGCGGATCGGGTAACTAACCAAAATCTGCCCAAAGGATTACAGCCAACTTGCGTTGACTGTAACTAGGTCAATATATTACCGAAATCTGGAATTTTTTGAGTCTATAACGTTCTATTCCGAAAGACACTTCTAATGGCACTTGAATCATGATTTTTGGACGTTGTTTGCTATTTTAAATAAATTATTTTGTTTCAGCCATCAAAGCTGCGTTTTTCTGCAGATTTTTTGTGTTGTGTTTTGAGTCATAACTGTGTAAATATTTAGAGATAGACCATGAAATTTATGCTGTAGATTGCCTTAGGTGTCGGTGTGAACCTCCAACTAGAATTATGTCGATCGGATAACCGAAGATTTTTAAATGAATTTTTCCATGAGATGCAGTTAGAAAGTGATGAATCTGATCACTGTTTGGCGCTAGATCTTTCACAGAAAATCCGTAAGGAGTTTTATCACCAAACTTTTACACAATAGGGATGCTCCGATTGACACATCCTGTAATTTTTTGGAAATTTTCCTGTACACGAATTATTCCGGATAACACTCCGAAAACTGTTAGAAAATGCACTATATTGCTGAATTTTTATTGAAGTGCATTTTAAATCTTCGTGACACTTGTGTTGTCGCTAAGCGATGTCATGATAGATGCATGCATGATAATTAGTATTGTATGATAAAATGTGCTACATGCTAGATACGTGTAGGATTCATGTTTTTGCGTAAGCGCCCACACTAACTCTTAAATGGTACCATTCCTTAATCCGAGCATTCAAAGGTGAGTTCACTACACTTTCATAAGCACGCGTCCTAGGGGGACAAACTACTATTTCTTGGAGGAATATTTTTTATAAATTTTGTAGTTTAATTTCCATGTCAGTTAATAAACTCAAACTCTATCATGAAAGTGCCTACTTACTACAGAACTAGTTGCCTGGGGGGCAACGGGGTATTAGTTGATAACGCTATTAGGCTTGACAACCTCACACCGTACCTAGGAGGACAGGCGTGAACTAAGGACCTTAAACATATGGCCAATGTTGACAGGCCTTGATGAGGGCAAACAAACATACATCACCCGGTATCGAGTTATTAACGACATGTCTTTAAGCTAAACACCAACCCGTTTTCGTTAAATAAATCTGTGAACTCGCCAGCTTAATCGCTGATACACTTTTATGCATGCTTGCAGGTCGTTAGATAATCATTGCATGGGAACTTGCAGTCTGGGGAGCTTGAACTGTCATGGGACGTGTTACTTGATTGCAAACAATAAAACTTTACGCTTTAAAACATTTTGTTTTCGATTGTTTGAGATATTTAAATTTGCTTCCGCTGAATACATACTATGTTTGAAATGATTTAATTGGAATTCACTATTCATTTTGGACATGATGACTTTGTCCTTGAATATTTACTAGTAGTTCGACATGATTAGTGGCTAGATCCTGGTACCTCACACGCCTCGCCTTGGGCTTATATTAATAAAGGTTTACACATTAGAGCTACATTTGGGCTTTAAGGGGGGGTTTTGGGCTTCCTAGTACCTTGTGGGCCTAGGGTTGTAACTATTGGGCTTAGTGATTAGTATAAATATATGTCTTAGGTCAAGGTTTAGAGGTTAGAGAGTTGTAATTGAAAACTTGTATCACACACTTTTTTAGTGTATGCAAGTTATTTTGAATTCAAGAGATTGTTCTTTTTCCTAATCATTATTTCTACTGATTAGGTTTGTGATACCTGTTAATCCGATTTCGGGACTTTCAATTGGTATAAGAGCCTACTGTACGATACAGGCTCCAGGTATCGCAAATAGAAGAGCTGATCGGAAGTGGAGTTGCTGCTGTTTCAACACGGATGCCGAATCGAAGAATTGTTGTGTTTGTTCGGAATTGTTACTATTCTGAAGAACTCGAAGAAGATTTGAAGATTTCGGATCTGCTACTATTACGGATTCCGAAGAACTCGAAGAAGCTTCAAGGATTTCGGATTTGTTACTGTTGAAGACCCCGAAGAACACGAAGGAGATCTTCCATCTCAGATTGATCCCGGACTACTGTTCAATCCAGATTACTACCATTTCGGATCCGAGACACTGTTGGTGGTTATCAGTTTCTTGGAATTTGGTTCACTGTTGCTTAGAATTCGGACCACTGTTGCATTCGGATAAGGATTAGATTCCAGACTGATTTCATTCCGGATCCAGTCTCATTCCGGATTATTCCTGATTCCGGATTCATTTCGGACAAGTTTTTATTCCGGATTCTCTTTCATTCCGGATTTCTCATTTCATATGCACACTGCCTTCCGGATCATCATTTCAGATTTTTCAAATTTTGGATTATCCATCTCGGATCAACATCATTCCGGATCAATCATCTCGGATTCATTCATCTCGGATTTGCCCATCTCAGAGTTGACTGTTCCGAACTAATTTCGGACTGATCACTGTTCATATTATAAAATTTGAAATTAACTGAATTTAAATTTACTTGGTAATTTTAATTAAGTTAACCACGATGAACGGCTACATGACAGCTCAAGATTTAACCAATGCCACTTTGGTTGTACTACAATCACAGACTCTGGCCCTCCATCAAGAATTGGATCTCACGATTCACCTGGGTTTTCTTTCTTACACATAAAAGTGAAACCGCTGAGTTAGTTAAACAGTTCGTCACGCTTATGGAAAACCAGACATACACCACCGTGAAGGCTATTCGTTGTGATAACGGAACAGAATTTAATAATGTCACCTTAAATTCTTTCTGTTCCTCCAAGGGTATTGACCACCAGTTCAGTGCAGCCAGAACTCCACAACAGAATGGGGTTGCAGAACGAAGAAATCGAATGCTGATTGAAGCTGCAAGTACTATGATGGTTGAATCCGAGCTACCTCTTATTTTCTGGGCAGAAACAATCAATACCGCCTGTCATATTCAGAATCATGCCCTGATCAATAAACGACATATGAAAACTCCGTACGAAGTGGTTGAAGGTCGCAAACCTTCGGTCAAGCATTTCCGCAAGTTCGGATGCCCTTGTGTTCTCCTGATCATGGATGCTAAAGGGAAATTTGAATCACACGGGGATCCATGCATCTTCGTTGGATGTTCCAAAAATACTTCATATCATGTCTATAATAAGATCAAGAAAATGGTAGTTGTAACCTACAATGTGGGTTAGCTGGAGGAAAATCCCAAGGACACACGCATTGGTCCTGACTGGCTGTATGATTATTCCACAATGCTTAACCATGTTGATGTTCCTTCGAATGTGTCTACAGGTATAAGCCAAATTTCTGACCTTCTAACAATGCCTGTCTCACCTGAAGACGATGCCGATGCTGCATAACTGCATGAGACGTTAAGAAGCTGAGTATGGATCCACCTGGATTTATTGAGGCTATATCTACTCCTTCACCAGTATTGCCACATCAAGAAACAGCATCTGATCAGACTCCTTGGGATGATTTCCCTAAAGTTGAGGCTTTTAACACAGAGCCTCCTACAAATGAAGGGTCTTCTCCTCCCGATGTCTTGGGTTCATCTTTATTTCTTGAGCCTACACTGCCAGACTGTTATGTTGATTCATCAGTCAATTCTTCTACTAGTGCAACTAATGAGGGGGAGTCATCTGGAGTCGCTTCAGCGAGTGTTACCAACTTGCAAATGGATCTTCTTGTTCCTGGTACGCCACTACCGCAACGTCTACAGCGTGATCATCCAATTGAGAATATTATTGGTCCTGTTACTGATGCTGTTCGAACACGCAGTCAATCAGGGGATATCAATACTTGTCTTTACTCTTGCTTTATCTCACAAATTGAACCTAAAAGTATTGATGTCGCTTTGCAGGAACCAGGCTGGGTGGATGCTATGCATGAAGAACTCAATCAATTTGAGAGGCTTGGTGTTTGGCAATTGGTGAAGCTTCCTCAAGGAAAACATGCTCTCGGAACTCGTTGGGTTTTTTCGCAACAAACAGGATGACACTAGAGTCATTGTTCGGAATAAAGCTCGACTGGTGGTTCAGGGTTTTCTTCAGATTGAAGGATTAGACTACGATGAGGTCTACGCACCGGTTGCTCGTTTAGAGGTTATTCACATTTTCTTGGCATATGCATCTTACATGGATATCACTGTCTATCAAATGGATGTCAACACTGCATTTCTCTATGGCACGATGAAAGAGGAAATATATGTAGCACAACCACCGGGTTTTACTGATCCTGACAAGCAAGACTATGCATACAAATTGGACAAAGCTTTGTATGGGTTGCATCAAGCGCCTCGCGCCTGGTACGCAACTCAAACAGAGCATTTGCATACTCATGGATACACTCGGGGAACCATTGATTAAACTTTGTACATCAAACGTGTTGACAAGGACATTGTTCTTGTTCATATTTACATTGATGATATCATTTTTGGTTCTACAAATAATGGTTTGTGTCGGGAATTTGAAGAAATTATGAAGATGAAATTTGAGATGAGCTCACTGGAGAGATGACTATGTTTTTAGGACTTCAAGTTCGTCAGAGCCCACAAGGAATCTTGATTCATCAAGGAAAATATGTCCATGATGTTCTTGCGAAATTCAAGCTTACAGACTCAAAGCCCATGACTTCACCTATTGTAGAACGGCCTTTGCTAAATGAGGACACTGAAGGAACGCCTGTTAATCCGACCATTTAGCGCTCAATAATTGGTTCACTCATGTATCTCACTCCAAGTCGGCCAGATATCATGTTTGCCATCTACCAGTGTGCTCGTTATCAGGCTACTCCTAAACTCTCTCATTTACATTCTGTTAAAAGAATTTTTGAGTACCTAAAAGGGGCACCATCACTAGGCCTCTGGTATCCTAAAAATTCTGAATTTGAACTGTATGCTTTCTCTGACAGTAATCTTGGAGGTACAGATAGGGATATGCGCTCAACTTCAGCTGGATGTCAGTTCTTAGGAGACCGCTTAATCTCGTGGCAATGCAAGAAGCAACAGACGGTCTCGCTTTTTACTGCGGAAGCAGAATATGTCGCAGCATCTACTTGTTGCTCCCAGGTTTTATGGATGCAACACCAGCTTGTGGATTACGGTTTGACTTATCTAAACACCACAATTTATTGTGATAATGATGCCACTATCCAAATTGTAAAAAACCCTGTTTTCCACTCCAAAACCAAGCACATAAATATCAAAGTTCATTTTATCCGTGATTGCTATGAAAAGGGTCTCGTTAAACTTGAGCAAATCCACACCGATGCAAACGTGACGGATTTGTTCACGAAACCCGTTAGCAACGCGCATTTTCAAGTGCTTGTGGATCTTCTCAAAATGATTCGGTTTTCTAACCAAGCATCCTCTGTTCTTTTCGTTTCGTTATTGTCTTTCATTTATTTATGTTTGCTTCATAAATTTGTTCATATATATGCACAAATTTAAGGGGAGAAATATCTAAAAAAACAAAAATGTTTGTTTTAAAACAGCCTTTGCAATGACTGGGAAATGAAATACTTTTTCGTGATAAAATGTCTGACTAACACATGTAAGGTGTTGAAGCGGGAAAAGGCTTGGATCGAAGGTGATATGTTGATAGGTCTAAATCTCAACCGGATAGCGTAAGACAAATGATATAAACATAATAAACTATGTACTCAGTGGGTTACATACTATAGGCGTATGATTTCATGGTCTTAAATCCTGTGTTGATAGATAGCCAACGTCTGAGGTTTTGGGTCTTTATACGATTGAGTCATCCGGGGATATCTTGGCTGCCCTTCTGTTGCATCCAGATTATATGCAGACCTAGGTACAGTCAGCATATCTTTCTAAAAGAGCCAAAATAGAAGGGCCAAAACCTAAGAGAATGAAAGTCTCTTCATGAGAAAATTCCATAAGTTCCTACGTACCATATAAGGTATTTGCCTAACCCTCTTCAGATACTATTGGTCACTCTGCTGTATGAAAGTACTGACCTGTTCACCAATAGCTTGACATTGTAAAAGATGAAGGATGACCTCAGTATACTCACCTGTTACGATGAATTGTTGTGCTTACCTTGCTCGCGGGGGTATCTCATGGTATGGGTCACACGGGTATCATAGTATAATACTACCTTAAGCGTATCATGAAGCTTGAACTGGAGGGTTGAGTTTTAGATTTAGATGGACAAGTATATTGGTAATCGCTTAGACTAGTCTGACCCAACTCATACTGGAAAGTGTTCCTTAGTCGACCTTTGAAACGATTTGATCCCTTAGCAAGGCTGTGTTTATGTTTGTGTTTGTGCTAAAATGTCTTATTTTTGTAGTTGGTAAAAGGTGGTTGGATGCTTGGTTAGTCAAATTGCTGATTTTGGTTAGACGGTTTCTGTCAAGGGATATTAGACTGGTCTGCTGAGTTTCAAAGTTGGGCCAATCCAATAAGATTTCTGAAAGTCTTTAAATATTGAAAATTTAGAATTCATAAGTTACTGTTCCGGATAGGGCTTTCCACCACTTTCCGGATAGGCCCACTTAGCTATTACTGTTTCGGATTGGGCCTGACAAAAGCCCAATCCGGATCCTTTGGAATTCAGATTCCGGACTGTGGGCCCTAAAGATGTGAGGCCCAAGCCCATTCCGGGAAGTACTTAAGTGAATCAGAGATGTCATTTCGGATTATTCACAAATTTCCGAAGTCTCTGATTTTCTCTGACTTTCTCTCTGATTTCCCACTGTTCATTTCAGATTTGTATTTCAAATTTCTTCCAGATTAGGTAAATTATGCTTAAAATTATAAAATCCGGATGATAATCTTCATGTTTCATGCATTTCAGATAGCATTTTGGATTGGCCTTCAAGGTAACATGCATTTCGGATCTCATTCCGGATGGATATTCAACCGAGTTGATGAACTCGGATTTCATCTCTGATAATCTTCATCCGGATTGATGTTTTATCCGAGATACTATTGGTTTGTTTGCTAATCCGGATTGATGATTCATCCGAAATACTATTGACCTCTTGCTAATCCGAATTGATGTAAAGGTTCATCCGGATTACTGTTGACCTGTTAGTGAATATGGATTCTAGGGTTTGAACCTTTGAACTCTTTTGAACTTTTTCAAATGATTGAACCCTTCAAACTGATTTGAACCTTTCAATAATTGAACCTTCAAAATCTGTTTTAACCATCCAATTAGTGTTGACCTTTTATTCTGATAAACTCCGTTAACTTATGTTAGTTGCGTTAAAATTGATTTAATCTGGTTATTGTTTTGACAGAAATGGTAGAAGAGGCCTTCGATGCGATTATGTTGGTAGAGGAGCACTTCCACAATTAGGCAGGATACCTATTGGATCCACCAGCTGAATTTTATCAGGAGTTCCAATAGATGATAGCGGGTCTGAACGCGTGCAAGATTGCTTATGCACTTCGTGCTAATCCAGTTATATACAGAGATCTAGTGCACTCATTTTGGAAGAGAGCTCGATTCCACCAGAGAGGAGCTGATGGGAGACCGTATATTAGTTCTCAGATACAGGGGAAGGAGATCTTAGTAAATGAAGCCTGCGTTAGAGGGTTTTACAGATTGCTGATGCCACAAGTGACCCGACTATATACGCGAAGGAGAAAGTGTTGCCAATACTTGTGGAATGCGCTATGAAGGGTCATATACGCCATTACTCAAGAAGATGTTTCCTGCCTACTGGAGATTACTGGTACACATGTTTATGCAGTGCATTTCAGAGAACAAGGGAGAATCAAACCCAGACTTCTGCGATCGTGGCGCTTATTATGGATTGGAAGTATAACTTCTCAGGTTATATTTTTGAAAACAAGAAGAAGATTTTAGAGCAGTCCAAGAAGAGGATGTTTCTGTTATATCCACGTTTTGTACAGCTGATTTTAGATGCTCGATATCCTGACTTGGCAAAAGATGCTTCGGATGTGAATTTGCTAAATATGAAGCCTATGGGACCAACTATCTTTATCACAATGAAGAAGAATCGCTCAACATCGAAGACTGTTTTTGTTGGTCGTTTTGCGTTGAAGAAATTTGGAAAGTTTGCTGAGGTAATCGGACAGGATGTCCCAGCCCTTACACCGGTCAATGCTATTGTTGCTGAAGAGCATGACGTGCCTGCCAAAGAGAAAGAGGTCGAGATCGAAGATCTGGTTACAGATGAGGATACTGACGCAGAACAAGCTTTCTTAGATGGTCTTACTGAGTTCAATGCCAATCTAACTCCAGTCTTGCAAGAACTATCTTCGGATAACTTAGAAGCCCTAATTGCTCATCTGAAAGAAATCCAAGAACGACAGAGTGATCCTCTTCTGGTAGTTCCCTCCGTTGATGTTCCAGTAGGTATGTTGGGAGTCAAAACGAGGACCCGAGTTTACTTGGGAACGTGAAGACTCAATGCGCGAAAAATACCCGCATCTTTTTCCGGTCACCACTACTGCTTAAATTTTGGAACGAAATTTCTAAAAGTAGGGGATACTGTAACATTCGTCGTAAAACGGGTTTCGAAACCCGCTTCGTTTTATAATCAAATGATCAGTTATAAGTTCGTTGCGTAATTATTGTGCCGGTTATTTTAAATAATACATAATTAATAAATATTTTAGAGTTTAAAAACCATAATTAATAAATAATAATAATAAATTAAATAAAAGAACAAAACAGGGTAGCCGGGTCTCGAACCCGGGTCTACCGCGTAAACACACACACATCACACCACTCCGCCACACACATCTTTTGTGTTTAATACTTAAACATATATCACTTAAGGTAAAACAAAAAATCAAAACCTGTAAATCAGAGACCTCAGAACCCGAAATCGCCGGCAAGAACGAAGATTCCGCAACAGTTGCTACTTTCCCTTGACTGAAACGCGTAAACTGATTTCGACATCAGTTATAACCGTTGCTTAACACTCAATTTAGTCAAAACCGTTTCCTATGGGAATTGAAATCATTGACCGCGAATCTTGGCCCCTAATTCGAAACCAATCGGCCTGTCCCCCTTATAAATACCCACTCAAACTCCTTGTAAACATTTCGCTCAGAACCGCACTCTTTTCTAGAAGCTTTATTCCTTTCAAAGCACGTAGCCGGAGATTTTCGCACTCGCCGGAATATCGCCGGAATTTCTAAACCAGAAAACCGTAGTTCTCCAAACCGGTATAATCATCTAAACCTCCTTGCTATCTCTTGTTTAGTAAATTAACAGCTCAAAACAGTAATGAAAACTGTTTAATCAGTTTATTCAGTCGGAATCATTGTCGGGATTTTGAATGGTGAAAACGATGAAGTTGAGTTAGTGTTTAAATATAAATAAAAACGGGTATTTAACCGGGTTAGACACACAGTCTAGCGGTGGACTGTGTGCAATTACAAAGCACACGTCCCGAGTTCGAATCGCACATGTTTCCGATTTTCTGAAATAAAGCCAACACTTTTTAAACTTATTCAGATCAATTCACAGTATATATATAAAAGGAATATAATCCAGTATTTAAGCAGATTAGACACACAGCCCAACTGGTTGGGCTGTGTGCACTCGAACCATGGATCCCGAGTTCGAGTCCGGGTTCTGAAATCAGTTTCGGCCATATTAAAACCTTTTTAATAAAAACTAAATAAGGTTAAAGCTAGTTCGTATATATATATAATTAAAACAGAGAATATTTCGGGTTAGACACGTAGCTCAGTTGGTAGAGCTGCGTGCACGTATATGGGAGGTCACGGGTTCAAACCTCACTCGCCGCCTGAAATTCATGCTATCCGACCGGTCAGACCCGGTCAGACCTGACAAAGTCAACCCTTTTCTTTATTTTTTGTTTTCTTATTTTCTTTTTATTAAATTGAAAAAATTATTTAAAAATACTTAAAAATAAAGATTTTGAAGGTTAAAAATTTGCATTAACCTCACAAAAATAAATCTAAAAATCTCATTAAGAGCACATATTAAAAATATTAATCTCAAATAAAATTTATTTATTTATCAAATCATTTCGTTATTATTTAGGTTAGTTTTCCCTCGTCGGTTGAATCATAAATTCGTGCGCATTCATCGTCATCAAGAAACGCATCCACTGTGAGTGAATCTCTACCAATTCCCCGTTTTAATCATGTTTTGGGGTGTATCATGTGTCGTACTATTCTTTTATTTTATTTAAACACTTGTGCATACATCATATCCGTGATCAAATGTGTATTGATTGTTGTGTGAATTATATGTAGATTAAATTTATCATTTCAGTGCACGCATTTCATTAGGCCCATCAGTTCCCCGTGGGATACGGGTTGAGCATCAGGAGCCTCATTAGATCTGCTCCGTTTGATTGATCCTTGATCTCAAATACATCATCATTCATGTCATATACTCATCCAAAGTGGTTTGTGATTGTTTACATATATATGTTTGCTCACATGTGATTAATGCACGAATTTTCTTTAATAAATAAAACAAGAAATTAGTTAAAATGTTTTATCAAGGTTCACTCGCCAACTTTTGTTGACCCAAAATCTCCCCCGTTTTACACATGATACCAGTGATCCAGCCGAGACAGGAAACACTTAGGATGGCCTAAAAGAATAAACAAGTTTATGCTTTGGAATAAATATATAGTTTCATTTTCCTTTGTAATTGTATGAATTTTGTTTTTGGATATTTAAGTTTGTAATTTGAATTTAATAAATATGAAACATCTTAGTAAATATTTGCCTTTCTTCGCTATGTAAATAGAGGGCCGGAGGAAGAACTTTCTTCTCTTTTTTTATTTTTAGAAAGAAGAAGGCTCCTGAATCAGCGCAGGGAAAAATCCGCAAGCAGGAGAACTGTTTTTTTTTGTAATCAAATAATTGGTCTTTTTCATAGGAATACCAGTTATTTAGATCCTTATTTTGAGACGGCTGGCATCATGAGCTTTGGTGATAACCCAATTATGCCCCGACTTTTATTCCCCTGCGGGTCTGGGTGTGACAGACTGGTATCAGAACTTGTGACTATAGGGATATAGGATAGGTTATTAGACCCTTAGAGACTATACTATAGTTGATTAAATTTTATTTGTTTATGCGTTACATGCAAAATTCATGATGTTTATATGTTTCATGTTTATTTTCACACCCAATATTATGCAAGCACGCTCACAAATACATGTTATCATGCAATGCTCATCATAATTCATATCCTCATAACATATCATATCTATGAGAACACACACCTCACGATTTCCATGATTTTTGCAATGATTTTGTATTTTTCAAATCACATCAAAGTGAGTTCTCACGACGGGCATGTAGTAACTGGAAGGGTACGGGTACCGGTAGTCGGAACGTCCTGTCTAGGCTTGGCATTCGTATAAATCCAAAATAAAGTACCAGTTTGCCTACCTGGGGACTAACGATGAGAGTACGAAGGACCTATTAGGCCAAAGCATGCTATACCAAACATCGTGTGAACCCTGGACACCCTCCTACCATACATCTCGCAATCATATTTTACGATTTTCATTCGGGTGGTGCGAGTGTTAACCTACCGACACCAATGTGAATCCTACCAAGCCCAATAGTCATGGGGGCCCACATGACTACACAGGCAATGGTATGGGGGACATTTGGGGGCCCAAACATGAGCAAACCCAAGACATCCTATGGATGTAGTTAAATTATTGTCAGTTATGTTGTTTTTCATTCTTTTTACGACACATGACACCTAGAAAATTCTTAAACTCACAATCTTCCTATATATGTTCCTGTATATGTCGGCTAGGCAACTACGTGGAGGTAGAAAGTCAGGAAAGTCAAACGAACGCTTGGCCACACAAATTGCTAAACAAATGGCCGCAGTACTTCCTGACGTCGTGCTTCAAGTTCAACAAGCTCTCACCGCTAATCCCATCAACCCTCCCAACCAAGAAGACCAGAGCGTCGCCAACCCCCTTCCAAAACCCCCAAGTGCACCTACAAACACTTCAAATCCTGCGATCCCCCAAAATATGAAGGGACCGAAGGTGTTACCGCCCTCCTTCACTGGTTTGAAGAAATGGAAAACACTTTCCTCAATTGTTATTGTCCCGAGGACCGTAAGGTACGTTACGCGACTGGAAGACTGTTTGGGGTAGCCCTTACCTGGTGGAACACGGAAAAGGGTAAGCGAGGAGTTGAAGATGCCATGGCCTTAACATGGGAATAGTTAAAGGAACTCATGACAAGACGCTTCTGTCCAAGAAGCGAAATCAAAAAGCTGGAAGATGAATTCCACGCACTGAAACAAAAGGAAGGAGACCACACTTCATATAATAAGAGATTTCTCGAGTTGAACCAGATGATCCCAAATTTGTTCACCCCCTTGTACCGCTTAGTTGAACACTACATTCGAGGTCTCCCCTCGAAAATTCCAAATTCGGTTTTAAGCACTTCGCCTGTAACACTTGAAGCCGCAATGCAGTTAGCTACAGAACTCACTGAAAATCGCATTCAAAACGGCAAGTTCAAAGATGAGAAGAAGAAAGCACCCATTGAGACCCCAACTCCAAACCACCCAGTCTCATCCTCGAAGTTTGCTGGTAAGACGAAGCGAAATGGCAAGAATTTTTCTGTCACTCAAACCAACCCTCCTATCACTGCTGCACCAATCACCCAAATTGCTCCTCCAGCTGCACCATTCAAAGAGCCATACACTGGCCCACACCCAAAGTGCAACCGCTGTCAATACCATCACCCTCCCGAAAACCCCTGCCAACATTGCACAAGCTGTGGCCGTGCAGGTCACACCATCCAAACCTGCCGTACCCTTCAACGAATGAACCGCAATCAACCTCCAACCCAAACCCAAAATCAGATAGTGGGCCAAACCCAACAACCCTTACTTCTACCACCTTCACAACACGCAGCCCAACCTTACTACCAACCCAACTACCCCATGATGCAACCCATGCGAGCTTGTTTCAACTGTGGGGACCCAAACCGCTTCAGGAACACATGTCCACGCCTAGTGAACATCATCCATGCCCAAGCTCACGCAAACCCGGTAAACCAAGCTAACCAAGCTCCCCCACCTACCAGAGGGAGAGCTTTCAATATCAATGCCAACCAAGCCAGGGCTGACAACAACGTGGTCAACGGTACGTTTCTCATCAATGGTAGTTATGCATCCATATTATTCGATACTGGTGCGGATAAGAGCTTTGTATCCTTAGAATTTGAACCTATCCTCGACCAACCTCGTGTTAATCTCATCGAATCTCTAACGGTGGAAGTTGCTGACGGAAAACCCGTTTCATTAAATTCTATTAAACGCAATTGTACTCTCACCCTAAACGATCACGATTTTCCAATTGACCTTATTCCTATGAAGTTGGGAAGTTTCGATGTTATAATCGGTATGGACTGGCTCAGCCAGCATCACGCCGAAGTGGTGTGCCACGAAAAATTCATTCGCATTCCTCTTGCAGACGGTCAGACACTACGTATTTTTTGGGAAACCCCTTCGAAATGACTCAAATTAATGTCCTGCCTTCAAGCCCGAAGATATCTCCGCAAGAACTATGTCGCATTCCTAACTCATGTCGTCAAGAAGGGAAACAAGGAGAGGAAACTCGAAGATATCCCAATTGTGAAGGAATTCCCACAAGTCTTTCCCGACGACATTTCAGGACTTCCTCCTGTGAGAGAAGTCGAATTTCGCATCGATCTTGTACATGGCGCTACACCAGTCGCAAAATCTCATTATAGGTTAGCCCCATCCGAAAAGCAAGAGCTGGCCAGTCAACTGCAAGAGCTGACTGACAAAGGATTCATACGTCCTAGCTCATCGCCTTGGGGTGCACCTGTTCTCTTTGTGAAGAAGAAAGATGGAACGTTTCGCATGTGCATCGATTATAGAGAACTCAACAAGTTAACGGTTAAAAATCGCTATTTACTGCCTCGCATTGATGACCTCCTAGACCAACTTCAAGGCGCCACCTGCTTTTCAAAAATCGACCTTCGTTCTGGTTATCATCAGCTCAGAGTGCACGAAGAAGATATCGCAAAAACCGCCTTCCGGACTCGTTATGGTCATTACGAGTTCATGGTCATGCCTTTCGGTTTAACCAACGCCCCTGCTGTCTTCATGGATTTAATGAATAGGGTATGCAAACCCTACCTCGACCGTTTCGTCATAGTCTTCATCGACGACATCCTTATCTACTCCAATTCTAAATCCGATCATGAGCGACACCTTCGACTCATCCTTAAACTCTTAAGGACTGAAAAGCTTTACGCTAAGTTCTCAAAATGCGAATTCTGGTTAGGAGAAGTACAATTCCTTGGACATGTCGTCAATGACAAGGGAATTCATGTCGATCCTTCAAAAATCAAGGCAGTACAGGAATGGCAAGCGCCACGTACCCCTACCGAAGTTAGGTCATTTCTTGGTTTGGCTGGTTACAATCGACGCTTCATTGCAAATTTTTCCCGTATTGCTGTACCACTCACGGCCTTGACTCATAAAGGAAAACCCTTCATATGGGGACCTAAGCAAGAGGAGGCCTTCCAAACTCTAAAGCAAAAACTTTGTGACGCACCTATCCTCACACTTCGTGAGGGTTGCGATGACTTTGTGGTATATTGCGACGCATCAGGGCAAGGGCTAGGCTGTGTATTGATGCAAAGAGGAAAAGTGATAGCCTATGCCTCTAGATAACTCAAAGTTCATGAGAAAAATTACACCACCCACGACCTGGAACTTGGGGCCGTTGTGTTCGCTCTCAAGATATGGAGACATTACCTCTACGGTACCAAGTGTGAAATATACACTGACCACAAGAGTCTCCAACATATCTTCAACCAGAAAGAGTTGAATATGAGGCAACGAAGATGGGTCGAACTTCTCAACGACTACGACTGTGAAATTCGGTATCATCCTGGCAAGGCAAACGTGGTGGCCGATGCGCTCAGTCGAAAAGGTTATGCGAACTCCATTCGTCTTCTATGTTCGCAAATCATAACTGACATCAAAGATCGAATCCGGGCAGCTCAACATGTTTCTGTAACAGAAAATGACGTACGCGATGAGCTGTCATGTGGAGCTGAACTAAAAATCGAAACCAAATCCGACGGTATTCTATACTATTTAAACCGCATATGGATTCTTGATCGCAATAACCTTCGTGATTTCCTCATGAATGAGGCGCACAAAACACGATACTCTATACACCCAGGAGCCGACAAGATGTATCAAGACCTACGATACACCTACTGGTGGCCTGGTATGAAAAAGGATATCGCTGTTTTTGTTTCCAAGTGCCTTACCTGTTCCAAAGTAAAAGCTGAACATCAAAGACCTTCAGGACTTCTAGTACAACCCGAAATACCTGTATGGAAGTGGGAAACATAACCATGGATTTCATTACTGGGTTGCCTCGCACCTCCAGTGGGTATGACACCATATGGGTAATAATCGATCATCTTACAAAGTCATCTCATTTCATTCCGATTCGCGAGGACTTCAAGAATGAGAAGTTAGCTTGTATCTACATCAGCGAGATCGTAAGCCGTCATGGTGTACCATTAAGCATCATTTCAGACCGTGATAGTCGTTTCACTTCACGAACATGGCGAGCCGTACAAACCGCTTTGGGTACACGATTAGACCTCAGTACCGCTTTTCATCCTCAAACTGATGGTCAATCTGAACGCACCATCCAGGCCCTTGAAGACATGCTGCGAGCATGTGTCATAGACTTCAAAGGGAACTGGGACGCTCACCTACCATTAGTTGAATTTTCATACAACAATAGCTATCATTCAAGTATCGGCATGGCTCCTTTCGAAGCTTTATATGGTCGTAAGTGCCGATCTCCAGTATGTTGGCACGAAATTGGGGAAGCGCAAATCACCGGACCAGAATTAATTCAAGAAACAACCGACAAGATCCTTCAAATTTGAAACAATCTTCTAGTGGCTCAAAGTCGTCAAAAGAGTTATGCTGACAAACGACGAAAGCCCTTGGAGTTTGACATTGGTGATCAAGTACTTTTAAAAGTATCACCGTGGAAGGGAGTGGTTCGTTTTGGCCAGAAGAGCAAGCTAGCACCTGGCTACGTAGGACCTTTCAAGATACTCGAAAGAGTAGGTCCTGTAGCATACAAGCTTGACCTACCAGAAGAGCTCAACAGAATTCATCCCACATTACACGTATCAAACTTGAAAAAGTGCCTTGCCGATGAAAACCTCCATATTCCTCTAGAAGACATTCAATTCGATGAATCGATACACTTCGTTGAAAGACCAGTAGAAATCATGGATTTCGGAGAGAAGCGTTTGAGGCGAAGTCGTATTCCAATTGTCAGGGTATGTTGGGAGTCAAAACGAGGACCCGAGTTTACTTGGGAACATGAAGACTCAATGCGCGAAAAATACCCGCATCTTTTTTCGGTCACCGCTACTGCTTAAATTTCGGAACGAAATTTCTAAAAGTAGGGGATACTGTAACATTCGTCGTAAAACGGGTTTCGAAACCCGCTTCGTTTTATAATCAAATGATCAGTTATAAGTTCGTTGCGTAATTATTGTGCCGGTTATTTTAAATAATACATAATTAATAAATATTTTAGAGTTTAAAAACCATAATTAATAAATAATAATAATAAATTAAATAAAAGAACAAAACAGGGTAGCCGGGTCTCGAACCCGGGTCTACCGCGTAAACACACACACATCACACCACTCCGCCACACACATCTTTTGTGTTTAATACTTAAACATATATCACTTAAGGTAAAACAAAAAATCAAAACCTGTAAATCAGAGACCTCAGAACCCGAAATCGCCGGCAAGAACGAAGATTCCGCAACAGTTGCTACTTTCCCTTGACTGAAATGCGTAAACTGATTTCGACATCAGTTATAACCGTTGCTTAACACTCAATTTAGTCAAAACCGTTTCCTATGGGAATTGAAATCATTGACCGCGAATCTTGGCCCCTAATTCGAAACCAATCGGCCTGTCCCCCTTATAAATACCCACTCAAACTCCTTGTAAACATTTCGCTCAGAACCGCACTCTTTTCTAGAAGCTTTATTCCTTTCAAAGCACGTAGCCGGAGATTTTCGCACTCGCCGGAATATCGCCGGAATTTCTAAACCAGAAAACCGTAGTTTCCAAACCGGTATAATCATCTAAACCTCCTTGCTATCTCTTGTTTAGTAAATTAATAGCTCAAAACAGTAATCAAAACTGTTTAATCAGTTTATTCAGTCGGAATCATTGTCAGGATTTTGAATGGTGAAAACGATGAAGTTGAGTTAGTGTTTAAATATAAATAAAAACGGGTATTTAACCGAGTTAGACACACAATCCAGCGGTGGACTGTGTGCAATTACAAAGCACACGTCCCGAGTTCGAATCGCACATGTTTCCGATTTTCTGAAATAAAGCCAACACTTTTTAAACTTATTCAGATCAATACACAGTATATATATAAAAGGAATATAATCCAGTATTTAAGCAAATTAGACACACAGCCCAACTGGTTGGGCTGTGTGCACTCGAACCATGGATCCCGAGTTCGAGTCCGGGTTCTGAAATCAGTTTCGGCCATATTAAAACCTTTTTAATAAAAACTAAATAAGGTTAAAGCTAGTTCGTATATATATATAATTAAAACAAAGAATATTTCGGGTTAGACACGTAGCTCAGTTGGTAGAGCTGCGTGCACGTACATGGGAGGTCACGGGTTCGAACCTCACTCGCCGCCTGAAATTCATGCTATCCGACCGGTCAGACCTGACAAAGTCAACCCTTTTCTTTAATTTTTGTTTTCTTATTTTCTTTTTATTAAATTGAAAAATAATTTAAAAATACTTAAAAATAAAGATTTTGAAGGTTAAAAATTTGCATTAACCTCACAAAAATAAATCTAAAAATCTCATTAAGAGCACTAATTAAAAATATTAATCTCAAATAAAATTTATTTATTTATCGAATCATTTCGTTATTATTTAGGTTAGTTTTCCCTCGTCGGTTGAATCATAAATTCGTGCGCATTCATCGTCATCAAGAAACGCATCCACTGTGAGTGAATCTTTACCAATTCCCCGTTTTAATCATGTTTTGGGGTGTATCATGTGTCGTACTATTCTTTTATTTTATTTAAACACTTGTGCATACATCATATCCGTGATCAAATGTGTATTGATTGTTGTGTGAATTATATGTAGATTAAATTTATCATTTCAGTGCACGCATTTCATTAGGCCCATCAGTTCCCCGTGGGATACGGGTTGAGCATCAGGAGCCGCATTAGATCTGCTCCGTTTGATTGAGCCTTGATCTCAAATACATCATCATTCATGTCATATACTCATCCAAAGTGGTTTGTGATTGTTTACATATATATGTTTGCTCACATGTGATTAATGCACGAATTTTCTTTAATAAATAAAACAAGAAATTAGTTAAAAAGTTTTATCAAGGTTCACTCGCCTACTTTTGTTGACCCAAAATCTCCCCCGATTTACACATGATACAGGTGATCCAGCCGAGACAGGAAACACTTAGGATGGCCTAGAAGAATAAACAAGTTTATGCTTTGGAATAAATATATAGTTTCATTTTCCTTTGTAATTGTATGTATTTTGTTTTTGGATATTTAAGTTTGTAATTTGAATTTAATAAATATGAAACATCTTAGTAAATATCATGAGCTTTGGTGATAACCCAATTATGCCCCGACTTTTATTCCGCTGCGGGTCGGGGTGTGACACCCTACTGATGATCCGATTAACACAGAACACCGACATAGAGCAGCTGAGCAACGAGCGGCAGAGGAAAGTGAAGCAGACAGGTTAGCAGCAGAACAATTAGCCTCCGAACCACAAGCTGGGTTGGATGACTATCTGTGTGATCCGAGAAAGAAATATACTGCAAGTCAGAAGCGTCCAGCGACCTAAAAGAAGAAGCAGTTGGTGTTGATGAAAAACGTTGATGTCAATCCGCTTGATGAGAATTTCCAATTGAAAGATCCGTCAAACCAGTCTAAACGATATGTCATGGAGCTTGGCTCGAGCTACTACAACAAGGTTGGAAATAAATTGAAGGTGCTGAGCTGGATGTAGGACCATGTCAAGAAAATGTGGATCATTGTTCGACAGGATGGGACTCGGGAGTATTATTCTAAGGGTCTCAGTTTGAAACATGGACGAAAATTGCTCTGACTGATTTATTACGAGCTCCGTATTCTAACAATGATACAACTGAACGTGGCCCAGGCTGGAGATTTTTCAAGAAGTTGGAAAAGAGGTGAAAAATGGGTTCAAGACGATGAAAACAGCTAAGCCATACTTGCGAGCTGCGAAAGGAGTACGTGATGCGAGAAGAGGGAGAAGGTTTAAGTCAGTGATGTGGCCCCCAACGGATAAGGAACTGGTTATACCGGTCGCTCCAACCTTTCCACGAGGAATTTTGAAGAACTTAAATTTATGGTTGTATGATCCCAAGGTTGGTAGTGTTGCCATTGTGAAGAAGGAGAAGGCGTTTAGGGTGAACGATATGGTTGATTTGGTAAGCTTTCACGATGAAGACCTGCAAGTTCTTGCTTCTCACCAGATCCGAACAACAGAGTTATATGAAGTGTGTGCAAAAGATTGGACAGCTGTTGTGGCTAGTATTATTGAAGGAACGCTAGGAGTGGACGCGCAACCTAAAGACTAGAAGGCCTAATGTTGTAAACCTAGGGGGAGATTGTTGGGCTTATATTAATAAAGGTTTACACATTAGAGCTACATTTGGGTTTTAAGGGGGTTTTGGGCTTCCTAGTGCCTTGTGGGCCTATGGTTGTAACTATTGGGCTTAGTGATTAGTATAAATATATGTCTTAGGTCAAGGTTTAGAGGTTAGAGAGTTGTAATTGAAAATTTGTATCAGACACTTTTCTAGTGTATGCAAGTTGTTTTGAATTCAAGAGATTGTTCTTTTTCCTAATTATTATTTCCGCTACTGATTAGGTTTGTGATACCTGTTAGATCCGATTTCGGGACTTTCACGGTAAAAAAAATGCAAGTGGTAATTTGGGGACACACTTCATGAACTGAAATCTTCGTTATCGAGCTTCTTTAGACTTTTCTTCGATCTTCTCCAATCTTCGTTCCTCTTTCATAAATTCTTCTTTCTCTAACTCTCTCCATGTTGATTCCCACATTTTTCCCGAATTAATACTGTGCGCATCGCAAACATTAATCACGCCTTGGTATTGCATCGCTTGCGTTTTCTCCTTCACATTGTAAGAGATCTTGTTGAAGAACAAGCATTTGATATCATATTTCGAACAATTAACTAGCCACATCAGGTCTAGTATACGAATAGTTCTCCACAATCCCCATATCCTCTTTCGTTCAATCATCTCTAGATTCAAATCTTTAGTAATATCCCATGTGTCATCAGCTTTCAAAATAATAACAGCTTCACTTGTTTTGGAATCCACTTGCCACCACTGAATGTATTCATGGAAATCCTGTTAGATCTTCATCAACGACATGTTTTTCATCACATGTGTTCGTTTCATCACAAGCGCGACATCTTTCTCTTTAGTAACTTTGTCAATCTTTATATTTTTCTTTGGAATCAACGGTTTCCATTTGTTAAAACCATGAGCTGCTTCCTATTTGATTAACTTCCATAATCTTTGATTGTGAAACTTCATTTGGAAGTTAAGACTCTTCGTCTGTACAAGCTCTTCGATATCCCAGTATGGCAACGTCTTCAAATCATTCAAATATCTGAAGTATTGAACATCATATTCCCCTTTGATCGATAGACATCCAAATCAGGAATCCATCCCAGCTCAAAATATCACCCAAGGAATTATCTTTGTCGCGTGTGAAGAATGCTAATGGTCGTCTGAACTTCCTTTCTTTTGGTATATCTTTAAACCACGTCATTTTAGCCTTAAAATTTTCTTCTTTGGATAGAGGTTTCGGAATATTTCCCTTTACAACTGTCTCTTCGATCCTTCTTTTTAACAAATCATCGTTTCCTTTACTGAATAACTCCTCAAAAGTTGGAAAGTTATTAGTTCCTTCACCAGAATACTTGATCGCTTCATCATCATCCGATGCATCTTCAATAATCACCCTATCATGCGTATCAACATCTAGTATATGCTTGTAAAAATAATCATTTGGCTCAAAAGTAATGATGTTGTTTAGTTCTTCTTCAAAGTCACATTTGAATGACTCTTCATCAACCCCAAGCATAATCCCAATTTCTTCCTTTGTATACTTATGTACAAACTTGTCTTCCTCAACATTATGTTCCAAATACAAATTTGGGGCTTTCAACTACCGTCACTCTAGTACCTCCCTGGGTGTTATCGTCATCATCACCCTTATCATCGTCATCTTTTTTACTATCATCTTTACCATCTTTATCTTTGTCATCATCCTCCTCGTCATCGTTAAATTCATCTAACTCTGCATCTATCTCAGCATACAATCTCCTTCGTTCTACAATCTTTTCAATCATAGGATTTTCATTAACATCCACTGGTCCTCCCACAAGTACAAAGTTAACTGGTTCAGCATCAACATCTATGTCAACCTCTTCCTCATTCTCAACACTAGCAGCAGTAATTTCTAGCACAGACTCAGCTCCTAGCGCAAATTGTTCTATCACAGGAACCTCATCAATCTTCCCCTTGCCTAAAGCTTTAGCATCTTCGTCTGCCTTTTTAGCCCGTTCAGCTGCCTTTTGCCTTTCTTCTTCAACTTCTAAACGATCAAATTCAACAGCAAATCTATCCCCTACTTGCTAGCCAATACCTTCTAAAATAAATCAAATCTTCGATTACTCCGAGCACGTTCATCCTCAAAATCATTTACCATTCGTCTCAACCTATCATTATCAATCACCAGGCTTTCAATCACGGGTTTCATATATTCTCGATCATTTTCAAGAAATTTCACTTTGCCTTCCTATACTTCTTTATTATCTTCCAAGGCTTTGATTTTGCTTTCCAGCTCTTCTATTTTGGAGTCATTGAACATATCTGCATCAAAATTTTTATCAAGCCCTTCTGTAAATGGAATCTCCCCAAAATCTGTAGGAAATCTATCTGACATTGATTGTCTCGGAGCTGATTCAGGTGTTGGTTGTTTGGGTGTTGTTTGAGTTTGTGGAGGTATTGGTTGTGGTGGAGTTTGATGTGAGGATGTGATATGTTATGGTGATGACTGTGGTGGTGCCGATGGTAGTTGTTGTGGTGAGGAAATGTGAATAGGTGACACCTTTGGTTGTTCAACACTTTCAACCTCAACTATCTTTCTCCTACTGTATTTCCTTCTACCTTTCTTTATTGTAGGAGACTAAGTAGTCTTTTTTTGTGAATCAGTCTTACTCTTGACTCCCCGTGCCTTCTTAGTTGGTCTCTCAGCTTCAGAATAATTATGAGATGGAATATACACGTCATCGTCATCTCCAACCACTTTCTTCTTCTTGATCTGAGATTAAACTTTTAGCTTTTTCAACATTGTCAAATGTATCCTCAGGATCTTCATCATTATCACCACCTGCACATTCCTTTTCTATATCTAAGGTAGCAGAAAATACCTCGTCCTCAACATTCACTTAGGCTTCAACATGTTGCTTAATATTTTACTCAATCTCTACTTCCTCGTCAGTAGTTTCGTCTCTAAGGATTGTTTCTCTCTTTCTTTTCTAAGCTTTGGATTTTGTAGTATTCTGTTCCTTAGCATCTTCTTTCTCGCTCATACCCATCCATCTAAGTAGCCTCATCATCAGAACCACTACCTTCATTTCTCTATTAATCATTCGGAGGTGTTTTGTATCTTTTATCTTTAAATCTTCCAAAGAATTTCCTTTCTGTAGTCTACTTTAGATACTTATTCAATCTTACTAAAGATAACCCTGTCATATGATCCAAAGGCAGCACATCATTCTTGTTTTTGACTAAGTTGGGAAATTCGTCATCCAACATCATCTGCACGAATCTGGGGTATTGTAGAAACTTTTCTTTATCAATGTTTAACTTCATCTGCTTGAATATCATCTTGGTGAAGTTGTAAGGCCTGTTCAGCGCAAGTGCAGCGATCATGCACATCTGATAATCACTATAGAATCACCTCCCCCTTTCCTGTGGCTTAGTGTAGATATCATAGAATGTATAAAAAACTTGTAAGGCCTTCCGAGATAAGCTTTATTGAACTGAGTGTTGACATGCCCCTGATAGCCCATTCTGTAGAAGCATCCTTTGCACATACGTTAAGTATACATCATTGGATCTTTATCTTTATCTTTAAAATCTAACACTTAGTGAATCAGGGCTTCAGTAATGTACACCTCTTTATCTTCATTAACAATCCGCACAAAAGATCATATAACTTTCTTCTCTAGTATAAACTTTGCATGCTCCCAGAACCTCTCTATTGTGAGCGTAGGCCTTGTGAGGTTCTGTAACCGCTTTAACAATCGGTAACTCGCTCATAAACTTCAATATTGACTTGAAAGGTAACTAGTTCGATGTGGACTTTTACCTTCATGCGAAGGTAAATAATCAAATTACATATTTGCACGTTATCTTCGTTCGATGATAAATTACCTTCGTGCGAATGTAATTTACTTTCGCGCGAAGGTAACATTATACACATTTGATAATTTTTCCTTGATTTTCGTGAAATTGATGTTACTAAAACAACCTTAAAGTGCCGATTTTCATAATGGTATGTTCAATTTTAACCTTGGCCCATTAGATTGTCCTAGATCTACGTTTTAAGGTTTGTTTTTCTGAAAACTTGAATTCAAGGTTCAATTCGAATTCAATTCGGTCCAAACTACCTTAGGCCTTGTTCGTAGTGTGCCAATCGACCACTACAAGCTAAGAAATTTCAGAAGCACTTCGTTAATCGTTTTGCAATTTTATCTTCGCTCAGAGCAGTAAACAGTGAGCATATGTATTATCTTCATGCGAAGATAATATATATATAGTCATCCTATCTTCGTGTGAGGATAGTTATCTTCATGCGAAGATAATTATCCTTCGTGCGAAGATAACTTCTTTGAGCAAAGGTAAAACTGATTTTTAACATTCTGTCCATTTTAACCAGTTTTAACGACGCACTCTGTTGACCAAGTCCAAGTTAATGACCCCGGTTAACTGATTGTCTACAAAATCCAAGTTAATGACCTTGGTTGAACTTTTTGTGATGAAACTGATGTTTTAGGCAATGTAAAGTTTCAAGTTAATGAGCTTTTGATCTTTCCAAAGTATTTTCACAATTCAGATAAGCTCCCAACTCGTTGTCTTCCGGAATTCTCAGCATTCAGCATCTCTGGATTTTGAAGATCCGCTTTCCATCATTGGTAGTTAAAACTAAGATAGAAATAAAATCTTTTGGTTTTTCCTAAGTTTATGCTAAAACACACTGAAAATCTTTTTGGGCTTTTCTAAAATAAAATGTAATAAACTATGTACAAACATATTTACAGACATATTTTTGTGAGTTTGTGTTAGAGGATCATATTAATTTTTGAGACATATAACTAGTACCGTTGACCTTTGTAAGACTTTATATACGAAACAAATTTACTTAGACTATCAGTATACTTGTCCACATAAACCTCTACACGTTTCTCAATTGTTCCGAGAGACATTAGGTAATTTTAGGAACTTGACTTTACCGTGTTTCCCACTTCTGAATAAACTCCCATATCAAGATTCCCTGGATTTCATCTTACATGTGAATATATCCAATTGATATCTGTATCTGGGTAAGGCGAGACCTTAAGAGCTCAGGTTAGTACAAGCATACCGATAAAGAGATGAAGGCTCATCTTAAAAGTACTGTTCCAATTTGGAATCTTTTACTACAATTGTTAGATCTTTCGATACTTACAATTTGCTGTAGTTTTTGGGTTAATAGCAAAAGTTTTCTGCAAGTTCTAGTCTATTCCCGACGCAAAATCATAAGAACTTGTATAATACTCCAGATATCAATTATTTATAAAGATCTAGTATCTCAGAATCCGGCAATCTCTCAAACGAAATTTCGGTGTACTAAGACCATATATCCGAGAGATGTTAAGCCACTAACTAAGAAGTTTTTTCTTTTAATTTTATATCACAGAAACAATCTACTGAATGTGCGAAGCCTACTGGCACATCCTCAGTGAGATTTGTTTAAAATTTTAACACTACAAATTTTTAGCATTCCGTGATAGTCCATTGATGTACTATCATTTCCTTTTTTCACAGGAGAACTCTTTTCGTCTTTTTCATGTTTTTGTACATTTTTTCAATTTTTAATGTGTTTATATTTTCTACAACATTTCTCCCCCTACAATCAAAAACATATTTTTGTATTTTTGTTTTTAAAGAAAGAAGTTCTAAAAAACTATATAAAATGTGACAAACCGATGAGGATCACGAAAACTCGTCATCCGATCCGTATTCAAACTTTAATTCCCCTTCTAATGTTAGATTTTTCATACCATTAATTCCCAAAAGATATTTAAATTTGGTTCGATCAAATGGTTTTGTATAAAAATTGCCTTTCGTTCATCAGTGTGGATCTTTTCTATTTGAATCAACTTTTTCTCGTGACAATCATGGATAAAGTGATGTCGAATATCAATATGTTTAGTTTTAGAGTGATCAACCGGGTTTTTAGTTATATCGATGGCAGCCTTGTTATCTACATATATGGGCTTATCAAGAAATTGCAATCCAAAGTCTTTCTTCTATTGTTGTATCCACAAAATTTTGGAACAACAACTACAAGCCGAAACGTATTCAGCCTTGCAAGTAGAGAGAGCAACTGTGGTTTGCTTCTTGCATGCCACGTTACTATGCATGTTCCGAAGAACTGGCAACCAGCCGTTGTAGATTTGGCATTAAGTTTACAGCATCCGAAATCTGTGTTTGAATATCCTGCGAGGTCAAAGTTGTCATTTCACGGATTCCACAAGCCATTACTTGGGCAACCTTTAAAATATCTAAAAATCCTCTTGACTATCATCAGGTGAGACACTCGAAGACTCGATTGATATCGGGCACAAAGGCATGTTGGATACATGATGTCTGGTCTTGATGCTGTAAGATACATCAGTGATCTGATCATCGATTGATATAAGGTTTCATCTATCTTGAATCCATGTTTATCTGGACAGATGCCATGATTAATTGCCAATGGGGTAGATAATGATGACGTTCCCAACATTTCAAATTTCTCCATGATATCTCTCCCATTGAACTGATTTCAAATTAGGCAACTGATAGACCTGAAGCCCCAAGAAGAACTTCACCTCTCCCATTGAACTGATTTCAAATTTCTTTTTCATGACTTCTTCAAATTCTTTACATAGCACGTCGTTTGTAGAGCAAAAGATGATGTCATCCACATAGATTTGTACGATCAGCAGATGTCCTTTCACTTTCTGGGTGAAGAGTGTGCTATCAACAGTGCCTCTAGTAAAGTCGTTGTTTAACAGGTGCTGAGAGAGTATCTTATACCAGGCTCTCGGGGCTTGATACAACCCGTATAACACCTTATCTAGTAAGTAAACGTTGTCTTTATGCACTGGATCAACAAACCCCGATGGTTATCCAACATACACTTCCTATTTCACTTTTCCGTTAAGGAAAGCTGATTTGACATCCAAGTGGTACACTTTAGAAGCTTTCCATGACGCAAACACCAGGAATATGCGGATTGCTTCTAGTCTTGAGACAAGAGCATTAACCTCTGTATAATCAAGGCCTTTTCGCTGATGAAAACCTTTGACAACCAGTCGAGCTTTATTGCGCACAATTACCTCTCGATCATCTCTTTTGCACTTGAAAACCCATTTAGTAGTAATAGCTTTGTGATTATCCGGTAGGTCAACAAGCTTTCAGAAACCATGCTTTTGAATTGTTGCAGCTCTTCCTGCATTGCATTTATCCAACTACCATCCGCAAGTGCTTCCTTATTAGATTTCGGCTCAATCTTCAAAATAAAACAACGATGTTAGCATATATCTTGAATTGGTGCAGTTTTGGTATAAAACAACTAAGGATCCTTGTTGATCTGATTGCGCGTTTTAATTCCAACTTGTAGCTCTCCAATAATATTCTCTAAAGAGTGGTAAGAAAAATTTCTTGCCATTACTTCATTAGGAACATTCACTTCGCTTTCCAAATTTGTGATATTTTGTTCAGCAACCGGATTACTCGTTGAAGCTTCATTCTTAGTTCTAGGACTCGCAGATTGATTTAGCAAACTTGTTATCTGCTCAGAACCTTCATCGGAGCTAGATTCACCATCTTGATCATATCTCGGCCCAACATCAGAATCAGAATCAGAATCATCAGATTAGTCGAAAGTTGGCTTTGTGGCATTCATTACTGGTACGACGACGGGTTCTGTTTGAGTCGTGCTCGGGCCTGCTCCAGAATCATTTGTGCAAATAGATGGTTGAGTAACCACCATCGGTCTTGGAACTTGTTCTTAGTTAGACGCTTGTTGTTGTGGATATAACAACACAAGTTCCTCTTCATTTGGTTCTTCTGGCAGATCGAAAGACTTCCATAAATTCTCGTAGTTGAACATTAAGGATTCACCAGGCTTTTGAGTAGGCATTGTATACTTCTGACAATCAACATGTTGAGCAAGAATAACTTGATTTAAACTTGGCAAATATACTCTCTCAACAACTTTGCATAGCCTATGAAAATCCATTCAAAGATCCGGCACCAAATTTACCATCCGGGTTAATGACCGTACATGGAGATCCAAATGGTTCTAAAAACTCTAAGTTCAACTTTCGTTGGTTAAACAGTTATAAACAAGTCTTCTTATTTCCCTTGATGGTTAAAACCTTGTTCAAACGTGTAACATGCAGAGGCAACGACTTCGCTCCAGAAACTAACAGGTAACTTTAAATCAGCGAGCATCGTGCGTGTAGTTTCAATGAGAGTTTGATTCTTATGTTTAGCTACTCCATTTTATTGCGGAGTATAGGGGTGCTGAATTCATGAAGAATAACTTTGTCATTACAGAATTCGAGCATTCGATTATTTTTGAACTCCGTACCATTATCACTTCGTATTCGTCTTACTGGAAGATGGTACAAGTTCTCTAACTTTCTGAAGAGAACCATAAGATTATCAAATGTCTCATCTTTACTCTCCCGGAAGATAAACCACGAGAATCTCGAATAGTCGTCTGTCACAAGGTGGCAGTATAGATCACCAGATATGGTTTTGACGTTGACTGGCCCAAAAAGATCCATATGAAGCCTCTGTAGAAGTAATTTGATAGAATTCAGAAGTTTTCTCAGGTGAGATAACTTATGCTGCTTCCTCTTTTTGCAGCTAAGACAATCGTCATTCAGATGAAAACTTTTGAGATTAACACCCTCCACTAGATTGTTGTCCACTAGATAGTTCATTTTTCTCAAATGGATATGCCTCATCTTCTGATGCCATAAGATCGATTCTTTTTCATTTGCTTTCATGACAAAAAAATGTGCCGACTTCAATGTAGTGGATGGATGCTCATGTCTAGAACATAAAGATCATTCTATCGTGGAGCGCGCATGAGAATCCACTCCTTAGAAATTTTGAATCCCGGCTTCAGAATTAAGCATTCTTTATCATTGAAATGCGTCGTAAACTTCTTATCACAAATCTGTGAAATGATTAGTAAATTGTTTTCCAATTCAGCAATGTAGTTCACTTTGTCGAATAAGACCACTCCATTGGAAAGTTTTCCTTCTCTGACAATCCTTCCACCTTGATTTCCAGCGAACCCTACATAGCCTCCACGAATAGACTTAACATCATAGAGTAAGGCCTACATTCCTGTCATGCGACGAGAAGCTCCACTGTCCATTATCCATTTTGATATGATTGACCTCGGGAGCCCCTACACATGTAAATAAGCAATTACTTAAACAGTGAAACCCAAGCTCTCGGTCTTGGATGGGTTCGGAATATCAAACGTTGGAACTTTAACATTAACATCCTGTTTAACTTCAGATTTAACAGGTGTTTTGATTTCTACAGAAGATATTTTGGTTTTAAACACCCAAGTTTGCGTTTTTAGAATTGCCTTTTTCGATGTTTGGTTTTGGTTGAAGTTTCACCAATTTCAAATTTTTGAAACATTTAGAATTATTGGTTTCACAATTTTGTTGGATTCATTATTTCTTTTTAAGATTTGTTTTGGAAAAAAACTTAGGTTTCTTTTGTCTCACATCTTTTGTGGATTTCTTCGCGTTGTAAACAGATTTTGAGTTGCTTTGAGTAAAATGCCATGCAATATCCCAACTTTGTTACATTTCCAACATGTTCTACTGTCACAATCAGTAGATGAACTCAAATTCTACTCACGACGTTTCTTTTCTGCATGGAACTCGTCGTTTGATTGTTCCTTTCCAAACCTTTCTTTTTCACTTACCGTGCTTGATCCAAACACAAAGTTAACTTTCTTTTGGAAATTTGATTTTCGAAACTTATCATTTTTCTTCTTAACATACCCCAACCCTTTATGCTTATTTTCAGGATAACTTTTACCTTTGCGATCATCTTTACAAAAGCTTTTGGGTTTAGAGTAGTAAGACTTATTCAAATTCCTCAGTTCAGAAACATTAATTTCTGGTAGTTTAAACACTTGCTCTACTTTCTCAAGATTCACACTCTGAATCGGAAATTCTTGATCAGAATATAGTTTGTCCGATCTTTTCATGGTATAAGCAACCAATGTAGAATCATCATCCAAACTAGATTATGATTTATTAAGATAATTCTTGTGAAATCTCTCCTCATTTCAGACGGTGAACTTAAACTAGTTTTCTCCAAATTTGACTCAGCACTTTCATACTTTGTGCTATCACTTTCACTTCCCAAAACCTTTTCAACCACTGTTTTAACCACATCAGATTCACATTCATTGTCTGATTTATTGTATGTTACATTAATGTTCTCAGGCAACTCATTTCTCCTTTCAGTTTTGTTAGGACGTTTTGAGACCGTTGATACTTGAGTTTCATAGTTTTAGCTTTATTGTAATAGTAAGTAAAACTAGAAGGACTAAAAGTGTAATTATGGGTTGTTGTACCTGTAACGGCGTATTTATAGTCCTAACGTATTTAATAAATACATTAGGTAGCCAGATCTTATATATATGTGATCAATGGAAAACCCTAGTTGAGGGTTCTTGGACAAGTTTTGGTGATTTCTCTTGTGTTGTGATCATTGTTCTTCTTGTGCTAAATCCGAACATCTAGGTGCATTCAGTGATTATATCTTTTGGGATTCCATATACAACACTTGTTGTTTGATCCATAAAAGAATCTTCATCTTCATATTTTGGTTTTTCTTAACTTTTACACATTCAAGCAACTAAGCTATAGTTGTTTGGGTGATAACAGTCAAACCGCTATGATCCGAATCTGCTTTGGGACTCACAATTTGGTATCAGAGCCTTTGTGCTCTTGATTGTTTGAGTTTTTGTTAAGATTCTTCAAGTTTTGAAGGTTTTTCAAATTTTGGCCCTAAAATGGCTTAATTTGGTGTGTTTAATCATTGGATTGTTGTTAATCAGTGTTTGGGTGAACATTTGGGTCATTTTGGAACAAAGAAACATGGGTTTTGAGTCGTTTTTGGGTGATTAGAGGGTTTTTGTTTGTACGTAAACCCTGTTGGGCGTATTTAATTTTGAAGCCAGTGTAGATAAATTTGAATACAACGTTTTTAACTTGAAGATCGCGTAATTAACAAATACGCCGGCAATATACCAGCGTATTTGTTGATTCTAAGTGAAATTATCGAAGGCGACTTCGAAGTCAGTGATAAAGATCCTCAGCGATTTTATCACGGTGATTGGCATATTTAGCCATACTCACATTTGCCCTGTCTTTTCCAGTGGATTTAGCTATTGTCGTCGGTTCAAGAAGCCAAGCATCATCAGCGGATTTACTATATTCAGCGTATTTGCTCTCTGATCTCACAAATTCCAGCGTAATTAATCCCAGATCAAGATTTTGAACCTGAAATCAAACCAAGATGTCCATCAATCAACTTAATCCAATAGCTCAAGTCGAACTGGAGATTGGAACTACAACAAGACCTCCTAAGTTGAAAGGATCTAAAGACTTCAACAGCTAGAAGAATCCAATCAAAGCATTCTTTGAGTATACGGACTATACTCAATGGATGTCTGTCACTGTAGGACCACATGTTCCTATGGAATTCGCGACGATGTTCAAACAACCAACAAAGATCCTTCAACCTTCACTAAGGAGGATAGGACTCTCATCCAACACGATCATAGGGCTCACTCTGCTCTAACAATTGCTCTATCAAAGGATGACAACAACCTGTTTGAGGAATACACTTCAGCTCATGAACTATGGTTGGCCCTTATTGATCACTATGAAGGCAACAAAGAGCTGATGGATAACAAGAGAGATATGGTTCAGAAAGAATACGACATGTTTGGGAGTGTTCGAGGTGAAAGCTTGTCAGATCATATTAGCCGATTTTTGAAAGTGCTAACAAAAATGAAGAAAGTCGGCAATCCCGTTGCCAACTATTCCTCAATCAAGAAACTTTGGGACTCTCTTTCAAAAGAATGGAGCTTACAATGCATGATGATCAAAATAACCTTCTTGACCAGTACAACTCCTGTCACTCTTTCAAAACTGATCAATACTCTAAAGGCCTTTGAAATGGATGTGCTCAGGAGAGAAATGAACCAAGCAGGGTACTCTCAGAAATCTACTCAATCTTCTGCTGCTGCTTCTATTCCCAAAAACATGGCATTCCTTGCCCCCATAACCTCTGGTGGTTCAAGTTCTCAAAGTGCTAACGCTTCTTACTTTAACGCTTCCGCAAACTCTGCAAAGGCTCCGTCATCTAACGAGAAGACTATTGTGGTCCACTGAAAATGTTGCATTGTTTAACACCTTCCTGAGTAGTTATGAAGCTCTCATGTCAAGTGAACTGAAAAAAGATTTTCTCACTACTGAAGACATGTATCAGGTAGATCCAGATTATATGGAGGAAATGGACTTGAAATGGCAAATGGCAATGATTACCCTGCGACTAAGGAAGTTTCAATACAAAACAGGAAAGAGACTGGCATTGGGAAAAGCCGGTTTCGACAAGTCCAGCTAAGATGCTACAACTGCAAGAATTTGGGTCACTTCAAGAGAGAGTGCCCGCTGTTGAAAAATGAAAATGCTGAAATTGTTCTGACAAGAAGGCCAATATCTATCGAGGGAAGTGAGAGAGTTGCTGATAACACCCCAAAGGCATTGGTGGTAGAAGATTATGACTGGGCTGAAGAAATTGTTGTGGCAAAGGAAGAAGTCAACAAAGCTCTCATGGCTAAAATCTCTACTGCATCAGTCTCGTCTTCATCAAATTGCATTGAGAAGCAAGCTGCGAGAATTCCGAAGGGCGACAAAGTTATAGATAAAGGTTTGAAAAGCATAATTGCTACTTCTGAACGATCAACAGATAAGGGAAAGAAAGGAACTGAGAAGACTGTGTTGTGGTCCCGTGGGCGTCGGCTGTTCTAGATGGAGGTTTTGGGGATAGTACCTATTCGGTAGAATGAAATAGACATGTAGGCACAAATTCAGCGAAAGCTTTTCATTTCAATCATTCATACTGAAAGAGTATACATCTTGACTAGCTGGCGGAGTTCCTGGAGAGTATCCGCCAGCGTTTCCCCTAAGGGAACTTCCAAAACTTACAATCAATGAACACACAACACCTATTTATAGACATGACAGCTCATGCGAACCAAGCATGTTGTCACTCGTACGAATGGTCATTCGTACGAGCGAGATGTTATCACTCGTATGAGTAACAAAGTCACTCGTTCGAAGCATATAGTCACTCGTACGAGGCACATGTCACTCGTACAAGCCAGTACTCGTTCGCACATAGGCCGTGTGTTCATCTCTAATCTATACAATATTCAATACACACTCTTTCTAGCCTATTCGCACAGTGACGACAATAAAGTGCATCAACAAACTGAACCGAAGAAGACAGTCCAAGAAGCAGCTAGCGACATCAAGAATGAGAAAGCTGGAACTTCGCAACCGCCATGAAAGTTGAATCTGCAAAACACAAAGAGGATAAGGATTTGGTAAACAACATACCTATGAATTTAAAGCAAAACTATGCTCCCAACCATGTTTGAACGTCATGGCACATTACAAACCACTCAACCGTGACCTAATTAGAGAAAAAGAAAAGGTTTGAAAATTTAACAAAGAACTAAAAGAAAACGAAGCTGCATCTCAGAGAAAGTTGAACTCAACTTTGGCTGAGATGCAGACATTAAAAGAATTCATTTTTAGAAAAGATTTAATCATTAATGATCTAACTGAAGATTAGAAATATCTCAAAATGAAAATAAGAAACTGCAAATCACAATCGATAAATGGAAAATTAGCCAAAAGGCACTGGTTGATATTCAAAACTGCCAACGACCAACATTCATGAAGTGGATACAAAGATAAGCTCGGAAATGAAAGAAAAAAATCTTTCCTCCTCCGCACAGCAAAAACTATGTACCTATGCCATCTCCTCATCCTAATAATGACTTAATTGATAAACATAATCTGTTTGCTCAAATATCTCTTACGAAAATGAAAATAATACTAACATTTCTGAAAGTAATGCAGATGTATTTGAGCGTAAAGAAGATGTGTGCGAGGAGGATGATGACTGTGGAGGATCGAAAATAGGTATAGGATATTCGGGCGACAGTTATTCCACCGTTAACTGGTTTGCCTGGAACTGTAACAAGAAAAAACAGAACTTCTATTCGGGATAACTGTAATAGTTTGACTAGGGTAGATAATTGTAATGGCTGTGTGTCTAAATTTAATATTCGGGATGACTGTAATGGCCATGTGCCTACATTTAAGACTCACAACCACTTGAATGTAGTGGTTGAGAGTCATGACTTAAATTCTGCCTTTAGTGATTAAAATGTTGTGCTTGAATCTCCTGTATTTGTTCCAGAATTAAAGAAAAACAGATTTGGAAAGTTTTTGTTCCATCATGTACAGGTACATCAGAATATGATGAACAATCAACGCAAGTCAGCAATAGTGAAGACTTGAGCACAACAACTTCAGATAATGGTGAAGAAACGTCAAGCGAAGATCAGGAATCTAACGACTCAAGTGAAAATCAATAATCAGCTTCGTCATCAGATAGAGAGATTGATGAAGATTGCATCAAGGATGAAAATCGTCTTGACAAGAAAGTGAAGAAAGTCAAAAGTTCAAGCCATGCTGCATCATCAGATAACGCTTCAAGCAGCTCTAAACTCTCATCACATACATCATCTCCACACGCGGTGTCCACCAAAAGAAAAGGGCAAATTGCAAGCAATGCTTTTGCTGTGGTCATTTAGGACATACTGCGTGTCACACCCTCAATTTCCACTTGCGGAGTTTTACCGCGAGGCGTGTGAACAAACCAGAATCTGAAACACTAGTACGTCGAACGACTCTACATGATTTGATAATACGTTTTCCAAAATCGTTCATTGTAGATTTTATATCAATTACCAATATTTAGCTGAGCATTAGTTTTAAAGTTTGAGCGGAAGCATAAATAAGTAGTGATGCGGGCGCCAACACAAACGCCAAAACAAATGAAAAATCCCAAAACAATATTAATAAATAAGACTCAATAATGATGTCTTGTTCAATGCATGTGCGTGCACCTAGAGCTCGTAGCGTCCTAAGAAACATGTAAAGAAACAAGTGTCAACATTAAAGATGAGTGAGTTCACATGTTTTCATAAATTCGTTTGTTCGGTTATAGTTTGTTTGCTCCGTTATCCCTAACCCGGGATAACGTATTAGTTCCATTATTCCAACCCGGAATAATAAGTTGTTGCTTCCAATACTCCCATCCCGGAATATTAGGTTGTTATTTCCATTATCCCCAACCCGGGATAATAAGTTGATGTTTCCAATATTCCAAATCCGGAATATTAGGTTGATTAGTAATTAAGTTCAATGTTAATATATATAGGTAGCTAGCCTAAAGTCATGTCACGTAAGAGTTCGCGATCGAAGCTGACTGTTGTGCCTCCGTTTTGCCAGGCCTATCACATTACCATGGCGGTGTTAGGCCAATTATTCACCCGTTGACCATACCAGGTCGGCTAGCGCGACTAGCTCGGATGGGGCTTGTCGGGCCCAGTAGTACTACTTATAATTCCCCCGCTATTTAACCCAAATACTAACGATCCGAGGAGATTGTCGAGGACTTAAGTGATAAAGCTGCTTAGTGACCATAACATTACATTAACATTAACTTAGTTACCGTATAGTTATGTGACGTTAAATTCGTATAACGTAAAGAGATTGAGTTTGAGAGTGTATACATGTTTCTCCCCCTGTTGTTTAAAAACCGGATAAAGTTAGGGGCCGTGAACTCACCTTTATTTGCTCGGTTAGTGTAGCAAAGATGTTATAAGAGATGGGACCGCTAGTTGCGTCCTTGAATAACTAGGTAAACAAGCCGGGTCTTGGACAAGGAGTGTCCGGTTGTTCCAGCAAACCGCGACCGAGAGAATGATGATAAGGTAGGCTGTTTTGGTTGATCGACTAGAGGTGAACCAGGACAGATTTCGCGACTGAATGAAGGTGAAGATGAAGACGGCTGCTGCTGCTGCGACCGAGAGGAAGAAAGGAGCAAGGCTGATCCGCGACCGAGGAATGAGGCTATGCTGTTTGTGATCGAGATGGAGTGTATCAAGACTGAACTATCGATCAAGAGAACAAGAAAAGGGCTGTTTACGGTTGAAGAAGATGAAGACTTCGGCTGCCGACGGCTGTTTTGCCCTTTTAGGGTTTTTTTGTGTATTTTGAAGGAGCATGCATGATATATATATAGGCGTACAAGCTGATAAGGTCGCGGTTTTTGTTGGAGCTTGTGGCCGAGAGACTAGGGCGGTCGGTTGGGTTTTGCTCATGTGGCCGAGGACTTGGGTTTGAACTCGATAAGTTCGCGGTTTTGGGCTTGATCTCGGCCAAGAGTGTTTTGGTTTAGAGTTTAGGTTTGCTCTCGGTTTGGGTTTGATCTTGGCCGAAGACTTGAATTAAAGTTTAAAACTTTGTTAACTCCTAGAGTCATAATGAATCAAAGCTGGTTCGTGTCGCGGTTCGGTCCAGTTCGTGTACAGATCTATCATACTTACTCTATAACTAAAAATTCACACAACACGTATTCATTTAATTCGTGCACGCTTAATACTTAGCATATATATTATTCGACAAGTGTCGCGTTTTAAGTTATCCGAAAAAACCCGGGATATCAAATTATCCCCATGTTGAAAGAATTTTCGTCCCGAAAATTGAGTAAACGCGGTTTAGCATGTAGCGTACACGTTTAGAGTGCCACGCACAAAGACTTAGTTCGTTAATGATGGTACGCAACGTTACAAGAAGTTCCCAAGTGTCATACACAAGGATTTCCAAGTGCCATGCACAAGAATTTTAGTCAACAATAGTACACGAAAGTATGAGAAATTTCCAGGTTGTCACACTGCGAAACATTGCAAGAGCAAGAAATTTTCTAAACCTAAACAAGATCTTGTCAAAAGTTTCACCGAGCAACTTGCTAACTTTAGAAAATTAGTCAAATGTATAGTTAATTCACCATGTTTTTGGAAAAGAAAAGAAAATATTCTTGTTCAAAATCACAAAATATTAAACTTGAAACAAGTCTGGGTTTCAAAAACTAACTAACTTGTACATATTTTTGTTTGTTGTTGTATAAACAGAATAAATAGCAAAAATGGCTTCGATGCTCATGGAATACATTTGGCACGTGGACAGTGGATGCTGAAGGCATATGACCGGATTGAAGGAACTCCTGAAGAACTTTCAAATCATTGATGGCGATTTCGTATCTTTTGCCGGAGATGAAAAGGGAGGGAAAATTGTTGGAATGGGAGACGTCGTATCTAAAGCACTTACATTGTAGAACGTCAATTATGTACCAGAATTATGTTACAGTCTCATGAGCGTATCATAAGTCTGGGACAAAGGAATTTCAGTGCTGTTCAATGACATGGAATGTCTATTTCTCAAGCCCGAATACTTCGTTCCTATCGAAATGATCATACTCACAGCTCCTCGTCAAAAAAACACCTACGTTCTCAATATGAAAAATGCAAAATCCAATGAGCATATGACTTGTCTAATCTCAAAAGCGTCAGAATCGGAATCACTGCTTTGGCACAGGCGGTTGGGGCATGTGAACTTCAAAAATATGAATAAACTTTCCAAGTTAAATTTAGTGAGAAGTTTACCTATAAAAGAATTTCCAATTTCAGAAAAATGTATTGCATGTGCCCAGGGCAAGCAACACAAAAAGCCGCACAAATCCAAAGCAGTGAATATGATATCTGCTCCATTGCAATTACTGCATATGGATCTTTTCAGTCCCATTAGTGTTAAAAGTCTAGCTAAAAGATCCTATCTCTTGGTGATTACAGATGATTTCTCCTGATTTTCATGGGTATATTTTCTTGAAGCCAAAAGCGAGACCGCCTCCACTCTCAAGAACTTCATTCCCATGATTGGAAATGTGATCAAGCTGAAGGTCAAATTAGTCAGAAGTGACAATGGATCGGAATTCAAAAATCAAACTTTTATCTCCTTTTGAGAAGAAAAGGGAATACGCCTTCAGTATAGTGCAGCCAGAACTCCTCAGCAAAACAGCGTAGCAGAACAGAAGAATAGAACACTAATTGAAGCTGCTCGAACTATGCTCGTAGACTCCAAGCTTCCTATCATCTTCTTGGAAGAAGCAGTTAACACAACATGCTATGTTTTGAATCGAGTTCTCATCGTTAAACCTCATACAAAAACAGCCTATGAACTTCTTTTCAAAAGAAAGCCTCTGATAGAATTCATTAGACCGTTTGGATGTTCCTGTTCACTCCTCAACACTGAAGACAATCTTATCAAGTTTGAAGCAGTTAGTGATGTGTGCTACTTCATAGGTTACTCATCTACTCAAAAGGCGTATCGTGTCTACAACAAATGAACCAAGATGGTGCTTGAATCATACTATGTCGACTTTCAAGAAGGAAACTCCACCAACACTTGAAATTCTCCAAACTGGTTTTATGAAGTAGATGTTGTTTTCAACACTTTCGACATTGATGAACCACTAACTGAATCCGAACCTGCAGAAACAACCCCAATAGAACCATTGTTTGATCCTTCAGACATTGGCTTCACCCTATTCATAACTCGATTCACCCCAGTTTCAGCCGATCCAATCCTTCATGTTGAAGAAGTTAATGGTGACACTTCGTCTGAGAATGCTTCTTCATATGATACTTCTTCACAGCCAAATGTGGATGGACAACCAAAGAAGACAGGCCTCCAATTATATATGTTGACGAACACTTCACCAATCTACCTCAACAAATTGAGACCCACACCAACGTAGGTTACAAGACAACTCGAAATCATCCCATTGAAAATGTTATTGGTCCTGTGGAAGATGGAGTTCGAACTCGTGGATAAACATATACCATCAAAAAAGGATTGTATGTTGCGTTTCTTTCGCAGTCAGTGCCAAGTGACATTGAAGAAGCTATTCAAGACTCTAGCTGGGTACACGCAATGCAGGAAGAGTTGTCTCAGTTTCGTAAGCTCAAAGTTTGGTAACTCGTTGATCTACCAGATGGAAAGTATCCCATTGGCACCAAGTGGGTATTCTGTAACAAAATGGATGATCGTGGTGTAGTCATCAAGAACAAGGCAAGATTGGTAGTTCAAGGTTTTTGACAGGAGGAAGGGATTGATTATGAGAAAGCTTTTGCTCCAGTAGCGTGTTTGGAGGCCATTAGAATATTCTTGGCATATGCTTCATACAAAAACTTCAAAGTGTTTCAGATGGATGTGAAGAGTGCGTTTATATATGGGAAAATGAAAGAAGAAGTCTATGTTTGCCAGCCTCCGGGCTTTGAAGATCCACATTTCCCTAAACGATACTATAAACTTGAGAAAGCTCTCTATGGTCTTCATCAAGCTCCTCGACCCGGTATGAGACTTTGTCAACATATCTGTTGGAATGTGGATACACAAGAGGTAAAATTGACATGACTCTTTTCACGAAAAGGATCGGAGATAACGTAATGCTGGTTCATATTTATGTAGACAATATTATTTTGGGTTAACCGATGAGGCTCTATGCAAGGAGTTCGAGAAGGTTGTGAAGGAAAAGTTCGAAATGAGTATGATGGGAGAATCACATTTTTCTTGGGATTTGAGGTGAAGCAAAGAGAAGATGGTATCCTCATTCATCTAGGAAAGTACATCAGGGATATTCTCGCAAAGTACAGCATGAATGACTACAAAACCACCAGCACACCGTTTGCAGCTCAAACGGAACTCACACCTGATCTTCAAGGAAAACCAGTGAAGAAGTCCTTTTATCGCTTGATGATAGGCTCGTTGATGTGTCTAACCACAAGTAGGCCTGACATTATGTGGACTGTTTGCATATGTGCACGATTTTAGACGAATCCAAAAGAATCTCATGAAGATGTTGTCAAACGAATTTTTCACTATCTGAAAGGAACACCCAAGCTCGGACTGTGGTATCTTAAATATAGTAATTTTGATTTACTTGCTTATTCTAACAGTGATCATGCAGGTTGCAAGGTTGACAGAATCTCGGTTTCAGGAGGCTATCAATTCTTAGGAAATCATCTTATATCGTGGCAAAGCAAGAAGCAGACGACAGTTTCCACGTCTACTTCTTAAGCCGAATATACAACGGCTTAGAATTGCTACTCACAAGTTCTTTGAATACAAAATCAGTTGCTGGATTACGGGATCAACATCATGAAGACTCTGATATTCATTGACAACGAGGCGTGTCTAGGAATAGTGAAAAATCCAATCCACCACTGCTGAACAAAACACATCGAAATTCGCATTCATGCGATCAGAGATGCGTACGAGAAAGGATACATTCAAGTGGTGCATGTGGATACAATGCAACTGAAAGCCGATATTTTCACAAAAGCCTTTGACAAAACTCGTTTCAACCAGTTGGTAACCTGGTTAGAAATGATCAATTTCCATGAGTGGAAATAAATTGTGTCTTCATAACCGATTTAAAAAAAATGCTTCTCTTAACAAATAAGTATAGCTGCTTTTCATAATAAATAAGTATCTTAAAACCGTGCCCAACAAAAAGATTTTCTGCAACATTAAAATTTCATTTTCAAGCAATGGACATTCGAAAATAAATTTTAGTGGGAAGATTTCCAGAAAATGAGTATTTTTAATGTTTTGATCTTCAGGTTGACACCTGCTTAAGAAATGACAGAAAACTGCTGACACTTGTTTGTTCTTAAAACAGAAAAGATTGAAAAATCAAGATGTTAAGCAAGGAAAATCGGGGTGCCAAGTAATGACGTGTCAGTAGATTCAGCAATACCATCGAGTAAACTGCGATTAGGCGACAAAAAATTTAATGCTTACACAAGAATTATGGAAACCCACAATGTTGTGCAACTTGCGGGTAACACGTTGCGGCATATGGCTTAATGGTCTTAAATCTTGCGTTGATAGATTGCCAAAGTCTGAGATATCAGGTCTTTATATTGACGAATCATTCGGGAATATCATCGTTTCTCTTCTACTGCATCCAGATATATGCTGACCTAGACACAATTATGATATATTTTCAAAAGAGCCAATGTGGCCAAAACCTTACACAGATGAAGCTCTCATTAAGAGTCATTCAAGTGCATAAATTGTACCGTCTACGGTATTTGCCTTAGCCCTCGTTAGACAATTGGTCTCCCTGCTGTACGAAAGTACTAACCTGACGATTAGTTTTCTATCATTGAAAGTCAAAATGAATGAAGTCAATATACTCACCCGCTACGAGGAAGTTTTGTGCATACTTTGATCGCGGGGGTATGTCCTGATGTGGGACTCACGGGTACAACATTCTATCCATCTAGCTTGAGTGGGGCCATTGCAATTTTTGTCAATATTACCTCAACATGATAAAACACTCATCGAAAGCAAGTTGAAAGAAGGATGCATGGATTTAAGGGGTCAAACATACTGACAGTTTTTCTTGTGCCTTGATTATTTCAAATCCTCTAAAATATAACAAACTGACAAGTGTTGCCAGTATGATTATTTGCAGGAAAGTCACGGGTTTGAATCAAAAGAAAAAATGTGAAAAAGGAAGCTTCATGGCTCTAAAAAAGATTTTCGGGGTCTAAATTGCAAATTATTGTTTTTCTTAAACTTATTTTCGGCTTTTGTACTATTATTAGCTAAAAATGGCATGTTTTTCGAAAAAGTTCAAATTTTCGAGCGTATTTGGTTTGGACTTCTTAAGTTTGAAGAAACCTTCCAAAACAACTGAAGCGGCTTAATTATTTAGCCGACCTATTTGAGCGTATTTAACAAATACGCTAGCAGATATTTTTGTATATATACTTTATTTTCATACATCCTCTTCCTCTCACTCTAAATATACCAAACAAACACTTCAATCATAAGTCTCAGAATCGATTAGCTCTTTGTTCTTCGAATACGGTATGTCTATCATGATTAAGTGTTGATTGTCAAATGTTTAAACCTCAGAAACAACGTACAAAACCAAGACAATCAATGGGTTTGTTTAAATCAGTTTTCAAAGGTTTTGAAAGGGTTTATCAAGGAATATTTGAATTTAGCGCATTTAATTTGAATATGGCATATTTATGATGAAGGCAGTGTAATACTCAGTGAGTAACGGGTAGCGGATTTAAGTCTTGAACGTGAGTTCGAGAAACCGGCGTACTTGACTAATACGCCGGTCATTCAGTATAGATATATATATCTACGTTGGATGTAGTCTTGAAACTGACTTAAATATGCGACCCACATTCAACATATTTGTCTAGTTAATCAATCATGTATCAGCGTAAATGACCAGGGTTTCTAAATTATCTCGTAAACGTCTCAGCGGTTGTAACTGCCGTTAATCAGCGTAAATATTTATAGCAGCGGCGTACTTAACCCCAAATTTAGCGTTTTTGTCTGTGTTTTATACATTTTCCTTTATTTTTTATTTATTTTTTATTTTATTTTACTTTGTATTGTAAATATTTTAACTAACAAATAGTATGTTACGAAACATGGATCTAACTTGGCTCATTTTCATGTCTCAGAATGGCTCAACAAATGATCTGGGATGGTACGAGAAAACACAATCAACCCATTACACTAGTTCCACCAGAGCCTGATTTTGAAGATGTAATGGATTGGCTGTCCAGAAGCAAAATAATTTATGCTATTCAAGCAAATTTGAAGATCTACTGCATTCACATAGAAGACTTTTGGAGAACAGCAAGAGTGAAAACAATAAATCAAGTCAAGCATATCACAACAACAATACGTAACAAAGAGATAAAGGTGACGGAAGAGCGAATACGAAAAGTCCTCAGCCTTGGAGACAATTCTAGTGACCCAATAAAGCTAAGTTGTCACACCCCCATGTAATCCCTTTCACATCAGAGCGGGGCGTGACCTGAATGGTATCCTCAATGCACAGCAGAAGCAGATGTGGGAGCTAGGGTTACTATTAAATGAACGTCCGCTAACTACTCGAATCCCCATGGGTTCCACTATTCCAATCGTGCCATACTTGTAATTATAACCTGAGAAAGAATATGCGAAAAATCAACATAAAGTTGGTGAGTTCGTAGTTTGTTTGTTTTATTTCAAATGAGTCATAAAACTTTTGAAAGTCTTGCATTCGAAAAACTAGTTTGTGGGATCATAGTACCCAAAGCATTTGAAATGTCATATCTGTATAATAGTATTGAAATGTTTTCCAAGTTGTTTGCAAATCCGTGCATATAACTGTTATGTTTATAAACCGGTGATAAAATGTTTTCAATCGTATCTGTAAATAAACTGGTATTGAAATGTTTTCTGTTATCTTCGAAAACCGGTGTTGAAATCGTAATATGTAGTTTTCCTATGGAATCTAAGGATCAATCAGTGTGTAGCTAATACACTGACCTATGTGCCATAAGTAAGTAACCAAACCGAGACTTCTTTGACATTTTGGGATCACAAAAGCACTCCTAACCGGTTAACTTACCATGAGTGGAGCGTTTCTCAAACTCGATAGATCTATACCTTTTGCACCTTGATCGCTATGTGATTAATGGTTACTATTGTTATCTTCCTACTTACGCACAATGATCTGTTATAATCTAATCCCATAGCTACATACCAATTGTTATAAATCAGTGTTATTGGACCTAGCCCATGTTTTCTTGTCATTTGGCCTAGCCCATGTTTTCTTGTCATTGGGCCTAGCCCATGCTTTCTTGTCATTAGGCCTAGCCCATACTATAAATAAAATTGGCGCCTCGCCCCCTACTTGTGACTATGACAATCCCGTCACTAGTCATAAAACTCATGCATGTTTCGAAAAAGCTTTGTATAGCTTGTGAAAAACCGGTAAAATTAGTCTAAACCATGCTTTATCGTGTTTATTGTAATCTTTACGTAATATGGTTTAGAAATATGTGATTTTCATTATTCGAAACATTGTGTACTTTTGCAAAACTTGCATGTCTTTCCATCCCCGAAAACATTTATAAAAATAACGGTAAAAAGTGGGGGTTATGAACTCACCTGGATATCCAGTGCAAAGTTAGCTTAATGTTATTTCCATAGTGTTGTCTCCACAACTTGACTTGCTAGCATGCAATCTAGGGTATTCCTAACACGGAATAACTTGTATATTTCTAAGAATGACGTAGCTATATTACGTGATACCAAGCTCTACCGAATCGTTACTCATACGATTCTATGAAATTGTCATTGTCTTAACTCGGTTAACCAACCTATGGTTTTCTTAGAAATGTCTTAGTTTCGAGCGACTTGAAATATATGTTTACATATAAACATAACTATATTTCTTGAAATCATATTTAGGCGTTACGTACTTCGACGGATAATAGTACGACTCTTTGTTGTTTTCGTAAAATATATTGTATATAACTGTGTCGTCGTACGCTTGTTATAGTCTTGCAGAGTTGCGTCGTACTTCGTTTAGGCGTTTGAATCGAATATGAACAATGTATTATTGTTATAAAATCCTTCAAAGTATTCCAGTCGTCGACGTTTGAAATTTATATAACTATATTTATTTTATAAAAGTATTCAAGTCTCGACATTCGAATATTTATAGTTACATTCGTGTTATACGATCTCCGAATGTCTGTCGTTTGAAATAATATGCGCCTTGTATTCGTCTTGTAAAAGCTTTCGGAAATCTTGGCGTTTCGAAATAAATATAAACAATATATTTATTCTTATATCGTCGTTCGAATAAATTATCGACGTTTGAAAACTAGTTTCCGAGTTTATCTTTGAATTAAACATATTTAAACATTATTTATCATGTAGTCGATTGCCGAACGTTTGTTATTCTTGAAATCGCACTCGTTGAAAGGTTGTCGGCTCGAGTTTTGAAAGTTTTCATATCGTCGTCAAATAAATATATACCTATATTTATTTTATAATAACCATTTGAAATCGGACGTTTACTCTTTGAAATGTGTCGCGTTTTCGTATTGCGTATTTTATGAAAATCGGGCAGAGTTTCCTCTGTTTTCGGACGATCACGACAATACTAGTTGTCGATTTATTTATCAAAACGCAATCTGCAATGTACGCAAACAAACAGTATATACATAAATTTTTCCATCGTGTTTCAAATATAGATTTTTGCCAAATATTATTTCAAGTTTATATTTTTAACTAACATTGGTTCGATTTTAGCTAATGATTATCCGAAGGTAGTGTACGTCGGCTTAATTGTTAGTTTAACTCTTTGGCAATAATTATCTGTTTACGGTTCGGTTTTGAGCTCGGTTTCGCGTGCTAATTATTAATAATAATTATAAACTAATATAATTGAACTTTGCGTCATAATTTAACTTTTACCGAGTCTCGTGTTGACTTATTGACCCGACAGTTGACCGGGTTTGACCGCATTGACCGAGTTGACTTTTGTTGACCGAACCGAACCTAACATCGAACCTGAAACAAACAGTTAGACCTTTAAACTGAACCGAAAATGAACTCAAATCGAAACGAAAATGAAATATTGGAAACTGTTTCGAACTTGAACCAGGTCGAACTTAGTTAAACCCGAAACCTGAACCGGAATCTGAACTGAACCGGGTTCCAAGACTCGAGTGACCATCTTGACCGAGTTAACCCGAACCCAAAACTGAACCATGTGAACCGAAACTTGGTTGACCTGAACCGACCTGAGCTGAACCGGAGATGAAACTCGACGCGAACCAGAACTGAACTATGAGAACTAAAACTGAACCGGAGATGAAGCCAAAACACCGCCGCCGCTACTGCCGCCGGAACCACCTCTACCGCCGCTGAAATCCCCAACCCGACAAACCATCCGACCGAAATCAAAAACGACCACCACTGACGTCGTTCCCGCCGCTGTTGTAATGGCACCGCCGTCACGGTGTCGCGACTCAGCCGCGCTCCAGCCTTTCTCTATCTACCAGTCTCCTTCTCTCATCGATCTCTCTGTCTCTCTAACAGTCTCTCTCTCTCTACCGGTCGATCTATCTGTGTGCAGTGTGCAGGTGTACGTATGTTAGGAAGGAGACAAGAGGTGGGAGTGTGTGTGTGACCACCGGGGAAGACGATCGGAGACAAGAGGAAAGGGAGAGTGTGGGGTGTCGTGTGGGTGTATTGGCTGGAAAATCGACCGGAGTCGCCGCCGGTCTGGCCGGAATCCGGCGACCGGGAAAGAGAAGAGGAGAGCAGGGGATCTTTGGTGGTGTGCTAGGGTTTTCACAAAAAGAAATGAGGGGGAGATGAGTTAATTTAGTTTATATACTTAAGGTTTTGATTAGTGGGTTGGGCCCAAGGCCTGTTAATTGTGTTCAGGCCCAAATATGTATCCAAGGCCCGTTATCGTTTCCAGAACCTCGTGAAATGTCAAAATTTATTTATTCGGACCCAAAAACGTTTAAAATTATATCGGGGGTTGTTGTTTGACGCGAAATCTGTTCGTTGTGTTAAACTGCGTATTTCGCTACGGTTACCGTTTTTATCCGTTTTTCGATCCGGTTTCTACCGTGAATAATAAAATTCAATTACGAAGCTAAATATATCATAGTATATTAATATCGATGCGTAACTCGAGTCGGTTGCTTTCGTTTTGTTGTCGGTGCGTTCCGGGTTTCCGCGTAACTTCCGCGTTGTGCTTTGCGACGTTCAACGATCCCAATTTATCACATAATTATGAATGTATGATAAATACCAGTACAAAATTCATGTTTTTAGGTGTTGTCATCATTTGTTTGGTGTCAGGTCGCTTAACGTTTAATTTCGCGTTAGAGTCTTCGATTATTGCCAAATCGCGTAGCGTGAATCAAGTAGACGTTCCTAGGCTCCCTAGGGGCCTGATCGAGTTAATTTACGTCTAGTTACGCTAATTATGATGTTTTTAATGTTCATTACGCGCTTAAATATGACCGGAAACTACCGGTTGTCACATAAGTAAAGAGGCAATGCTGGAAGGATTCCGTGGAATGAATTATGTAGGTAACTTTCGAAGAAAGAACGAGATAATGAAGACTGGTCTTACTAAAGATTGGAGATTCATCTTAAACACATTTTCTATGAGCATATGTCACAGAAAAGGTGGGTACGATGGTCTCAATTTGGAATGGTCTGCGGCAATGCTAGATCTATGTACCAACCAGCCATTTAACATCTCTGGCCTAATCTTCTACTACATGGTCGACAACGTAAACAAAGGTGCATGTGCCATGTATCCAAGATTCATACAACTTCTTATCGACGATCAACACAAGAATTTGCCGCAAGATGGAAATTTATACCAATTTCAGCTTCCCAAAGAAAGACAAATTACAGAGCTGAAAACAAAAGAATGAGTAATATTGCATAACTGGATGTATAGAGAAGAAAGACTTCCAACAGCTCTTGCTGTATACAACAAATACCGGGAGGGTGTAAGGTAAGCTCGAGAAAGACAAGAAAAACATGCTACTGAAGAGGAAGAAGCAGAAGTTGAGGATGAAACACCACTTATACGTAAACGAAAAGACAAAGGGAAGAAAGTGTGTAGGTCCCCTAATCTGTATGGATCGTCACAGAATCGTCTATCCAATCTAGAGTGCGGAATCCCCTAGATCGGATTTCACAGAAACAAGAACACAAACACGAACGATTTCCTTTGAACAGTATTCTATTCATTATCCAACACAATGGTTTACAATCAATTCAAGACTCTCTTTCAACTCTCTAAACAAACAAATTAGCAACTAAACCAGCAACACCAGCAAAACGATCAACCTCAACCCTAATGCAAACCGCCCTTTATATAGAGATAGGTTATGCAACTGGGCTAGGGTTTCCCTACATGGACTGCTAATGAGTTTAAAGCCCAATTCGCCTACCATGTGCTATCTAGTGTCTAATTCAGCCCAATTACTTCTAATTAACTATTACAAACTAAACCCGCTAACTGTTTATCATTAAACTAATTACAAGATATCCAAAGACCAAATCTAAGCTGTTGTCACAAATATGCACCAACAAACTCCCCCTTGACAATAGCTTCATAAAATAACTTAGTCTTCAGTCTTCTTGCAGTCTTTAACATCTTTGAAAAACGTTGGTCTTTGGATAGCTTCAGCTTTAATAGCTTCTGTCAACAACAGACTCCCCCTAAGCTGAAGTATCCAATCACCAAATCTTCTAAATCATTAGCGTTTGAGTAAACTCCAGTTTAGTCCTTGCATAGCAATCTTCCAACTCTTCAATTTTGTCTACAATGTAGAATGGAGGTTCTACCATGCATCCAAGCAAACTCCTCTTCACTAACTTCTCAGCAACACACTGCTACAATCTGTATACTATAAAACAAACATCTAGAGAAACCATAAGAATTTTTCAACGCAAGTTAAACAAAATTATCATTATTCAAGAGATAGTAAAACTGTATCACAGATTAATCACTTCTTAACTCAAACCACAAACTCAACATTTTAGACACACAAAACTGCAAACTTATAAAATTTTGAACTCAGCTTCTAACATCGTCTCCCCCTATCGGTAACAACCCATCCATGAACAACCATATTCCGTACTATAAGAATATACAGTAAAATGAAATCTTTTTGGATTTTTATATTTTCTGAAAGCAAATAAATAACGAAATAATAAACACTCTGTTTTTGTGAGAATCACCGTTAGGAAGATCATATCAGCAACATCAAACTGTTTTCACACTATTTTATAATTCTATATGCAATATTCATGGAAAACAGTTCAAGACGATTACCAGTATTGTTTATCCACTTAAACAAAATACATGCCTTTTGCCTACTGGTACATCATATGATGAAGCTGCTATCACACTTAAGCAATTTAGTTTTAAATTCAGTGTGACAGTCTAACTTGTTGTACTATCATTTCTTCTTTTCCACACAGTGAAAACTCATTTTTGATTTTCCAATTTTTGTCTTTTTGATTTTTGAAAAACAGTAAATTATTTACAAAATATTTTTATGGAAAAAACGGTTATTCAGGATTCCTCATCCTATTGAGTTCGACTAAATGTTCAAAACGAGCCCTGTCAAAAGCTTTTGTGTAAAGATCTGTCAGGTTATCTTGTGTGTCGCCTCGATGTAGTTCAATTAATTTCTTTTCAGCACAATCCCGTATAAAATGATGACTAATGTCAATATGTTTTGTGCGACTGTGTTTTATGGGATTGTTGATGATTGAAATAGTGGCATTATTGTCTATCATAATATGAGTATGAGTGAAATTCAAACCGTAGTCGCGCATCTGCTTTTGGATCCAGAGAACCTGAGAGTAACAGCTACCCGCAGCAATATATTCAGCTTCACACGTAGAGGTAGACACGCAAGACTGATTCTTGCATTGCCATGACACGAGCCTCCCTCCTAAAAATGAACAACCACCTGTGTAGACTTCCTTGTTGATTTGCATCCTCCAAAGTCCGAATCAGTGAAAGCAACAAACTTCAAATCACTAGCCGCTGGATACCATTACCCAAGTTTAGGTTTCCCCTTTAAGTAACGAAGAATCCGCTTCACCGCTTTCATGTGGGACTCTTTTGGATTCACTTGATATCTAGCACAAAGAAATACTGCGAACATGATGTCGGGTCTTGAGCATTCAAGTACATCAGAGAACCAATCATTGCCCTGTATTGAGTTGGATCAACATCCTCCACACTCTCATGATCTTGACCAATATTGTGATTCTCACAGATAGGTGTATTGAAAGTAGCGCAATCCTCCATTTTGAAACGAGATAAAAGGTCATACACCTACTTCGTCTGATGTATAAACATCCCATCCTTCTTCTGTTCAACTTGTAAACCAAGAAAGTAGGATAATTCACCCATCGCACTCATCTCAAACTTGCTCTTCATTACCTCCTCGAAATCATGACACATGTTCTCATCAGATGACCCAAAAATGATGTCATCAACGTATACCTGTACCAGCAGAAAGTCTTCCTTCTTCCTTTTAATGAAAAGTGTACTGTCAATCTGACCTCTTTCAAAACCATTCTTTAACAAATGTGCTGACAGTGTCTCATACCATGCCCTAGGTGCTTGATGCAATCCATACAATGCCTTATCAAGTCAATAGACTCGATCTAGATAGTCTGAATCAGTAAACCCATCTGGTTGTGAGACATACACCACTTCTTGGACTTTTCCGTAAAGAAATGCACTCTTCATGTCAAGTTGGTAAACTTTGGAGCCCTTCAATGAAGCAAAAGCTAGGAACAAACGGATTGCTTCAAACTTTGCTACTGGTGCAAACACTTCATTGTAATCAATCCCCTCTTGCTGATTGAACCCTTTCACCACCAACCGAGCCTTATTCCTTATCACTATCCCTCGGTCGTCTTTCTTGCACTTAAACACCCACTTAGTGCCTATTTCCTTCTCTCCTTTAGGCAAGTCAACTAGCTCCTAAACTTTCAACTTCTTAAACTGAGCTAGTTCCTCTTGCATAACTTCAACCTAGCAATTGTCTTTTAGAGCCATATGAACATTCTTCGGCTCCTCTTGGGCAATGAAGCAGCGATACAAACACTCATGAATCAAGCCAGTCTTCTGAATCGAAGTAAACAAACAGGAACCTTCGAGCACACCTCTTCTTGTCTGAACACCTGCAGCGGCATCACCAATGATGTTTTCAACTCGATGATCTTTGTTTACACGTGTGGTAGCAATGGTGTCAACAACTAGATTATCTCCCCAGTTAGATCCAACCTCCCCCTAAATGTTAGAATTAGCAAACGGATTAGTGAAGTCCTACCCCTGAATAGGTTTAGACTCACTATCACTAGAGTCCTCTGGAGCTGCACTGGAAGAAGTTTCTGGAGCATATGTCATCGATATACTCGATCTAGGCATGAAGTTACACTCTCCATCTTCACTGATCACAGTTTGGATCACTTGAGACTCATCTGCATTGGAAAAATCAGGAATATTAAATGATTTAAAAACACTATCATAATCATATAATATAGGAAGACCACTCGTTGATTGTTGAGGTGAATAACTAGTGATTTCCATGTTAAACACAACCTCAATTTTACCAGTTTTTAGATTAAATATCCTTTTATTCGGTGTTCCAGGCATATAGCCTAGAAAATAACCCTCATCAGCTACCTCACCAAATTTTTGCTTATCTTTATTTCGCACAATGGTGCGGGGTAATCCAAATGGTTCAAAGCCTTTTAAGTTTGGTTTTCGGTTAAACAATAGTTCGTGACATGTTTTGTTAAACCGTTTAACTGTCAAAACTTTGTTCAGGACATAACAAGCTGTGTTCACAGCTTCTCCCCAGAAAAGAACTAGAAGCTTTGAATCAGAAAGCATAGTCCTTACGGCTTCAATCAACATCCTGTTTTTCCTCCAGTGACTCCATTCTGTTGAGGTGTATAAGGAGTAGAAAATTGATGTTCAATTCCTTTGCGTAGACAATAGATATCTAGAATTTGATTCTTGTTCAATTCCTTTGCGTAGACAATAGACATCTAGAATTTGATTCTTGAACTCTGTGCCATTATCACTCCTTATCCTCTTGATCCGTGCATCATGGACATTTTCCAATTTTGTAAAAAGATCTATCAGCATCTCCGCTGTCTCTTGCTGCATAACTGGATGTATATAGAAGAAAGACTTCCAACAGCTCTTGCTGCATACAACAAATACTGGGAGGGTGTAAGGCAAGCTCGAGAAAGACAAGAAAAATATGCTACTGAAGAGGAAGAAGCATAAGTTGAGGAGGAAACACCACTTATACGTAAACGAAAAGACAAAGGGAAGAAAGTGTGTAGGTCCCTTAATCCGTATGGAGCGTCATAGAATCGTCTATCCAATCTAGAGTGCGGAATCCCATAGATCAGATTTCACAGAAACAAGAACACGAACACGAACAATTTCCTTTGAACAGTCTTCTATTGATTGTCCAACACAATGGTTTACAATCAATTTAAGACTCTCTTTCAACTCTCTAAACAAACAAATTAGCAACTAAACCAACAACACCAGCAAAACGATCAACCTCAACCCTAATGCAAAGCTCCCTTTATATAGAGATAGGTTATGCAACTGGGCTAGGGTTTCCCTACATGGACTGCTAATGGGTTTAAAGCCCAATTCGCCTACCATGTGCTATCTAGTGTCTAATTCAGCCCAATTACTTCTAATTAACTATTACAAACTAAACCCGCTAACCGTTTATCATTTAACTAATTACAAGATATCCAAAGACCAAATCTAAGCTGTTGTCACAAATATGCACCAACAAAGTTGTTGAAGGAGAACCCTCAAAGAAGAAAAGCAAGAAAGACTCCTCAAACCTAGAACAGATTATGGGTGACAGCATTCATGTTGGGTCAACTAGAGAGGAGATCAAAGGAATGCAAGATATTCATGTTGCTGCAGAGGCAGAAAAACAAGAACGAAGAATGAAAAGGAGAGAGATCACTGAGTGAGAGACACCTTTATGGTGACATCAGAATAGGAACAGTTAGATCGGTTTGTAGAAGGGCTGCTAACTGATCCCTCAAAGCCCACTCCAAGCAAGTCCCCTGCACAAAAGAAATGAAAAACTAGAGAGGGATCATCCAAGGATGTTCCACCAAAGCCCACCTCAACTGTTCAAGCTCCTTCTCAAAGAGTTCTTCAAGACCTCGACTGTTTCAAGATCTGTATGATCGCTTATCCAAAGAAATTGGATTGTTTCCTGCAAAGGAACTATGTTTGTTAAAGAATCAGGTCAATGATACCAATGTGCTTATAGAGAAGCTGAAAGTACAGAGAAAGTAGAAAAAAGAATTGCACTCGTACGTCTCCAAGCAATCTGAATTTATAAAATTTCAAAAAGATGGTTTGGAGAAATTGCACGAGATGGTGCAGGATCTGTATATTTCAGCAAATCAAAAACCAAAATACATAAGTGAAGATATCTTCAATTTTGACAGTTTCATAGACAAAGAAGAGAAACACAAGGCCGAAATAGTAGAGAATAAAAAGAAACGACTAGATTCTGTTGTTGATGTAAGTTTTGATGGAGATAGTGAAGAGGAAGAGGTTGTCAAGATCGAAATGCAAGAAAAATTCCTCGAGTGGGGTTTGGAGGATGCGGTGATGTATCAAACTGACGGAGGAGATGATTTTGAGCCTCAACATCCTGAGTGGTTCAAGAAGGAAAGTGCAAAAATGCCAGTCTTCTATCAGGTCGTAACGGTTGAGAAAACAGAGGTCACCGACCGAATCATCAGCTGGAAATATTGCAATCTGACTGAGTGGTTTGTTGTGAAATGAAGAGGAGGTGTAATCCAGTACTTTCGAAATGGAAATGACATGCAGAGTCTATCCACATGGGATATACAAGTTGAGCAAGCACAATATGATAAATCCTACCAACAGTGGCATTGGCGGCGACCTTGAAAGATTAATTTTTAGAGAGTGCGTGCGTGGGCTCACGGTCTTCAAACCTCAGCGCCCAAGAAGACGCGTATCAAAAACAACCAAAGACCCAATTACAGGAAAAGGAAAAGTAACATGGGTAATTAATCCAGCCAAAGTGGTGACAAGGGTGAAACTTCCTCTAGAATAACCTGTGACTCAAAAATTTTAAGAAATGGTTCTATAATGGAAAAACAGGTGAAGCAGTCATCAGATCCAACTCAAACGAAGATATACGCATTCTGGGTCCAATGGATGTATTCATGTTCTACCTCTCTAATATGAATATTCTTTGTGGAAACAAGATACACGTTGGTGTTGGAAATGAATACCTGGAGGAAGGGATGCAGTTTCAAAGAGCTTTGAGCGAGCAAGGGCACGAAAGATAGAAATGATGGAGATTATGCTGAAAATTAAAACACAAAAGGAAAAGGATAAATCTAGAAAGAAGAAAGCTGCTGAGAAGTCTGCTGAGCGGCAATCCTTCTCTCCACAACCCAAAGATCGATCCTCTGATTCAGATGTTCAAGTTATTCCACCACCTCCGGCTTCATCCACATATGAAGTCACCATGGAGGTCCAACCAAAAACTAGTGAAGCTATTCTTAACCAAACCGCACAACCAAGAAATGGTCAAGATGCCCCACAAGCCTAGAAGTTCAGAACGAAGAATGAAGACTCTCAAGTATGTGACAACTGTCACTTTTGGGATAATTTTGTACATTAAACGAGTGAATTATATGATATAATTATGTGTCTTGAACAATTAAACTGCGTGAATTGAATGGCATCAATCTAGAAAGTGCACTGAATATATTACATGATCCATATTATTTGTTTAGTGGTTACCATTTAAAAACTGCTTGAAACAGTGCGTCAGAGACAACTATTAGACTAGCTGTGGCAGCACAGTGTCTGTACGCAGTTTAACTACAGATTTAGGACTTAGATGAGAGTCCAACGCGAACTGTATATTAAACCCCATGTGGGAAAGCAAGGATTAATGCCACACTTTCCAGAAACTATAGGCGCACTGAAAATTGTCCGAAATATACACTAAACAGCAGTTCAGCAAAATTCAGCAAACACAAGCTTATGTAATATGCAAAAACATTGTTAAACATCATTCACTGCTTAAAAGACATTGAAACTATCAAGTTGGCACAAAAACATATCATATCACATAAGTCTTGAAAGTTAACGTTTTAACGAACCGGCAACGAAACGAACACCTGGACACAATCTGAAACATCATAGGAACTAGTTAACAATATTTTTACAGCATACAACTAGTTAAAAGCATTAAACACATTGTTTTGATTGGAAATCCCTAAAATCTCTACTAGTTACTTAAACCTTAGTTTAAAAACCCGTTAAGGAATCTAGCACCCGTTAAGCAATTGAACACGAACTAGACATAAAATATAAACTAGTTAACATTGTTTAACACTATTAAACTAGTATGTGGCATTTTATACCTCAAAATATATCAAAAGTCCCTAATATACATAACCCCCCTAACTAAGTCCCCCTAAATTTTAACTAATTACTTAACAAGAAAACGTAACCAAGTTACCACCATCATCATCCTCTTGGACGACCACATGTGGGGCCCCCTTGACTCCAACAATCTTGCCCCCCTAATCTCAATTATGGGATAGTGATTAAACATAATACATGAAGGAGAACTTTTATATAAGGAGACATTACTCTATCTTTCCCTCACAACCTCCTAACACAAAATTCAAGCAACAAAACTCCTTCATCTTCTCTACAACCTACAGCCACCATACACCACCACTCACTTCCATTTTATAGCCCTAATCAAGGCAATCCAAGGTGATCCAAGGGTGTCTCAAGGCTAACTAAGAAGATGCTAAGCACTGGAAGTTCAAGGACCACTCTTGGGAGGTTTTATCCACCAAGCACCATCTTCATCAACTTGTTCATCTTGCCACTTCCCTAGCACAAGAGCTAGTAGTGAGCCTTCTAATCTTTCATTTGATGTCTTATTACTAGTATTTTGATAATATATAAGTTACACCATGCAAAATTATCAACTTTAAAAGATGAACATATGAACAAGTAACATGATCTACAGAAAACAAAGCTATCTTGAAGATGTAATAAAAACATGTAGATGTTTAATTTGTGCTATGGACCATGTCCATCATATGTACACTTACTAGAAGCTTAGATCTAACAAGTGTACACATGGATCTTACATGATCCATGATCAAAATAATGATGAACTTTTTATAAAAAAATAAATGGACTTTTTAAAGTAGATGAAATGGTTTGTCATATTTTTTAAGGATGGTTGATCAAGTGGTTAAAATGATAAGAGTCTTGACAAACATGTTTTAACAAAGTGGATGAACTTGAAAATATGATCAAAATAACATATGATGTTTCCTAAAATATATATAAACATGATGTTAAAAATGATTTTTTAACAAAGTTAGTGAGTAATAGTAACTAAACCATTTTTCGAAGATGTATGAACATCTTAATCATAAAGATAAAAGACTACATGTTTTGGTAAAGTTTCAAGTTCATCATGATCAAAAGATGCATAAAAATGTATAACGAATACTTGTTGAAGTTGTGGTGGGTAAATTGATGTGTTTTGAAGCTTAACACATGTTTTAAAACATGGGAAACCACCTAAATCTAGGGGGACTATGGCGAAATTATTATAAAAATTAAACACTTAGAAAAATATATGGTTATAAAGTTCTTACAAGTAAACTTGTTTAAAAACCATAAACATAAAAATCTTCATGTTTTTGTATAAAATATAAGTTTTAGAAGTCATGATTTATATAAAGAAAAAAATGTGTATAAATATATATTTTTGGAAAAATATATATTGTGATCATAAGAATCACAAGTTATGTGTTTATTGTTTGTATTACATATGTATATAGTTAGGAACTTGAAAAATAAATCATACAAATAAATACACGATAATTGGCAAACAAGAATTGCAAAATATATATATACCTATCTATAACCATACATGGAAAACAAACATGGACTATTCGGACGATTGGACTATATACGAATTATGGACTAAAAATATATAACATATTGAAGCTTGGTAAGTAATATTTTCAAAACCGAACAAGTGACAAAATATATATTTTTACAAGTGTATAAAAATATATATTTCATAAACCCCCTAAAAATATATTATTTTTGGTGGAAACTAATATATAAATTTTTCTAGAAGTAATCGCAAAAATATTGGGTGCTATGGTTGATCAAGTGGTTAAAATGAGGAGAGTGGCTAATCAGCCACGGGAAACAAGAGCTTTCGTAGCTATAACCACCATTGGTCCAAAGAAGTATGAAGGCCCCTATCCCAAGTGCGACAAGTGCAAGTATCACCATTTGGGTGCTTGTCGAGTTTTTAAGTGTGACAAGTGTGGCAAGGTTGGCCACCGTTCTGAGACATGTTGGGCGACGACAGGAAGGGGTGGAAACGGAAACGGTATGGGTAATGGAAACAGGAATGGAGATGGGTGTGAGACTGGGTGCTATGGTTGTGGAAGCAAAGATCATTGGAAAAAAGATTGTCCCAAGGGAAATAAAGCTCATGGGAGAGCTTTTGTGATCGGGGCAAAGGATGCACGTAGAGACCCTAACGTGGTCACTGGTACGTTCCCTATCAACAATCATTTTGCATCCATATTATTTGATACCGGTGCCGATTTTAGCTTTATTTCCATGGAATTTAAAAATATATTGGGCGTTGAATCCAGTAAGCTAGATGTCCCCTACTCTATAGAGCTGGAAAATGGTAAATTAGTTGAGTCAAAGGAAATCAGTAAAGGATGTTCATTGGAGCTGGGTCAGCAAACGTTCAACATCGACCTCTTACCAGTTCAGTTAGGTAGCTTCAACGTAGTAGTCGGTATGGATTGGCTATCTGATAACCGAGCCAAAGTAGTGTGTCATGAGAAGATTATCCGCATACCGCTACCGAATGAGGAGACCATTGTTATTCACGGAGAAAAACACGACACACCATTGCGGATCATTAATTGTATGAAAGTTAGAGCATGCTTACGGAAGGGTTGCATAGCCTTCCTAGCACATGTAGTTGACAAGAAGGCCGAGGAGCCTACGCTTGAAGAAATTCCTGTGGTAAAAGAATACCATGAAGTTTCCCCTGAGGACTTGTCGGGATTACCACCCCAACAGCATGTCGAGTTTCACATCGACTTGGTACCGGAAGCTACACCCGTAGCCAAGTCCCCATAACGTCTAGCACCTTCAGAGATGCAGGAGTTATACACACAACTTCAAGAGTTGTTGGATAAGGGATTCATTCGACCAAGCTTTTCGCCTTGGGGAGCTCCAGTCTTATTTGTGAAGAAAAAGGACGGAACGTTCAGGATGTGCATTGATTACCGAGAGTTGAATAAGCTCACTATCAAGAATCAGTACCCACTACCGAGAATTGACGACTTGTTCGACCAATTGCAAGGATCGGGCTTCTACTCCAAGAGAGTGTTGAGGTCTGGATATCACCAGTTGCGGATACAAGAAGAGAGCATACCAAAGACGGCGTTTAGAACTCGTTATGGTCACTACGAGTTTCTTGTTATGCCGTTTGGCTTAACCAACGCAGCAGCAGTTTTTATGGATTTAATGAATCGAGTGTGCAAGCCTTATCTCGACAAATTTGTGATAGTATTTATCGACGATATATTAATATATTGAAGGTTGAAGGACGAGCATGAGCAACATTTGAGAGCCATCTTGGAGCTATTGAAGAAAAAGAAACTTTACGCGAAATTTTCCAAATGTGAGTTTTGGATTCATGAGGTGCAATTCCTCGAACATGTAGTAAATGAGAAAGGCATACATGTAGACCCATCAAAGATAGAAGCAATCAAGAATTGGGAAGCACCCAAGACGCAAACCGAGGTTCGAAAATTTTTGGGTTTAGCGGGTTACTATCAGAGATTTATTGAGAACTTTTCCAAAGTTTCTCAACCGCTAACCTCACTCACACAGAAAGACCGGAAGTTCGATTGGGGAGAGAAACAAGAAGAGGCATTTCAACTCCTAAAAGATAAATTATGTGATGCACCTATTCTTTCGCTCCCTGAAGGTACCGATGATTTCGTGGTGTACTGTGATACTTCGCATCAAGGATTAGGTTGCGTGCTTATGCAACATGAAAAAGTCATCGCGTATGCATCACGACAACTAAAAGTGCATGAAAAGAACTACACCACGCAGGAACTTGAGTTAGGTGCGGTTGTATTCGCCTTGAAGATATGGCGACATTATTTACATGGTACCCAGTGTACTATATTCACGGACCACAAAAGTCTGCAACATATATTTAATCAGAAATAATTAAATAGGCGCCAGCGATGTTGGGTTGAACTATTAAATGATTATGATTGCGAGATCAAGTACCATCCGGGCAAGCCAAACGTTGTAGCGGATGCGTTAAGTCATAAGGAACGAGTTAAAACTTTAAGGGTTCGAGCACTAGAAATGACATTTCAACCAAACCTTACCACTCAGATTCATGACGCGCAAGTAGAAGCACTCAAGGAGGAGCATATTCAAGCGGAATTTCTCCAAGGAATGGAGAAACAATTAGTGCCAAAGGAAGATGGAACTTTATACCTTATGGGGCGAGTTTGGGTCCCACTTTTTGGTGGTCTTCGGGAAGTAGTGATGGACGAGGCACACAAGTCTAAATATTCAACCCATCCCAGTTCGGACAAAATGTACCAAGATTTGAAGGAATATTATTGGTGGCCTAACCTCAAAAGCGACATCGCAACTTGTGTTGGTAAATGTTTAACTTGCGCAAAAGTTAAGGCCGAGTACCAGAAGCCCTCGGGATTATTACAACAACCCGAGATCCCCGTATGGAAATGGGAGCAAATATCCATGGACTTTATTACAAAATTAGCCAGAACCTCAAGAGGTCACGACATGATTTGGGTAATAGTGGATAGATTAACAAAGTCCGCGCATTTTCTACCGATTCGCGAGAAAGACAGCACAGAGAAGCTATCCGAGCTATATCTTATATAAATAGTGGCTCGTCACGGAGTGCCTACTTCTATCATCTCAGACCGAGACGATCGTTTTGTGTCAAGAATTTGGCAATCCTTTCAAAAGGCCTTTGGATCTCGACTATATCTAAGCACGGCCTTTCACCCTCAAACCGACGGCCAGAGTGAACGGACCATCCAAGCGCTTGAAGATATGCTTCGTGCATGTGTGATGGATCTAGGCGGCAATTGGGATACTCACCTACCCCTGGTGGAGTTTTTCTATAACAATAGTTACCACACAAGCATACAAGCCGCGCCGTTCGAAGCTCTTTATGGTCTAAAGTGTCGTTCTCTGCTATATTGGGCGGAAGTTGGCGACAAATAGTTAATTGGTCCTGAATTAGTCCAAGAGACTACTGATAAGATATTCCAAATCCGAGACCATATCAAGGCGGCTCGTGATAGACAAAAGAGCTACGCGGACAAGAGAAGAAAACCATTATCTTTCGAGTTCGGAGACAAGGTTTGTTGAAAGTCTCGCCTTGGAAAGGCGTAGCTAGATTTGGTAAGCGCTGGAAGCTTAACCCGCGGTACATCGGACCATTCAAAATTTTAGCAAAGGTTGGTACCGTTGCCTACAAGTTTAAATTACTTGATGAGCTTAGCAGTGTACATGACACTTTCCATGTGTCAAATCTCAAGAAGAGCCCAACGCAAGAAACCGTTATCATCCCTGTAGAGGAGATTCATATAGATGATAAGCTCTAATTTACCGAAGAACCTGTTGAGGTTATGGACTGGAAAGTCCAGAAAACTAGGAGAAGTCGTATCAAGTTAGTCAAAGTTCGTAGGAACTCAAGACATGGACCCGAGTATACTTGGGAACGTGAGGATCAAATCAAAGCCAAATACCCTCACCTGTGTGAGGATCCTCTAACGGATGACTCAGCTTGAATTTCGGGACGAAATTCTTTTTAACGGGGGAGTATGTGACAACTGTCATTTTTGGGATAATTCTGTACATTAAACGAGTGAATTATATGATATAATTATGTGTCTTGAACAATTAAACTGCGTGAATTGCATGGCATCAATCTAGAAAGTGCACTGAATATATTACATGATGCATGTTATTTTTTTAATGGTTACCATTTAAAAACTGCTTGAAATAGTGCGTCGGAAACAACTATTAGACTAGCTGTGGCAACACAGTGTCAGTACGCAGTTAAACTGCAGATTTAGGACTTAGATGAGAGTCCAGCGCGAACTGTATATTAAACCCCATGTGGGAAAGCAAGGATTAATGCCACCACTTTCCGGAAACTATACGCGCACTGAAAACTGTGCGAAATATACACTAAACAGCAATTCAGCAAAATTCAGCAAAAATTTAGCAAACACAAGCTTATGTATTATATAGAAATATTGTTAAACATCATACAGTGCTTAAAAGACATTGAAAGTATCAAGTTGGCACAAAAACATATCATATCACATAAGTCTTGAAAGTTAACGTTTTAACAAACCGGCAACGAAACGAACACCCGGACACAATCTGAAATATCATATGAACTAGTTAACAATATTTTTACATCATACAACTAGTTAAAAGCATTAAACATATTGTTTTGATTATCCCTAAAATCCCTCCTAGTTACTTAAACCTTCGTTTAAAAACCCGTTAACGAATCTAGCACCCGTTAAGCAACCAAACACGAACTAGACATAAAATATAAACTAGTTAACATTGTTTAACACTATTAAACTAGTGTATGGCATTTTATACCTCAAAATATATCAAAAGTCCCTAATATGCATAACCCCTAACTAAGTCCCCCTAAATCCTAACTAATTACTTAACAATAAAATGTAACCAATTTACCACCATCATCATCCTCTTGGACGACCACATGTGGGCCCCCTTGACTCCAACAATCTTGTCCCCCTTGTCCCTCTAACCTCAATTATGGGCTAATGGTTAAACATAATACATGAAGGAGAATTTTTATATAAGGAGACATTACTGTATCTTGCCCTCACAACCTCGTAACACAAAATTCAAGCAACCAAATTCCTTCATGTTCTCTACAACCTACGGCCACCATACACCACCACTCAATTCATTTTATAGCCCTAATCAAGGCAATCCAAGGTGATCCAAGGGTGTCTCAAGGATAACTAAGAAGGTGCTAAGCATTGGAAGTTCAAGGACCTCTCTTGGAGGTTTTATCCACCAACTTTGCACCATCTTCATCAACTTGTTTATCTTGCCACTTACCTAGCCACAAGAGATAGTAGTGAGCCTTCTAATATTTCATTTGATGTCTTATTACTAGTATTTTGATAATATATAAGTTGCACATGCAAAAGTATCAACTTTAAAAGATGAACATATGAACAAGTAACATGATCTAAAGAAAACAAAGCTATCTTGAAGTTGTAATAAAAAAATGTGGATGTTTATTTTGTTCTATGGACCATGTCCATCATATGTACACTTACTAGAAGCTTAGATCTGACAAGTGTACACATGGATTTACAAGATCCATGATCAAAATAATGATGAACTTGTTATAACAAAATAAATGGACTCTTTAAAGTAGATGAAATGGTTTGTCATATTTATATAGGATGGTTGATCAAGTGGTTAAAATGATAAGAGTCTTGACAAACATGTTTTAACAAAGTGGATGAACTTGAAAATGTGATTAAAATAACATATGATATTTCCTAAAAATATATATAAACATGATTTTAAAAATGATTTTTAACAATGTTAGTGAATAATAGTAACTAAACCCATTTTTAAAGATGTATGAACATCTTAATCGTAAAAATAAAAGACTACATATCTTGGTAAAGTTTCAAGTTCATCATGATCAAAAGATGCATAAAAATGTATAATGAATAATTGTTGAATTTGTGGTGGGTAAATTGATGAGTTTTGAAGCTTAACACATGTTTTAAAAACATGGGAAACCTCCTAAATGTAGGGGGGACTATGGTGAAATTTTTATAAAAATTAAACACTAAGAAAAATATATGGTTATAAAGTTCTAACAAGTAAACTTGTTTAAAAACCATAAACATAAAAATCCCCATTTTTGTATAAAATATAATTTCAAGAAGTCATGATTTTTATAAAGACAAAAATGGGTATAAATATATATCTTTGGAAAAATATATTTAGTGATCATAAGAATCACAAGTTATGTGTTTATTGTTTGTATTACATATGTATATAGTTAGGAACTTGAAAAATAAATCATACAAATAAATAGACAATAATTGGCAAACAAAGAATTACAATATATATATATATATATATATATATATATATATATATATATATATATATATATATATGTACCTATCCATAACCGTACATGGAAAACAAACATGGACTATTCGGACAATTGGACTATATATGAATTATGGACTAAAAATATATAAACATATTGAAGCTTGGTAAGTGATATTTTCAAAACCGAACAAGTGACAAAATATATATTTTTACAAGTATATAAACTATATCGTATTTCGTCGATACTAATAACATATTATTTTCAAAGTGTATAAAAATATATATTTCATAAACCTCCTAAAAATATATTAATTTTGGTGGAAACTAAATATATACATTTTTCTAGTTTTAATCACAAAAATATATATTATTTGGATATATACACTTACCAAGCATAATAATACATATACTAATTTAAATATATCTTAAAATTATATAATTTAAGAATACACAAAAGTGAGGGGGTAATAAATACAAGAAATATACGTATTCCTATACGTACAAATACATGCCAATATATACCATTAATATATGGTGAAAATACCATTAACAAGTATTATACTTAACCATAAAAATACGAATGTAAATACACAAATACACACAACACAAGTATACCTATACTTGTGGGAATACACATGTATAATACTTGACAATTATTAAACATGGATAAGTAAAACATGAAACCAATGAAATAATTATATACTAAGACACGTTGAAAATATTATCAAACCCATCGTGAATAAAATTATATATATAGAGTGGTGCATACAAATAATACAAGTTAAAATATAATATTTTAACTAACGTATTGAAATTGGAATATTATATAATCAAGAAGAATCATATAAGGAACATACCCGATTAGGGTATCGTCGAGACAAACGGGTGGAACCCAATAATGTGAAGACGTGAAACGTATACATCTTACTTGTGCGAGGCACGAAGGCTAACGGGCTAGGCCCATACATGCAACACTGGAGATGCAAGGATATATATATATATATATATTTGACGAAATATATATATTGACATCATGCACCGAGAACGCATCTTAGTGGAGCACCGTACATTGAAAATACATCCAAATGTAACAAAACACTGAACAAGTCTTAACAAATATTCAAGACAAAAAACATGAACATGGATCATTCAAAGACCAAAGTGTCTAACAAACCTAACGCGTTTATAGGTTATGGTACGAATTCAAAGAAAGGTACTTGAGTTAATCAGTGTTTCCAGGAAGCAAAATAGTGAGTTCATGTCCCCCTTTTCAAATTAAATGTTTTACTGTTTTACAACTATCGGGGGAAATACATGTTCAGTGGTATGATAAGCTAGGGAATGAAACAAATTAGATCATGTGCGAATAGGGTGGAACTTAAGCACCATTAATCTTTTTTAAGACCACGGTACAAAGGTTAGATCTAGCGGGTGTTGGGGAGCCCCACTCTTGGTCATGGACCCACACAGAAGAGTTCATGTCGTCCCAGTCGAGGTTAATCGACAGAAATCGTCTAGGTTTGGATGCTTCCTATTTCTTCACACATATTAATGTCCTTGGAAAACATTAGTGATCAACGATTTCATTGACGCTTTACATACCGGGTTTTGATACAAATACTTATACATTTTATGGATACAACTCATACAGTTAAAACACATGAAATCACCAACTTTTGTTGATTTTCAACTTAACATGTATTTCAAGTAATTAGTGCATCTAAGCAGAAGGCTGCAAAATCAAGGAACAAGTATCAAGTCTCCTATGCCATCTTTTGAAGGATTTGTCCAGTATATCCCGCCTACCTACGATGATATAAGGGTCAAAACCTTAGTATTTAAAATCTTGCATTCTGGTTATTTAACAATTTGACAATTTAATGGTCTGTAACAATATACTTAACCTATGTTGCGTTTTGAAACAATTTAGTAATGGCATATGGAGAATGTTTTATTCCTATAGTATGTTCACTTATTTATATGCAATGAGAACTAATCAGATCACTCCGCGCGCTTCCGCCTATGAGCGGGTGTGGCAAAGTATGCAACGGTATAGGGGGGATATTGTTAGGACGTTTTGAGATCGTTGATACTTGAGTTTCATAGTTTGTAGCTTGATTGTAATAGTTAGTAAACTACAAGGGCCAAAAGTGTAATTATGGGTTATTGTACCTGTAGCAGTGTATTTATAGTCCCATCGTATTTAATAAATACGTTGAGTAGCCAGATCTTATATATATACGTCATCAATGGAAAACCCTAGTTGAGGGTTCTTGGACAAGTTTGGTTATTTCTCTTGTGTTGTGATCATTGTTCATCTTGTGCTAAATTCGAACATCCAGGTGCATTCAGTGATTATATCTTTTGGGATTCCATATACAACACTTGTTGTTTGATCCATACAAGAATCTTCATCTTCATTTTTTTGATTTTTCTTAACTTTTACACATTCAAGCAACTAATCTATAGTTGTTTGGGTGATAACAATCAAACCACTGTGATTCGAATCTGTTTTGGGACTCACAAGTTTTCAAATTTAGATTAAGCGCCTTTTCCACCCTTGATGGTTTCTTTCTAGCATAGCTTTCCCACATGGGTGGTGGAACACGGTTGTAACCAACACTTTTGTTCTTACAGTTCTTATCATTTTCTTCCTTTTCACTTTTCGGAAGAATATGACAATGACATATGAACTTGTGGAATAACTGATTAACAATTTGTTAACCTTTCCATTTTGATTTCCATTTTTCAAGCTATTTTTAAGTTTAGCAATTTTGTTCAGATGAATGTTAATTGCCATTTGTTTGTCCATAAGAGTTGCTTTAAGCATCGACAAAGTTGTACTATCTTCACTGTTAACCTTTTCATATTGTTTAAGTGCTTTAGATAATTTGTCAAAAGCTTGTTTAGTTTTGTTATAATCACTTGACAAGTATCTGAAAGTTTTTTCAATTAAAAATAGTTCTTATCTTTCTCGACACATTCCTTGCAAGGTTCTTGGCATCTCTTGCATGGTTTTTCAACCTCAACAACCTGAACTATGACAACCTCCTTTACCGACTCTTTGATGTAACATCTGACAAAAAACGGGTTCTAAAACCCGCTTCTGACGAAAAACGGGTACTAAAACCCGCTCCGCTTAGTAATTCAAATATAAGTATGATGTACGTTACGCATTCGTGTTAAAAGTTTAAAACTTGTTATATTATAACAAATAAGCATAACAAGTAAAATATAGAATAATAAAGTTTAAATACTAAGGTTATTAAATAAAATTTAAATAATAAAAATAAATAACAAAAAGGTGTTGACCACGGGTATCGAACCCGGGTCAACACCCAATACCCGTGGTCAACACCCAATTCAAACACACAACACAACACACCACTACACTATACACACATATCTGGTTTATTCCTAAAACAAATACAATTTATACAGAAACAACACTCAAAACCCATTTCAAAACAGTCGTTTGCAACGGCTGTAACTCTCCAAATCATAAACCCATTTCTGTTTCAATCACGAATTCAATTGAAAAATAATTGTTTTTCCAATCATGAATTAACATTCAATCATGGTCAAATCAGTTACAAATCGTTTATGGCAATCAAATTCATCATTTAAAATTTGTTGAAACTGAATTCTGAATTAAACCCACACTTGCCTATAAATACTGATCTTAGAAGCCATTCAGAACTCGCTTACATACGCAAAACCTCTGTAGACACTCCGGAGATCCTCTATTCGCTTCGCCGGAATTTTCTTCATCGCCGGATAAATACCACAAAAGAAACTCAGTTCACATCTGATCGGTATAACTGCTTGAACCTTATTCTTTTATCATTCAATTTATTAAGCAATGTTGAAATTATAATAAGTTCGGATTAAACAGTCGGGGATGGGTTCTGGGCTTTTATCATAAAGAAGACGAAGCTGTGATAGTCTATTAGTATAGTTAAAATCGTATATTCTCCGGGTTAGTCACACATCCCAATTAGTCGGGCTGTCTGCAACTCAGAGCACAGGCGCGGGCTCGACTCCGAGTTATTGCACCGGTTTAATAAGTTTTAAAAACCTTTTTAATTAAACAATTTCAGAATCAACCTAGTTTGTAAATATGCATAATTAAATTAGAGATTATTTCGGGTTAGACACGTAGCTCATTTGGTAGAGCTGCGTGCACGTATACGGAGGTCACGAGTTCGAACCTCACACGCTGCCGAAAATTCGCTCAATAAACCGGTCAGACCCCCTTGTCAGACCTGACAAGATTCAAATTTTTTTATTATATTTTTATATTATTATTTACTTTAAAATACTAATTAAGAATCAATTTAAGCATTTAAAAACAAGAATTTTAAGGTTTTAAAAACCCCATTAAATACTTTACAAATAACCTAAAAATCTAACAAAAAGTATTAACTTAAAATAATAACTTTTATTTATTTATCGAATTATTGCGTTATTATTTAGGTTAGTTCTCTCTCGTGGTTAAATCCTAAACTAGTGCGCGTTCGTCTTCAATCAAGGAAACGCACCCACTTTGAGTGAATTCTTACAAATTCCCCTTTTTATTCATGTTTTGGGGTGTACCATGTGTCGTTTCATATATTTCGGTTATTTAAACACTTATGCTATTACCATTATATGATCTAACGTGTGATGTAAATGATATTTGTTTTATTGTGTGTTTACATTTTGTCAGTTGCGTGCAAACATTCACATTAGGCCCATCAGTTCCTCGTTGAAGACGAGTTGAGCATCAGGTGCCTCATTAGATCGGCTTCATTTGATTGAGCCTTGATCTCATTGTTCATCATTTGTCATGCATGTGTGTACACTGATTGATAATATGTGGTTTGTGGTTAGATTTACATATGCGTTTACTCATATTTGGTTTATGCACATTTTTATTTAAATAACCAATATAACTAATTCGTTCAGATGTTTAAATAAGATTCACTCGCCAACTTTTGTTGACCCAAAACCCTATTTTTACACATGATACAGGTGGAGAGGTTGAAGCAAGGAACACATAGGAAATTGCCGTAGAAGAAAAATAAAGAAGTCATGAATGTGGTGTTTAAAACATATTGTGCTTGTATGTATACGTGGTTGTTGTAATTTATCCTTTTAAATTGGAAATAATAAATGTGAAACTTTATAGTAAATGTCATGAGCTTTGATGAAAACCCGATCATGCCCCGACTACCATTTCCGCTACAGGTCAGGGTGTAACAGATTAGTATCAGAGCTTTTGACTATAGGGATATAGGATAGGTTATTAGACACTTAGAGCCTATACTATAGTCGATTAGATTTTAATTGCTTATATGGTTACATGCAAACTCATGATGTTTATTTGTTTCATATTTGTTACACACACAAATGCATGTAAACACTTCCACTATCATTTTGTGTGATACTTAATGAGTTATACATATTGTCAAAAATAACATGGTTACATATACGTTCATCACGCACGTTTCAATTCTCACATATTCAAATCATTCTCATATTTTCTTTATTCAAGATTTTGTGTTGTTTTCGTTTTTCAATCTCATCAAAGTAAGTTCTACGACGGGCATGTAGTAACTGGAAGGGTACGGGTACCGGTAATCGAAACGTCCTGTCTAGGTTGGCTTTCGTATAAATCCCATATAACAGACTAGTTTGCCTACTTGGGGACTAACGATGAGAGTACGAAGGACCTATTAGGCCAAAGCATGCCACACCAAACGTCGTCCGAACTAACTCCACTTTGAGTTGTCACCGTGTCTACACCTAGACACCCTCCGACTTTATACCTTGCAATCATGTTTTACGATTTTCATTCGGGTAGCGCGAGTGTTAACAGGCCAACACCAATGTGTGAACCCTACAAGAGCCCAGTAGTCATGTGGGCCCACATGACTACCAAGGCCAAGTATGGGGACATATGGGGGCCCAAACATGAGCAAAGCCCAACACATCCTATGGATGTAGCAAATTTATTTATTTTTTTTGTTTGTTTTGTGGATGTTCATTTTATACGACACATGACACCTATATGTCAAACTCATACTGTTGATACGTATTCCTTGTAGATGTCTTCTAGTCACTCTCGTAGAGGTAGGAGATCAGGAAAATCCCGCGAGCGCATGGCTGCCCAAATCGCTCAACAAATGACAGCCATAATCCCCAACTTCGTAGTTCAAGTCCAACCAGCCATTTCCGCAAATCCCATCAATCCAATCAACCAAGAAGGTCAAAACGTTGTCAACCTCCCCCAAATTCCACCAAGAGCACCTATAAGCACTTCAACTCATGTGATCCTCCAAAGTCCAAAGGTACTGAGGGAGTCACTGCTTTTCTTTGATGGTTCAAGGAGATGGAAAGTATATTCCTCAACTGTGATTGTCCCAACGACCGCAAAGTGCGCTATGCTACTGGACGCTTGTATGCAGTAGCCCTCACGTGGTGGAATGCTGAGAAGGCTAGACGAGGCGCTGAGGCCGCTGTAGCCCTAACATGGGAAGAATTGAGAGAGCTTATGACTAGACGTTTCTGTCCAAGAAGTGAAATTAAGAAATTAGAGGATGAGTTCTATTCCTTGAAGCAAAAAGAGGGAGATCACATAACCTATAACAAGAGGTTCCTTGAATTAAACCAAATGGTTCCAAATTGTTTTACCCCTCTCTGCCGTTTGATCAAGCACTACATTCGGGGTCTTCCTACAAAAATTCAGGACCCTGTGATGAGTACTACACCTGCAACTTTGGAAGCAGCAATGGAGCTAGCTACAGAGCTCACCGAAAACCACATTAGGAATGGAGACTTCAAGGATGAGAAAAAGAAAGATAAAACACCAACCGAAACCTCAAACTCAACCCAGACTGAATCCTCTTCCCAACCCACTACCAAGAGAAGCGAGACGGGCAAAATTTTGCTGTCACTCAACGCAATCAACCAGCTCCACAAGCCGAACCACTCCAAGCTATCCCAATCACTCAAGTAGCACCCAACTCCGCTTACCCAAATAAGAAACCTTACATTGGGCCCCAACCTCAATGCAACACCTGCATTTATCACCATCAACCTACCATACCCTGTCGATTGTGTGCTAATTGTGGACGAAATGGTCATCTAAGTAAAACTTGTCGTACTCCTCAAAACCAAGCTCCACCCCTTACTCAAAACATGATCCAACCCTATCAACAACCTCAATACCCCATAGTTCCATATGTTCGAGCTTGCTTTAATTGTGGCGACCCTACCCATTTTAGAAACACGTGCCCTACATTGGTTAACATCATTAATGCCCAAGCTTAAGCGAACCCAGTTAACCAAGCAAATCAAGCAAACCCAACACCCCCACCAGCAAGAGGAAGAGCTTACAACATCAACGCTAATCCAGTTGAAGTCAATAATGGTGCAAACGAGCAACCTAACTAGCCTTCCATCACCAAGAACCAAGACTCCGCTCTAGTCATCGAGTTTTTAATGTTTTCTATAAATCTCAATCTTTGTGTATTCCTGTTTTAATTTGGGAATGTATCCAAGAATTTTAATGCTAACTGATATCATTGTTTTATTTCATGTCTTTACTCATCGATCTAATTTTCATATCATCATACATCACGATGCATCTCGTCTTATCATTTAAAGAAGTTGGGTCGTGTCTCACTTTTTCATAGACTGACCCCTTCATCAAAATACACGAGAGAGGTACCGTCGACATTCAATCAAGTATTCTTTCAGATTTGAGACTCAAGCTTTGGCTATTGTGTTTGTTTATGTTTTGTAGATTTTAGGACGAGTCACACAGAACTAATCATAACTTACTGACAAAGCCAATTAAAATTTGACAAGAATATGGTGGATACGCCGCTGGTACTTCCTATATATAAGTATTATTGTCAAAGGATCAAAAGCATTGTTAGGAGGTTATGGGAAGTTTTGTGTAAACTTTGATTTGGATAACGTCATGGTTGAAGACTTCATTTTGTGATATAACTTTATCTTTTCAACGCATTAATTCTCTCCAAACTCTTATGCATGAGATCATATCCAGCCAATCAATTCTGTGTATCAACGCTTCTCACTTTTATACCTTAGGTATCAAAAAGCGATTCCTGTAGCAGGGTATTCAACCCTTACTAGGAACGTTACCACCTCAATTAAAATCCAAAACTTCACCTAGTGATGTAAACCTATAACGTCAAATCCAAACATCACATCTCTCTTTTCTGTTAAAAGATATTCAAATTTTTGAATCGACGCATTTCATAGAGCAACCCGTAGAAATCATGGACTACAGTGAGAAACGTGTAAGGCGAAGTCGTATTCCGATAGTCAGAGTGCGTTGGGAGTCAAAACAAGAACCAGAGTTCACTTGGGAACGCGAAGACTCAATGAAAAATACCTACAACTTTTTCCAGCTACAACTACTACTTAAATTTCGGGACGAAATTTCTAAAAATAGGGGATACTGTAACATCTGACGAAAAACGGGTTCTAAAACCCGCTTCTGACAAAAAACAGATTCTAAAACCCGCTCCGCTTAGTAATTCAAATATAAATATGATGTACGTTACGCATTTGTGTTAAAAGTTTAAAACTTGTTATATATAATAAATAAGCATAATAAAGTAAAATATAGAATAATAAAGTTTAAATAATAAGGTTATTAAATAAAAATAAAAATAAATAACAAAGAGGTGTTGACCGCGGGTATCGAACCCGGGTCATCACCCAATTCAAACACCCGACAAACTACTACACTATACACACATATCTGGTTTAATCCTAAAACAAATAAAATTTATACAGAAACAACACTCAAAACCCATTTCAAAACAGTCGTTTGCAATGGCTGTAACTCTCCAAATCATAAACCCATTTCTGTCTCAATCACGAATTCAATTGAAGAATAACTTTTTTTTTCAATCATGAATTAATATTCAATCATGGTCAAATCAGTTACAAATCGTTTATGGCAATCAAATTCATCATTTAAAATTGGTTGAAACTGAATTATGAATTAAACCCACACTTGCCTATAAATATTGATCTTAGAAGCCATTTAGAATTCGCTCACATATGCAAAACCTCTCTAAACACTCCGGAGATCCTCTATTCGCTTCGCCGGAATTTTCTTCATCGCCGGAAAAATACCACCGAAGAAACTCGGTTCACATCTGATGTGTATAACAGCTTGAACCTTATTCTTTTATCATTCAATTTATTAAGCAATGTTGAAATTATAATAAGTTCGGATTAAACAGTCGAGTATAGGTTCTGGGCTTTTGTCATGAAGAAGACGAAGCTGTGATAGTCTATTAGTAATATTAAAATCTTATATTCTCTGGGTTAGTCACACAGCCCAATTGGTCGGGCTGTGTGCAACACAGAGCACGGGCGCAGGTTCGACTCCAAGTTATTGCACCGGTTTAATAAGTTTTAAAAACCTTTTTAGTTAAACAATTTCAGAATCAACCTAGTTTGTATATATGTATAATTAAATTAGAGATTATTTCGGGTTAGACACGTAGCTCAGTTGGTAGAGCTGCGTGCACGTATACGGGAGGTCACGAGTTCGAACCTCACACGCTGCCAAAAATTCGCTCAATAAACCGGTCAGACCCCCTTGTCAGACCTGACAAGATTAAAAAAAATTTAAATATATTTTTATATTATTATTTCCTTTAAAATACTAATTAAGAATCAATTAAAGCATTTAAAAACAAGACTTTTAAGGTTTTAAAAACTCCATTAAATACTTTACAAATAACCTAAAAATCTAATAAAAAGTATTAACTTAAAATAGTAACTTTTATTTATTTATCGAATTATTTTGTTATTATTTAGGTTAGTTCTCTCTCGTGGTTAAATCCCAAACTCGTGAGCATTCGTCTTCAATCAAGGAAACGCACCCACTGTGAATGAATTCTTACAAATTTCCCTTTTTATTCATGTTTTGGGGTGTATCATGTGTCGTTTCATATATTTCGTTTATTCAAACACTTGTGCTATTACCAATATATGATCTAACATGTGATGTAAATGTTATTTGTTGTATTGTGTTTTACATTTTGTCAGTTGCGTGCAAACATTCACATTAGGCCCATCAGTTTCTCGTTGTATACGAGTTGAGCATTAGGTGCCTCATTAGATCGGCTCCGTTTGATTGAGCCTTGATCTCATTGTTCATCATTTGTCATGCTTGTGTGTACACTAACTGATATGTGGTTTGTGGCTAGATTTACATATGCATTTACTCATATTTGGTTTATGCACATTTTTATTTAAATAACCAATATAACTAATTCATTCAAATGTTTAAATAAGATTCACTCGCCAACTTTTGTTAACCCAAAACCCTATTTTTACACATGATACAGGTGGACAGGTTGAAGCAAGGAACACTTGAATCAAAATATCCTGTAAAAGATGGAAACATATTAGGTGGAATCAGATTTCTAAAAGCATTATGCAATATATTCCCTTCTTCAGCACGTTGTTCATGAATATATCCTTCAAGAACAGCTTCCTCTAGAGCTTTATCGAATACTGCTTCAGAATAATCTTCTATTTCAGGTTCAGACTCTTCGATTATCTCTACGAAAAGTGCGAGACTTTTATTTAGAGAAATGTACTTGCTCTAGTTAAATCTCATCTTCTTGGGCGACTACTAAAGCTTTTGTTTGTGCATTATGTCTATTGCCTATGTCTTGGATGTGTCGATATTGTATATATGGCTTAAACGTCTTTTGTATAAATGTTATTAATTGTTTATGTTTGTAAGTTGACTCGTACGAGTGAGTCAGTTGGCTCGTACGAGTGACACTCTGTCACTCGTACGAAGCAACCACTCGCACGAGTCATAAGCTTATGTTCCACACACTCCAGTGCGAGTCATGTCGACCTATAAATAGAGGAGTGTTGTGTCAAAGCTAAGAAGTGTTAGTTCAGTTGGTATGGCGAAGCCCTGCTGATTTGTTTACTCACGTCTTTACTTGCATGTCAATTAATACAATTCAGAGCAGTTAAACAGTAAGATCTTTCTTGTTCGTTTGTCATCCTCTCAAGAAATGAATTCCGCCTCTGCTAGCTGAGTTAGATCAGACCGGTTGCTCATCGGAGGAGCCGATCCCATGTTCACAAGTGGTGTCAGAGCCTTGAGGCCTGATCTGCTGACAAACGTCAAGTTCTGCAGGCTACCAACTGTTTCCGATCAGATTCACTGTTGCAGCTTTCTACTCTACATTTCTCCCAAACTGATCTCGGATTTGGACGAAATTATGGACAAATTGGACTAGGATTCTAGGATATTCCATTAAAATAAAATCTAAACAATCCTTAACAATTTCAGATCTAAAAGCGAGCTTAATCATGTTACAATCGGTAAAATTCATCTGTTTGGAGACTTAGTTGTTTCGGACGAGTAGAGAGACCACTCACACGAACAACTTTTCGTACAATTTAGACCATTCGTACGAGCAAGTAATCAAAATTTCTTAAACACTTACAAGTTTCTAAATTCACAAGTGTGATTCGCACGAATTAGACACTCGTACGAGCATCTCATTCATACGAGCGAAAGTTCATCCGTACGAGCAATTTCATTGTTTGCACGAGTTACTTATTTTGGTCACTTTGTTCGTACAAATTTCTGGTTCGTACGAATGGATCTTGATCGCACGAGTTGTTTTTGTTATCCGCACGAAAGAATTTTCCGCACTAATCAGTTTGTTCGAAAAGTGTGTTTTTTAATTTTTACAGAAAAATGCCAGATGAATTTTACAACACATTCGCTACATCTGCAGTCACAACCACAACGGCTCAAAACATGAATCTCGAAAACGAGATGGGTACCATGACCAAACCACCGAAGTTAATGAACCTAGAAGATTTCGACAGTTGGAGCGAACGGTTCATGAATTGGGTCCAGGCAAATCACTTTACTTGCTGGTTCTCTATTGAAGTTAAATATCAAGCTCCTATAGGTGAAAATGGCCTCGAAAAGACTCTAGCTCAACTCTCGGATGTTGAAACGGAAAGGTTCATAAACGAAAAGAAAATGATGAACATTTTGCAACAATCCATTAAAGAAGATATTCTAGCGTTATTACAACACGATGATGATGCACAATCATTGTGGAATGCTCTTCGTTTGAAGTTCTAGGGAAGTGCTCAGCTTCGAAAGAGTAAACGGGCGTTGTTAAGTAAAGAGTTTGATATCTTTACATTGATTAAAGGAGAAACTGTGAAACAATTGATTGAAAGATACTGCCATTTGGTGGTGCAAATGAAGAGAATGGGAATCATCAAGACCAACTAAGATCTTGTTGATGAGTTGGCAGATTCCCTACCGCAAGGCGAATGGTCTACGTATTTGACCATCTTGAAGAATGGAACTGAGTATGGTAATTTTTCATTACCACGTTTCATTGAAAGACTGGAGGGATATGAACTTGAAATGCAAAAGATGGCAAAGAACAAAACCGTCCAAGTTCAACAAGATGTTAATCTATACTTCAACAACAATTCTGCTACTCAGATTCAGTCTCCGAAGATCCAGACCACCTTCACGCTTACAGCACGCCAAGTTCACCATCAAACCAAAACAGTGGCTTTCAGTCATTTGCTACAGTTAATCCTCACACATCTCAAAGCCCACAGTCGTCACACGGATCAAGCACTCCTCAAATTAACCAGAACAGTCAGTCAAATCCTACTCAAAGGGTTCTTTAGTGCAATATCGCAGTGGATTTCCAGAATGCACAAAACTTCGATGAGAAAACTGCGAAGCAACACACGTCTCTATTAGTATCGGTTCTCGAATCGTTTGATAGTCTTGTAGCAGGAAGGATTGGAAATTCTGAAATGACTAGAGAGGACTACGACCAGATTGATCCAATAGAAATGGAGTTGATCGACATAAAGTGGTGTATAATCGTTTGATGCGCACAACGGTTCATGGAAATTACAGGAAAGGAGAACTTGGGAGGTTTGGATGGAAAACTGGGATTCGATAAATCCAAAGTTACTTGTTTTAAGTATCAGGAAAAGGGTCACTTTAAGTGTGAATGCCCTAATAGAGAAGCTCAAGGGAACTAGAACCCATTTGCCGATGACTATTACAAGAAGGCTATTTACCACCGTCCTCAACCAAGAACTCGCAAGGTGCAGATCGAAGATAAACAGCCGGAGACCAAAGATAAAGCGCTAGTGGTTAGTCAGGAAAATGAGGGCTTTAATTGGAACAAATATATCTCCAAGAATGAAAGTTTGGCTTTGGTTGCTGAGATAATCAAAGAACCTAAAGAAGAATCGGAAGCAGCTTTTGATGAGGCACCTGAAGATAATTACTATTATCATACATCATCAGAAGAGGAGGAAATTTTAAACAGTGCTTTTAAACACATCTTGCCTAACGACATGTTGAAAACTTTTGCAGGTTATTTTGCACCAAGTCATCAATCATCTTGCGCAGAGCAAAAGACGCCTGATGTTGAACAGAAAGTTGATGAAAAGATGGAGAAGTTGTCAAATGACATCAGCAAGGCATGCATGGCAAATATCAATGAGGTAAATGAGTCTAAGAGTGCGGTTGTGGTTGAAAAACCGTGTTTGAAATGTGTTGAACCATGTAATGAATGTGTTGTAAAAGACACACGGTATACTGAGCTCAAAAGTCTAACAGGTAATTTGTCCAATGATTACAAATCAACTAAAGAAGCATACGACAAATTCAGTAACTCTGTTAAACAATACACAAAAGCGCTCAGAGAAAGTGACGCAACACTTTTAATGCTCAAAGCGACAGTAATGGACAAGCAAATGGCCATTAATATTCAATTAAACACTATCGCTGAGCCAAAGAGTGAGCTTGAGAAGGTAAGAATTGAAAATGAACGGGTTAACAAACTGTTAATCAGTTATTCAACAAGCTCTTACGTCATTGATCACATTTTACGTAAAATTGAAAATAAAGAAGAATCAGAAAAAGTTGAAAACAAAAGTGCTAGGTACCATTGAGTTCCACCCCCTATGTGGAATATTTATGCGAGTAAAAAGCCAGCAGGGGTGGAGAAGGTACTCAATCTAGAGCTAAAAAATGAACAATCAAATGAGTTGCCTACAAACATCAACGTAATTTACACAACTTCTGATAGTGAATGTGACTCTGAGGTGGTTAAAACTGTGGTAAATTTTTTTTTTAAAAAGTGAATCTGAAAAGTCTGAGTCTGATGCTAAACCATCGAAATATAGCTTAACTAATGATCCAAATGTAATAATTTATAAAATGAAAGGATCAAATAAACTATTTTCTGATTAGGATTTGCCCATCCAGAACATGAATCTGGATCGTGTTGATAAATTGTTCAAGCTTGTGGAGGTAAGTCATGCAGATTTAGATAAACATGATGCATCTTCTACTCTAATCAAAAAGTGACAACCGACCCTACTATCATAAAAATAAAGATTATCCTAAAAATAAGAGGGCAGTGTTGGGTTTCTAAAAGCAACGAATGAACAAAAATCCCAAAAACTAAACTTTACAAAGAAAATCAACTTTGTTTTTGGGACAACAACAGAGAAGGAAAAAGAAATCATCGGAACACAATCGAATGATGATTTCAAGAAAGGGAAAAGGAAACAAGTTTCGGAATCTTCTGTTATAAAGGACAATAGAACATGTTTCAAATGTCAAACTTTTGGGCACATTGCAATTTATTGCTCACAATAATCTCCAAAACATGTTTCTCATTCTAAAAGGTTCACCAAGGATGAGAAACAGAAAGCACCTATGGTTGCGCCAAAGCAAATCTTGAAAAGAACAAATGAATCCTACAAAAATGTTAACCATTTCTTCAACGTCATTCAAAATTTGAATTGGAGAAACATGAACTAAACATCATCAAATGGATTAATTTTATGCTAAAAAGGCAAATCTGAAAACGCAAGAATGGGTGGCCAAAGTGAAATCGTCCAAGGTAGAACCGAAACCTTCTGTTCCAGAGAAAACCGAGCCTAAAAAGAACGTTAAAAACAAAGTACGTCCGAAATTCAACATTCCGAACCCACCCAAGACCAAGATGGCTTGGGTTTCTTTGTTTTAATAGTTTCATTCGCTTGTTTGCAGGGACTCCCACGATCGATAATGTCTAAATGGATAATGGATAGTGGAGCCTCCAGGCACATGACAGGGATGCTTGCGTTATTACATGACGTTAAAGCTATCCGCGGAGGGTATGTAGGTTTTGTCGGAACGCAAGGAGGAAGGATTGTCGGTGAAAGAATTCTAACGAACAGAGTTGTATTGTTTGATAAAGTGAACTACATCGCAGAACTTGAGAACAATCTACTCAATAATTCGCAGATTTGTGAGAAGAAATTCATGACACATTTCAACGATAAAGAATGCTTGATCTTAAAACCGAGTTTCAAGATTCCAGAGGAATGGATTCTGATGCGTGCACCGAGAGAAAATGACTTATATGTTCTAGATATGAGTGTCGCATCAACAACATCGAAGAAAGTTCAATGCTTTGTTTCCAAAGCTACCGAGAAAGAGTCGATACTATGGCATAGAAACATGGGGCACATTCATCTGCGAGAGATGAATTATCTTGTGCATAATGACCTAGTGGAGGGTGTTAATTTGAAGAATTTTCAATTATCCGATGATTGCTTCAGCTGTAAAAAGGGGAAGCAGCACAAGAAATCGCACCCACGAAAGCTGTTGAGTTCTATCAAGCTACCACTGGAGAGGCTACATATGGATCTTTTCGGACTAGTAAACGTCAAATCCATTTCTAGTGATCTATATTGCCTTGTCGGTACAGATGATTATTCAAGATTCTCATGGGTTTTCTTTCTGGAGAGTAAAGATGAAACATTTGAAACTTTAATGATTCTCTTAGAAAACTCGAAAACCTATATCATTTGCCAATCAAGAGAATTCCTAGTGATAGCGGAACAGAGTTCAAGAATAAGAGGATGCTCGAATTTTGCAATGAAAAGGGGATTCTTCATGAATTCAGTGCTCCTTATACTCCACAGCAAAATGGAGTTGCTAAACGAAAGAATCACACACTGATCGAGACTGACAGAACTATGCTAGCCGATTCGAAATTGCCAATCAATTTCTGGAGTGAAGCAGTCGCATCAGTGTGTTACACCTTGAATTATGTGTTAACAGTTAAGCCTCACAACAAGACGTGTTTCGAGTTACTAAATCAACGAAAGCCCAACCTTGCATTTCTGGAGCCATTAGGATCACCGTGTACTGTATTGGACCCGGTTGGTAAATTTGGTGCCAAATCCTTGGAAGGATTCTTCGTGGGTTATGCTACTCCTCATAAACGTGTTTTCTTGCCGAGTCTGAACCAGGTTATTCTTGCGCAGCATGTTGATTGTCAAAGATATACTAAGCCAACGCAGAAACCTGGGGATCCGTGGTTGTTTAATTACGATGGTTTGTTGAATTCTTTCGACCTACCAGATGTGCCATCAGAAGAATAACTTTTTATGCTCTTTCAACAGCATCAAATATCTAACCAAGAACAAGTTACCAGACAGTTAGTGATTTCCCCGTCACTTCCTGTGTCTACCACATCTGTTGTAGGTCCGAGCACTACTCTTCAAGACTTTATCCCGGTACCTATAGTCAACACTGCCGAATCATCTGCCCAGCAACAACCAAATACTGACTCTGATCGAGAACCGACTTTCGATGATGGTGGATCCAGTTCCGATGAAGGATCTGAGCAGATTGAAAGCTTCTTGAACTCACAGGCTGATCAGTCAAACCTCAGGAATAAAGCTTCATCATCTGTACCTGTTGTGGATGAAGTCATCACAAATTTGCAAACACAAGTAGATGTTCTAAATGAAGTGATGCCGAGGACGCTTTCATATCATCCTTCCGAGAATATTATAGGCCGCTTACAATCGGGAGTGCAAACTCGCAATCAGATCAACAAGGATCTAAGTTGTTTCTATACTCGTATTGCTCCACTTCAAACAAGACTTTCTAATAGTTGTTTTGTTTCTCAGGTTGAGCCAGGGAACTGGAAAGACGCGTTAAAGGAAAAAAGCTGGGTGGACGCGATGCAAGAAGAGTTGCTTCAATTCCAGAAACTAGGAGTTTTGAAGCTTGTTGACCTACCTGATCATCACAAAAAGATAAACACTAAATGGGTCTTCAAGTGCAAACGTGATGATAGAGGGATTGTAGTGCGCAACAAAGTCCGACTTGTGGATCAGGGTTTCCATCAGCAGGAAGGGATAGATTACACCGAAATCTATGCCCCGGGCGCCTGTCTTGAACCAATCCGCATATTCTTGGCCTTTGCCTCTTGGAAAGGGTTCAAGGTGTACCAGTTAGATGTCAAATCTGCTTTCCTGTACGGAAAAGTAAAAGAGGAGGTGTATGTCGGCCAACCACATGAGTTCGACGATCCAATGCACAAAGACAAGGTCTACCTTCTGAACAAAGCCTTATATGGTCTGCATCAAGCCTCGAGAGCTTGGTATGAAATGTTGTCACAACATCTTACAGACAATGGCTTTATCAGAGGAACCGCAGATTCTACCCTCTTTGCAAAGGAAGTGGATGGGCATTTGATTATCGTACTGATATATGTGGATGATATTATCTTCGGATCGACAAATAACAAGTTGTGTAAAGACTTCGAAGAAGTCATGAAGCGCAAATTTGAAATGAGCACGATGGGGGAGATGAAGTTCTTTCTAGGACTTCAGGTCGATCAGTTGCCAGATGGTATCTTTATTCATCAGACAAAGTATGTTCATGACATATTGGAGAAATTCGATATGGCAGGAGCTAAACCAACATCAACCCCATTAGCTCCGAATCATGGCATTTATCCAGATTTTACTGGAGTCAAAGTTGACGAAACTTTATACCGCTCCATGATCGGATCCTTGATGTATCTCACTGCTTCTTGACCATATATCATGTATCCGACATGCATGTGCGCCCATTATCAGTCCAATCCAAGAGATGTGCACTTACTCGCCATCAAACGTATCATGAGATATTTGAAGGGATTCCAAGCACCAGCTGGTGGTACCCTAGACATGACGACTTCACTCTTGCGAGTTACTCGGATTCTGATTTCGGTTGCTTCAAACTTAACACCAAATCTACGACGGCTGGTTGCCAGTTCTTTAGAACCCGTTTGGTAACATGGCAATGCAAGAAACAGACCGCAGTCGCTCTCTCTAACTGTGAGGCTAAATACGTTTCAGCATCCAGCTGTTGTGCCCAAATTCTCTGGATTCAACAGCTGATGAGAAACTTCAGACTGCAATTTCTTGATAAGCCTATATATGTAGATAACCAGGTTACGATCGATATCACGAAAAACTCACATCAACATTCTCAAACCAAACATATTGAGATTCGACACCACTTTATCCGTGATTGCTATGAGAAAAAGTTGGTTAGGATTGAAAAAATCCATACTGATGACCAACAAGCAGATTTTGATACCAAAGCCGTTGATCGAACAAAATTTAAAGATCTTTTAAAATTAAATGGTTTAAGAAATCTGACATACACGAGGTTGAGTTTGAGGATGCCGACGACTTGACGTGATACCTCATCGGTTTGACGATTTTTTTGTATATTCTTTCTTAAAAACTCTAAAAATCCAAAAATATGTTTTTGATTTTAGGGGAGAAATTTTGGGAAAATACAAAAACATTATAAAATTCAAAAGAGTTTTTGTGAAAAAGGGAGATCATATTATATCATTATGACTGTCACAATATGCTAAAGAATTGGAATGATTAAACAAGTAATTGAACAGGTCTTATTGAGCATGTGCCAATAGGCTATACTCGTTTAGTAAATTGTTTTCAAGATATAAACCTAAATGAAAAACTGAATAACTTGTGGGTTAACATATCTCGGATATATGGACTTAGTACTCCGAAATTTCGTTTGAGAGAATGCCAGATTCTGCGATACTAGGTCTTTATATTTAATCCATATCTGGGGTATTATCCGAGTTCTTCTGATTTTACGTCAGCAATGGCCTAGAACTTGTATAATACTTTACGCATTATTCACCTACAAAAGCTGCATAAAAATGATAATGTCATAACCTTTGTGACATCTTCAGTTGAAAAGATTCCTTTAAGGAACACCACCTAAAGACAAGCCTTCATCTCTTTGTCTGTACGGTACTACTAACCTGAGCTCTCAAGGTCTCGCAATTCACCCCTTTACAGATATCAGTTAGATATATTCACCTATGAAATGAAATTCTGGGAATCTCGATACGGGAGTATATTCCAGAGATAGGACACACAGTTATTTCATGTTCTTAATATTACCTAACATATCTTGAAACTTTTAAGAAACGAGAAGAAGTTTAAGTGGGTACGAATATTAGCAATCCAAGTAAATCTGGTTAAAAGCTTAATGATATACCAAGATCAACGGTACTGGTGATTTGTTAAACACTTGATATGATCTTCTTAAAACACAAAACTCACAAAAATATGTATCTTTACTTGTTATTTCTTTTCGGAAAAATTCCAAAACCCAAAAAGATTTTCAGTTTCCATAGCTTTTTAATTTTGTTTTAGTCTACCGATGATGTAAACAGAGATAGTTGAAGTCATGGCGACATCTTGCTGAAAGGAATCTGAAGACCATGGGTTGGGAGCAAATCTTAATCGAAAAATTTCTTAAACGTTAATAAAGTTCATTAATTTGAAACTTTACAAGTTAAAAATAAATCTGTTTTGGTCAAAAATGGTCAACCAAGGTCATTAACTTGGACTTGGTAGGAAAATCAGATAACCAGTGTCATTAACTTGGACTATGTTAACTGAGTGGGTATTAAACAGATAAAAATTGCATAAAAAATAAAAAATATCAAGAATATAAAAAAGTTTTCAAGTTTTAGAACTGATTCGTACGAGTTTCACTAGCTCGTATGAACCAAGTTTGGGCTTCCTTCGTACGAACTATTGGTTTGTACGAACGACTCAAACTAGTATAAAAGGTCTCATTCTTCGCACGAACTAAAGTTAATGTTACAGTGCAAACTGAGAGAACTTTGTGCGAATACGTTTGAACTTCACATTTCTTGACATTTTTCGAGTACTATTACATTGGAAAGGTTGATCCGCACACCTCTTACAATGGGAAAGGTACTTTTGTTCAATCCTAGCCGTTATAATGCAAGATTTGAACCAAACGGACTTGAAACATATATTTAGGGAGATTGGACCGGTAAAACTTAAAATTGACCTTAAAAACGTTAATATCGGCCCTAATAACCTATAAATCGACTATCAATTTGTTAAAAACAACATGTTTTAGGTTCGGATTAAACTTGGTGTTATTTAGAACGGTTCATGATTCATACGAATGGGTTGATAGTATAAACCAAGATTTCAAATTGAAATATCTTTTTCACTTGTACGAATGAAGTATTTGTACGAAGTAAAATCCTTAAATGTTAAAATTCAAAATCGTGTTTTAGTGATTCGTACGAAGCAAGTTTGGTGAAGTGTTTTGAAAATTGTTTAACTCTTAAATCACTCGTACAAAGTAGTGATTCATACGAATGATAACTAGTTCCAAACTTGTAATATGTCCAAGTGTTGATTCGTGCAAATGCATGGTCCGTACGAATGATGTTGTATGTTGAAAATTTTGATAATTTTTCTAACGGTTTGAATTACCTTTGTACAGGTCAAGAAAACATCATATTCTCAGTTTCACAACATTTGCTGTTTGATTGACGAGACTATACCGGACATTGCAGCTTATAGGGATGTACTAGATTTTTTTGGAAGGATTCAGATTACAAAAGCGCTCACATATCGACATAATGTTTATAGATCTCATGTTGAATACTTCTAGAACGCAACAGAGTTCGATTCTGAAGGAAATGCGATAGTGTCGGCCGTAAAGATTGATGATGAAGATATCCAGGTCAAGATAACGGAAGAGTTGATCCTAACGGTTTTTCATTTCAAGGATAATGCAGACGATCCTACCAGGTTTTTGGAATACATGGTGAAAGGATGTTTTTACAGGATGGGATATGCTAGTTTCGTCAACGCAGCGCCATTCAAGAAAGGACATGTCAACGCACCTTTTCGTTACATTGCTCATATGGTTGCTCATCGGAGGAGCTGACCCCCCGTTCACAAGTGGTATCAGACTATCCAAACTGCGCCAACATCCAAGGGGGAGTTTGTTGGTGCATTATGTCTATTGCCTACGTCTAGGATGTGTCGATATTGTATATAGGGCTTAAACGTCTTTTGTATAAGTGTTATTAATTGTTTATATGTTTGTAAGTTGACTCGTACGAGTGAGTCAGCTAGCTCGTACGAGTGACACTCTGTCACTCATATGAAGCAACCACTCGCACGAGTCACAAGCTTCTGTTCCACACACTCCAGTGCGAGTCATGTCGACCTATAAATAGAGGAGTGTTGTGTCAGAGCTAAGAAGTGTTAGTTCAGTTGGTACAGCGAAGCGCTGCTGATTTGTTTACTCGCGTCTGTACTTGCATGTCAATTAATACAATTTAGAGCAGTTAAACATTAATATCTTTCTTGTTCGTTTTTCATCCTCTCTAGAAATGAATTCCGCCTCTGCTAGCTGAGTTAGGTCAGACCGGTTGCTCATCAGAGGAGCCGATACCCCATTCACAGCTTTGTATTTAGCGTTAGATGGACATTGAATTTGATTGTGGTGGTGACGGCTTATGATAGATAGCTTTCTTGTAGTAATCATCATCAAAAGGACTTTGATTACTGTTGACTTCGCTGTTAGTACATTCCCGTTTCAAATGTCCTTTCCCTCTAAATCTGAAACATGTAACTTTTGATTTGACGAATTCAAGCTTCCCATCCAAACCTCCCAAACTAGTTCTGCATGTAATCCCATAAAATTATGAGCTCTTCGAACTATAGAAGCCATGCACCATTTGATATCGATCAGCTCTAACTCTTCTGAATCTACCTGATCGTAATCTTCCTTGGTCATATCTGGATTTCCTATCTTCCTAGCAACCAGGCTTTCATAAGATTCAAGAACAGATGCGAGCAAGACATGTCCTGATTCGTAGTATGTTCATTAAAATCTTGTGCGTTTTAGAGATTCACAGCTATGTTACACTTCAAAACCTCTATTTGAATTAGATTGACCAGATTATTGACTTTGGAAACTGTTTGAGCTATGTGAAGACTTGTGTGTTTTGGGTGAATTTGGTTCAAAGCTAGAAAAAGATTGAAAACCGGATTGATTAGAAGATGGGCTTGCAGAACTATCAGCACCGAAGATGGTTTGTACTTTTGGACTTTGAGTACCCACATAACTACCTTTAAAGTAAAGGTTTACATCTTGTTGCATTTGAGCATCTCTTGATTTGGCCATCTTCTGCATTTCTAGTTCATGACGTTTGAGCTTTTCTATGAACTTTGATAGGTTGTAACCACTATACTCTACACCATTTTTTAGAATCGTCAAGTACGTAGTCCATTCTCTCTCAGGCAAAGCATTTGCCAACTTGTCGACTAACTCCTCATTTGTTTTCTGAATTCCCAACCTCTTCATTTGAACAACTAGGTGATAGTAACGCTCGATCAACTGCTTCATAGTTTCGCCTTTCAAAAGGTTGAAAATATCAAACTTTTTCTAAGCAGTGCCTTTTTGCTCTTCCTCATTTTTGAACTTCCCTGCACTTTAACCTGAATGCATTCCATAATGATTATGAGTTTTCATCATGTTGCAGCAATGCTAAGATATCTTCTTAGATTGATTGTTGCAATAAGCTCATCATTTTCTTCTCATTGGCGAATTTTTCTTTTTTAGCTGGTGTGAACTGAGTCAACGTCTTCTCCAATTCATTTTCCCTAATTCGTGCAATATACTTTTCTTCTATAGCAAACCAGCAGTTAAAATGGTTCGCTTGCACCCAATTAACAAACCATTCACTCCAACTGTCATAATCCTCCAAATTCATCAACTTTGGGGGTTTCACCATTGTCCCCATTTCGTTCTCCAAATTTAGATTCTGTGCGGCTGTAGCGGATACATTAATAGTTGAGATAGCAAACATGTTGTAAAATGCATTCTCCATTTTAATAGCCTGAAACAACGTTAAATGCTAAAACGATTAAGATTCCGGTTCGAGTGAAGTAAAAATGTCAAAAAGTGATTTATTTTTGTGAGAAGATAGATTTATCTTCATGCAAAGGTAAATGATTTTTAAATCTTTACAGTTTTTATCTTCGTGCGAAGATAAAATTATCTTCGTTCAAAGGTAAAGTTATGTTCGTGCGAATGTAGGTTCAAAACTTGACATTTTTTTGCAATTTTTAACATGAATTCGTTTGTTTTCTACTCTGATTTTCTCAAGGGTTAATCTAAACATGCTTTTACATATTATACTTGAAAATCAGTTTATTTTGACCATGGATTCATTTTAAACAGTGAAAAATAAGAAGAATGAGTAGAATAAGAAGTCTTCTAGGCTGAATCTTGAACGATTGTCTTCAAATCAGGCTCCCTGACCTCTGATACCACTTGTAGGATCGTTTTGTCCAATAGCAAAGGTCCTAATTTGAGTATCTAGTCCATATGCATGGAATTCATATGAATTAGTGAGAATTAACAAGATTATTTCATAACTGATTTCAGTCAATGTTTAACAGTTACAAATGACTAGGAAATTTGATAGAGCTTCATCGTCTCAGTCGCAAAAATTCTATCCACTAACACCTCACACTAGCTATATATAGACATGTTACCTTCGTGCGAGGGTAGTTTAACTTCGCACGAATGTAATTTACCTTCATGCGAAGGTAGACTTCACCTTTGTGTGAAGTTAAATACAAACAACGTAAATCTAACATTTTCACCCTTTACAAAATACATACACAACCATAAGACGTATGCAATAGACATTATGCACCAACAAAAACTTTGTTGGGTTCAAGGAGATGAGTTTGACTCAACTTCATGGTAGACTTCTCACTTATGAGAGAGAGCTTAACCAGAAAAAGAAGCTACAAGAGTCAGGAAAAGTTGCTAATGACTATGCTTTTGGTAGTACATCACTTTTTGGTCAAGAAGAAACCTCTGGTGGAAGTAAGGATCAGAGTTAAGATCATTTTATTAACATAACATCTGGTAGAGGATTTAGCTCTGATTCTTACTCACCCAATTATGCTTTTACAGCTAATAGGGAAAACCAAGTTTCTGACAACTTATCTTTTAAGTTAAATGATCTTCAACATTTTTACCTAATGATTTAGAAGAAATGGACATTCTGCATCAACTTGCAATATTAAGTGTTAGAACTAGCAAGTTTTACAAGAGAACTGGTAGAAAATTTCCATGGTTGCATGGGGGGGGGTTAAAAGTTGGGTTGGACAAATATAAAATCAAGTGTTACAAGTGTAATAGGCTAGGTCATTTTGCTAGAGAGTGTAGAAGCCAAACAAGTGGCCTTATTGTGACACATCCAAGTCTAGACCTCAAAACACTCAAAACACTTTCTAGTATTCCCAATATACCCCTGCACCACACATGCCAAACACTGCTCACTTTGCACACCCTGTAACCACTATTCTAGTACAATATGTCCAAACCACTATTCCTCAGATGCAATATGTTCGAGCCTAAGTTTCTCAGGTTTAAGTGAAACCTGTACCATAAGCTACACAAACCTTTGCTCCTGTAGAGACCAGTCAACAAAGCTTCTTTACACAAGGCTTTGTTGATTGGAGTAGCTTACCTGAAGAACTAACTGATGAAAATTTTGCCCTAGTTGCCAATTCTGAAAGGAAAACTGATTTTTGTTTTATGGTACTAGACACTATTTTGGAAGGGGTTGACTCTGAGAAAGTGGTGTCCAATACTAATGCGTTTTGTGGAAATGTTGCAACAGATGTTACTGAAGAAAAACGTGGTGAAGAAATGATTGAAGAAATGTTAAATCCTCTGTCAGTCCCATGGGATTCCATTGTTTGTGAAGGAGAGTGTGATTGTGCTATGATGGCTGCTGCTAAGGTATCACCTCAAATCCTTACAGAAGTATGTTCAAACAAATGTATTATTGCTTTTACTAACATTAAAGAGGTGAATGAAAATCATAGAAACAAGATCTTAGATGATGAAATTCAGTTTGAATAACTTACAAAAAAAGTTAAAATCAAAACTGTTTGAAAAAGATAGTGAAATCAGCAATGTCAAACATAAATAAAGTATAATCAAGGATCAACTGTAAACAATGATAGAAAAATATCAAAGTTGTAAAAGGAGCTTGAATCTACCCAAATCACATGTGAGAAATAGGTAGAATCCTTCAAAGGTTATGAGTTGATGTTAGAATCTCAGATCAAAAGCAATGTAAAATTTGGCAAAGGTTTTAGAAAAAAATGACCAAATTTCTCAAAACACTGTTGTAAATGATTCTAGCATGGTTGAAGTTATACCAAAATTTGGTTGATCAAGAAATTAAAATCACTGAACCAAATGGAAAGAAAATTATTTTAGAAAAACAAGAAGGATCCTCAACTTTTGAGAAAATAGAAAAATAGCAATTCAAACCCACTTGGTCAGATGAATGTGTTATCCTTGACAATTTCAAGCCAATGGAGTTCTCAACCATTGAAGATGTAAAAGCACCTCAAGTCAAGATCATTCCCCTAAAATACCTTCCAGCAGATGTTATAAATCTGTTGACAAAAAGGGTGAAAATGGAAGAAAAGAGTAAATATCAAACTTGTTTTGTGACTTTTGTGAAAAGAAAAATCATGTTACCAAAAACTGTTTTCTCTTAAAAACGTATGACATAAACAAGACGATTGTGATAGTGAATGAACCTCATTGTATCATCTGTGGGAAGAAAAATCATAAACCTCAAGAGTGAGTTTCAAATATCTGTTCAAAACTCTGACCATTCTCCTGGACTTGAGGCTTGTGACCCCATCCAAAGCCATTTTGGCTTTGGACACCCATCAAAACTAACATGTTACTAATGTGAATGGAGCTTCCACTTGCCTTGATAGTTTATGGTATGTAGATAGTGGATGCTCCAGGCACATGACATGATGTAGAGCCCTTCTTAAAGATTTTCTAGCACATGGAGGGGGGTGATATATTCTTTGGTAACAACTCAAAAGGTAAGGTGTTGGGGTCAGGGACAATTCATGAAGGGAAACTCAAGTTTGAAAATGTCAATCTTATTGATAATCTTGTTCAATCTTCATAGTGTGTCTCAAATGAGTGACAAAGGTTATGGGTAATTCTTCACTAAGAAACATTGTAAAATTGTTGGGCCAGAAGTGGTTAAAAAGATTGAAACCATCATTGCTGAGAGCAAAGCACAGCTTGTTACTCATAGGAGTGGCAATGTGTATGTGGTTGATATGTTGAAAGATAACCCAATGTCTAATGCATGTCTGTTCTCAGTAGCCTCAAATAAAGAGATAGAACTATGGCATAGAAGACTTGGTCACACAAATCTCAAAACTATCACCACACTATCTAAACAACGTCCTATAAAAGGTCTTCCATCAAAACAATTCACTTGCGATGAACATTATGTTTCCTATTTAAAAGGTAAACAACATAAAAGTTCTTACAAATCCATTGATGAATCCAAAACAAGCCAGTGTTTACAATTGTTACACATGGACTTGTTTGGCCATGTTAAAATCATGAGTCTTAAAAAAGAAGAGATACTGTCTTGTTATAATTGATGATTTTTCAAGGTTTACATGGACTTACTTTTTGCACTCCAAAGATGAGACTACAGGTATTTTGCAGAACTTTGTAAGAAAAGTTGAAAAGCAATTTGACTTGCCAATAAAAATCTTCAAGAGTGACAATGGAACATAGTTTAAAAATAAGGACTTGGATGATTTCTGTGTGTCTAAATGGATTGTGAGGCAATACAGCATCCCAAGGACACTAGAACAAAATGAGGTAGTTAAAAGAAAGACAGAATTCTAATTGAAGCTGCAAGAACCATGTTTGTAGACTTAGGTTTACCACTGTCTTTTTGGACAGAGGCTGTAAACACTGCTTGCTGTGTGCAAAACAGAGTTTTGATTAACCCTAGACATCAAAAGACTGCTTATGAGACGTTGTACAAGATCAAACCACTGATATCTTATATCAAAATCTTTGGCTGCAATGTTTCATTTAAGCTTAAAAGATTCCATTTCAAAATTTGCAGCCAAAGTAGATTGTGGTTACTTTCTGGGATACTCAACTACTTCCAAGGCCTATAAAGTGTTTAACACAAGGACTAGTTGTGTAGAAGAGACCTTGAATGTAAAGTTCAATGAACTTTATTCATTAAAAATTCTAGCAAATACTTCTGAGTTGTTTGATTTAGATAAATTTACATTTGAAGATGTGTCTGCCAAGACTAACCATGCAGGTACACCACAGTCTTTTCCTCAAGACTATGGATTTTACATTGTGATTCCACAATATAAAGTCACTTCCACCACCAGAGGAATAGATGTTACTAACAATTGTGAAAACTCTGTCACCACAGCATCAATGGTCATTGATCCTCAAACCTCTCCCAGCTCATCAAGTCAAACACCTGTTGACAAAAGTCCACTTTCTGTGAACAAAAGTCAACCCAATTTTACCCTATTTGACCTATACTTTCACCTTCATTTTGTTAGCTCTTCAAAATCGCCAACAAATGTTAGCTCAAATGATTCCCATCTGCAGCCTTCACCTCTCAATACCATAATTCCATACAAGGGAGATCTAATCTACCTTAAAAATCACCCACCAGACCAAGTTACTGGCAACATCAATGAAGGGGTACTCACAAGAAGTCAATCCCAAAACATTTGTCTTTTGCTGACTTTCTATCACTCACACAACCTTTCAAGTACCAAGAGGCACTAAAAGACAACAGTTGGGTAGATGCCATGCAAGAAGAGCTCCTACAGTTCAAAAGACAACAAGTATGGGAACTTGTACCATTGCCTCAGGATGTATGTCCAATTTGTACAAATGGGTCTTTAAGAACAAAATAAATGAAAGGGCATTGTTTTCAAGAACAAAGCTAGGCTTGTTGTTCAAGGCTATAGATAAGAAGAAGGCATTCATTATGATGAAACATTTGCTCATGTAGCAAGACTAAAGGCCATCAGATTGTTCTTAGCTTTGCTGCCAACCGCAACATCAAGGAGTATCAAAAGGATATCAAATGTGCATTCCTTTATGGTAAGATTAAGGAAGAGGTATATATATGCCAACCTCCTGGTTTTGAAGATGCCTTTTATCCAGATCATGTCTACAAGCTTAATAAAGCTTTGTATGGCTTGAAACAAGCACCTAGAGCCTAGTATGAAACTATATCCACCTTTCTCTTATCCATAGTGTTCACAAGAGGTAACATTGATAAAAAATTGTTTTTAAAATGGAGACAAAAGGATTTGATGCTTGTCCAAATTTATGTCGATGACATCATTTTTGGATCCACATGCAATACTATGTCTTAAGAGTTTAGAGAACTCATAACAGCAGAGTTTTAGATGAGTGCCATGGGTGAGCTTCAGTGCTTTCTTGGTCCCCAAGTTAAGTAGATGCGAAATGGTACATTCATTCATCAGAGCAAATATGTCGAATAACTGTTAACAAAATTTGATATGAATGATTGTAAACTATGTAGCACACCCATGTCCACTTCAAAATTGGTCAATATTGATGATAAAGATAACTTGGTTGATTAAACACTTTAAAGAAGCATGATCAGGTCTTTATTGTACCTAACTGCATCAAGGCAAGACATCATGTTTGCAACATGTGTTGTGTCAAATCCCAGTCAGCACCTAGAAAGTCCAACCTTATAGATGTGAAATGGATATTCAGGTACATAAAAGGTGATCCCACACTTGGTATCTAGTATCTAGCTAATGGAAATATTGAGCTTTTAGGTTATTCAGATAGTGACTTTGTTGGTTGCCATGCTACAAGGAAGTCCACATCAAGAGGATATCAGTTTCTAGGAAATTGTTTAGTTTTTGGCAAAACAAAAAGCAAGTTACAGTTTCAACATCAACAACAGAGGCTGAGTATATTGCTGTTGCAAGTTGCACTGCTCAACTTCCGTGGCTTCAAAACCAATTGCTAGATTTTGGTGTAACTGCTCTAAAGACTCCTCTCATGTTAGATAGTCAAGCAACTGAAAACATCATAAAAAATCCAATCTCACATTCAACCACCAAGCACATTGACATCAGACATCACTTTGTGAGGGATTGCTATGTAAAAGGTTTGATTTCTCTGCATCATGTTCCAACTAAGGATAAGTTGGCAAATATGTTAACAAAAGCTTTAGACACTTCTACCTTTGAAAGCTTGATTTCTAGGATTGGCATGCTAAACATAGATTAAAAACAACATTTTGTTTTCCATGAATAAAAAGTAGTAAAATGTTTTTAGAAAATCAAAAATCCATCCTTAAAAATAGTTTTAAAGTTGAAATTTTTCAATAACTCCTTAAAGTCTGTTTTAAACCACTGTTTTTAAACCTCTGACGGGCTTAACTTCTATCCACTGCTTAAAGGTATCCTCTGCTCCCATATACCAATGTTTGCCCTAGCCTCTGATATCTATCATCTAATAGAGTAAAATCACCACTGTTCACATACATTGTTCCCAACCTCTATTACTTTCTAACAGAGGTTACATAACAACTGTCTTCAATTATCCAACAGAGGATGCCACGTGGACAGATGTTAGCCATCAGATCTTTTGAAACTGTTGCCACATCAGCATTCATTTTTTCCTTTTATATATCACTGTTCCATCCAAACAGAGCTTTTCACTGCCGACTTGAATTCAAAATTCATAAAAACGGTTTCCATTACCATCTTCTCCACTACTTCTCACTTTTCTTCTCCGATCATGGCTCTGCAAATCAAACTTCCACATTACTACCTTCTTACTTTTGAGAAAAACGACAAAAACACCTCCTTTCACCCAATAATTGATGCTCTAACATCATCCAAATAAAAAACATCATGCTTGCTGATGCACCTATTTATGTGGATACTCTCCGAAAATGTTACTTCAAAGATAGGAGAAACCCTTGTCCAAATTTCCCCATCTTCTATAAACACAACATTCGCATTCGATGACCAAGCAGGTAAAATCTCTTTTGAAAAGCAACAACTCCACACAGAGTTCATTGAACGCGGGTATGAAGGTCAATTGAGAGGTGTTACAATATACAAACCAAATTTTCTTGCTGAAATGAGATATTTTTCCATAACCTGCTTATTTGTCTTTTAGCCAAGACCACTACATTTAATGAATTCCATAAAACATTCAAAATTTGGGATATGTTATTTTGACAAAATTAGATTTTAATCTATCACAAGCACTGTTTTCGGACTTGATGGAAAATATTAATAAAATAAAAACTAATAAAGCTTTTCTTTTGTATCATAGAATCTTAAGCTATTACCTTCAAAAGCAAGTATCTGAAAAAGATTTTCAACAAGGTGTAGTCTTTAGAATGAAGAGTCTAACAAATGAAACTTTTACAAGTTTGTTAAATCAAGAGTTAAAAGTTTCCAAAACAAAAGCAAAGGGGATGAGCCTATCTTGGATGCGTCCACATCGACTACTCAAACCTCTGTTGTTGAGCCCACTTCTCCTTGTGAGCATGACACCAATACCAGTGGTGTGAAACCCACACCAGCAAATTCCAAAAGACCCCCCCCCCCCCCAATCTAAAAGGCCCACCAAAACAAAGTTACATAAAAAGGCACCTCTTGAAGATGAGATCCTAGAGGATAACCTTGTGACATCACCAAAGTCACTAGAAACTAAGGTTGCTACTTCCTCACAACAGATGGAAAAATCTCCAACCAAAAGCCAAGCTCCTCTTGTATCCTCACAAAATAATCAAGTTGTAAGCACTGGGATACCACACTATAAAACAGATCTTTCACTTGAAAGTTTGTTTCACAGCCCCTCTCCCAGGGCAAATTCTATTTCTACTCCACAACCATCTCCCACAATTCCATCCACTTTTATACCTCTGTTTCATGCAACTGATAAAACTCAGACATCACTCAATTCCTTTCAATCACCAGTCAAAGAGAGCACAACCCCACATGTGACTGAGTTTGAGAAAAATTAAGTTGCTAACCGAGAGTTAGATGAGGAGGCTACACTCCATGAGTTACAAGTAACTCTTGGTGGTAGTTTAAGTGAAGCAGCCACTACAACAGATGATACAACAAATGTTTTAGTTGGACAATGGTTACATCAATAAGTCTTCCTTATAGGTAACAACTCTTAAGGCTATAGTTGTAACCTCTACTCCAGTTTAAAGTCCCCAGTACCAAGAAAAGGGGCATTTGAGTCTATTAATTTGGAGTCTTCTCCTATTAAGGACCGAAATAACACTACTTCTTGTAAGGATTCAGATGATCCTATTAAATTAGGTGATGAATTGAGATACACGGAATTGACGGAAAGAATGACATCTATGGAGTACTTAATTGATGAAATGAAATCCATGATGAAGCAGATGTAACAAAAACCTCAAAGCCAACCTTCCACTCAGCAAATTGCCAATGAGCTAGGAAATGTGTGCGACCTATCATTCAAACTCAAAGGAATTTAGATGGCATCGACCATACCACTCATATGGAATTAATCAGAAACATGGTTGAGGCCAGATATAAAGTTACTGAAGCAAACATCAAGGCCATAAGAGAATATTTGCTAAAGACAACTGGCTCTACCCTGGCAAAAGTCCTTCAAGAAGAAGTAGAGGATGATGCCAAAAAAGGGGGAGAAAGATAAATTGAGAAATTTGCAGCCTTCTTCACATGCAAGAGCAAAGGTGCAACAAAAGCCAGACCAAACCTCTACTAACGCATCAGATGTTGGAGTTTAAAAAGGGATTGATGAGACCCTAAACAAAGAAGCAGAAGAGGTTGCTTTAGAAAAGCAGAAGAGACAATATACACTTGAAGCCAAGGCTTCCCAACTTATTAAAGAAGGAAAGGCAAAGCAGATAGAAAAAGAAGACCTTGGCACTTCAAAAAGAAGAAAGTCAACTAGAAAAGCCAGACAGCCAAATCCTATCTCTCCTAAAACCACTACTGAACCAACTAAGAGTGTATCCTCTGTTACAAAACCCACATCACTAAACAAACCAACACCAACTCACCCATCAGATGTTAGTACAGCTGATGTTCTAAAAGATGCTGGTACAGCAGATGTTTTAATAGATGTTAACCAAACCTCTGCCTTGATCACTTTTCCAATTTTAACCTAATCATTAACCACACCACCAAGAATTCTAGCACATCCACCCTCACCAAAGATCAAATTCTCATGCAAAAGAAAAACTTTTGTACTGCAAGATGATGATGAAGAGATACCATCACCAATCCCTTTATCATCAAAACCCATTTCCACATCACTCTCCTCACTACCATCTGAAACCACTTCAATTCCTATCTACCAACCACCATCACCCATCCCTTTGGCTGCTCATTATCCTCTGGAACTGTTTGCTATTCAAAAAGAAATTGAATCATTTTTCATAGAAGAGGATACTTCAAAACTAGACTTTCCATCTCTCTTTGGATATAGAAAGCCAAGAAACTTAGATGAATATCTAAAGTTGAAAGCTAGACAAGCTGAGAGCATTGCTAAAGAGATGAGCAAAGGGAAAGATGACAGGACTACTCAAGGAATCTTATCTCATGAACTTAGCAAAGTTAGAAAAATTGAAGATTTTGCCAAATATATGACTAAGTCCATGTCAGAAAGGCTAGTCAAATGCTGAGCTGGAAAAGGAACTGAAAAAGTATTACATTGATCATATCATGCACCAAAAACCTTATAAAGCAACCAAGGCATAGTTCAATGATTGGTCAACAAATGATCTTAAAAAAGAAATTTATAGAATTAGAGAAATGACCAAAGATCCCTCACTAAAGCGAACACCACTTGACTGGAAAAAGTACATACTAGTGGATCAAAACAAGGCTTTGAAGATCAAAAGATTGAAAGAAGAACTGGTTACTGCTAGTTATGGCTCGACAAGGTCTGTTGCTAGATGATCTGAGTCTAGAGTAGTTAATACTTACAAGAAACTGGAAGAGCTTAGAAAGAAAGATCCTACAATTCCTAGGAAGCAAGTTTATCCAATAATAGTTGTTATCCCTCAACATACCCAAACACTCAAAAAGCATTCCTCAACCACTGTCTTATCGACAATTGCCTTAAATAAGGCAAAAAAAGGCAAAAGTAGATGGCTGAAGATGATGAGCAGATGTTTGAAGAACATAGAAAGGACGAAATCAAGAATCAACTTCTACCACACAGATCCTGCAAGTGACAAACTCAGAGAAACTATTAAAAATCTTGTTCGCAGGCCTCAATCACCCAACTCATAAAAAATAAGTCTTGTCCCTAGAAAATCATCTGATTGAAAAATTCTAAAATGGAAGTCATACTCAAACACCCATGAATTGACTCTACTTAGATCAGATGGTGAGATTTAAAGGCTAAAATTGGAGGATGCATATTGTCTGGATGCAAATGACCTCTAAGATTTATTGCACCTCGAATTACAAAGGGATTTTGAAGATATGTTTTCTATGAACTTTGAACTACAGTTCAAAGGACAAATCAGAGAAAAGCTGATGAGAAATAAAGATCAACAATAAAGAAAAGTTTTGGCATCATCTTTTGTAGAGTGAGATTGTTAGATCTATTGAACCCTATAAAATAACAGATGATTGAAAAGCCAAAATAATCTATAAACATGTGATCATCAATAAATAGTGCTTAGAAGAACTGTTTCCCCCAAAGGAAAAGATATCAAACATCTGCTACTCAAAGGTGTGTTAAGCTAAAGTCTGTTATAGAAGAACTGTTGAATACAAGCTCTGCTCAAAGTTTAAAGTTTGTTAAAGAGAAAATCTGCCATTGATGATAAGGACTGCTGATGCAAAGGTCTGCTAGACCAACATAGGCTAAAGCTTATCAGAGGTTCCTTCAACAGATGCTATCAATAAAGTTCTATTTGTAATTCAATGTAACAGTGTTTTAGTCTATCAGATGTTAGAGTTTGTTAGGTCGTTAGATGTCAATGTCAATGTGACGTCAGCTCAGATGCTACGGTGGTTTGTTTTGAACTATAAACTGAACGGTGTATGTACTGTTCTATTCATCATTTCTCATTGACATTTCTTGTACGAACAAATCAGGGTGATCAGGGTGAGGGGGAGTTTGCATATCTTTCATGCACACGTAAACTTTGATTTATAAAACTATGTTGATGAAAACATTCTCTTCATTGTTATGATTACAAGTTTACATTTACGCTGCATTTATCATCTTTGTTTTATAATCTTCCATTGACTTCCATTTTTAAAATGTCACAACATTTAAACTCAGATCCTAACATATGTTATGATGGTTAACATACATAAGAGATAGCATATCTATGAAATTTGCAAAAGGATTAACATTCAATTACTCATATAATCAATTAGACTATTTCACAAAAATAAAATGTATGTGAAACTAAATTCACTCTAAACTTGAAAGTGTGTATCAAAGCATATCTTTTTTCAAATGCATGTTGATATGACCTCTCACATGAAACTAATTTAATATGTAAACAACCTTTGAAAATAAATGTCAACATCAGCTACATTGTAGCTTGTTAGATCAAGAGCTTCACAAAGATGGTATTGTTTAACATTCCTCTATGATAGACCGATGCTGACTATTACTTACTTCAAGCACTATCTCCATTGTAGTTCAATCTCTTTCATATAGCAACTCACTTACTACAAATATTGTGTATTTTAACTTCTAAATTTTCGATTAATTATCACATGTTTATTGCTTTTAGCGGTCATTAATATAGCAAACTTAATCATTTCCTTAGCCCTCGCTTCATTATGTCTCAAGAATTCTTCATCTACATGCCCATTTGACTCAAACAATGTAGTTCCATACATTGGTTTCACACCTAAATCTGAAAGTTTTTTTTTTTTTGCTATATCATCAAACATCTTAAGCTGCTTTGATATCTCAAGCTTAAGCTACCATACATAAAAAAACATACACATTCACAAGTATAATCACTTGCTTTCTTACGTATTTATTCCAACCTAGTCTTCAACGAATCAAATTTCAAGGCAAGAATGTTCTGTGCATACATGTTCTCCTAATTTTTTTTATTTCCCTATTAAATAGAAATCAAATGATTGTTTTTATAACACACTACACCTTACCACATAAGAAATTGAATGTTTTAAAATTGCTCCTATACTATATAGTCTCATAGCTAAAAACCTAACTTAATTGATTTTACAATGAAAAAACTTACAAATCTAGCCTTAATCATACAAAACTGAACTAATTTGTCACAAAAGCTACAAAACTAATAATATACTATGTCCATATCTTACTAGACTCAACTAATAATATACTATGTTCATATCTTACTAGCCTCAATTGGATCGCATCTACTCAATTAAATAGCATAACACATCCATTAGCAATGATCATTCTAGAGATTACTCCAAAACATAAACTCCATTCCTATAAACCTAGCTATAATTGAATTTACAGTGAAATAACTTATAAATCTTAAGTTTTCTATAAGAATCAAGCCTCAATCATACGAAACCAAACCGAAACTAAATTTGCCAAAAAGCTACAACACTAATTATATACAATGTTAATTGGATCAAAAACTACTCAAGAAAATAAATATTAATCACACTGGAATGTGGTTTGTCCACTTTTGTCATTCAGGTCAAATTTGAAAACTGTACAATTTTCCTCCCTAACATTCTTGAAACATGTCATTTCAGTCCAAAATATTGACCCAAGTTATATAACTCATAACTCAATTAGCTCAAGGACAAAAATGGCATTTTACTCTAGATTTTTTTATATTTTACTTTTTTAAACCTTTTCTTCTTTGTTCTTCTTGTTGCTGTTATTGTTCTCATTATTATATATATAATCTCTTTCACTTCCTCCCTCTCTACATCACCACTAACACAATCACCGTTGACACCACCCACCACCAGATAACCACCACCTACAACAACTAACACCCACTAAATGGTTGAATATGTTTTGAAACATGTAAACGTTAGGGTTGGTCATGTGTAATCACCATGTAAAACCCTTAATATTCGTCTAAACAACCACCACCGTCATAGAAACGGATGAATCCATGCTCAAATCCCAATAGAGCGTAGAAATTTAGGTTTTGCCAACACCGTTGGAGCCTGCAATAGATATAATACATGGTTTTCAGGTAGCAGGTGGCAATGTGCGGCATTGGTGTTAGACCCAGCAGAGGATGACGACGTAGGGGTTTGAGTGGTGAGCGGAGGAGGCGACAGTGCAAGGGTTCCATGGTTGTGTAGGTATTCGGCAATCGTTATTGTGATGGAGGGAGCGACATGCAATGATGGGGTTGTTTTCGGAGGTATGTGTTGCGACGATGATGCGATGTTAGAAAGAGAGAGAGAGAGAGAGAGGGGAGGAAAGCTTGACGAAGAAAGCTGGACAGAAAAAGAGAAAGAGGAAAGGCAAAGATAGAGGTGGTGGCAGGTGGTTGGTGGTGGTGGTGATGTAGTGAGGGGGAGGAAGTGAAAGGGACTATGAACAACAACAACAATAACAACAATAACTGTCACACCCTAACCCATGACAGATTATCAGTCGGAGCGAGATAATTTTCCAAAGCTTATGACAACTATTTTAAGTTTAAATAGTTAATCATGTCATAATTAAAAATGTCACAAATCATATAAGTTTCAAGCAATTTATACAATAGTTCAAAAGATATATACTTAAAATAAAATCCCATTTATTTGTCTAAGGCAATTTCTACGTGTCATCCTCTTCATCACATCAAACTTGATTTCCAGTATCATACATAAAATAATTCTTGGGTCAACAAAAGTTGGTGAATAATCTATGTTAAATTAACATTTATTTATTTTTAATGTAAACATTTAATAATTATAAAAAGTAAACACGCAATTCAAGTGTTGATCAAACATATCACATAATAAGCATCCAACAATAATTAAGATTACAAATACTTGAGTCTTGAACCCCAAAGGGCATGACTAAATGGTAACGATACCTTCCTTCCATAGTCATGAGGAAAGTGTCAGTCTATGAATAAGTGAGACGATACCTACGTCCCATGTCATGAGGAATGGGCCAACCTATGAATAAGTGAGGTGATACCCACGTCCCATAAATTATTTGAGATAGTCAATTGGGTCTAAGTGAGCCTATAACTAAGTACTTACGGATTGAACAACCATTGCAAATAAATTAATAAACATATAAACCAAATAACACATAACACATACCCACACAATGATTTGCATGCTTCGATAATTGAGAAAAATGAATAAGAGATCATGACACATGATACATTCCAAAAGTTTAATATAAAGATGGGAATGATATTTACTCACAGTTTGCGAAGATTAATCCATGAAAATTACGGCGTGAGTAAATGTAAAAGTCCGAAAGATAACAATTATTCTAAATATAATATAATATAACATAAAATCTAAACAAAAGGAATAACATTAATAAACCTAGAAAATTGGGTTCACATACATAAATACTTGAAATATGTAAAATATTTATCCAAATTAATAAATAAGTCTGTATATGTATTTTCTCAAATAAATGATCGCGATTAATTTAATAATAACAATTTGATATGTTGTTATATTTTATAAACTAGTAAGTAACCCCGCGCTTTGCGGCGGGTTTCGTACGTAATAAAAGCGGTTGGTATTTTCGTGTAATTTTCGAAATAATTTGCAAATGCAACTAATACACTAATTCACAATGATCAATCGACTACACATAAACGGATTAACATTAGAATAAGCAATTATCAGTAAACACACCATTTGAAAACACATCTTTTAATAGAATTTATCAAAATGAAGAGTTTGAAATATTATTTCTCTTGTATATTTTCAAGTAAAAAGATTTTATTAGAAACACGAATTGTATGTTAATTATATAAATTATACCAGACTATTCTAAATTAAAATGAATATCTTCTAGTTACTTTAGATTTTCTTAAGTCAGCTTTTTTTATTATAAAGAACCAAAACCCAATTTATATTTTTCACATTTAATCAGAAATCAATCAAGCCCATATCTGACTCACCACTACCATTAGAGAAAAAGGTTAAAATTTATTTTTGCCCACAATTACCCTTTCTTGTATCTGCTATGCTACACAGCTCTGTTGTGTGTGATGTTAAGTAAATATAAGAGTAGCACTTTTCTAAATCTTTAGAAAATGGGTGGTTGGTTCTTTGGCTATTGTAGCCAAGAACCTACCTAAATTGTTACTATATATTATGTTAAAATTTAGACAAACAAATTAATCCATCAAATAAATTTATAAATCCGATTTTATAATTATCTTGGATTTTTATTTAAAATAACTAAATTTGTAAAGGAATTTATTTGTTTTATAATTTGATTAAATTCTTTTATTAAAATATAAATCACCAAAAATTATAAAAAGTCCTTGACATGTATATATTTTGGAAATCTCGGACAAAATATTTGTATGATTTTATTTTGATTATTTTGTATTTTTTTGTTTGATTTTCTAAATGATATAATCATGTAAAATTCATACTAAATCAATAAAATAACCAAAAATTTCCAAAAACTACAAAAATTATTCTAACAGTACAAAAAAAACATACTTCCAATTTCACCAAAACACAAGTCTAAGATCAAAAGCCTCAAAATATGAACTAAGAACCCCAATTTCAAAAACAATCTAATTCGAATTCATTAGCCTTCCTATCACAAAAATGAATAGTAGGTTTTGTAGAGCATGAAAAATTAAACACAATGGACTCAAGAATCACCTTATTTGGCCTCAGATTGAAAGAGGTACCACGTAAAGAAGTTATGAGCCCTATTTTGTTCTTCGATTTAATTTGTGTTGTACTGTTGATGACAATGGAAAATGTGAGTGGGTTTTTGTGTGAAATGAACAGAGGTACCGAATGGTATGAGTTTTTAAATAATGACGAATTTGATCAAAGCCGATCGATGTTCTTAAGATCATTAATGGCGAATTTAACTCGGTTTTAAAGGATCGATTATGTAGTATTATGGGTTGTTTTAATGATGAGGGATTGGGTATCTCCTAAAATCTTAAACTAATGGAACGAATTTGAAGTTCAAACGTCATTAATTGTTTATGCACTTTGTGTCTATCACTGTACGAATAGGCTAATAGTGCATATGTTAAAGATTGTATAGATTAGATACGAACACACGACCCAAGTACGAACGTGAGAGGTACATATATGTCACTTCGTATGAAGTGGTAGCTCACTTCGTATGAAGGTAATTGTTATCTTCGTATGAAGGTAAGCTACCTTCGCACGAAGGTAATTTCCTCACTTCGCACGAAGGTAAACGTGTCTATAAATAGTGTCGTGTGTTCATAGTTTTGTAAGTTTTGGAGTTCCCAAAGGGGAAACGTTGGCGAAATTTCTCCAGAATTTCGCCAGCTTGACAAGATGTGTACTCTTTCGGTATGAATGAATGAAGCTTATGCTGATTCTATACACCTTTCTTAATATCATTCTACCAAATTAGTGATATTATGCACCAACTTTCATCTAGAACCGCCGGATCCTAGACTTTCAGTTGGTATCAGAGCTAAGGTTCTCACCTACGCTCATGAATTATGGACTTAGAAAGGTTTTAGACATGAAACATCAAATAAACAGACAATCCACGGACAAAAAGTAAAACTGAACTTATAGGATTGTTAGAAAATCATTTTCGACAAGATCTATGCTAGAATCATCTTGAAATTGGCAGAAATAAAGATTTTAGATCAAAAATGTGTTCATCATGGATTATCTTCGCACGAAGATAGATTACCTTCGCACGAAGGTAGTTACTCTGGTACGAAGGTAACCTGGAATGCCTAAAAAGACATTTTTTATCATATTGACGAGACGAGTGTTTAGAAAAAAATTGGTAATTGCAAAGTTTTTCAAGATTTTAACGTCTAGTTCGGGTTGTTTGGGGACACCATCTAGAGCTTCAGAGTACAAATTTGATGATACGATCATAGTTGGTTGAAGATAACAGGGTAATCACTTATACAAATGCAGAATGATGATCTTCTGGTATAGTGACTATTAATGGGCCTTATCGTTAAATCCTTTTTTGATAAAAACTAATTTTTCTAGATTTGAGAGGGAATTTCAGTGAAAAATTTGGTACGGTCAGAGAATTTGCAAAAATGAGGGGGAATAATAATTTCATGTATATATGAAGATTCCGGTATTTTTGAAATTCATGACCATGCAACTGCATTCGGGTGGTTACGACTGCAAATTATTTGTTGATACAATGTGTCTTGGATTTTTCTTGTGCGAGAACAAAGTGCAGCCTGAGTTCACTAGTGATGAGATCAAGATGATGTCTACTTTTCGTAAAAGTGGGGTTGCCAAACTGAGTCTTGGAGGAGTTGTTTATCGGATTCTATAGTCGTGGTCACGTTGATGCTTAAATCTTCATACAAGCTGGTTGCACACACGACTACTTCACTCTAAAACTAAACACATTGAAATTTGACATCACTTTATCTGTGATTGTCACGAGAAAAAGGTTATTCGAATAGAAAAGAACCACACTGATGAACAAAAGGCAGAATTTTATACCAAACCATTTGATCGAACCATATTTAAATATCTTTTCAGAATTAATGGTATGAAAATCTAACATCAGATGGTGAATTAGAAGTTGAATACGGATCAGATGAGGAGTTTTCGTGATCCTCATCGGTTTGTCACATTTTATATAGTTTTTTTAGAATTTCATTCTTTAGAAACAAAAATCCAAAAATATGTTTTTGATTGTAGGGGAGAAATGTTGTAGAAAATAAAAATAAAAAAATGCAAAAATGTAAAAAGACATAAAAAAGACAAAAAGAGTTTTCGTGTGAATAGAGGAAATGATAGTACATCAGTGGGCTACCATAGTATGCAAATAAATGTAGTATCAAAATGTTTAAACACGTCTCACTAATGATGTGCCGAAAGGCTTCGTATATTTAGTAGATTGTTTCTGAGATATAAACATAAATGAATAACTTCTTAATTAGTGGGTTAGCATCTCTCGGATATATGGTCTTAGTACACCGAAATTTTGTTTGATTGATTGCCGGATTCTAAGATACTAGGTCTTTATAGATAATTGATATCTGGGGTATTATACAAGTTCTTATGGTTTTGCGTCAGTAATGGACTAGAACTTGTAGAATACTTTTGCTTTTAAACCCAAAAACTGCAGCAATTATCAGTTTTGAAAGATCCAACAATTGCAGTAAAAAATTCCAAATTGGAACACTACTTTTAAGACGAGCCTTCATCTCTTTGTCGGTACGGTGTACTAACCTGAGCTCTCAAGGTCTCACATTACCTAGATACAGATATCAGTTAGATATATTCACCTGTAAGATGAAATCCAGGAAATCTTGATACGGGAGTATATTCTAAGGTGGGAACATGGTTAAGTCAAGTTCCTAAAATTACCTAATGTATCTCGAAACAATTGAGAAATATGTAGAGGTTTATGTGGACAAGTATACTGACAATCTAAGTGAATTTGTTTAGTACTTAAATTCTTATAAAGGTTAACGGTACTAGTGATATGTCTCAAAAAACTGATATGATCCTCTAATACAAACTCACAAAAGTATGTCTGTAAATATGTTTGTACATAGTTTATTATTTTTCTTTTCAGAAAAGCCAAAATGATTTTCAGGTGTTTTTAGCATAATTTTGGAAAAACCAAAAACATTTTATTTCTATCTTAGTTTTGACCACCGATGATGGAAACCGGATCTTCAAAATCCAGAGATGCCGAATGCTGAGAATACCGAAAGACAATGGGTTGGGAACTTATCTGAATTAAGAAAATATTTCAAAGAGATTAAAAAGTTTATAAACTTGAAACTTTACATTGCCTAAAACATCAGTTTGATCACAAAGTGTTCAATCAAGGTCATTAACTTGGACTTGGTAGACAAATCAGTTAACCGGGGTCATTAACTTGGACTTAGTCAACTAAGTGGGTCGCTAAAACTGGTTAAAATAAACGAAATGTTAAAAATTAGATTTAACTTCGTTCAAAGGAGTTATCTTCGCACGAAGATAGTTCATTATCATTGTTACTTATGCTCTGAGCGAAGATAAAATTGCAAAACGTTTAAAGAAGTGATGCCGAAATTTCTTAGCTTGTAGTGGTCGATTCGCACACGACGAACAATGCCTACGGTAGTTTGGACCGAATTGAACTCGAATTGCACCTTAAATTGAAGTTTTCGGTAAAACAAATATAAAAACATAGATCTAGGACAATCTAATGGGCCAAAGTTAAATTTGAACATACGATTGTGTTAGTCGGCACTTTCAGGTTGTTTTAGTAACATCAATTTCACAAAAATCAAGGAAAAATTATCAAATGTGTATAAGGTTACCTTCACACAAAGGTTATTTATCTTCGCATGAAGATAAAGGGAAAAATATGTATTTTGTCATGTACCTTCGCATGAAGGTAAAAGTCCACTTCGCACTAGTTACCTTCGCACGAAGGTAAACGGTATTTTTCGAAAAAGATCATAAGTGTTTTCGCGTTTGTGTTTGTGCAGGAAAAGAAAACAAACTTCAACAAGAAACACAACATCTGTTGTGTTTTTTATGGGAGTATTCTAGAAATTGCTCCTTTCAAGTCGATATTGAATTTTACGAGCGAGTTACCGATTGTAAAAGCGCTTACAGATCCTCACAAGGCCTATCGCTCACACATAGAGAGATTCTCGGAGCATGCAAAGTTTGTACCAGAGAAGAAACTATACGATCTTTTGTGCGGATTGATAATGAAGATAAAGAGATGTTCATTACTGAAGCCCTGATTCGCAGAGTGTTAGATTTTAAAGATAAAGACGAATATCCAATGATGTATACTAAACGTATGTGCAAAGGATGCTTCTCCAGAATCGGCTATAAGGGGCATGTCAACACTCAATTCAATAAAGCTTATCTCGGAAGGCCTTACAAGTTTTTCTTACATTCTGTGATATCTGCATTAAGCCACAGGAAAGGGGGAGTGGTGCTATAGATGATTATCAGATATGCATGATCACTGCACTTGCGCTAAACAAGCCTCACAACTTCACCAAGATGATATTCGAGCAGATGAAGTTGAACATTGTTAAAGAAAAGTTTCTGCAATACCCCAGATTCGTGTAGATGATGTTGGATGATCAGTTTCCCAACTTAGTGAAAAACAAGAATGAGGTGCTACCGTTGGATCACATGACAGGATTATCTTTGGTAAGATTGAATCAGTATCTAAAGCATACTATAGAGTTCGTGGCCAGAAAGTTCTTTGGAAGATTTAAAGATAAGAGATACAAAGCACCTCCGAAGGATAAATGTAGAAATGAAGGCAGTGGTTCTAATGATGAGCCTGCTTAGATGGATGGTTATGAGCCTAAGAGAGATATGTGGTACGTGAAAGATGATGCTAAGAAACAGAGTACTTCAATAGCCAAAGCTCATAAAAGAAAGAGAGAAACAGTCCTCAGAGACGAACTACTAACTAGGAAGTAGAGATTGAGCAAAATATTGAGTAACATGTTCAAGCCAAAGTGAATGTTGAGGACGAGGTATTTTCTTCTACCTCAAATAGAGAAAAGGAAGGTGCAGGTGATGATAATGATGAAGATTCTAAGGACACATTTAACAGAGTTGAAAAAGCTGAAAGGTTGGCTCAAATCAAGAAGAAGAAAGTGGTTGGAAATGACGATGATGTGTATATTCCGTCTAATAATGATTCTGAAGCTGAAAGGCCAACTAAGAAGGCACAGAGAGTTAAGAGTAAGACTGATACACTAAAAAAGACTACTGGGTCTCACGTAGTAAAGAAAGTCATAATGAAATACAGGAGGAGAAAGACAATAGAGGTTGAAAGTGTTAAAAACCACAGGTGTCACCTGTTCATATTTCCTCACCACTACAACCACCATTGCCACCATCACAACCATCACCACAACATATCACATCCTCACATCAACTCCACCATAACCAACATATCCACAACATCAAACACCTCCACAAACTCAAACAACACCCAAACAACCAACACCTAAATCACGATCAACACCTAAATTAGCTCCGAGACAATCATTGTCAGATAGATTTTCTACAGACTTTGGTGAGATTCCATTTACAGGAGGACTTGATGAAAATTTCGATGAAGATATGTTCAATGACTCCAAAATAGTAGAGCTGGAAAGCAAGATTAAAGCCTTGGAAGATAACAAAGAAGTATTGAAAGGCAGGGTGAAATTTCTTGAAAATGATCGAGAATATATGAAAGCTGTGATCGAAAGTCTGGTGAATAATAATGATAGGTTGAAACAAGTGGTAAATGATTTTGAGGATAAACGTGCTAGGAATAATCGAAGATTTGATTTATTTTAGAAGGTATTGGCTAGCAGGTTGGGGATAGACTTTGCTGCTGAATTTGATCGTTTAGAAGTTGAAGAAGCAAGGCAAAAAGTAGCTGAATGGGCTAGGAAGGCAGAGGAAGATGCTAAAGCTTTAGGCAAGGGGAAAGAGAAGATTGACGAGGTTCCTGTGATAGAACAATATGCGGCAGAAGCTGAGTCTGTACCAGAATTTACTACTGATAGTGTTGAGAATGAGGAAGAAGTTGACGTAGATGTTGATGCTGAACCGGTAAATTTCGTACTTGTTGGAGGACTGATGGATGTTTCTGATAATTCTATGATAGAAAAGGTTGCAAACCCTAGGAGAATGTATGCTAAGATAGATGCAGAGTTAGATGGACTTGATGAGGCCGAGGAGGATGATGAACAAGATAAAGGTGTCGGTACAAAAGATAATAAAGATAATGATGAAAACGGCAACGATGACGATAATACGCAAGGTGGAACAAGGTTGATCGTCGAAACAACAAAGATTAATGAACTTTTGATTACGATGCTTATCTGAATGATTCTACTAACCAAGAAGATGATACACAACGCCAGGGGGAGCACAAAGAGCAAACTCATGATGCAGAACAGTCAAGAATCTTCATAGCTTTACCAATAACATCTGTTTCTGATTGTTATAAGCCCCGAATTTTGTATTTGGAACATAATGTTGAGGAAGACGACTTCGTGCACAGTTATACAAAAGAAGAGATAGCTATTATGTTGGGAGTTGACAAAGAATTGTTCGAGTTTGACTTCGAAGAAGAACTAAACAATATCAGTACTTTCGAGCCAAATGATTATGTTCACAAACATATACCAGATGATGATACATATGATAGGGTGATTATTGAAGATGCATTGGATGATGATGAAGCGATCAAGTATTCTTGTGAAGGTACTGATAACTTTCAAACGTTTGAATAGTTTATTCAGTGAAAAGAATGAGGATTTGTTGAAAAGAAGGATTGAAGAAAAAGTTACAGAGGGAAGTATTCCTAAACGTCCATCTAAAGAACAAATTGTTGAAGCTAAGAAGATGTGGTTTTAAGAACTACTAAAAGAAAGGAAGTTTAGGCGACCATTAGCATTCTTCATGCGCGACAAAGATAAATCTTTGGGTGATATTTTGAGTTGGGGATGGATTCCTGATTTGGATGTCTATGCGATCAAAAGGGAATATGGTGTTCAATACTTCAGATATTTGAATGATTTGAAGACGTTGTCATACTTGGATATCGAAGAGCTTATACCGACCAAGAGTATTAACTTCCAAATGAAGTTTCATGTTCAAAGATTATGGAAGTTAATCAAATACAAATCAGCTCATGGTTTTAACAAGTAGAAACCGTTGATTCCGAAGAAAAAGATAAAGATTGACAAAGTTACTAAAGAGAAAGATGTCATGCTTGTGATGAAACGGCCACGTGTGATGGAAAACATGTCGTTGATGAAGATCGAACAAGATTTCCATGAATTCTTTTAGTGGTGGCAAGTGGATTCCGAAACAAGTGAAACTGTTATTGTTTTGAAAGCTGATGACACCTGTGATATTACTAAAGATTTGAATCCAGAAATGATCGAACGAAAGAGGATATGGGGATTTTGGAGAACTACTCGTATATAGAACCGATGTGGCTAGTTAACTATTCGAAAGATGATATAAAATATTTATTCTTCAACAAGATCTGTTATGATGTGAAGGAGAAAACGCAAGTGATGCAATACTAAGGCGTGATTAATGTTTGCTGTGCGCACGGTATTAATTCAGGAAAAATGTGGGAATCAACTTGGAGAGAGTTAGAGAAAGAAGAGTTTCTGAAAGAGGAACGAAGACTAGAGAAGATCTAAGAAAAGTCTAAAGAAGCTCGATTAAGAACGTTCATGAAGTAGGCTTCTGTGACTGATCAAACGCCAACACCGTCTGAAGAGCGTAGGAAGCCGCGCAAGAATTTCTTTGGGCGTTAAAGTTACATACTTGAAGATTTTGAAGAACAGACCAAGACTACGGCAACATCCAAAAGGGGTTTGTTCGTGCATAATGACTATTTCCTACGTCTTAGGGTTGTGTCTGTATTTTGAAGTCTACCTTCGCATGAAGGTAAATTACCTTCGTGTGAAGATAAACTACCCTCACGCGAAGGTAGCATGTCTATATATAGCTAGTGAGAGTTGTTAGTGTGTAGAACTTTTGCAACTGAGACAGCGAAGCTCTGTCAGATTTCCTAGTCATTTGTAACTATTAAACATTGAATGAAATCAGTTAATTAATGAAATAATCTTGTTAATTGTCATTAATTCATATGAATTCCGCACACGGACTAGATACTCAAATTAGGACCTTTACTATTGGACAAAACGATCCTACATCAATCAAGTGAGATCGGACCGGTTCGGTTGAGCGGGCCTCCAGGTTGCGTTTGCAGGTAGCAACAAGGGGAAATGGATGAAGGGTTTAGGTTTTCGGGTTGGGTTATAATATATTTCGTGTTGGGTTTAACACAGGAACTAGTCCAGTGGTTCGCAAGTTGTGTGTTAGATCATGGGGAGCCGGGTTCGCGTCCCGCCCATGCCCCCCCCCCCCAAACCTTTTTATTTTTTTCCTTTTAACTGCTTCCAAATATTAAAAAACCATGCCCTTAAAGCTTATAACCTGATCTAACTTGTGTTTCTAACTGTAACACTTCGCATTTGTAACTTTCCGTTTTTAGTAAGATCGCTTCGTGTTTCTATTTTTGGAAAGTCCAAACCTTGTAATCGCATTTCTATTTCCAATTCATTGTAACCTAAGGTTTTGATTGTAATCAAGATTGAACAATTATGTGAAATTCACAAACTTTATTCGTGTTTAAACTTAAGATCATATGTTATTTTATGTCTTGATAAATCAATTCTAAACGACTCGTACATGCTTGTTGAATACCAAAGTCAAGCAAGACAATTAGTGGTTTCAATACAAAAATTAAAGCTTCTGGTATCATAAAAATCTTGTCACGTTTATGATTAATCATGTACATCTAGTAAGTTTTTTTTAGGTTTCAATACAAAAATTCAATCCACCCCTCACTTGATGATTTCTATATTCTTGACCATCCGGATTGCCCTTGTGACAATCTTGTGTATTGGTGAATCTTACGAAAGAGGTTGGGACGGTTATCCTCCTACCTCCATGCATGACTTATATGACTTATATGATATTTATGAATTACATGAACTCGATGATGAATTATTAACATTATATGTAAACTATATATATAAATACTTAATATAACCGAACCTTTGACAATGACATATGGTTACTTGTCCTAATATTAGGTTATTTTATCTTAGAACTAACCATCGTTACGATTGTATTGGGCATAACCCATAAAAACGCGAACACCCTTCGGGGCTTATAGTGTCAAAAACGAGCGTTAACGTCTAGAAAAATACTTTTGTCTATACATACTTTTTGGCATACTTTAAATTCCTAAAATTGACAAACTCCATCGTAAATCTAAAACTCACACACCTATGTTTCCTTATGTTTGATAACTTGGTGTTCAACCCCCTAATCAACCTAACGCTTTCACGGAATTTACTTTACAAAGTCGTGAGTACACTCGACACCCTTTTTACGTTTTACACTTTTTGGGTGCAATATGTGAACTTACCAAACTACACTAAATCACACTTTTATTCTATGAATACACACAAACAATCCATCAAATATGATTTAGTTATGTGCTACTTGACTTGTTACTTGGTATATTCTTATGTGATCTAAATGTCATTAACTTCGATCAAGCCTCCCTTAACATGTATAGAGCTATCGGAGTAACGCACTTCCCGTATTCTTGTTGTTAATGTTAAGTTTTAATCTATTATGCGGTACACTAGAGGATTGACTTGTAGTTCACATGCCTTGTTTACATTTATCTCGTATGCTAGCTATTCATGTGGATTTGTTTAAACGGTTTTTAATACTTATGCTATAATATCAAACTTGTGTACTCGCCAATACTTTGTTATTGAACTATACTTTTTAGCATGTTGCAGGTTGATGAAGTTGGTATGATGAAACTTAGTAGGATCGGCATAGAAACACGTTTAGAATGCTAAGTTAATTGTTAAGTATTGGTTGAACTTACTTGTTGTTGTTATTTGTATTCGAATTATGTTGTATTTGACAATTTGGTTATTTGAAATGGAAGGGTTGTTTAAATTAAATATTGTCACAAATAGTGTTATGATGTCTCGAGCAATCTAGTCCGTCTCACTCTGATGTTTCCGCCATCGGTTGGGGTGTGACAGATTGTTATCAGAGCCATAACTATAGGGAATTAGATAGAATTGCCATGTTCGACCTAGTCTATAGTTTAAGTAACCAACTTGACCTTTCTTGATTCATGCTTAAAATGTTAATTCTTCCTATTTGCTTCTTCCTATTTCTTTTGTCATAATATATATGCAATGTGTTTTTCCTAAGACACTTATACAAGTTACACACTTGAAGACACTCAACCTATAAACGAGACGATCTCACCAAAATAGGGGTGAAACCCGCACTTTGGTGATCACTCTCAATCCTCGAAATTCGATTTTGCATGAAATTACACCATCAAGTTAGGAGTGAAATCCACATCTTGATGAGAATTTCCATTTCATACTCTAGTGGACCCTTACCAACCAGTCGGAATTCGCTCCTCGTTTGGTAAATACCAACCACACTTAGGGTACGACGTTGCCAAGTTAGGGGTGAAACCCACACCTTGTCAACTAGTCCCACTCCTCGATTTTCATCGCGCCAAAGTTTCGATTTTTCGATCGGTTAGAGACGTGTAGTAACTGGAAGGGTAAAGTGTCGTTAATCGCTTCTTGACGAGAGCACTTTATCTATAGGCCAGAGCACGTTTCTCTAATTGGAAAGGATCTTGATTCACTTTGGAATAGTCAACGTTTCTGAACCGAAACACTCCATTTTTTATTAAGCCTATCTTTTATGCTATCTCAATTTCTATGTGTTTTAGTATTTGCTCCCTGGTTCATTTCGAACCCGATGCACGATTCGCACGCCTTTTGCAACCAAAAACAATAATAATAATTCTCTTGAACCAACTGAATTGTACTCCTCTACGCAAATCATACGTGTTTATGCTTTTGAATGCTTATATGCTTATGCTACCTATGTGAAATCACACGTGTTACATGATACTTATATGCTCAAAACAAATTCTTGTCTTTATAAAAACGCATTACGATCAAAGCCTACATCTATCTTCTATTGTCGAATCCTTTAGATGTCTTTCTCTCAAAGCGTTATGGCTAAGAGGAAGTCTAAGTCAGGGTCGAGGTCGAGGTCCTAATCCGACTCCATGTCAAAGAAGGATTGCATGAAGTTCATGGCCGAACAAATGGCCGAGCATATGGCCAAGGTCATACATGAAATCGTCAGCAAGATCCAATCTCCACCCAATGCCGACTCCAAGGCCGAACCCCCCTAAAACCACCTTCACCCACAAGCAATTTTGCTCTTGCAATCCCTTACCTTTCACCGGCGAAGTAGACGCCACCAAGTTACTACAATTGTTCGACGCCATTGAGGTCACTTTTATTCAAAGTGGTTGTCCCGACCACCTGCGTACCATGAACGCTATGGGAGTGTTCCGATCAAGGGCTCTTGATTGGTGTACTTCCGAGCCTAATGCCCGTGGTAACGAAGCCGCTCACACCCTCCCTTTGACCGAGTTTAAGAAGCTAATGGAAAGCGAATTATGCCCTCCCCACGAATGCTAACGACTCGAAAATGAGTTTTGGAACCTCAAGCAGGTGAGGAATGATAACACTGGCCTCACGGCCTGTTTTAAGAAGTCGGTGCGATGTGCCCAAGCCAAGTCGACACGGTCGAAAAGGCCGTTGCTAAATACATACGTTGCCTTCCTCCTCACCTTGCGGATCTGGTCGATACCACCTCACCCAAAACCCTCGAGGAAGCTTTTCGTTTGGTTGCTCGATTGAACAATAGCCATGTCCTTCATGAAGCTGCCAAGGCTCTACTAAGGAAAGGCCACCAAGCCACCATCGATGCCCTCACCGAGCCTACCTCACCCAAACCTCCAAGAAGCAACACCAAAGGCAAGAAGCGGAAGGCTTTGAGCCCGAACTGCGCGGTAGTCACTCCGCCAAACCCTCAACAGCTAGCCTTAGCCGTACCCAAACCCATTAAGAAGACATACACTAGACCGCATCCTAAGTGCAACACCTGTCCTTTCCACCATCCGATTACTGCCCCGTGACGCCTATGCACAGTCTGCAATAGGTATGGGCACTTCGCCCGACAATGCTGAAATGCTCCGCAAGCCCCTATCAACCAAGCTCGAGCCATAACCGCACCTCAAAACCCTAACGTCAATAAAAAACCGACCCCTCGAACCTGTCACTCGTGCTTTCTTCATATGCGGAGCCCTGAACCATTTTGCCAACAACTACCCATAGCGCAACAACAACAATAACCAGCAGCAACAGCAAGCTCGCGGCCGAGCTTTCGTCATCACAGCCGCACAAGCTCAAAATTCAAATGATGTCATATCGGGTATGTTCGTTGTTAAAAATATTTACACTAGGTGTTTATTTGATATTGGTGTGGATAAAAGTTTTGTATTCGTTGAATTCGAACCTTTGCTTATGTGTAGTCGTTCTAAGTTGCCTAAATCATTCGAAGTCGAAGTCGCTGACGGAAAATCCGTCATTGTCGATTCTGTCCTTTCAAATTGTACTCTTAATCTCAACGATCATACATTTTCTATTGACCTCATACCCATGCAAATGGGTAGCTTCGATATCATAGTAGGCATGGATTGACTTAGGCGGGTCCGCGCTGAAGTTGTTTGTTCGGAAAAATACATTCGCCTTCCCCTTCCCGATAATGATTCCTTACACGTCTATGGCGAGAAACCTTCCAAAGGTCTCAAGCTTATGTCGTTTAGTCAAGTGAACAAATACTTGCGTAAGGAATACTTCGCCTTTCTTGCCCACATTGTGGAAATGAAGGATAAGGGTCCAAGCGTGAGTGAAGTTCCTGTTGTGCACGACTTCCCTGACGTCTTCCCTGAGGATCTTCCTGGTCCTCCTCCTGCTCATTCTGGTTGACTTTCGCATCGACCTCATCCCTGGTGCAACTCCGGTCGCAAAATCCCCCTATCGTCTAGCACCCTCAGAGATGTAAGAGCTGTCTAGCCAACTTCAAGAGCTTCTTGATAAAGGCTTCATACGTCCTAGCACATCTCCTTGGGGCGCTCCTTTCTGTTTGTCAAAAAGAAAGACGGATCCTTCGCATGTGCATTGACTATCGTGAGCTCAACAAGCTTACAGTCAAGAACCGATACCCTCTTCCTCGCATCGACGACCTTTTTGATCAACTTCAAGGCACGAATTGTTTCTCAAAAATCGACCTTCTTTCTGGTTATCGTCAACTTCGAGTTCTCGAAGAAGATATACCCAAAACCGCATTTCGCACACTTTATGGGCACTACGAGTTCGTGGTCATGCCATTTGGTTTGACCAAAGCACCCGCTGTGTTTATGGATTTGATGAATCGCGTGTGAAAGCCCTATCTCGACCGATTCGTGATCGTCTTCATTGACGATATCCTAATCTATTCCAAGATGCGAGAAGAGCATGAGCGACACTTGCGTCTTATCCTTCAGCTTTTGCGTACTCAACATCTCTACGCCAAGTTCTCCAAGTGTGAATTTTGGTTAAAAGAGGTTCAATTTCTTGGTCATGTCATCAACGGACTTGGTATTCACGTTGACCCCGCAAAAATCAAGGCAGTGAAAAATTGGATTGCCCCTAAGACTCCGTCCGAAATCCGTTCGTTTCTCGGCTTAGCCGGTTATTACCGTCATTTTATCTCTAATTTTTCAAAAATCACTGTACCTCTCACTTCCTTGACTCAAAAGGATAAACCTTTTGTTTAGGGTTCCGAACAAGAGGAGTCTTTTCAAACGCTCATGGACAAGCTTCGCAATGCTCCTATCCTAACCCTTACCGATGGTAACGATGACTTTGCCGTGTATTGCGATGCCTCAAGATAAGGTCTTGGTTGCATTCTTATGCAACGGGACAAGGTTATCGCTTACGCGTCACGACAACTCAAGATTCATGAGAAAAATTATACCACGCATGACCTTGAACTTGGTGCAGTTGTTTTTGCATTAAAGATATGGCGATACTACCTTTACGGTAACTAGTGTACGGTCTTCACTGACCATAAGAGCCTCCAACATATCTTTAATCAAAAAGAGCTCAACATGCGTCAGCGTCGTTGGGTGGAATTACTAAACGACTAGGACTGCGATATCGCTACCACCCCGGTAAAGCGAATATTGTGGCCGACGCCCTTAGTCGGAAAACTCATGTTAAGAGTGTACGTTGCTACCAAAACATGGGAAAGCTTCAAGAGATTATCCGTGAGGTACAATACTAGACCGTTAATGAGGGTAACCTCGATAATGAGTTAAAGTGTGGTGCTGAAAACCAACTCGTGTGTTGATACAGTTTTGTGTATGTCGCTTGTTGTTAATTACAGTTGTAATTGTACGGTCTTTGCTCAAGTGTTTGTATAGATTTGGTCATGTCGAATAGATCGAGATATCCTTCTATCTTGATCCAGTATGACATCTTAGCTTGTCTATGTTAAACGGTTGCATGTGTGCATACCGTTTAGTCTTGTAAAAGTCATGTATGCTCACGTTCTCCAAGAATGAGAATTCTGTGCGGGTCATAGGTTTCGTACGAATCACATGTTTCGTACGAAACAATGAATGGTTTCGTATGAAACAATGTATTTCGTACGAAACAGATGTTCCGTACCAAATTCTGGAGATGTTGTCTCGTGTGTAATAGTGTGTTCCATATGTTTGGCAATGTGTTTTCGTACGAGTGACCAGCTTGAACACTATATAAGCAGACATGCACCTCTCAGTGAGAGCTAGCCCTTTGGTCCAGAAGTTAATAGAACGAGCTAGCAAACTGATCCTTTGTGTGGGATATCTAAGTTAGCATTTCTGGTGAAGACGAAGACACAAGAACACAGCAAGTTTGTTTGAGTCATATGAGCATTGTGTGTATATGTTTGTACTTGTTCTCAATCATTAATCAAGATAGTGAATCTTTGGTTACCCCGTGTTCTTTACTTTGCTTTGGTTGCATGCACACTTAGTTTCCTGTGTATTGTTTGAACAAGGAACAGGTTTAACGCCATCCGCAGGTGGGCCTACAAGTGGTATCAGAGCTTTGGCTCTTTCCTTGTTCAAAACCGGGCGTAGTGTGTCTGAGCTAGTTTGAAGATTTCTGAAGTGTTCTTGAGTCTCCAGCAGAAAACTTAAGTTTTAGATAGTAAACTAACTTAAAACTTGGTTAAAATCTGCTGCATGCAGAAAATTTTATGGTAAAATTTTTCTGAAGAAAAAAATATGCAAAAATTTGAATTTGATTAGTTTGGTAAGGCTGACATTTTCTGACTTGGATCTGGACTTGGACTGTGGACTGTTAAAAATCTGTGTTTTAACTAAAAGTGGGTAAGACAACAGGTATTTTCGAAAGAGCAGGTCTACACAAGAAAGGAAATTTCTCACCAAACCATTTCTGAAAAGATTCCTCTGAAAAACTCTGAACAAAACAATTCGTGCGACTGAAAAGTTTCATGCGAAACATCTGATCCGCATGAAACATCATTGTCCTGCATGAAACAACTGTCTCGCACGAAACATCATTGTTTCGCACGAAACAGTTGTCTTGCACGAAACAGTTGTTGTTTGTTTTTCGTGTTTTTCAAAGCTTTGTGATTTTAAGAATTTGTCATATTTTCAGATCTGTGAATTTTAAAAGGTAATTATAATTTTGAAATTTTAAACCTTTAAATTTTCATAAAACAAAAAAATAATGAGTTCTAACCTGTGGGATTGGAGTTGTTCAAGCTCAAATCAGGAGTCTTCGCAAAGCTCCGCAACATCATGGGTAAAATCTTTGATGCCACAACATAGAACAATGATCTCTGCAAATAAGTGGGCGTGTGTTGCGAATCAGAATCAAAACATCCAAACTCTGTTAATGAGCGAAAGTGAAACAGGGAGTAATAACCGACCGCCGAAGTTAAATCACATAAACGATTATCCTTCATGGAAAAGTTGTTATATGTATGTTCTCGGTCAAAACACGTAATTGTGGACTTGTTTCACTACCCCCTACAATGAAGCACTTGAAGAAGCTGGATCAAATCCAACCTCATTGGCCAATCTAGTCGAAAGTGACAAGAAAGCTTACGATCTAGAGAAAAAGGCATTTGCTATCCTCACACAAGCCCTGCATAAAGACATTTATCATCAGTTTGTGTATTGTACTACAACAAAAAATTTGTGTGACTCTTTAGAAGCAAGAGGTGAAGGTAACGCTGCTACCAGGAAGATTCGGCATGATCTGCTCAAGAAAGAGTTTGAAGGTTTCATGTTCATGGAGAACGAAACTTTGAATGATATGACCACTCGGTTTTATCATCTTCTCAGCAAAATGTACTAGTATAAAGTGTTAGCAGCACCACAAGAAATTGTGATGCGTTTTGCTGATGCTTTACCACCAAAATGGGGTCAATTTATTGATCTTTTAAAACATACAGGTGTTTTGGACTCAGTTAGTATTTATGAATTTGTGCAGAAACTGGAGAACAAGAATGAAGAAGAACTCCGAAAGGCACAACGAGTCTCTGCTCCACAAAACCCTGAAATGTATTTTGGAGGTATAAATGCAGGTACAAGCTCAAATCAGCAACCGAAGCTGCAAACCGCGTTTGTGTCAAACGTGAACCCTTTTCTACCCCAACCAGTTCAATCAAGTCAGTCTACAGGTTCGAGTAATCAAGCCTATGGACAAGCTTTTGATCCGAAAGCTTTCCTTCCACAGCCAAGGGTTTTAGCGCATAAAGCTCCACAGCAAGCTCCTCAACAAGCTTTCTATGGAAGCAACAGTCGATCTGCAAATCCCAACACTGTCAAACTTGACACTTCAAATCTCTCCAAAATCAACGTAGAAGTTGCACAAGAACATGCGTAACTTCTAAATACCATGGTCAGTGAATATTGTGGTTTAGTTGCAGGTCAAATAGGAAACATCAATTTGACAAACAAAGACTATGAACAAATTGACCGAGATGAAATGGAGCTAATGGACATCAAGTGGGCATTTGCAAGCGCTATGAGAAGAGCGAAGGATTATATGAGAAGAACGGGTAGAACCAGTTTGGAAAGCAAGAAGGATACAAAATATGGGCTGTTACCAGCTTCAACTATGGAGAAAAAGGTCACTTCAAACGGGAATGCACAAGACCCAGCAAGGAAGGAATCACAACCCCTTTCGTAATCAGTCTCAACCATCCAACACAGCACAGTACAACAATGAAAGAAGAATAGTAGTTGTTGGCAACTCTAACAACACCAATCAATCAGGACCTTCAAACACGCATAGAGCTTTGGTAGTTCAATCTGATGAAGGATGCGATTGGTCAGTACATTTGGGAACTGAGAACAACGGAAGAACTGCATGCTATGCGAGGATCGTGGATCAAATCAAGCATGATCACAGCATCAATACTCCAAATAATGATGATACATCTGGGGATGCTGGTAGTTCTGATGAAGAATGTTCAAGTTCAGATGGTTATGGATCTGATTCTAGTGAGAAGAAAGGAAGTGATGCTAAGGTTGAAAAGTTGCTGAGTGAAGCTGAGTTGTTAAAAAGTGAAAAGGTAGGTATGACGAGGAATGCAGAAGATGCGGAAAAAGAGACAGAGGAACTCTCTATAGATGGTGCAGCTTTTCCTCATCACACTGCCTTTATGGCAAATGTTGAAGGTTCTTCGAAATAGGTAAATTCTGACCCTCCTACTGTTTGCAATGACTGTGTTGAGTTGAAAATAAAATATGAAACCGTCAACAGTCATAACCAAAATTTAGTTGTTGAATTATCAAAATGCAAAAAGGCGAACTTGGCACTAACTAGAAATGAAAAAGAATACAAATCTGTAATAGAAACCCTTAAGAAAAGTGTTTCTTAATTGACAAAAACAGTTTTGAATAAACAGACAGGAATTAATAACTACATTAATCTCCTAGAAGAAACAAAGAAAGAGTTAGCCATCGCCAGATGCGAATATGATTCGATCAAACGCAGATTGGAAAGTTATTCTAACTTCCAATATGTGCTTGATCATATTATTGAAGTTCAAAAACTAAAGGGAGATGCTCAATGCATAGGGTATAAGTCGTGTCCACCCCCAATGAAACACAATTATACCAAAATGCCTGATGAAGAGGAGATGCCTCGTTTTGAACCCTTTGTACCTTTGAATCCTGAGTAATTCGCAGCAGGGTTAGGGTTCAAACTAGGCAATTCCTCTCAAGAACCAAGCAAGCCAGAATGTTCATCGTCTGATGAAGAAGAGGATGATACATCAGATGATGAATCAAGAAATGATGAGCAGGATCAGCCTCTTGATGAAAGGAAAAGAGTAGAATCTTCTGCTACTCCTAGTACTCAATATGTTGAGAATCAAGAGACCGTTCCTAATAAATTTGTGAAGACAAGTGTGTCTACACTAGAAGAAGATAATGCGTTGTATACTTTGGTTGGAGATAAGAAAATATATTCAAACAAAGATTTTCCAATTAAAAACGTAAATCCAATCTCTATAGATCAGGTTTTTGAAAAGTCAACCACCAAACCTTTAGAGAAGAAAAAGTCCACCAAATCACAACCATTATCTGCTTCAAAAGAAAATGGAAGCGAGTTGAAAAGCCTACAGTTTCTCAACCGAAGGTTGAAGCAAAAGGCTCTCGTTACCAGAAAAAGGCTAAAACTACTAATTTGTGAGTTCTAAAGGTACCGATAAAGTCGAACCTTTTCAAGGAAAATCTAATGTTGATTTTATAAAGAAAGTTAAGATTTTGAATAGAAACAGTCAAAACAATTACACCTAACACACTGATGGATGTAATGAACCTAGTACCTCAAGACCCACAAGTTCAACATCAAGCCAAGAAACACAATCCCCTAGTTTTGTTGAGAGTAAAACATGTTTCAAATGTGGAGAATTTGGCCACATTATAAAGGATTGTCAAAATCTAGCCAAATCAAGATGTATAGAGAAAGGCCCTCATGAACCAACTTGCAAACGTAAATCTGTTTCTCCGACTCAAGATAAACGAATCATTAAGGATCAAAAAGAGAAACAAAAACGTAAACAAGTAAAAGTAGTTGAGAAAGCTTTAAAATCGGATTCTTCAAAAAAGGATCAAAGATCTTCAAAGTCAATAAAACCAGACACTGATAAAACTTTAAATAATAGTAAATCTGGTAATAAACAAGGATCTTGGAAACAGAAGACCGGTAATGGTTCAAAAGGAGTTTCTCAGTTTGTTAATCATCAAGAAATTGAGATTACATTTCTCGATGATAAGGGACGACCCAAGACCACTAAGGCTTGGGTCCCCATCTCAAACTAATCTTGTTTGTGGAATGTGCAGGGTGTTCCAGGAGGAACTGTAAATAGTCATTGGATTGTTGACAGTGGAGCATCAAGGCACATGACGGGCAACTTGCGGCTCCTATATGATGTGAAAAACATAAGGGGTGGTTATGTTGCTTTTGCTGGTGACAAAGGTGGATACATCATTGGAGAAGGAATGGTCTCCAATGGTGTTGTGAGCTTCGACAAGATCAATTATGTGCGGCAAATTGATCACAATCTTCTTAATGTTTCTCAAATCTGCGATAAGAAGTTCACGGTACATTTTGATGATGCCGGATGTTATGTGCTGAAGCCTGGATTCAAGATCCCCAAGGAATGGATTCTCCTGTCGGCTCCAAGAATTAATGATTCTTGATATGAGCCAAGATATTACAACATCTGCACAAGTCACATGTTTTGTCTCCAAAGCCACCGAAAAGGAATCAATCTCTTGGCATAGACGTATGAGACACATTCACCTGAGAAAAATGAACTATTTGTTGAAGAACAATCTAGTGAATGGTGTACCAGTGAAGAATTTTCATCTTCAAGACATTTGTGTATCATGCCAGAAAGGGAAGCAAGCGAGAAAGTCCCATCCCGTGAAGAAGATCAACACTGTGAATATGCCACTGGAACATATTCATATGGATCTCTTTGGACCTATGAACACAAGACAACCTTTGGTGATTCTTATTGTCTGGTAGTTACTGATGACTATTCCAGATTCTCATGGGTCAACATGCTGGCGCACAAGACTGAAGTTCCTACTATCCTCAAGAATCTCCTTACTCTGCTAGAAAATTTGTACAATCTGAAGGTAAGGAGAATCATAAGCGACAATGGCACGGAATTCAAGAATCAAGTTATGGATGAGTACTGTTCCTCAAAGGGTATTCTGCATGAGTACAGTTGTCGATACACTCTACAACAAAATGGCGTCGCTGAGAGGAAAAATCGAACTCTTATTGAGACTGCAAGAACCATGTTAGTAGAATCAGAACTTCCCGTTCAATTTTGGGGAGAAGCTGTTGCTACTGCGTGCTACACGATGAATAGAGTTCTGACGGTGAGACATGCGAAGACATGCTTTGAGTTGCTACATAAAAGGAAACCTGATATTTCTTTCTTAGAACCGTTGGAGCTCTATGCACTATGATCGACCCACATGGAAAGTTTGGTCCCAAGGCTATCGAAGGTTTCTTTCTTGGATATGTTACTCCAAATTTTCGGGTGTGGAATTTATCTTCGAAGAAGATTGAAGAATGGGGTCAAGTCAAGGTTCAGAGATATACATAAGCTACAAGAACTCCGAGTGCTCCTTGGATGTTCGACTACGATGGGCTACTTGACTCCTTTAATCTGCCAACTTTTGATGATGCAACAGCTTCTGCTCAGATGTTATTGGAAAGTGATACTGCAGTAGACTCGTCATTAGTTCGACCAATTATTGTTAACCCTCAAGTATCGACTTCGGTTAACAATCTTGTTCAAAATGAGGAATTCGAAGACGCTGCGGATTATAATGTTTCAGCAGAAGATGATGAGTTTCATGATGCAAATGAAGCTGCCTCTGGTGCGGTTCCTGGAATTTCAAATGATACGTCAAATATTCAACCTCAAGGAACGACTGAAGGTCAGGCATCTACAACGTCATTAAATCCAGCTCTCGATGTAACTGTTGATCTTAATATCAACAATTTGGGTATCAACACTCGAGTTCCTGATGTTCCAGAAACTCGTATTCATAATATCCATCCTCAGCAGAATATTATTGGAGATGTCCAGAGTGGTGTGCAAACTCGTAATCAGCTTCGAAACAACAAGAATGCTGGATTGTATTTGGAAATCAGAGAATCTGGTGGTCTGAATGATTGGTCTTTTTCCTGCTGTGTGCCAAGTAGAACCAAAACCTTGGAAGGAGGCAATGAAAGAAGACTCGTGGGTTGAAGCCATGCAGGAAGAACTTCAGCAGTTTCAGAAGTTACGCGTCTGGAAATTGGTTGACAAGCCTGACAACTACAAGAAGATTGGTACATGATGGGTGTACAAGTGCAAGAAGGATGACCGAGGTGTTGTAGTGAGAAACAAAGCGCGATTGGTTGTTCAAGGTTTTAATCAGGTCAAAGGCATTGATTACAATGAAGTTTATGCACCGGTTGCACGACTTGAGGCCATAAGAATCTTTTTGACTTATGCGTCCTTCAAGAAGTTCACCATTTATCAGATGGATGTAAAGAGTGCATTTCTTCATGGTGTGGTAGAAGAGGAGGTATATGTTGAGCAACCGCCAGGTTTTGAAGATCCTCTCCATCCTGACAAGGTTTGGCTTCTCAACAAGAAGTTATATGGTCTTCATCAAGCTCCGAGGGCCTGGTATGAAACGTTGTCTACCTATCTATTGAAGAATGGTTTTCGACGAGGCTTGATCGACTGTACTCTCTTCATCAAGGAACAGAACGAGGATTTGCTGTTAGGGCAGGTTTAGGTTGATGATATTATATTTGGGTCTACTAACACTCGAATGTGCAAAGAATTCGAACAGGTTATGTAGGAGAAGTTCGAGATGAGCGCTATGGGAGAAATGACTTTCTTTTTAGGTTTGAAGGTTCAGTAATCAAAGGAAGGGATTTTTATCCATCAAACCAAGTACGTCGGGGATATTCTCAAGCGATTTCATATGGATGACTCAAAACCTTTGGGAACTCCATTAGCTCAAAATCATGGGATTACTCCAGGCAAAATGGGTTAACATGTAGAACCATCTCTCTATCATGCTGATCAGATCTCTCATGTATCTTACTGTTTCAAGACCTCACATAATGTACCCAACATGCCTTCTTACGTGCTATCAGTCTAGTCCGAAGGTTTCTCACTTGATGGCTGTGAAAATGATTTTTCGTTATTTGAAGGGTCGCCCTGACACTAGTCTATGGTACCCTAAGGATGATAACTTTGATATGACAGCATTCAGTGATTCTGATCATGGCGGCTGTAAAATAGATGCAAAATCAACAACAGTAGGATGTCAGTTCTTGGGAAATCGCCTAGTCACGTGGCAATGCAAAAAGCAGACTTGTGTAGCTACATCAACATGTGAGGCTGAGTATATTTCAGCTTCAAGTTGCTGCTCTCAAGTCCTATGGATTCAACAGCAAATGCGCGACTACGGTTTTGAATTTCTTACTACTCCTATTTTTGTTGATAATGAAGCTGCTTTACAGATCACTCGGAATCCTGTACAGCATTCAAAAACAAAACACATTGAGATTAATTATCATTTCATACGAGATTGTTATGAAAAGAGACTTATCGATGTTGTTAAAATCCACATTGATCACCAACGTGCCGACCTTTTTACCAAAGCCTTTGATAAATCACGTTTTGATTATCTACTTTTGGTCAATGGGATCAAGGTGAAGCCTGAGTAACTCAACCATGGCTAACTATTTTTGTAAATACTTTTCTAAAAATCTAAAACTACAAAAAGATTTTCAGTTTTATATTTTAGGGGGAGTAAATTTCAAGAAAATACAAAAATATGTCTTTTATTTACCTTCTTTGTTTAAGGGGGAGAAAATTCAGAAAAATACAAAAACAATAGAAAAACCCAAAAATGAGTTTCTTTGATAAGTTGAAGATGATGAAATTCACTGGTAAATCTGTCAGAAATGGTTAAAAGCACAAAAAGAAGATTGGTAAGTAGCTTTACTTATGATGTATCGGTAGGCTCACAATCAGACTAAAATGTGCAGGTTGATATAAACTTAACAAACAGAACGTCAGGTGGGAACCATTCATTGGCATATGGTCTTGGTACCGAAATTTCGTTTGATAGAGTGCCGAGGTTCTGAGATATATGGTCTTTATGCTGGCTTATCATCTGGGTATCATGGTTGAATCTTTTGCCGAAAAATAACGGTGGCGCAAGTCTAGAACTTCCATGATACCATACATACGTGTACATATTGCATTCGACCATCAAATAAGTGATAAAAATATCACATCCCCAAAATAAGTGATAAAATATCACAGCTTTATGCGGGAGCTAAGTTCGTCTCTTTGTCGGTACGATGGTACTAACCTGTTCACGGACTTACTCATGTGCCCTGAATGCATATGAAAATCGAGTTCCTCATCAATAAGTGATTAAATCACAAAGGGCTTGTTTTCAATAAAAAATAAGTGAGTATCTCACATCATTCATATACGTCAAAACAGATGATAAAGCAGTATACTCACCGGTAAGATTTTCTCTCATGCATATCTTGATACGGGAATGTGTCGTGATGTGGTTGAACACCGGCAAGTAAGTATAATTCATACCTTAATCATATCTCCTAATCATGATTACATCTGATAAGTCTGAACTTACGTGGACAACAATACTGATAATCATAGTTGAATACTTATCTGTTTAATTTTGAAGTTTAAACCAAATATCGTTTTTGACAAAGATTAAAATGCTGGTATGATTCCTTTACCTCGAAACTCGAAAAAGATTGTAGTTTATCTGTATATTTTGATTTTAAGTCTAGTTTACTTAGTTGCTTATGTAATTACTTTTTGAAAGTTAGCCAAAGTTGATACTCGAAAGTTTTCTACCAAGATACGCCAAAGAACCTTTTGTTTGACATCGCAACTTCATAAAGTAATATCTTGCAACAAGTAATCCATCAAAGATAACCATAATCTGAAATTCGTTTGAGTGTATGTATCTCATACAGATGAACCTGGTCATTTGATTGACTTGGTCACTTGTTTTTCTCAAATCAGATGCTGGAATTCATACGCGTGTGTGTATCTCGTTCAGGGAATACAATCATACGAAGAATTTATGATAAGTTTTTCGTGTGTATTCCCCGAGAAAGTTGTGTTCTAATTATATTTGTCTATTGAGTACAGATTGATACAAAAGAACATAAACAAAGACCAGCAACGCAGAACTGTGACAAGTCAGAAGAGGAAACAAGAAAGATTTGAAGTTTCTTAGAAGTTCGAAGACCTGATGCTCTAATCATTGGATAGCAGATCTATCAATGGATAGCAGATCTTCAGGGGGAGTTTGTTGATACTCCAAACCATTCATGTGAAGACCAACATATAAAGACCAAAGACCGAAGACCAAGCAACATCCAAGGAGGAGTTCGTTGATACAATTTTGTGTATGTCGCTTGTTCTTAATTACAGTTGTAATTGTACGGTCTTTGCTCAACTGTCTGTATAGATTTGGTCATGTCGAATAGATCGAGATATCCTTCTATCTTGATTCAGTATGACATCTTAGCTTGTCTGTGTTAAACGGTTACATGTGTGCATACCGTTGAGTCTTGTAAAAGTCATGTCTGCTCACGTTCTCCAAGAATGAGAATTATGTGCGAGTCATAGGTTTCATACGAGTCACATGTTTCGTACAAAACAATGAATGGTTTTGTACGAAACAATGTATTTCATATGAAACAGATGTTCCATACCAAATTCTGGAGATGTGTCTCGTGTGTAATAGTGTGTTCCGTATGTCTGGCAACGTGTTTTCGTACGAGTGACCAGCTTGGACACTATATAAGCAGACATGCACCTCTCACTGAGAGCTAGCCCTTTGGTCCAGAAGTTAATAGCACGAGCTAGCAAACTGATCCTTTGTGTGGGATATCTAAGTTAGCATTTCTGGTGAAGACGAAGACACAAGAACGCAACAAGTTTGTTTGAGTCATACGAGCATTGTGTGTATATGTTTGTACTTGTTCCCAATCATTAATCAAGATAGTGAATCTTTGGTTACCCCATGTTCTTTACTTTGCTTAGGTTGCATGGACACTTGGATTCCGCACTTGTGTGTTGTTTGAACAAGGAACAGGTTTAACACCATCCGCAGGTGGGCCTACATCGTGGCCAAACCCAATGGCATTATCTGCTACCTTGACCGTATTTGGATTCCCAACCGTGATAATCTTCATGACCTATTGATGAGCGAAGCTCATAAATCCGATACTTTATTCATCCTGGCGCCAATAAGATGTACCATGACCTTTAAGCGTCGTATTGGTGGCTTGGTATGAAGAAAGATATCACCTTTTATGTATCAAAGTGCCTTACTAAGATGATGCTCGAATAAAAGTCGGGGCATAATTGGGTTATCACCAAAGCTCATGATGTTTACAAAGATGTTATATTTATTAAATTCAAATTACAACTTAAATATCCAAAACAAAATTCATACAATTACAAGAAAATGAAACTACATAATTATTCCAAAGCATAAACTTGTTTATTCTTCTAGGCCTTCCTAAGTGTTTCCTGTCTCAGCTGGATCACCTGTATCATGTGTAAAACGGGGGAGATTTTGGGTCAACAAAAGTTGGCGAGTGAACCTTGATAAAACGTTTTTACTAATTTCTTGTTTTATTTAATAAAGAATATTTGTGCAATAATCACATGTGAGCAAACATATATAGATAAACAATCACAAACCACTTTGGATGAGTATATGACATGAATGATGATGTATGTGAGATCAAGGCTCAATCAAACGGAGCCGATCTAATGAGGCTCCTGATGCTCAACCCGTATCCCACGGGGAACTGATGGGCCTAATGAAATGCGTGCACTGAAAATGATAAATCCAATCTACATATAATTCACACAAGAATTGATACACATTTGATACACATTTGATCACGGATATGATGTATGCACAAGTGTTTAAATATACACCCCAAAACATGATTAAAACGGGGAATTGGTAGAGATTCACTCACAATTGGTGCGTTCTTTGATGACGATGAAGGCGCACGAATATATGATTCAATCGACGAGTGAAAAACTAATCTAGATAATAACAAAATGATTCGATACATAAATAAATTTTATTTGAGATTAATATTTTTAATTAGTGCTCTTAATGGGATTTTTAGATTTATTTTTGTGAGTTTAAGGAAATTTTCTAACTTTAAAAATCCTATTTTTAAGTATTTTTAATTAATTTTCCAATTAAATAAATAAATAAAACTAACAAAAATGGGTTGACTTTCTGACAGTTGACCGGGTCTGACCGGTCAGACTGTGTTTATTCTATGCGGCTAGTGAGGTTCGAACTCGGGACCTCTCGTATACGTGCACGCAGCTCTACCAACTGAGCTACGTGTCTAACCTGAAATATTCTCTGTTTTAATTATATATATATACTAATTAACCTTAACCTTATTTGGTTTTTATTAAAAATGATTTATATGGCCTAACCGGTTGCAAAGACCCGAAGTCGAACTCGGGACCTTAGGTTCGAGTGCGCACAGCCCAACCAGTTGGGCAGTGTGTCTAATATGTTTAACTACTGGGTTATATTCCTCTTATGTATATACTGTGACTTGATTTGGTTAGGTTTTTAAAAATGTTGGTTTTATTTCTGAAATTCGGTAACATGTGCGATTCGAACTCGGGACGTGTGTATTGTATTTGCACACAGTCCACCACTGGACTGTGTGTCTAACCCGGTTAAATATCCGTTTTTAGTTATACTAATACACATTTTCATCTTCATCTTCTTCACTTACAAAAATACAGAACAGTGAAATCCGACTATACTGTTTAATCGATCACAACTTATACTTGATTGAAATGGAAAGAAAATTAAGTGATATGGTATACCAAAACAGCGAGTTTGCTTCAGATTTCCAGCAAGATTTCATCGGCTCTGATTTGCGATTTCCGGCTGAGTGAACTGTTTAACAGTTTCGATTATTGTGTTGAGCAATTAGATTACTAATCAAGAGATAGCAAGAAAGGTTTAGATGATTGTACCGATTAGGAGTAAGGCTTCGGTTCTCCGGTGATATTCCGGCGAGTGCGGGAATTTCCAGCGACGTGTTCTGAGTGGACTAAAGCTTCAGGAGTGAGCGTGATTCTGAGCGAAAAGTTTACAAGGTGTTTGGGTGGGTATTTGTAGTGGAAACAGGCCAATTGGTTCGAATTAGAAGCCATGATTTCGCGGTCAAGATTCCAATCTTCAAGGGTAACGGTTTTGACCAAATTGGGTGTTATGCGATGATTATAACTGATGTTGAAAAAAGTTTACGCGTTTCAGTCAAGGGGAAAAGGCAACATTAGCGGAGTCTTGGTTTTTCTCCGGCGATTTCGCGTTCTAAGCGCGCGTTGATTTCCGGTTTTGATTTCGGGTTTTACTTTAAGTATTATTTGTTTCAGTATTTGTCACAAAGAAAGTGTGTGGCGGAGTGGTGTGGTGTGTGTTTGTGTTTGTGGGAGACCCGGGTTCGAGACCCGGTGGCTCCATTATATTTTCTATTCAATCATTTTTATTATTTATTAATTATGGTTTTTAAATTCTAAAATGTTTATTAATTATGTATTATTTAAAATAATCTGAACAATAAACGCAACGAAAATTTATAACTGAATACTTGGTTATTAAACGAAGCGGGTTTTGAAACCCGTTTTTCGACGAATGTTACAGTATCCCCTACTTTTAGAAATTTCGTCCCGAAATTTAAGTAGTAGTGGTAACTGGAAAGAGATGCGGGTATTTTTCGCGCATTGAGTCTTCACGTTCCCAAGTAAACTCGGGTCCTCGTTTCGACTCCCAACGTACCCTGACAATTGGAATACGACTTCGCCTTAAACGCTTCTCTCCGAAGTCCATGATTTCTACCGGTCTTTCAACGAAGTGCATCGATTCATCGACTTGGATGTCTTCTAGAGGAATATGGAGATTTTCATCGGCGAGGCACTTTTTCAAGTTTGATACGTGAAATGTGGGATGAATTCTGTTGAGTTCTTTTGGTAGGTCAAGCTTGTATGCTACAGGACCTACTCTTTCGAGTATCTTGAAAGGTCCTACGTAGCGTGGTGCTAGCTTGCCCTTCTGGACAAAACGATGATACTTTTAAAAGTACTTGATCACCAATGTCAAACTCCAAGGGCTTTCGTCATTTGTCTGCATAACTCTTTTGACGACTTTGAGCCGCTAGAAGATTGTTTCGAATTTGAAGGACCTTGTCGGTTGTTTCTTGAATTAATTCTGGACTGGTGATTTGCGCTTCCCCAATTTCGTGCCAACATACTGGAGATCGGCACTTACGACCATATAAAGCTTCGAAAGGAGCCATGCCGATACTTGAATGATAGCTATTGTTGTACGAAAATTCCACTAATGGTAGGTGAGCGTCCCAATTCTTTTTGAAGTCTATGACACATGCTCGCAGCATGTCTTCAAGGGTTTAGATGGTGCATTCAGATTGACCATCAGTTTGAGGATGAAAAGCGGTACTGAGGGCTAATCGTGTACCCAAAGCGGTTTGTACGGCTCGCCATGTTCGTGAAGTGAAACGACCATCACGGTCTGAAATGATGCTTAATGGTACACCATGACGGTTTATGATCTCGCTGATTCTCGTTCTTGAAGTCCTCGCGAATCGGAATGAAATGAGATGACTTTGTAAGACGATCGATTATTACCCATATGGTGTCATACCCACTGGAGGTGCGAGGTAACCCGGTAATGAAATCCATGGTTATGTTTTCCCACTTCCATACAGGTATTTCGGGTTGGACTAGAAGTCCTGATGGTCTTTGATGTTCAGCTTTTACTTTGGAACAGGTAAGGCACTTGGAAAAAAAAAACAGCGATATCCTTTTTCATGCCAGGCCACCAGTAGGTGTATCGTTGGTCTTGATACATCTTGTCGGCTCCTGGGTGTACAGAGTATCGTGTTTTGTGCGCCTCATTCATGAGGAAATCACGAAGGTTATCGCGATCAGGAATCCATATGCGGTTTAAATAGTATAGAATACCGTCGGATTTGGTTTCGATTTTGAGTTCAGCTCACATGACAGTTCATCGCGTACATCATTTTCCGTTACAGAAACATGTTGAGCTACTCGGATTCGATCTTTGATGTCGGTTATGATTTGCGAACATAGAAGACGAATGGAGTTCGCATAACCTTTTCGACTGAGCGCATCGGCCACTACGTTTGCCTTGCCAGGATGATACCGAATTTCACAGTCGTAGTCGTTGAGAAGTTTGACCCATCTTCGTTGCCTCATATTCAACTCCTTCTGGTTGAAGATATGTTGGAGACTTTTGTGGTCAGTGTATATTTCACACTTGGTACCATAAAGGTAATGTCTCCATATCTTGAGAGCGAACACAACGGCTCCAAGTTCCAGGTCATGGGTGGTGTAATTCTTCTCATGAACTTTGAGTTGCCTAGAAGCATAGGCTATCACTTTTCCTCTTTGCATCAATACACAGCCTAGCCCTTGCCCCGATGCGTCGCAATATACCACAAAGTCATCGCAACCCTCAGGGAGTGTGAGGATAGGTGCGTCACAAAGTTTTTGCTTTAGAGTTTGGAAGGCTTCCTCTTGTTTAGGTCCCCATATGAAGGGTTTTCCTTTATGAGTCAAAGGCCGTGAGTGGTACAGCAATACGGGAAAAATTGGCAATGAAGCGTCGATAGTAACCAGCCAAACCAAGAAATGACCTTACCTCGGTAGGGGTACGTGGCGCTTGCCATTCCTGCACTGCCTTGATTTTTGCAGGATCAACATGAATTCCCTTGTCATTGACGACATGTCCAAGGAATTTTACTTCTCCTAACCAGAATTCGCATTTTGAGAACTTAGCGTAGAGCTTTTCAGTCCTTAAGAGTGTAAGGATGAGTCGAAGGTGTCGTTCATGATCGGTTTTAGACTTGGAGTAGATAAGGATGTCGTCGATGAAGACTATGACGAAACGGTCGAGGTAGGGTTTGCATACCCTATTCATTAGATCCATGAAGACAGCGGGGGTGTTGGTTAAACCGAGAGGCATGACCATGAACTCGTAATGACCATAACGAGTCCGGAAAGCGGTTTTTGGGATATCTTCTTCGTGCACTCTGAGCTGGTGATAACCAGAACGAAGGTCGATTTTTGAAAAGCAGGTGGCGCCTTGAAGTTGGTCTAGGAGGTCATCGATGCGAGGTAGTGGATAGCGATTTTTAACCGTTAACTTGTTGAGTTAATCAACGCACATGCGAAACGTTCCATCTTTCTTCTTCACAAAGAGAACAGGTGCACCCCAAGGCGAGGAGCTAGGATGTATGAATCCTTTGTCAGTCATCTCTTGCAGTTGACTGGCCAGCTCTTGCATTTCGGATGGGGCTAACCTATAAGGAGATTTTGCGACTGGTGTAGCGCCAGGTACAAGATCGATGCAGAATTCGACTTCTCTCACAGGAGGAAGTCCTGAGATGTCGTCGGGAAAGACTTGTGGGAATTCTTTCACAACTGGGATATCTTCGAGTTTCCTCTCCTTGTTTCCCTTTTTGACGACGTGAGTTAGGAATGCGACATAGTTCTTGCGGAGATATCTTCGGGCTTGAAGGCAGGACATTAGTTTGAGTCCTTTCGAAGGGGTTTCCCCAAAAATACGTAGGGTCTGCCGTCTGCAAGAGGAATGCGAATGAACTTTTCGCGGCACACTACTTCAGCGTGATGCTGGCTGAGCCAGTCCATACCGATTATAACATCGAAACTTCCCAACTTCATAGGAATGAGGTCAACTGGAAAATCGTGATCGTTTAGAGTGAGGGTACAATTGCGTATAATAGATTTTAATGAAACGGGTTTTCCGTCAGCAACTTCCACCGTTAGAGATTCCATGAGATTAACACGAGTTTGGTTGAGGATAGGTTCAAATTCTAAGGACACAAAGCTCTTATCCGAACCAGTATCGAATAATATAGATGCATAACTACCATTGATGAGAAACGTACCGTTGACCACGTTGTTGTCAGCCCTGGCTTGATTGGCATTGATATTGAAAGCTCTCCCTCTGGCAGGTGGGGGAGCTTGGTTTACCGAGTTTGCTTGAGCTTGGGCATGGATGATGTTCACTAAATGTGGACAAGTGTTCCTGAAATGGTTTGGGTCCCCACAGTTGTAACAAGCTCGCATGGGTTGCATCATGGGGTAGTTGGGTTGGTAGTAAGTTTGGGCTACGTGTAGTGCAGGTGGTAGAAGTAAGGGTTGTTGGGCTTGACCCACTATCTGATTGTGGGTTTGGGTTGGTTGATTGCGGTTCATTCGTTGAAGAGTACGGCAGGTTTGGATGGTGTGACCCGCACGGCCACAGCTTGTGCAATGTTGGCAGGGGTTTTCGGGAGGGTGATGGTATTGACAGCGGTTGCATTTTGGGTGTGGGCTGCTATATGGCTTTTTGAATGGTGCAGCTGGAGGAGCAATTTGGGTGATTGGTGCAGCAGTGATAAGAGGGTTGGTTTGAGTGACAGCGAAATTCTTGCCATTACGTTTCTTCTTACCAGCAAACTTTGAGGATGAGACTGGGTGGTTTGTAGTTGGGGCCTCAATGGATGCTTTCTTTTCTCATCTTTGAATTTTCCGTTTCGAATGCGATTCTCAGTGAGTTCTGTAGCTAATTCCATTGCGGCTTCAAGTGTTGCAGGCGAAGTGCTTAAAACCGAGTCTTGAATTTTCGAGGGAAGACCTCGAATGTAATGTTCAACCAAGCGGTACACGGGGGTGAACAAATTAGGGATCATCTGGTTCAGCTCGAGAAATCTCTTATTATAGGAAGTGTGATCTCCTTCCTTTTGTTTCAGTGAGTGGAATTCGTCTTCCAGCTTTTTGATTTCGCTTCTTGGACATAAGCGTCTTGTCATGAGTTCCCCTAATTCTTCCCATGTTAAGGCCATGGCATCTTCAACTCCTCGCTTACCTTTTTCCGTGTTCCACTAGGTAAGGGCTACCCCAAACAGTCTTCCAGTTGCATAATGTACCTTACGGTCCTCGGGACAATCGCAATTGAGGAAAGTGTTCTCCATTTCTTCAAACCAGTGAAGGAGGGCGATAACACCTTCGGTCCCTTCATACTTTGGGGGATCACAAGATTTGAAGTGTTTGTAGGAGCACTTTTTGGAAGGAGGGTTGGCGACGCTCTGGTCTTCTTGATTGGGAGGGTTGATGGGATTTGCGGTGAGAGCTTGTTGAACTTGAATCACGATGTCAGGAAGTACTGCGGCCATTTGTTTAGCAATTTGTGTGGCCAAGCGTTCATTTGATCTTCCTGACGTTCTACCTCCACGTAGTTGCCTAGCCGACATCTACAGGAACATACATAGGAAGATTGTGAGTTTAAGAATTTTCTAGGTGTCATGTGTCGTAAAAAGAATGAAAAACAACATAATTGGCAATAATTTAACTACATCCATAGGATGTCTTGGGTTTGCTCATGTTTGGGCCTCCAATGTCCCCCATACCATCGCCTGTGTAGTCATGTGGGCCCCCATGACTATTGGGCTTGGTAGGATTCACATTGGTGTTGGCGGATTAACACTCGCACCACCCGAATGAAAATCGTAAAATATTATTGCGAGATGTATGGTAGGAGGGTGTCCAGGTGTAGACACAATGACAACTCAAAGTGGGGTTAAATCACACGACGTTTGGTATAGCATGCTTTGGCCTAATAGGTCCTTCGTACTCTCATCGTTAGTCCCCAGGTAGGCAAACTGGTCCTTTATTTTGGATTTATACGAATGCCAAGCCTAGACAGGACGTTCCGACTACCGGTACTCGTACCCTTCCAGTTACTACATGCCCGTCATGAGAACTCACTTTGATGTTATTTGAAAAATACAAAAATCATTGCAAAAATCATGCGAATCGTGAGGCGTGTGCTCTCATGGATATGATATGTTATGAGGATATGATTCATGATGAGCATTGCATATTAACATGTATTTGTGAGCATGCTTGTATAACATTGAGTGTGAAAATAAATATAAAGCATATAAACATCAGGAATTTTGTATGTAACGCATAAACATTTTAAAATTTAATCAACTATAGTATAGGCTCTAAGTGTCTAATAACCTGTCCTATGTCCCTATAGTCACAAGCTCTGATACCAATCTGTCACACCCCGACCCGCAGCGGAATAAAAGACGGGGCATAATTGGGTTATCACCAAAGCTCATGATGTTTACTAAGATGTTTCATATTTATTAAATTCAAATTACAACTTAAATATCCAAAACAAAATTCATACAATTACAAGAAAATGAAACTACATAATTATTCCAAAGCATAAACTTGTTTATTCTTCTAGGCCTTCCTAAGTGTTTCCTATCTTAGCTGGATCACCTGTATCATGTGTAAAACGGGGGAGATTTTGGGTCAACAAAAGTTGGCGAGTGAACCTTGATAAAACATTTTTACTAATTTCTTGTTTTATTTAATAAAGAAAATTTGTGCAATAATCACATGTGAGCAAACATATATAGATAAACAATCACAAACCACTTTGGATGAGTATATGACATGAATGATGATGTATGTGAGATCAAGGCTCAATCAAACGGAGCCGATCTAATGAGGCTCCTGATGCTCAACCCGTATCCCACGGGTAACTGATGGGCCTAATGAAATGCGTGCACTGAAAATGATAAATCCAATCTACATATAATTCACACAACAATTGATACACATTTGATCACGGATATGATGTATGCACAAGTGTTTAAATAAAATAAAAGAGTTATACGACACATGATACACCCCAAAACATGATTAAAACGGGGAATTGGTAGAGATTCACTCACAATGGGTGCGTTCTTTGATGACGATGAAGGCGCACGAATTTATGATTCAATCGACGAGGGAAAAACTAACCTAGATAATAACAAAATGATTCGTTAAATAAATAAATTTTATTTGAGATTAATAATTTTAATTAGTGCTCTTAATGGGATTTTTAGATTTATTTTTGTGAGTTTAAGGAAATTTTCTAACTTTAAAAATCCTATTTTTAAGTATTTTAATTAATTTTCCAATTAAATAAATAAATAAAAATAATAAAAATGGGTTGACTTTCTGACAGTTGACCGGGTCTGACCGGTCAGACTGTGTTTATTCTATGCGGCTAGTGAGGTTCGAACTCGGGACCTCTCGTATACGTGCACGCAGCTCTACCAACTGAGCTACGTGTCTAACCTGAAATATTCTCTGTTTTAATTATATATATATATACTAATTAACCTTAACCTTATTTGGTTTTTATTAAAAATGATTTATATGGCCGAACCGGTTGCAGAGACCCGGAGTCGAACTCGGGACCTTCGGTTCGAGTGCGCACAGCCAAACCAGTTGGGCTGTGTGTCTAATCTGTTTAACTACTGGATTATATTCCTCTTATGTATATACTGTGACTTGATCTGGTTAGGTTTTTAAAAATGTTGGTTTTATTTCTGAAATTCGGTAACATGTGCGATTCGAACTCGGGACGTGTGTATTGTATTTGCACACAGTCCACCGCTGGACTGTGTGTCTAACCCGGTTAAATATCCGTTTTTAATTATACTAATACACATTTTCATCTTCATCTTCTTCACTTACAAAAATACAGAACAGTGAAATCCGAGTGTTCTGTTTAATCGATCACAACTTATACTTGATTGAAATGGAAAGAAAATTAAATGATATGGTATACCAAAACAGCGAGTTTGCTTCAGATTTCCAGCAAGATTTCGTCGGCTCTGATTTGCAATTTCCGGCTGAGTGAACTGTTTAACAGTTTCGATTATTGTGTTGAGCAATTAGATTACTAATCAAGAGATAGCAAGAAAGGTTTAGATGATTGTACCGATTAGGAGTAAGGCTTCGGTTCTCCGGTGATATTCCGGCGAGTGCGAGAATTTCGGGCGACGTGTTCTGAGTGGACTAAAGCTTCAGGAGTGAGCGTGATTCTGAGCGAAAAGTTTACAAGGTGTTTGGGTGGGTATTTGTAGTGGAAACAGGCCAATTGGTTCGAATTAAAAGCCATGATTTCGCGGTCAAGATTTCAATCTTCAAGGGTAACGGTTTTGACCAAATTGGGTGTTATGCGATGGATATAACTGATGTCGAAATCAGTTTACGCGTTTCAGTCAAGGGGAAAAGGCAACATTAGCGGAGTCTTGGTTTTTCTCCGGCGATTTCGCGTTCTGAGCGCCCGTTGAATTCCAGTTTTGATTTCGGGTTTTACTTTATGTATTATTTGTTTCAGTATTTGTCACAAAGAAAGTGTGTGGCAGAGTGGTGTGGTGTGTGTTTGTGTTTGTGGGAGACCCGGGTTCGAGACCCGGCGGCTCCATTTTATTTTCTATTCACTTATTTTTATTATTTATTAATTATGGTTTTTAAATTCTAAAATGTTTATTAATTATGTATTATTTAAAATAATCTGAACAATAAATACGCAACGAAAATTTATAACTGAATACTTGGTTATTAAACGAAGCGGGTTTTGAAACCCGTTTTTCGACGAATGTTACATACGTGAAGATTATCGAGTTGAGAAATTGGCCCGTATCTAAGGGGTGAAGTCATTTGTCGTCACGGTGTCCCCATTGATATTATTTCGGACAATGATGGTGGTTTCATGTCTCGTCTTTGGCAAACATTTCAAAAAGCCCTTGGTACTCAACTCAATCTTAGTACTGCTTTCCATCCTCACTCTGATGGTCAAACCGAGCATACTATCCAAACTCTAAAAGACATGCTTCGTTCTTGCGTAATTGATTTTGGTGGCAACTGGGACATACACTTGCCTTTGGTCGAATTCTCGTACAATAACAGTTACCACGCGAGTATTCAAATGGCACCTTTCGAGGCATTGTATGGAGGCAAGTGCCGATCGCCTATTTGTTGGGAACGAGATCAAGGAAGCTCAAATCACCGGTCCTGAGCTTATACAACAGACGACGGACAAAATTTTACAAATTCGGGACAACTTGCTAAAAGCTAGAAGCAGACAAAAGAGCTATGCAGATAAAAGATGCAAGCCTTTGGAATTCAACGTTGGTGACTTTGTAATTCTCATGGTATCTCCTTGGAAGGGTGTGGTCCGTTTCGGGAAAAAAGGAAAGCTAGCACCTTGCTAAGTGGGTCCTTTTAAGATTCTAGAAAGAATTGGCAAGGTAGCCTACCGACTGGACCTATTGCAAGAGCTTAACAACGTTCATCCTACCTTCCATGTCTCAAAGTTGAAAAGATGTCTCGCCGAAGAAGGACTCCAAGTTCCACTTGAAGATCTTCAAATCAATGAGACTTTACACTTCGTGGAGAAACCAGTCGAAATCATGGATCGAGACACTAAGCAACTAACGTAGTCGAATTCCTATCATGAAGGTTCGATGGGAAGGAAAACATGGCACCGAGTTTACTTGGGAACTTGAAAGCGACATGAAGACTAAGTATCCGCAATTGTTCGTTGCATCTTCCTAAATTTCAGGACGAAATTCCCTAAAGGAGGGGAGATTCTAACGCTTCGCATTTGTAACTTTCCGTTTTTAGTAAAATCGCTTCGTGTTTCTATTTTTGGAAAGTCCAAACCTTGTAATCGTATTTCTATTTCTCATTCATTGTAATCTAAGGCTTTGATTGTAATCAAGATGAACAATTATGCGAAATTCAAAAACTTTATTCGTGTTTAAACTTATGATCATACGTTATTTTGTAGCTTGATAAATCAATTCTAAATGACTCGTAAATGCTTGTTGAACATTTATAAGTCTTAATACACGTTTATGATTAATCATGTACATCTAGTAAGTTTTTTTAGGTTTCAAAACACCCTATCACATGATCTTAGACTACCATATGACCTAGACTTATGTTACAATAATGTGCAATGTTTAAAAGATTAAAATACATCAAATATATAATTAGAAGAACAAAAAAAGAAAAGTAAACAACTTGCGGCTGTTTCAACTCACTTCACTAAATGTAGCCCTAATCTTAACCCTAATTCCCCCTCTATATAAACAAGTCTTCCTCCATCCCTTCCACACTTTTACAAGCCTCCAAACACCTCAAACAACCCTCCTAACTTCAGAAACTTTCTGCTGAAAGAAAGCAGATTGCAAGTGAGTTTCAACTCACTTCTCATCTTCTTCTAGCCTTGTTTTTCTTTCTAACACTCTTGGATAACCTCTAGGAAGGTTCTCACAAGTTTGCTTGGGCAAACTAAGGTGAAATCCCACCATTTTGAGGTCCAAAAGTGTGTAAACTTTCAGCCCAATTTTTATCTTTTTAAACTTCAAGATTTTCAATGTTTTCTTCTTGTTTTCTTCCTCAACATTGTTTGCTAAGCCCTATGGATGTTACCATAGGTTTTCCATGGAAAACCAAGGTGGAATAACACCATTTTTGGGGCCAAAATTTGTGTTTTGGAAGTTAAACTTATAAAACTTTTTCGAACTTGTTTTTAAATATAACAACTCTATGTTACTTATGCCTCTAACCAAGTTTATGGTTAGTGTGTTAGCTAGACTTGTTCAGACACAATCAAGAGGCATAACATGTCTCTAAACTTGTGGTTTTAATAGGATTTAAAACCCACAAGTGTTGTGCCATCCAAGCTTACAAGCTTGTGTTGGTGTAGGAGTGATTACATGGAGGCCTTGGCCATCCAACTTTTCAATCCACCCCTCACTTGATGATTTCTATATTCTTGACCATCCGGATTGCCCTTGTGATAATCTTGCATATTGGTGAATCTTACGAAAGAGGTTGGGACGGTTATCCTCCTACCTCCATGCATGACTTATATGACTTATATGATATTTATGAATTACATGAGCTCGATGATGAATTAGTAATATTATATGAAAACTATATATGTAAATACTTAATATAACCGAACCTTTGACAATGACCATATGGTTACTTGTCCTAATATTAGGTTATTTTATCTTAGACCTAACCATCGTTACGATTCTATTGGGCATGACCCATAAAAACGCAAACACCCTTCGGGGCTTATATTGTCAAAAACGAGTGTTAACGTCTAGATAAATATGTTTTTCTATAAATACTTTTTGGCATACTTTAAATTCCTAAAATTGACAAACTCCATCGTAAATCTAAAACTCACACACCTATGTTTCCGTGTGTAGGATAACTTGGTGTTCATCCCCCTAATCAACCTAACGCTTTCACGGAATTTACTTTGCAAAGCCGTGAGTACACTCGACACCCTTTTTATGTTTTACACTTTTTGGGTGCAATATGTTAACTTACCAAACTACACTAAATCACACTTTTATTCTATGAATACACACAATCAATCCATCAAACATGCTTTAGTTATGTGCTACTTGACTTGTTACTTGGTATATTCTTATGTGATCTAAATGTCATTAACTTCGATCAAGCTTCCTTAACATGTATAGCGCTATAGGAGTAACGCACTGCTCATATTCTTGTGGTCAATTTTAAGTTCTAATCTATTATGTGGTACACTAGAGGATTGACTTGTAGTTCACATGCCTTGTTTACATTTATCTCGTATGCTAGTTATTCATGTAGATTTGTTTAAACGGTTTTTAATACTTATGCTATGATCTCAAACTTGTGTACTCGCCAATACTTTGTTATTGAACTATACTTTTTAACATGTAGCAGGTTGATGAAGTTGGTATGATGAAACTTAGTAGGATCAGCATAGAAACACGTTTTGAATGCTAAGTTAATTGTTATGTTTTTGTTAAACTTGCTTGTTGTTGTTATTTGTATTCGAATTATGTTGTATTTGACAATTTGGTTATTTGAAATGAAATGGGTTGTTTAAAATAAATATTGTCACAAATAGTGTTATAATGTTTCGAGCAATCTAGTTCGTCTCACTCCGATGTTTCTGCCATCGGTTGGGGTGTGACACTAACATGGTTAAGTGTTTCCTTTATAATTACCAATTGTACTAACCGAGTCTTATTATATAATTAATGTTTCCAATTCGAAAATAATTGTATTAATCAAATAAATACACGAGATATTAAAAATAGTAACACATAATAAGAAATCTCATTTAATGCATTTGCGATCTGATTTATAATACGAGTCGGGTTTCCAAGATATGTTTTTGGCGGATGTTACAACAGCAGCAACAACAACCCCACCAACACCACCACCGACGACGACAACAACGACAACGACAACAACCACCACAACATCACCAACCCCACCAACACAACCAACACCAGCAACAACAATAACGACAAGAAATGTCATTTTTGTCCTTGAGCTAACTAAGTTTTTTAATTTGGATTTCTTTTCAGACTGAAATGGCATGCTTTGAGAATGTTAAGGAAGAAAATGATACAATTTCTAAAATGTGGTCTGAAATGGCAAAAGTGGACAAACCATATGTACGTAAATGGCACCTAACTCTAGGGGTGTTTATCAAATAGAATATCGAATTTTTTAATTGCTCGAATTAAATTTCCAAATATTTTTTTGCTTGAATTTGATTTTGATTTGAGTTCAATTAAGAAGGAGCCAAATCTATTCAAATAAAAATCCCGGTTCGAATTTGATTAAAAATTAGAGATTAATTTATACTATTGCCATATAGAAGTTTTCTGTGTATTACATATAAACCAATAGGGTAGTTATTGGGTAGTGGTACATTGGCAAAAGAAAAGTCTTTAAATACCTGAGTTTGGGAGGGGAAGGTTTCAGGTTCAAGTCACATAGATGAAATGGATTAAAAGAAATTTGTCGTTAAAAAATGTATTATATATGAAAATAAAAAATAAATATGTATAGTTTTAATTCGAATTTCGAATCTAATTTAAAATTATAAACTCGTTTTTGATTTACTATATTCAAATTGAATCGAATTTCAAATTCTTATAATAAAAATGAATTTTTGATAATCAAATCGAATTAGATCAAGTTTCAAATTTTCGAATTTGAAACGAATTCTGAATACTACCAGTTAACTCTATATGTATTATAAGGTGTTAAAAAAGAGAAAAAAAAGTGTACGACCTATTACATAGGCAATTAAAATATCATTGTTTGTGTTATACATCTTTTACCTATGCTATAGTGACTTTGTTTTATACATGTGTAATATGTAATAAGTACATACAAAACTTTTTTTTTAATTTTCTTTCCTATTTTTTATAAAAATATTATATATTATACATGTTAAATAAGTTTAAAAAGATGATTATTACATTGTGTTTCATGGGTTTCGTCTTCTCAAGTGTTGTTTTAATACATCCATCCATTCATCTCTATACTATAAATATATACATCTTTAATAAATTAATTTTTAATTTATTTGATTTTCCTTTAATAACTTGGATCCATTATGTTTTTATTTTATCAAAAACTAAATAAGAAATTGTGTTTAAATTTTCTTTTTCGACGTTCCAATATAAATTTAGTTGAAAACAGAGTTGTATTCATAATAAAGTATATATTTTAGTATCGTAAATCATAGCGAGAACGTGACAAACCAAACCGATACAGACATAACAACGTCTATACCAGTAAAGGTATTATCCACCAATATTCATTTTTTTTATTTTGATAGATATTACATTTTTTGAAGAATATTTTCTTAAAATGCCGAATATACCATAAGATATACTTATTTTTATATATATGGTTTATTTGAAACCGAACCACAACGACGCACAGACGCAAAAAACTAATTGGGAGGCGCCGGGCCACAAAGGCTGGTGTTCCCAAAGCCCTCGCTCGGCCCTGAATGGCTCGAGAGTTTCACTCTGTCTAGCCTAACAAAACTGTTACTCTAAATAGCAGCAATGTCCCTCACATTATGTCACATGGCATTTTCCTTCTTTTTTTTAAGTTTCATTTACACCCTTATACTTTAAATAATGTATGTTTTTAACTTATTTCAGTTTTTGTTAATTTTATTTTACTCTGATAACTCTTGTTCGTCAATTTATATGATAATACATTTTTTAACTCACTGTGTTCAAAATAGAGTTGTTTTGCAGCGTAAGTTATACCAAGTATCGATAATGTAATTATACTGTGAGGAACGACCATTATTTGTTTTATGTTTTTTATCGATAGAAAATACGACTTTATTTTATATAGTACTTATTGAAAAAATATTATATAGAATGTAATTATATTATATAGAGGTACTATTATAGATAAATATTTAAATATCTAATTAGAAAACTTAAAAATTTCTAATGAGCTCCAGCTAGACTCACCACATTTACACATCAGAATCCTTAGCATTCGTATTGTCTTAATTTAATTCAAGTAGGTTTCATTAGTCATTATCAAAGTTAATTTAGTCATTATCGAAGTTAATAATGGATATACGAAGATGACTAACTATTTTAGAGGCTGTTTGAGAACTTTTAAATGGGTAAGTAATTATCAGTAAGAGGTCTCAACCATTATTTGTTGAATCAGTAAGAGGTTTCAACCATAAGAGGCAGAATAATACTTAACCATTCAGAGGCAATTGTCTTATCAATTCAAATAAGAGCTCTTAACCATTCAGACTTAGTATAACGCTTAACCATTCAGAGACAAATATCTGAATCATTCAGATATGTACTCGCAAAACAAAGAACCATTAAATTTTAAGTGTTAAACCAGTAAACGATCTAAACCACTAAAAAACTCATTAAAAACTAAACAAACAACCCTTTAGTTTTAGGTCACTAACTATTGTGAACCACATTTACAAACATATTAGCGCAAACTAATAGTGATATGACCTAGGGTTAGATGTTTAGTTACGACATGAATAACAAACAACTATGCATAATTATTTATGTGTCAGCCTTATCGTAACATAAATGTTACTAATAACATTTTAACAACGAGGATGATAATACAGGTGTGTAGTAGATAAAGTTTCATAACTTTCTATCAATCATTATTTAATTATTTTTTTTAATTTTTTATTTAATCTTTAAATTAATAAAACTAAGAATAAATAACATTTCATAAATTAAAAAAAAACATTACAATAATTAAATAAACATTACAATAAAATTAAAAACCACTCTAAAACGCAAAGTACATATTTTTTTTATAATTGTTTTTCGTTTTAGAGTCATTTCCAACGCCTTTCCGGTTACATGGTCATGCGACTTCGAGTAAAACTCAAAGTCTCTTAAATTGTCTATCCCTCGTAAACTCGATTACTTCCCAGTTCTCTTGCATATGTTGAGCCCCGAGGTCACGTATGTGTTGAAGGCGTTGGTTTATCTTGGAAAACGTGTTATTCAAGTCGGATCCTCCAGATGATGACTCTTGTCTCCTAGATTTCACACCGCCTCTTCTTCCGGGTGGTCGTGGTAGCTCAGTCTCGTGCTCATCTGTCCCTTCCTCCCTCGTAAATAACAGATTAACATCGTTTAAGTCGACGTTTCGAACGACGGATGTTGGTGTTTCGGGTTCACCCGAGTTGGAGGTTTTTGACTTTTTTGTCGGCCTTCTATTTCCCGACCTAGCGAAAGAAGTTCCTACCGTCGTAGAGACATTCGCCCATTTAGAGCTATTATAAAGAAGCTTCCAAATCCTCATGTGTGGGAAATTCACTCATGCCACATGATATTCTCTTAAAGTCGACTGCATTATATCCTCGTCGCTCTTGACGCTTTTCCAACCATTTCTTTGACGTTGTTAAATCAATTGAAATCTTGTGCATTAGTTGTTGATATCGGTCCACTTTCCTGATATTGAATTCCGTTGCCGGTAATCGTCCCCTTGTCAACGAGACCAAAGAACAGTGCTTGGATTCGTTTCCAAAAGTCAAATTTATTTTGGTTGTTTGCTAAAAAAGGCAGATAAATAATAAGTACAATTTTTAATAAACAAGTTATATTTTAAATAAAAAATAAACAAGTCTATAAAAAATCTTACAAATATCGGGATCCTCCGATACATCGACCCAAGCTCGGGCCAATGCGTACACCTCTTCATCATCCCATGGTTGCATGTTTTTTTGGCCTGGATCTCGGTTGTTTCTTTCTTTTTATGTAACAACTGTTTGTTCTGTTTGATAATTTGGTTCGGTGGTGTCTCCGTTTGTGTCTCTGGCTCCTCCTTATCCCGTTGTGTCTTCGTTTGTGTCTCCAGGTTGAAGTCGGGCTCGTTTTGTGATGAGTCGAAACCTTGTGATGAGCCATAACCTCCCATGTTGATGTTTGGATTCCAACAATATTGATTTAGGTCGCATGAGATGGATTGGTTCAATAGGTTCATGAACCCAATATGGTTGTGATTATACTCGACAAACCCATTTCCATAGGCGGTTGGTCGGGTGGGAACCGGAGCAATGGGTTGGTTAGGAGCGTTCGTTTGGCTCCAATGGCCGGTAGATCGAAGAGGAACGAAACCAGGTGATATGCGCCAAATGTAACATATAAATTATATCAAATAAGGTATAAAATCAACCCATTTTTATTACTAAAGTTGGAAAACGCCCGCTTCTTTGTGTACTTTTGATTTTCAGGATTAAAAAAGCTTAAATGTACAAAAGCATTAAATTAACGGCAAAAACCAGCATAGATACAAAAGAAGGAAAAATGATACACTATACCAACTCTCCAAGCTTGACCCAAGACCAAAAACAACGGGTCGTGCCCCATTCAAGGTTCCAAAAAGGAGAAGACAAACAACAGCATACAAGAGACACGGGGCCGTGGTCAACTCCCAGTTACGCAAAATCTTGGATAGTACAATGGCCACGGTGCTGTCTTAGTGAGAAAAGGAGCCGTGTGAGCATCTGGTCTAACAAACTCCTTAAATGAATACAAAGAAAAAGGAAGACACGGGGTCGTGTTAACAGTCTGTTTCCAACTATAAAAGGAGGTGCTTGGTTCTATTCTAACTCATCCCTTCAAACTACTTCTCTCACACCTGCCACCACTCCACTACCACAATACCACCATCATCCACCACATTCATCCATCATCCATCTTTAGAGTGTGTGTAGTAGTCTCGGGATCCAAGATTAATCATAAGAGGTTTTGTCAAACAAAGGCCATGCTTGGCTAATCTCTTACATCACTTGGTGAAGAAAAGTTATTTATGTATTACTTTTGATTTCCAAGCTTTGGTTAACTTTTTAATTGGTATTTATTAATGACTTTAATAACTAGTTTTTTTATATTGAAAGTGAACTTTACTCTATCATCTCTTCATGTTTTGTTGATTCACTCAGTCGTATCTTTAAAGTCTACATAAGCGCGTTAACTGTAACATTTGTCAAAAACAGGTTTCCAAAACCCGCTCCGTTTTGTAATCGAATATCAAGTTATAAATGTCACGTTGTATATTTATGATTATTTTGATTTTTAATGATACATAATTAATAAACAAACTAAACTATAAAAATTATATTTGATAAAAAGTGAACAAAATAAATAAAAATGAAATGTTGCTGCCGGGGATCGAACCCGGGTCAGCCGGAACCGAAATCCAAAGACTTAACACACACACACATCACCACTCTGCCACTTGTTGTTTTCTGTCAACTTAGGGAAACAAATAACACTTATACACAAACCTACTTTAAACCGGTTGCGCCAACTAAGAAACCGAAATCGGCAATTCAACCGTCTAATCGTTTGATTAATCGCACCTTCAGGTTTATAACCGATGCACCGACGATTTTTAATCAATTCAGATTGAATGAACTTCAATTTTGATCATCATCGGTTTTTATAACCGAAAATAATCAAAGTCCAAATTACTTCAATCTTAGATCTCTCCTGCGACTCAAAATACTCTAAAAGACCTTCAATTGCATTTCCGCAACTTTACAGTCCACCTGAGAAGCTTAAATCAACTCGCCGGAAAAATTCAGCGAGTCGCCGGAAAACCGAGACTCACATCCACACGGTAATTCCTTCGACTCTTTCTGTTTCAATCATGTGATTAATCGGTCACTAACACAACTCCACCATCAGAATCAATCCTAGTCAACGTTTGTCGAAAATCCTACATTCGCCGGAAAACTTCTGAAACTTCCGGAAACACACCGAGAACTGGTATGACCTTTCAAACTTCTGTTAAACTTTGATTAAGTGCCTCAACTTCACAAATAATCGAACAAAACTGTTAATTGATTTTAACAGCCAGAGTTCACTTCCAGAACCGACGGACCTCTGCCGGAATTCTGTGAACAACACTGATCGGTACGTCTTTTTCCCTAAACTCTCTCCATTCTTTACCTTTAAATTACTTATAATGTTTGAAAATCGAATATGACATGAATCAGTAAAAAACAGTTGGACTTGGTTTTCTGGGTAAAATTAACGAAGAAGACGAAGACGCAGTATAACATAAGACTAATAAAAATCGATATAATGAACGGGTTAGACACACAGTCCAGCGGTGGACTGTGTGCAAACATATACACATACGGCGCGAGTTCGAATCCTGTCCCAGCTTTACTCTCTATGTAATAAAATGCCTTTTTGATTAAAGCTGAACCGGGTTAACCCCGTTAGTTGTTAAGTATAATAAAAACCGAGATATTAACCAGGTTAGACACACAGTCCAGCGGTGGACTGTGTGCAACACTAAGTCGCACGTCACGCGTTCGAGTCTGGTTAACGGCACCGGTTCGATGATTTAAAATCTTTTTCTAAAAACAAATGAATTTTGAATAAACCGAATTAGTATATAAATATAATTAAAAACAAGATTATTTCGGGTTAGACACGTAGCTCAGTTGGTAGAGCTGCGTGCACGCGTACGGGAGGTCTCGGGTTCGAGTCTCACCCAGCGCATACTTGCACACTGACCGAACCGGTCAACAGGCCAACAAGTCAACGGTCAACGGTCAACGCAAAAATAAACAATTTTTTTATATTTTTATTTATTTAATTTAATTTAAAAATCAATTAAAAATACTTAAAAATAACATTTTCAAAGATAGAAAATAGCCTTAAACTCACAAAAATATATCTAAAAATTCCATTAAAATCCTTAATAAAATCCACTCATTTACTATATTTTTCCATTATTATTTAGGTTAGTAATTCTCGTTGTTCAACTCTCCCGACTCGTGCGCATCTCATCATCTCCATTCAAACGCACCCAATGTGAGTGAATCTTACAAATTCCCCGTTTTAATCACGTTTTGGGGTGTATCATGTGTCTTGCTATATATTATATTTAAATCATTGTGCATACATCATATCATGAACATGTGTATTCAGTTTGTTTCAACTGTTGTGTGGTTATCGTTAGATGCAATTTATTATTTTCAGTACATGCAATTTCATAGGCCGTCGCTCCCCATTACATTATGAGCGTTGAGCATGTTCCCCATTACATTATGAGCGTGAACCTGGCGTGCCCACATACGATCGGCTCCGTTTGATTGAGCCTTGATCGCACAGACATTTTCATTTTCAGTACATGCAATACGATCGGCTCCGTTTGATTGAGCCTTGATCGCACAGTTTCATTCATGTTATTTATCGTATGATGTTGGTATGTTAATGTATGCTATCATGTGTTATTGTATGTTATAGTTGTGATTGCTATTGCTACTGCTTGGTTATTTACATTTGCTCATTTATGATTATGCACAATTTTTCATTGATAAACTAACAAGAAAATCAATAACAAATGTTTATCTAACAAGGTTCACTCGCCAACTTATGTTGACCCAAAAACCCCCATTTTTACACATGATACAGGTGAACCAGCAGCAGCCAGAAACACATAGGATTGGACTAGAAGAATAAAATGATTTAGAGTTTGGGATTGTTATGTTTGGTTTATTTTCTTTGTATTGTATGGACATGTTTGGATATTTGGAAATGTAACTTTGACTTTAATAAATGTGAAACATATTAGTAAATATCATGAGCTTTGGTGATAACCCAATTATGCCCCGACTCTTATTCCGCTGCGGGTCGGGGTGTGACAGATTGGTATCAGAGCCATGACTACAGGGATATAGGATAGGTTATTAGACCCTTAGAGCCTATACTATAGTTGATTAGAAATTTTTACGATTTTTGTGTGTTACATGCCAAATTTCATGATGTTTATATGTTTTATGTTAAATGTTACATTCAATGTTATGCAAGCATGTTCATAAGTATATATTATCATAAAATGCCTATTATGAATCATATTCTCATAACACATCATATCCATGAAAGCACACACCACATCATGATTGCTTTTACAATGATTTTTGTGCTTTCAAATCTCATCAAAGTGAGTTCTCATGACGGGCATGTAGTAACTGGGAGGGTACCAGTACCGGTAGTCGGAACGTCCTGTCTAGGCTGGCATTCGTATAAATCCAAAATAAAGGACCAGTTTGCCTACCTGGGGACTAACGATGAGAGTACGAAGTACCTATTAGGCCAAAGCATGCTATACCAAACGTCGTGTGAGCTAACCCCACTTTGAGTTGTCATTGTGTCTACACCTGGACACGTTCCGACCAAACATCTCATGAACATATTTTGTGGTTTGCATTCGGGTGATGCGAGTGTTAAATTGCCAGTACTAATGTGAATCCTACCAAGCCCATAGTCATGGGGGCCCACATGACTATATAGGTGAAGGTATGGGGGACATTTGAGGCCCAACATGAGCAAACCCAAGACATCCTATGGATGTAGTTGCATTATTGATATTTATGTTATTTTCATTTTCTTAAAGACACATGACACCTAAAAAGACACCATAAACTCACAATCTTCTCATGTATGTTCCTGTAGATGTCGTCCAGACAACAACGAAGGGGTAAAAGATCAGGAAGGTTTCAGGAACGCTTGGCCACACAAATCGCGAAACAAATGGCCACGATACTGCCTGACATTGTGGTCCAAGTACGACAAGCCCTCGCTACAAATCCTACTAACCCTCCCCAACAACATGACCAGAACATCGACAACCCTCCTACCAGCAAGTGCTCATACAAACATTTCAAATCTTGTGATCCTCTTAAATTTGAGGGGACCGAAGGTGTCACTGCTCTCCTCCACTGGTTCGAGGAAATGGAAAACACCTTCCTCAACTGCGATTGTCCTGAGGATCGCAAGGTTCGATACGCCACCGGGAGACTATTTGGGGTAGCTCTCACTTGGTGGAATACTGAAAAAGGGAAGAGGGGAACTGATGATGCAATGTCCTTAACTTGGGAGCAATTAAGGGAAATCATGCTAGGCGTTTCTGTCCTAGGAGTGAAATTAAAAAGTTGGAGGACGAATTTCATTCTTTAAAACAGAAGGAGGGGGATCACACCACCTATAACAAGAGGTTCTTGGAGTTGAACCAAATGGTTCCAAACTTGTTTACCCCAACTTATCGTTTGATCGAGCATTATATTCGAGGACTTCCCTCGAAAATCCAAGATTCAGTTCTCAGCGTTTCACCGGTAACACTTGAAGCTGCTATGGAGCTAGCGACTGAACTGACCGAGAATCGAATTCGCAACGGGAAGTTTAAAGAAGAGAAAAAGAAAGCCCCTGTTGAGGGTCAAACTTCAAACCATTCCATCTCCTCCTCTAAGTTTGCTAACAAGAGGAAGCGCAACACCAGAAATTTCGCCGTTACACAAACCAACCTCCCAATTCCTGCTGCACCCATTACCCAAGTCGCTCCTTCACCTGCACCATACAAAAGACCCTACTCTGGCCCGTTACCAAAATGTAACCGTTGCCAATATCACCATTCTCCTGATTATCCTTGCCAGCATTGCACCGACTGTGGTCGCGCGGGTCATACTGTTCAAACCTGCCGCATGCCCCAGCGAACGAACCGCCACCAACCTTTAACCCAAACCCACCAACAATTAATGGGTCAAGGGCAACAACCCCTACTATTACCACCCACCCAACATTTAGCCCAAACATATTACCAACCCAATTATCCTATGGGTCAACCTATGCGGGCTTGCTACAATTGCGGAGACCCAAGCCATTTCAGAAACACTTGTCCAAGGTTGGTAAACCTTATTCATGCTCAGGCCCAAGCCAACCCGGTGAATCAAGTGAACCAAGCTCCTCCACCTGCAAGAGGAAGAGCTTTCAATATCAACGCTAATCAGGCTAGAGCTGACGGCAATGTGGTTAACGGTACGTTCCTTATAAATGGTAGATATGCCTCTATGTTATTTGATACTGGTGCGGATAGAAGTTTTGTGTCCTTAGAATTTGAACCTATCTTAAACCAAAATCGGGATAAGCTCATGGAATCCATAACGGCAGAAGTTGCTGACGGGAAGCCAGTTTCATTAAACTCTGTTATACGCAACTGTACACTCACTTTAAACGACCACGATTTCTCAGTCAACCTGATTCCTATGAAGCTGGGAAGTTTTGATATCATAATTGGTATGGACTGGCTCAGTCAACATCAGGCGGAAGTGGTATGTCGCGAAAAATTTATACGTATTCCTCTTTCAAACGGTCAGACTCTTCGAATCTTTGGAGAAACCTCGTCGAAAAGGCTCAGCTTAATGTCTTGTCTTCAAGCTCAAAAATATCTTTGCAAGAATTATGTCGCGTTTTTAGCTCATATCATCAAAAAGGGAACCATGGAGAAGAAACTTGAAGACATTCCGGTAGTAAAAGATTTCCCGCGAGTTTTTCCTGACGACATTTCAGGACTTCCTCCAGTTAGAGAAGTCGAATTTCGTATTGATCTTATACCTGGTGCTATACCGGTTGCAAAGTCTCCTTATAGGTTAGCCCCATCTGAAATGCAAGAGCTAGCCAGTCAATTACAAGAGTTGACTGACAAGGGATTCATACGTCCCAGCTCATCGCCTTGGGGTGCACCTGTCCTTTTTGTAAAGAAGAAAGATGGATCGTTTCGTATGTGCATCGACTACAGAGAGCTCAACAAATTAACAATCAAGAATCGCTATCCTTTACCTCGCATTGATGATCTTCTTGACCAACTCCAAGGTGCCAGCTACTTTTCCAAAATCGACCTTCGATCTGGCTATCATCAACTTAGAGTACATGAAGAAGACGTCCCAAAGACCGCATTCCGAACTCGTTATGGTCATTATGAATTCATGGTCATGCCATTTGGTTTAACCAACACTCCAGCAGTCTTCATGGACCTAATGAACAGAGTCTGCAAACCTTATCTTGATCGATTTGTTATAGTCTTCATCGACGACATTCTTATTTATTCAAAGTCTAAGTCTGATCATGAGCGTCATCTTCGACTCATCCTTACACTTCTAGAGAATGAAAAGCTTTACGCCAAATTCTCCAAATGCGAATTCTGGTTAAAAGAGGTGCAATTCCTCGGACATGTAGTCAATGACAAGGGAATACATTCGACCCCTCAAAGATCAAAGCGGTACAAGAATGGCAAGCTCCACATACACCAACTGAAGTAAGATCTTTTCTTGGTTTGGCTGGTTATTATCGTCGATTCATCTCAAACTTCTCACGCATTGCTATACCACTCACGGCTTTAACTCATAAGGGAAAACCTTTCATATAGGGACCCAAGCAAGAAGAAGCCTTCCAAACTCTTAAACAAAAACTTTGTGATGCACCAATCCTTACTCTTCCTGAAGGTTGTGATGATTTCGTGGTCTATTGCGACGCGTCAGGGCAAGGATTAGGCTGCGTTCTAATGCAAAGAGGAAAAGTTATAGCTTATGCTTCGAGACAACTCAAGACGCATGAGAAGAACTACACCACTCATGACCTAGAACTTGGAGCCGTTGTGTTCGCTCTTAAGATATGGAGACATTATCTCTATGGTACTAAGTGTGAAATATACACTGACCACAAGAGTCTTCAACATATCTTCAATCAAAAGGAGTTAAACATGAGGCAACGAAGATGGGTCGAACTTCTAAATGACTACGACTGTGAAATTCGATACCACCCTGGCAAAGCAAATGTGGTGGCTGATGCACTTAGTCGAAAGGGTTATGCGAACTCCATTCGTCTTCTATGTTCGCAAATCATATCTGATATTAAAGATCAAATTCGAGAAGCCCAACACGTTTCAGTAACGGAAGATGATGTACGAAAGGAGATGTCCTGTGGAGCTGAACTTAAAATTGAAACCAAATCTGACGGTATTTTGTACTACCTAGATCGTATCTGGATTCCTGACCACAACAATCTTCGTGAAATTCTTATGAATGAAGCTCACAAAACGCGATACTCTATACACCCAGGAGCCGATAAGATGTATCAAGACCTATGATATACCTATTGGTGGCCTGGAATGAAGAAGGATATTGCTGTTTTTGTTTCTAAGTGCCTTACATGTTCCAAGGTGAAAGCTGAACACCAAAGACCCTCAGGACTTCTGGTCCAACCTGAAATACCTGTATGGAAGTGGGAAAATATAACCATGGACTTCATTACCGGGTTACCTCGCACTTCTGGTGGGTATGACACTATATGGGTAATAATTGACCGACTTACAAAATCAGCTCACTTTATTCCTATCCGCGAAGATTTCAAGAACGAAAAACTTGCTCGTATTTATATCAGCAAAATCGTAAGCCGACATGGGGTACCGTTAAGCATTATTTCTGATCGTGATGGTCGTTTCACTTCACGAACATGGCAAGCAGTACAATCCGCTATGGGTACGCGATTAGATCTCAGTACCGCCTATCATCCTCAAACTGATGGACAATCTGAGCGCACCATTCAAACTCTTGAAGATATGCTTCGAGCATGTGTCATAGACTTCAAGGGAAATTGGGACGCCCACCTACCATTAGTTGAATTTTCGTACAACAACAGCTATCATTCAAGCATCGGCATGGCACCTTTTGAAGCTTTATATGGTCGTAAGTGCCGATCTCCGGTATGTTGGCACGAAATTGGGGAAGCTCAAATCACTGGTCCAGAATTGATCCAAGAAACCACCGACAAGATCCATCAAATCCGGAACAATCTTCTAGTGGCCCAAAGTCGTCAAAAGAGTTATGCAGATAAACGACGGAAGCCTTTAGAGTTTAACATTGGTGATCATGTACTTCTAAAAGTATCACCGTGGAAGGGAGTAGTTTGTTTTGGTCAAAAGGGCAAGCTAGCACCACGCTACGTAGGACCTTTCAAAATACTCGAAAGAGTAGGACCTGCAGCATACAAGCTTGATCTACCAGAAGAACTCAACAGGATTCATCCCACATTCCACGTATCAAACTTGAAGAAGTGCCTTGCTGATGAAAACCTCCACATTCCGCTGGAAGATATTCAGATTGATGAATCTATGCATTTTATTGAAAGACCTGTAGAGATCATGGACTTCGGAGAAAAACGTCTACGACGAAGTCGCATTCCAATTGTTAGGGTACGCTGGGAGTCGAAACGGGGACCTGAGTTTACTTGGGAACGTGAAGACTCAATGCGCGAAAAATACCCACATCTTTTTCCTACTACTACTTAAATTTCGGGACGAAATTCCTAAAAGTAGGGGATACTGTAACATTTGTCAAAAACGGGTTTCCAAAACCCGCTCCGTTTTGTAATCGAATATCAAGTTATAAATGTCACGTTGTATATTTATGATTATTTTGATTTTTAATGATACATAATTAATAAACAAACTAAACTATAAAAATTATATTTGATAGAAAGTGAAAACAAAATAAATAAAAATGAAATGTTGCTGCCGGGGATCGAACCCGGGTCAGCCGGAACCGAAATCCAAAGACTTAACACACACACACATCACCACTCCGCCACTTGTTGTTTTCTGTCAACTTAGGGAAACAAATAACACTTATACACAAACCTAGTTTAAACCGGTTGCGCCAACTGAGAAACCGAAATCGGCAATTCAACCGTCTAATCGTTTGATTAATCGCACCTTCAGGTTTATAACCGATGCACCGACGATTTTTAATCAATTCAGATTGAATGAACTTCAATTTTGATCATCATCGGTTTTTATAACCGAAAATAATCAAAGTCCAAATTACTTCAATCTTAGACCTCTCCTGCGACTCAAAATACTCTGCAAGACCTTCAATTGCATTTCCGCAACTTTACAGTCCACCGGAGAAGCTTAAATCAACTCGCCGGAAAAATTTTGCGAGTCGCTGGAAAACCGAGACTCACATCCACACGGTAATTCCTTCGACTCTTTCTGTTTCAATCATGTGATTAATCGGTCACTAACACAATTCCACCATCAGAATCAATCCTAGTCAACGTTTGTCGAAAATCCTACCTTCGCCAGAAAACTTCTGAAACTTCCGGAAACACACCGAGAACTGGTATGACCTTTCAAACTTCTGTTAAACTTTGATTAAGTGCCTCAACTTCACAAATAATCGAACAAAACTGTTAATTGATTTTAACAGCCAGAGTTCACTTCCAGAACCGAGGGACCTCTGCCGGAATTCTGTGAACAACACTGATCGGTACGTCTTTTTCCCCAAACTCTCTCCATTCTTTACCTTTAAATTACTTATAATGTTTGAAAATCGAATATGACATGAATCAGTCAAAAACAGTTGGACTTGGTTTTCTGGGTAAAATTAACGAAGAAGACGAAGACGCAGTATAACATAAGACTAATAAAAATCGATATAATGAACGGGTTAGACACACAGTCCAGCGGTGGACTGTGTGCAAACATATAGACATACGGCGCGAGTTCGAATCCTGTCCCAGCTTTACTCTCTATGTAATAAAATGCCTTTTTGATTAAAGCTGAACCGGGTTAACCCCGTTAGTTGTTAAATATAATAAAAACCGAGATATTAACCAAGTTAGACACACAGTCCAGCGGTGGACTGTGTGCAACACTAAGTCGCACGTCACGCGTTCGAGTCTGGTTAACGGCACCGGTTCGATGATTTAAAATCTTTTTCTAAAAACAAATGAATTTTGAATAAACCGAATTAGTATATAAATATAATTAAAAACAAGATTATTTTGGGTTAGACACGTAGCTCAGTTGGTAGAGCTGCGTGCACGCGTACGGGAGGTCTCGGGTTCGAGTCTCACCCAGCGCATACTTGCACACTGACCGAACCGGTCAACAGGCCAACAAGTCAACGGTCAACGGTCAACGCAAAAATAAACAATTTTTTTTATATTTTTATTTATTTAATTTAATTTAAAAATCAATTAAAAATACTTAAAAATAACATTTTCAAAGATAGAAAATAGCCTTAAACTCACAAAAATATATCTAAAAATTCCATTAAAATCCTTAATAAAATCCACTAATTTACTATATTTTTCCGTTATTATTTAGGTTAGTAATTCTCGTTGTTCAACTCTCCCAACTCGTGCGCATCTCATCATCTCCATTCAAACGCACCCAATGTGAGTGAATCTTACAAATTCCCCGTTTTAATCACGTTTTGGGGTGTATCATGTGTCTTGCTGTATATTATATTTAAATCATTGTGCATACATCATATCATGAACATGTGTATTCAGTTTGTTTCAACTGTTGTGTGGTTATCGTTAGATGCAGTTTATTATTTTCAGTACATGCAATTTCATAGGCCGCCGCTCCCCATTACATTATGAGCGTTGATCATGTTCCCATTACATTATGAGCGTGAACCTGGCGTGCCCACATACGATCGGCTCCGTTTGATTGAGCCATTATCGCACAGACATTTTCATTTTCAGTACATGCAATACGATCGGCTCCGTTTGATTGAGCCTTGATCGCACAGTTTCATTCATGTTATTTATCGTATGATGTTGGTATGTTAATGTATGCTATCATGTGTTATTGTATGTTATAGTTGTGATTGCTATTGCTACTGCTTAGTTATTTACATTTTCTCATTTATGATTATGCACAATTTTTCATTGATAAACTAATAAGAAAATCAATAACAAATGTTTATCTAACAAGGTTCACTCGCCAACTTATGTTGACCCAAAATCCCCCATTTTTACACATGATACAGGGGAACCAGCAGCAGCCAGAAACACATAGGATTGGACTAGAAGAATAAAATGATTTAGAGTTTGGGATTGTTATGTTTGGTTTATTTTCTTTGTATTGTATGGACATGTTTGGATATTTGGAAATGTAACTTTGACTTTAATAAATATGAAACATATTAGTAAATATCATGAGCTTTGGCGATAACCCAATTATGCCCCGACTCTTATTCCGTTGCGGGTCGGGGTGTGACATTAACTGCCTGGAAGGGGGTTAGAAGAATGGTTTGGGTAAAACTATTGCCTCGTTCAATGTATAGATCCTACAAGAACTTGATTCAAGCTTATTAGAACTTCCTTTGAGGCAGATATAATCAAATCGGGGGAAGTAAGAATGGCTTGAATCCCTTATATATAAACTACTATTAAAACTTTAAACAGGCCTTGTGGGACTGTATCCCGCTGACTCAGACCAATATGGCCTAGGGTAGCGTTGCGTCCAAAAGAGGGACGTGCCACATTTTGCACTAATAACTTGCTTAATTATCATTCAATATTCCATCCTTGCAAGACTGTATCCCTGCTGACTCAGAACAATATGGCTGAGGGTAGCATTGGCTCCAAAAGAAGGACATGCCACTTTAACTTAGATAATCTCTTGCGAAAATTATCAATGGATACATAAATGACGAGTCGGAACCAAGTGATTCCATCTTGTCTATTTGTTTTATTATTTTAATTTCTTTACCCATTTAGTTTATCCAAAATCTTTTCTCAAAATTTGATTAGATTAGACGTCGATGATATTTCGGTTCTAAAAGCTCTTGTGTCCTTGGACGACCTTGATATCTTATGATCGCTATGCTATGCCAACAATGGGTGTACTTGCCCTAGCATGTCGTATAGAGTGTAGAGTTATATCTTGCTTTTATAAAATTTAAAGCTTGAATAACGAGTGAAATATATCTAAAATATACCCACGCTCACATCACGTCAAGTTTTTGCCGTCGTTGCTGGGAACACAAAGATTTTAGGAAAGTTTAATATTAGCGACCTAATCATTTTTATGTTTTTCTAATTTTTCTTTTTAGGTTTTTCGTTTTTTTTTCTCAAAATTATCTACTCTCTACAGAAACAACATGGGGCCGTGTTTGATCAACACATAGCGGTGTCGGACCTACAGTATAGGAAAGAATCTGCTTTCTGGTTACTGGAATAAAGGCACGGGGCCGTGTTACAGGAGCACGGGGCCGTGTCCAACCTCTAGTATCTGGGAACTTGAAAACATAAACTTTTTATTGAAAGCATAGGGTCGTGCCACGTAAGCATGAGGCCGTGCTACTCTTCTTATCATCAATTTTTTTTATGTTTTTGTTCGCAGAAAGTCACGCCATCCCGCATAATCCGCAGAAAATACAACTTGGTGCATGACCTCCACCTTCGACAAACACATAAAAGTGCCACTAGAAGAACCCGAGCACTTTTTCTGAAAATGACTTCAAGCTAGAAACCGACAAAAAGCCTTGACCCAAAACCCCCTATGGCTGATCAACGAACTCTCATGGATTACCTACGGCCTATGGTCGGTAATATTGGATCCGCTATTAACCCTCCTAATGTCAATGCTAACAACTTTGAGCTTCGACCACACCTCATCCAAATGCTCCAAAATTCTGTTACCTTTCATGGCCTACCCGACGAAGATCCCCATTTACATATTACCAAGTTTTTGGAAATATGTGACACCTTTCGGATCAACGCAGCCTCCAACGATGCTATCCGACTCCGTGTGATCCCTTTTTCCCTCAAAGACTGAGCAAAAGTTTTGCTGAACACCTTCCCAAGTGGGTCCATACACACTTAGGGATGAATTTGCTCAAAAAAATTCTCTAATGACCAAGATTAATTCATACTCTCAAGACGACGGGAAATCCTTGTGCGAGACATGGGAAAAGTTTAAGAAGTTATTAAGGAATGCCCACATCATGGTCTTGAACGATGGCAACAAGTGTCCATTTTCTACAATGGACTCTTACCACACACAAGGCAAATCCTTGATTTCAACTCCGAGGACTCCTTGGAAATCGCCGACCCGAGGAAATTTATAATCAAATTGAGGAAATAGCTCAAAACAGTTTTCAATGACACAGCCCTAGGGGTTCAAAATCAATAGCCCCGGGTGCCCATAAAGTGGACGAAGCCACCTCTTACAAGCCCAAATCGAAGCCTTAATCACAAAAATAAAGAAACTTGAATTAAATAAGACGGTTTTGGTCATGGATTGCGAAGGGTGTGGCAGACCTCACGAAAGTTGGAGATGTATGAAAGAAATGAAAAATCAAACGGAAGTGGTAAACTACCTCAACAACCGCCCACGACGCCGGGAGGCCAAAGTAACACCTTCACCCTTGAGTGGCGAAATCATCCCAACTTTGGTTGGAGAGAGTCTGGAGGTAGCAAGCAACCAAATCAAAATCAACAATCAAACTTTCAATAACAACCCCGAAATGAGAAACAAGGCTTCCAACCACAACAACAAGGAGGAAGAGAAGACTTGAGGATCTCATCACTCGTCTTTTCTCCGAATCTGACAAACGGTACTTGGACTACAAGCCGAAATCAGGAACCAACGGGCTAGTATGCAAAATATCGTAAAACAAGTAAGCCAACTCGCCCAAAATTTCTCCGAAAGACCACAAAGAGCAGCCTAGTAACAGCGAAACAAACCCAAAAGCCCAAATAAAGTTATCAATTTAAGAAACCGGAAGGTAGGAACCGATGACGAACCAACATCACCCCAAACCACTACATAACCCACAAATACACCCATTACCAATAACCAAGGAAATACTCAACCCCAAAATACCAAATCAACCAAACCACCACCGATCCCTTACCCCGGTCGTTTACTCTCGCAAAAGACCAACGAGCAATCCACCAAGTTTGTAAGTTTGCTTAAACAACTTCACATCAACCTTCCTCTTGTGGAAGTCATCACTCACAAAAGAAAGATTGACTCAATCCAACAAGTAAACTTAAGTGAAGAATGCTTGACGGCACTCCTCAACAAGCTCCCTCAAAAGAAGAGTGATCCCGGAAGCTTCACAATTCCTTGCTCCATTGGAGGGTCACCAACCGACCTAGGGGCTAGCATCAACTTAATGTCTGCCTCTATGTTTAACCGACTTGGACTACGAATACCACATCCTACAAGGATGAGCATTCAACTTGCGGATAGGTCGGTAAAATACCCTCAAGGTGTCGTGGAAAATCTCTTGGTAAAGGTTGGGGAATTTGTTTTCGTGGCCGATTTTGTGATCCTAGTTATGGAGGAAGACACCGAAATTCCACTCATATTAGGAAGGCCATTCCTTGCCACCACATAGGCCATGGTGGATATGGGTAACGAAAGGTTAACATTGAGGGTAGGTGACATGGAAATCAAGTTTGAAGTAGGAAAATGAGTGGAGGATGATCTAGTCAACTACATAAAAGCGATAGAATCGAGCCTAGACTATGCCCTTCGCTAGTGCAACTTGGGATGTGAGATATCTCGCTCGGGTAACATTTGTCCGACTTTGGGTCTAGCCAAAGACCCTTATAAACGTGGCGCACCATGGAGGCATTTAATGGACTATCCAATAATTAAGTAGTTTAAATCATAGAGTAACCTTTAGTTAAATGCTTTTCTTTTTAAGTTTCTAGTTATAGGAATAAACTACACTTAAAAGAAGGATGAAAATCACAAAAGGACGTTGAAACAACACCCCATACGTGTAAACAGATGCTTTCCGAAGCAAAATCTTCAAAACATTAAGTCTAGAGGGGCTGTGTAAGGTAAGCACGCCCCCGTGCCTCAAGTATGTAGAAAATTTTTCTACTTCTGGAACTGTTACATAGGACCGTGTCCCATAGACACGCCCCCGTGCCTAGCTTCTGGAAAACTTTTGTTACTGGCACTTTTGACACGGGTCGTGTCCCCCAAGCACGCACCCTTGTCAGCCTTCTTGAAATTTTCACAAACCTATGATAGTGGCACTTTTGACACAGGGCCTGTCCCCCAAACACGCCCCCGTGTCTAGTATCTGATTTTTGAAAAATTTGTTATTTTTAACCCACATTTAATCAAATTTAAGCAATTTTGGACACATTGAGAACAATGTGTAATTTAAGTATGTGGGAGACATAAATGGAACTTGAATTTGTTTGTCTTCAATCGAGCATTACATAAACTCTACTTGGAACCGTTAAAATCCACTAAATCTTTTTATAAGTATTTTTTATTTGTTTTGTCTTGTTTTTAGTTTATGTTAGATACCAAGTTCTAAAAAATTCAAGTTTTTACAAATTTACAACCGATAGCGCCGTGATAAAAAGAACCATATAAGAAAAAATATAAAAAAGGCATGACAATTCATTTTAAAATTTGATTGTATATATAATTTCACACTTTTACCTCTTTTCCCATAAAAAAATGTGAGTTTTGAGCATTTACCGAGCATTCAATTTAATATACTTACAAAATGCTTATTTTTCATTTCTTGTTTGAATAGCCCGTATTGTTCTTACAAATCTAGAACTTGACAAGACAACACATTCCAGATCCTTACCATCAAATCCAAGTAAGTATATAACTGAGACATTAGGATTTTTCATTTTCAACCTTATTTTCTATTTATTTCCCTACCAAAAAACCAAATTTTCCTAGTTAACCCCTTTAAACCTAAACCTTTTTCATTTCAAAACCCGCAAAATGTCATTTTACAAAAATCACCCATCACCCAAAATCAATTTTATTTTTATACCCTTTATTTTAGTAAATTCGGATCTATTGAAATATATAAAAAGAAGTGACTTAGTTATCTTTTGAATATTTATTTTATAAAAAAAATCTCTAGTTGCTTTGAATAAAATAATCAACAAGCGTTTAGTTTGAAACTAAGTCACAAACAAATAACTTTTGAAAAGAAAACAGACATTTTACACTTTTAGCCACTTTTCAAATAAAACTATCCTACCCCTAATCAAAACTTACCCTTTTTAAGTTCTCTTGATATTTACAAGGATTATGTTAAAAAGGAGGATGTTTGATTACTTGTCAAGCATATGGTAGGAGTAAGTTCTATACCGGTTCGAGCGTTTCACTTATACATTTTCAGCCGAGTGTTGAGTGATCACTTGTGAGTTGTGTGAATTTGTATATAGTTAAATAAAATTTTATAAAGGCATATTATGCCCAAAAATATTTATTTTTCTTAAAAAGAATTCTAAATAAATCATTTCGAATAGGATTGTAAATAGAATAAAAACAAGAATAAAAGAGCTTGGATTCCCGACACTCTACAAACAAGACCCGAAAACTTCTTCTCTACCAATTCTATTTGGGGTGTGTAAGTAATATTAAAGAGTTTTGCTTGAGTACAAGAAAAATTCAAGTGTAGGGGTATTTGATATACGCCAAATGCAACATATAAATTATATCAAATAAGATAAAAAATCAACTATTTTTAGTACTAATGTTGGAAAAAGTGTGTTTCTTTGTATAATTTTGATTTTCTGGATTAAAAGAGTTTAAATGTACAAAAGAAAAACTAGCGAAAAAAACCCAGCATAAATACAAAAGAAGAAAAGATGATACACTATACCAACCCTCCGAGCTTCACCTAAGACCAAAAACAACGAATCAGAAGTCAAGCACGTGGCCGTGCCCGCTCGGCATAGGGCAGTGCCACACTCAAGATTCCAGAAAGAAGAAGACAAACAGTAGCAGACAAGAGACACGGGGTCGTGTCCCATGGAGCACGGGTCATGATCAACTCCTAGATACGGAAAATATTGGATAAACAGCAAATACAATAGTCGCCGGGCCGTGTCGGTGAAAACGAGGCCGTGTGAGCATCCGGTATGACAAACTCATTAAATGAAGAAAGAGAAGAAAAAAGGCACAGGGTCGTGCCCACCGGCCACGGGGCCATGTGAACAGTCTGTTTCTAGATATAAAAGAATGTGTTTGGTTCCATTCTACCTCATCCCTTGGCAAACCACTTCTCTCATATCTGCCACCACTCATCCACCACCATACCACCATCATCCACCACATTTATCCATTATCAATCTTTAGAGTGTGTGTAGTAGTCTCGGGATCCAAGATTAATCGTAAGAGTTTTTGTCAAACAAAGGCCATGCTTAGCTAATCTCTTATATCACTTGGTGAACACAAATTATTTATGTATTACTTTTGATTTCCATGCTTTGGTTAACTTTTCAATTGGATATGTATTAGTGACTTTAATAACTAGTGTCTTACATTGAAAGTGAACTTTATTCTATCATCTCTTCATGTTTTGTTGATTCACTTATTCGTGTCTTTACAGTCTATATAAAGCGCGTTAACTGCCTAGAAAGGGGTTAGAAGAATGGTTTGGGTAAAATTCTTGACTCGTTCAGTGTACAGATCATGCAATGAGTTGATTCAAGGTTATTAGGACTTTAATTGAGACAAATAACTTCAAATTGGGGAAGTAAGAACGGTTTGAATCCCTTATTAATAAACTACTATTAAAACTTTAAACCGGCATTGCGGGACTGTATCCCTGCTAACTCAAACCAATATGGCCGAAGGTAGTGTTGCCTCCAAAAGAGGGACAACCACATTTTGCATTAATAACTTACTTAATTATTTTTCAATATTTCGGTCTTGCGGGACTGTATCCCTGCTGACTCAGACCAATATGGCTGAGGGTAGCGTTGACTCCAAAAGAGGACATGCCACTTTAACTAAGATAATCTCTTAAACCCCAAAGTGCAGAAATTATCAATGGATATATAAATGACGAGTTGGAACCAAGTGATTATATCTTTTCTATTTGTTTTATTATTTTAATTTCTTTATCCATTTAGTCTATTAAAAGTCTTTTCTCAAAATTTGATTAGATTAGACGTCGACGATATTCCGATACCTTAAGATCTTGTGTACTTGGATGAACTCGGTATTATATCATCACTATGCTACACCAACGATGGGTGCACTTGCCCTAGCGTGTTGTAAAGAGTGATAATGTTATATCGTGTTTCTATAAATCTAAAACTTGAATAACGAGTGAAATGTGCTTAAAATATACCCACGCTCGTATCATGTCACCAGGGTTGTAGAGATACATGGTAAAAAGAGTGGTATTAAAATTTTGAGATTTTTTTTTTATAAAATATGGAGTGAAGAGAATCATGGTAGAGAGAGTGGTTTAAAAATAATGGGGATGAAAGAGATATATAAGGTTTTAGTTGTTAAAAAAATATTAATGAATATTACCGTTGAACCCTAATAATCACACATCCCAACCATTTTTCATCTGTTATGCACATCGCGAGGGGAACAAATTCAAGCCATAGCGCCCAGGAGCCGTGTGCCCTGACGCTATGGAGCGTTATAGGGCTGTTTGGCGTTATATGAAGTTCGAGTACTAACGGTCTTAGATAATCTAACATATAGAAAATCCTAATAACAAGATGCAGTAAACACAATTGACAATTTAGTGTTGTGGGATACCAGTGTCGATTAAGATCAAATGGAGAATTGGTTTAAACATAAAAAAAGACGGATTCTATGGACTAGTTTTAGAGTTGACGTTGTTAGAAAGATGCTTTACGATAACCTAATTTTGATGTTATAGAAAAAAAAACTATACAATTCTTTGTGCTTAGTTTGACATGCAACTTTATATATTTCGTTGTCGTCCAACTAAAATGAATATAATTATTTTAAGTATAAGCATTCACACAAACAAGAAAAGGAAAATCCATCGTCATTGTTTAAGAGCGTTTATTATTAATAAACAAGAAAAAGAAAATCCATTTAAGAACAAACAAGAAAATTAAGGGTTTGTAAAGGAAAATCCATTTATAGAGAACGTCAATTGCTACCATTGACCAATAAAAAAACATTTTTAAGAACCTAGAGAATGACGTTGTAGGAAGAGGGGATATTGTGTCATCGAAATTAATCTCTTATGCTATTTTCGGTTGCTTTGGTGAAAATAATGTATACCTCAGTTAAATTTGAAGGCTCAAGCCATGTTTAGTCTTTTAATTGACCTAGGAAAGAGAACATCTGAACATTACATAGCAAGGTGGAATAGAATCAATAGATAACCAAAACGAGTCAGTTAATTATGTAACTCACAAAACAATATCTTTGGTTAATGCAAACAAAACAACTACGTGTTTAGATATTTTACCTATAAATGAAAGCCACTCATGTAAGGTTGAAAGAACATCTAGGTGTTCACATATAATCCATGTTTAAAATGTCTTAACACTTTGAACTGTAGAGGCAAACGTTTCTATCTTCCAAGTAGCTCGAGCCTAAGAATTTATTAACCTGAAATTTACATGTTTCAGGTAAAAACGGCACATTTAAAAAAATATAAATCGAGTCAAATGGATTTAACAAAATAACAAAGAAAATATCAAACTTGGTTAAAGCTATATATACTTTTATGACGTCAAATGGCTTTGGTAATGAGGGTGGGGGCAACCACAATGTTGGCATCGGTGGTGTTGTGGCTGTGGCAACGATGACATTGACGATGGTAGTGGTGTGGCAGAGGCGATAGTAGTTTAGTGGCACTCAATGGTTTAATGTGGTGGTGTGGGAGGTGGAGGGGGTGAATGTGACGATTGAGGTGGGAGAGCAACAACAATGGGCCGTTGACGGTGGTAATCGCGACAACAATTTAGTTATGATTGATATTTTTAACATTAATATATACATGGGTCATGTTTAATTTGAACAATTCAATCTGTCAATTTGCCAACCCAAGACATATAGTCCCCACATGATTGACACTACACAAAAGGTACATTGCTTTGTATTTTACTTTTTTTCACTTTAGCATTCACATGCCTTGTTATATATACTTCCACCCTTGACACAACATAAGTGTGGTAATTGACCTGAATTATTAGGTTTTGTACTATATTCATCATGTACGATTTACCAGAGAACTATTCCCTTTGATACAGAAGGGAAAAAGTTAAAAGAGGGTTTATATTATAAAGAAAAAAAATGGGGTTGTATTATAATTATATTATAATATATTACATACATATAAAAAGGGATACTAAAAGTTTACCAAATTTTAGAAAGATGCTTTCCAATAACATAATTTTGACATTTATCCATAATAAGAATACAACCAATTGCGCTTCGTTACACACGCAACTTTGTATATTCCGTCCTTTTCACGATTAAAAAACTAAATAAAATTTTATATCTGAGTATTTACACATATTCAATATTCAATACTCCAATAGATAGAAAACAAGAAAGATTCCATCGTATCAGTCGTCACCGAAACAATAAATTTATTGCTAAAAAAAGAAGAAAATTTGGGTTGTTAGCATGATATGATATGATGATTTGACAAGGAAGAAAAATAAATCCAACTATGTACAACAATCTACCTGATATCATACTTTTTTTTACCTTAGTTTAGCCAATTGGTTGTTTAATACATTCTCGACACATATAAGATTAAACACATAAAAACATTTCAATTATAGCTGTTGAAGTTAAAGTTTCAATACTCAAAGAAAACAACTTAACATACGTTAACTTTTAAACTCCCACTTTTCAATCGTTCCAAAATTACTTTAAATATCTACATTCATCCATCCCACGTTCATTTAACCTACTACTTGCATATACAAAACTAACCCATGATCTAATGGAACACAAAACATGTTACTAAAATACTAAATAAACGAACTTCCTATGGCCTTTTTATCTTACTATTGACCCATTTAATGACCCATGTTCTGACTTGTATCCAATGATGGATTTTGACTCATACCCATCAAGATTAAAACCTATAATAACTAATAAAAACCTTTTAAAAAGCCATTTCTTGAACCCAATCATAAAGAGAAGCATAAGTTCTGATTTATGACATTATAACCACCAAAATCGTCATTCGAGTAATTAAATAGTTAAAATCACTAACATTAACAATAATTCCAGAGTAATCCGCTTGACAATGCGGCTCGTTAATGAGTTCCCATGCCATGATTGCGGGCTTTTGACTATATGCAATTTCCGTGATTGTATTGATATTTGTTATGACTCTCTGCATTCATAATTTTACATATAAGTTACTAATATAAAAATATTGAATTGGATACATAAAAAATAGAATATGTTAGTACTTACTTGAACATGGCTTTTGTTATATGCTTTAACTATTGGATTTGTGTAGAAATAATCGTCACTACTGATCTCAAGGCTTGAGTTTCTAGCCCACTATACACATTGTGGTATCATCCAAAATCTGTATAATTATTAACAAAACATAACATCACCGGAGTGCCATATTTTCTTGCTTCTGCCACTACAAAATCCAATTCCTATGTATAACTATGATGTCATATAAAACTGCTTATTTTTCAGATCACATAACTAAATATACCAAGGTCACTGTTCATCTTTCCCATTAAGATTTAGGTTTCAAACGCTTTACTCTATCTCAAATTCCATCTCAATAGTTCAGTTTCAATTAATAAAAGGTTCGTAGTGAAATAAAGGTTTTTTTTACATGTTTCACGAATTGGCGTGAGTGTTGTTTCATGGTCTTCGGAATAACGACAATTCTCCATCGTGGTCTTAGGAACTTTGAATGTAGATACACACTTCCTAAAGAATTTGAACTTAATCTAAGGTGTTGTTACCTCATCTTCTTTCTTTGTCCAATTTATCTATATTAAAAGTTTATGTGTCTTTAGAAACAACCCTTTAATTTTTTTTTCAGATCTTAATCAACATTAAATTACACAATTTAGGAACAATTATATATATATATATATATATATAAATAAGGATCATGAATAGTAATTTTATTTTTATTATAATATATAGTTTTTCAATATTTATTATTTAATGCTATAATCATTTTCTTTTAAGTTTAATATATTCTTATTTTAGTTTAACTTTGTAAAATCATATTTTCTTTTTCATTCATTATTTTAATTTATATATTATTTTCTTTTTCTTAAATAATATTTCTTTTATCCATTAATTTGATATCTTTTAATAATTTATGATTTGTTAATTATTTTTTAAGGACCATTAATAGTAATTTTATTTTAATAATAATATAAAACTTTATTAATTTATTATTTAATATTATAATTATTATTATATATACTTTTAAGTATTAACATATTTTTTATTTTTATTTTACTTTTTAAAAGCTTTTTAATATTATATTATTTAATGTTATAATCATTTGCTTTTAAGTTTAATATATTCTTATTTTAATTTTACTTTTGTAAAATCATATTTTCTTTTTCATTCATCATTTATCTTTATATAATTTTTTTAAATTATATTTCTTTTATCCATTAGTTTGATATCTTTTAATAACTTATGATTTGTTAATTATTTTCTAAGGATCATTAATAGTGATTTTACTTTTATAATAATATAAAATTTTATTAATTTATTAATTAGTATTATAATTATTATATATACTTTTAAGTATTAACATATTTTTTATATTTATTTTATGATTTGTTTTTTTATTTTTAACAATTCATTTTTCTTTTTTATCAATCATATTTCTTTTATCATTTAATTTGAATTTTCTCTAATAAAATATGTTCGTTATATTACTTCTAAAACAAGTACGTAGTTGTGTGTAATTTTTTCCTTCTACATTCAGATACAAGTTTTGTTATATTATTTATTTTTTATCAACATGTTTCCTTAATCATTTAATTTGAATTTTCTCTAATAACTTACATATTATTTCTAAAACGTTAAATACATAGTTGTGTGTAATTTTTTCCTTCTACATTCCAATACAAGTTTTGTTAAAATGAAATTGTATTAAAATATAGAGTATTTATTTGGTGTCGTAAAACTGTACGATGATAAACTAAACCTATTCCGAAGGTTTTACTTTCTAAACAAAATGCTTTATTTTCAAATAACGTTTGTTTACATTATCATGATTGTTTCTTTTCGCTGCAACACGCGAGATGAACAAATCTAGTTAATATAAATGCTTACAGTCAAGTGTTTGGCAATTCTCCATCACGTGGCCATTGTCAGAGTGATGTTGTATGGGCTGTTGATGTAATACCTCGCAAATGTGTATCATATAATAATGCGACACACGTCCAAACTCTCCGTTTATTTCTGATTTGTCGAAGGAGAGGGACCGATTATGTCAAAAAGGAAATATAAACAAAGTCAAAGGACTAAAATGGTAAAATGCCAAAGTTCCATTTCTGAAGGTCCCTTACAGACCGTAAGGGGTTCAAAACCTGTAAAGGTGGTGAACCCACCACTTACGGAACGTAACCCCCCCATAAGAGGTGTAGAGACAGCAGAATGGCAGCTGGCAATTCCCTACAGCCTTGTTGCCGCCAATCTCGCGAAATTGTCTCAAACTCACCTCTACGTGACATCTAAATGACACTAATCCCTCTCCTAAAGCTCCTAGTCACACTTGTCATGATTTGGGAGATTTTGGATTAGTATAAATAGGTGATCATGGTTCACATTCAACTCACACCTTTCAATTCACTTTTAATCTGATACTTAGAGCTTCCTTTGGAGTTTGGAGCAACCTCTTGAAGTTCTTAGGAGTCCTCAAGTCTTGTAAGTCGTTCTCACTTGTTCAATTTCATTAATTTAGCTAGTAATCAACTGAAAGTCAGGTAGTTTGACTTTCAGTTCGGACCATTTTGGTCAAGTCTAAGTTCAATCCGAACTTTTCTACGTGATCATAATAATGTTGATATGATTCTCATTCGATCATACCTTCCGACAATCACGTTTGATAGGCGAAATGATTAGTATATATATATATATATATACTAGTGAAAATTGACGTATTTTCGAAAGATTAAACCGTAGGTAATGAGCCCCGAATATAGGGTGGAATAGCTCGGTCAAGGGAAAACTTAGGAATTTGGGAATCTTGTGCTTTAAGGCCTATAATGTCCTTAATTTCACTTTTACTTCGGATCCTTCTTGTAGGTCATTGTATCGAACGCTTATAAATTTTATTTAATAAATTTTGAACTTTTATATTGTTAATTTATCATCCTATCTTCCGCTGCTTATTCTAAAACTATAATCAATCGTTATGCATAAACCCACCAACCGGGCCCACCGAAAATCGGGGTGTGACAGGTTGGTATTAGAGCTACAATTTGAGAGATTTAGACACTGGCCTTTTATGTCTAAACTCAAATATCACAAACGCAGACTCTTTAAGAAAACTCCGAGTCTAGGTTTGAACCTAAGACCACTCCTATTTATATATAGTTATTTGATTTTATAATTGTTAGGAACATGTGTAGGTCCACCTGCGGATGGTGTTAAATCAGTTCCTTGTTCATATGACACATACACAAGTGCGGAATCCAAGTGTGCATGCAACCAAAGCAAAGTAAAGAACACGGGGTAACCAAAGATTCACTATCTTGATTAATGATTGAGAACAAGTACAAACATATACACACAATGCTCGTATGACTCAAACAAACTTGCTGTGTTCTTGTGTCTTCGTCTACAGAGATAACCAACTCAAAGGGTAACAAGCTCTCTGGTCTGACCAACTCTCACACGCGAGTCAACTAGTTCTCTTCACTGAGAGGTGATGTCTGCTTATATAGTGTTTGTCTAGTTTCGTACAAATCATGACTCTAGACATATGGAGCACACTATTTCACACGAGACACAACTCAGAATTTGGTACGAGATACTGTTTCGCACGAAATACTTATTTCGTACGAAACAAGTAACATAATTGTTACTCAAGAATTTCGTACGAATCACCTGATCCGTACGAAAACTCTGACTCACACAGAATCCTTATTTCAGGAAAACGTGTGTAGACTTGACGTTTCCAAGATTCATCAGTATGCACACATGCAACTGATTAACACAGACAAGCTAAGATGTCATACTAGATCAAGATAGAAGGATATCCTGATCTATTCGACGCGACCAAACCTATACAGACACTTGAGCAAAGACCGTACAATTACAACTGTAATTAAGAACAAGCGACAGACACAAAACTGTATCAACAAACTCCCCTTGGATGTTGCTTGGTCTTCGGTCTTTGGTCTTTGGTCTTCAGACTTTGGTCTTCACATTGAATGGTTTGGAGTATCAACAAACTCCCCCTGAAGATCTGCTATCCAATTATTAGAGCATCAGGTCTTCGAATTTCAAAGAAACTTCAAATCTTTCTTGTTTTCTCTTCTGACTTGTCAGATTTCTTCGTTGTTGGTCTTTGTTCATGTTTTTTTGTATCAATCTTTACTCAATAGACAAATATAATTAGAACACAACTTTCTCAGGGAATACACATGAAAGACTTATCATAAATTCTTCGTATGATTGTATTCCCTGAACGAGATACACACACTCGTATGAATTCCAGCAGCAGATTTGAGAAAAACAAGTGACCAAGTCAAATCAAATGACTAGGTTCATTCGTATGAGATACACACACTCAAACGAATTTCAGATTTTGGATTTCTTTGATGGATTACTTGTTGCAAGATATACTTTATGAAGTTGCGATATCAAACAGATGGTTTTCTGGCGTATCTTGGTAGAAACTATCGAGTATCAACTTTGGCTAACTTTCAAAAAGTAATTACATAAGCAACTAAGTAAACTAGACATAAAATCAAAATATACAGATAAACTACAATCTTTTTCGATTTTCAAGGTAAAAGAATCACACCAGCATTTTAATCTTTGTCAAAGACGGTATTAGGTTTTCAAAATTAAATAGATTAGTATTTAACTATTATTATCGGTATTGTTGTCCACGTAAGCTCAGACTTATCAGATGTAATCATGATTAGGGGATATAATTAAGATATGGATTTATACTTACTAGCCGGTGTTCAACCACATCACACACATTCCCGTATCAAGATATGCACGAGAGAAAATCTTACCGATGAGTATACTGCTTTATCATCTGTTTTGACGTATATGAATGATGTGAGATACTCACTTATTTTTGATTGAAAACAAGCCCTTTGTGATTTAATCACTTATTTATGAGGAACTTAATTTTCATATGCATGAGGGCACATGAGTAAGTCCGTGAACAGGTTAGTACCATCGTACCGACAAAGAGACGAACTTAGCTCCCGCATAAAGCTGTGATATTTTATCACTTATTTTGGGGATGTGATATTTTTATCACTTATTTGAAGGTCGAATGCAGTATGTACACGTATGTATGATATCATGGAAGTTCTAGACTTGCGACACCATTATTTTTCGTTAAAAGATTCAACCATGATACCCAGATGATAAGCCAGCATAAAGACCGTATATCTCAGAACCTCGGCACTCTATCAAACGAAATTTCGGTACCAAGACCATATGCCAATGAATGGTTCCCACCTGGCGTTATGTCTGTCAAGTTTATATCAACCTGCACATTTTAGTCTGATTGTGAGCTTACCGATACTTCATAAGTAAAAGCCACTTATCAATCTTCTTGCTATGCTTTTAACCATTTCTGACAGATTTACCGGTGAATTTCATCATCTTCAACTTATCCAAGAAACTCATTTTTTATTTTTCTATTGTTTTTGTATTTTTCTGAATTTCTCTCCCCCTTAAACAAAGAAGGTAAATAAAAGACATATTTTTTTATTTTCTTAAACTTACTCCCCTTAAAATATAAAACTGAGATTCTTTTTGTAGTTTTATATTTTTAGAAAAGTACATACAAAAATAGTTAGCCATAGTTGAGTTACTCGGGTTTCACCTTAATGCCATTGACCAAAGTAGATATTCAAAACGTGGTTTATCAAAGGCTTTGGTAAAAAGGTCGGCGCGATGGTGATCAGTGTGGATTTTAACAACATCGATAAGTCTCTTTTCATAACAATCACGTATGAAATGATACTTAATCTCAATGTGTTTTGTTTTTAAATGCTGTACAGGATTTCCGAGTGATCTGTAAAGCAGCTTCATTATCAACAAAAATAGGAGTAGTAAGAAATTCAAAACCGTAGTCGCGCATTTGCTGTTGAATCCATAGAACTTGAGAGCAGCAACTAGAAGCTGATATATACTCAGCCTCACATGTTGATGTAGCTACACAAGTCTGCTTTTTGCATTGCCACGTGACTAGGCGATTTCCCAAGAACTGACATCCTGTTGTTGTTGACTTTGCATTAATTTTACAGCCGCCATGATCAGAATCACTGAATGCTATCAGATCAAAGTTATCATCCTTAGGGTACCATAGACCAGTGTCAGGATGACCCTTTAGATAACAAAAGATCCTTTTCACAGCCATCAAATGAGAAACTTTCGGACTAGACTGATAGCGCGCCAGAAGGCATGTTGGGTACATTATGTCGGGTCTTGAAGCAGTAAGATACATGAGAGATCCGATCATAGCATGATGGAGAGATGGTTCTACATGTTCTCCCATTCCGTCGGGAGTAATCCCATGATTTTGAGTTAATGGAGTTCCCAAAGGTTTTGAGTTGTCCATCTGAAATCTCTTGAGAATATCTCCGATGTACTTGGTTTGATGGATAAAAATCCCTTCCTTTGATTGCTGAACCTACAAACCTAGAAAGAAAGTCATTTCTCCCATAGCGCTCATCTCGAACTTCTCCTGCATAACCTGTTCGAATTCTTTGCACATTCGAGTGTTAGTAGACCCAAAAATAATATCATCAACATAAACCTGTACTAGCAGCAAGTCCTCGTCCTGTTCCTTGATGAAGAGAGTACATTCGATCAGGCCTCGTCGAAAACCATTCTTCAACAGATAGGTAGACAACGTTTCATACCAAGCCCTCAGAGCTTGATGAAGACCATATAACGCCTTGTTGAGAAGCCAAACCTTGTCAGGATGGAGAGGATCTTCAAAACCTGGCGGTTGCTCAACATATACTTCCTCTTCTACCACACCATGAAGAAATGCACTCTTCACATCCATCTGATAAACAGTGAACTTCTTGAAGGACGCATAAGCCAAAAAGATTCTTATGGCCTCAAGTCGTGCAACCGGTGCATAAACTTCATTGTAATCGATCCCTTCGACCTGATTAAAACCTTGAACAACCAATCGCGCTTTGTTTCTCACAACAACACCTCGGTCATCCTTCTTGCACCTGTACACCCATCGTGTACCAACTTCTTGTAGCCGTCAGGCCTGTCAACCAATTTCCAGATGCCTAACTTCTGAAACTGCTGAAGTTCTTCCTGCATGGCTTCAACCCAAGAGTCTTCTTTCATTGCCTCCTTCCAAGATTTTGGTTCTACTTGGCACACATAGCAGGCAAAAGACCAATCATTCAGACCACCAGATTCCCTGATTTCCGAATATAATCCAGCATTCTGGTTGTTTCGAAGCTGATTACGAGTCTGCACACCACTCTGGACATCTCCAATAATATTCTGCTGAGGATGGATATTATGAATACGATTTTCTGGCACATCAGGAACTCGAGAATTGATATCCAAATTGTTGATATTCAGATCAACAGTTACATCGAGAGCTGGATTTGATGACGTTGTAGATGCCTGACCTTCAGTCGTTCTTGAGGTTGAATATTTGACGTATCATTTGAAATTCCAGGAACCGCACCAGAGGCAGCTTCATTTGCATCATGAAACTCATCATCTTCTGCTGAAACATTATAATCCGCAGCGTCTTCGAATTCCTCATTTTGAACAAGATTGTTAACCGAAGTCGATACTTGAGGGTTAACAATAATTGGTCGAACTAATGACGAGTCTACTGCAGTATCACTTTCCAATAACATCTGAGCAGCAGCTGTTGCATCATCAAAAGTTGGCAGATTAAAGGAGTCAAATAGCCCATCTTAGTCAAACATCCAAGGAGCACCCGAAGCTCTTGTAGCTTCTGTATATCTCTGAACCTTGACTTCACCCCATTCTTTTCAATCTTCTTCGAAGACAAATTCCACACCGGAAATTAGGAGTAGCATATCCAAGAAAGAAACCTTCGATAGCCTTGGGACCAAATTTTCCATGTGGGTCGATCATAGTGCATGGAGCTCCAAAAGGTTCTAAGAAAGAAACATCCGGTTTCCTTTTATGTAACAACTCAAAGCATGTCTTCCCATGTCTCTTCACCGTCAGAACTCTATTCATCGTGTAGCACGCAGTAGCAACAGCTTTTCCCCAAAATTGAACAAGAAGTTCTGATTCTACTAACATGGTTCTTGCAGTTTCAATAAGAGTTCTATTTTTCCTCGCAGCAACACCATTTTGTTGTGGAGTATATCAAGAACTGTACTCATGCAGAATACCCTTTGAGGAACAGTACTCGTCCATAACTTGATTCTTAAATTCCGTGCCATTATCGCCTATGATTCTCCTTACTTTCAGATTATACAAATTTTCCAACAGAGTCAGAAGATTCTTGAGGATAGTAGAAACTTCATTCTTGTGTGCCAACATGTTTACCCATGAGAATCTGGAATAGTCATCAGTAACTAAAGGTTGTCTTGTGTTTCATAGGTCCAAAGAGGTCCATATGAAGACGTTCCAGTGGCATATTTACTGTGTTGATCTTCTTCACGGGATGGGACTTTCTCGCTTGTTTCCCTTTTTGGCATGATACACAAACGTCTTGAAGATGAAAATTCTTCACTGGTACACCATTTACTAGATTGTTCTTCACCAAAAAGTTCATTTTTCGCAGGTGAATGTGTCCTATACGTCTATGCCAGAAGATTGATTCCTTCTTGGTGGCTTTAGAGACAAAACATGTGACTTGTGCAAATGTTGTAATAGCTTGGCTCATATCAAGAATATACAAATCATTCATTCTTGGAGCCGACAGGAGAATCCATTCCTTGGGGATCTTGAATCCAGGCTTCAGCACATAACATCCGGCATCATCAATTGTACCGTAAAGTTCTTGTCGTAGATTTGAGAAACGCTAAGAAGATTGTGATCAATTTTCCGCACATGATTGATCTTGTCGAAGCTCACAACACCATTGGAGACCATTCCTTCTCCAGTGATGTATCCACCTTTGTCACCAGCAAAAGCAACATAACCACCTCTTATGCTTTTCACATCATATAGGAGCCGCAAGTCGCCCGTCATGTGCCTTGATGCTCCACTGTCAACAATCCAATGACCGTTTACAGTTCCTCCTGGAACACCCTGCACATTCCACAAACAAGATTAGTTTGAGATGGGGACACAAACCTTAGTGGTCTTGGGTCGTCCCTTATCATCGAGAAATGTAATCTCAATTTCTTGATGATTATCAAACTGAGAAACTCCTTTTGAACCATTACCGGTCCTCAGTTTCCAAGATCCTTGTTTGTTACTAGATTTACTATTATTTACAGTTTTAACAGTTTCTGGTTTTATTGACTTTGAAGATCTTTGATCCTTTTTCGAAGAATCCGATTTTAAAGCTTTCTCAACTGCTTTTACTTGTTTACGTTTTTGTTTCTCTTTTTGATCTTTAATAATTCGTTTATCTTGTGTCGGAGAAACATATTTACGTTTGCAAGTTGGTTCATGAGGGGTTTTCTCTATACATCTTGATTTGGCTGGATTTTGACAATCCTTTATAATGTGGCCAAATTCTCCACATTTGAAACAAGTTCTCCTTTCAACAAAACTAGGAGATCGTGTTTCTCGACTTGATGTTGAACTTGTGGATCTTGAGGTACTGGGTTCATTACATCCATCAGTGTGTTGGGTGTAATTGTTTTGACTATTTCTTTTCAAAATCTTAACTTTCTTTACAAAATCAACATTAGATTTTCCTTGAAAAGTTTCGACTTTATCTGTACCTTTAGAACTTACAAATTTAACAGTTTTAGCCTTTTTCTGGTAACGAGAGCCTTTTGCTTCAACCTTCGGTTGAGAAGTTATGGGCTTTTCAACTCGCTTCCATTCTTTTTCTTTTGAAGTGGATAATGGTTGTGATTGGTTGACTTTTTCTTCTCTAAAGGTTTGGTTGTTGACTTTTCAAAAACCTGATCTATAGAGATTGGATTTATGTTTTTAGTTTGAAAATCTTTGTTTGAATAGATTTTCTTATCTACAACCAAAGTATACAACATATTATCTGCTTCATCTGTCGACACTTGTGTCTTGACAGATTTCTTAGGAACGGTCTCTTGATTCTCAACAGATTGAGTACTATGAGTAGCAGAAGATTCTACTTTATTCCTTTCATCAAGAGGCTGATCCTAATCACCATTTCTTGATTCTTTATCTGATGTATCATCCTCTTCTTCATCAGACCATGAACTTTCTGGCTTGCTTGGTTCTTGAGAGGAATTGCCTAGTTTGAACCCTAACCCTATTGCGAATTCCTCAGGATTCAGAGGTACAGAGGGTTCAAAACGAGGCATCTCCTCTTCATTAGGCATTTTGGTATAGTTGTGTTTCATTGGAGGTGGACACGACTTATACCCTATGCATTGAGCATCTCCCTTTAGTTTTTGAACTTCAATGATATGATTAAGCACATATTGGGAGTTAGATTAAATTTCTAATTTGCGTTTGATCGAATCATATTTGCATTTGGCGATGGCTAACTCTTTCTTTGTTTCTTCTAGGAGATTAATGTAATTATTAATTCCTGTTTGTTTATTCAAAACTGTTTTTTTCAATTCAGAAACACTTCTCTTAAGGGTTTCTATTACAGATTTGAACTCTTTTTCATTTCTAGTTAGCGCCAAATTCGCCTTTTTGCATTTTGGTAGTTCAACAACTAAATCCTAATTATGACTGTTGATGGTTTCATAATTTATTTTCAATTCAACAAAGTCATTGCAAACAGTAGGAGGTTCAGAATTTACCTGTTTTGAAGAACCTTCAACATTTGCCATAAAGGCAGTGTGATGAGGAAAAGCTGCACCATCTGTAGAGGGTGTCTCTGTCTCTTTTTCCATAGCTTTTGCATTCCTCGTCATGCCTACCTTTTCAGATTTCAACATCTCAGCTTCACTCAGCAATTCTTCAACCTCAGCATCACTTCCTTTCTTCACACTAGAATCAGATCCATAACCATCTGAACTTGAACATTCTTCATCAGAACTACCAGCATCCCCAGATGTATCATCGTTATTTGGAGTGTTGATGCCGTGATCATGCTTGTTTTGATCCATGATCCTTGCATAGCATGCAGTTATTCCGTTGTTATCTGTTCCCAACTGTACTGACCAATCGCATCCTTCATCAGACTGAACTACCATAGCTCTGTGCGTGTTTGAAGGTCCTGATTGATTGGTGTTGTTAGAGTTACCAACAGCTACTATTCTTCTTTCGTTGTTGTACTGTACTGTGTTGGATGGTTGAGACTGATTACGAAAGGGGTTGTTATTTCCTTCCTTGCTGGGTCTTGTGCATTCCCGCTTAAAGTGACCTCTTTCTCCCCAGTTGAAGCAAGTAACGGCGGTTTTGTCAAAGCCATATTTTGTATCCTTCTTGCTTTCCAAACTGGTTATACCTGTTCTTCTCATATAATCCTTCGCTCTTCTCATAGCGCTTGCAAATGCCCACTTGATGTCCATCAGCTCCATTTCATCTCGGTCAATTTGTTCGTAGTCTTCGTTTGTCAAATTGATGTTCCCTATTTGACCTGCAACTAAACCACAATACGCACTGACCATGGTATTTAGAAGTTCTGCATGTTCCTGTGCAACTTCTACGTTGATTTTGGAGAGATTTGATGTGTCAAGTTTGACAGTGTTGGGATTTACCGTTTGACTGTCCATAGAAAGCTTGTTGAGGAGCTTGCTATGGAGCTTTATGCTCTAAATCCCTTGGCTGTGGAAGGAATGCTTTCGGATCAAAAGTCTGTCCATAGGCTTGATTACTCGAACCTGTAGACTGACTTGATTGAACTGGTTGGGGTAGAAAGGGTTCAAGTTTGACACAAACGCGGTTTGCAGCTTCGGTTGCTGGCTTGAGCTTGTACCTGCATTTATACTTCCAAAGTACATCTTAGGGTTTTGTGGAGCAGAGACTCGTTGTGCCTTCCGGAGTTCTTCTTCATTCTTGTTCTCTAGTTTCTACACGAATTCATAAATACTTATTGAGTCCAAAACACCTGTATGTTTTAGTAGATCAATAAATTGACCCCATTTTGGAGGTAAAGCATCAGCAAATCGCATCACAATTTCTTGTGGTGTTGCTAACACTTTATATGAGTACATCTCGCTGAGAAGATGATAAAACCGAGTGGTCATATCATTCAAGGTTTCGTTCTCCATGAACATGAAACCTTCAAACTCTTTCTTGAGCAGATCATGCCGAATCTTCCTGGTAGCAGCGTTACCTTCACATCTTGCTTCCAAAGTGTCCCACAAATTTTTCGTTGTAGTACAATACACAAACTGATGATAAATGTCTTTATGCAGAGCTTGTGTGAGGATAGCAAATGCCTTTTTCTCTAGATCGTAAGCTTTCTTGTCACTTTCGACTAGATTGGCCAATGAGGTTGGATTTGATCCAGCTTCTTCAAGTGCTTCATTGTAGGGGGTAGTGAAAACGTCCACAATTCTGTGTTCTGGTCGAGAACATACGTATGAAAATGACTTTTCCATGAAGGATAATCGTTCATGTGATTTAACTTCGGCGGTCGGTTATTACTCCCTGTTTCACTTTCGCTCATTAACAGAGTTTGGATGCTTTGATTCTGATTTGCAACACACGCCCATTGATTTGCAGAGATCATTGATGTATGTTGAGACATCAAAGATTTTACCCATGATGTTGTGGAGCTTTGCGAAGAGTCCTGATTTGAGCTTGAACAACTCCAATCCCATGGGTTAGAATCATTATATTTTCTTGTTTAATGAAAATTTAAAGATTTAAAGTTTCAAAATTATAATTACCTTTTAAAAATTTCAGATTTGAAAATATGACAAATTCTTAAAATCACAAAGCTTTGAAAAACACGGAAAACAATAAAAAACAGTTTCGTGCGAGACAACTATGTCGCACGAAACAAGGATGTTTCGTGCTGATCAGGTGGTTCGTGCGGGTCAGATGATTCGCACGAATATTTTCAGTCTCACAAACTGTTTTGTTCAACGTTTTTCAGAGGAATCTTTTCAGAAATGGTTAGGTGAGAAATTTCCTTTCTTGTGTAGACCTGCTTTTTCGAAATTACCTGTTGTCTTACCCACTTTTAGTTAAAACATAGATTTGAATCAGTCAACAGTCCAAGTCCAGATCCAAGTCAGAAAATATCAACCCTACCAAACTAATCAGATTCAAATTTTTGCAGATTTCTTCTTCCAGGGTGTTCTTCAGAAAAATTTTACCATAAAATTTTCTGCATGCAACAGATTTTAACAAAGTTTTAAGTTAGTTAACTCTCCAAAACTTATGTTTTCTGCTGGAGGCTCAAGAACACTTTAGAAATCTTCAAACTAGCTCAGACACAACTAAGCCCGGTTTTGAACAAGGAAAGAGCCAAAGCTCTGATACCACTTGTAGGTCCACCTATGGATGGTGTTAAACCAGTTCCTTGTCATATGACACACATACAAGTGCGTAATCCAAGTGTCCATGCAACCAAAGCAAAGTAAAGAACACGGGGTAACCAAAGATTCACTATCTTGATTAATGATTGAGATAACCAATGCTCGTATGACTCAAACAAACTTGCTGTGTTCTTGCGTCTTCGTCTACAGAGATAACCAACTCAAAGGGTAACAAGCTCTCTGGTCTGACCAACTCTCACACGTGAGTCAACTAGTTCTCTTCACTGAGAGGTGCATGTCTGCTTATATAGTGTCTGTCTAGTTTTGTACGAATCACGACTAGACATATGGAACACACTATTTCACATGAGACACAACTCAGAATTTGGTACGAGACACTGTTTCGTACGAAATACTTAAACAAGTAACACAATTGTTACTCAAGAATTTCGTACGAATCACCTGATTCGTACGAAAACTCTGACTCGCACAGAATCCTTATTTCAGGAAAACGTGTGTAGACTTGACGTTTCCAAGATTCATCAATATGCACACATGCAACTGATTAACACAGACAAGCTAAGATGTCATACTAGATCAAGATAGAAGGATATCCCGAGCTATTTGACACAACCAAACCTGTACAGACACTTGAGCAAAGACCGTACAATTACAACTGTAATTAAGAACAAGCGACAGACACAAAACTGGTTCAACAAAATGCCTCCAAGAAGACGCGGACAATGAAAAGGGCCAATAATGGGCCGAGGACAGCCGATACCCCTATAATCCCACTCACATCACTCTAGTGATTCATTTCATGCTTCTTACTACCTAAACTCACCACATCCGAGCCAGATATCATAAGATGATGACTCTGACCCGGAAATGCCCAACTTGGGAACTGAACGACACCCTATCGAATTATCCAATGATAACACCTCCTACCATGGTTTCCCCTATCACGGTCCCAAATAATGGACCCTATGGTTTAACCAATTTACTTTCTACCACACTGATGAATACCAGATATCTGAACATCCCCAAACACCTTCCAACCACCTCAAATTCCACCACCTCCACCTGATGACGCCCTAGTACTACCTCACCAACTAGTGGAGCAACAACAAAGGAGAAATCGCACCAAACCGAGAATGTCGGTGCGACATGGAATTCCTTCAAGCTCACTTCCCCTCTTCCTGCTAGCCATTATGAACGATGCAAGAGGATCCCAAGATGGGAGGACCCTCCAACCCGGCTCCTGTAGAAGAGACTGTACCACCAAGTTTTGACAACCCTATACCATCATACACCAACCCATCTGGGTATTACAACCCGTATACCTCGACAACTATGGATTATACCAACACTTCTCCCTCGTACGACCCCTATATACAGGCGGTCATACAAAACTCATACTATCCACCACATCCAGCCCCTACACCTGGGTATCTAACCCCCAATCTAGGATATTCAAATCCTAGCTATTCTTATCCAGTTGTTCCACAACCACAACCTCCACAACCACCAACTCCTAACATAATTACTCAGGCGGTAGAAAGACCGGAAGAAATACAAAGACAGGTGGAACGGAGTGAAAGAAGAACTAGCAAGATGGTTTGCATACTTACAAGGCTGGTGAAAGGAAAAAGAGACCACTGGATATCTTTTATTTTGTATTTGTAATTTGTTTCTTTTACATTCCAAAAGTCCAATGAAGGATAATGTTTGTATCTTTTATTTCCAAAAGTCTTTATAAGACAATGTATTGTAAACCAATGATTTAATAAAGTTTAATTTCGAATTCCCTTTCTATTATTTAAATTGATCCGCTATAAACCAAAAATCTCCTTGATGGCCTATAGCTCAAAGTACAAATGGCAAGTCAACATAATGACAATAATAAAAGTGATGGCAATGTGACCTACACTGACCGAGAGGGTGGGGGAGATAACCTCCGAACCCTGATAGCCGAAGAAGTCGGCAAAGCCATGGTTGAATTTATGGCCAAGTACAAAGGGCCAACACCATCGAGACAAGAATCTGCTTCCATTCCCCAATCATCAGCTCATAGAACTCATACACAGACTTCTCATTTTTCCTCATCTAAAAAGGAGAATAGTGAACCAAAACGTGTCACTAGAAAGGAGCGCAAATATCCTAAAGATGGATGCTACTATAAATACTTCATCTCATGTAAACCTCATGACTTCTCTGGAGAAAAAGGAGCAATAGGCGCCCTCAAGTGGCTAGATGAAATGGAGACAGTCATATACATCAAAGGTTACGCTGAAAAGGACATCATCAAGGATGTATCCCAGTCTTTCAAAGAGGATGCACTAACATGGTGGGAGGCCATGATCCTTGCATCAAGAAAAGTCCATATGAATAACATGGGATGGAAAAATTTCATGGAACTTATCCGTGAGACATACTGTCCACCTCACGAAGTGGAGAAGATAGAGTCAAAGTTTCTGAAACTGCCTATGAATAACTTAGACTGCATGGGATATTTGTCTAAGTACAACTCTCTATCCCGATTGGTGCCATACCTAATTACCCCCGAGTCTAAGCGTATCGCGAGATACATTGGTGACTTGCACCAGAAATCAACGGTATGGTGAAATCTTCACACCCAGGCACCTTTAGATCCGCTGTAGATCTATCTCTCTCCTTGATAGAAAACGAGATTCTGTTTAGAGACAGAAAGACTGTGTTGAGCAATAAGAGGAAGCAAGAAATCAATCTTCCTCGAGATTCCAAGAAAGGATGATTTGATTCAAAGAAGAATCAATTAGGGACTAGTGGTCAAAAACCTGAGTGTAAAACTTGCAGGAAGAGGAACTTTGGAAAGTGTAGGCTTGATTCACTAAGAAGCTGTGATATATGCAAGAGAACGGGTCACAAGACCCATGAATGTCGAGACCTCAAGGACGAAGTTTGTTACAAATGTGGAGAAAAAAGCCACATTAGGACTAATTTTCCTAAGATCGCAAGTGATGGTAAAGCCAAGGAAAATAATAACAAGAAAGGCAATGCTAGAACCTTTCAGCAACCGCAAGAGAGGCAATCAATGATGCCAAAGTCATAACGGGCACGTTTCTTGTTAATGATATTTTTGCAAGAGTCTTATTCGATTCAGGAGCCGATAAAAGTTTTGTAGATCATAAATTATGTGAATTGTTAAATCTACCCTAAAAAGACCTAGGATTAACATATGAGGTCGAGATGGCCATTGGAAACATTGAAATAGCTTCCAAAATCCTAGAACTCATACACAGACTTCTCATTTTTCCTGATCTAAAAAGGAGAACAGGGAATCAAAATGTGTAGCTAGAAAGGAGCACAAATATCCGAAAGATGGATGCTCCTATAAATACTTCGTCTCATGTAAACCCCGTGACTTCTCTGGAGAAAAAGGAGCAATAGACGCCCTCAAGTGGCTAGAGGAAATGGAGACAGTCATACATCAACGATTACGCTGAAAAGGACATCATCAAGTACGTATCCCAGTCTTTCAAAGAGGATGCACTAACATGGTGGGAGGCCATGATCCAATCATCAAGAAAAGTCCATATGAATAACATGGGATGGAAAACGTTCGTGGAACTCATCCGTGAGACTTACCGTCCACCTCACGAAGTAGAGAAGATAGATTCAGAGTTTTTGAAACTGCCTATGAATAACTTAGACTGCAGGGGATATTTGTCTAAGTACAACTTGCCATACCTTATTACCCCCGACTCTAAGCGTATTGCGAGATACATTGGTGACTTGCACCAGAAATCAAGGGTATGGTGAAATCTTCACACCCAGGCACCTTTAGATCCACTGTAGATCTATCTCTCTCCTTAATAGAAGATGTTATTCTCCTTGAGAGACACAAAGAATGTGTTGAGCAATAAGAGGAAACAAGAAATCAATCTTCCTCGAGATTCCAAGAAAGGAATATTTGATTCAAAGAAGAATCAATCATGGACTAGTGGTCCACCTGAATGTAAAACTTGCAGGAAGAGGCACTTTGGAAAGTGCAGGCTTGAGTCACCAAGAAGCTGTGGTATATGCAAGAGACCGGGTCACAAGACACATGAGTGTCGCGACCTTAAGGACGAAGTTTGTTACAAATGCGGAGAAAAAAGCCACATTAGGACTATTTTCCTAAGATCGCAAGTGATAATAAAGCCAAGGAAAATGATAACAAGAAAGGCAATGCTAGAGCCTTTTAGTAACCGCAAGAGAGGCGATCAATGATGCCAAAGTCATAACGGGCACTTTTCTTGTTAATGATATTTTTGCAAGACTCTTATTCGATTTAGGAGCCGATAAAAGTTTTGTAGATCATAAATTATGTGAATTGTTAAATCTACCTTAAAAAGAACTAGGATTAACATATGAGGTCGAGATGGCCATTTGAAACATTGAAATAGCTTCCAAAATCCTAGAACTCATACACAGACTTCTCATTTTTCCTCATCTAAAAAGGAGAACAGGGAATCAAAATGTGTCGCTAGAAAGGAGCGTAAATATCCGAAAGATGGTTGCTCCTATAAATACTTCGTCTCATGTAAACCCTGTGACTTCTCTGGAGAAAAAGGAGCAATAGACGCCCTCAAGTGGCTATTGGAAATGGAGACAGTCATATACATCAACGGTTACGCTTAAAAGGACATCATCAAGTACGTATCCCAGTCTTTCAAAGAGGATGCACTAACATGGTCGGAGGCCATGATCCAAGCATCAAGAAAAGTCCATATGAATAACATGGGATGGAAAACGTTCGTGGAACTCATCCGTGAGACTTACCGTCCACCTCACTAAGTGGAGAAGATAGTTCAGAGTTTTTGAAACTGCCTATGAATAACTTGGACTGCAGGGGATATTTGTCTAAGTACAACCCTCTATCCCGATTGGTGCCATACCTTATTACCCCCGACTCTAAGCCTATCGCGAGATACATTGGTGACTTGCACAAGAAATCAAGGGTATGGTGAAATCTTCACACCCAGGCACCTTTATATCCACTGTAGATCTATCTCTCTCCTTAATAGAAGATGTTATTCTCCTTGAGAGACACAAAGACTGTGTTGAGCAATAAGAGGAAGCAAGAAATCAATCTTCCTCGAGATTCCAAGAAAGGAAGATTTGATTCAAAGAAGAATCAATCAGGGACTAGTGGTCCACCTGAATGTAAAACTTGCAGGAAGAGGCACTTTGGAAAGTGCAGGCTTGAGTCACCAAGAAGCTGTGGTATATGCAAAAGAACGGGTCACAAGACACATGAGTGTCGCGACCTTAAGGACGAAGTTTGTTACAAATGCGGAGAAAAAAACCACATTAGGACTAATTTCCTAAGATCGCAAGTGATGGTAAAGCCAAGGAAAATGATAACAATCAAGGCAATGCTAGAGCCTTTCAGTAACCGCAAGAGAGGCGATCAATGATGCCAAAGTCATAACGGGCACGTTTCTCGTTAATGATATTTTTGCAAGAGTCTTATTCGATTCAGGATCCGATAAAAGTTTTGTAGATCATAAATTATGTGAATTGTTAAATCTACCCTTAAAAGACATAGGATTAACATATGAGGTCGAGATGGCCATTGGAAACATTGAAATAGCTTCCAAAATCCTAGAACTCATACACAGACTTCTCATTTTTCCTCATCTAAAAAGGAGAATAGTGAAACAAAATGTGTCGCTAGAAAGGAGCGCAAATATCCGAAAAATGGATGCTCCTATAAATACTTCGTCTCATGTAAACCCCGTGACTTCTCTGGAGAAAAAAGGAGAAATAGACACCCTCAAGTGGCTAGATGATATGGAGACAGTCATATACATCAATGGTTACGCTGAAAAGGACATCATCAAGTACGTATCCCAGTCTTTCAAAGAGGATGCACTAACATGGTGGAAGGCCAGGATCCAAGCATCAAGAAAAGTCCATATGAAAAACATGGGATGGAAAAAGTTCGTGGAACTCATCCGTGAGACATACTGTCCACCTCACGAAGTGGAGAAGATAGAGTCAGAGTTTCTGAAACTGCCTATGAATAACTTAGACTGCAGAGGATATTTGTCTAAGTATAACTCACTATCCCGATTGGTGCCATACTTTATTACCCCCGACTCTAAGCGTATCGCGGGATACATTGGTGACTTGCACCAGAAATCAAGGGTATGGTGAAATCTTCACACCCAGGCACCTTTGGATCCACTTTAGATCTATCTCTCTCCGTAATAGAAGATGTTATTCTCCTTGAGAGACACAAAGAATGTGTTGAGCAATAAGAGGAAGCAAGAAATCAATCTTCCTCGAGATTGCAAGAAAGGAAGATTTGATTCAAAGAAGAATCAATCAGGGACTAGTGGTCAAAAACCAGAATGTAAAACTTGCAGGAAGAGGCACTTTGGAAAGTGCAGGCTTGAGTCACTAAGAAGCTGTGGTATATGCAAGAGAACGGGTCCCAAGACACATGAGTGTCGAGACCTCAAGGACGAAGTTTTTTACAAATGTGGAGAAAAAAGCCACATTAGGACTAATTTTCCTAAGATTAGCAAGTGATGGTAAAGACAAGGAAAATGATAACAAGAAAGGCAATGCTAGAGCCTTTCAGTAACCGCAAGAGAGGCATCAATGATGCCAAATTCATAACGGGCACGTTTCTCGTTAATGATATTTTTGAAAGAGTCTTATTCGATTCAGGAGCCGATAAAAGTTTTGTAGATCATAAATTCTGTGAATTGTTAAATCTACCCTTAAAAGACCTAGGATTAACATATGAGGTCGAGATGGCCAATGGAAACATAGAAATACATTCCAAAATCCTAGAACTCATCCACATACTTCTCATTTTTCCTCATCTAAAAAGGAGAATAGTGAACCAAAATATGTCGCTAGAAAGGAACATAAATATCCGAAAGATGGATGCACCTATAAATACTTCGTCTCATGTAAACCCCGTGACGTCACAGGAGAAAAAAGAGCAATAGACGTACTCAAGTGGCTAGACGAAGTGGAGACGGTCATATACATCAACGGTTACGCTGAATAGGACATCGTCTAGTACGTATCCCAGTCTTTCAAAGAGGATGCACTAACATGGTCGGAGGCCATGATCCAAGCATCAAGAAAAGTCCATATGAATAACATGGGATGGAAAACGTTCATGGAACTCATCCGTGAGACTTACCGTCCACCTCACGAAGTGGAGAAGATAGTTCAGAGTTTTTGAAACTGCCTATGAATAACTTGGAATGCAGGGGATATTTGTCTAGGTACAACCCTCTATCCCGATTGGTGCCATACCTTATTACCCCGACTCTAAGCCTATCGCGAGATACATTGGTGACTTGCACAAGAAATCAAGGGTATGGTGAAATCTTCACACCCAGGCAGCTTTATATCCACTGTAGATCTATCTCTCTCCTTAATAGAAGATGTTATTCTCCTTGAGAGACACAAAGACTGTGTTGAGCAATAAGAGGAAGCAAGATATCAATCTTCCTAGAGATTCCAAGAAAGGAAGATTTGATTCAAAGAAGAATCAATCAGGGACTAGTGGTCCACTTGAATGTAAAACTTGCAGGAAGAGGCACTTTGGAAAGTTCAGGCTTGAGTCACCAAGAAGTTGTGGTATATGCAAAAGAACGGGTCACAAGACACATGAGTGTCGTGACCTTAAGGACGAAGTTTGTTACAAATGCGGAGAAAAAAGCCACCTTAGGACTAATTTCCTAAGATCGCAAGTGATGGTAAAGCCAAGGAAAATGATAACAAGAAAGGCAATGCTAGAGCCTTTCAGTAACCGCAAGAGAGGCGATCAATGATGCCAAAGTCATAACGGGCACGTTTCTCGTTAATGATATTTTTGCAAGAGTCTTATTCGATTCAGGATCCGATAAAAGTTTTGTAGATCATAAATTATGTGAATTGTTAAATCTACCCTTAAAAGACCTAGGATTAACAAATGAGGTCGAGATGGCCATTGGACACATTGAAATAGCTTCCAAAATCCTAGAATTCATACACAGAATTCTCATTTTTCCACATCTAAAAAGGAGAATAGTGAAACAAAATGTGTCGCTAGAAAGGAGCGCAAATATCCGAAAGATGGATGCTCCTATAAATACTTCGTCTCATGTAAACCCCGTGACTTCTCTAGAGAAAAAAGGAGCAATAGACGCCCTCAAGTGGCTAGATCATATACATCAACGGTTACGCTGAAAAGGACATCATCAAGTACGTATCCCAGTCTTTCAAAGAGGATGCACTAACATGGTGGAAGGCCATGATCCAAGCATCAAGAAAGTCCATATGAAAAACATGGGATGGAAAAAGTTTGTGGAACTCATCCGTGAGACATACTGTCCACCTCACGAAGTGGAGAAGATAGAGTCAGAGTTTCTGAAACTGCCTATGAATAACTTAGACTGCAGAGGATATTTGTCTAAGTACAACTCTCTATCCCGATTGGTGCCATACCTTATTACCCCCGACTCTAAGCGTATCGCGAGATACATTGGTGACTTGCACCAGAAATCAACGGTATGGTGAAATCTTCACACCCAGGCACCTTTAGATCCACTGTAGATCTATCTCTCTCCTTAATAGAAGATGTTATTCTCCTTGAGAGACACAAAGACTGTGTTGAGCAATAAGAGGAAGCATGAAATCAATCTTCCTCGAGATTCCAAGAAAGGAAGATTTGATTCAAAGAAGAATCAATCAGGGACTAGTGGTCAAAAACCAGAATGTAAAACTTGCAGGAAGAGGCACTTTTGAAAGTGCAGGCTTGAGTCACTAAGAAGCTGTGGTATATGCAAGAGAACGGATCACAAGACACATGAGTGTCGAGACCTCAAGGACGAAGTTTTTTACAAATGTGGAGAAAAAAGCCACATTAGGACTAATTTTCCTAAGATCGCAAGTGATGGTAAAGACAAGGAAAATGATAATAAGAAAGGCAATGCTAGAGCCTTTCAGTAACCGCAACAGAGGCATCAATGATGCCAAAGTCATACGGGCACGTTTCTCGTTAATGATATTTTTGAAAAGTCTTATTCGATTCAGGAGCCGATAAAAGTTTTGTAGATCATAAACTCTGTGAATTGTTAAATCTACCCTTAAAAGACCTAGGATTAACATATGAGGTCGAGATGGCCAATGGAAATATAGAAATAGCTTCAAAAATCCTAGAACTCATACACAGACATCTCATTTTTCCACATCTAAAAAGGAGAATAGTGAACCAAAATGTGACGCTAGAAAGGAGCGCAAATATCCGAAAGATGGATGCTCCTATAAATACTTCATCTCATGTAAACCCCATGACTTCACATGAGAAAAAGGAGCCATAGACGCACTCAAGTGGCTAGACAAAATGGAGACAGTCATATACATCAACAGTTACGCTGAAAAGGACATCATCAAGTACGTATCCCAGTCTTTCAAAGAGGATGCACTAACATGGTGGAAGGCCATGATCCAAGCATCAAGAAAAGTCCATATGAAAAACATGGGATGGAAAAAGTTCGTGGAACTCATCCGTGAGACATACTATCCACCTCACGAAGTGGAGAAAATAGAGTCAGAGTTTCTGAAACTGCCTATAAATGACTTAGACTGCAGAGGATATTTGTCTAAGTATAACTCTCTATCCCGATTGGTGCCATACCTTATTACCCCCGAATCTAAGCGTATCGCGAGATACATTGGTGACTTGCACCAGAAATCATGGGTATGGTGAAATCTTCACACCCAGGAAACTTTAGATCCAATGTAGATCTATCTCTCTCCTTATTAGAAAACGAGATTCTGTTGAGAGACACAAAGACTGTGTTGAGCAATAAGAGGAAGCAAGAAATCAATCTTCCTCGAGATTCCAAGAAAGGAAGATTTGATTCAAAGAAGAATCAATCAGGGACTAGTAGTTCAAAACCTGAATTTAAAACTTCCAGGAAGAGGCACTTTGGAAAGTGCATGCTTGAGTCACCAAGAAGTTGTGGTATATGCAAGAGAACGGGTCACAAGAGACGTGAGTGTTGAGACCTCAAGGACGAAGTTTGTTACAAATGTGGAGAAAAAAGCCTCATTAGGACTAATTTTCCTAACATCGCAAGTGATGATATAGCCAAGGAAAATGATAACAAGAAACGCAATGCTAGAGACTTTCAGTAACCGCAAGAGAGGCGATCAATGATGCCAAAGTCATAACGGGCACGTTTCTTGTTAATGATATTTCTGCAAGAGTCTTATTCGATTCAGGAGCCGATAAAAGTTTTGTAGATCATAAATTTTGTGAATTGTTAAATCTACCCTTAAAAGACCAAGGATTATCATATGAGGTCGAGATGGCCAATGGAAACATAGAAATAGCTTCCAAAATCCTAGAACTCATACACAGACTTCTCATTTTTCCTCATCTAAAAAGGAGAATAGTGAACCAAAATGTGACGCTAGAAAGGAGTGCAAATATCCGAAAGATGGATACTCCTATAAATACTTCGTCTCATGTAAACCCCGTGACTTCTCTGGAGAAAAAGGAGCAATAGACGCCCTCAAGTGGCTAGAGGAAATGGAGACAGTCATACATCAACGATTACGCTGAAAAGGACATCATCAAGTACGTATCCCAGTCTTTCAAAGAGGATGCACTAACATGGTGGGAGGCCATGATCCAATCATCAAGAAAAGTCCATATGAATAACATGGGATGGAAAACGTTCGTGGAACTCATCCGTAAGACTTACCGTCCACCTCACGAAGTGGAGAAGATAGATTCAGAGTTTTTGAAACTGCCTATGAATAACTTAGACTGCAGGGGATATTTGTCTAAGTACAACTCTCTATACCGACTGGTGTCATACCTTATTACCCCCGACTCTAAGCGTATCGCGAGATACATTGGTGACTTGCACCAGAAATCAAGGGTATGGTGAAATCTTCACGCCCAGGCACCTTTAGATCCACTGTAGATCTATCTCTCTCCTTAATAGAAGATGAGATTCTGTTTAGAGACACAGAGACTGTGTTGAGCAATAAGAAGAAGCAAGAAATCAATCTTCTTCGAGATTCCCTATGACTCTTGCGGGATTCTATATAGTTTCAGGCTTGGATTGGTTATCCCATAACCATGCCCGAATTGCATAGTAATCAAATCCCTTCTGGTGATTCACTCAACATCCATGGTGATCATTACTATGGATTGCCTAATAAAGTATCCCTACTTAAGGCGTCAGATGTTTGAGAAAAGGGTGTGTCATCTACATGGCACAAGTAATCGTGGACAACCCTAAACTAAAGATTGAAGAAATCCCTTTCATCTCTGAATTTCCAGAAGTATTTCCCGAAGACTTGCCCTGTCTGCCTCCAAACAGGCAAGTGGAATTTAGGATAGATATACTTCCTAGCTCAGCTCTGATAGCCAAAGCCCCATACCATTTAGCACCAACAGAGATGAAGGAACTAAAGATTCAACTTGATGAACTCTTGCAGAAAGGATTCATTCAACCTAGTACTCCCCCCTGGGAAGCTCCTATTCTTTTCGTGAAAAATAAAGACGATTCAATGCAGATGTACATTGACTACCGTGAAGTAAATAAGATCACGATAAAGAATCATTATCCCTTACCGATAATTAACAATTTATTCGTTCAATTGCAAGGAGCGAGTTTCTTTTCCAAGATTCACTTGAGATCAGGATATCACCAGTTGAAGGTAAGAAGTGAAGATGTTCCCAAGTCTGCTTTTAGAGCAAGATATGGTCACTATGAGTTTTTAGTGATGCCCTTTGGACTCACCAATGCACCTGCAACATTTATGGACCTCATGAAAAGAGTCTTCAAACCATATCTGGATACATTTTTCATATTCTTCATAGATGACATACTTATCTACTCGCGCAACAAAGATGATCATGAGAAACATCTTTGATGTATACTCGGTCAATTCCAACAGGGGAAACTCTATGCTAAGTTTTTTAAATGCGAGTTTTGGCTAAGGGAAGTTCAATTTTTGGGACATATGATTAGCGAGCATGGTATCCAAGTGGATCCTACTATGATTGAGGCTACCATGAATTGGGAAGCACCCAAAACACATTCTGAGATTCGCAGTTCTGAGGATTGGCGGGCTATTACCGAAGGTTCATCAGAACTTTTCAAGAATAGCTACACCCCTGACTACACTTACTCGAAAGAATGAAAAGTTTGACTGGGGTCCCAAGCAAAAGGAATCTTTTAAAATCCTAAAGGAGAAACTGAGTAACGCTCCTGTCTTGCCATTACAAGAAGGAATTGAAGATTTCGTTGCGTACTATGATTCTTTGCACACAGGATTGGGTTGCGTGCTAATGAAGAAAGTTAAAGTAATTGCCTATGCGTCACAACAACTTAAAGTACACAAAAAGAACTACACCACTCACGACTTAGAGTTGGGTGCGGTAGTCTTTGCTTTAGAATTATGGAGACATACTTGTATCGCACTGACCATAAAATCCTTCAACACATATTCAGTCAGAAGGATTTGAATATGCGCCAACGTCATTGGATGGAAACCTTGAATGATTACGAATGTGAGATTCATTATCATCCTGGTAAGGCAAATGTCTTGCTGATGCCTTGAGCCGAAAAGAAAAGGTAAAACCAATTAGAGTGCACGCTAAAAGAATCGAGCTTCGAACCAGCTTGAATGAGAAGCTAGTAGATGCTCAAAAACAAGTCTTGGACAAATGTTCCAAAAGAGAAACTAGGTGGAATTGTCGGACAGTAAAAACCTGGTAACGATGGAATCTTGAAACTTAATGAAAGAATCTGGGATGCTGTATTTGGAGGAGTCAGAGAGTTGATTTTAAAAGAATCACATAACTTAAGATATTCTGCACATCCGGGTGGAGACAAGATGTACCAAGACTTCAAGAAGAACTATTGGTGGATAGGCATGAAAAAGTCTATAGCCACCTAAGTAGCCAAGTTTCTGACATGTTCGCAAGTGAAAGCCAAACACCAGAAATCGCCAAATTTGCTACAACAGTTAGAAATACCCATTTGAAAATGGGGAATGGTAACTATGGATTTAATTACCAAGTTACATAGAACAAGTCGTGGAAACGATACTATTTGGGTTATAGTTGACAGACTAGGTAAGTTAGCCCATTTTCTATCAATAAAAGAGACGTACTGTTCAGACAAATTGGCCAAGTTATATGTTGACAATATAGTATCCTTGCATGGTGTACTGTAAGGACTTGGTCTAGTAGGTTTACGTTTGTCTTGTATACATTAGTTATGGGTTGGTTAGTTAAGGTGTTTATGGGAGTACAGTTTGGGCTTAGCCCGGTTGTAACTAGGTCACACCCTATGTACTATAAATAGGGTGCACCTAGGTATTTGTAGGGTTATTGGTTGTCTTGTGTTTCATGTGACTTGTACCAGACAAGTTCTAGAACTTGTGTGCAAATTTTAACAATCGACTTCTTAATTTCTTGTTCTACACTTTCTTTATTTTCTACACTTAGAATCGTGGTAGTGAGATCCGGTTGAAGGTCTTGGACTTACAATTGGTATCAGAGCCTAAGAGGTCTTTCGAAGGCTCGGTTTTGTTGGATATTGTATGAAGAACAAGATCGAAAAGTTTGCAGATTCATTAGTTCATAAAAGGTTAATTCTATTCTGTTTTATTTTTTCTAATCCTTATTATTCAACTGATAATCTGTGTTTGAGTTATTAGCATCTTATGTTTTCAGTTTGTTTCTAGTCGAAGTTGTTTAACAAAATTAGAATAACTTTTTTTTATTCGAATAACAATTTTAACATTTGATAAACATCTTAAAAATTCTGTTTTTGATCTATTTTTGGGACGAACAGAGGTGTGTTTGCAGGAAATTGGGAGTTATTGGTGGAAGGAATCAACAAGATTTTGATCTCCTTTAAAATCGTAATTTAGGTGTACGAGATTGATTCTTGTTACCAAAAACATAGCATTCGCAATGTTCGGGATTATTTTGTGTGCGATTGAACTGGTGTGCGCATGGTAATTGTTTTGTGGACTGGACTCAAGTGTGCGAGCCAAGGAAAGGGTGTGCGGTTAAGTGTGCAATCCATTAAGGAAGTGTATGGTCCAAAGCTCAATGTGTGGTTCATCATCACTTAGTGTAAAGCCCAGTTAAGGGTGCAGCCCAATTATAGAGTGGTGTCTGGTTCATTTTGGTTATGTGCGGTCGAATTTAGAGTGTGCGACATCCTTAGATTGAACTATTGAAAGCACTGTTGATCTGTTGACCGTTGACTGCGCGACCTATTATTGGACTTGGACTGTGCGACCCATTATTGACTTGGACCTATAACAAAATTGAAAATTTTAACCCGTTAAACTTAATTATTACTAATAGTTTGATTTTTCAGAAATGGAACTCACTAACCAAACATCGTTGAGTGAAAAGGCTGCTATGAACAAGGAACTAGATAATGTTATTGGAACAAACAACAAGATTCCTAGGCTGCAGGTGGGGGGATCGTTTTCGGAATGGAAATTTCATTTCGTTCAATACATGAAGATCAAAGATCCTAAGGCTTGGAGGTCAATCTGTAGAGGACCAGTTGTCATCACATATGTGGTAGATGAAGAAAAAGGAACAACTGCTGTGAAGCCTCTATCAACATACAATGATGAGGACTTTGAGAAGACAAAAATTGATGATAAGGCTTTCGCAATGTTGCAATCTGCGTTGGTTCTCGATATTGATGTAGGAGCTCGTGAAGTAAAATCTACAAAGGAATTGGGGGATTCTTTGTTGGCAATGTACGAAGGAAACGAAGAGATGAAGGAGAGTAAAAGGGAAATGTTGACTCAGAAATTCAACATGTTCTATCATTTTCCTGGAGAAACCTTTGAAAGCCAAATTCAAAGGTTTATCACTCTAGTCAGTGAGATGAGAACACATGACATGATGCTTGAAAACTCATGTGGTCAACAAAACGCTGCTAAATGCTCTTCCAAGGAACTGGGATACAAATGTCACACTCATCAAGAGGACCAAAGACTTGACCCGCATGAGTCTTGCCCCGAACTGAGTTTTCTACTCAAGTCTTATGAAATGGATGACAAGCAGAGACTTTACAATTATACCTCGAGCTATAACAATGCTGTTGTTTTATCTAACACAACTTTGGTTTCACAACACGGGGCTGGGTCATTTCGAATGTTTCCTTCTAGTGCTCCTATCTACTCTGGTTATATACCTGCAACCCCAATTCAGTTTGTGAATTTTGTTCAATCTAAACCAACTTCTGTTGCATCTGGTATTACTTCAAGCACCTCAACTCCTTTCGTGGTCTCTAAAGAATTTGAGAAGAATATGGCTTTCATGGCTGGAGTTATGAACTTCTATAATGCCTTTGTTGCTTGGAAGTTTACTACCAATAATATAGCGGCATATGAGTTAAATGAAGTCCATCCAGATGACATTGAAGAAATGGATATCACCTGGCAAATATCTATGACAATGTTTCGTGCAAAAAATTTCATCAAGAGAACTTGCAGAAACAAGGATCTTGGATGGAATAAATCAAAGCTAAGATTCTTTAATTGCATGAGCCAGGACATTTTGATTGTGACTGAAGACAACCAAAAGATTGAGAGATTAGATTCAAACATATCTTTCACTGTTAGCTCAGCCACAAGACTTGCTACGGTTTCTACCTCAAGCACATCCGACGCAAACTAAAGCAATTTTCTGGCGCAAATGCCAAGAATGTTATGTTAGTTCAAGAGGGAGGGGGTTTTAATTGGTCTACTCAGATGGCTGATAGGCAGATCACTAAATACATTGTGTATCAAGCTTTCATGGCTCAGATGCATGATTTCACTCCTACTACCACTGAGGTATGTGTTGATAATATCTGTTGTATTGGGGCCTGTAGAGAGAAAGTAATTGGTTATAAAGAACAGACCAACTCATTAGTTATGCAACTACAATCATCCAAATCTGATTTATATCAGCTTAAAAAGAAAATCAATGGATACAAGGATATGGTGGAAGCAAAATGTGAAATCCGACAGTTGCATAAAGATTTGAGTCAAGAAAAATGTAGGCATCTCCATTTTAAAGAACTTCCTAAAAAATTAGTTGTTGAACTTGATTCTCTAAAATAAAATTTTGAAAATACAAAGTTTAATTTTAAAAAAATTGACTGTTCAAGTGAAAAGGTTGAGAAAATGGTAAATAAACAGTTAAAATATAGTCAAAAGGAAACTAGGAATAAGGGTTTGGGATTTGTATACATTCCTCCACCATACAATCATTCCTATACCTCTATTCCTATGACTGAAGAGGATATTGCCAACATGCTTGACATGGTCAATGGGTGGGCTACTGATGTCAAGGTTGAGCCTTCAAAACCCAAGAAAATCGAAATTACAAGGCCCGATAAATATGAAATCAAGTTAGAGAAACATGCCTTCAATAAAGCTTTTGTAAAACCTGCTGGTTTTAACACAAATCAAGACTCTAAATTTTGAGAAAAATTCTTATGCGGATAAACATTTTCAAGTGTTAAACAATAATGAATCAACTGTTTCTAAAAAAACATGAATTGCAAAATCAAAAGAATGAGTCTCAAACTAAGTCGACTAGTCTTGAGTTTGCTATGACGAACGATCTAGCTAAGTTTATCAAAGAGTTTGAATATAGCAAACAATCTGAATCAACTACTGCATCTAACTGTACATGGGATTCTTCAGAAACAACTAACTGTGAAAACTTAGAATTAGTTGAATCTTCTGAATCTAGTGTTAAGTCATCTGAAATAGTTGAATCAGAATCAACAACAACAGAATCAGAACCAACAATAGAAGCCTTTGTTAAGCCAAAAAATGTTATTGATACTGACTCTGCTGAACAAGGTGTCAATTGAATCTGACAGCTTCAGTGCTACAGATTCAATTGACACTGGTTGTGAGAAAGTGAAGGCCACTAACCTGGTTACTTCATGTATAGACGAAGCGATTATCGAAGATTGGGTAGAGGATGAGGAGGATGATGAATTTGAATTGCATACTTTGAAAAATAAAATTCAAAAAAATAATATTTTAGTTTCTGAAATTTAAAGAATATTTCAACTTCTACTTGTACTTCAAATTTTGTGGCTCTGTGTTTTAAGAATGATGAATGTTAGGATGCTTGTCTTGTTTCTGTTTTGGTTGTTTGAATTCCATTGTTCTGCCAAATAAATCTATTGTGTCAAAAATGTTGTTGGTGAAACAAGTTGGACAGGGTGGTCAAAGAAAGTATGTACCACCTAACTCAAAAACGAAAAATGTGTGTGCAAATAATCTAGATAATGAAATTTTGAAAACACATGAAACCATCAAGCAGGGTAAGAATCAAAGTAAGTAAGCTTCGTCAAGGCCTCAGGATCCACACAGGTCTTCATTTTCTGAAAGGCTGATAGATCTCTAGTGAAGCCACATGTGAAACGTCAAATATGTTACACATGAGGCATCGCTAGTCACATAGCAAGAAATTGTCAGCATCGTCCGAAAAAACTCAAGGAAAGGGAGCATTAGAAGGCTCCAAAAGGGGATAACAAACAATCTAACAATGTGAAGGTTGAAAAACCTAAACTATGAAGAGCTTCGATTCCAAGGTGAAGCCTTCTGATAGATATTGGAATAAGTCAAAATCATTTAAGCAAGAAAATTAAATTAAAATCTCCAAAACAATTTCTGCAAAGCACAAAAATTTTAACAAATTCTAAGCAAAGGTGGAGACCTAAAAGCCCTGTTCAATTTACTCCAAAATCCTCATGTTCTAGTAATAGAACTGCCTACTCAGACAATAACATGGTTTGGATGAAAGTAACACATGTGAATAGGAAAGGTTTACCCCCCACCACTATGGCATGGGTACCTAAAACTAATTGATCCAACAACATGTGTAGGAACAGTTATGGAGGACTATCATTAGACTTTGGTATATTGATAGTGGCTGTTCCAGACACATGACTAGAGACCTATCCCAACTTAGTGACCTTGAAAAATTTAATGGACGATTTATCTCTTTTTCGGGAGGTGAGAAGGTTAAGATAACCAGTCGAGGCATTGTAAGGAATGGTGATATATGTTTCAAAAATGTGAACTATGTTCCTGAGTTTAAGCATAGCCTACTGAGTGTCTCTCAAATCTGTGACAACGACTACTCAAATCACTTCATCAACAAAATTTGTCTTATTTTAAAACCATGAATTGTCATTCCTGAAGACTGGATTTAGAGGAATCTGACAGAAAAGAGAATGCTTACGTAATTGACATGAATAAACCACCTTCTGAAAGCATTACCTATTTGTTTTCTAAAATCTCTGAACACATGATATTTTGTGGTATCGTCGTCTTGGACATGCAAATGTCAAAAATTTGAACCGTGTTGCAAAACTTGAGTTGGTAAGGGATCTACCTGTTAAAGATTTCATAACCATTGAAAAATGTGTTTCTTGCGCAAAAGGCAAACAACATAGAAAACCCCATTTCCTAAGATGGTGAATTCGATTGATAGTGTGCTGCAGCTTCTTCACATGGATCCTTTTGGTCTAGTGAATGTGCTCAACATCTCAGGAAAACCTTATTATTTAGTTATTATTGATGATTTCTCATGCTTGAAAAGGGCCATTTACTCTCTATAATTATGCATGTTTATTTCGATCATTTGACATCCTTGATGTCTTGCCTCCTGATGTTTCTTTAGATAAAACAGGTACTTTATGTGCTGCTCCAGGCTCCTCGATCATTATAAATAATGATGATGAAGAGGGGGTTGTTGAAGCTGAGGGGGATACTTGAGTTGTGGGGGATGGTACAATTGCAGCCTCACATTCACAACTGTACCAGAGGTGCAAGAAGTTCCAAATTATACAGATTCTCACAACACAAAAGAGGAAGCTTTGAATTCGTCTGATGATGAAGGCTTGTCGAACAATCACGATGATCTGTTCTCTCATGATGCCATTCCGGATGATTATGTTGTAGATTAATCTTTGGAGGAACCTGTGGTTGGACTCACAGGGGCTGGGGTTTTAACAAGAAGTCAAACAGGAGAAACAAACACATGCTTATATTGGTGTTTCATTTCACAAATAGAGCCTAAAACTACCCCTATGGCTCTTCAAGAACTAAGTTGGATAGATGCCATGCAGGATGAGCTAAACCAATTTGAAAAACTGCAATTGTGGAGGTTGGTTAAGTTTCCTGCAAGAAAGAAATCACTGGTACTAGATGGATTTACCAAATAAACAAGATAATAATGGAGTGATCATGAGCAAGACTGGTGGTGCAAGGTTTTAGACAAATTGAAGGGCTTTATTATGACCAAGTGTGCTCCCGTGGCAAGATTAGAAGCTATTCGATTTTTTCTTGCCTATGCATCCTTCAAAGGGTTCAGGGTGTATCAGATGGATGTTAAGACGACATTTCTCTATGGCAAAGTGAAAGAGGAGATTTATGTTGCTTAGCCGCCAGGTTTCGTTGACCCACGCTATCCAGAGCATGTGTATAAACCTCACAAGGCATTGTAAGGGTTCCACCAGGCACCCCGTGCATGGTATGCTACATTGACTGAGCACTTGCTCGTGAATGAATACACTCGTGGACTCTTTGATTAGACCATGTTCATTCAAAAAGTGGGATTATACAAGATTCTAGTGCAAATCTGTGTGGATGATATTATCTTTGGGTCCACAAGTGATGCATTATGTAGAGAATTTGAAGATGTTATGAAGAAGAAGTTTGAGATGAGTGCTTTGGGAGAAATCAACTTCTTTCTAGGATTGCGAGTTCGTCAGGATTCAAATGGTATCTTGATTCATCAGGGAAAATATGTGGATAACATTCTTTTAAAATTCAAACTTTAGGATGTCAAACCAACAAACACTCCTATGGTAGAGAGACCAGGTCTCACAGAAGATCTGGAAGGAGAAGCTGTTGAAGAAATGTTGTACCAGTCCATGATTGGGTCTTTGATCTATCTGACCGCCAGCAGATTGGATATTATGTTCACCGTGTGTTAGTGTGCATGTTATCAGGCTACTCCTAAACTCTCTCATTTAAATGCTGTCAAGGTGCATAAAGATATACTTGATCCCCCTACAAATGAACCATTGAAGACAGTGATGTGGCCTCCGACCAAACAAGTAAAGACGATTCCATTGCCTAAAGATCTTCCTGATGGTAGTCTGAGTGATTTCAAATTTTGGATGTATGATCCTACCACTGGACAAGCTGTGATACTGTGTGAGCATGAAGAATATAGGATTAATGATGTTTGTGATCTGATGCAGTTTGGAGAAAAAGATATTAATTTGCTTGGAAGATCTCTGATTCCGAGTGATCCTCAATATGAGGTGTGTGCTAAGCATATACAGGTGGAGTTGCTCAGATCATATATTTAAAGCTATGGTAAGGAGTTAGAGGAAGAGTTGAGACACAGCTGTTCGGTCCATACGTTGGAAAGAAGATTCTGGATGTTCAGAAACAGAAGAAGCAAAGACGCAAGTGGAGCTTAAATTTCCAAGATAACTTAAACCTAGGGGGATATTGTAAGGATATGGTCTAGTAGGTTACGTTTGTCTTGTATACATTAGTTATGGGTTGGTTAGTTAAGGTGTTTATGGGTGTACGTTTTGGGCTTGGCTGGGTTATAACCAGGCCGCACCCTATCTACTATAATAGGGTGCACCTAGGTATTTGTATGGTTGTTGGTTGTTTTGTGTTTCATGCGAATTATACCAGACAAGTCCTAGAACTTGTGTGCAAATCTTAATAATACAATCAACTTCTTGATTTCTTGTTCTACACTTTCTTTGTTTTGTGCACTTAGAATCGTGTTAGTGATATCCGGTTGAAGGTCTTGGACTTACATGTACCATTGAAAATAGTATCCGATCGTGATATTCGGTACACATCTCACTTTTGGAAAAAGTTTCCAACAAGCTTTAGGCACTCGCCTAAATTTTAGTACTGCTTACCATCTTCAAACTTATGAACAGAGTGAGCATACTATTCAGACCTCTGAAGACATACTAAGGGTATGTGTGATCGATTTAGGAGGTAGTTGGGATGATCATCTACCTCTAATCGAATTCTCCTGCAACAACAATTATCACACTTGTATAAAAGCTGCACCATTCGAGGCTTTATCCGGATGAAAGTGTAGAACGCCTATATGTTCGGTAGAAATTGGAGAGAATCAATTATCCGGACCTTAGATAGTTCTAGAAACGATGGATAAAATAGTACAAATCCGTGAGAGACTTAAAGCAGCTCATGATAGACAAAGAGCTACGCTGACAAGAGAGGAAAACCTCTTGAATTCCAATTTGGAGACAAAGTTATGTTAAGAGTATCACCTTGGAAAGGTGTAATGAGATTTGGAAAGAAGGGCAAGTTAAGCCCAAGATATATTGGACCTTTCGAAATAATTGTAAGATTCGGCTAGGTAGCTTATAAGCTTAAACTACCTAAGGAATTGAATGGAATCAAAGATGTATTCCACATATCAAATCTGAAGAAATGTTTAGTTGATGAATCGCTTGCAATGTCACACCATGAGGTGTAAATTGATGAAAACCTGAGGTTCATTGAGAAACCTTTATCGATCGAGGATCGACAGGTTAAAAAGCTCCAAAAGAAAAAGATCCTATCGTGAAGTAAAATGGCATTATCATCGTGGCCTAGAATACACGTGCGAAGTTGTATCAGACATGAGACGAAAGTACCCTATCTTTTTGAATAAATTGTCAAGGACGGGATTTCTTTTAGGGGGTGAGGATGTAACACGTCGCAAATTTATATCATATAATAACACGACGTGTCCAAACTCTCCGTTTATTTCCAATTTTTGGAAGGAGAGGGACCATTTATGTCAAAAAGGAAATAGAAACAAAGTCCAAGGACTAAAGTGGCAAAAATACCAAAATTCCATTTCTGAAGGTCCCTTACAGACTGTAAGGTGTTCAAAACCTGTAAAGGTGGTTAACCCGCCACTTACGGACCGTAACCCACCTCTTACGTGGGAGGACCGTTTTGCATATACGTTAGCTCAAGTAAAATCTATAACCTAGTCAAATTGTGCGAAATCCATTTTGGTTAGGCAACATAACAAGATTAGTTAATTTTTAAATGTTTTCGTTAATTTGTCAACAGTTACAATCCAGAAAACAATTCGACAAAGCTTCACCATCAGTTGCACAAAATCTACCAAACACTAAGTCCTCACGACTATTTTACTAACATGAGACACCTTCGTGCGGACCTAGTTACCTCCGTACGGACGTATCACATCCGTGCGGACTAGCTTACATTCAAACGGATGTGTACCTCCGTACGAATGTAGATTTACTACTCCAAATCATAATCTAACATTTATCCTATTACATACTCGACACTACTTGATGACGTAGGCAGCAGACATATTGTATCATCAAACTCCCCCTTGGATGTTGCCATAGTCTTGATCGGTCTTCAAAATCTTCATAACTTCACAAACTCTATCGCCCGAAGAAATACTTCTTAACCCGTTGACGTTTAAGCCCAAAGAAAGTCATCGGCGTTTGATCTGTTGGAGGCATGTTCTTAGTAAACTGATATCTACTAATCGATGCCTTCTTCATTCATTCTTTGATCTGTTCTTCTTTTCGAACTTCCCTCATAAACTCTTTTCTTTCAATCTCTCGGCATTTTGTGTTCCACATCTTCCCAGAATTAATCTCATAGGTGTAGCAGACTTTGATAACATTCTGATACTACATAGCTTGTACTATATCTTGCACTTGATAGCATATCTTGTTGTAGTACAAACACTCAACATCTTATTCTGATAGATTTACCAGCCACATAGGATCTAAAATCCGTATCGCTCTCCATAATCCTTAAGTCTTTAACACAATCACGGCTTCACCAGTCACTTGATCATAATCCTACCATTTGAAATCTTTTAGGATAATGTGGTTTCCAAGTAGGAAAATTATGACGTGCTTCATATCTGATAACCTTCCTAGCTTTTGACCACCCAGTTTCATTTGGAAGTTAATCAATATTGTTTGGTACAACTCTTGCATGTCCCATTATGGCATAATCTTTGTATCTTGCAAATATCAGAAGTATTGAACTTCGTATTCCCTTTTAATCCTCCAAACATTTAACTCGGGTATCCAACCCCAACTTATAATATATCCCAGTGAGACATCCTAGTGTCTTGTAAAGAATGTTAGTGGTCTTCTAAACTTTCTTTCTCTGGGCATAGCTTTGAACCAAGCTTTTCAGCTCTCTAATCTGACTTTTATCTAGCCTTGGATATTCACTGTCTTTGATTGTTTCTTCTATCTTTCTCTTTAACAAATCATTTGTTTCTTCATCGAATATCTCTTGAAATGTTGGGAAATCTTTAGCTCCTTCACCAGAATATTTTGCTATTTCATCGTCTGAATTATCTTCCACAACAATATTATTGTAATTATCAGCCTCTGGAATATACTTGAACACGTAGTCATCAGGCTTTGAAATATCAATTTTTTTCAACTCTTCTTCAAAATCAAACTCGAATGACTTTTCATCAACACCGAATATCTGTGCAATCTCTTCTTTTGAATAGTTGTGTACAATTCACCTTATTCAACTTCATGGCATAGATAAATAGTTAATTTTTTAATTGAAGGAACAATCGTTACAGAAACAACATCTATGAGGATTCCTGAAGTATCTTTATCATTCACAGTATCATCACCACACTCCCCTCTTCGTCAGATCCCTCTTCATTCTCATTATCATTCATATACTCATTTTGATCATCAGTTTCAATAGTTTTTCTCTTATACACCACTAGCGCAGTACCACCTCCCTAATTATTACCATCTTCATCATCATCATCATCATCACTAGTATCATCATCATCACCATGTTCTGACCCTTCGATATCCAACTCCTCGTCATCTCCTTTTTCCTCTTTTTCCTCTTCTACATCAAATATGCTTTTAATCATAACAAACTTAGTGATATCAATCGCTTTAGGCTCTGTTGCATTCACAGTTTTAGGAGATTTTTCAATTTCAGGCTCTTGTGATTTCTCTTTCTCAGGTTCAAGTAATTTCTCTTTTTCAGGCTTAGGCATAGTCTCTAGAATAGCATCAACTTTTCCTTTGCTTTTATCAGTACTAGCAACCTCTGATTCTGCAGCAGCTTTCGTGCTCTTTCAGCAACTCTAGCTTCAACCTCTTTTAATTCAATTTGATTGAATTCTGCCTCAAAATCAATCCCCTTTCTTTTTTCTAACACCTTGTATAAAATTTCAAGCTTTCGATCTTTCAACTTCTTATCAGCTTCCAAATCACTCGATCTCTTTCTCAATCGTTGGTTCTCAGAAACAAGACTCGCTATAACAGTTTCCATATGCTTAGCTTCACTTTCCAACTTCTGTACCTCGCCTTCCAATTGTTTTATTCTCTTATCAATAGGATCATCGAGGAAATCCAAATTCATTGTGTCGATGTTTGGAAATTGAAGATCATCATCAAATATAAATCCAGTATCTCTGAATGAAGGACCAGTAGGTAGAGATTGTTGACATTGAGAAGATTGTTGTTGTGCTTGAGGTTGTACTTGAGGTTATGCTTGAGGTGGTGGTGAAATTGGTGTAACATGTATTGTTGGAGCTTGCTATGTAGCAGTAAGAGTTTGAATTGGAATAACATGTTCAACTTCATCATCAGGAGTGCTTTTTTCTATAACCACTTCTTCAGCTCCAGTAGTTGTTGTTTCAATCAATGGCTTTTCAACTCTCTTTTGTGCTTTCTTAGTTAACAGAGAACCAGTTTTCTTCACACTAGAATCACCAACCTTACTCTTTTGTCTCTTAGCACCTTTCTTCACTGGTTATTCAGAATCTAAAGGAACGTACGGTTCATCTTCACTGTAAGTTAACTTTTTGTTTCTTTTGCTCCTCTTCTCAAGCTTGCTCTCGGATAATAAGATTTATGATACTTCTTTACATCATACACATTTCTCTCTTCACTTTCTGTTGTTTCACCACCAGCTTCATCACCTGTTTCTTCTTGAAACACTTCTCTCTATATATTTTCTAAAATTTAAGCAGTATCAGCACTACTTTTCTCAGCCCTTTCTCTATCAGATGTGGTGGAAATCACATCATCTTCACTTTCATCAAGCATCAAAGTCTGTGAAGTTATTTTGGGTTTTGTTTGCTTCTTGGCTTTTCTTTTCTTTTTATCTTCTTTTTCAAACCACTTACTTCTTTTTGCTTTAAAACCTTCTAGCTTTTTCTCTTCATCATCAGAATTACTGGCATCTTCTCTCTATCTGTCTTTATGTGGTGCAACATACTCTTTGTTACCAAGAAAACCAAACAATCTCTTGAATGTTGGAACGTCCTCTTCAGGTTGATTTTTGTATTGTTGAATACGATCCAATGACAGATTCGTCATATGTTCTAATGGCAACAAATCAGATTCATATTTAGCAAGATTTGGAATAAGATAATCCAACAACATTTGTACAAACCTTGGATAGTGAAAAAATCTTTCCTGTACCAAGTTTATTTTTATCTGTTTGAAAATCAGCTTTGAGAAGTTATATGGTAAATTCAAAGTCAGAGCCACGATCATGCACATCAAATAATCAACTCCAACATCATATCCTCCCTTCCTATGCCCCAAAAGATGAATTACTGAATGCATTAAGAACTTATATGGCCTTGAAACATTTTCTTTAGAAACATTTGCCTCGTTAACATGCCCTGTATATCCGATCCTATGAAAGCATCCCTTAACCATTCTTTCAAGATATCATGTAGGATCACCAACATCGTCTCCAAATTCTTACACTCTCCTGATTAGCTCTTCTGTTATGATCACCTCTTTATCTTCATTTCCAACTCTTGTAACAGAATGAATAGCTGGTAGACAACAACAAACTCTGCATTTTTCTAGAATCTCTTTACATGTGATCTATACGCCTTATGTTGATCAGTTATGGCTTTCTTTATCCAAGCACGATCAAAGAATTCTAGAATCGGCTTGAAAGGTTCCATCTTTGGTAATGTTTCATATAATACACAACAAATGTTGTGTTTAGGATCAAAATTCGTCGCTTTTGCCTGAAAGAACATCACAATCCAACACTTAGAAAAATTTTCAACATTTACAAAATTTCGTGCGGATGAGACTGGACGGATGTATCAGTTATGTATAAACACTAATTTCGAACGGATGTACCATTTGGAACGGACATGTTAGTTTTGTGTGAAGGTATTTTTTTTAGTCAAATGAATTACCTCCGTGCGAATGTAACTATTTTTGGTGTGAAAGGATTACTTCCGTGCGGATGTATTACATCTGTACGGATGTAGTTCATCCGTTCCAAATGGTTTTGAACCAAAATTTAATTTTTGATGATTCTATTATGTTTTCAACAAATTGATGGTTCCTTTATCTATTGAAACTGCTGATAAGCATTATAACATGATCGATTTTATATTTGTCCGTTCAATCATCCTAGATCTAAGTTTGTCGTTTTAAGGTCCGAAAGTTCAATTTTGTCCACTTTGTCTAATATTTAAGTCTAATTTACCTTTCCCATTGATGATTTTGTGCTAATCAACACCTCAATATAAATTTTGGTAGCACTTGGACACTTAGAAACAATTTTCTCTCAACTGAGACGTTTTGGTGCAGAGGAAACTTTTGTGCAAATGAGGCTTCATTCGTACGAATGAGCTTTTATAATGCAACAGTATCACATCCGTGTGAAGGTAGTACCTTCGTGCAAATTTGAATGTTTCAGATGAATGTAATTACATCTGTGCAAAGGAGTTACCTTCGTGCGGATGTATTCATTCGTTTGAAATTTCATTTTTCCAACTTTTTCAAATTACAAACATTGTACCAGTTTTATCAACCCACTCAGCTAACCAAGTCCAAGTTAATGACCCTAGTTACCCGATTTGTCTTCCAAGTCCAAGTTAATGACCTTGGTTGAACACTTTGTGAACAAACTGATGTTTTTCTAGCATTGTTTTTCTAATGAACTTGTATTCTTTTCAAAACATTTCCTCATTTCAGATTAGCTCCCATCCCGTTGTTCTCCAAATTCTGTTCAGCAACGTTGGATTTTGAAGATCAGCATTCCATCATCAGTAGTCGAAAATAAGATGAAATAAGACCTTTTTGAGTTTTCCAAATTTTATGCTAAAACACATTGAAAATATTTTTGGTTTCTGAAATGAAATAGTTATGTACAAACATATTTAAAGACATTTTTCTGAGTTTGTGTAAGAGGATCATATCAGTTTTTGAGACTTATCCCTAGCACTGTTGATCTGATTGAACTTTAAGTCTTAAACAAGTTCACTTAGATTCCCAGTATGTTTGTCCTCTTAAACCTCTACATAAAGTTCAATTGTTTCAAGATACAATCATTAGACGTCTTAGAACTTGACTTAATAGTATTCCCCACCTCAGAATATACTCCTGTATCAAGATTCCCTGGATTTCATCTTACAGTGAATATACCTAATTGATATCTGTATCTGGGTTATGCGAGGCCTTGAGAGCTCAGGTTAGTACCACAGTACAGACGAAGAGATGAAGGCTCGACTTAAAAGTGGTGTTCCATATTTTGGAATCTTTTAACTGCAATTGTCAGATCTTTCGATACTTTCAATTTTGATGCAGTTTAGGGTTTTTAAAGCAAAGTATTCTACAAGTTCTAGTCCATTGCTTACGCAAAATCATAAGAACTTGTATAATACCCAAGATATCAACTAGTTATACAAACCTAGTATCTCTGAATCCGGCGATCTCTCAAACGAAATTTTGGTGTACTAAGACCATATATCTGAGAGATGTTAAACCACTAATTAAGAAGTTTTGTTATGTTTATATCTCAAGAACAATTTACTGAATGTGCGAAGTCTACAGGCACATCATCAGTGAGACCGTTTAAAAAACATTTTAACACTACATTTTTTAGCGTACGTGATAGTCCACTGATGTATTATCATATCCTCTGTTTTACACGAAAATGATTTTTGTCTTTTCCTATATTTTTGTACTTCTCAAATTTTATATGTTTTTGTATTTTTCACAACATATTTCCCCCCCTAAAATCTTTTGAATTTTGTTTTTAAAGAAAGAAAATTTGACTAGACCGATAAGGATTACTTCAAATCACCATCCATCTCTACTTCACAATCTTTCTTCCCCCTGATGACAAATCTTTCATCTTGTTTAATTTCAAAAGATATTAAAACTTTGTTCTGTCAAACGGTTTTGTATAAAATTCAGCTTTTTGTTCATCAGTGTGGATTTTTTCAATACGTATCAAGTTTTTCTCGTAGTAGTCGCGGATAAAGTAATGACGTATCTCGATATGCTTTGTTTTAGAGTGTTGAACCAGATTTTTAGTTATATTAATAGCAGCCTCGTTATCTACAAATATTGGGATATAAAGAAAATGCAATCCATAGTATCTCATCTCTTGTTGTATCCAAAGGATTTGCGAATAGCAACTGGAAGTAGAAACATATCCTGCCTCACAAGTCGAGGGAGAGACTATGGTTTGCTTCTTACACTGCAACGTTACCAAACGTGTGCCAAAGAACTGGCAACCAGTAGTTATAGATTTATTATTGATTTTGCAACACCCAATGTTAGAGTGCGGAGTAGCCTGCTAAGTCGAAGTCGTAAATGCGAGGGTATCACAAGCCGGCGCTTGGACAACCCTTAAGATATTGAAGTTTCCTCTTGATGATCATCAAGTGGGATACCCTAGGACTTGACATGATATCCGATCACGATGCTGTCAAGTACATTAAAGAACGAATCATTAAACAATAGAGAGTTTCGTTAATTTTCTCCCCAGTTGAATCTGGTCCGATGACGTGATTCCGAGCTAATGGAGTAGACATCAAGGATGCGTCAGACATCTTGATTTTCTCAAAAACATCCCTTGATTGTCGAGTAGACTATCAACCTGAATTTCACCATCATTATACGTACATCCATCTTCGTCATATGTCAGTTTAGCCTCAGATTTAGAGTCATCAGATTGATCAAAACTAGGAGCCGGAGCATTCACCTCTGGTTCAACTTCGGGTTCATTTGTTTCAATAGTTTATGATTCAGGTTGTGTGCCAATGTGTGTATGTGTCACAACAATTGGTCTTGGAACTTGATCTTTCGACAATGATTGTTAAAGCTGGTAGAGCATAGCAAGTTCCTCCTCTGATGGTTCAGCTGGCAAGTCGAACGAATTCTAGAGACCTTCATAATCAAACAGCCAAGGATCTCCTAGTTTTTGTGTCAGAGATGTGTATCTTTGACAATCCACCTGTTGAGCTTGAATTACACGGTTAATGCTAGGAAGATAGAGTCTCTTTAGTGGACTAGCATACCCTACAAAGAACCCTTCTAAAGATTTAGCCCTAAATTTATCGTCCGGGTCAATTACTATACATGGTGACCCAAATGGTTCTAACCATTTCAGATTTGGTTTTGTTAATTAAGCAGCTCGAAACATGTCTGCTTATGCGCCTTGACCATCAGAACTTTGTTTAACCATCTACACAGATGCCATGGCTTCGCTCCAGAAACTAATGGATAGTTTTGAATTGGCGAGCATGGTACATGCAGTCTCTATCAACGTTCTTTTCTTTGTCTCAGCTACATTGTTCTGCAATGGAGTATACGGTGCATTGAATTCATGTAGAATTCATTTCTCATTGCAGTACTCTATCATCTTGTTATTCTTGAATTTTGTTCCATTGTCGCTTCGAATATGTCTAATCGGCAAATGGTACAGATTTTCCAACTTTTTGAACAAAATCATCAGATTGTCAAATGTTTCATCTTTACTCCCTAGAAACATCACCCAAGAGAACCTCGAATAATCATCGGTTACAACCAGGCAATACAGATCCCCTGAAATACTTCTAACGTTTACTGGTACAAAGAGATCCATATGAAGCCTTTCTAGTGGAAGCTTTATCGAATTAAGTAGCAAGATGTGACTCCTTTGATTGCTTTCCTTTCTTGCAGCTGATGTAGTCATCATTCAAATGAAAGTTCTTCAGGTTAACACCGTCCACTAGCTGGTTGTGTACCAGAAAGTTCATTTTTCGAACTTCTTTGTTGCCTTCGAGACAAACACTATGCTATTTTCATTGTTGTAGTAGCAATGCTCATATCTAGAATATAAAGATCATTTTCACGAGGAGCGCACTTTAAGATCCACTCTTCAGGTATTTTGAACTTTGGCTTCAGAACTAAACATTCTTGCTATGTGAAGTGTGTGGTGAACTTCTTGTCACAAATCTAAGAGATACTAAGCAGATTGTTCTCCAACTCATCTATGTAGTTGACTTATTCAAACGACAGCATCGCGTTGGTCAATATTCTTTCACCTACTATCCGACCTCCTTGATTGCCCGTGAACCCGACATAGCCTCCTCTTATAGATTTGACATCATATAGGAGTGCTAACATCCCCGTTTTGTGCCTTGATGCTCCACTATCCATAATCCACTTTGATATGATGGATCTTGGAAGCCCTTGCACATTCGCTCCAATAATTAATTGAAGAGTGAGACCCAAGCCTTTCTGGTCTTGATTGGGTTTGCAATCTTGGTTTCACACACTTTCACACTTCTGTTCAACTTTCACGACATTCATTGTTGCATCAAGTTGTTTCATTTCTTCATGTTGATGTAGATGTCTATAGCCTACGTCTTAGGGTCATGTCATGTCGATGTAATAGGGCTTCAATGTTAGATAAACATGTTTTTAATGTATGTATTGTACACTTTTCACGAAGTGATGTATCACTTCATACGAAGTCAGTCACTTCGTACAAAGTGAGTCACTTCGTGCGAAGTGAAGGCCAACTCACACGAAGTGTGTATGTCTATAAATACGCAAGTTGTGTCTTGAATCTGTAGCTATTTTTGTTGATTGTGAAGGCGAAGCCCTTTCCAGTTTGTCTCAGATTTGTAACACGTTGATCAATATTAATGAAGCTGAGCAATTAAATAGTAACGATCATATTGTCACTAGTTAATCATGAATTCCACACATATTGACTAGATTTCAAGTTATGTCCTATGCTTATTTAGATGAGATGATCTTGTCATTGTTTGAAAAACACACAATACATGTTGTGTTTTAGATGAAACTATTCCCGAGATAGCTTCTTTTAAAGAAACACTAGAGTTTATGGGACGCTTGTCAGTGACGAAAGCTCTAACTCATCAGCATAAGGTGTATAGATCTCATATTGAACAATTCAGGAATTCAACTAAGTTTGTCAAGAAACCACGTGCAATACATTTAGCAAAAAAGATTGGTGAAGAAGAATTTAAAGTTACGATTATGGAAGAGTTAATTCGAAGGGTTTTATCCTTGAAGGATAAAGACGATGATCCCACAGGCTATCCAGAGAGAATGGTTAAGGGATAATTCTACAGAATAGGATACAAGGGCCACATGAATTCTCCAAACTTCAAGAAAGCTAATCTAGGAAGGCCGTAAAAATTCTTTTACACTCGATCATTCATGCTTTTAGTCACAAGAAAGGAGGTTACGATGATATTCTTGACTACCAGATGTGCATGGTTGCTGCACTAACACTGAATCTGCCATATAACTTCACAAAGTTAATCTTTGATTACCTGGCATCTAACACCACAAGTGTGGGTCCCGGTGACGGCGGTTCTAGATGGAAGTTTGGGCGTACGATAGTACCGATCAGTAGAACGGGAGTAGAAACAGAATCAGCGGAAGCATTCGTTCATTCATACCAAGAGAATCCGCCACCGTTTCCCCTTAGGGAACTTCTAAAACATACAAACAATGAACATACAACACATATATATAGACATGAGCAGCTCATGCGAAGCGAGCATGTTGGCTTTGTACGAAGTGTCCTTCGTACAAGTGAGTTGTTTATCACTCGTATGCACCAGTTCTCGTTCGCACTTGGGTCATGTGTTCGTATCTAATCTATACAATATTCAATACACACTCTTTCTAGCCTATTCGCACATTGACGGACATAAAGTGCATCCACAGATTCCCCCCTTGGATGTCACTTTCGAAGCTTGATCTTGATCTTGAAATTTGAGAGCCGTGTTTTAGTATTGTGCAACTTCAATCAGGTATCTGTCGATGTTATAGAACGCGTCAACAAATTCCCCCTTGATTGATGATCAACATTCCCCCCGAAATAATTTTCTCTAGAAATTAATCTTCAGGTCTTTGTTTGCATGATTCAAGACCTCCTCTGATTTGCTTGATCTACAATTTTTCACGAATAATCACCAACTTGAAATTAATCAATGCAGCTTCTCTGTTTCAACTTTAACCACATCCTCGTTTGGTTTAGCGCACTCCTCCAATGCTCGATCCTCTGATCTTCATAACCCAACCGACAATTGATAGAAACTTCGAATTACCACAACGATAAACTTCAAATCAATAAATATCCGCGTATATCTGAAATCCCGATTTCCGTAATCACGATTAATCAGAAAATTGGTAATCTTCTCAATCAGCAAATCATCATTGGAATCGTACTATCTGGTAACACATCGAATCTGAGAGACCTTTTTCGGCAATCAAAATTACATTCTTCCTTTTTAGTCACAATAACAGATGTATAGCTATCTCTGCTGGATGACGCAATTGAAACTACAAAACATCCTCATTTCCTGGCGGTTAGTCCTAAAAATAGTTCATTTGCCTTGCAGAGTTAAAGATAAGTAGTCGTATGTGCATCCACTTCCACATTGAAGATCAGGTATTTAACCCTTAAGCATCAATCTGTATCATGATCTGAAAATTTGAACATCCTTTGATCACGAAACTCTAAATATATAGTCTATTTCGTGAGCAACTGGTACACAATTTTTTTGTTCGAAAGATTTATAATATCATCTTCTTTAGTCATGAATTGCAAGTATATAGCCTTCTTCATTAGTCCAGGTGACAACTGAAACGACAAAGCATCCTTATTTTCTGGTGGTTAGTACGGAAAATAGTTCATTTGCCCTGCGGAGTTGAATTAGATACTTTGTACCACTAAGCAGTCATGTGTGCAACTGGCTAGTACGAAGACTCAGGCATCAACATGATCACAACTCCTGAATCCGATGAAAACTCCTCCACGACTCAGTTATGCGACCCCACTTTTACAAAAAAAAATTGACATCAACTTTATCTCATCACTAATGAATCTTAGGTGCTCAGTGTTTCCCAGATAATCTACGGTCGGAACCACCCGAATACTTTTGCATGGTCTCGAATTTCAAAAATGCCGGAATATTAACAAATATATGACGTCTTGAGCATCTTTTCACAAAAACCAAATTTTGTGGAAAATTTCCAAAAATTGCAGTTTTGATCAAATGCGAATTTAACGTTGAGACCCATTAAAAGTCACTACACCAGATGATCAACTTTATGTGCAGGTATCAGTGACTACCCCAATATCTTCAACATTTTTTGACCGTAACATCAAACCTATACTCTGAAGCTCTAGACGGTGTCCTCGAACAACCCGAATTAGACGTTAAAATCTTGAAAAAAATTTGTAATCACCAAATTTCAATACGATCAAATTTTTTTCTTCGAATTTCAATATGATTTTTGCACAAGTCTGGTTGAAAATCAGTTTCTAACAATCCTATGGTTTCAGTTTTACATTATGTCCGTGGATTGTCCGATTATTAGATGTTTTACGTCTAAAACCCCTCATACGTCAAAAAATCATGAGCGTTGGTGATTCATCAACTGTTAGATTGAATGAATCGGTACCGTAGCTCTGATACCTATTATGGGTCTCAGTGACGACGGTTCTAGACGGAAGTTTGGGCGTATGATAGTACTGATTCGGTAGAATGGGAGTAGAAACGGAATCAGCGGATTCATTCATACCGAAAGAGTATACATCTTATCTGGCTGGCGTAATTCCTTGAGAGAATCCACCAGCGTTTCCCCTTAGGGAACTTCCAAAACATATAAACAATGAACACACAACACACATATATAGACATGAGTCGCTCATGCGAAGCGAGCATGTTGGCTTCGTATGAAGTGTCCTTCGTACGAGTGAGTTGTTTATCAGTCGTACGAGTCACATTGTCACTCATACGAGTGACTTTGTCTCTCGTACGAGCCAGTTCTTGTTCGCACTTGCATCATGTGTTCGTATCTAATCTATACAATATTCAGTACACACTCTTTCTGGCCTATTCGCATAGCGACGGACATAAAGTGCATCAACAACAAGAGAAAATTTATCTAGTACCCGAGGTTTGTACGAATGATGTTGGATGACTTGTATCTGAATTCGGAAAAGAAAGAGGAAGATGAGCTGAACTTGACGCATGTGGATAAAGAGACTTTGATTAGATTGAATCTATACTTGAATCAAGATATAGAGCATGTCACAAAGAGTGTGTTTGGATCGATCAAAGAAAAAAACTATGTTGCACCTCCAAAGGGCAAGTGGAGAAAAAATACGAGTAGTTTTGAAAAAGATGAAGCAGATTGTCTTGTTGATCGTTTCACAGAAATGGAGAACGACTTCTTTAGCGCATTTGCTTCATCCGCTGTTTCGAACAGCCACCCAAACCTTAAACTTAGATAATGAAATGGGCATGATGGCTAAGCCAGCGAAATTGATGTATCTTGAAGATTATAAGGGATGGCATGAAAGATTCATGAAATGGGTTCAAGCAAATTATTTCAACTGTTTGTATGCGTTAAAGGAAGGGTACAAGGTTCCGACGGGAGAAAATGGTTTAGAGAAGGGACTGATGCATGTAAATGAACAAGAAAAAGCGTTATTTTCTTATAAAGAGGAAGATGAATATTTTAGAACAGACGATTAAAGAAGATATTCATGCTTTTACAACATGAAAATTACGCTCAATCCATCTTGAATGCGCTCAACGTCAAGTTTCAAGGAAGTCCAAAGATGATTAAGAGTAAGCAAGCACTGTTGAAAAAAGAATGCGATATCTTTCATTCGTTGAAGGGCGAGTCGATGAACAGATTATTGAGAGGTATTGTCACCTTGTAGTTGACATGAAACGGTTGGGGTGAGCAAAGATAACGAAGAACTGGTAGATAAGCTAGTTGATCGACTACTAAAGGGCGAATGGTCAACATATCTCATGATTCTAAAGAATAGTCCTAACTACAACAGCACGTGGAGTCTCGCAAAATTCATTGAGAAGCTTCAAGGTCATGAATTGGATCTATAAAAGATGGCAAAATCTAGAAGTGCTCATGCACAGCAAGACGTTAATTTGTACTTTAAAGGAAGCGCCATGACAAATAACCAAAGCCCAAAGATCCAAACGGCTTTCAGTGCTAGCAACTCATCAAATACTCTGACAAATAGTTCAAGCAGCGGTTTTATCTCATTCCCGAGCTATGACCGAATACTCCTAGTACTCTACAATCGTCCCGAAGCTCTAACAACTACAACAGTAGCTAGAACAACCAATCAAATCAAAATCAGAGAATTCTTTGGTGCAACATAGCTATGAACTTGACAAATGCACAAGATTTTAATGAAAATACAGCTAAGCAACATATGGCTCTACTTGTATCCGTGCTTGAATCTTATGAGAGCCTTGTAGCCAGTAAGATCGGGAATCCTGACATGACAAAAGAGGATTACGATCAAATCGACTCTCAAGAACTGGAATTAATAGATTAAAATGGTGTATGGCCAGTATAGTTAGAATCGCTCAGCGCTTTATGGAAATTACAGGGCGTACAGTTTGGGAGGACAGGATGGTAAACTTGGGTTTGACAAAGCAAAGGTGACATGCTTTAAATTCCGAGAAAAGGGTCACTTTAAGTGAGAGTGCTCAAACCGAGAAGTCCAGGGTAATCACAATCTGTTTGTAGATGTTTACTACAAGAAAGCGATCTATCATAAGACTTCTCCTCCTCAAAGTTCATCAAATCTTATGGCTATTGAGGCTGGTTTGACAAAAGCTAACAAAGCACTCGTGGTGACTCAAGAGGACGAGGGATTTAACTAGAATGATTATATTCCAAAAAAAGAGAGTTTGGCATTGCTTGCTGAGATAATATAAGAACAGTGTTTGATGAGATTATTGAGGAAAGTTCGAATGAAAAATGTGAGGTTGTGTTTGACGAAACGCCTGATAATAGTGCTGAAGAGTTTGCTGAAAGCAATTTATTATGAACGTTTTGCTGAGGAAGATATATTTCACCATGCTTTTAAATCCGTGATTCCTCCTGATGTTTATAGTTATTTTGCAGGTTTCTTAGGAGGTTAAAGCCAGTACCAATGCGTGCCCAAAGACAGAAGAATCCAAGAAGCTAGTTGAAGAAAATTATTGATGTCACAAAGGAGATGAACGGTGAAAATATGAAGGAAATAGCTAACAAAGCCATGATTGCTCAGTTACAAGAGTTAGTTTCTGAGGAGGGTCCTTAAGTGAAAGAGTCGGTCAATGAGTAGATTAAAGAATAGGTTAAGGTTGTAATCAACGAAGTTGAGAAACCATGCATGAAATGCTTGGGGCCATACAAGGAATGCTCAGAAAAGGATTTAAAATTTATAGATCTGAAAAAGCATACTGATAACTTCACAAGTGACTTAAGAGACACCAAAGTTGCTTATGATAAACTAAGTAAATCAATCATACAATTTCAAGAAGTCCGTGAAGAGGACATGACAATATAATCAATGCCAAAACTTACAATAATGGATAAACAAATGGAAATTCATATCTACATAGACACCATTGCTAAACTTAAAACTGAACTTGAAGCCATAAAAATTGAGTCTGAACGAGTAAACAAATTGTTGTTTAGTTACTCAACGTCCTCTTACGTTATTGATCATATTCTTCCACAACAAATTGAGAAAAACAAATAGGATGAAAATGAATCTAAAAAACCAAACAAAGTTCTAGGTTACAATCAATGTCCACCCAAAGTGTGGAACAATTATGCTATAAAATATCCAGATGGGGTGGAAAAGGCGCTCAATTTAAAGCTACAAACTGAACAAAAAGAAGACGAGCTGCTAGAAAATATTGATGTGACTTATGAATGTTAGTCAAATGTTGTGAAAAATGTTGCTGAAAATGTTTTAGGAAATGAATCTGATAGCACTGACTTTGAAAGTGTTGAGTCAATATTAAAAATTCTAAATCGACGCGTTCTGAAAATGAAGAAAGTTTTCATAAGAAAATACATTTCAACATCAGAAAATAGTCTGAATGATGATCCTCATGTGGAATGGATCGGACAAATTGTATTCTGATGAGCAATTTCTGATTCAGAATGTGAATCTTAACAGAGTTGACAAATTGTTCAAATTTGTCAAAGTTAGTCTTTCTGATCTTGAAAAGCAAAATTAGCTTACTATTCAAAACCAAAGAAAGTTTCAATAATTACCATCGGTAGGAAATGGATTATCCTAAAAACAAAAGGATAGGTTTGGGTTTTGACAAGAAGAAAAATAACAACAGTTTTTGAAAACCAAAGTACACAAAAAAAATTGAATTTGTTTTCTGGAACAAGCACTGTTAATGAGAAAAGGAGTCTAACTAAAGAACAATCAAATGATGAATTTTATGGAGAAAAGAAACGCCGTGAATAAGCTTTGGGTTCATCTGATGAAAATGACATGTTACAAATGTTACAAAATCGGGCACATTGCACGACGTTTTCCTCAAAATAACCTAAAACCTGCTTATAGCATGAAGAAGACTATAGAAGATGTGAAACAAAAAACCCCCTGAGTTTGTACCAACATAGAGTTTAAAAAGAAATAACGAATCCAACAAAGATGTGAAACCAACAATTTTAAATGCTTCAAATGGTGATTTATCAACAAAGAACGAACAGAAGGATTCAAACTTCTACCCAAAAAGGCATTTATGAAAACACAAACTTAGGTGGTTAAATCCAAACCATCTTTTGTAGAAGTGAAAGTAACACCTGTTCCAACAAAATAGGAAGTTAAACCTGAGTGAAAGGTTGGACATGATGTTAAAGTCAAAAATGAAGTTAAGAATCTACGAAATTTGATATCCTAAACCAACCCAAGACCTAGAAGGCTTGGGTTTCACTGTTTAAATAACTACTTAATTACATGTGTAGGGGCTCCCAAGGTCAATCTTTTATAAGTGGATAATGGACAGTGGAGCTTCTCGACACATGACAGGAATGCTAGACTTGCTTTACGATGTAAAATCAATACATGGAGGCTATGTTGGGCATGCTAGTCCTTTTTGAAGAGTATTTTTACTTAGCATAAACCTGGTTATTCTTGCTCTACATGTTGAGTGCCAGAGATACACGACACCAACATAGAAGCCTGGTGATCCTTGGTCGTTTAACTATGAGAGTTTGTGGAATTCTTTCAAACTAACAGAAGAACCTACTGAAGACGAGCTTGTATTGCTATATCAAGAACATCAATCATCTACTCAAGAACAAATTCGGAGACCAATAGTGATTTCACAATCACAAGTTGGCACAAACGAGTCTGAAGCAGGTCCGAGCAATACTCAACAAGAACCCGTAGTCGAACCAGATGTGAATAAAACAACACCCACTTTTGATTAATCCGATGATTCTGATTCTGATAGCGAGCCAACATATGATAATGGAGGATCTAGTTCCGATGAAGGCTTAGAGCATATTACAAGTTTGCTTAATCAATATGCGGGTCATAGTAATCAGAATGAAGCTTCAACGAGTAATCTAGTTGCTGAACAGAAACTTGCAAATCTGGAGAATGAAGTGAGTGTTTCTAATGAGGTGGTGTCGAGGACGTTGTCATACCACCCTTTAGACAACAGTATTGGAGAGTTGCAGGCTGGAGTAAAAATGCAAAATCAGATCAATAAGGACCTAAATTGTTTTTATACTAAAATTGCACCTATTCAAGAAAAATTTTTATACAGTTGTTTTATTTCACAGGTTGAGCCTAAAACGTACAAAGAAGCGCTTACTGAAAAAATCTAGGTAAACGCAATGTTGGAAGAACTACAACAATTTGAGAACCTTGGAGTCTGAAATCTTGTAGATCTACCTGATAATCACAAATCGATCAATATTAGGTAGGTCATCAAGTGTGAGAGAGACGACAAAGGTGTTATTGTATGCAATAAAGCTTGACTAATTGTCCAAGGTTTTCATCAGCAGGAGAGTATTGATTACACCGAGGTCTACACTCCTGTCACTCGACTAGAAGCCATCCGCATATTCCTGGCTTTTTCATCATGGAAAGGGTTTAAGGTGTACCAGCTTGATGTTAAGTTTGCTTTCGTATACGGCAAGGTGAAGGAGGAAGTGTATGTCGGCCAACCACCCAGGTTTGTCGATCAAGTGCACAAAGAAAAGGTTTACTAACTAAATAAGGTGTTGTATGGTCTGTACCAATCCCCGAGAGCCTAGTATGAGACACTCTCTCAACACCTATTGAGCAACGGTTTATCAGAGGCACTGTTGATAGCACTCTCTTCACATGGGAAGTGAACGGACACTTGCTGATAGTACAAATCTGTGTGGATGACATCATATTTGGTTCTACAAGTGACGAGTTATGAAAAGAATTTGAAGAGGTCATGAAAAAGAAATTTGAAATGAGTTCAATGGGAGAAATGAAGTTCTTCTTGGGACTTCAGGTCGATCAGTTGCCGCCTGATGGTATCTTCATCCATCAGACGAAGTACATTCATGATGAATTGGAGAAATTCAACATGTCGGGATTGTCACCATTATCTACTGCTTGGCACTTAATCATGGCATAGAACAAGACATATAAGAAGTGAAGATTGATGAGACCTTGTAAAGATCGATGATTAGATCATTAATGTACCTTACAGCATCAAGGTCAGATATCATGTATCCAACATGCCTTTGCGCCCGATATCAATCAAATCCACGAGTGTCACACTTGGAAATCGTCAAGCGGATTTTCAGATACTTAAAGGGTTGCCCAAGCACTGGCTTGTAGTATCCGCGAAACGATGATTTCAACCTTGCTAGATATCTGACTCTGATTTCGGATGCTGTAAATTAAATACTAAATCTACAACGGCTGGTTGCTAGTTCTTCGGAACACGATAAGTAACGTGGCTTGCAAGAAGCAAACCATGGTCACTCACTCTACTTCCGAAGAAAAATACGTTTCAGCTTATAGTTGTTCCCAAATCTTGTGGATACAACAACAAATGAGAGACTATGGCTTGCAGTTTCTTGATACGCCTATATATGTTGTCCAAGGTTTTCATCAGCAGGAGAGTATTGATTACACCGAGGTCTACACTCCTGTCACTCGACTAGAAGCCATCCGCATATTCCTGGCTTTTGCATCATGGAAAGGGTTTAAGGTGTACTAGCTTGATGTTAAGTTTGCTTTCCTATACGGCAAGGTGAAGGAGGAAGTGTATGTCGGCCAACCACCCAGGTTTGTCGATCAAGTGCATAAAGAAAAGGTTTACTAACTAAATATGGTGTTGTATGGTATGTACCAATCCCCGAGAGCCTAGTATGAGACACTCTCTCAACACCTATTAAGCAACGGTTTATTAGAGGCACTGTTGATAGCACTCTCTTCACATGGGAAGTGAACGGACACTTGCTGATAGTACAAATCTGTGTGGATGACATCATATTTGGTTCTACAAGTGACGAGTTATGGAAAGAATTTGAAGAGGTCATGAAAAAGAAATTTGAAATGAGTTCAATGGGAGAAATGAAGTTCTTCTTGGGACTTCAGGTCGATCAGTTGCCGCCTGATGGTATCTTCATCCATCAGACGAAGTACATTCATGATGAATTGGAGAAATTCAACATGTCGGGATTGTCACCATTATCTACTGCTTGGCACTTAATCATGGCATAGAACAAGACATACAAGGAGTGAAGATTGATGAGACCTTGTACAGATCGATGATTAGATCATTAATGTACCTTACAGCATCAAGGTCAGATATCATGTATCCAACATGCCTTTGCGGACGATATCAATCAAATCCACGAGTGTCACACTTGGAAATCGTCAAGCGGATTTTCAGATACTTAAAGGGTTGCCCAAGCACTGGCTTGTAGTATCCGCGAAACAATGATTTCAACCTTGCTAGATATCTGACTCTGATTTCGGATGCTGTAAATTAAATGCTAAATCTACAACGGCTGGTTGTTAGTTCTTCGGAACACGATAAGTAACGTGATGCAAGAAGCAAACCATGGTCACTCACTCTACTTCCGAAGCAAAATACATTTCAGCTTACAGTTGTTCCCAAATCTTGTGGATAAAACAACAAATGAGAGACTATGGCTTGCAGTTTCTTGATACGCCTATATATGTAGATAACAAGGCGGCAATTGATATAGCTAAAAACCCGGTTCAACACTCTAAAATTAACATATTGAAATTCGACACCACTTTATCTGTGATTGCCACGAGAAAAAGTTAGTTAGAATTGAAAAGATCCACACTGATGAACAAAAGGCAGATTTTTACACCAAGGCTTTAGATAAAGCAACATTAAGATGTCTTTTGAAACTAAATGGGTTAAAATCTGACATCAGGGGCATCAAGGGAATTAATAGATAAAAAATGGTGTATGGTTATATTCCAAAAAAGGAGAGTTTGGCATTGCTTGCTGAGATAATAGAAGAACCAGTGTTTGGTGATGTTATTGAGGAAAGTTCGAATGAAAAATGTGAGGTTGTGTTTGACGAAATGCCTAACAATCGTGCTGAAGAGTTTGCTGAAGCAATTTATTATGAACGTTGTGCTGAGGAAGATATATTTCACCATGCTTTTAAATCCGTGATTCCTCCTAATGTTTATAATTCTTTTGCAGTTTCTTTGGAGGTTCAAGCCAGTACCAATGCGTGCCCAAAGACAGAAGAATCCAAGAAGCTAGTTGAAGAAAATTATAGATGTTACAAAGGAGATGAATGGTGAAAATATGAAGGAAATAGCTGACAAAGCCATGATTGCTCAGTTACAAGAGGTAGTTCCTGAGGAGGGTCCTGAAGTGAAAGGGTCGGTCAATGAGTAGATTATAGAAGAGGTTAAGCTTGTAATCAAAGAAGTTGAGAAACCATGCTTGAAATGCTTGGGGCCATACAAGGAATGCTCAGAAAAGGATTTAAAATTTAGAGATCTGAAAAAGCATACTGATAACTTCACAAGTGACTTAAGAGACACCAAAGTTGCTTATGATAAACTAAGTAAATCAATCATACAATTTCAAGAAGTCAGTGAAGAGGACATGACAATATAATCAATGCCAAAACTTACAATAATGGATAAACAAATAGAAATTCATATCTACATAGACACCATTGCTAAGCTTAAAACTGAACTTGAAGCCATAAAAATTGAGTCTGAACGAGTAAACAAATTGTTGATTAGTTACTCAACGTCCTCTTATGTGATTGATCATATTCTTCCACAACAAATGAGAAAAATAAATAGGATGAAAATGAATCTAAAAAACCAAACAAAGTTCTAGGTTACAATCAATGTCCACCCAAAGTGTGGAACAATTATGCTATAAAATATCCAGATGGGGTGGAAAAGGCGCTCAATTTAAAGCTACAAACTGAACAAAAAGAAGACGAGCTGCTAGAAAATATTGATGTGACTTATGAATGTTAGTCAGATGTTGTGAAAAATGTTGCTGAAAATGTTTTAGGAAATGAATCTGATAGCACTGACTTTGAAAGTGTTGAGTCAATATTGAAAATTCTAAACCGAGGTCGCGCTCGGAAAATGAAGAAAGTTTTCTTAAGAATTACATTTCAACATCAGAAAACAGTTTGAATTTAATGTGGTAGTTTACAAAATGAATGGATCAGACAAACTGTATTCTGATGAGCAATTTTTGATTTAGAATGTGAGTCTTAATACAGTTGACAAATTGTTCAAATTGGTCACAGTTTATCTTTCTGATCTTGAAAAGCAAAATTTAGCATACTATTCAAAACCAAAGAAGGTTTTCAATAATTACCATCAAAAAGAAAGGAATTATCCTGAAAACGAAAGGATTGGTTTGAGTTTTAACAAGAAGAAAAATAACAACAGTTTTCGAAAACCAAACTACAAAAAGAAAATTGAATTTGTTTTCGGAAAAAGAACTTGGAATGAGAAAGAGAGTCTAACTAAAGAACTATCAAATGATGAATTTTATGTAGAAAAGAAATGTCATGAACAGGCTTTGGGTTCATTTGACGAAAATGACAACATGACATGCTACAAATGCCACAAAATCGGGCACATTGCACGACGATGTCCTCAAAATAACCCAAAACCTGCTTATAGCATGAAGAGGACTATAGAAGATGTGAAACAAAAAATCACCTGAGTTTGTACCGACATAAATTTAAAAAGAAATAATGAATCAAACAAAGGTGTGAAACCAACAATTTTAAATGCTTCAAATTTTGAAGTTGGTGAATCATCAACAAAGAACGAACAAAAGGATTCAAAATTCTGCCCCATAAAGGCATTTTCGAAAGCACAAGCTTGGGTGCTTAAATCTAAACCATCTTTTGTAGAATTGAAAGCAACACCTGTTCCAACAAAATTGGAATTTAAACCTGAGTGAAAGGTTGGACAGGATGTTAAAGTAAAAAATGAAGTTAAGAATCTACGAAATTTGATATCCCAAACCCACCCAAGACCGAGAAGGCTTGGGTTTCATTGTTTAAATAATTGCTTAATTACATGTGTAAGGGCTCCCAAGGTCAATCATTTCTAAGTGGATAATGGACAGTGGAGCTTCTCGACACATGACAGGAATGCTAGACTTGCTTTATGATGTAAAATCAATACGTGACGACTATGTAGGGTATGCTAGTCCTTTGAGAAGAGTATTTTTACCTAGCATAAACCGGGTTATTCTTGCTCAAGATGTTGACTGCCAGAGATACACGTCGCCAACACAGAAGCCTGGTGATCTGATGTGCGTGAATTATATATATTTTTGTGATTCCAATTTCCTTCACACAAATTTAGTTTTAAAATGATTTTCACCCAAGAACTAAACTACACACATAAAAGCGCAAGTGTACCCGTTGGGTGGTAATATAGTTTATCGGTAAGAAATGGATATCAATACGTGGACGCGATGTCTCGATACTAAACCTTTTCAATTAATTAGTTGATTTTTTATTCTAATTTATCATGCAAAAATAACAATTTGCTAACTAATCTAAAGAAGACAATATCTAAAAGAGGTTGTCTAAACTAAGTATCCACTAATAAACATGTGACAAGAATTGAGAAAGATTAGTGGTGATGCAAGTTCTAAATTTAATTAAGTCCCCAATCAAGGCTTCCTAGTTTTATAAATCTTAGGAAAACTAAAATGAAATAACATACTAATAACCTAAAATTTATTCTTTTAAGTTCACTTGCTAAGTTGATGTTGATCTTTTAATGATGAGTTTTTTTTTTTGTCAAAACTCCTAACGCTACAAGTTTGGAAAAACTACCATGAACAACATACTAATAACCCTAACTAGGTTTTATGTAAGTGACATCTTCATCATGTTCTTGATATGAACCACAAGCTGATCATGCTAGACAACAATCTTGGCCTAAATCATCATACCAACATGAACACAACCTTAGAATTCATATAAACATTCTTTTGATCTTTTCATATCTAAATGCAAGAGTCTATACACATGTTCAAATCATCATTCTAATCATGTTAGCAATTACCATTCTTAGTTTCACGCTATGAATCATACTAGCAAGTTAACAAGATTCAACAATCATAATCTTTACATGGGCTATCCAACACAACATGTAAATACTTATGACCAAACATTCAAGAACAAGCACTTTATACATGAACATGAACTCCAAGAACAAGATTAAACAACACTATGAAGATTAACAAAAACAATCACCACATCTATTTCCATGTTATCACATATTGATTAGCTTCAACAGAGTTTAAACAACACAAATGTTTAGCCCATAAGGCTCATAACTACCAAATCAAGTGCAAGATAACTCAAATTGTTCATAAGTAACAAGTAGGCTAACCAATGTTTAAAGACAATATTAAGTGGTAAATGAGTGGATCTTCAAGTGATTTAATCTTCCTCAAGTCTCCTTCTTGGCTACCACAAGCTTCCAAGACCTGATTCTTGAGAGAATAATTCACAAAGATGCTCCAACTCCCCTTCAAATGAGCTTGACACTCGTATTTAAGCTACTAGTTGGTTGGCACGACCATGCCACCTTTTGGCACGGTCGTGCTTGGTAAGTGTCAGAGGAGATTTTTCATCTGTCGATCTTGTTTGCTACCATTTTCAGAAAGATCCCGCTTAAACTTCTCTGAGGTGGCACGACTGTGCCAACAGATGGCACGGTCGTGCGTATCGATGATGTATCCGGCAATGACTGTTGCGACCTAGGGAATGAAATGATCAGAGAATGACTTGGGCTACGTACGGTCGTGCTGGGGGATGGAACGGTCGTGCCAGTCTTGGATTTTCCTAGTTTGCGCTGAGAGTTGAGAGTGCTGATGAGAGTGTCGGTTGTCGATGGTTTGGCACGATCGTGCCAAGTGTTTGCACGGTCGTGCGGTATCTTGTAGTTTGCTGGAAAGTTCCATTTTTGCTCCATTTTGCTCCAAAAGGCTCCGTTTCAACACCGGGCCAAAGCCCGTACCTGTATTTTCACAAACAACTCAAATGAGTACCAAAATCAATGAAAATACAAGTTCTCGTATAAATGGGGTATATTTGACGTTTTAAGGTTGTATAAATTCTTATACATCAGACATCCCTACACTTGAACTTTGCTTGCCCTCAAGCAAACTAAAACAAATAAAAACTCTTTCAATGGCAATCATCTTAACTAGCCTTTTATAAGCACAAATAAATAACTCGGGCTATAGCAATTAAGGATTACTCGACATGACGGAAAGACCAAAAGTAAGCAAAATACGTTTATGAGCCATGGTCCATCTTTGAAATCCCTACAAGTTCACCTTATATCCTTGCAATGTTCACACACACTCGGGTAAATATGGGTGCACATACAATTCATGGAGTATGTTTAGAACCCTCGATGCTAAGACGATGACTATGCAATATCATAAGCTTGTAGAAGGATCAAATCTAAACACTCGATAAAAATATAACATAAATCATGAGGTCGTTTGGGTTGTAACTTTGCTAGGGCTAATGGTGTGGAAGTGGATTTTTAAAAGTGGCTAAAATGGTTGTAACCCGACGGTTTGACTAACTTGAAACATAAGAAAATACAACTATACAACTTAATAATATCTAACTGAGAGCTAACTGACAAGTTTAGCCTTTTATCTCCCAAACTTTCTCTAACAAAGCCAATAATTGATAAGGCTTTTTAAAACTACAATGATTGTGGTTTTTTTAACCATGCTTTAGAACTAAGTACGTCTACTTAGATAAAAACTCTTAACCATGAGGTTGTAACTAATAAACTAAGATACTATACAAAAAGGTTGCAAGCTAATCACTGACCGAACTGGGCTTCCAACGAAAAAAAATGGGTTAAAAAATTAAGGCTAATTTGCCAAGTGGTTAATATTTAGTGCTTTAAAAGAAATAAAAGGGAAAAGGCTCAAATTGGTTTGACTAGGGGTATGACTCGAGTGTAGGAATAAGTATAAATGGCTAAAAATAAAAAGTTTCATAGTGCCTCAATCATTTTCGTGCTATATGTTTACTTTGTGGCCTCGAAATGTATACCTAACACAAGTTCTAAATCACAAAAGTCATCCGGCTCACTCAATCTTTGCCCACAAAAACATGAGCAAAAATAATTCTAAAGCTACAAGGCTAAAAAATTACTCACGGAAACGGGCCTATTGGGTAAATATGCAAGGCAAACAAGTAGGTAAATTGCTCGATTTCTCATGCTCAAATTTATAAAAAAAAATATGTTACTTGTTGGTGATATTCACTCGAGCGAATCCCCTTTTTGCGTTTACCCTTATACATTTATCAAAAACTTTAGTGCTTATATAAAAAACTTATGTTGATTTGATTATTCAAGAGAGTTCTATATTATCATTTTTTCAAAACGGACAACCAAGCTCAAGCGTTAAGCCACCTCCCCGTACTTGAATTGTACATCACCCTCGAGGGTACAACAAAAACAATTATGTAAGTGAACTGCAAATATAATAAAAACGGAGGAAATAGGAACACGAAAACTCCCCTGAAATGTAAGGCTAGAATGGAGCTAAACAAAGTCAGAAGGAGCATCCACAACGAACTACCAAGCCATCCAATCAAACCATCATCTCATCGAGCCAAAACTTCACACTAGCAAACATGATCAAACTCAAAAGAATTTACCTAACCCAAATTACCCTTTCCAAATAAATTTAAACCACTAAAATTAAGCAAAAGAAATTAAAGTTTCATGACGGAGGGGTGTATGGACAATGGAAAATGGCACACCCCTCAAACACAAAATGAAAAAGATACAAGATAGGTGACGAGACTAAGATCTGCCACCATATCCACAAGGACTGTGCGAAATGCGGAGGTGGCTGTGTGTAGGGTGTACCGAGCGAGTTCACGATATACTGCTACTAACTAAAAAGGTAGTCAACTTCGCCTGCTTTGCTCGTACATGTCTTCCATAAAGTTCCCTGTGCTGCTCCACATGTATCAGATCCACATCTCGTCTCACACCCTGCTGATCCAAGGTGAGACTATCCATCCGCCTCCAGAGATCAACCGTTGACGGCTCATACAGACCATAGGCACCATGCTCGAAACCACCACCACCATACCCGCCATATACATGATTCCGGTTTAGGCTACCAAAACCATGGTCCAAGTCACCAAGCTACATGTGAGGGCCCGCTCCCCCGGCGACCTCACCATGCCCGTGAACCAGGATATCCTACATATGGACATCATCACCGTCACCATCGCCACCAGCACCACCATCATTATCACCCTCCGCTTGGGGAAGTGGATCCCAAATCCTACCTAATCTGTCAACAAGCTTCGGGACTCCGTTCCCCTTGCGTATCATGTGCATGGAGGTAAGTTGCGCTACGTCAAGCAAACCTAAATCACAAGCCACGGTTAGATGGTCTAACCGAACCCGATAATATTTGGCGAGTTTGGTGGCGAATGTACCTCCGCAAATCCTCGATGTAGGCGTCGAACCAATACCCCTTGATGTAGGCGTGGAACCAATCCTTGATTGACTCAGCGACGCTGACTTCCACGTTGCAGTTTGACCCAGATATGATGCAGTAGAGATGGAACGTGTCATGGGTGGAGATGTTGCCGATGCTGTCACCCCGACCTCCAATAACATCAGAAATGGCGCGTTGAATGATCCGGTGTAGTTGATCAAGAATCCATGTTGCCTTAGCTCTCCTGGGTCCCATTCCTGACCCGGAATGGTGATCTCTACCCAAAAGGCAGCTTTTTCTGCATGTGGCTCCCATTCTTGCAAACTACCATGAAAGAGCTCTGAATTGATTTCATCGTCTACATATAATCCCAGCACTTGATCGAACCTACTGAAGGATAGATGGTGCCATTTCCTTCGTAGGCGATAGCTCACACCACCCTCTTTTCATACATGTCAGGGCACGGAAAAGTAAACCGAAGAGATACGCAGAACTCGATAACGAGCTCCACGTATTGCGGCTAAGCCATATCAAAAAGGCGGGTCGAGGGTGGTGTCATAAGGTCCTCGAACAGCTCGGACTGACCGAGTAAATCAACATCAACTGTTTGCAACGTCCGCATGGGCTCAATCAGATCTTGTCTCGCCCATAGCCGTTCCACCTTTGCGATAGAATGCGCTTCCCTAGAATTGTTGCTCAACCGTAGTTATGGATGATCCATCTACAAGATTGAGCAAAAAATCTGCCAAAAACAGACAAGAAAACAGATTTTGGATAGTTTGGCATGATCGTGCCAGCATATGGCACGGTCATGCGTGCTTGGTTTTCAGTAGGTTTTATGAAGTTTTCTGGAACTTATGAAGTTCTAGGTTTATTCTTCAATAGGCACGATCGTGCCACACTCTGGTACCCTCGCACCGGACCATTTCTGGGTGAGTTTTTTGAAGATCTGAAAAAATTATGAAGAGCACGATCGTGTGTAAGTCCCGATAACGGATCAAACAGTATCACTAACCTAATCAGTAGCGGAAATAATGATTAGGAAGAACAAACAACTTTGAATTAGAATCAACTTGCATATACCAAAAGTGTCTGATACAAGTTTTTGTGAATAGAACTCTCTAACCCCCTTTCCTTGACCTAACACCTCTATTTATAATGATTACTAAGCCCACTATTTACAACCCTAGGCCCATAAGGCACTAGGAAGCCCACAAGACATACCAAAGCCCAAAATAATCTCTAATGTGTAAACCTTTAGCAATATAGGCCCAACAATCTCCCCCTAGGTTTACAACATTAGTCCTTCGGTTGTGCGTCCACACCAAGCCTTCCAGTGATAATCCCTGCTACAGTTGCAGTCCATCTTTCGCACACACTTCATATAGCTCTGCAGTTCTGATTTGATGAGACGCAAGAACTTGCAAGTCTTCGTCATGAAAGCTCACTAAGTCTACCACATCATTGACTCTGAATGCCTTTTCCTTCGTCACGATCGCAACACTGCCAACCTTAGGGTCATATAACCAAAAATTAAAATTCTTGAGAATCCCACGTGGAAATGTAGCAGCAACTGGTATAACCAATTCTGTGTCAGTCGGTGGCCACATCACTAATTTAAATCTCTTCCCAGTGTGTGCATCACTAACACCTTTTGCAGCTCTCAGATATGGTTCAACAGTCTTCATTGTCTTGGAACCACTTTTAACCTCAAGCTCTAGCTTTTTGAAAAACCTCCATCCAGGACCACGCTCAGTAGTATCATCGTCTGTATATGGAGCATGCAGCAGATTAGTAAGAGCAACCTTCGTCCATGTCTCGAATTGTGATTCCTTTGAATAATACTCTCGTGCTCCATCTTGACGCACAATAATCCACGTATTCTTGATGTGATCATACATCCAGCTCATCACCTTGGATTTATTTCCCACTTTGTTGTAATAGCTGGAACCTAGCTCCATCACATACCTTTCTGATTGATTCGTCGGATCTTTGAGTTGAAAGTTCTCATCAAGAGGATTTACATTGACATTCTTCATCAGAACCATTTGTTTCTTCTTCTGACAAGTTGCACGCTTTTGACTTACTGTAAATTTCTTACGTGGGTTGCCCAAATAATCATCCAAACCAGCTTGGCGTTCAGCAGCCAACTGTTCAGCCGCCAACCTCTCTGCTTCAGTCTCCTCAGCCGCTCTTTGTTGTGCTGCACGATGCCTGTGTTTGATATTCATTGGGTCAACCGTCAGATCACTGAATTCCCTTCCGAATTTATTCTCCAGCTTGGCTTTCAAATCAAATACCAGGGTCATAAGCATAGTTACATCTCCATGCAACTGATTGGTAGTTTGATCTCTGACATCCAAACGAGTGTGCAGTGAGGCAATTTGTGCATCCTTTAATATAACTTCCTGTTCCAAGACCACCACCCTTTTCTTTAGATCCACAACATCGACTTCCACATCATCATCATCATCACTATCCATCCCGCCAGATTCAAACGGCCGCTTTTCTGATCTTCGCATATACTCTTCAGAAACATCATGACCACGACCAACACCACTTCCACCCGCCTCAGAACCTCCAGCACCAGATGAACTTCCCCAAACTCCATCATTTGAAGTACTTTGTCAGCTGGAATAGAGACAACAGTAGAATGCGTAGCAATAGGAGTGGTTGTAGGTTCATATAAAGCAGGTGTATCAACTATTGGAATATCAACAACAGATGCAGCAACTGTCGACACAACAGCGGTAGATGTCATCAACACAGATTCTTCAGCTGTAACAGCAATATGAACTTCAGGTTGGCTTGATGAAATACTCGGCTCAATTCTTCTCCTGTTTATCAGTGGCACCTCGTCCTCTTCATCTTCGTCATCATCCTCAATCAGATCAGTCGGAGCAACAATAGGTGGAATATCAAGTGGAGGATCACCTTGCTTCTCCTGAATATTCTCTGAAGATAACTCTGGTAAAACGGGAGTCAAATTGTCATTGAATTCCGTAAGATCATCGAGAAAAGCTTGCCCATCATCGGCTTCATCATCAGTAACCAAATCTTCTATCTCTATCTCTTTCTCTTTAGCTCGTACATCATGTTCTTCAGCTACGATTGCATTGACGGGAGGAGGAGCTACAACGTCCAAACCAACAACTTCTGCAAACTTCCCAAACTTCTTAAGCGCAAATCGACCAACAAACACACTTTTGGATGTTGAACGGTTCTTCTTCATTATACCGAAAATGGTTGGTCCCATAGGCTTCATGCTCAACAAGTTAGCATCTGCGGCGTCCTTTGCCAGGTCTGGGTAGCAGGCAACAAGAATTAACTGAACAAAATGCGGGTATAAAAGAAACATTCGCTTCTTGGACTATTGCAGAATTTTCTTCATATTGTCGAAGATATAACCAGAGTAGTTATACTTCCAGTCCATAACCAAAGATACAATAGCCGAGGTTTAAGCTTGGTTAGGTTGATCAAGATCTCCTTTGTTCTCCGAGACGCACTACATAAACATATGAACCAGTAGTCGCTAGTACGCTGGAAACATCTTCTTCAGCAATGGTGGATACGATCCTTCATACCCCATCTCCATCAACACCGGTAACACCTTCTCTTTCGCATATATGGTTGGATCGCTAAACGTATCAACAATCCAAAGCACCACTCTGACACATGCTTCATTCACCAGTATCTCCTTTCTCTATATCTGCGAATGAATGTACGGTCTCCCATCTGCACCTCTTTGATGAAAACGCGTTCTCTTCTAGAAAGAATGCACTAAGTCTCGGTAGATGACTGGATTGGCGCGGAGAGCATAGGCAATCTTACAAGCGTTTAATCCCACAATCTTAGACTGGAACTCCTAATTAGGCTGGAGGGTCTGAGAGATATCCTGCTTGGTTGTGGATTGCTCCTCAACCAACATAACAACATCGAAGGCTTCTTCAACCATATCTGTCAAGATAACAACCAAGTTAAATTCCAACTAACAGAAGTTAATGGAGTTAACCAGAATGACAGTTAAAACTAACTGGATAGTTCAAGCATATTTTAAGGTTCAAATATTTAAGAGTTCAAGTTAGTTTTAGGGTTCAACAGTTGAAAATGTTCAAAATAGATGAAAGGTTCAAAAACCTCAAATCCGGATTGCTGACAGGTCAGAGTTCAAAAATCTTAAATCCGGATTACTAACAGGTCAACACTAATCCGGATGAACCCTTTCATCAATCCGAATTAGAAGGAGGTAACTGTATATCGGATAAGGTTGCAATCCGGATTACCCAACAGTATCTCAAATGAATTATCATTCCGGATGAAGATTATCCGAGATGCAATCCAAGATACAATCCGAGATGAAATCCGAATTCATCAATTCGGATGAATAACCATCCGGAAGGAAATCCGAAATGCATATAACTTAGAAGATTTATCCAAGATGCTATCCAGAAAGCTTTAAATATAAACATTATCATCCGGATTACATGAGTTTAAGCAATGTATACCTAATCCGGATGAATTTCTGAGACACACAGTGCAAATATAGAGAGAATCAGAGAAGAAATCGGATTTCGGAAATTTGTGGATAATCCGAAATGAAATTTCAGAGACACATATATACTTTCCGAAATGGGCTTGGGCCTAAAATTTCAAATCCGGATTGGGCTTGTGACAGGCCCAATCCGGAACATTAACGGTCAGGTGGGCCTGTCCGGAAAAGTAATCCAATTGGGGCTTACCGGAAAAGCCAATCCGGAACAGTACCATTTGGGCCTAGAGGAGCCCAATCCGGAATAGTAATATGGTTTTCCAATTTTTTCTAAGACTTTTAACCATTTCTATTAGATTGGCCAAAATTCCGAAGCACACTTGGCCAGTCCAATATCCCTTGACAAAAACCATCTAAACAAAAATCATCAAGTAGACTAACCAAGCATCCAACCACCTTTTAACATTCTACAAAGAAAAGCTATTTAGCACACAAATAAATATTAACACAACCTTGCTAAGGGATCAAATCGTTTCAAAGATTAACTAAGGAACATTTTTCAGTATGAGCAGGGTCAATTGGTCTAAGCGATTGTCATTATACTTGTCCATTTAAATCTAAAACTCAACCCTTCCAGTTTAAGCATTATGATACGCTTAAGGTAGTATTATACTATGATACTCGTGTGTCCCATACCATGACATACCCCCGCGATCAAGGTAAGCACAACAATCATCGTAGCAGGTGAGTATACTATGGTCATCCTTTTATTTTACAACATCAGGCTATTGGTGAACAGGTCAGTACTTCCGTACAGCAAAGAGACCAATAGTGACTGACGAGGGTTAGGCGAGTACCTTATGTGGTACATAAGAACTTATGGAATATTCTCATTAAGAAACTTTCGTTCTCTTAGGTTTTGGCCTTTCCATTTTGGATGTTTTACAAAGATATCCTTATTGTGCCTAGGTGTGCATATAATCTGGATGCAACAGAAGGACAACCATGATATCCCCGGATGACTCAACAACATAATGACCCAAAACCTCAGACGTTGGATATCTAGCAACACAAGATTTATGACCATGAAATCATACGCCTATATTAAGTGACCCATTGAGTACATAGTTTGTTATGTTTATATCATTTGGCTTTCCCTATTCGTTTGAGTTTTAGACCTACCGACACATCACTTTTGATCCAAATCTTTTCCCGCTTCAACACCTTACATGTGTTAGTCAAACATTTTATCACGAAAAAGTATTTCACTTCCCTATCCTTGCAAAAACTGGGGTTTTTTTATGTTGTAGATTTCTCCCCCTAAATTTGTGCATACACATGAACAAATTTACAAAACAATGAATAACAGACAAACAAGAAACAAAACACAAAAACAAAGGATGCCTAGGTAGAAAACCGAATCATTTTGAGAAGATCCACAAGCACTTGAGAACGCGCGTTGCTAACGGGTTTCGTCAACAAATCCGCCACATTTGCATCAGTATGGATTTGCTCAAGCTTTACGAGACCCTTTTCATACAATCACGGATAAAATCAACTTTAATATTTATGTGCTTGGTTTTAGAGTGGAAAACAAGGGTTTTAACGATTTGGATAGCGGCATCATTATCACAGTAAATTGTTGTGTTTAGATAAGTCAAACCGTAATCCGCAAGCTGGTGTTGCATCCATAAAACCTGGGAGCAGCAAGTAGAGGCTGCGACATATTCTGCTTCTGCAGTAGAAAGCGAGACCGTCTGTTGCTTCTTGAATTGCCACGAGATTAAGCGATCTCCTAGAAATTGACAACCAGCTGAAGTTTAGCGCATATCCCTATCTGTACCTCCAAGATTACTGTCAGAGAAAGCAAACAGTTCAAATTCAGAATTTTTAGGATACCAGATGCCCAGTGATGGTGCCCCTTTGAGGTACCTAAAAATTCGTTTAACAGCATGTAAATGAGAGAGTTTAGGAGTAGCCTGATAACGAGCACACTGGCAGACGGCAAACATGATATCTTGCCAGCTAGCAGTGAGATACATGAGTGATCCAATCATGGAGCGATACATAGTCGGATTAACAGGCGTTCCTTCAGCATCTTCATTTAGCAAGGGCCGTTCTGCTATAGATGAAGCCATAGGCTTTGAATCTGTAAGCTTGAATTTGGCAAGAACGTCATGAACATTTTTTCCTTGATGAATTAAGATACCCTGTGGGCTCTGACGAACTTGAAGTCCCAAAAACATGGTCATCTCCCCCAATGAGCTCATTTCAAATTTCTTCTTCATACTTTCTTCAAATTCGCGGCAAAAACCATAATTGGTAGAACCAAAAATGATATCATCAACGTATATTTGAACAAGAATAATGTCCTTATCAACGCGTTTGATGAACAGGGTTTGATCAATGGTTCCCCGAGTGTAGTCATGAGCAAGCAGATGCTCTGTAAGAGTGGCGTACCATGAGCGAGGCGCTTGATGCAACCCGTACAAAGCTTTCTCTAGTTTGTAAGCATAGTCTGGCTTACCAGGATCAGTAAAGCCTGATGGTTGTGCCACTTAGATTTCCTCTTTTACCTTGCCATAGAGAAACACAGTCTTGACATCCATTTGATAGACAGTGAAATCCATGTAAGAAGCATAGGCCAAGAAAATACGTATAGCCTCCAAACGCGTTCAATCTGTCGAAAACCCTGAACCACCAGTCGAGCTTTGTTTCGAACAATAACTCCAGTGTCATCCTGCTTGTTAAGGAAAACCCAGCTAGTTCCGAGAGCACGTTTTCCTTGAGGCAGCTTCACCAATCGCCAGACACCAAGCTTCTCAAATTGATTGAGTTCTTCATGCATGGCATCCACCCAGCCTGGTTCCTGCAAGGTAAGATCAATACTTTTAGGTTCAATTTGTGAAATGAAGCACGGGTAGAGACAAGTATTGATATCCCCAGATTGGCTACGGGTTCGAACAACATCGTTAATAGGACAATAATATTTTCAATGGGTGATCACGCTTTAAACGCTGCGGTATTGGTGTAGCGGGAACAAGAACATTCGTTTGCAAGTCGGTAACACTTGCTGAAGCCACTCCAGATGACTCCCCCTCAACATGTGCACCAGTAAAAGTAGTTGCTGAGGAATCAACCGAACAATTGAGTGGAGTAGGCTCAGGGAACAGAGAAGAACCCAAGACATCTGGTGTAGATCCTTCATGTGTCGTAGGAGGCTTTGGGTCAGAAACCGCAACTTCAGGAGGATCGTTCAGAGCAGGCGAATTAATAGCAAGTTCTTGAGATTGTGAAATGGAGGAAGAAGACGAGACAACATCATTAAATCCAGGAGAATCCACACTCAGCTGCTTTAAAGTCTCATGTAGCTGGGCAGCGTCAGCATCGTCTTCGGATGAAATGGGCACCGTTGGAAGGTCAGAAATTGAACTGTTACCTGCAGACACATTGGAAGACACATCAATATGGTTAAATAATGTGGAATAGTCATACAACCAGTCAGGACCAATGCGTGTGTCCTTGGGATTTTCCTCCAGCCAACCAACATTGTAAGTTTCAACTACCATCTTCTTGATCTTGTTATAAATGCGGTATGATGTATTTTTAGAGTAGCCAACGAAGATGCAAGGATCCTCGTGTGATTCAAACTTTCCTTTAGCGTCCATGAGTAGGAGAACACAAGGGCATCCGAACTTGCGGAAATGCTTGACCGAAGGTTTGCAACCTTCAACCACCTCGTATGGAGTTTTCATATGTCGTTTATTGATCAAGGCATGATTCTGAATATAACATGCAGTATTGATTGCTTATGCCTAGAAAATAAGAGGTAGCTCGGATTCAACCAGCATAGTGCTTGCAGCTTCAATTAGTGTGCGATTTCGGCGTTCTGCAACCCCATTTTGTTGGGGGTTCTAGCTGCACTAAATTGTCGGTCAATCCCCTTGGAGGAACAGAAAGAATTTAAGGTAACACTCTTAAATTCTGTGCTGTTATCACACAGAATAGCCTTCATAGTAGAATCTGTCTGGTTTTCCATAAGCGTGACGAACTGTTTGACTAACTCAGCGGTTTCACTTTTATGTGTAAGAAAGAAAACCCAGGTGAATCGAGAGTAGTCATCAATAATAACCAAACAGTAAGCCTTCCTGCCAATGCTCAGTATGTCTGTTGGACCAAAAAGATCCATATGTAGCAGTTCTAAGACTTGAGACGTGGAAGGAGCGGCTTTAGATTTGTGTGGCTTGTCGATGTTGTTTCACACGCGCACATGATTTACACTTTTCGATCTGCATGAAGTCACGAACTGGTAGATCTCTGACTAAACCACCTTTTGCAAGACGGTTTAGGTTCTTCATGTTGATGTGTCCCAGTCAGCAATGCATTAGCATTGCATCATGTTCGGCTGTAGATGAGAAGAGGCAAGTGAGCTTGTCAGAAGGAGCCTGGTTCATATCAATTACATATGCATTTCCTTTTTGTGCAACTTTAAGAAGAATCCAATCATCCGGAATAATTAGACCTGGTTTCAGCACATAACATCCTTTCTTGGGGAACAGAACATCCAAATGATTGTTGAAGAGTTGAGATACACTCAAAAGACTGTGCTTCAATTCTGGTACATAATTAACATTCTTAAAGCTGAGGGCTCCGTTGCAAACAGTTCCTCTCATGGAATTTTTCCCTATCTCTCCACCTGCGAAGGAAACAAACCCGCCATCGAAAAACTGAATGTCATTCAACTGTGAGATGTCCCCGGTCATGTGCCTGGAACAGCCACTGTCAATGTACCATAGTCTAACAAGAGTTTGCCAGAGCTGTTCCTGCACATTCAACAGGTTTTAGTTAGAGAATGCAACCCAGGCCATTGAAGATATGGGCATGCCATTAGCACCAACATAAGTAACCTCACGAAAAATTAAATAGTTGAGGATGAGGTTGATGATGCTTTTGATTTATTTGAAATGGAGTAGAGGACTGAGTCTTGGCCACTGTCTTAGGCCTCCAAGTTACCGAATCCGACTTCTACACAATCCTTGGAGTGCTAGAAGGATTCTAGGAACCTGAAGGTCTCAAGGGTTTGAAAGATTGTTTGTTGGCCAAGTTCCAGTCACGATCAGAAGACTTAATCACAAATCGAGCCTAAGGTGGGCAATTAGGCATAGTCTTCTGATGTCGTGAATACAAAGTTTTGAACGAGGCAAAGGTCTTTTGACAATTGCGAGTAATGTGCCCGGGAAATCCAGAATTAAAACAGGTCTGCCTCTTCTGGAAGAAAACAGTTCGTTCAGCTTGGGAAATTCTGGGCAATTTGTCTGTCAGTTTCTTGCTTGCTGGTACGGCTGATGCACGGTCTTGTTCTTGACGGTGTCCTGCGCACAACCATCAACACACTTGTTAGTTTTGTGATTTGAATTTGATAGTTTCGAACATGGAGATTTAGGTAGAATTTTAACTGATATTTGTTCAGCTGGTTGCTTAATAGATTTAGTTTGCGACTGCTGAGTCAATTTCTCATATTGATGAGGAGACCCAGCAGTTGCCATTTCAGTTATCGAAGACGCCTATTTTGTTTTCTTCTTTTTAGATCGGCGTGTTCTCCGTTTCTTAATCTTACTCTTCAAATCACATTTTGCGACAGATTCTGTAGAGGACACGGGTGGCTCTACAGGGACGTCCTTTTCTGAAATTTCGGAAGATGAGCTTGAAACACTACATGAATATGGAATCTCGCGATTTTGAAGAATTTGAGACTCCGATTCAGAATCTGTTTGAAGATTTTCATTTGAATCATGAGAAAAAGAGTGCTCATCATCTGTCGTTTCAGAATCAGTCCCTGGTGCTTGGTTAACATAGGCCGAGTCTCCCGAATCTTCTAGAATTATGTCAACATCAACGTTCACAGGGTCGGTTGGTTGGTCGACTTTTGCAATGTCAACCCTGGTATACGCATCAACAGATGAAACCTCTGGAGAAGAACTTCCGTTCTCTTCAGATGAAATTGATGAAACCGAATCATCTGTCGATGCTGAATCTGCAGCTAAATTCATGTAAATTGTTCAGCAAGAAATTGATTTAAAATGGCAAAAGCAGGCTTATAAAACGCATAATCAGCAGCCGAATTGTCTGAATTTGTATTCAGACATTCCTCTTGATCACCCTTTGTGATATCCTCAACTAAAATTTCTTATGCACATGAGTTAGACACATTAGTATCGTTCACGCATTCAGTTTGAGTATCAGAAGATTCTTTTCCTTTAGATTCTTTGGAGGGTGTGGACTTCTTTGTCTCAGGCACTACTTTCTCCAAACCTTCTATACTACCATAAGTATGATCACCAGTTACATGTGAAAGTAGTGTAGAAGTAACAAAGACATCATCCCTCTTGAGTTCAGTGGGTTTAGAGAACTTTGGGTAATAGGGCGTCCATGGTTTAGATAGATAATCTGAAGGATTACCATAAATCATTTTTTCTGCATTTTCTAAATCTGCCTCTGATTCAGGCATTCTAGTATAATTATGATTATATGGTTGAGGTGCCCTATTATACCCAAGACCTTTCGTAAAATTCTTTTGGTAGTTTAGCTGGAGGTCACATAAGTCCTTGACAAGTTTACTGGAAGTTTCAATTTTTTTAATGTTTATTTCATTTTCATGAAGCTTCCCTGTCAAGGAATTTAGCTTGGCTAAAGCTGCTTGAAGTTCCACGTCCTTTTCAGCTAGTTTTAGCTTATACTCGTAGACCCAACATTGCTGTTGGTTCAAGTCTAGCTTTAGCTGAGCTACATCTTGTTTCTAAGCTTCGACCTTTTCCATAAGAAGCTTTTTCTTATGTTTAAGGGCGATGTTCTGTGACGCAGCTTGTTGGTATTCAGCTACAAGAGTTGAATTATGGGCGCGCATTTGTGATAATTTAAAACGACAACTATCAGAACAGAGAATTCGATTTAGCGTTTCCGAAAGATCGGGCATCTCAGTTGTCTGCGCCATCATGCAGTGGTTGCTGTTCTTGGAGAGATTTAATGTTTCTATTTGAGCTGCAGCATCTGCCCAGTTAAAACCTTCATGCTGTTGGCCACCAATGCTGTTGACTTCCCGCCTGAGCTGCTCGAGGGACTCGTCGTGGACTTTGAGGGAGAAACGGGAACTAGCTGTCTGTTACTGCTTTGTAGGTCTGCCACCCTGGATGACACGTACCCGGATGGTGGTTTCTTGCATTCCCTGGCGAAGTGTCTTGGTTCATGACATCTGTAGCATCTCAGTTTGTCCTTTGTGAGACCAGTCTTCAGATTCGACAAAGGTTGCCGTCCTTACTTCTTCTGAAACTTGTTAACCCAAAAGGCACCATAGCTAGATTCCAGGAAACATCGATCTCGTCTAGGTCCTCCTCCATTATTTGATCAACTTCGGTTGGAAGAATGGATGGAGGAGTCAGATCACCTGCAAGGAAGGCGTTTAAGCTCTTGATCGTTGACACCTCAATAGACAGTTTCTCTTCGTTTTCTTTAGTGAGAAATGCAGAGTTGGACGCCGGTTGAGTAGGTGCAGGCGATGGTGTAGCAGTTTGAGGAGTGTTGCCTTGTTGCACTGTTTGAGGAATTGCAGGACTGAACACCATGTTGGGAAACTGAGCATGGTACTGAGTGTGAACTTAAGTAGCCGAAACCATAGTAGGATTCTGGGATTGAAGACCATACACGTACTGGGTGTTCTGTGGCATGGCTATAGAACTATAAACCACGTTTGATCCACCCGATGTTTGCGAATTTCCTTGCAGAGGGCTATAAATCAAATATTGTGACATTAGAGCCGCATTTTGCCCTGTCATCCTAGCGGCCATCAAACTACTCTGATGATTTATTTCTCTCTGCTTGCTATCAATCTTACATGATTTGATAGTAGCTATCATTTCTGTGAGAGTAACATCATTCAAGTTCTTTGTCTTTTTGATCATTCCCACATCCGCATCCCAACTCTTGGGCAGTGAGTTTAATAAATGTATGTTCATGGCACTGTTAGTGAGAGTAATCTCAGCTGAAATCATCTGGGAAACGAGCTTGACATACCGACGAATCTGGTTTTCAATAGTTTCCCATAGATGTGATTGAATGAGCTGAATTGCTGATTCAGCTGATTCACCCTGCTTGCCTTCATGTCTGCATTTCCCTCATAGAGATTTTGCAGTTCACTCCAAACTTCCTTTGCGGTCTTACAGTTTCTAACTGTTATAGAGATATCAGGTCCAAGCGCCATGGTCAGAGTAGCCGAGGCCTTTTCATCTTCCTCTATTATCTTAATATCCTCTGGAGTCCATAAGTGCATGGGCTTGGGAATTTTTGTGTCCAAATCTTGCTCTGTGCTGTAGTCAATGGTTCCATTAACCATTCATGATGCATCTCCACACCCCAGGCTCTTTTGCCTTGCAATACTGCTCAAAACGAAACTTCCATTCGTAATATTCGTCCCCATATAACAAACGTGGCACTATAGTGGAAGTGCCAATGACTTGATCCAGCTTTTGATGGAGGGCCAGAGTTTGCGTTTGCAGGGCAGCCAGAGTGGCATTCGTAAGATCTTGTGCAGTCATGTATCCCATCATTATTATATTGATTATAAATTACCAAACAGATTTAAAATTAATTTATTTTAAGTTTTTTAGATGAACAATACTTAATCCGAAATCGATCCGGAATGGTCAACTCTAAAGTCAAATATGGTCAAATCCGGATGATGTATCCGAATTGATGAGTTCGAATTGAAGAGTATGAATTGAAAACCCGGAAACTGATGAATCCGAAATGAGAAGTCCGAATTGACAAATCTGGAATAAAGATCCGAGTTGAGAGAATCCAGAATAAACAAGTCTGAATGCGAATCAGGAAAATAGAATCCGGAATGAAGAAAATCCCGAATGCTTATCCTTATCTGATGACAATAGTATTCCGCCTTTTCTGCAATAGTAATCCGGAATCCAAGGAATAGATAACCACCACAGTATCTCGGATGGTAATCTGGATTGAACAACAGTCCGGAATCAATCCGAGATGGATGATCACCTTCGTGTTCTCCGGAACAGTAGCTGATCCGAAATATGAGAACATTCTTCGAGTTCTTCGGAATCCGTAACAATAACAGATCTGAAATCATCAAATCCTCTTCGAGTTCTTCAGAACAGTAGCACCTCTGAAGACGAACAGTGATCCGGAACAGTGATAAATCTGAGCAGCAGCAACACACTTCAAAAAACAGCTTCTTCAATCAGCAATACCCGGAGCTTGTATTTGAACAGCAGGCTCTGAAACCAATTGTAAGTCCCGATAACGGATCAAATAGGTATCACTAACCTAATCAGTAGCGGAAATAATGATTAGGAAGAAGAAACAACTTTGAATTAGAATCAACTTGCATACACCAAGAGTGTCTGATACAAGTTTTTGTGAATACAACTCGCTAACCCCATTTCCTTGACCTAACACCTTTATTTATAATGATTACCAAGCACAATATTTACAACCCTAGGCCCATAAGGCACTAGGAAGCCCACAAGACATACCAAGCCCAAAATAATCCCAAATCTGTAAACCTTTAGCAGTATAGGCCCAACATCGTGCTTGGTCTTGGCACCCTCGTGCCAAGATGTATTTCTAGGCAGATTACAAAGATCCAATCACAAAGTTAAGAATGGCACGATCATGCCAAACTTTGGCACCCTCGTGCGTGACAGAACCAGAATCGCGACAAGCTTCAAAACTCTCCCAAAACCCCGATTTTTCACAATTTCACTTAGGGTTTTGTAAATCGGGTGATTTAGACCAAACCCTAAAAACTTAAAAGGAACCAACTACGAAGAACATAACCCCAAAAATACCAAAAACTAACAAAGAAAAGGAAGGATTCGTACCTGGAATGCTTTTTGGTAGGAAGGAATGAAAGATTTCTTGGGGGAAGCAAGGAGATGCATAGAATTCGTGAATGCTTTGAATGGGTTCAATAGTGGAAGATGAAGATGTAAAGAAGAATTTGTTAAGTTATTGACGGTGGGTTCTATTATTGGTTCTACAAAAGGGATGACACTAGCAGGCCTAGTAGTGCCAGATTTTTCAGTTGATAGTGGTTAATTTTTGTGGTTTTATTTATTTATTTATTTTTTCTGTTCTAAGTTAATTATTTTAATTTTAAAATTTTACTACATTAACTACAAATAAAATTTTAAAATTAAGTTAGATAATAAAAGGTGAAAAAGGAAAATAAGGATAACAATAAAATAAAGCAAAAACTCCTTGAACCCAGGGTATTCATGAAGCATCTCCTACAAAGAAAAGAGTCGAACTAACATACCTGAAGACTTGCAACACACTCAAACATCCCTCGTGACCAGAAGGAACGGAAACCTGAAAAAGAAATAAACGACCAAAAAAATAAGATAAACAAAAACATGCTAAGTTTATTTACAAGTCTTCAGCTAGACTCACCACTCCGAATTCATTTGTTCCTAAGGTGGAGGGTAACAATCTCCTCACTCTGATCAACGGACCCACCAACATAAGCCTTTAGCCTATGCCCGTTGACTTTAAACAACCGACCATCCTCAAGGCTGAGTCTCCCGAATCTTCTAGAATTATGTCAACATCAACGTTCACAGGGTCGGTCGGTTGGTCGACTTTTGCAATGTCAACCCTGGGATACGCATCAACAGACGAAAGCTCTGGAGAAGAACTTCCAGTCTCTTCAGCTGAAACTGATGAAACGAAATCATCTGTCGATGCTGAACCTGCAGCTAAATTCATGTTTTCATCACAAGAGTTATTACAGTTATTAGCATCATTCACAACATCAGCATTGATGAAAAACTAGAATTAAATATGTCTAAAATCTCAACACAACCAACACTATTTGAGCATGTAAATTGTTCAGCAAGAAATTGATTTAAAATGGCAAAAGCAGGCTCATAAAACGCATAATCAGCAGCCAAATTGTCTGAATTTGTATTCAGACATTCTACTTGATCACCCTTTGTGATATCCTAAACTAAAATTTCTTCTACACATGAGTTAGACACATTAGTATCATTCACGCATTCAGTTTGAGTATCAGAAGATTCTTTTCCTTTAGATTATGTGGTTGGTGTGGACTTCTCTGCCTCAGGCACTACTTTCTCCAAACCTTCAGTACTACCAGAAGGATGATCACCAGTTTCATGTGAAAGTGGTGTAGAAATAACAAAGACATCATCCCTCTTGAGTTCAGTGGGTTTAGAGAACTTTGGATAATAGGGCGTCCATGGTTTACATAGATAATCTGAAGGTTTACCATAATTCATTTTTTCTGCATTTTCTAAATCTGCCTCAGATACAGGCATTCTAGTATAATTATGATTGGTGGAGGTGCCCTATTATACCCAAGACCTTTCGTAAAATTCTTTTGGTAGTTTAGCTGGAGGTCACATAGTCCTTGACAAGTTTACTGGAAGTTTCAAATTTTTTAATGTTTATTTCATTTTCGTGAAGCTTCCCTATCAAGGAATTTAGCTTGGCTAAAGCTGCTTGAAGTTCCATGTCCTTTTCAGCTAGTTTTAGCTTATAGTCGTAGACCCAACATTGCTATTGGTTCAAGTCTAGCTTTAGCTAAGCTACATCTTGTTTCTGAGCTCGACCTTTTCCATAAGAAGCTTGTTCTTTTGTTTAAGGGCGATGTTCTGCGACACAGCTTGTTGGTATTCAACTACAAGAGTTGAATTATGGGTGCGCATTTGTGATAATTTAAAACGACAACTATCAGAACAGAGAATTTGATTTATCGTTTATGAAAGATCGGGCGTCTCAGTTGTCTGCGTTATCATGCAGTGGTTGCTGTTCTTGAGAGATTTAATGTTTCCATTTGAGCTGCAGCATCTGCCCAGTTAAAACCTTCATGCTGTTGGGCCACCAATGCTGTTGAATTCCCGCCTGAGCTCCTCATGGACTCGTACTGGACTTTGAGGGAGAAACGGGAACCAACTGTCTGTCACTGCTTTTTATGTCTACCACCCTGGATGACACGTACCCGGATGGTGGCTTCTTGCATTCCCTGGCGAAGTGTCCTAGTTCGTGACATCTGTAGCATCTTAGTTTGTCCTTTGTGAGACCAGTCTTCAGATTCGACAAAGGTTGTCGTCCATACTTCTTCTGAAACTTGTTAACCCAAGGCAGCCATAGCTAGATTCTAGGAAACATCGATCTCGTCTAGGTCCTCCTCCATTATTTGATCAACTTTGGTTGGAAGAATGGATGGAGGAGTCATATCACCTGCCAGGAAGGCGTTTAAGCTCTTTATCATCGACGCCGCAATAGCCAGTTTCTCTTCGTTTTCTTTAGTGAGAAACGCAGAGTTGGACGTCGGTTGAGCAGGTGCAGGCGCTGGTGCAGCAGTTTGAGGAGTGTTGCCTTGTTGCACTGTTTGAGGAATTGCAGGACTGAACACCATGTTGGGATACTGAGCATGGTGCTGAGTGTGAACTTGAGTAGCCGAAACCATAGTAGGATTCTGGGATTGAAGATCATACACATGGCATTAGGACTATAAACCACGTGAGCTACCCGGTGTTTGCGAATTTCCTTGTAGAGGGCTATAAATCAAATTTTGTGACATTAGAGCCGCATTTTGCCCTGTCATCCTAGCGGCCATCAAACTACTCTGATGATTTATTTCTCTCTGCTTGTTATCAATCTCAAATGATTTGATAGTAGCTTTCATTTCTGTGAGAGTAACATCATTCAAGTTCTTTGCCTTTTTGATCATTCCCACATCCGCATCCCAACTCTTGGGCAGTGAGTTTACTAAATGTCTATTCATGGCATTGTTAGTGAGAGTAATCTCAGCTGAAATCATCTTGGAAACGAGCTTGACATAGCCATGAATCTGGTTTTCAATAGTTTCCCCATATATGCGATTGAATGAGCTGAATTGCTGATTCAGTTGATTCACCCTATTACCTTCATGTCTGCATTTCCCTCATAGAGATTTTGCAGTCACTCCAAACTTCCTTTGCGGTCTTATAGTTTCACCGCAATAGAGATATCAGGTCCAAGCGCCATGGTCAGAGTAGCCGAGGCCTTTTCATCTTCCTCTATTATCTTAATATCCTCTAAAGTCCATAAGTGCAAGGGCTTGGGAATTTTTGTGTCCGGAACTTGCTCTGTGCCTTAGTCTATTGTTCTTGGACCATTCATGATGCATCTCCACACCCCAGGCTCTTTTTGCTTGCAATACTGCCCAAAACGAAACTTCCATTCGTAATATTCGTCGCCATATAACAAACGTGGCACTTTAGTGGAAGTGCCAATGACTTCATCCAGCTCTTGATGGAGGGCCAGAGTTTGCGATTGCACGGCAGCCAGAGTGGCATTCGTCAGATCTTGTGCAGTTATGTATCCGGCCATTATTATTATATTGTTAAAAATTACCAAACATATTTAAAATTAATTTATTTTAAGTTTTCTTAGATGAACAGTACTTAATCCGAAATCGATCCGGAATGGTCAACTCTAAAGTCAAATATGGTCAAATCCGGATGATGTATGCGAATTGATGAGTCCGAATTGAAAACCCGAAATGATAAACCCGGAAACTGATGAATCCAAAATGAGAAGTCCGAATTGACAAATCTGGAATAAAGATCCGAGTTGAGAGAATACGGAATAAACAAGTCGGAATGCGAATCCGGAAAATAGAATCTGGAATGAAGAAAATCTAGAATGCTTATCCCTATCTGATGACAACAGTAATCTGCCTTTTCTGCAACAGTAATCCGGAATCCAAGGAATAGATAACCACCATAGTATCTCGGATCGTAATCCAGATTGAACAACAGTCTGGAATCAATCCGAGATGGATGATCACCTTCGTGTTCTTCAGAATTCGGAACAGTAGCTGATCCGAAATATGAGAACCTTCTTCGAGTTCTTCGGAATCCGTAACAATAACAGATCCGAAATCTTCAAATCCTCTTCGAGTTTCGGAACAGTAGCACCTCTGAAGACGGACAGTAATCCGGAACAGTGACAAATCCGAGCAGCAGCAACACACTTCGAAAAACAACTTCTTCAATCAGCAATACCCGGAGCCTGTATTTGAACAGCAGGCTCTGATACTAATTGTAAGTCCCGATAACGGATCAAACGGGTATCACTAACCTAATCAGTAGCGGAAATAATGATTAGGAAGAAGAAACAACTTTGAATTAGAATCAACTTGCATACACCAAAAGTGTCTGATACAAGTTTTTGTGAATCAACTCTCTAACCCCCTTTCCTTGACCTAACACCTCTATTTATAATGATTACCAAGCACACTATTTACAACCCTAGGCCCATAAGGTACTAGGAAGCCCACAAGACATACCAAAGCCCAAAATAATCCTAAATCTGTAAACCTTTTGCAGTATAGGCCCAACATCGTGCTTGGTTTTGGCACCCTCGTGCCAAGATGTATTTCTAGGCAGATTACAAAGATCCAATCACAAAGTTAAGAATGGCACGATCATGCCAAACTTTGGCACCCTCGTGCGTGACAGAACCAGAATCGCGACAAGCTTTAAAACTCTCCCAAAACCCCCGATTTTTCACAATTTCACTTAGGGGTTTTGTAAATCGGGTGATTTAGACCAAAAACCCTAAAAACTTAAAAGGAACCAACTATGAAGAACATAACCCCAAAAATACCAAAAACTAACAAAGAAAAGGAAGGATTCGTACCTGGAATGCTTTTTGGTAGGAAGGAATGAAAGATTTCTTGGGGGAAGCAAGGAGATGCATAGAATTCGTGAATGCTTTGAATGGGTTCAATTGTGGAAGATGAAGATGTAAAGAAGAATTTGTTTAGTTATTGACGGTGGGTTCTATTATTGGTTCTACAAAAGGGATGACACTAGCAGGCCTAGTAGTGCCAGATTTTTCAGTTGATAGTGGTTAATTTTTGTGGTTTTATTTTATTTTTTTTATTTTTTCTGTTCTAACTTAATTATTTTAATTTTAAAATTTTACTATATTAACTACAAATAAAATTTTAAAATTAAGTTAGATAATAAAAGGTGAAAAAGGAAAATAAGGATAACAATAAAATAAAGCAAAAACTCCTTGAACCCAGGGTATTCATGAAGCATCTCCTACAAAGAAAAGAGTCGAACTAACATACCTGAAGACTTGCAACACACTCAAACATCCCTCGCAACCAGAAGGAACTGAAACCTCAAAAAGAAATAAACGACTGAAAAAATAATATAAACAAAAACATGCTAAGTTTATTTACAAGTCTTCAGCTAGACTCACCACTCCGAATTCATTTGTTCCTAGGGTGGAGGGTAACAACCTCCTCACTCTGATCAACGGACCCACCAACATAAGCCTTTAGCCTATGCCCATTGACTTTAAACAACCACCATCCTCAAGGCCTATCTCTACGGTCCCGTACGAAAACACTGCTCGTACAGTGTACGAACCCGACCACCAAGATTTCAGCTTACTTGGAAATAACATAAGATGTGAGTTGTATAATAAAACACGATCACCCACTCGGAATTCTTTCTTGACCTTCAAGCGGGCATCATGAAGCGTCTTAGTATGTTCCTTGTACAGCTTGGAGCTTTCATACGCCTCATATCTAAGCTCCTCAATCTCGTAGATCGACACAAACCTGTTCTCACCCGCAGCCGCCATATTAGGATTAACTGTCTTCAAACCCCAATACGCGTTGTGCTCGAGCTCCATAGGAAGATGGCAAGACTTTCCATAGACCAATTTAAACGGTGTGGTGCCTATAGGGGTCTTGTAGGCTGTCCGAAAAGCCCATAGTGTATCATCCAATTTTAGACCAATCCTTACGGCTAGAATCAACCGTTTTCTCTAAAATCTACTTGATACCCTGATTAGTGACCTCAACCTTCCCACTCGTGTGTGGATGATATGGTGTAGAGAATCGGTGTTGCACACCATATTGGGACAATTCTTTCTCAAGTTGTGCATTACAGAAATGCGTCCCACGGTCAGTAATCAATGCCATTGGGGCACCAAAGCGAGCAAACAACTTCTTCAAAAACCTCATTACTACCCAACCATCATTAGTGGGTAAAGGTTGTGCTTCAGCCCACTTTGACACATAATCAACGACAACTAGGATGCAGCGGTTACCAAAAGAGGTCGGGAAAGGCTCATAAAGTCTAGTCCCCATACGTCAAAGACCTCACAAACTTGGATGTCATTTTATGACATCTCATTGCGTGCTGAATTATTGCTTGCTCTCTGGCAAGCATCACAAGACCTTACAAACTCATGGGCATCACAAAAGATAGTAGGCTAAAAGAATCCAGAGTCAAACACTTTCTTTGTCGTGTTATTCGCTCCGTGGTGGCCCCCTGTGGGTCCCTCATGACATTGGCGCAAAATATCTCTCGCCTCGTCCCCATACACGCATCATCGGATCATCCAATCCGCTCCTACCCTAAACAAGTAAGGGTTATCCCAAAAGTAATACTTGACATAAAGAACTTCCGCTTTTGTTGATGGGTCATCCCCTTGATCAAGATGCCATTAGCTAAGTAATTTAGAAAGTCAGCAAACCATGAGGAATCATTGTTAGTCTCGATCCTCATAAGAAACTCATGGGAAAATTGATATTTGGCCCACGAATTTCCTTTCCCTCGGAATGCTCAAGTCGAGACAAATGATCAGCTGCCACATTTTCAGCCCCTTACTTATCATGAATTTCAATATCAAATTCCTGCAACAATAGGATCCAACGTATCAATCTCAGTTTAGCGTCTTGCTTGCTAAAAAGATACTGAAGGGCTGCATGATCCGTGTACACAATGGTCTTGGAAAGGATGAGATAAGATCGAAACTTATAGAAAGCAATGACCACAGCTAGCAGCTCTTTCTCTGTCGTGGTATAATGCTAATGAGCATTGTTCAGGGTCTTGCTCGCATAGTAAATCGGATGAAAGTGCTTATCTCTCCTTTGACCTAAAATGGCCCCGATTGCGAAATCACTCGCATCACACATCAACTCAAATGGTAGTTCCCAGTCAGAGCTACCAAGATCGGGACATTCACCAACTTCTCCTTCAACAACTCGAATGCTCGAAGGCATTCATCGAAAAAAATAAACTGGGCGTCCTTCTCGAGGAGTTGGGTCATAGGACGGGAGGTTTTGGAGAAATCCTTTATGAATTGCTGGTAAAAACCTGTATGACCAAGAAAGCTCCTAATAGATTTCACGGATGTGGGAGGTAGGAGCTTAGAAATAGTCTTAACTTTAGCTTGATCAACCTTGAGCCCCGCTTGTGAAATCTTGTGCCCAAGCACAATGCCTTCCTTCACCATGAAGTGGCTTTTCTCCTAGTTCAACATAAGGTTGGCTTCTTCACACCTAGCCAACATACTTTTCAGATTCCCGAGACAATGATCGAAGGAACTCCCAAACACAGAAAAATCATCCATGAAAACCTCCATAGAATCCTCGATCATCTCATGAAAAATGGCCACCATACACCTCTGAAATGTGGCCGGAGCATTACACAGTCCAAAGGGCATCCGCTGGTAGGCAAATGTGCCATAGGGACATGTGAATGTCGTATTCTCCTGGTCCTCAGGAGAGATGGGAATCTGAAAGTAGCCTGAAAAACCATCAAGGAAATAGTAGAACATCCTACCCGAAAACCTCTCCAACATCTGAGTAATGAAAGGGAGTGGGAAATGATCATTCCTTGTGGCATCATTGAGTTTGCGATAATCAATGAAAACTCTCCATCCAGTGGCAGTTCAAGTGGGAATTAACTCGTTTTTCTCATTAGTCACACCTGCCATCCCTCTTTTCTTCAAGATGACCTGTACAGGGCTAACCCAAGTTAGTCAGAGATCGGATATATAAAACTTACATCGAGTAGTTTGATGACCTCTTTCTTCACAATATCCTGCATGTTCGGGTTTCAGCGCCTCTGATACTGTACCACAGGTTTAAAGTCCTCCTCCATCAAGATCTTATGGGTACAAAAGGATGGATTAATCCCTTTTATATCCATGATCTTCCAAGCGATCGCCTTTTTATGCTGCTTCAAGACCTCCAACAATCGATCCTTCTCCTCTCCCGACAATCCAGCAGAAATGATAACGGGCAAATGAGTCGCACCCTCCAAGAAAGCATACTGCAAGTGATCTGGAAGCTCCTTAAGCTCAATGAAGGTGGATCCTCAACAGAAGGGCGTGCTTTAGATTCAGCAACGCGATCCGCCACCTCGAAAATCTCAGGACACGGGGGAGACACATGACCTATCAGACATGCCATCGCCTCGACTAGTTGGTCCATAGCAGGTGTACCAAAAGTCTCCCCTCCAAGCAGTTGTGTGTCCGCAACATCCTCCTCAAATGTGCCAAGAAGATGATCACTCATATATGTATCAATAGTCTCTATGAAATAGAGTGTATCTGTTAGGATCTGAGTTTCAAACTGTTTATGAAAGTTCTATAAATGGTAAATGAAAGAAGATAAATCAGATGAACTTGCAGCGGAAGAGAAGAACTTTAATTCATAACAGTTGAGAGATTGTTTTCATCGTCATGCTTTCGTGATTATGATTACTTGCATATGACTCACCATCTTCCCCTCAGCCTAAGATCATTGATTTGTTCGTACAGATTGTAAGGAAGATAGATTAGATTGATAATTGATGAAAGTGATCAAATAGAACAGTACAAGCACTATTCTATTTATACTACAATCCTAACCACTGAGCATCTTATTATGATGTCAGCATGAAAGTGACACTTAACAAAAATAACAAACTAATAACATCTGCTAAGCTAACCACTGCAATACAATAAACATTAAAAGGACTAATAGAAAACATTAATGATACATCCTCTGTTGGTCTTCAGCAGAGCTTTGCCTTCACAGACCTTTAACTTTGATCTTTAGTAGAGCTTTATCTTGGTAGACCTTTTAGCTTTAGTCTTTAACAGAGCTTTGTCTTCAACAGAGTATTGCTATGGCAGACCTTGAACATTTAGTCTTCAGTAGAACTTGACTTGGGCAGATGTTACATTATTATTTGGATCAGAGATTTGTAGTATATTTTGGCTTTCTATCATCCGTTCTTTTGTAGGGTTCAATCCCAACAGTATCATCCTGATTATGTGGATGCTGCATGGATCTCCCAATATCAAAAGTCACCTCCTTATCATCAACCCTAAGAGTAAGTCTGCTAGTGCAGACATCAATCAAGGCTCTTGCAGTGGTTAGGAATGGTCGACATAAGATAAGAATGACAGTTTTGTCCTCATCCATATCCAAAATCACAAAATCGATAGGAAAGACAAACTATGCCTTGAGGATACTTCAATGAACGCTCGGCTAACTGAATGCTCATACGAGTGAGTTTGGGCTCTCCCACATCTAGCTTAGCAAAAACCGCATATGGCATGAGGTTTTTGCTAGCTCCAAGATCAGCCAATGCATTGCTGACCGACAAACTACCAATCAAGCACGGGATAACGAAACTCTCGGGATCATTCATTTTCTTCGGTAGTTTGTTCTGAAGAATTGCCGAACACTCCACATTCAAGGTCACATGCGAAAGCTCCTCAAGTTTGTTTTTGTTAGATAAAATATCTTTCAGAAACTTAGCAAACTTAGGAATTTGGGCAAGTGCCTTGACAAATGGTAAATTTATATGAAGTTGCTTAAAAAGATCAAGGAATAGTGTTCTTCCATTTTCTTCTTCTTCTCCCCGGATATGGAATGGGAGGGACATACTCTTTCACTGGCTCCTTGGGTCGTGTTGTACTTGCTAGGACTCGCCTCAGTTGCGCCTCTCCCGGAGACTCAGTCTCGATCTCCTCAACAATCTCGTCATCAATCGGCTTTACTAGAGCAGCCGAAGTGACGGGCTCAGCGTTATTGTCGCTTCTCAACGTGATGGCCTTCGAAGTGGCCTTAGGATTAGGCTCTGTATTGCTTGGAAGGCCCCCCTATTGTCTCTCAGACAACATCTTGGCAATCTGGCCAACTTGGTTCTCAATGGTCTGCATGGAAGCCTTTAAGCTTCTCAACTCACTCCCTTGCCTCGTGAAACGACTGTCATACTCTTTAAAATGCTTCTCATTTTCGACCTTTTGAGAGTTTTGACCCGCTAAGAGTTGACTAAACATTTCTTACACACTAGGTTCATTAGTGGAAGATATCTGTTGAGCCCAAGGTGCACCATATGCTCTAGGAGCTATGGGACGTGGAGCAAATCCGGGTGGATGCTGACTGGAAGCGTCAGGTTTCCAACTAAAATTTTGGTGATTCTTCCAGCCCGAGTTATAAGTATTGCTGTAGTGATTATGCTGAGGATGATATTGATTTCCCATAAAATCTACGTGCTCATATGATACGTCTCCCATAGGAAAATCGCCTACATGATATGTTCCCCCACTCGGAGAACCATTCGAGTGAATCTCCATCACCGGATCAAATTTCAAAGCTAAGGCATCCATACGTGTTGTCATGGTGGTGAAGTCGTCCACGTGATGAACTCCCTATCGAGAACTCTTCCCTCTCTGTGGTTGCTGTGTATGATTCTTCAAGGCACATTTCTCTAAAATCTCAAATGCCACATTGGCATTTTTTGTGCCAATGTCTCTGCCCGAATATGTATCGACCATCATTTGCCCTGACCATCCAAACCATGGTAGAAGATCTGACATTGTTGCCACTTGGACAACCCGTGATGTGGAACCTTTCTCATGAGCTCCTTAAACCACTCCCACGCCTCATAAAGGGGCTCATCATCGTCCTGATGAAAGTTGAGAATCTTGGTTTCAACCGAACGGTTTTCTCTAGAGGAAAATATTTCTAGAGAAACTTCTAAGCTAATTGATTCCATTTAGTGATAGACCCAGCTAGAAGTGTAAGAAGCCATTCCTTGACTCCATCATAAAGAAAACGGAAAGAGTCAAAGGCGTATCGCATCCGATGATGCATCACGAATCATGAACGTGGTACAAACCTCCAGAAAACCCGCAGTATGGACACTAGGATCCCCGTGATCCTTGCTATAAAACTGCACCGCATTCTACAACATCGATATGGTACCAGATTTGATGTCAAAATTATTATTAGTATTCATCGGTGCATTGATGCTCATAGGTAAGCCCTCAAGTGAAGGTTTTCCTATGTCGTTTAAGAACCTCGTCTACTCTTCCAACGCGTCTACCTCGATCGTAGCGGCCACCACGCGGGACCGCTCCCGCAGTCTCCAATGAAGATTTCGCGCTGGCTCCGATGAAGGTTCAAATATTTCAGCAACGGGGGTTGAGGACATGCACGCCCTATAGGGAATAAGGAGGAACACAATGCACTATATATATATATATATATATACAAAAGCAAAAACAACTAGCAAATAAACATCATTTTCTTTTTTCAAATAATCATGCTTAGTTAAATAAAACAACTAGACAAAAACTTTATAAACTTTTAACAATGGCTAAATAAGTAACTTGAACCGTTCTTAAGAAGACCGCATCCCCGCAACGGCACCAAAAACTTGATGTGCGTGAATTATATATATTTTTATGATTCCAAGTTCCTTCACACAATTTTAGTTTTAAATTATTTTCACCTAAGAACTAAACTATACGCACAAAAGGGCAAGTGTACCCGTCGGGTGGTAATATAGTTTATTGGTAAGAACCGGATATCAATCCGTGGATGCGGTGTCTCGATACTAAACTTTTGCTACTTTAAAACCTTTTCAATTAATGGGTTAATTTTGTATTCTAATTTATCATGCAAAAATAACAATTTGCTAACTAATCTAAAGAAGACAATATCTAAAAGAGGTTGCCTAAACTAAGCATCCACTAATAAACATGAGACAACAATTGAGAAAGATTAGTGGTGATGCAAGCTCTAAATTGAACTAAGTCCCCAATCAAGGCTTCCTAGTTTTATAAATCTTAGGAAGAATAACATTCTAATAACCTAAAATTTATTCTTTTAATGATGAGTTATTTGTTTGTCAAAACTCCTAACTCTACAAGTTTGAAAAAACTACCATGAACAACATACTAATCACCCTAACTTGGTTTTATGTAAGTGACATCTTCATCATGTTCTTGATATGAACCATAAGCATGATCATGCTAGACAACAATCTTGGCCTAAATCATCATACCAACATGAACACAACCTTAGAATTCATATAAACATTCTTTTGATCTTTTCATATCTAAATGCAAGAATCTATACACATGTTCAAATCATAATTCTAATCATGTTAGCAATTACCATTCTTAGTTTCATGCTATGAATCATACTAGCAAGTTCACAAGATTCAACAATCATAATCTTTACATGGGCTATCCAACACAACATGTAAATACTTATGACCAAACATTCAAGAACAAGCACTTTAAACATGAACATGAACTCCAAGAACAAGATTAAACAACACTATGAAGATTAACAAAAACAATCACCACATCTATTTCCATGTTGTCACATATTCATTAGCTTCAACAGAGTTTAAACAACACAAATGTTTAGCCCATAAGGCTCATAACTACCAAATCAAGTGCAAGATAACTCAAATTGTTCATAAGTAATAAGTAGGCTAACCAATGTTTAAAGACAATATTAAGTGGTAATGAGTGGATCTTCAAGTGCTTTAATCTTCTTCAAGGCTCCTTCTTGGCTCCAACAAGCTTCCAAGACCTGATTCTTAAGAGAATAATTCACAGAGATGCTCCAACTCCCCTTCAAATGAGCTTGACACTCGTATTTAAGCTACTAGTTGGTTGGCATGACAATGCCACCTTTTGGCACGGTCGTGCTTGGTAAGGGTCAGAGGAAGTTTTTCATCTGTTGATCTTGTTTGCTACCATTTTCGGCAAGATCCAGTTTAAACTTCCCCGAGGTGGCACGATCGTGTGTATCGATGACGTATCTGACGATGACTGTTGTGACCTAGGGAATGAACTGATCAGAGAACGACTTGGGCTACGTACGGCCGTGATGGGGGATGGAACCGTCGTGGCAGTCTTGGATTTTCCTGGTTTGCGCTGAGAGTTGAGAGTGCTGATGAGAGTGTCGGTTGTCGATGGCTTGGCACGGTCGTGCCAAGTGTTGCCACGGTCTTGCCAAGTGTTGGCACGGTAGTGCGGTATCTGGCAGTTTGCTGGAAAGTTCCATTTTTGCTCCAAAAGCTTCCATTTTAACACCGGGTCAAAGCCCGGACCTGTATATTCACAAATGTAACATTTGTAAAAATCGGGTTTTCAAAACCCGCTCCGTTTTGTAATCGAATATCAAGTTATAAAAGTCACGTTGAATATTTATGATTATTTTGATTTAAAATGATACATAATTAATAAATAAACTAAACTATAAAAATTATATTTGATAAAATATTAAAACAAAATAAATAAAAAAATATGTTGCTGCCGGGACTCGAACCCAGGTCAGCCAAGAACAACTCCAACGACTTAACACACACTTGCATCACCACTACGCCACTTTGTGTTTTCTGTTATCTCTAGGAAACAAATGAGATTTATACACAAACTCGATTAAACCGGTTGCGCCAACTGAGAAACGGAAATCGGCAATTCAACCGTCAGATCGTTTGATTACTCGCGCATTCACGTTTATAACCGATGAACCGATGTCTTTAATCAATTCAGAGGTGATTAACATAAATTTTCATTACTATCGGTTTTTATAACCGAAAAGAATCAAGGTCTCAATTACTTCAACTCTAAACCTCTCTCGCGACTCAGAAACGTCATACCAATACTCCATTTCACTCTCGTCACATTTTCAGACCGTCAGAACGTCTAAATTAACTCGCCGGAATTTTCTGCAAAAGTCGCCGGAAAACCGTATTCATCCTCAAACGGTAAATCTTTCAATATGTCACACCCTCAATTTCCACTTACGGAGTTTTACCGCAAGGCGTGTGAACAAACCAGAATCTGAAACACTAGTACGTCGAACGACTCTATATGATTTGATAATACGTTTTCCAAAAATCATTTGATTAACCAATCATCATAGATTTTAGATTGTCTTAGTTAGTTACCAAAGTTTAGTGGAAGCATTCTTTTTTATGGTTGAGCGGAAGCATAAAATAAGTAGTGAAACGGGCGCCAACATAAACGCCAAAACAAATGAAAAACCCAAAACAATGTTTGTAAATGAGACTCGATAAAAGATGTCTTGTTCAATGCATGAGAGTGCACCTAGAGCTCCTAGCGTCCTGAGAAACATGTAAAGAAACAAGTGTCAACATTAAAGATGAGTGAGTTCACAGGTTTTCATAAGTTCGTTTGTTTGGTTATGAGTTTGTTTCCCCCGTTATCCCTAACCCGGGATAACGATTTAGTTCCATTATTCCCAACCCGGAATAATAATGATGTTGATTCCATTATTCCAAACCCGGAATAATAAGTTGTTGTTTCCATTATCCTCAACCAGGGATAATATAGTTGTTGTTTCCATTATCCTCAACCCGGGATAATATAGTTGATTCGTAATTAAGTTCAATGTTAACATATATAGGTAGCTAGCCTAAAGTTATGTCACGTAAGAGTTCGCGATCGAAGCTGACTGTTGTGCCTCCGTGTTGCCAGGCCTATCACTGACCATGGCGAAGTTAGGCCAAATTAGTCACCCGTTGACCATACCCGGTCGGCTAGCGCGACTAGCTCGGATGGGGCTTGTCGGGCCCAGTAGTACTACTTATAATTCCCCCGCTATTAAAACCCAATACTAACGATCCGAGAGATTGACGAGGACTTAAGTGATATAACTGCTTAGTGACCATAACATTACATTAACATCAACTTAGTTACCGAATAGTTATGTGACGTTAATTTCGTGTAATGTAAAGAGATTGAGTTTGAAGAGTGTATACATGTTTCTCCCCCTGTTGTTTAAAAACCGGATAAAGTTAGGGGCCGTGAACTCACCTTTAGTTGCTCGGTTAGTGTAGCAAAGAAGTTGTAAGGGATGGGACCGCTAATTGCGTCCTAACAAACCAATTGATTTCAAGTCAGTGTGTGAACACACCAATACAAATTCTACACTTAATTTACGCACAAAGTGATACACACAAACAACATACCTAACACTCAAACATGCATGCAAGTATCCTCATGTGATCATAGTAATCAAAACAATTTATCATGAACATAACCCAATCCATGCAACACTTTGGTGCACACAATCACAAGTTATCAAATTTCAGCTTAATACTCATAATTCAGCTGTTTTCTAGGATTTTTATAAAATAGTTCCAACATTCCAAAAATTCCAATTATTTTAAAGCAGGTGACATTTATACTGTTGAAATTTATATAAATTTTCCAAGTCCTAAATCTTTACCAATTAACCATAAATATTAATATACTAGGCTGCAGTCAGATTCGTCGCTTTCTGACTGCAGTCCACGGAAGAATTTATTTAAAAATCACTGATCGTCCAATTAACAAATTCCAGTGGGAGTTGCCCGGAAATTTCCATACCTAGTTTCTGTACAAAATTCATGACTCGACTCCCTACTGATTATAAAATCCAACTCGATAAACAACTAACAAAATTTCAGGATTTTCACAGCTTTAGTTACTGAACTTATTTGGCCACTTAAAAATATCAAACGACTTCAGAAAAATAAGAATCCAGCGCCATTAGATTCATTATTCAAATCTCTACATTCTAGTCATCAGAAAGTCCGTTTTTCGACAACTAATGACCGAGTTACAGCCAGTTGAAGTCGGCTGTAACTATCAATCAGCAAACTGTTTCAGCATTCTATCACCACTATTTCGCATAACCCGTCCATATAATTAACCTAGGCGATCAAGAACCGGTTTTTCTAATCATAAATCAATACATATATTACATCCATGCAAACCCTAATCCATACCTCTAGTTTTTATAAACAAAACATACTAGCAAACTTATAAGTTCCGAAAACAATCATACATGTAAACAACGATCAATCAGCCGATTACATTCAAACACATATAATCCGAATACGATATTGCAAACGATTATAAATCTTAACCTTTCATTCAAACCTACAATCCGAAAACAACAAAATCGAAACACATGTATCCGAATATGATCTTGTAACATATGATAAATTCTAATCTTTTAATGATAAGGTAAACGAACCGTGAGTAAGATAAGGAACCGATGACCAAGAGTAATTGTGACCGAGAAAGGATGTTGTTCACGACCGAGAAGAAGTAGTAGGCTGTTTTGTGATCGAGGAGATGAACAAGTGAAAGAGATGGGCTGCGCTCGATCGATATGAAGAAGGAAGAGGTTGTTTGCGATTGAGGAGGTGAAGGATCGGCTGCCGTCAAACATACGAATCAAACATACGAATTCACTATAAAAACTCAAGTTTATACACAAGTGGGAAAATAAATAAACTGAAGGAAAACAAATAAAATAAACGAGACGTGTCAGTCGTCTACGTCTCCATCCCCCAAGTCACTGTCGTTGCCGTCATCCTGTGCGGCATTTCCAGCTTCTTCAGCTGGGTCCTCCTCCGGATCCTCCTCTGGATCCTCCTCAGGGTCCTCCTCTGGATCCTCCTCTACCGGCTCTGGAGGGGCCGGTGCTGGTGCAAGTGCTTGGTTTTGTAGCTCCTGAATGTTCCAACTATTTTCCAGGACTCTGTCCTCAAGCCAGTCGGCCCTTATCTGCTCAGCACGCAGATCTCTGGCTATGGTGTTACGAGCTATCTTGCTCGTACGATGCTCTTCCTCGAGCGAGTCGGTCTTTCCTGTAAGTTGTCGAATCATCCACCCTTGTGCTAGGATGGTTTCCTGCATTCTTTCTAACTGTTTTTGTTGTGTATGCACCAGGATTCTAAGCATGTCAATTCCTATTTCTACAGGATTAACCGGTTCAACCGGTACAGCGATGGTTGGGCGTAACGACGACTCCTCCCCCAGAGCGAGCCTTTTCCTCGCCGCTGAGCGTGTCTCCACGCCATAAGGTGGTATGGGTTCCACCATTGGTGCCTTTCCTGGTGCCCTTGGTGGCGTAAGTCTGTCGGATGATGATGACGATGAGGATGATGACATTGCCTGTTAGGTCGTGTAGTTAGTTATGAGTTGTTTTCATTTCTTATTATGAAGGCATAATCTACCAAACACAGTTGTGGTATATTACATAACAAGATATAATAATTCGGTGCCAAACTAAGTCTAGTGTCGTGATATCAGCTATAGTTTAGGTCTACCTCTAATGCAAACCTGGTTCTCTATAGCTAGTGGCTCTGATACCAATACTGTCACACCCTCAATTTCCACTTGCGGAGTTTTACCGCGAGGCGTGTGAACAAACCAGAATCTGAAACATTAGTACGTCGAATGACTCTATATGATTTGATAATACGTTTTCCAAAATCATTTGTTGTAGATTTTATATTGTCTAAATTAATTACCAATATTTAACAGAGCATTAGTTTTTAAAGTTGAGCGGAAGCATAAAATAAATAGTGAAGCGGGCGCCAACACAAACGCCAAAACAAACGAAAAACCCCAAAACAATATTGATAAATAAGACTCGATAAAAGATGTTTTGTTCAATGCATGTGCGTGCACCTAGAGCTCCTAGCGTCCTGAGAAACATGTAAAGAAACAAGTGTCAACATTAAAGATGAGTGAGTTCACAGGTTTTCATAAATTCGTTTGTTCGGTTATAGTTTGTTTTCTCCGTTATCCCTAACCCGGGATAACGTATTGGTTCCATTATTCCAACCCGGAATAATAAGTTGTTGCTTCCAATATTCCAAACCCGGAATATTATGTTGTTGTTTCCAATATTCCAAACCCGGAATATTAAGTTGTTGTTTCCAATATTCCAAACCCGGAATACTAAGTTAATTCGTAGTTAAGTTGAATGTTAATATATATAGGTAGCTAGCCTAAAGTCATGTCACGTAAGAGTTCGCGATCGAAGCTGACTGTTGTGCCTCCGTTTTGCCAGGCCTATCACATGACCATGGCGAAGTTAGGCCAAATTATTCACCCGTTGACCATACCCGGTCGGCTAGCGCGACTAGCTCGGATGGGGCTTGTCGGGCCCAGTAGTACTACTTATAATTCCCCCGCTATTAAACCCAATACTAACGATCCGAGAGATTGACGAGGACTTAAGTGATAAAGCTACTTAGTGACCATAACATTACATTAACATTAACTTAGTTACCGAATAGTTATGTGACGTTAAATTCGTATAACGTAAAGAGATTGAGTTTGAGAGCGTATACATATTTCTCCCCCTGTTGTTTAAAAACCGGATAAAGTTAGGGGCCTTGAACTCACCTTTATTTGCTCGGTTAGTGTAGCAAAGAAGTTATAAGAGATGGGACCGCTAGTTGCGTCCTAACAAACCAATTAATTTCAAGTCAGTGTGTGAACACACCAATACAAATTTTACACGAAATTTACGCACAAAGTGATACACACAAACAACATATCTAACACTCAAACACGCATGCAAGTATTCTCATGTGAACCTAGTGATCAAACAACTTATCATAAACATAAACCAATTCATGCCACAATTTGGTGCACAAAATCACAAGTTTTCCAATTTCAGCTTAGCACTCATAATTCAGCTGTTTTCTAGGATTTTTATAAAATAGTTCTAACATTCCAAAATTCCAATATTTTTACAGTAGGTGACATTTATACCATAGAAATTTATATAATTTTTCCAAGTCCTAAATCTTTACCAATTAACCATAAATATTAATATACTAGGCTGCAGTCAGATTTACCGCTTTCTGACTGCAGTCCACGGAAGAATTTATTTAAAAATCACTGATCGTCCAATTAACAAAATTCCAGTTGGAGTTGCCCGGAAATTTCATACCTAGTTGTTGTACAAAAATCATGACTCAACCCCCTACCGATTTTAAAATCCAACTCAATAAACAACTATCAAAATTTCAGGATTTTCACAGTTTTAGTTACTGAACTTATTTGGCCTTTTAAAAATATCAAACGACTTCAGAAAATTATGAATCCAGCGCCATTAGATTCGTTATTCAAATCTCTACGTTCTAGACATCAGAAAATCCGTTTTTCGACTACTAATGACCGAGTTACAGCCAGATGAAGTCGGCTGTAACTATTATTCAGCAGACTGTTTTTAGCATATCTTTATCATAAACTCGTATAACCCGTTCATGCGATTAACCTAGGCGATCAAGAACTGATTTCTAATCATAGATTAATACTAATAACCTATCCATGCAAACCCTAGTTCTTACTTCTAGTTTTTACAAACAAAACACAGCCTATATATTCAGCTTTCAAACAACATTCCAACTTTCAATCTAGTATTAACAATCCGAAACAATACAATCATCCATCTCATTCAATCATGCAAATCCGAGAACAGCAAAAATCAAGACACATATACTCGAATATGATCTAGCAACATATGATAAATTCTAGACTTTTAATGATAAGGTACACGAACCGTGAGTACTATAAGAGATCGGTGTTCAAGGGTGCTTGCGGCCGAGAGATGATGATGAAGTAGACTGTTTGTGATCGAGGAACTGATCAACTGCTGATCTCGCGACCGAATGGAATAACAAGGGCTGACCAGATCAAGCTGATGAAGAACGAGGTTGCTAGCGATCGAGGAGATGTTGATGGCGATGATTGCTGCTGCTGCGACCGAGAGGAAGAAGCGAACAAGGAAGCTGTCTGCGATCGCAAAGCTGCCGACGGCTGTTGAACCTTTAGGGTTTTGTGTTGTGAATGAGGGCATGCATGGGTTTGTATTTATAGGCGCAACAAGATAAGTGGTTACGGTTTGGATAAACATTCATAGCCGAGTAACTTGGATTGATTCGGTTTGGGTTTGGGCTTGATCTCGCGGCCAAGGACTAGGGTGGGTTGGTTTGGTTTGGGTTTGATCGGCCGAATAGTTTTAGGTTTGCTACGGGTTTGGGTTTGATCTTGGCCGAATTAGTTTTAGGTTTTGATCTCGCGGCCAAGACATGTTTGAGTCCTAACTTGGTTAATTCCTAGAGTTACAATGAATCAAAGTTGGTTCGTGTCGTGGTTCGGTTCAGTTCGTGTACATATCTACCATACTTACTCTATAACTAAAACAATCACACAACACACATCATGTATTCATTTAACTCGTACACGTTTAATACTTAGCATATACATTATTCGACAAGTGTCGCGTTTAAGTTATCCGAAAAACCCGGGATATCACATTATCCCCATGTTGAAAGAATTTTCGTCCCGAAAATTGAGTAAACACGGTTTAGCATGTAGCGTACATGTTTAGAGTGCCACGCACAAAGAGTTAGTTCGTTTACAAGAAGTTCCCAAGTGCCATACACAAAGATTTCCAATTGCCATGCACTAAGCTAACAATAGTACACGAAAGTATGAGAAGTTTCCAGGTTGTCACATCATCCCCATGTTGAAAGAATTTTCGTCCCGAAAATTTAGGTACTGGTATCGTTCGTTTGCTGCTCAGTTGCGAAGAGGTGCGGGTATTTGCTTTTCATTTGGTCCTCTCTTTCCCACGTGAACTCCGGTCCACGCTTAGAGTCCCAACGAACATTAACGATCGGAATTTTGCTGTGCCTTCGAGTCTTGATCTCACGATCCATGATCTCGATAGGCTGTTCCACAAAGTGTAGTCGTTCATCCACTTGGATCTCATCCAATGGAATGACTAAAGTTTCATCTGATAGACGCTTCTTCAGATTTGACACGTGAAATACGTTGTGAACTCCACTGAGTTCGGCAGGAAGGTCTAATTGATAAGCTACGGGTCCAATACGTTTCAAGATTACAAACGGGCCTACGTACCGTGGGTTAAGTTTGCCCCGTTTTCCAAAGCGGATTACACCCTTCCAGGGTGACACCTTTAGTAGGACGCGATCGCCTACTTGAAATTCGAGCGGTTTGCGTCGTTGATCAGCGTAGCTTTTCTGTCGATCTCGTGCCGCCGCCATGCGGTTTCTGATTTGTACAATCTTTTCAGTAGCCTCAAGTATTAACTCAGGGCCTGTGAGTTGACTATCACCGACTTCTGCCCAACAGACCGGTGATCTACATTTACGACCGTATAATGCCTCAAACGGTGCTGCCGAAATACTCGTATGATAGCTGTTGTTATATGAGAATTCTACTAGAGGCAGGTGGATTTCCCAACTATTTCCGAAGTCCACTACGCATGCCCTAAGCATGTCTTCCAAGGTTTGTATGGTCCTTTCACTTTGACCATCAGTCTGAGGGTGATAAGCCGTGCTCATATCCAGACTTGTTCCCAACGCTTTCTGGAGTGACTGCCAGAAGTTTGACGTGAAGCGAGCATCTCTGTCTGAGATGATGGACGTTGGCACTCCGTGCCGAGAAACTACTTCCTTAATGTAGATGCGAGTCAACTTCTCCATCTTATCTGTTTCTTTAATAGCTAGGAAGTGTGCGGACTTAGTTAAACGATCCACGATCACCCAGATGGTATCGCAACCACCCAAGGTTCGCGGGAGTTTAGTGATGAAATCCATTGAGATCTGATCCCATTTCCACACTGGGATCTCAGGTTGTTGGAGTAGCCCCAATGGCTTTTGATACTCCACCTTGACTTTTGCACAAGTCAAACATTTACTCACGTAGGTGGCTATATCGGCTTTCATGTTGGGCCACCAATACACAGCTTTAAGGTCTTGATACATCTTATCCGAACCCGGATGAACAGAGTATCGGTATTTGTGAGCTTCATCCATGACCAGCTCTCTGAGATTTCCGTAGAGAGGTACCCATATGCGATTCATAAAATGCCGGGCTCCATTGGGCTTTACTACCCAATCGCGCTCCATTTTTCCCACTGATTCGGCTTTGATGTTTTCCTCCTTAACTGCTTCTAACTGGGCGTCGCGTATTTGATCGGGTAGCCCCGAATGAATAGTGAGTTGTAAGGCTCGTACACGACGAGGTTTCAAGTGTTCCTTCCTACTGAGGGCATCAGCTACCACGTTAGCTTTACCCGGGTGGTACCGAATGGCACACTCATAATCGTTCAAGAGTTCGACCCAGCGACGCTGTCGCATATTTAACTCCTTCTGATCAAAGATGTGTTGGAGGCTCTTGTGGTCCGTAAAGATTGTGCACTTCGTTATGTAGAGGTAGTGTCTCCAAATCTTAAGTGCAAACACTACTGCTCCCAATTCCAGGTCATGCGTCGTATAGTTTTTCTCGTGAACCTTCAGTTGTCGCGACGCATACGCGATGACCTTATCGCGTTGCATGAGTACGCATCCCAATCCCTGAATGGAAGCATCACAATACACTACAAAGTCATCTGTCCCTTCCGGCAAGGACAGAATGGGTGCACTGCAAAGTTTCTGCTTCAGCAATTGAAATGCTGCTTCTTGCTTGTCACCCCAAGCATACTTGATGCCTTTCTGGGTGAGGGTAGTGAGCGGTTGTGCGATCTTTGAGAATCCCTTGACGAAACGTCTGTAGTAGCCAGCCAATCCCAAAAATTGGCGGATCTCCGTCGGTGTCTTAGGTGCTTCCCAGTTTTTGATGGCTTCAATCTTGGCAGGGTCTACGTGGATACCCCTTTCATTCACGATATGCCCGAGAAACTGAACTTCCCGAATCCAGAAATCACACTTCGAAAGCTTGGCATATAGCTTTTCCTGTTGGAGTAATCCTAGCAGTAATCGTAGATGTTCAGCATGTTCTCCTTCACTTTTGGAGTAGATGAGTATGTCATCGATGAACACAATGACAAACTTGTCGAGGTATGGCTTACACACGCTGTTCATGAGATCCATGAACACCGCAGGTGCGTTGGTGAGACCGAAGGGCATGACCAAGAACTCGTAATGGCCATACCGAGTGCGAAATGCCGTCTTGGCGATATCCTCCTCCCTGACGCGTAGCTGGTGGTAACCGGACCGTAAATCAATCTTAGAGTAGTAACTTGACCCTTGAAGTTGGTCGAAGAGATCGTCGATGCGAGGTAACGGGTATCGGTTCTTGACTGTAACCTTGTTGAGTTCCCTGTAGTCGATGCACATGCGGAAAGTCCCGTCCTTCTTCTTGACGAAAAGGACTGGAGCTCCTCATGGCGAAACACTCGGTCAGATAAACCCTTTCTCTAAAAGTTCCTGAAGTTGGGTAGACAGCTTCTGCAGCTCGGCTGGAGCTAGGCGGTATGGAGCCTTGGCGATAGGAGTTGCATTGCTTGCCAATTCGATTTCAAACTCCAATTGTCGATGTGGTGGAAGACCAGGTAGTTCTTCTGGGAATACATCGGAAAAATCACGGACGACAGGGATGTCTTCTATACGTTTCTCGTCCTTAGGCTGTTCGGTAATTAGTGCGAGTAAAGCGAAGGAGTTCTTTCTCTGAAGATACTTCTGCGCTTGCATGTATGAGATGATGTTGGTGACGGCGCTTGCCTTATCGCCTTGTACCGTCAGGATTTCGTCGTTAGAGAGCGGAATACGGATAGATTTTTCGAAGCAGAGAACTTCAGCCCGGACGTTGGATAGCCAGTCCATTCCGACTACCATGTCAAAACTACCCAGGGTAGTTGTCATCAGATCAATGGTAAAAGTGTGGCCCGCGAGTTTGAGTTGACAGCCGGATACGATTTGGGTCACATCTACAGATTTACCATCGGCTAATTCTATAACATAAGGGGTCTCTAATGGTTTAAGCGTGAGATTTAGGTTCTTCCTAAAAGACTCAGATATAAAGCTCCTATCCGCACCCGTATCAAAAAGCACAGAAGCAAAATGTTCATTAAGGGGAAACTTACCGGTGACCACGTTCGAGTCGTTTCTGGCCTCTCCGCGGCCCAATGTAAATGCGCGACCTTTAGCACCTCCTGTGCCACCGTTCCCATTGTTGTTGTTATTATTGTTGTTGTGGTTATTGTGGTTGTGGTTGTTTCCACCATTATTGTTGTTGTTACGCAACTGTGGGTAGTCTCTTCTGAAGTGTGCAGTACTACCACACTGATAACATCCCCGGTTTATACCCTGCTGCTGACCCTGGGGCTGATTTTGATTTTGTCGGGACATGATTTCTCCACGATAATCCTTTGCCGCATGTCCCACCTTGCCACATCGTTGGCAGCGGTTCCCGGCACAAGGGCCGTTATGGTGGAGATTACAGCGGTTGCACTGCGGCTTTCGACCTGCATAGCCGCTTGCGTTCGGGTTGTTATTGTTATTGTTGGCGGGCTGATTTTGGTGACCCCGGTGGCTGTTGAAATGATTGTACCGCTTCTGGTTCCCTTGCTGCGGATGAGATGACGAAGACTGTCGAATAGTGGAGTCTTCAAACTTTCTTTTGTTATCCGGGGCAACTTCAGTTGTACCCCGTGCTGGCAGTTTCTTTTGCTCCACCGCCTTATCGGTGAGTTTGTGAGCCAGTCGGATTGCTTGATGTTCAGTTACAGGGTTACTAGACATTACCATACCCTGAATTTCCGGAACCAGACCCCCGAGATAGAACTCGAGTCTTTTCTCCACCGTGTTGGCCAATTCGGGACACAGAAATACTAAGTCATGGTGTTTTGCGGTGTAAGCTTCAATTTCCGATCCCACCATCTTGTGGTTCCATAGAGCTTGCTCTAACTGTTGCACTCTGTCTCGTGGACAGTACTCCTCTTTAATTAGGGCCTTGAACTCGGCCCATGCCATTGCATTCGCAGCTATAAGTCCACGTGTTTGGACTTGTGCATTCCACCATGTCAGTGCCCCATCTTCCAGTGTTGAGGCTGCGTATTTGACCTTGTTGGCCTCTAGGCAGTTGCACATTTCAAAAACGGATTCAGACTTTTCGATCCAGCGGACCAGTCCAATGGGTCCTTCCGCCCCCGAGAATTTGCTTGGCTTTGCGTCAAGGAACATCTTATAGGGGTTAAAGCCCCCTCCTGCTGACAGAGAACAGGAAGTCAGCAAGGAATTTTACTAGCCTCACTATTAGATTTTCACGCGAAACTTTAATAATGGTTACCTGCCGGTTGGTTCTGAACACCCGCTAAAGCTGCGTTCACGTGCTCTTGAATCATGGCAGCTAGCTCTTCGGGAGTCAAGTTAAGGTTTCCACGTCTTCCAGTTGCCATTTAGCTCTTCGAAACACAACACAAACACACCCCGATAAGTCTATATATCCAATATAGTTATCCTACTTCGTACTTTAATAATTATTAAGTTACGTCAACTCAATATATTAAATAGTCAAAAGAAATACTTGATTAACTGAAATTTCAACTTCTTACAAAAGTGCAAATCAAACATACGAATTCACTATAAAGTCTCAAGTTTATACACAAGTGGGAAAATAAATAAACTGAAGGAAAACAAATAAAATAAACGAGACGTGTCAGTCGTCTACGTCTCCATCCCCCAAGTCACTGTCGTTGCCGTCATCCTGTGCGGCATTTCCAGCTTCTTCAGCTGGGTCCTCCTCCGGATCCTCCTCTGGATCCTCCTCAGGGTCCTCCTCTGGATCCTCCTCTACCGGCTCTGGAGGGGCCGGTGCTGGTGCAAGTGCTTGGTTTTGTAGCTCCTGAATGTTCCAACTATTTTCCAGGACTCTGTCCTCAAGCCAGTCGGCCCTTATCTGCTCAGCACGCAGATCTCTGGCTATGGTGTTACGAGCTATCTTGCTCGTACGATGCTCTTCCTCGAGCGAGTCGGTCTTTCCTGTAAGTTGTCGAATCATCCACCCTTGTGCTAGGATGGTTTCCTGCATTCTTTCTAACTGTTTTTGTTGTGTATGCACCAGGATTCTAAGCATGTCAATTCCTATTTCTACAGGATTAACCGGTTCAACCGGTACAGCAATGGTTGGGCGTAACGACGACTCCTCCCCAAGAGCGAGCCTTTTCCTCGCCGCTGAGCGTGTCTCCACGCCATAAGGTGGTATGGGTTCCACCATTGGTGCCTTTCCTGGTGCCCTTAGTGGCGTAAGTCTGTCGGATGATGATGACGATGAGGATGATGACATTGCCTGTTAGGTCGTGTAGTTAGTTATGAGTTGTTTTCATTTCTTATTATGAAGGCATAATCTACCAAACACAGTTGTGGTATATTACATAACAAGATATAATAATTCGGTGTCAAACTAAGTCTAGTGTCGTGAGATCAGCTATAGTTTAGGTCTACTTCTAATGTAAACCTGGTTCTCTATAGCTAGTGGCTCTGATACCAATCTGTCACACCCTCAATTTCCACTTGCGGAGTTTTACCGCGAGGCGTGTGAACAAACCAGAATCTGAAACACTAGTACGTCGAACGACTCTATATGATTTGATAATACGTTTTCCAAAATCATTTGTTGTAGATTTTATATTGTCTAAATTAATTACCAATATTTAACAGAGCATTAGTTTTTAAAGTTGAGCGGAAGCATAAAATAAATAGTGAAGCGGGCGCCAACACAAACGCCAAAACAAATGAAAAACCCCAAAACAATATTGATAAATAAGACTCGATAAAAGATGTCTTGTTCAATGCATGTGCGTGCACCTAGAGCTCCTAGCGTCCTGAGAAACATGTAAAGAAACAAGTGTCAACATTAAAGATGAGTGAGTTCACAGGTTTTCATAAATTCGTTTGTTCGGTTATAGTTTGTTTTCTCCGTTATCCCTAACCCGGGATAACGTATTGGTTCCATTATTCCAACCCGGAATAATAAGTTGTTGCTTCCAATATTCCAAACCCGGAATATTATGTTGTTGTTTCCAATATTCCAAACCCGGAATATTAAGTTGTTGTTTCCAATATTCCAAACCCGGAATATTAAGTTGATTCGTAGTTAAGTTCAATGTTAATATATATAGGTAGCTAGCCTAAAGTCATGTCACGTAAGAGTTCGCGATCGAAGCTGACTGTTGTGCCTCCGTTTTGCCAGGCCTATCACATGACCATGGTGAAGTTAGGCCAAATTATTCACCCGTTGACCATACCCGGTCGGCTAGCGCGACTAGCTAGGATGGGGCTTGTCGGGCCCAGTAGTACTACTTATAATTCCCCCGCTATTAAACCCAATACTAACGATCCGAGAGATTGACGAGGACTTAAGTGATAAAGCTGCTTAGTGACCATAACATTACATTAACATTAACTTAGTTACCGAATAGTTATGTGACGTTAAATTCGTATAACGTAAAGAGATTGAGTTTGAGAGCGTATACATATTTCTCCCCCTGTTGTTTAAAAACCGGATAAAGTTAGGGGCCGTGAACTCACCTTTATTTGCTCGGTTAGTGTAGCAAAGAAGTTATAAGAGATGGGACCGCTAGTTGCGTCCTAACAAACCAATTAATTTCAAGTCAGTGTGTGAACACACCAAAACAAATTTTACACGAAATTTACGCACAAAGTGATACACACAAACAACATATCTAACACTCAAACACGCATGCAAGTATTCTCATGTGAACCTAGTGATCAAACAACTTATCATAAACATAAACCAATTCATGCCACAATTTGGTGCACAAAATCACAAGTTTTCCAATTTCAGCTTAGCACTCATAATTCAGCTGTTTTCTAGGATTTTTATAAAATAGTTCTAACATTCCAAAAATTCCAATATTTTTACAGTAGGTGATATTTATACCATAGAAATTTATATAATTTTTCCAAGTCCTAAATCTTTACCAATTAACCATAAATATTAATATACTAGGCTGCAGTCAGATTTACCGCTTTCTGACTGCAGTCCACGGAAGAATTTATTTAAAAATCACTGATCGTCCAATTAACAAAATTCCAGTTGTAGTTGCCCGGAAATTTCATACCTAGTTGCTGTACAAAAATCATGACTCAACTCCCTACCGATTTTAAAATCCAACTCAATAAACAACTAACAAAATTTCAGGATTTTCACAGTTTTAGTTACTGAACTTATTTGGCCTTTTAAAAATATCAAACGACTTCAGAAAATTATGAATCCAGCGGCATTAGATTCCTTATTCAAATCTCTACGTTCTAGACATCAGAAATCCGTTTTTCGACTACTAATGACCGAGTTACAGCCAAATGAAGTCGGCTGTAACTATTATTCAGCAGACTGTTTTCAGCATATCTTTATCATAAACTCGTATAACCCGTTCATGCGATTAACCTAGGCGATCAAGAACTGATTTCTAATCATAGATTAATACTAATAACCTATCCATGCAAACCCTAGTTCTTACTTCTAGTTTTTACAAACAAAACACAGCCTATATATTCAGCTTTCAAACAACATTCCAACTTTCAATCTAGTATTAACAATCCGAAACAATACAATCATCCATCTCATTCAATCATGCAAATCCGAGAACAGCAAAAATCAAGACACATATATCGAATATGATCTAGCAACATATGATAAATTCTAGACTTTTAATGATAAGGTACACGAACCGTGAGTACTATAAGAGATCGGTGTTCAAGGGTGCTTGCGGCCGAGAGATGATGATGAAGTAGACTGTTTGTGATCGAGGAACTGATCAACTGCTGATCTCGCGACCGAATGGAATAACAAGGGCTGACCAGATCAAGCTGATGAAGAACGAGGTTGCTAGCGATCGAGGAGATGTTGATGGCGATGATTGCTGCTGCTGCGACCGAGAGGAAGAAGCGAACAAGGAAGCTGTCTGCGATCGCAAAGCTGCCGACGGCTGTTGAACCTTAGGGTTTTGTGTTGTGAATGAGGGCATGCATGGGTTTGTATTTATAGGTGCAACAAGATAAGTGGTTACGGTTTGGATAAACATTCATAGCCGAGTAACTTGGATTGATTCGGTTTGGGTTTGGGCTTGATCTCGCGGCCAAGGACTAGGGTGGGTTGGTTTGGTTTGGGTTTGATCGGCCGAATAGTTTTAGGTTTGCTACGGGTTTGGGTTTGATCTTGGCCGAATTAGTTTTAGGGTTTGATCTCGCGGCCAAGACATGTTTGAGTCCTAACTTGAATAATTCCTAGAGTTACAATGAATCAAAGTTGGTTCGTGTCGTGGTTCGGTTCAGTTCGTGTACATATCTACCATACTTACTCTATAACTAAAACAATCACACAACACACATCACGTATTCATTTAACTCGTACACGTTTAATACTTAGCATATACATTATTCGACAAGTGTCGCGTTTAAGTTATCCGAAAAACCCGGGATATCACAAATACGCAGCTTTAAGGTCTTGATACATCTTATCCGAACCCGGATGGACAGAGTATCGGGATTTGTGAGCTTCGTCCATGACTAGCTCTCTGAGGTTTCCGTAGAGAGGTAACCATAGCGATTCATGAAATACCGGGCTCCATTGGGTTTTACTTCCCAATCGCGTTCCATTTTTCCCACCGATTCGGCCTTGATGTTTTCCTCCTTAACTGCTTCTAACTGGGCGTCGCGTATTTGTTCGGGTAGCCCCGAATGAATAGTGAGTTGTAATGCTCGTACACGGCGAGGTTTGAAGTGTTCCTTCCTACTGAGGGCATCAGCTACCACGTTAGCTTTACCCGGGTGATACCGAATGGCACACTCATAATCGTTCAAGAGTTCGACCCAGCGACGCTGTCGCATGTTTAACTCCTTCTGATCAAAGATGTGTTGGAGGCTCTTGTGGTCTGTAAAGATTGTGCACTTCGTTCCATAGAGGTAGTGTCTCCAAATCTTAAGTGCAAACACTACTGCTCCCAATTCCAGGTCATGCGTCGTGTAGTTCTTCTCGTGAACCTTCAGTTGGCGGGACGCATACGCGATGACCTTATCGCGTTGCATGAGTACGCATCCCAACCCCTGAATGGAAGCATCACAATATACTACAAAGTCATCTGTCCCTTCCGGCAAGGACGGAATGGGTGCACTGCAAAGTTTCTGTTTCAGCAATTGAAATGCTACTTCTTGCTTGTCACCCCAAGCATACTTGATGCCTTTCTGGGTGAGGGTAGTAAGCGGTTGTGCGATCTTTGAAAATCCCTCGACGAAGCGTCTGTAGTAACCAGCCAAACCCAAAAATTGGCGGATCTCCGTCGGTGTCCTGGGTGCTTCCCAGTTTTTGATAGCTTCAATCTTGGCAGGGTCTACGTGGATACCCTTTTCATTTACGATATGCCCAAGAAACTGAACTTCCCGAATCCAGAAGTCACACTTTGAAAGCTTGGCATATAGTTTCTCCTGTTGAAGTAATCCTAGCAGTAATCGTAGATGTTCAGCATGTTCTTCTTCACTTTTGGAATAGATGAGTATGTCATCGATGAACACAATGACAAACTTGTCAAGGTATGGTTTACACACGCGGTTCATGAGGTCCATGAACACCGCAGGTGCGTTGGTGAGACCGAAGGGCATGACCAAGAACTCATAATGGCCATACCTAGTACGAAATGCCGTCTTGGCGATATCATCCTCCCTGACGCGTAGCTGGTGGTAACCGGACCGGAGGTCAATCTTGGAGTAGTAGCTTGACCCTTGAAGTTGGTCGAAAAGATCGTCGATGCGAGGTAACGGGTATCGGTTCTTGACAGTAACCTTGTTGAGTTCCCTGTAGTCGATGCACATGCGGAAGGTCCCGTCCTTCTTTTTGACAAACAGGACTGGAGCTCCCCATGGCGAAGCGCTTGGTCGGATAAATCCCTTTTCTAACAGCTCCTGAAGTTGGGTAGACAGCTCCTGCAGCTCGGCTGGAGCTAGGCGGTATGGAGCCTTGGCGATAGGAGTTGCATGGTTCGCCAATTCGATTTCAAACTCCAATTGTCGATGGGGTGGAAGACCAGGTAATTCCTCTGGGAATACATCGGAAAAATCACGGACGACAAGGATGTCTTCTATACGTTTCTCGTCCTTAGGCTGTTCGGTAACCAGTGCGAGTACAGCGAAGGAGTTCTTCCTCCGAAGATACTTCTGCGCTTTCATGTAAGAGATGATGTTGGTGACGGCGCCTGCCTTCTCGCCTTGCACCGTCAAGATTTCGTCGTTGGAGAGCGGAATACGGATAGATTTTTCGAAGCAGAGAACTTCAGCCCGGACGTCGGATAGCCAGTCCATTCCGACTACCACGTCAAAACTACCCAGGGTAGTTGTCATCAGATCAATGGTAAAAGTGTGACCCGCGAGTTTGAGTTGACAGCCGGATACTATATGGGTCACATCTACATAATTACCATCGGCTAATTCTATAACATAAGGGGTCTCTAATGATTTAGGCGTGAGATTTAGGTTCCTCCTAAAAGACTCAGATATAAAGCTCCTATCCGCACCCGTATCAAAAAGTACAGTAGCAAAATGTTCATTAAGGGGAAACTTACCGGTGACCACGTTCGAGTCGTTTCTGGCCTCTCCGCGGCCCAATGTAAATGCGCGACCTTTGGCACCTCCTGTGCCACCGTTTCCATTGTTGTTGTTGTTATTGTTGTTGTTGTGGTTATTGTGGTTGTGGTTGTTCCCACCATTGTTGTTGGTGTTACGCAGCTGTGGGCAGTCTCTTTTGAAGTGGGCAGTGCTACCACACTGATAGCATCCCCGGTTAACACCCTGTTGTGGGCCTTGGGGTTGATTTTGGTTCTGTCGGGACATGATTTCCCCACGACAATCCTTTGCCGCATGTCCCATCTTGCCACATCGTTGGCAGCGATTTCTGGCACAAGGGCCGTTATGATGAAGATTACAGCGGTTGCACTGCGGCTTTCGACCTGCATAGCCGCTTGCGTTCTGGTTGTTGTTGTTGTTGTTATTGGCGGGCTGATTTTGGTGACCCCGGTGGCTGTTGTAATGATTGAACCGTTTCTGGTTCCCCTGTTGCGGCTGGGATGACGAAGACTGTCGAGCAGACGAGTCTTCAAACTTTCTTTTGTTATCAGGGGCAACTTCAGTTGTACCCCGTGCTGGCAACTTCCTTTGCTCCACCGCCTTATCGGTGAGTTTGTGCGCCAATCGGATTGCTTGATGTTCAGTTACAGGGTTACTAGCCATTACCATACCCTGAATCTCCGGAACCAGACCCCCAAGATAGAACTCGAGTCTTTTCTCCACAGTGTTGGCCAGATCGGGACATAGAAATACCAAGTCATGATGTTTTGCTGTGTATGCCTCTATCTCAGATCCCACCATCTTGTGGTTCCATAAAGTTTGCTCCAACTGTTGCACTCTGTCTCGCGGACAGTACTCTTCTTTGATTAGGGCCTTAAACTCGGCCCAGGCCATAGCATTTGCAGCAATAAGTCCACGCGTTTGGACTTGTGCATTCCACCAAGTTAGTGCCCCATCTTCCAGTGTTGAGGCTGCGTACTTGACCTTGTTGGCCTCTAGACAGTTGCACATTTCAAATAATGATTTAGATTTTTCGATCCAGCGGACCAGTCCAATGGGTCCTTCTGCCCTCGAGTATTTGCTTGGTTTCGCGTCGAGGAACATCTTGTAGGGGTTAAAACCCCCTCCTGCTGACAGAGAACAGGTAGTCAGCGAGGAATTCTACTAGCCCAACTATTAGATTTTCACACGAAAATTTAATAATGGTTACCTGCCGGTTGGTTTTGAACACCCGCTAAAGCTGCGTTCACGTGCTCTTGAATCATGGCAGCTAGTTCTTCGGGCGTCAAGTTAAGGTTTCCACGTCGTCCAGTTGCCATTTAGATCTTCGAAACACAACACAAACACACCCCGATAAGTCTATATATCCAATATAGTTATCCTACTTCGTACTTTAATAATTAGCAAGTTATGTCAACTCAATATATTAAATAGTCAAAAGAAATACTTGATTAAATGAAATTTCAACGTCTTACAAAGTGCCAACCAAACATATGAATTTACTATAAAGTCTCAAATTTAAACACAAGTGGGAAAATAAATAGACTGAAGGAAAGTAAATAAGATAAGCGAGGCGTGTCAGTCGTCTACGTCTCCATCCCCCAGATCACTATCGTTGCCGTCATCCTGCGCGGCATTTCCAGCTTCTACAGCTGGGTCCTCCTCCGGATCCTCCTCTGGATCCTCCTCTGGGTCCTCTTCTGGGTCCTCTTCTGGATCCTCTTCCGGATCTTCTTCAGGGTCCTCTTCTGGATCCTCTTCTACCGGCACTGGAGGGGCCGGTGCTGGTGCAGGTGCTTGATTTTGTTATAGCTCCTGAATGTTCCAACTATTTTCCAGGACTCTGTCCTCGAGCCAGTCGGCTCTTATCTGCTCGGCACGCAGATCTCTGGCTAAGGTGTTACGAGCTATCTTACTCGTATGTTGCTCTTCCTCGAGCGAGTCGGTTTTACCTGTCAGTTGTCGGATCATCCATCCCTGTGCTAGGATGGTTTCCTGCATTCGTTCTAATTGTTCTTGTTGTTTCTGTATCATGATTCTAAGTAGGTCATTTCCTACTTCTACAGAGTTAACCGGTTTAACCGGCACAGCGATGGTTGGGCGTGATGACGACTCCTCCCCCAGAGTCCTCGCAGCTGAGCGTGTTTCCACGCCATAAGATGGTAAGGGTTCCACCATAGGTGCCTTTCCTGGCGCTCTTGGTGGCGTAAGTTTGTCGGATGATGATGATGATGATGATGATGACATTGCCTGTTAGGTCGTGTAGTTAGTTACGAGTTGTTTTCATTTCTTATTATGAAGTCATAATCTACATAACACAGTTGTGGTACATTGCATAACAAGATATAACAGTTCGGTGCCAGACTACGTCTAGTGTTGTGTATTCAGCTATAGTTTAGGTCTACTTCTAATGCAAACCTGGTTCTCTATAGCTAGTGGCTCTGATACCAATCTGTCACACCCTCAATTTCCACTTGCGGAGTTTTACCGCGAGGCGTGTGAACAAACCAGAATCTGAAACACTAGTACGTCGAACGACTCTATATGATTTGATAATACGTTTTCCAAAAATCATTTGATTAACCAATCATCATAGATTTTAGATTGTCTTAGTTAGTTACCAAAGTTTAGCGGAAGCATTCTTTTTTATGGTTGAGCGGAAGCATAAAATAAGTAGTGAAACGGGCGCCAACATAAACGCCAAAACAAATGAAAAACCCAAAACAATGTTTGTAAATGAGACTCGATAAAAGATGTCTTGTTCAATGCATGAAAGTGCACCTAGAGCTCCTAGCGTCCTGAGAACATGTAAAGAAACAAGTGTCAACATTAAAGATGAGTGAGTTCACAGGTTTTCATAAGTTCGTTTGTTTGGTTATGAGTTTGTTTCCCCCTTTATCCCTAACCCGGGATAACGATTTAGTTCCATTATTCCCAACCCGGAATAATAATGATGTTGATTCCATTATTCCAAACCCGGAATAATAAGTTGTTGTTTCCATTATCCTCAACCCGGGATAATATAGTTGTTGTTTCCATTATCCTCAACCCAGGATAATATAGTTGTTGTTTCCATTATCCTCAACCCGGGATAATATAGTTGATTCGTAATTAAGTTCAATGTTAACATATATAGGTAGCTAGCCTAAAGTTATGTCACGTAAGAGTTCGCGATCGAAGCTGACTGTTGTGCCTCCGTGTTGCCAGGCCTATCACTGACCATGGCGAAGTTAGGCCAAATTATTCACCCGTTGACCATACCCGGTCGGCTAGCACGACTAGCTCGGATGGGGCTTGTCGGGCCCAGTAGTACTACTTATAATTCCCCCGCTGTTAAAACCAATACTAACGATCCGAGAGATTGACGAGGACTTAAGTGATATAGCTGCTTAGTGACCATAACATTACATTAACATCAACTTAGTTACCAAATAGTTATGTGACGTTAATTTCGTATAACGTAAAGAGATTGAGTTTGAAGAGTGTATACATGTTTCTCCCCCTGTTGTTTAAAAACCGGATAAAGTTAGGGGCCGTGAACTCACCTTTAGTTGCTCGGTTAGTGTAGCAAAGAAGTTGTAAGGGATGGGACCGCTAATTGCGTCCTAACAAACCAATTGATTTCAAGTCAGTGTGTGAACACACCAATACAAATTCTACACTTAATTTACGCACAAAGTGATACACACAAACAACATACCTAACACTCAAACATGCATGCAAGTATCCTCATGTGATCATAGTAATCAAAACAATTTATCATGAACATAACCCAATCCATGCAACACTTTGGTGCACACAATCACAAGTTATCAAATTTCAGCTTAACACTCATAATTCAGCTGTTTTCTAGGATTTTTATAAAATAGTTCCAACGTTCTAAAAATTCCAATTATTTTACAGCAGGTGACATTTATACTGTAGAAATTTATATAAATTTTCCAAGTCCTAAATCTTTACCAATTAACCATAAATATTAATATACTAGGCTGCAGTCAGATTCGTCGCTTTCTGACTGCAGTCCACGGAAGAATTTATTTAAAAATCACTGATCGTCCAATTAACAAAATTCCAGTGGGAGTTGCCCGGAAATTTCCATACCTAGTTGCTGTACAAAATTCATGACTCGACTCCCTACTGATTATAAAATCCAACTCGATAAACAACTAACAAAATTTCAGGATTTTCACAACTTTAGTTACTGAACTTATTTGGCCACTTAAAAATATCAAACGACTTCAGAAAAATATGAATCCAGCGCCATTAGATTCATTATTCAAATCTCTACGTTCTAGACATCAGAAAGTCCGTTTTTCGACAACTAATGACCGAGTTACAGCCAGTTGAAGTCGGCTGTAACTATCAATCAGCAAACTGTTTCAGCATTCTATCACCACTATTTCGCATAACCCGTCCATATAATTAACCTAGGCGATCAAGAACCGGTTTTTCTAATCATAAATCAATACATATATTACATCCATGCAAACCCTAATCCATACCTCTAGTTTTTATAAACAAAACATACTAGCAAACTTATAAGTTCCGAAAACAATCATACATGTAAACAACGATCAATCAGCCGATTACATTCAAACACATATAATCCGAATACGATATTGCAAACGATTATAAATCCTAACCTTTCATCCAAACCTACAATCCGAAAACAACAAAATCGAAACACATGTATCCGAATATGATCTTCTAACATATGATAAATTCTAATCTTTTAATGATAAGGTAAACGAACCGTGAGTAAGATAAGGAACCGATGACCAAGAGTAATTGTGACCGAGAAAGGATGTTGTTCGCGACCGAGAAGAAGTAGTAGGCTGTTTTGTGATCGAGGAGATGAACAAGTGAAAGAGATGGGCTGCGCTCGATCGATATGAAGAAGGAAGAGGCTGTTTGCGATTGAGGAGGTGAAGGATCGGCTGCCGTCGGCTTCTTAGATATTAGGGTTTTGTGTTTTTGATTTTGTGAAGCAAGGCATGCATGTGTGTGTGTATATATAGCGCAAAGAGACAACAAGGTTACGGTTTGGTGTCTCGCGGCCGAGGGATTGGGTGGGTCGGTTTGGGTTGATTTCTCGCGACATGGTTTGGGTTTAAACTTGGTTCACTCCTAGTCTTGGTTCCTTGAGTCGCAAGAAAAGAGACCGGCTCGTGTCGCGGTTCGGCTTGATTCATTTGTTTATTTATTACGTCTATACATTATAACTAATATAAAGCACGAACTTGGGTATCACATAATAACGTAGCACGTAATTTATTCGAAAAGTATTGCGTTTAAGTTATCCGAAAAACCGGGATGTCACACAATATCATTGTAGTTCAACAATTGTTAGACTATTTCTAACTTAAACCTCTCATTTGAAATTGAATTCAGGCGCTGTATTCAACTAATTCCAGTTCGCTGGAACTTCCCTGAAAGTCTTTATTTCCGTCTGTGAAACAGTAAGGACCTTCAATCCCGCTGTTAACGTTTGTTTATCACTTCAATTCCACAATTGACTAATCAAAAACGGCTAATCGTCTATTCAGTTGAGGTGCACAAAAACAGAGACCGACGCCTGCCGGAACTCTGTAACCAATCGTTCACCGGTATGTTTTTCCTCTAATTGTCATCCCTGCTATCTCTTATCAGTTTGTGTAATGCTTAGCAATCGAATTAACAAGTTTTAATGATGTAAACTGCTGTCGGTAAAAATCCAGTGAAGAAGATGAACTTTGACAATACTATAAGTATAATTAAAATTGGTAGTCTAAACGGGTTAGACACACAGTCCAGCGGTGGACTGTGTGCAAAATACACACGTAAGTCCCGAGTTCGATCCCTGCTACACGCACTCCTTATGTAATAAAATGCCTTTTTGTTTAAAAACTAAACCGGGTTAACTCAGTTAGTTGTTAAGTATAATAAAAACCGAGATAATAACCAGGTTAGACACACAGTCCAGCGGTGGACTGTGTGCAACACTAAGTCACACGTCGCAAGTTCGAAACCCATCACTGGCACCGGCTCGTTGAATTAAAATGTTTTTGAAATTAAAAGAATTTTAGTTAAACCGAATAAGTATATAAATATAATTAAAAACAAGATTATTTCGGGTTAGACACGTAGCTCAGTTGGTAGAGCTGCGTGCACGCGTACGGGAAGTCTCGGGTTCGAGCCTCACCCGGCGCAAACTATGTCACTGACCGAACCGGTCAACAAGTCAACAGGTCAACGGTCAACGCAAAATAAACAATTTTTTTTATATATTTATTTAATTAATTTAATTTAAAAATCAATTAAAAATACTTAAAAATAACATTTTTAAAGATAGAAAATAGCCTTAAACTCACAAAAATATATCTAAAAATTTCATTAAAATCCTTAATAAAATCCACTCATTTAATATATTTTTCCGTTATTATTTAGGTTAGTATTTCTCGTTGTTCCGCTCGTCTAATTCGTGCGCACCTCACCATCTCCAATCCAACGCACCCAAAGTGAGTGAATCTTTACAAATTCCCCGTTTAATCACGTTTTGGGGTGTATCATGTGTCTTGTTATATATATTATAATTAAACCATTGTGCATACATCATATCATGAACATGTGTATTCAGTTTGTTTCTGTTGTGTAGTTATTGTTGGATGCAACTTATTTTTTTCAGTACATGCAATTTCATAGGCCGCCGCTCCCCATTACATTATGAGCGTTGAGCATGTTCCCTATTTCATTATGAGATTGAACCTGGCGTGCCCACATACAATCGGCTCCGTTTGATTGAGCCTTGATCGCACAGACATTTTCATTTTCATTACATGCAATACGATCGGCTCCGTTTGATTGAGCCTTGATCGCACAGTTCATTTACGTTATTTATCGTATGTTGTTGGTATGTTAATGTATGCTATCATATGTTATTGTATGTTATAGTTGTGATTGCTATTTGCCACTTCTTGATTATTTACATTTGCTCATTTATGATTATGCATAATTTTTCATTGATAAACTAACAAGTAATTCATTAATAAATGTTTATCTAATAAGGTTCACTCGCCAACTTATGTTGACCCAAAAACCCCCCTTTTTACACATGATACAGGTGAACCAGCAGCAGCTAGGAACACGTAGGATTGGACTAGAAGAATAAAATGATTTAGAGTTGGGATTGTTATGATTGGTTTATTTTCTTTGTATTGTGTGAACATGTTTGGATATTTAGAAATGTAACTTTGACTTTATTAAATATGAAACATATTAGTAAATGTCATGAGCTTTGGTGATAACCCAATTATGCCCCGACTCTTATTCCGCTGCGGGTCGGGGTGTGACAGATTGGTATCAGAGCCATGACTATAGGGATATAGGATAGGTTATTAGACCCTTAGAGCCTATACTATAGTTGATTAGAAATTATAAGATTTTTGTGTGTTACATGCCAAATTTCATGATGTGTATATGTTTTATGTTAAATGTTACATTCAATATTATGCAAGCATGTTCATAAGTATGTATTATCATATAATGCCTATCATGAATCATATACTCATATCACATCCATGAAAGCACACACGACATCATGATCGTTTTTACAATGATTTTTGTGTTTTCAAATCTCATCAAAGTGAGTTCTCATGACGGGCATGTAGTAACTGGAAGGGTACCAGTACCGGTAGTCGGAACGTCCTGTCTAGGCTGGCATTCGTATAAATCCAAAATAAAGGACCAGTTTGCCTACCTGGGGACTAACGATGAGAGTACGAAGTACCTATTAGGCCAAAGCATGCTATACCAAACGTCGTGTGAGCTAACCCCACTTTGAGTTGTCATTGTGTCTACACCTGGACACGTTCCGACCAAACATCTCATGAACATATTTTGTGGTTTGCATTCGGGTGATGCGAGTGTTAAATTGCCAATACTAATGTGAATCCTACCAAGCCAATAGCCATGGGGGCCCACATGACTATGTAGGTGAAGGTATGGGGGACATTTGAGGCCCCACATGAGCGAACCCAAGACATCATATGGATGTAGTTGCATTATTGATATTTATGTTATTTTCATTTTCTTGAAGACACATGACACCTAAAAAGACACCATAAACTCACAATCTTCTCATTGTATGATCCTGTAGATGTCGTCTAGACAGCAACGAAGGGGTAAAAGATCAGGAAGGTCTCAAGAACGTTTGGCCACTCAGATCGCGAAACAAATGGCCACGATACTGCCTGACATTGTGGTCCAGGTACAACAAGCCCTCGCTACAAATCCTACCAACCCTCCCCAACAACATGACCAGAACATCGACAACCCTCCTACCAGCAAGTGTTCATACAAACATTTCAAGTCTTGCGATCCTCCTAAATTTGAAGGGACCGAGGGTGTCACTGCTCTCCTACATTGGTTCGAGGAGATGGAAAACACCTTTCTAAACTGCGATTGTCCTGAGGATCGCAAGGTTCGATACGCCACCGGGAGACTATTTGGGGTAGCTCTCACTTGGTGGAATACTGAGAAAGGGAAGAGGGGAACTGAAGATGCAATGGCCTTAACTTGGGAGGAGTTAAGGGAAATCACGACTAGGCGTTTCTGTCCTAGGAGTGAAATTAAAAAGTTGGAGGATGAATTTTATGCTCTAAAGCAGAAGGAGGGAGACCATACCACTTATAACAAGAGGTTCTTGGAGTTGAACCAAATGGTTCCAAATCTGTTCACCCCAACCTATCGTCTAATCGAGCATTATATTCGAGGACTTTCCTCGAAAATCCAAGATTCAGTTCTTAGCGTTTCACCAGTAACACTTGAAGCTGCTATGGAGTTAGCAACTGAACTGACCGAGAACCGAATTCGCAACGGGAAGTTCAAAGAAGAGAAGAAGAAAGCCCCTGTTGAGGGACAAACTTCAAACCACCCCATTCCTTCCTCTAAGTTTGCTAACAAGAGGAAGCGCAACACCAGAAATTTTGCAGTTACTCAAACCAACTCCCCTATTCCTGCTGCACCCATTACTCAAGTCACTCCTTCACCCGCACCATACAGAAGACCTTACACTGGCCCGTTACCAAAATGTAACCGTTGCCAATATCACCATTCCCCTGATCATCCCTGCCAATATTGCACCGGCTGCGGTCGCGCAGGTCATACTGTTCAAACCTGCCGCATGCCTCAACGAACGAACCGCCACCAACCTTTAACCCAAACCCACCAACAAATAATGGGCCAAGCCCAACAACCCCTACTATTACCACCCACCCAACATTTAGCCCAAACATATTACCAGCCCAATTATCCTATGGGTCAACCAATGCGGGCTTGCTACAATTGCGGTGACCCGAGCCATTTCAGAAACACTTGTCCAAGGTTGGTTAATATTATTCATGCTCAGGCCCAAGCCAACCCGGTGAATCAAGCAAACCAAGCTCCTCCACCTGCAAGAGGGAGAGCTTTCAATATCAACGCTAACCAGGCCAGAGCTGACGGCAATGTGGTTAACGGTACGTTCCTTATAAATGGTAGATATGCATCTATGTTATTTGATACTGGTGCGGATAGAAGTTTTGTGTCTTTAGAATTTGAACCTATCTTAAACAAAAATCGGGATAAGCTCACGGAATCAATAACGGTAGAAGTTGTGGACGGGAAACCAGTTTCATTAAACTCTATTATACGCAACTGTACACTCACCTTAAACGACCACGATTTCTCAGTCGACCTGATTCCTATGAAGCTGGGAAGTTTTGATATCATAATCGGTATGGATTGGCTCAGTCAACATCAGGCAGAAGTTGTATGTCGTGAAAAATTTATTCGTATTCCTCTTTCAAACGGTCAGACTCTTCGAATCATTGGAGAAACCTCGTCGAAAGGGCTCAGCTTAATGTCTTGTCTTCAAGCTCAAAAATATCTTCGCAAGAATTATGTCGCGTTTTTAGCTCATATCATCAAAAAGGGAACCATGGAGAAGAAACTTGAAGACATTCCTGTAGTAAAAGACTTCCCACAAGTTTTTCCTGACGACATTTCAGGACTTCCTCCAGTTAGAGACGTCGAATTCCGTATTGATCTTATACCTGGTGCTACACCAGTTGCAAAGTCTCCTTATAGGTTAGCCCCCTCTGAAATGAAAGAGCTAGCCAGTCAATTACAAGAGTTGACTGACAAGGGATTCATACGTCCTAGCTCGTCGCCTTGGGGTGCACCTGTTCTTTTTGTAAAGAAGAAAGATGGATTGTTTCGTATGTGCATCGACTACAGAGAGCTCAACAAGTTAACAATCAAGAATCGCTATCCTTTACCTCGCATTGATGATCTTCTTGACCAACTACAGGGTGCCAGCTGCTTTTCAAAAATCGACCTTCGATCTGGCTATCATCAACTTAGAGTGCATGAAGAAGACGTCCCTAAGACTGCTTTTCGAACTCGTTATGGCCACTATGAATTCATGGTTATGCCATTTGGTTTAACCAACGCACCAGCTGTCTTCATGGACCTAATGAACAGAGTCTGCAAACCTTATCTTGATCGATTTGTTATAGTCTTCATCGACGATATTCTTATTTATTCAAAATCTAAATCTGATCATAAGCGTCATCTTCGACTCGTTCTTGCACTTTTAGAAAAGGAAAAGCTTTATGCCAAATTCTCCAAATGTGAATTCTGGTTAAAAGAGGTGCAATTCCACGGGCATGTAGTCAATGACAAGGGAATACATGTCGACCCTTCAAAGATCAAAGCGATTCAAGAATGGCAAGCTCCACGTACACCAACTGAAGTAAGATCTTTCCTTGGTCTAGCTGGCTATTATCGTCGGTTCATTTCAAACTTCTCTCGCATTGCTGTACCACTCACGACTTTAACTCATAAGGGAAAACCTTTCATATGGGGACCCAAGCAAGAAGAAGCCTTTCAAACTCTTAAACAAAAACTTTGTGATGCACCAATCCTCACTCTTCCTGAAGGTTGTGATGATTTTGTAGTCTATTGCGACGCGTCAGGGCAAGGATTAGGCTGCGTTCTAATGCAAAGAGGAAAAGTCATAGCTTATGCTTCGAGACAACTCAAGACACATGAAAAGAACTACACCACTCATGACCTAGAACTTGGAGCCGTTGTGTTCGCTCTTAAGATATGGAGACATTATCTCTATGGTACTAAGTGTGAAATATACACTGACCACAAGAGTCTTCAACATATCTTCAATCAAAAAGAGTTAAACATGAGGCAACGAAGATGGGTCGAACTTCTAAATGACTACGACTGTGAAATTAGATACCACCCTGGTAGAGCAAATGTGGTGGCTGATGCACTTAGTCGAAAGGGTTATGCGAACTCCATTCGTCTTCTATGTTCGCAAATTATAACTGACATTAAAGATCAATTCGAGAAGCCCAACACGTTTCAATAACGGAAGAAGATGTACGAAAGGAGATGTCCTGTGGAGCTGAGTTAAAAATTGAAACTAAATCTGACGGTATTCTGTACTACCTAGATCGTATCTGGATTCCTAACCACAACAATCTTCGTGAAATTCTTATGAATGAAGCTCACAAAACACGATATTCTATACACCCAGGAGCCGATAAGATGTATCAAGACCTACGATACACCTATTGGTGGCCTGGAATGAAGAAGGATATTGTCGTTTTTGTTTCCAAGTGCCTTACGTGTTCCAAGGTGAAGGCTGAACACCAAAGACCCTCAGGACTTTTGGTCCAACCGGAAATACCTGTATGGAAGTGGGAAAATATAACCATGGATTTCATTACCGGGTTACCTCGCACTTCTGGTGGGTATGACACTATATGGGTAATTATAGACCGACTTACAAAATCAGCTCACTTTATTCCTATCCGCGAAGATTTCAAGAACGAAAAGCTTGCTCGTATTTATATCAACGAAATCGTAAGCCGACATGGGGTACCGTTAAGCATTATTTCTGATCGTGATGGTCGTTTCACTTCACGAACATGGCAAGCAGTACAATCCGCTATGGGCACACGATTAGATCTCAGTACCGCCTATCATCCTCAAACTGATGGACAGTCTGAGCGCACCATTCAAACTCTTGAAGATATGCTTCGAGCATGTGTCATAGACTTCAAGGGAAATTGGGACGCCCACATACCATTAGTTGAATTTTCGTACAACAACAGCTATCATTCGAGCATCGGCATGGCACCTTTTGAAGCCTTATATGGTCGTAAGTGCCGATCTCCTGTATGTTGGCACGAAATTGGGGAAGCTCAAATTACTGGTCCAGAATTGATCCAAGAAACCACAGACAAGATTCATCAAATTCGAAACAATCTTCTAGCGGCTCAAAGTCGTCAAAAGAGTTATGCAGATAAACGACGGAAGCCCTTAGAGTTTAACATTGGTGATCATGTACTTTTAAAAGTATCACCGTGGAAGGGAGTAGTTCGTTTTGGTCAAAAGGGCAAGCTAGCACCACGCTACGTAGGACCTTTCAAGATACTCGAAAGAGTAGGACATGTAGCATACAAGCTTGACCTACCAGAAGAACTCAATAGGATTCATCCTACATTCCACGTGTCGAACTTGAAGAAGTGCCTCGCTGATGAGAACCTCCATATTCCGCTGGAAGATATTCAGATTGATGAATCTATGCATTTTATTGAAAGACCTGTAGAGATCATGGACTTCAGAGAGAAACGTCTACGACGAAGTCGCATTCCAATTGTTAGCGTACGCTGGGAGTCGAAACGGGGACCTGAGTTTACTTGGGAACGTGAAGACTCAATGCGCGAAAAATACCCGCATCTTTTTCCTACTACTTCAACTACTTAAATTTCGGGACGAAATTCCTAAAAGTAGGGGATACTGTAACATTTGTAAAAATCGGATTTTCAAAACCCGCTCCGTTTTGTAATCGAATATCAAGTTATAAAAGTCACGTTGAATATTTATGATTATTTTGATTTAAAATGATACATAATTAATAAATAAACTAAACTATAAAAATTATATTTGATAAAATGTTAAAACAAAATAAATAAAAAAATATGTTGCTGCCGGGACTCGAACCCGGGTCAGCCAAGAACAACTCCAACGACTTAACACACACTTGCATCACCACTCAGCCACTTTGTGTTTTCTGTTTTCTCTAGGAAACAAATGAGATTTTACACAAACTCGGTTAAACCGGTTGCGCCAACTGAGAAACGGAAATCGGCAATTCAACCGTCAGATCGTGTGATTACTCGCGCATTCACGTTTATAACCGATGAACCGATGTCTTTAATCAATTCAGAGGTGATTGAACATAAATTTTCATTACTATCGGTTTTTATAACCGAAAAGAATCAAGGTCTCAATTACTTCAACTCTAGACCTCTCTCGTGACTCAGAAACGTCATACCAATACTCCATTTCACTCTCGTCACATTTTCAGACCGTCAGAACGTCTAAATTAACTCGCCGGAATTTTCTGCAAAAGTCGCCGGAAAACCGTATTCATCCTCAAACGGTAAATCTTTCAATATCATCGTAGTTCAACAATTGTTAGACTATTTCTAACTTAAACCTCTCAATTGAAATCGAATTCAGGCGCTGTATTCAACTAATTCCAATTCGCCGGAACTTCCCTGAAAGTCTTTATTTCCGTCTGTGAAACGGTAAGGACCTTCAATCCCGCTGTTAACGGTTGTTTATCACTTCAATTCCACAATTGACTAATCAAAAACGGCTAATCGTCTGTTCAGTTGAGGTGCACAAAAACAGAGACCGACGCCTTCCGGAACTCTGTAACCAATCGTTCACCGGTATGTTTTTCCTCTAATTGTCATCCCTGCTATCTCTTATCAGTTTGTGTAATGCTTAGCAATCGAATTAACAAGTTTTAATGATGTAAACTGCTGTCGGTAAAAATCCAGTGAAGAAGATGAACTTTGACAATACTATAAGTATAATTAAAATTGGTAGTCTAAACGGGTTAGACAAACAGTCCAGCGGTGGACTGTGTGCAAAATACACACGCAAGTCCCGAGTTCGATACCTGCTACACGCACTCCTTATGTAATAAAATGCCTTTTTGTTTAAAAACTAAACCGGGTTAACTCAGTTAGTTGTTAAGTATAATAAAAACCAAGATAATAACCAGGTTAGACACACAGTCCAGCGGTGGACTGTGTGCAACACTAAGTCACACGTCGCAAGTTCGAAACCCGCAACTGGCACCGGCTCGTTGAATTAAAATGTTTTTGAAATTAAAAGAATTTTAGTTAAACCGAATAAGTATATAAATATAATTAAAAACAAGATTATTTCGGGTTAGACACGTAGCTCAGTTGGTAGAGCTGCGTGCACGCGTACGGGAGGTCTCGGGTTCGAGCCTCACCCGACGCAAACTATGTCACTGACCGAACCGGTCAACAAGTCAACAGGTCAACGGTCAACGGTCAACGCAAAATAAACAATTTTTTTTATATATTTATTTATTTAATTTAATTTAAAAATCAATTAAAAATACTTAAAAATAACATTTTTAAAGATAGAAAATAGCCTTAAACTCACAAAAATATATCTAAAAATTTCATTAAAATCCTTAATAAAATCCACTCATTTAATATATTTTTCCGTTATTATTTAGGTTAGTATTTCTCGTTGTTCCGCTCGTCTAATTCGTGCGCATCTCACCATCACCAATACAACGCACCCAAAGTGAGTGAATCTTTACAAATTCCCCGTTTAATCACGTTTTGGGGTGTATCATGTGTCTTGTTAAATATATTATAATTAAACCATTGTGCATACATCATATCATGAACATGTGTATTCAGTTTGTTTCTATTGTGTAGTTATTGTTGGATGCAATTTATTATTTTCAGTACATGCAATTTCATAGGCCGCCGCTCCCCATTACATTATGAGCGTTGAGCATGTTCCCCATTTCATTATGAGATTGAACCTGGCGTGCCCACATACGATCGGCTCCGTTTGATTGAGCCTTGATCGCACAGACATTTTCATTTTCAGTACATGCAATACGATCGGCTCCGTTTGATTGAGCCTTGATCGCACAGTTCATTTATGTTATTTATCGTATGTTGTTGGTATGTTAATTTATGCTATCATATGTTATTGTATGTTATAGTTGTGATTGCTATTTTCCACTGCTTGATTATTTACATTTGCTCATTTATGATTATGCATAATTTTTCATTGATAAACTAACAAGTAATTCATTAATAAATGTTTATCTAATAAGGTTCACTCGCCAACTTATGTTGACCCAAAAACCCCCATTTTTACACATGATACAGGTGAACCAGCAGCAGCTAGGAACACGTAGGATTGGACTAGAAGAATAAAATGACTTAGAGTTGGGATTGTTATGATTGGTTTATTTTCTTTGTATTGTATGAACATGTTTGGATATTTGGAAATGTAACTTTGACTTTATTAAATATGAAACATATTAGTAAATGTCATGAGCTTTGGTGATAACCCAATTATGCCCCGACTCTTATTCCGCTGCGGGTCGGGGTGTGACAACAAACAACTCTAATGAGTACCAAAATCAATGAAAATACAACGATTCTCGTATAAACGAGGTATATTTGACATTTTAAAGATGTATAAATTCTTATACATCATGATCCATGGTTGTTTAACTATGAGGGTTTGTGGAATTCTTTCGATCTACCAGAAGAACCTACTAAAGAGGAGCTTGTATTGCTATATCAACAACAATAATCATCTACTCAAGAACAAATTCGGAGACCAATAGTGATATCACAATCACAAGTTAGCACAAATGATTCTGAAGCAGGTCCTAGCAATACTCAACAAGCACCCGTAGTCGAACTAGAGGTGAATAACACTGCACCCACTTTTGGTTAATTAGATGATTCTTATTCAGATAGCGACCTAAAATATGATAATGGAGGATCTAGTTCCGAGGAAGGTTCAGAGTATTTTACAAGTTTGCTTAATTAATCTGCGGGTCCTAGTAATTAGAATGAAGCTTCAACAAGTAATCAGGTTGCTAAACAGAACATAACAAATCTAGAGAATGAAGTGAGTCTTTTTAATGAGGTGATGCCGAGGATGTTGTCATACCACCCTTCAGACAAACATTATTGGAAAGTTGCAAGTTGGGGTAAAAATGAGAAATCAGATCAATAAGGACCTAAGTTTTTTTATACTAAAATGGCACCTATTCAAGAAAAATTCTTATATAGTTTTTTTATTTCATAGGTTGAGCCTAAAACGTACAAAGAAGCGCTTACTAAAAAAAGCTAGGTAAACGCAATGTAGGAAGAGCTACAACAATTTGATAAAGTTGGACTCTGGAAGCTTGTAGATCTACATGATAATCACAAGTCAATCAGTACTAGGTGGGTCTTCAAGTGTAAGAGAGACGACAGAGGTGTTATCGTATGCAATAAAGCTCGACTGGTTACCATGGTTTTCATCAGTGTGACATTTGTACATTTTTAGTCATTGAAAAATGCTAGAATATTTTCGTATTTAATAAAATCTTGTGTTTTATTTGCGAGAATGTATATTTATCAATCATTATACAATCTCAGACATTTTTATTCAATAAAATCTTGCATTTTATTGGTAAAAATACAAAAATATCAATCATTGCACAAATTCAGTCATTTTCGTGTACGATAAAGTTTTATACTTTATTTACTAAACGTGTAAATGTACAATCAAACGAACCGACATCCAAGACATTTCCGGACAAAATCCATGTTACACATGCCTTAACACCTTTATATAACCTAAATATTAGGTTAAGAGGGGTTAAAATGATAAAACTCGACAATACAAATCTATGGGCCAAAATTGTCAAAAAAAAAGTTTGCTTCATCATCAAGTTTGTCCAACTATCTCCAACGTTTGACACCTTGCACTCATTTTGGGGTTAACACATAGTAGGACACTAATCCACACTTGGCAACATTTTTCATCACCAACTTGATCCTAAAACACTATACATACCCTTTGATTCATCCCTTTTTTTCACACCACTTCAAAACACTTCAAAGCAAAGTGTGAAGTTCTTCTTTCTATCCTTTTTAGAGCTTGTTTCAAGCCTTTGGAAGCCTCCTATCTTGAGTTCTAAAAGTGTTCTTTAACACAAGTAAGTACTCTTCCTAGTTCTTTCATTATTTTAGCTATTTTGAGCTAAAAGTAAAACAGTTAGGCTTCCTGTTTAACTTTCGGTTCTGACCATTTTGGTGAAGTCAAAGTTCAAATTGAACTTTGCAACGTAATCATAATCACAAATGTATTAATCCCTTATGATTGCACCTTCTGATTACCACGTTTAGTAGGCGAGACGACGAGTCAAAGTTTTACGAGTTAAAAGTAAAAAAATGTATAAAAATGCATTTTACGACGAAAACCTTTTTGGGTATTAAAACTTAAGGTTTTGACACCATATCAGTTTTATAACATTATTAGACATGTTCAAACATGTCTAACTCTTCATTTCTAGTTTAGTGCTTATTTCTTAGTCGTAAGTCGAGCGGTTTTATGACCATAGTAATTTAGGGAATAACACTCTGAGGTTATACCTTATAGTCATATAGTTTGGTTAGTTATATGATGAATCAATTTTATGTACTTTTAAAATGTCGAAAACACATTTTTTGGAGCATAAAATGATTTTAAACATTTAAGACCATGGTTTTGACATCTAAAATGATATTATAACATAATCAAACTTGTTTTGACATATAAGACTCATCTTAGGACTTATTTAACCATCCAAACCCCTAGTTACACTTGCGACCCTTTAAAGTGGCATAAACCATTTTAACAAGTCGTAACAGGTCAAAGCACTTAGAAACTCTTCCAAGTTAGAATGTGTTGATGCACTTTATGTCCGTCATTGTGCGAATAGGCTAGAAAGAGTGTGTTTTGAATATTGTATAGATTAGATACGAACTCACGATCCAAGTGTGAACGAGAACTGGCTTGTACGAGTGAAAATGTCACTCGTACGAGTGACAGTGTGCCTCGTACGAGTGAGCTTATGTGGTTCGTACGAGTGACATCTTGTCACTCGTACAAGAAACCATTCGCACGAGCTGCTCATGTCTATATATATGTGTTGTATGTTCATTGTTTTTATATTTTGGAAGTTCCCTAAGGGGAAACGCTAGCGGATTCTCTCCAGGAATTCCGCCAACCAGACAAGATGTATACTCTTTCAGTATGAATGAATGAATGCTTCTGCTAATTCTGTTCCTACTCCCTTCTTAATAACGTTCTACTGAATCAGTACTATCATACGCCTAAGCATTTCTGGAGATCTATATTGCCTCGTCCTGACAGATGATTTTTCAAGATTCTCATGGGTTTTCTTTCTAGAGAGTAAAGATGAAACATTTGAAAGTATTATGATTCTCATCAGGAAGCTCAAAAACTTGTATCACTTGCCTATCAAGAGAATCCGCAGTGACAATGGTACCAAGTTCAAGAACAAGAGGATGCTCGAATTCGGCAATGAAAAGGGGATTCTTCACTAATTCAGTGCTCCCTATACTCCTCAACCAATGGAGTAGCTGAACGTAAGAATCACACACTGATCGAGACTGCCAGAACCATGCTCGCTAATTCAAACTTCCAATTAGTTTTTGGAGCGAAGCCGTCGCATCTACGTGTTACACCCTCAGTCGTGTGTTGAATATCAAGCCTCACAACAAGACCTGTTTTGAGCTGCTAAACCATCGAAAGCCAAACCTCGCGTTTTTGGAGCCTTTTGGATCGCCGTGTACCGTTCTGGACCCGAATGGCAAATTTGGAGCCAAAGCGAGTCTTCTTGCGAGTCTGAACCAGGTTATTCTTGCACAGCATGTTGATTGTCAACGATATACTACGCCAACGCAGAAACCTGGGATCCATGGCTGTTCAACTACAAAGGTTTGTGGAACTCATTTGACCTACCAGAAGTACCATCAGAAGAAGAACTTGTTACGCTCTTTCAACAACATCAAATCTCCAATCAAGAGCTAGTTTCTAGATCGTTGGTGATTTCCACGTCACTTCCTGTCTCTAACACTTCTGATGTAGGTCCGATCAACAATCTGCAGGAATCAGTATCTGTACCAACTTGAACACTGTTGAATCATCTACCCATCAACTGATTAATGCCGACTCTGATCGTGAACCAACTTTTGATGATGGGGGATTTAGTTCCGATGAAGGATCTGAGCATATTGAAAGCTTTCTTAATGCTCAAGCTGATCAATCCAGTGTAAGAAATAAAGCTACATCGTCTGAACCAGTTGCGGATGAAGTGATAACGAATTTGCAAAGTCAAGTAGATGTTCCGACTGAAGTAATGCCAATGTCACTATCTTACCATCCATCAGAGATTATCATCGGCAGCTTACAAACCGGAGTGAAAACTCGCAATCAGATCAACAAGGATCTAAGTTGCTTTTATACCAGTATTGCTCCATTACAAGTCAGACTTTCTTACAATTGTTTTGTTTCACAGGTTGAACCAGGAAATTGGAGGGGCGTGTTGGAAGAAGAAAGCTGGGTGGACGCAATGCATGAATAGTTGCTTCTATTCTAGAAACTAGGTATCTGGAAGCTTGTTGACCTACCGGGTCATCATAAAAAGATCAATACTCGATGGGTCTTCAAGTGCAAGCGAGATGATAGAGATATTGTGGTTAGAAACAAAGCTCGGCTCGTGGTCCAGGGCTTTCACCCGCAGGAAGGGATAGATTACACTGAAGTCTACGCCCTAGTCGCTCGTCTTAAAGCTATTCGCATGTTCTTGGCCTTTGCTTCTTGGAAAGGTTTTAAGGAGTATCAATTGGATGTCAAATCTGCTTTCCTTTACGGTAAAGTCAAAGAGGAGGTGTATGTCGGCCAACCACCAGGGTTTGTCGATCCTATACATAAGGATAAAGTCTATCTTCTCAACAAGGCGTTATATGGTCTACACCAAGCCCCAAGAGCTTGCTATGAAATGCTTTGAAGACATCTTCTTAACAACGGCTTTCTCAGAGGAACTATAGACTGTACCCTCTTTAGAAAGGAAGTAGATGGACATCTGATTTTTGTACAAATATATGTGGATGATATTATCTTTGGATCGACAAATGATAAGCTGTGCAAAGACTTCGAAGAAATCATGAAGAAGAATTTCGAAATGAGTGCTATGGGGGGGATGAAGTTCTTTTTAGGACTTCAGGTTGAGCAATTGCCTGATGGTATCTTCATTCATCAGACGAAGTATGTTCATGACGTGTTAGAAAAATTTGATATGACAGGAGCTGCACCAGCATCAACTCCATTAGCACCAAATCACGGCATTTGTCCAGACGCTCATGGAGTCAAATTCGATGAAACATTATATCGCTCCATGATTGGATCCTTGATGTATCTTAGAGCTTCGAGACCTGATGTCATGTATCCAACATGCCTATGCGCCCGATATCAGTCTAATCCTAGAGATTTGCACTTGTTAGCCGTAAAACGAATCATGCGATACTTGAAGGATGTCCAAGCACTAGATTTTGGTATCCTAGATATGACGACTTCAACCTTGCGGGTTACTCAGCACCTGATTTCGGCTGCTGCAAGCTTAATGCCAAATCTACTACGGCTGGTTGCTAGTTCTTCGGAACTCGTTTGGTAACATGGCAATGCAAGAAATAGACCGCGGTCGCTCTCTCTACATGTGAAGTTGAATACGTTTCAGCATCCAGTTGTTGTTCTTAGATACTCTGGATACAACAGCATATGAGAGACTACGGACTGCAATTTCTTGATATGCCAATTATGTGGATAACAAGGCGGCTATTGATATCACCAAAAATCATGTTCAACACTCTCGCACTAAACATATAGAAGTTCGACACCACTTTATTCGTGATTGCTACGAGAAAAAGTTTGTTAGAATTGAAAAAATCCACACTGATGACCAAAAAGCAGATTTTACACCAAAGCTTTTGATAGATCAAGATTTAAAAATCTTTTGAAGTTAAATGGTTTAAAAAATCTGACATAAGGGGATACACTTGAGGTTGAATTTGAGGATAACGAGGACTTGACATGATTTTTATCGGTATGACTTGTCTTCTGTAAATATCTTTTCATCAAAAAACTAAAAATAAAAAATATGTTTTTGATTTTAGGGGGAGAAAAGTTGTGGAAAATTCAAAAACATTAAAAAGTCAAAAAGAGTTTTTGTGAAAAAGGGGTAATCATATTACATCAGTTGACAATCACAGTATGCTAAAGATATGGAATGTTTAAACAAGTAATTAAACAGGTCTTACTAAGGATGTGCCAATAGGCTTCACTCATTCAGTAAATTGTTCTTCAAGATAGAAACTTAAAAGAAAAACTGAGTAACTTGTTGGTCGACATCTCTCGGATATATGGACTTAGTACTCCGAAATTTCGTTTGAGAGAATACCAGATTCTGCGATACTAGGTCTTTATATTTAATCGAGATCTGAGGTATTATCCGAGTTCTTCTGATTTTGCGTCAGAATTGACCTAGAACTTGCATAATACTTTACGCAATTCACCCCTTTACAGATATCAGTTAGATATACTCACCTGTGAAATGAAATTTTGGGAATCTCGGTACGGGAGTATATTCTGAGATGGGAAACACAGTTACTTCATGTTCCTTAATATTACCTAACATATCTTGAAACAATTGAGAAATGTGTAGAGGTTTAAGTGGATAAGTATATTGGCAATCTAGGTAAATCTGTTTAAGAACTTAAAGTTACTCCCAAGATCAACGGTACTTGTGATTTGTCTAAATACTTGATATGATCTTCTAAACACAAAACTCACAAAAATATGTTTGTAAATACATCTTTACTTATTCTTTTTTTTTTCAGAAAAATCCCAAAAAGATTTTCAGCTTATTTTTAGCATTCTATCTTAGATTTTAGTCTACCGATGATGAGAATACTGTTAGTCAAGTCAAAGCGACAGTTGCTGGAGGAAAGCTGAAGAGCATGGGCTGGGAGCTAATCAGAAAAGAAAAGTTCCTAAAACGTCAACAAAGTTCATTAATTTGAAACTTCAAATTTTAGAACAAATCTGTTTTGGTCAAACAAATGGTCAACCAAGGTCATTACATTGGACTTGGTAGGCAAATCGGATAACAAGGGTCATTAACTTGGACTTGGTTATCTGAGTGGGTTATAAAAACAGATAAAATTTCACAAAAACTCAAAAATATAAACAAAGTGCATAGAACTGACTCATACGAGTGACACACTGGCTCGTACGAGTGACAAAAGTCTTCATTTGCACGAATCATCGCTCGTACGAGTGAACTTGAATGAGTATAAAAGGGTTGCTCTTCGCACGAGTCAGACTATTGACTCTGTGCGACCGAGAGCTTAGTCTGTGCGAATCAGTTCTTATTACTCATTTTCTTGATCTACGTTACGTATCTATATTTCGGGAGGTTGATTTGAACACCTCTTTCAATGGGCAAGGTACTAATGCTTGTTTTGAGCCGTTATTATGCCAAAATTCGACCAAAAGGACATAAAGCATAGATTTAGGATAATCGGACCAATAAAATATAAAATTGAACTGAAAATTGTTAATATCAGCCCTGTTAACCTATAAATCAACCTTCAATTTGTTAAAATCTACACGTTTTAAGTTCGGTTTGATAAGGTGTTATTTCATGTGATTTGCAACTTGTACGAATCATCACTCGTACGAGCAAGGATTTTAAATGTCTGTTTATCATATTCATTCGTACGGGTGATTGTTAGTACGAGTAGGACCTTAAACGTTTATATCTTGATGGCTCGTACGAAGCATCACTCTTACGAGGAAGTCTGCTCAAAATCCTTAATTTTTGTTATGTATGATTTTTTATTCGTACGAAGTAGTGACTCGTACGAGGTGGGGTTTTGACTCAGACTTAATTCATTATCTAAGTATATGACTCATACGAATGGTGACTCATACGAGTGATAAGAGTTGAAATTTTGAAAAAAAAATTTAAGTGTTTGAAATGTTTGTGCTTGCAGATCAAGAAGTCTTCATATTCATCATTTCACAACATTTGTTGTCTTCTAGACGAGACTATTCCTGAAATCGCAGCATATAGAGAAGTTATAGATTTTTTAAGCCGACTTCCTATTACCAAGGCGCTCACTGACCGTCACACGGCTTATCGCTCTCCTGTCGAATATTTCGGGAATGCCGTTGAATTCAATGAAGAAGAGAATGTGATTTTGTCTGCAGTAGGGATTGATAATGAAGATATTCAAGTCAAAATCACTAAAGACTTGATCCGAATGGTGTTAGGGTTTAAAGATCACGAAGAAGACCCAACTGGTTTCTCAGAATATATGGTTAAAGGGTGCTTCTATCGAATGGGTTATGCAGGTTTTGTTAACGCAGCTCCTTTTAAGAAGGCAAATTCGAGTTCTTCGTTTCGTTATATTGCACATTGTGTTATTCAAACCCTCAGTCATAGAAAGGGCGACTTTGATGATTTGATTGATTATCATATGTGCATGATTACAACCCCTATTCTGAACTTTCCCTACAATTTCTCAAGACTGATCTTCTCACAAATGGTCCAAAATATACAACGCGAGAAGATTCTGTAGTATCCGCGTTTTGTTTAGATGTTGCTCTATCACTTACATCCGAATTTAAAGAAGAAGAAAGACGATGTTTTAAAGCTTGAACATATGGATGTGTTAACTATGAAGAAGATGAATCTGCATCTTAAAGCCTTCACAAATGCCAAGCCTGTCTTCGGGGCTATTATTGACCAAGATTATGTCCCACCGCCAAAGGGGAAGTGGAGAAAAGATGATAGTGGAGACAAAGATGAGGAGTTAGAATCGTTAGATGGTTTTGTTGCGAAGAGAAGCATGTGGTTCTTTAAAGAAGATAAGAAGGGGGTAAGGGTTCAAAGCGAAAGCAAACGTCCACATCTACCTCCAGTGCCCCTAAAAAGAAGCAACGTGCATCTAACAGCACGAGGTTGGTGGACGAGTCGGAGTCGGAAGAAAATGTTGAATCTTTGGCTGCTTATATCGAAAGGGAAGCATTTGGGGTACAAGAAGGAATAGTTGAAGAGGCATCCTCATCTAGCACTGATCAAGAGGATAGGAATGCCGGAGATAGAGAAAGAGCTAAAGAAAGAGAACTTGAACATTTGGTTGAACTTCAACGTAAAGTAGAAGAGAAGAAATGTAAAGCGTCAGGGGAAGATGATACGACTTATGTACCTTCGGGTTCCAATAGTGACACTCCTGTTCGCAAATCTTCAAAGAGATCTTCTAAACGTCTTAAGAGGCCAGTTGTTAGAAGCATAGATTCTCCGAAAGATAAATCTAAGAGAGAAGTGAAGAAAAGGTTAATGGAGCAGTGAATGTTGAACCGGCTTCACAACCACCACCATCACTACCTCCTCAACCAACTACACAACCACCACCATCTCCACCACCACAACCAACACCACAACCTAAACCTCAAGCTCAACCTTCTCAATCTCAACCCCAGTTCTTCACAAGAACCAGACTTGAAGATCAATTTGACTTCGATTTTGGTGATATACCAGGGGGAGAAGAATTTTCTATAGATATGTTCAATGACACACGTATTGAAGAGTTGGAAAACCAAGTTATGTTGAATAGTGTAAAGATTGCTGAACTCCAAGAACAAATTAAAGGGTTGAAAGAAGAAAACCAGCATCTTGAGGCTATCTTGGCCAATATCGTGTTAGAGAACGAAAGACTGAGGAATAGAATGACAGAGTATAATGAAGAACGCCTCAGCAATCAACGAAGAATGAGCTTATTCAAGAAGATTCTAAGGAAGAAACTTGGAATTAACTTAGCTGCAGAAATAGATGAGATTTAAAGAGCAGAGGCTAGAGAAAGGGTTGCTGAGCGAGAACGCATTGCAAAAGAGTTACTTGATTCTCAGGGGAAAGGTAAAGCGAAGGTTGGTGAAGAACCTATGATTGATATAACTGAGCCAGAAGCTGAATCTGTGCCAGTGTCTTCTGAAGTGGTAGTGTGTGCAAACACGAGGAAGTTTTTTTTTATTGGAAAGCCAAAGGATGTTGACATTGACATGACGAATCTTTCAGCTAAACATCGAGAATGGCTCAATAGAGAAAGATGGAAAAATAAATTGAAGCGGAGGTAGATGAATTTGTTGAGAATCCATAGATGGAAAATGAAGACTTGGACGATATCGATGATGTATTTTCTGATAAGTCTGTTGATGATAATGATGGTGGTGATGATGACAATTTGGGTGGGTCGGGTATCCTTGTAACGGATTCAGGTGTGAATGAAGATGTTGATTTATCTGTGTACTTGGATGATTCTGCAAATCAAGTGGAAGAAGGTAAAGATCAGGGAAAGTATGAGAGCTCTAAGGATTCTAAGGTAGGAATCCTCACAGTGACTGATATGTCATCTGTTCTGTCATGCTCAAACCAACGATATTATATTTGGAGCATGATGTTGAAGAGGGAGAGTTTATCCACAATTACACAAAAGAAGAAATAGCAAATATGTTGGGGGTGGATGAAGAAACATTTGAGTTTGATTTCGAAGAGGAGCTAAACAACATCAGTGCTTTCGAGCATGTGGATTATGTCTTCGAACATGTATCGGATGCTCATGATTATGATAAATTTGTCGTGGAGGATGATTCTAATGACAATGGTACTAATATTGCCGATGAGGGTACAAATGACTCCCCAACTTTCAGTGAATTGTTTGCAGCCGAGAATGATGATCTTCTAAAGCGTAAAGTTGTAGAGGCTGTCAAACAGGGAAAGGTTCCTCAACAATTGTCTGCAGAAGAAATTGCTGAAATGAGGAAGCGTTGGTTTAAGGAAGTACCAGCTGGACATAAATTCAAACGTCCCTTAGCATTCTTTACGCGTGATTCAAACATTTCTTCGGGGGATATTATAAGCTAGGGATAGATCGAAGAGCTAAATGTTTATGAGATTAAAAGGGAGTATGGGATGCAGTACTTTTGATACTTAAGTGACATAAAGACCCTGTCGTTCTGGGATATCAAAGAGCATGTTCAAACCAGATGATTAATTTGAAGATGAAATTTCATGACCAGCGGCTGTGGAAATTGATAAAGCTTGAGGCTACACATGGTTTTATTCACTGTAAGCCACATATCCCTAAAAGAATCACGAAGATTGATCCAGTAACGGAAGAAAAGGATGTTACATTGATTATAAGGAGTCCACGAGTGATGAAGAATATGCCTCTAATCAAGATGGAACAAGATTTCTTCAAGATCTTCAAATGGTGGCACTACGATTCAAGTACAGGTGAAGCCGTTATTTGTGTCCAACCAGATGATGATTCATGGAAGATTACCGAGGAATTATCCAAAGCCGTCATAGCACACAAATGGATATATGGTGTATGGCGTGGCATTCGAGTACTAGACCCTATGTGGCTAGTCAATTGTTCGAAGAAGGATATTTAATGCTTGTTTTATATCAAGATTAGTTTCGAAGAGAAAGACAAAGAGCATGCTCTCAAGTTCCAGAAGATTGTTAATGTCTGTTTTGCTAATGATATACACTCAGGAACAGCATGGAACACTTCATGGAGGAAGCTGGAAGAGTTAAAGAAAAAAAGAAAGAGAAGAATGATGGAAGAATTGCTGAGCGAACGCGAATTGCTTCGCTAACGAGCTTTCGTTTGGCAACACATGTAATCGGCCTCCTCCTATAGACCAAACACCGATATCTTCTGAGGAGCGTCGCAGGCCACCGAAACATTTCTTTGGTCATTAATTGTCAGATCTCTGAAGATTTTTTGAAGACTATCCAAGGTTGCGGCAACACTCAAGGGGGAGTTTGTTGGTGCATAATGTCTATTGCCTACTTCTAGGATATGTCGGTTATGTATATAGGTCTTAGAATGTCGAATATTGTTTGTTTATATATGTTTATGTGTTTTGTACATGGCTCGTAGGAGTAAGCTTAGGGGCTCGTACGAGTGACACCCTGTCACTCGTACGAGGCACCACTCGCACAAGTCAAACACACACACTCCTCCTGTGCGACTCATGTTGACCTATAAATAGAGGAGCTTGAGTGTTGTGTTAGATCTGTTGGTGTGTGACTATGGCAAAACCCTGTTAAACTATTTACTCATTCTGTAACTGTTCACGTTTATCAATATAAATCAAGTCGTTTAAGCAATATATCTTTCTTGTTTGTTTGTCCAACTCGCTAACAATGAAATCCTCCTCGGTTAGCTAAGTCAAATCAGTCTGATGCTCATAAGAGGAGGGTTGATCCCCTATCACAAAATGTAAGGTACTATAGCATATCGAGTCCCGACACTCGCTTTGTTTATAATACCTCATTCTATCCAATCCTCCGATTAAAGTCTCGACACAGTAACATAGTATTCTGATACATTAGGACACACTTGAACTCTTCAATCCTTGAGCTTTGTTTGGCGCTGAGGGCGTGCTGGCTGCCAAAGCGGACAATATCATGGTGCGATTACGCTGGGCTGTTACATATGGTATAAGAGCAAGGGCCGGATCGGTGGTGTCAGGTCCTGCAAGGACATTGGACCCTTTAAGGGGGGTGGATTGTGATCTCCCACATCGGTTGTGAAGGGGAACGAAGTCTTCCTTATAAGGGGCTTGATACCTTCACCATCATGACGCGTTTTAAAACCGTGAGGGGCCGGCGCTGAGGGCGTGCTGGCTGTCAAAGCGGACAATATCATGGTGCAGTTACGCTGGGCTGTTACCCAATCACAATACCCAACCCATTTACTCCATATCAAAAGGTTACAAGCTCGGCTTAAAACCATTCCAAACCATACAACCAACACGTCCATTCGCGTACGATACCTATGATTAAACGTTACAGAAAAACTTTCCCAAAAGTCTTCCTCGACATTTTTCTCACATTCCAAATTAACCCCTAACAAAGAATATAAGCTTCTACGGAGTCATACCTTTGCGTACGTGACATCCTTGGCACGTCTATTTTACTCTGAACTCTTGACACAAAATGTGAGTAGAATCTTGTTCCACCCATAACTTAACCATACGACTTCCGTTTCATGTGTTCTACCTATCCACGCGATTGTCTCGACATGCCTGACATCTAAAAATTATGGTGCCATCCGCCGACACCGCCACTTCTACCAGAACATAGATCTGACTCTTCGTTCTTTCGATTTTGCGCGTCAATATTCAAGTAGACCAGAACCGACCCAAACGAACTTGGATTTAGGCAAATAATATGTCCATGTGTTCGTGTCAGCGAACCGCATCATCTCGACCTATCTCCATCACCGGAAACCACCACTATAGTCGGTGTAAAACGAAACAGTGGCTGGAAGTCATAGTTTTGCACGATTGTCATCGCCCAGCTCGAAACCTTATCATTCGAATTCCGTTACAGACAAACGAGATATCCACGTGAGCTTGACGTAACGCACTTTCATACTGTATTATTGCCGTTGCAAGCTGCTATTGGAGCTACAGCTGGTGACCAGAATAGTTGTCGGAATTCTTCGGTTATTTGCTGGATTCTTTGTTTTCCACTTAATTCCTCGCCTGAGGATAATCAACCTCCCGTTCCTTTGATCCACAACCGAAATAGCATAACCTAACAGCCACATCACAATCCCCATCGATCACAAGGCTACCACCATTACTCGGTTATGGAGTTAGTTCTTAGTATAACTTGATTTACATCTTAGCATACCCAACTCAGCAAATGGATGTCTCCTAATGATGCGGTGGTCTTAGGGACATTGGAAGACGGAGATGCGGATAAGTCAACCCATAGATGAACATGATGATTTAGACATTTACCTTACCCCCTTATGTTGTATGAGTCGTTATTCCATGAGAGTTTTTCTTTTTATGCGAATCTCTTCACTAGCATGTGCATTGGGCGATGCTTACCGTCTAATGCGACATATAGTTACTATTATCAACTTGGACAAATCTATCTTTCCTTTATTGTGGTGACACTACATCTTCGCTTCTCCATGTAGAAACTCTAATAAGATTTCGCTCTAGCTTAGAGAATTTGGTAAGCTCGACTTTCGATCCTTGGTGATCACCCATTGAACCCTGAAGATGGTGATGTGTTGTTGATACGACCATACCATTTTGAACATGTTTTCGCGTCCTCGCATTGAAACCTCTTGACAACATACGTGCTATTTCTAATTCATCCGCACATCATAATTCAACCCTTTCGAGTTTGGTTGCTTACCGGCTTGACAAATCGTAAATTCTTTTATGTTCATGGGTCATAGCGAATATATCTTTACTCGCACACGGGCAAGCACGAATACCATAATGGACGTTTACAAACTCAGAACAACCATTTTTCTTTGGTTAACTCTTGTTATGTCAACACCATTGACGTAACATTTTTATTGACGAATAACATTCTTTATTACTATTTTATATCACTTGCATACGACCAACTACATTCTCGACATCGGATAAATCCTTACTACTGATCCTAAAACATTTATGTATTGCATCAAGTTGAACACATCGAATATGGCCACACTTTATTATTTTCTTCGCGTTTTATCCTGTTGCGCATAAATGAATACATAGTTCTTATCTAAGCCGGTCATACCCAAATTGTCTCTTGGTTAAATCACTCTCTACAAACGTTACTCGGCGAGCAACGAGCAATACTTAAGTTCATCAAGTGTAGGAGCACAAAGTAAATTTTCTATTTCCATGAGGTATGTCGAGGTCAACAACTTTTCCATGTGAAAGTACCTTACTTATGTATACCTTCGTCTTCATCGACCTCTTTATTTCTGTACTCATTTCCTCTTAGACCAGGAGATGGTCATCTCGTCTACTGCAACAAACTACAACCATAATACCATGATTGATACCTACCATAAATCTCATTTCCCTCTGCATTATTGCGACAAGACGCTACCATTCTGAGCTAAAGGGGCATCATGCCTGACTAGAGCTAGACAATGTGACTATCAAGAACTGCTATCCACTCCCACGCATTGATGATCTATTCGACCAGCTGCAAGGGTCGAGCTATTATTCAAAGATCGATCTGAGATCAGGCTACCATCAGTTGAGAGTCCGAGATGAAGACATCTCTAAAACAACATTCAGGACTCGATACAGCCATTACGAGTTCCTTGTTATGCCTTTTGGGCTAACAAATGCATCAACGGTTTTTATGGATCTTATGAACCGGGTGTACAAGCTCTACCCTGACAAGTTCATTATTGTTTCTATTGACGATATCATAATCTACTCTAGAAGCCAGGAGGAACACAAGCGAGATCTGCGCCTTATTTTGAAACTCTTACGGAATGAACAACTTTATGCTAAATTCTCGAAATACGACTTTTGGCTTCATGAAGTCCATTTCCTTGGTCATGTGGTTAATGAAGCTGGGATTCACGTTGATCCAGCCAAGATTGACTCTATCAAGAATTGGCTTGCACCTAAAACTCTAACTGAAATCCGTCAATTCCTTTGTCTGGCAGGTTACTACCGTAGATTCAGCGAGGGATTCTCCAAGATTGCCCAACCCCTCACTACCCTAACACAATAGGGTACCACTTCAAGTGGGTGATATGGTTTTGTTGAAAGTCTTCTCATGGAAAGGTGTGAATCACATTAGGTTGCGAAGAAAATTATATCTGCAGTGCGTTGGACCGTTCATAATCGTAAAAAAATAGGCTCGATGGCCTATAGACTGGATCTACCCGAGGAATTCAGTGGGGTCCACAATGTTTTCCACGTTTCAAAAAAAATGTTTGGCGGATGAAGCACAAGTCATTCCATTGAACGAGATCCAAGTTGACAAACAGCTACAGTTCATTGAAGAACCAATCGAAATAATGGACTAGGAGGTCAACACTCAGAGACACGGCAAGATACCAATTGTTAAGGTTCGTTGGAACTCTAAGCGTGGACCAGAGTTCACGGGGGAAAGAGAGGACCAGATGAAAGACAACTACCCTCACCTCTTTACAACCGAAGCACAGGTTGCAGATAGCACAAACTACATTTCGGGACGAAATTCTTCCAACAGGGGATGATGTGCTGCCTGGGAAAAATCTCAATCAAACTTAGCGACACAATTCATGCTTACTCAATTTTCGGGACAAAAATTCTTTCGGATAATGTGACATCCCGTACTTCTAGGTTAACGTTGTTAACCCTGTCTATTAATTACAATTTATAATCGCACAAGTTAGTAACACACGAACAAACATATGGATTTAATTTCATTAACTTAGCATAACGAAGTCCCTGTGTGTCATTTTATAAAGTCATGTTGATAACTTCTTGTCCAAGTTTGAGAATTGGAAAACTTGGAGGACCTTTTGTTCATTTGCTAAAGTTTTGTTTAAAAAAATATATAATAAAGCCAAACCCAACCCTAGATCATCCCCATTCCCCAGACATCGACCTCTCTCCCTTTCTCACTACTCTCTCTCTAGAAAATTCAAGAAGAAGCAAGGAAAACTCATTCTTTTCGGGTTCTTAATCTTCATCTCTATCACTCTAGGTAATCCCTCTAAAACACACTCATAACTTGTTCTTCATGGCTGCATTTTGATTGATTTCTTGTGATACTTGATGTATGATAACATCGATTTATGTGTTAGGGTTTACCAGAATCATGTATTTTAATGTGTTGATGATGATACTTGTTAGTTAGTAACTCTATGATCATATATGCATGCTAGGGTTTTGATTATGTTTGATGTTGATGATGAAACTTGACGCTAAATTCGTGTATGTGTTGTTGGGGTTTTGATTGCTAAAAATAGGGTTTATAGTGTCATAAACATGTTATAATTGAAAGCTGAATCCAAACAGAACCAGATCAGAATTTACAGCCAACTTGTATTGGTTGTAACGTGGGAAAAAATGAACAAAAATGTTGTTTCTTGAGTCTAATATGAGATTCCAGGAAAAACCTTTCAAACCCCACTGGAATGGCATTTTTTCAATGAAAAATGAATGTTTTATGAATTTTTCCGTATTGAAGGTTCGGGCTGCGTTTTCTTACAGAATTTGCAGCCCATTACAAATGTCATAACTCAATATAGGAATTGATTTATGATCTCAAATTTTTACTGTAGGAAGTTCCAGGAGGTCATGAAAATCTCCAACTGGAATTTCGTAAAAATAATAAACAAGGTTTTTTAAATGATTTTTGGCGTAAACTGTCATCAGAAAGTTGTAGATAAGACCTAGGTGTAGAGAATGATTTTTAGTGATTTGTATGTAAAGATTTAGGTTATGAGAAAATACACATGTATTCGAGGGCTAAATGACACGTTGTGTTAAATATCATAATTTTATGAGTTCGTTTAGTATTTTAAATAAATTATGAAAAATTGCCTAGAAGCTGAAAGTAGTTGTGAACGTTTTAAATATGCTTATATGTTGCACCAAAGTGTTATATGTTATTAGAGACGTTAACGGGTGTCTATGAATGCGTTATATGGAATTAGACGATCATATGCCCAAACTTACCTAAACGAGTAATTGTATGACAACGTGATTTTGTGACTATTTGTTAGACTACGTGTAGGATTCATAAATTAAATTAATTGAAACGGTAAACATATCAGGAGGAGATTGACTTTCCTTATTACCTTTCAAGTTTACTACCGAGCAACCTAAGGTGAGTTCACAACTATTTTCTAAAAGCATGTGTCCCTTGTTTGGGACAAGACTTTTTACGGTATCCCTGGTTTGGGCTACGCGCGTGTCCCTTGTGTGGACCACTGAAACATGCTATCCACTGGAGGTGGATAGTACACTTAGACTAAATGAAAACTCTATCATGAAAGTCCCTACATTTTACCGATTAGATTGTCGGGTGGGCATACGCGGGGTATTAGTTGATAGCGCTATTAGGTTTGACAAACCTCACACCGTGCTGGAGGCCGGCGTGAACTTCTAACCTTCACTCTTGCTTTCATATTGATAGACATTATTGAGGGCACAAACGAAACGTCAGCATTCGGTACACAGTTTAGTCATATGATGAGGGTTAGCTACCCGAGTCATACTTAAATTAAAACGTTATAAACTTTACTTTTACTAAACTCAAATTTTGTGAATTCGCCAACTTAATTGTTGACACGTAGTTGCATGCTTTGTAGGTAAATAGGTACAGCTTTGGACGGGCATTGCAATCGGCTGGAGTGGGTGGTTCATTTAAACGAAATGTTTTGACAATTTACTTAACTTGAAGTTTTAAGTTCCTGTTGGTTTTAAGTTTCTTTTCCGCCGCAACACAAACTGTCTTTTGAACAAATTTAGACCTTATTACTAAACATGTTGATAGTGATACTTTTATTATTTTAAATGGTTGGTTCAACATGATTAGTGGCTAGATCCTGGTCGGTCACACGCCTCGCAGGAAAATCCCGCATGTGGAATTTGATGGATTGACATTTGAACAGGACATTTACACAATCTCAGGTGAGTACATAGCCCCCTCTTTTATGTTTTCAAATGTTTTGGGGTGATTCATATGAGCATATCACTACTTTTTTATTTTCATGACATTATACATGTTTTGCTTATCTAGTACATATAGTACATGATTTCAAAGACATTTTGCGTCATGTGTTGACTTAGCATACCTAGTACATGATTTCATAGACATTTTTGTTTTGTATGTTGACTTAGCATACCTAGTACATGATTTCAAAGACATTTTGCTTCATATGTTGACTTAGCATACCGAGTACATGATTTCAAAGATATTTTTGCTTGGTATATTAACTTAGTATGATAAGTACATGATTTCAAAACATTTTCATGACATGCTTACATTGTTCAAGAAATATTGGTGCGTTGAATATATAATGATAAATTCATTAACAACGATCACGCCGACCGGTAGTATGTAATGGTACCACAGGATTGACAATTCCGTTCCTGCTTCCTAGGTTTGTTTGGAAGTGGTTTTAGGGAATGACAAAATCCGATGAACATTTGATAAACCTCTATCTTTATAAGGGTTTATCCGACAGTCAACAAGGCTTGAATGTATTTGCTAACAATATATATATATGTGTCTACACATTAAAAACAATTGATTTACAAGACAAGAGTTTTTGTTTAAACAAAACATTTGTTTATTCAAAACACCTCTTTTATACAAGACATTTTGACAAGACAAGACATTTTGGTTATTTTATATAAGACATTTATTTATGGTTTAAACAAGACTTTTTTTTGCCATACAAGACATTGTTTATACATAGACATTTGTTTATAAATAACATTTTGTTTATACAAGACATTTATTTATACATAGACATTTGTTTATAAAAGACATTTGGTTTATACATGGCATTGGTTTATACATGACATTGGTTTAAACAAGACATCTCAATTGTTGGCTCATGGTAAGTGATTTAAATGACGAGATGTGTGTAATATGATAAAAGCATGGTGAAAACGCCGCAGGAACTTCCAATATATAAGTGCTTTCATTATATTACACAACGTTGCGTAATCTAAACCACTTCAAACAAAATACAAGATATGATATATTTTATACAAGGCACGAGTTATTTTGGTTATTAAGTTAACCATGCATTATTTCTTTTAAATCATTTGATTTTCATATTATTTCATCAAAGAAACATTTTTGTAAAGGATCATGGCTACTTTGTAATAGTTGAACATTTCTTTTAACTTTCAAAGCCATGAATCTTCGTCACAAAACCTATGTTACGCACATGCATTTTTATGCTGACGTTTTACTTTCACATATGTTCAAGGAGCTAAATGTTTGACTCCGAGCATGTTTCACATATGGCGGACTTGGGCCTTAGTGACCTTAAAATTTGCAGGACAATTGTTATGTTTTTTATTTCATTCTCCCAAGACATTTTAAACAATTAAATTCAATAATACAAAACTTTATGTACCATCTGTTGTGAAACAATAGTTCTGTGACATGACTCCCCGACGTTTCCGCCGTGGTTTGTTGTTTTATGCGGTCCGGGTATTACAGAATGATTGGTATCAGAGCTCATGGTTATAGGGAATTAGGCTATTAGTAATACTTTGACCTAGACTATAACCTTCCTTGGTCCCTAACACAAGTTATCTTGTGTTTAGATCTTAAAACAATACCATCACCTATCCTTAGATGATTACCAAAACAAATTCACATGTTACAAATTCGTTTTGAAAAGCAATCATCTATCCTTAAAAGATTTGTTTTTAGGCTTCATGCCTTAAAAGTTTTCAAAATCTCGTCAAAGTTTGAGTTTTAATAATGTGAACACGTGCAATCTTGAAGGGTGAGTGCCTGTACCGTTATTTTTCTGTCTAAGGCTAAAGTGTTCGTAAAAATCCGCATTATCGGACCAGTCACTCTTACCTGGGAACTCTTGCGGTGAGTGTCCATTTATAGGCTAAAGCATGTCTTCACGATAATTATAAAGACCCATTTACTTTGATTAGTTACTATGTGTCGTTTGTTTGTTTTACGTAAGGAACATATGATCACAATCCTTATGTTTCTTCGATATTTTTAACGTTTCCTTTGGCCAATCCAATATCAATCTTACCCGTTTTCTCTCATATTTCCTTCTCTTTTAGAATGCCTACTCATTGAAATGCTGCTCAGGACGTCGATATGGCGGCAATGATAGCTCAGCAGATAGCTGTTGTGCTACCAAATCGTGTGACTCAATTAAACCAAGCCAACAATAACAACAGCAATGCACATGTTTCGTGCAACTTTAAACAATTCAATTCGGCTAAACCGCTCAAGTTTAGTGGTTCTGAGGGAGCTACTGGGCTCCTACAGTGGTTTAGAGTCTTGAGATTACATTTCGTCATGTTCAAATGTCCGAGTGAGCGCAAAGTAGAATTTCCTTCGAGTGTATTCCAAAAAAGGGCGCTCACATGGCGGAACGGGGTGTTGAGTGATAGAGGTGCCGATGTTGCAATGGCTCACACATGGGAAGAGCTTCGAGCTCTTATGATGAACGAATTCTGCCCACGCCACGAGCAAAGAGCACTTGCGAATAAATTCCACGACCTGAAACAAGATAGAGGAACATCGTGCCTACACTGACTGTTATGAGGAGCAAAGTCATGCCCTTGGATAAGGCTATTCAAAAGTACATTGATGGCCTTCATGACCCAGTTAAAGACATAGTCACTGGTAGCAACCCTACTACACTCAGACAGGCTATCAAGTTAGCTGCAATCCTGACTGACTTGCAATTCAAGAAGGTAAACTTTTTTCGCTAAGGCGACAAGAAGCAATCTACCAAGACTGCACAAGGGAAACAAGGCCGAAACCTCCAAGAAGTCTAGGAAGCATAAAGCTTCCAAGAATTTCGATGTTGTTACACAACCCAACCAAGATGCTCCCAATCAACCAGCACAACCTCCCACCAAGAGACAATATACCGGTACTGCACCTCTGTGCAACAAGTGTAATAGTCATCACCAACCCCAACTGCCGTGCCGTCATTGTACCAATTGTGGACGATCTAGCCATCTGGCCAACACTTGTCATTTTGCTCCTGCCCTAAATCAAGTGGTTCGAAATCATGTTCAACCACAAGCCAATCTTGCACGACCCCACTACCCACCTGAATCCCGCTACAATTGTGGTGATCTTACTCACTACCGAAACAACTGCACGAAGCTAGGTAATGCAAATCCAGCTCGGGGACGACCATTTAACATGTATGCCAATGAGGCTCGTGCTGACAATGACGTGCTTTACAATACGTCCCTTGTCCAAAATCAGCCTACTTCTATTCTTTTGATTCGGGTGCCGATAGGAGTTTTGTATCTTAGATTTTGAGCCTTATCTTTCAACACCACGAACCAAACTAGGAAAACCCTTAATAGTGGAGATAGCTAGTGGCGAACCTCTTGTACTTGATTATGTTATTCGTAACTACCAATTGAACCTCAATAACTATCTTTTTTCCATTAACCTCACGCCAATGCAACTTGGGAGTTTTGACGTCATAGTAGGCATGGTATGGTTAACCAAACGCTATGTTGAAGTGATCTGTTTTGATAAGATTGTACGCATAACTCTTTTGTCTTGTTAAATCCTAGAAGTTAGTGGAGAGAAACCCTCTCATAGCCTTAAACTCATGACATGTACTAAGCCCAAAAATACCTACGGAAGAATTATCTAGCCTTTTTGGCACATATTGTAGAGGAGAAAAGCAAGGGTAAGAGTATTAAAGACATCCCCATTATTCAAGATTTTCCTAAGGTTTTCCTGAAGAACTACCTAGTTTACCCCTAGCACGTCAAGTCGAGTTTCGTATAGACCTTGTACCTGGTGCCAACCCAATTACCAATTCCCCTTACCGTCTTGCACCATCTGAAATGCAAGAGTTGTTAAAACAACTCCAAGAACTTTCAGACAAAGGATTTATTCATCTGAGCTTTTCAACTTGGGGCGCTCCTGTCCTATTCATGAAAAAGAAGGATGGATCCTTTCGCATGTGCATCGATTATCGTGAGCTCAACAAAATCACGATTAAAAATCGATATCCCCTACCTCGTATTGATGATATTTTTGATCAACTACAAGGTGCTACATGTTTCTCCAAGGTTGATCTGCGTTCTGGGTATCATCAGCTTCGTGTACTCGGTCAAAATATTCCCAAAACTGCTCTTCACACTTGATACGACCATTATGATTCACTATCATGCCCTTTGGTTTGACAAATGCTCCTGTCGTCTTCACGAACTTAATGAGTAGGGTTTGTAAACCTTATTTTGACAAGTTCATCATTGTTTCCATCGACGGCATTTTGATTTATTCGAAATCCCGAGCCGATCACAAACGTCATATTCGTCTAACGATGGAACTCCTAAAGAAAGAACAACTTTATGCCAAATTCTCTAAGTGTGAATTTTGGTTGAAGGAAGTTTAATTTTTCGGACACGTGGTCAACGAACAAGGTATACATGTTGATCCTGCCAAAATCAGTGCGATTAGGGATTGGAGTACACCTACTAGTCCTACTGAAGTTCGTTCATTTCTCGGTCTAGCTGGCTATTACCGTCGCTTTATCGCAAACTTCTCCAAGATTGCGGTTCCCGTCACTGCTTTGACTCAAAAGAATAAACCTTTTGAGTGGGGACCCAAACAAGAAAAAGCTTTTCAGACCTTGAAACAAACTTTGTGATGCTCATATATTATCCATACCCAATGGCAACGACGACTTTGTCCTATATTGTAATGCATCGAATCTCATGCAAAGAGACAAAGTCATAGCCTATGCATCAAGACAATTGAAAATCCACGAAAAGAACTACACAACTTATGATCTTGAGTTAGGTGCCATTGTTTTCGCTCTCAAAATTTGGAGACATTACCTCTATGGTACAAAATGCGTGGTTTTCACTAACCACAAAAGTCTACAACACATTCTTAATCAGAAAAAACTGAACATGAGACAACGACTTTGGATTAAACTTCTAAACGACTATGACTGAGAGATTCGCTACCATCCTGGTAAGGAGAATCTCGTAGTTGATGCTCTTAGTCGTAAAGAACGTGTCAAGCTACATTGTGTTCAAATTCGATCTGATATCCAAACATGTAGTTTTGAAGCCCAACGTACTTGTGTAACCCAAGGTTTGTTGAAAAACGAACTACCCCATCATCTCGAGCTTCAGCTTGAAACAAAAGACAATGGGTTACTCTACTACATCAACCGTTTATCGGTTACAAGCCAAGACAATCTCCACACCCTATTGATGAACCAGGCTCACAAATCTCGTTATTTAATTCATCCTTGTGTAGAAAAAATTTACAAGGATCTTCGTACCCAATATTGGTGGCATGGTATGAAGAAGGATATTGCCTTATACGTATCAAAATGCCTAACTAGTCTTAAAGTTAAGGAAGAACATCAACATCCAACTGGTTTGCTTGATCAACCAGAAATTCTGGTTTGGAAATGGGAAAACACTGTTACGGATCTCATCACCAAAATACCACGTACTTCTAGAGGTCATGATGCCATTTGGGTAGTCATTGATCGTTTAACAAAGTCATCACACTTTTAGCCAATTCGTGAGGATCTATCTACTGACAAACTTGCGAAGATCTACGTTGATGAGATAGTATCTCGGCATGGTGTTCCTTTGAACATAATATCGGACTAGAATGCTCGATTCTCATCTCACTTATGGAAGACCATGCAATCTGCCATGGGAACCAAACTTAACTTGAGCACTGCATATCATCCTCAGACGGATGGACAATCCGAAATGACGATCCAAACATTGGAGGATATGCTTAGAGCTTGTGTGATCGACTTTGGTGCTAGTTGGGATTCGTATCTACCTTTGATTGAATTCTCCTACAACAATAGTTATCACTCCAACATTAACATGGCTTCTTTCGAAGCTCTATACAGTCGAAAATGTCGTTCACCTGTCTGGTGGAATGATGTTGGTGAAGCTCAACTAACTGGACTAGAACTCATTCTAGAGACTACAGAAAAAGTCAAGAAAATACGCGATAACCTTTTGACAGCTAGAATTATGCGGATCAGCGACACAAGCCTTGGAATTCTAAGTTGGTGATAACGTCCTTATCAAGGTATCCCTTTGGAAAGATGTGATTAGATTTGCAAAGAAAGGAAACTTGCACCTTGATGTGTGGGACCATTTAAGATCATTGAGAGGATCGGAAGGTGGCCTACAAACTTGAGCTACCTCCTGAGCTTAGGAATGTTCATCCAACTTTCCACGTGTCCAATTTGAAAAAGTGTTTGGTTGATGAAAACCTCCACATCCCTCTTGATGAGATTCGCATTGATAACACAATGCACTTGTCAAGAAACATGTGGAAATATTGAACCGTGGAGTCAGGAAACTCAAACACAAATGCATACCGATTGTTAAAGTTTGCTGGGAGTCTAAACGTGACCCATAGTTTACCTGGGAACGAGATGATCAAATGAAGGGGAATTACCCACATCTTTTCTCACAAGTTTCCTCTAATTAAATTTTGGGACGAAATTTCCTAAAGCAGCGAGACTGTGACATTTGTACATTTTTAGTCATTGAACAATTCTAGAACTTTTTTCGTATTTAATAAAATCTTGTGTTTTATTTGCGAGAATGTATATTTATCAATCATTATACAATCCTGGACATTTTCATTCAATAAAATCTTGCATTTTATTCGTAAGAATGCAAAAATGTCAATCATTGCACAAATTCTGTCATTTTCGTGTTCTATAAAGTTTTATACTTTATTTACGAAACGTGTAACCGTACAATCGAATGAATCGACATCCATGACATTTCCGGAACAAATCCAAGTTACACATGCCTTAACGCCTTTATATAACAAAAATGTTACATTAAGAGGGGTAAAAAATAACAAAACGCGACACTACAATTCTAGGGGCCAAAATTGTCAAATAACAATTTTGCTTCATCACCAAGTTTGGCCACCTATCTCCAATTTTTAACACCTTGCACCCATTTTGCCACACTTAATTTGGTGTTAACACATGGTAGGACACTAATCCACAATTAGTAACACTCGTTATCACCTCCTTGATCCTAAAACACTATAAATATCCTTTGATTCATCCATTTTTTCACACTACGTCAAAACACTTCAAAGCAAAATGTGAAGTTCTTCTTTCTATCGTCCTTAGAACTTGTTTCCAGCCTTTGGAAGCCTCTTAACTTGAGTTCTGAAAGTGTTCTTCAACACAAGTGAGTACTCTTCCAAGTACTTTCATTATTTTAGCTATTTTGAGCTAAAAGTTAAACAGTTTGGCTTCCTGTTTGACTTTCGGTTTTGATTTTGGTCAAGTCAAAGTACAAATTTAACTTTGCAACGTGATCGTAATCACGAAGGTATTAATCCCTTGCGGTTGCACCTTCTGATTACCATGTTTAGTAGGCGAGATGATGAATCAAAGTTTTACGAGTTAAAAGTAAAAAATGCATTTTACGATGAAAACGTTTTTGGATATTAAAATCAGAGTTTTGACACCAAATCAGTTTTACAACATTATTAGACATGTTCAAACATGTCTAACTTGTGATTTCTAGTTTAGTGCTTATTTCTTAGTCGTAAGTCGAGCGATTTTACTACCTCTTTGACTTTCGAATCTAACCCGTTTGGTCAATCTTAGGATTCCACCAAGCGCACTTTTATGACAAGAGTAATTTAGGTAATAACCCTCTAAGGTTATACCTTAGAGTCATATAGTTTGGTTAGTTATATGATGATTCGATTTTATGTACCTTTAAAATGCCGAAAACACCCTTTTAGCGCATAAAATGGTTTTAAACACGTAAGACCATAGTTTTGACATCTAATCTTATATTATAACATAATCAAACTTCTCTTGACATATAAAACTCATCATATGAGTTATTTAACCATCCAAACCCATAGTTACGCCTGCGACCTGTTAAAGTGACATAAACCATTTAACAAGTCGTAACGGGTCAAAGCACTTAGAAACTCTTCCAAATCAGAATGTAAGGTATTATAAACCATATCATATGATTCACAACACTCGTTTGGTTTATAATACCTCATTCTATACAATCGTTCGATTAAAGTCTCAACACACTAAGATAGTATTCCGATACATTAGGACACACTTTAACTCTACAACCCTTGAACTTTGTTTGATCATTTTAACAAGACATTTACGCAATCCCAAGTGAGTACATAGCCCCCTCTTTTACGTTTTCAAATGCTTTGGGGTGATTCATATGTGCCTATCACTACTTTCTTAATTTCATAACATTATACAGGTTTTGCTTATCTAGTACATATAGTACTTGATTTCAAAGACATTTTGCTTCGTATGTTGACTTAGATACCTAGTTTGTGATTTCAAAGACATTTTAGCTTCGTATGTTGACTTAGTATACCTAGTACATGATTTCAAAGACATTTTTGCTTCGTATGTTGACTTAGCTTACCTAGTACAGGATTTCAAAGACATTTTTGCTTCGTATGTTGACTTAGCATACCTAATACATGATTTCAAAGAACTTTTTGCTTGGTATATTGACTTAGTATGCCTAGTAGATTTCAAAGACATTTTGCTTCATATGTTGACTTACATACGTAGTATATGATTTCAAAGACATTTTTGCTTCGTATGTTGACCTAGCATACCTGGTACATGATTTCAAAGACATTTTTGCTTCGTATGTTGACTTTGCATACCTAGTACATGATTTCAAAGACATTTTTGCTTTGTATGTTGAGTTAGCATACCTAGTACATGATTTCAAAGACATTTTTTCTTGGTATATTGACTTAGTATGCTATGTACATGATTTCAAAACATTTTCATGATATGCTTACATTGTTCAAGACATATTGGTGCGTTGAATATACAATGATATATTCATTAACATTGATCACACTGACTAGTAGTATGTCTTGGTACCTTAGGATTGACAATTTCATTCCCGCTTCCTAGGTTTGTTTGGAAGTGACTTTAGGGAATGACAGAATCCGATGAACATTTGTATAAACCTTTGTCTTTATAAGGGTTTATCCGACAGTCAACAAGGCTTTAATGTATTCGCCAACAATCTATATATATGTGTCTACACAATAAAAGCAATTGATTTATAAGACAAGAGTTTTTATTTAAACAAAACCTTTGTTTATTCAAAAACACCGGTTTTATACAAGACATATTGACAAGACAAGACATTTTGGTTATTTTATACAAGACATTTATTTTATGGTTTAAACAAGACTTTTGTTTGCCATACAAGACATTTGTTTATACATACACATTTGTTTATAAATAACATTTGGTTTATACAAGACATTGGTTTATTCATAGATATTTGTTTATAAAAGACATTTGGTTTATACATGACACTAGTTTAAACAAGATATCTCAATTGTTGGCTCATGGTAAGTGATTTAAATGGCGAGGCGTGTGTAATATGATAAAAGCATGGGGGATACGCTGCTGGTACTTCCGATATATAAATGCTTTCATTACATTACATAACATAGCGTTATCTAAACCACTTCAAACAAAATACAAGATATGGCATATTTTATACAAGGCATGAGTTATTTTTGTTATTAAGTTAACCATGCATCATTTCTTTTCAATCATTTGATTTTCATATGATTTCATAAAAGAAACATTTTTAAAGGATCGTGGCTACTTTGTAATAGTGGAACATTTATGATAACTTTCAAAGCCATGAATCTTCATCACAAAACCTATGTTATGCACATGCATTTTTATGCTGACTTTTTATTTTTACATATGTTCAAGGAGCTAATGTTTGACTCTGAGCAAGTTTCACATATGGCGGACTTGGGCCTTAGTGACTTTAAAATTTGCAGGAGAATTTATATTTTTTATTTTATTCTCCCAAGACAATGTATACAATTAAATTCAATAATACAAAACTTTATGTACCATCTGTTGTGAAACAATAGTTCTGTGACATGACTTCCCGACGTTTCCGCCATGGTTTGTTGTTTTACGCGGTCTGGGTGTTAGAGAATGATTGGTATCAGAGCTCATGTTTATAGGGAATTAGGTTATTAGTAATACTTTGCCTAGACTCTAAACTTCTTGGGTCCCTAACTCAAGTTATCTTGTGTTTAGATCTTAAACCAATACCATCACCTATCCTTAGGTGATTACCAAAACAAATTCACAAGTTACAAATTCGTTTTGAAAATCAATCATCTATCCTCATATGTTTTGTTTTTAGGCTTCATGCCTTCAAAGTTTTCAAAATCTCGTCAAAGTTTAAGTTTTAATAATGTGAACACGTGCAATCTGGAAGGGTGGATGCCTATACCCTGAGTTTTCTATCTAAGGCTAGAGTGTTCGTACAAATCCGCATTATCGGACCAGTCACTCTTACCTAGGAACTCTTGGGTGAGTGTCCACTTATAGGCTAAAGCATGTCTTCGCGAAACATTATAAAGACCCATTTACTTTAATTAGTCACAATGTGTCATTTGTTTGTTTTAGGTAATGAACAGATGATCACAATACTTATGTTTCATTGCTATTTTTAATGTTTCCTTTTGATAAATCCAATATCAATCGCACCTGTTTTCTCTCATATTTCCTTCTCTTTTAGAATGCCTCCTCGTCGAAATGTTGCTCAGGACGACGATAAGGTGGCAATGATAGCTCAGTAGATAGCTGCTGTGCTATCAAATCTTGTGTCTCAATTAAATCAAGTCAACAATAACAACAACAATGTACATGTTTCGTGCAACTTTAAACAATTCAATTCGGCTAAATAGCTCAAGTTTAGTGGTTTTAGGGGAGCTAGTGGGCTCCTACAGTGGTTTGAGAGTCTTCAGAGCACATTCCATTATGTTCAATGTCCGAATGAGGGAAAATTAGAATTTGATTCGAGTGTATTCCAAAAGAGGGCGCTAACGTGGTGGAACGGAGTGCCGAGAGATAGGGTGCTGATTTTGCAATGGCTGAGACGTCAGAAGAGCTTCGAGCTCTTATGAGGAAGGAATTCTACCCACGCCACGAGGAAAGAGCACTTGAGAACGAATTCCACGACTTGAAACAGGTTAGTGGAGAACATCGTGCCTACATTGACGGCCTTCCTGACCCAGTTCAGGACATAGTCACTGGTAGCAACCCTGCAACTGTCAGACAGGCTATCGAGATGGCTGCAACCCTAACTGACTCGCAAGTCAAGTAGGGTAAACTTTTTTGCAAAGGCCACAAGAAGCAATCTACCAAGACTGCACAAGGAAAACAAAAGGGAAACAAGGCTGAAACCTCCATGAAGTCTAGGAAGCGTAAAGCTTCTAAGAATTTTGTTGTTGTTACTCAACCCAACCAAGCTGCTCCCAATCAACCAGCACAGCCTCCCACCAAGAGACAATATGCAAGTACAGCACCTTTATGCAACAAGTGTGATAGTCATCACTAACCCCATCTACCGTGCCGTCGTTATACCAATTGTGGACGATCCGGCCATCTGGCCAAGACTTGTCGTTTTGCTCCTGCCCCAAATCAAGTGGTTCGAAATCCTGTTCAACCACAAGCCAATCCTGCATGACCCCACTACCTACCTGGATCCTGCTACAATTGTGGTGATCTTACTCACTACCGAAACAACTGCCCGAAGCTAGCTAATGCAAATCTAGCCCATGGACGAGCATTTAACATATATGTTAATGAGGCTCGTGCTGACAATGACGTGGTTAACGGTACGTTCCTTGTCCATAATCAGCATGCTTCTATTCTTTTTTATTCGGGTACCAATTGGAGTTTTGTATCTTAGATTTTGAGCTTTATCTTTCAACAACATGAACCAAATTAGGAAAACCCTTAACAGTGGAGATAGCTAGTGGCGAACCTCTTGTACTTAATTATGTTATTCGTAACTGCCAGTTAAACCTCCATAACCATCTTTCTTCCATTGACCTCATGCCAAGGCAACTTGGGAGTTTTGACGCCATAGTAGGCATGGACTGGTTTACAAAACACCATGCTGAAGTGATCTATTTTGATAAGATTGTTCGCATCCCTCTTTTGTCTTGTGAAATCCTAGAAGTTCATGGAGAGAAAACCTCTCATAGACTTAAACTCATGACATGTACCCAAGCCTAAAGATACCTACCAAAAGAATTATGTAACCTTTTTGGCACCTATCGTAGAGGAGAAAAGCAAGAGTATTCAAGACATCCCCGTTGTTCGAGATTTTCCTAAGGTGTTCCCTGAAGAACTACATGGTTTACCTCTAGCACGTCAAGTCAAGATTCGTATAGACCTTGTACTTAGTGCCAACCCAATTGCCAAATCCCCTTACCATCTTGCACCATCTGAATGAAAGAGTTGTCAAAACAACTCCAAGAACATTCAGACAAAGGATTTATTCATCTGAGCTTTTCAACTTGGGCCTCTCCTGTCCTATTCATGAAAAGAAGGATGGATCCTTTCGCATGTGCAGCGATTATCGTGAGCTCAACAAACTCACGATTAAAATGGATATCCCCTACCTCGTATTGATGATCTTTTTGATCAACTACAAGGTGCTACATGTTTCTCTAAGGTTGATCGGCGTTCTGGGTATCATCAGCTTCGTGTACTCGATGAAGATATTCCCAAAACTGCACTTCGCACTTGATACGGCCATTATGAGTTCACTATCATGCCCTTTGGTTTGACAAATGCTCATGCCGTCTTCACGGACTTAATGAGTAGGGTTTGTAAACCTTATTTAGACAAGTTCATCATTGTTTTCATCGACGACATTTTGATTTATTCGAAATACCGAGCCGATCACAAACGTCATCTTCGTCTAACGATGGAACTCCTAAAGAAAGAACAACTTTATGCCAAATTCTCTAAGTGTGAATTTTAGTTGAAGGAAGTTCAATTTTTGGGACACATTGTCAACGGACAAGGTATACATGTAGATCCCGCCAAAATCTGTGCGATTAGGGATTAGAGTACACCTACTACTCCTACCGAAGTTCGTTCATTTCTCAGTCTAGCTGGCTATTACCGCCGCTTTATAATAAACTTCTCACAGATTTTGGTTCCCCTCACTGCTTTGACTCAAAAGAATAAACCTTTCGAGTGGGGACCCAAATAAGAAAATTTTCAAACATTGAAACAAAAGCTTTGTGATCATCCTATTTTATCCTTACCCAATAGGAACAACGACTTTGTCGTATATTATGATGCATCGAAAGTAGGCCTTGGCTGTGTTCTCATGCAAAGAGACAAAGTCATAGCCTATGCATCAAGAAAATTGAAAATCCATGAAAAGTACTACATAACTCATGATCTTGAGTTAGGTGCCATTGTTTCCGCTCTCAAAATTTGGAGACATTATCCTGTGGTACAATATGTGTGGTTTTCACTAACCACAAAAGTCTCCAACTGTTGGTGCATAATGTCTATTGCCTATGTCTATGATATGTTGATTATGTATATTGGGCTTAGAATGTCAAACTTTGTATGTTAATGTATGATTTATTGGTTTTGTACTTGACTCGTACGAGTGAGTCTTGTGGCTCGTACGAGTGACACTTTGTCACTCGTACGAAGCATCACCCGCACGAGTCACACACATGCTCTCCTCATGTGCGAGTCATGTTGACCTATAAATAGAGGAGCCTGAGTGTTGTGTTTGATACTGGTTGTTGATGTACGGCGAAGCCCTATCAAACTGTTTACTCGCTTAGTAACTCTTCACGTTTATCAATACAATTCAAGGCGTTTAAGTTGTATATCTCTCTTGTTTATTTGTCAAACTCGCTAACAATGAATTCTGCCACTGTTAGCTGAGTCAGATCAGTCTAGTGCTCATAAGAGGAGAGCCGATCCCCTCTCACAAGTGGTATACTTGACTCGTACGACTGAGGCTAGTGGCTCGTATGAGTGACACTTTGTCACTTGTACGAGGCATCACTCGCACGTGTCACACACATGCTCTCCTCCTGTGCGAGTCATGTTGACTTATAAATAGAGGAGCCTGAGTGTTGTGTTTGATATCTGTTGGTTGATGTACGGCGAAGCCCTGTCAAACTTTTTACTCACTCTGTAACTGTTCACGTTTATCAATACAATTCAAGGCATTTAAGCAGTATATCTCTCTTGTTTGTTTGTCAAACTCGCTAACAATGAATTCCGCCTCTGTTAGCTGAGTCAGATCAGTCCGGTGCTCATAAAAGGAGAGTCGATCCTCTCATACACCAACAGATTCTTAATCAGAAAGAATTGAACATGAGACAACGACGTTGGGTTGAACTTCTAAATGACTATGACTTCGAGATTCGCTACCATCCTGGTAAGGCGAATCTCGTAGCTGATGCTCTTAGTTATAAAGAACGTGTCAAGCTACATTGTGTTCAAGTTCGATCTGATATCCTAACACGTATTTTTGAAGCCCAACGCACTTGTGTAACCAAAGGTTTGTTAAAAAACAAACTACCCCATCATCTCGAGCTTCAGCTTGAAACAAAAGACAATGGGTTACTCTACTATATGAACCGTTTATGGGTTACAAGCCAAGACAATCTCCACACCCTATTGATGAATGAGGCTCACAAATCTCGTTATTCAATTCATCCTTGTGTAGAAAAATGTACAAGGATTTTCGTACTCAATATTGATGGTAGGGTATGAAGAAGGATAATGCCTTATACATTTCAAAATGCGTAATTGTCTTAAAGTTAAGGCAGAACATCAACATCCATCTGGTTTGCTTGAGCAACCAGAAATTACGGTTTGGAAATGGGAAAACATTGTTGTGGATCTCATCACCAAACTACCATGTACTTCTAGAGGGCATGATGCCATTTGGGTAGTCATTGATCGTTTAACAAAGTCATCACACTTTTCGCCAATTCGTGAGGATCTATCTACTGACACACTTGCGAAGATCTACATTGATGAGATAGTATCTCGAAATGTGCTCCTTTGAACATCATATCGGACTAGAATGCTCGATTCTCATCTCACTTTTGGAAGACCATGCAATCTGCCATGGGAACCAAACTTCACTTGAGCACTGCATATCATCCTCAGATGGATGGACAATCCGAAATGACGATCCAAACATGGGAGGATATGCTTAGAGCTTGTGTGATCGACTTTGGTGCTAGTTGGGATTCGCATCTACCTTTGATTGAATTTTCCTACTACAATAGTTATCACTCCAGCATTAACATGGCTCCTTTCGAAGCTCTATACAGTCGAAAATGTCGTTCACCTGTCTGGTGGAATGATGTTTGTGAAGCTCAACTAGCCGGACCAGAACTCATTCTAGAGACTACAAAAAAAGTCAAGAAAATACGCGATAACCTTTTGACATCTAGAAGCCGTCAAAAGAGTTATGCAGATCAGCGACGCAAGCCCTTGGAATTCTAAGTTGGTGACACGTCCTTATCAAGGTATCCCCTTGGAAAGATGTGATTATATTTGGATAGAAAGGAAAACTTGCACCTCGATGTGTGGGCAATTTAAGATCATTGAGAGAATCGGAAGGTGGCCTACAAACTTGAGCTACCTTCTAAGCTTAGGAATGTTCATCCAACTATCCACGTGTCCAATTTGAAGAAGTGTTTGGTTGATGAAAACCTCCACATCCCTCTTGATGAAGTTCGTTGGGAGTCTAAACGTGACCAGAGTTTACCTAGGAATGAGAGGATCAAATGATGGGGAATTACCCACATATTTTCTCACAAGTTCCTCTAATTAAATTTCGGGATAAAATTTCCTATTGTAGGGGAGACTATGACATTTGTACATTTTTAGTCATTGAACAATTACAGAACATTTTCGTATTTTATAAAATCATGTGTTTTATTTGCGAGAATGTATATTTATCAACCAATATACAATCCTAGACATTTTTATTAAATAAAATCTTGCATTTTATTGGTAAGAATGCAAAAATGTCGATCAATGCACAAATTCAGTCATTTTCGTGTTCGAAACGTGTAAACGTACAATCCAATGAACCGACATCCACGACATTTCCGAACAAAATCCAAGTTACACATGCCTTAACGCCTTTATATAACCTAGATATTATGGAAAGAGGGCTTAAAATGACAAAACGCGAAAATACAAGTCTAGGGGCCAAAATGGTCAAAAAAAAAGTTTGCTTCATCACCAAGTTTGGCCACCTATCTCCAATTTTCAACACTTTGCACTCATTTTGACACAGTTAATTTGGTATTAACACATGGTAGGACACTAATCCACATTTGGTAACACTTGTCATCACCTCCTTCATCCTAAAACACTATATATACCCTTTGATTCATCCACTTTTCACACCACGTCAAAACACTTTAAAGCAAAGTGTGAAGTTCTTCTTTCTATCCTTCTTAGTGTTTGTTTCTAGCCTTTGGAAGCCTCCTATCTTGAGTTCTGAAATTGTTCTTCAACACAAGTAAGTACTCTTCCTAGTTCTTTCATTATTTTAGCTATTTTGAGCTAAAAGACAAACAGTTTGGCTTCCTGTTTGACTTTCGGTTCTGACCATTTTGGTGAATTCAAAGTTCAAATTTAACTTTGCAACGTGATCGTAATCACGAAGGTATTAATCCCTTGCGATTGCACCTTCTGAGTACCACGTTTAGTAGGCGAGATGACGAGTCAAAGTTTTACGAGTTAAAAGTAAAAAAAATGCATGTTACGACGAAAATGTTTTTGGGTATTAAAACTTAAGGTTTTGACGCCAAATCAGTTTTATAACATTATTAGACATCTTCAAACATGTCTAACTTTTCATTTCTACTTTAGTGCTTATTTCTTAGTCGTAAGTCGAGTGGTTTTACTACCACTTTGACTTTTGAATCTGACCCGTTCGGTAAATCTTAGGATTCGACCAAGCGCATAGTAATTTAGGGAATAGCCCTCTGAGGTTATACCTTATAGTCATATAGTTTGGTTAGTTATATGATGTGTCGATTTTGTGTACCTTTAAAATGCTGAAAACACCCTTTTGGCGATAAAAATGGTTTTAAACATGTAAGACCATAGTTTTGACATCTCAACTTATATTATAACATAATAAAACTTGTTTTTGACATATAAGACTCATCATAGGAGTTATTTAACCATCCAAACCCATAGTTACGCTTGCGATCCGTTAAAGTGGCGTAAACCATTTTAACAAGTCGTAACGGGTCAAAGCACTTAAAACTCTTCCAAATCAGAATGTAAGGTATTATAAACCCTATCATATGAGTCCCAACACTCGTTTAGTTTATAAGACCTCATTCTATCCAATCCTCCGATTAAAGTCTCGACACACTAACAAAGTATTCTGATACATTAGGACACACTTGAACTCTTCAATCCTTGAGCTTCGTTGATCATTTAAACAAGACATTTAAGCAATCCTAAGTGAGTACATAGCCCTCTCTTTTACGTTTTCAGATGTTTTGGGGTGATTCATATGTGCCTATCAGCACTTTCTTATTTTCATTAAATTATACATGTTTTGCATATCTTGTACATATAGTACATGATTTCAAAGATATTTTGCTTCGTATGTTGACTTAGATACCTAGTTTATGATTTCAAAGACATTTTAGCTTCGTATGTTGACTTAGCATACCTAGTACATGATTTCAAAGACATTTTTGCTTCGTATGTTGACTTAGCTTACCTAGTACAGGATTTCAAAGATATTTTTGCTTCGTATATTGACTTAGCATACCTAATACATGATTTCAAAGAAATTTTTGCTTGGTATATTGACTTAGTATGCCAAGTACATGATATGCCAAGTACATAATTTTGAAACATTTTCATGACAATCTTACATTGTTCCAGACATGTTGGTGCATTGAATATACAATGATACATTCATTAACATTGATCACGTCGATCGTTAGTGTGTAATGGTACCATAGGATTGACTATCCCGTTCCCGCTTCCTAGGTTTGTTTAGAAGTGACTTTAGGAAATCACAAAATCCGATGAACATTTGATAATCTTTGTCTTTATAAGGGTTTATCTAACAGTCAACATGGCTTGAATGTATTCGCCAAGAATCCATATATATGTGTCTTCACAATAAAAGCAATTGATTTATAAGACAAGAGTTTTCGTTTAAACAAGAGCTTTGTTTATTCAAAACACTTATTATATACAAGACATTTTGGTTATTTTATACAAGACATTTATTTTATGGTTTAAATAAGACGTTTATTTGCCATACAAGACATTGGTTTATACCTAGACATTTGTTTATAAATAAGATTTGGTTTATACAAGAAATTGGTTTATACATAGACATTTGTTTATAAACGACATTTGGTTTATACATGGTATGGGTTTATACATGACAATGGTGTAAACAAGACATTTCAATTGTTGGCTCATGGTAAGTGATTTAAATGATGAGATGTGTGTAATATGATAAAAGCATGGTGGATACGCCGCTAGTACTTCCTACATATAAGTGCTTTCATTATATTACATAACGTAGCGTTATCTAAACCACTTCAAACAAAATGCAAGATATGGTATATTTTATACAAGGCATGAGTTATTTTTGTTATTAAGTTAACCATGCATCATTTCTTTTAAATCATTTGATTTTCATATGATTTCATAAAAGAAACATTTTTGTAAAGGATCATGGCTACTTTTGTAATAGTTGAACATTTCTTTTAACTGTCAAAGCCATGAATCTTCATGACAAAACCTATGTTACTCACAGGCATTTTTATGCTAACATTTATTTTTATATATGTTTCAGGAGCTAATGTTTGACTCTGAGCATGCTTCATATAGGGCTAACTTAGGCCTTAGTGACTTTAAAATTTGCAAGACAATTGTTATGTTTTTTATTTCATTCTCCCAAGACAATGTAAATAATTAATTAAATAATACAAAACTTTATGTACCATGTTTTGTTAAACAATAGGTCTGTGACATGACTCCCCGATGTTTCTGCCACGGTTTGTTGTGTTACGCGGTCGAGGTGTTATAATCAGCAGGAGGGTATTGATTACACCGAGGTCAACACTCCTGTCGCTCGACTAGAAGCCATCTGCATATTCCTGGCTTTTACGTCATGGAAAGGTTTTAAGGTGTACAAGCTTGATGTTAAGTCCACTTTCCTATATGGCAAGGTGAAGGAGGAAATGTATGTCGGCCAACCACCGAGGTTTGTCTATCCAGTGCATAAAGAAAAGTTTTACTTACTAGCTAAGACATTTTATGGTCTGCCCCAAGCCCTGAGAGCCTGGTATGAGAAACTCTGTCAACACTTAGTGAGCAACAGTTTTACTAGAGGCACTGTTGATAGCACTCTCTTCACACAGGAAGTGAGCGGACACTTGCTGATAGTACAAATCTATGTGGATGACATCATATTTGGTTCTACAAATGACGAGTTATGCAAAGAATTTGAAGAAGTCATGGAAAAGAAATTTGAAATGAGTTCAATGGGTGAAATGAAGTTCTTCTTGGGACTTCAGGTTGATCAGTTGCCGCCTGATGGTATATTCATCCATCAGAAGAAGTACGTTCACGATGTTTTGGAGAAATTCAACATGTTGGGATCGTCACCATTATCTACTCTCTTGGCACTTAATCATGCCATAGAACAAGACATGCAAGGAGTGAAGATTGATGAGACCTTATACAGATCGATGATTGGATCATTAATGTACCATACATCATCAAGGTCGGATATCATGTATCCAACATGCCTTTGCGCCCGATATCAATCAAATCCACGAGTGTCACACTTGGAAGTCGTCAAGCGGATTTTCAGATACTTGAAGGGATGCCCAGGTACCGGCTTATGGTATCTGCGAAATGATGATTTCAACCTCGCTAGATATTCTGACTCTGATTTCGGATGCTGCAAGTTAAATGCTAATCTACAATGGCTGGTTGGCAGTTCTTCAGAACACGATTAGTAACGTGGCAATGCAAGAAGCAAACCACGGTCACTCTCTCTACTTGCGAAGCAGAATACGGTTCAGCTTCCAATTGTTTTTCCTAAATCTTGTGGATACAACAACAGATGAGAGACTATGGCTTGCAGTTTCTTGATACGCTTATATATGTAGATAACAAGGCGGCAATTGATATAACTAAAAACCCATTTCAACACTCTAAAACTAAACATATTGAAATTCGACACCACTTTATCCATGATTTCCATGAGAAAAAGTTGGTTAGAATTGAAAAGATCCACACTGATGAACAAAAGGCAGATTTGTACACCAAGGCTTTAATAAAGCTACACTCAGATATCTTCTTAAACTAAATGGGTTAAAAAATCTGATATCAGGGGGATTTTAGAGGATGTTGAATTCGAGGGGGATGACGAGTTGACGTGATCCTCATCCGTTTAGTCATGTTTTTAGAATTTCTTTACTTAAAAACAAAAATCCAAAAATATGGTTTGGATTTTAGGGGGAGAAAATATTATGGAAAATACAAAAAAATATAATTTTTTTTTAAAATGTACAAAAATATGAAAAAGACAAAAAGAGTTTTCGTGTGAAAAGAGTAAATGATAGTACATCAGTGGACTATCATAGTGTGCTAAGCAAATGTAGTGTCAAAAAGGTTTAAACGGGTCTCACTGATGACGTGCTAGTAGGCTTCACACATTCAATTGATTGTTTCTTAGATATAAACAAAAAGAAAAGCCTCTTAATTAGTGGTTTAACATCTCTCGGATATATGGTCTTAGTACACCGAAATTTCGTTTGAGAGATTGCCGGATTCTGAGATACTAGGTCTTTATAGATGATTTATATCTGGGGTATTATACAAGTTCTTCTTGTTTTGCGTCAGCAATGGCCTAAAACTTGTAGAATACTTTTGCTTTGAAAACATGAAACTGCAGCAAATTGTAAGTATCAGAAGATCAACAATTGCAGTCTAAAGATTCCAAATTGGAACACTACTTTTAAGTCGAGCCTTCATCTCTTTGTCTGTACAGTGGTACTAACCTGAGCTCTCAAGGTCTCGCACAACCCAGATCTAGATATTAGTTAGATGTATTCACCTGTAATATGAAATCTAGGGAATATTGATACGGGAGTATATTCTAAGGTGGAAAACACGGTTAAGGGTCAAGTTCTTAAAATTACCTAACGTATCTCGGATCAATTGAGAAATGTGTAGAGGTTTAAGTGGATCAGTATATTGATAATCTAAGTGAATCTGTTTAGAACTTAAATTCTTATCAAGGCCAATGGTACTAATGATATGTCTCAAAAACTGATATGATCCTCTGAAACAAACTCACAAAAATGTCTCTAAATATATTTGTACATAGCTATTGCATTTCATTTTAGAAAAAACCAAAAACAATTTTAAGTGTGTTTTAGCATAAACTTCGGAAAAATAAAAAAATATTTTATTTCTATCTTAGTTTCAACTACCGATGATGGAAAGCGTATCTTCAAAGTCAAAGGATGATGTATGCTGAGAAAATCTGAAGGATAACTGGTTAGGAGCTTATCTAAAATGAGAAAATGTTTTGAAAAGATCAAAAATTCATTAAATTGAAACTTAACATTGCCTGAAAACGTCAGTTTATTCATAAAGTGTTCAACTAAGATTATTAACTTGGACTTGGTAGACAAATAAGTTAACAAGGGTCATTAACTTGGACTTGGTCAACTGAGTGGGTTGTTAACACTATTAAAATGTTCGAAAGGTTAAAGGTTTGAAAAAGTGTAAACACTTCGCACAAAGAGGATCCACCTCGTACGAAGTAGATCACTTTGCACGAAGTGAATCACTTTGCACGAAGTGAATCACTTTGTACGAAGTGAAAATAGTGCTATATAAAGGAGTCAGTTCGCACAAAGTGCTCATCACTGATCCGTACAAACTAAGAACACTCTTGTGTGATTTGGAGTTTTTGAGCAATTTGAAACGAAGTGCTGCCAACTTTGATATTGGGGAGGTTGATTTACACCCCTCTTACAATGGTGAAGAATTGGACCGTGTATTAATCGTGAAATCACAATTTTGGCACCTTGGACATTTAAACTTAGATCTATGAAAATCTAGCTGGCGAAATCTAAAATTTAACATATATTTGTATAAATCGACATTAGTAGTATACTTTAGGACATTCAATTTGATAAAAACAACAAGTTTTAAAAATGTTATTCAAATCTATTAGGGCGAAGTGCCACTTCGTACGAAGTGAAATATGGTAAAGGTAAAATACCACTTAGCACGAAGTGGGTATGGTCAAATTTGATTTTTATTGTTATTCACTTCGTAAGAAGTGTAAAATACCACTTCACACTAATCCACTTCGTATGAATTATATGTTATTTTTTCGTCAATTTTTCTAAGTGTTTGTTGATTCTTTTTTTCACAAGAAAAGAAGTCACTGTTTGAAAAACGCACAATACATGCTATGTTTTAGATGAAACTATTCCCATGATAGCCCCTTTTAAAGATACTAGAGTTTATGGATGCTTGTCAGTGATGAAACCTTTAACGCATCAGCATAAGGTGTATAGATCTCATATTGAACGATTCTGGAATTCAGCTGAGTTTGTCGAGAAACCACGTGTAATACATTCGGCAGTAAATATTGCTGAAGAAGAATTCGAAGTTAAGATTGCGGAAGAGTTAATTGGAGGGTTTTAGACTTGAAGGATAAAGACGATGATCCCACGGGCTATCCAGAGAGAATGGTTAAGGGATGCTTCTACAGAATGGGATACAAAGGCCACATGAATTCTTCAAAATTCAAGAAAGCTAATCTAGGAAGGCCGTGTAAATTCTTTGTACACTCGATCATTCATGCTTTCAGTCACAGAAAAGGAGGTTACGATGATATTCTTGACTACCAGATGTGCATGGTTTCTGCACTAACACTGAATCTACCATATAACTTCACAAAGTTAATCTTTGATCAGGTGGCATCTAACACTACAAGAGAAAAGTTTCTCCAGTACCCGAGGTTTGTACAAATGATGTTGGATGACTTGTTTCTGAATCTGGAAAAGAAAGAGGAAGATGAGCTGAACTTGACGCATATGGATAAAGAGACCTTGATTAGATTGAATCTATACATGAATCAAGATATAGAGCCTGTAGCAAAGCTAGTGTTTAGAGTGATCAAAGATAAAAACTATGTTGCACCTCCAAAGGGCAAGTGGAGAAAAGATACGAGTGGTTCTGAAAAAAGATGAAGCAGATGGTCTTGTAGATCTTATTCCGAGGAGAAGCAGTTTGTATGAAAAGAAGAGAATAAAAGGAAAAGGTCAACTCCGAAAAGAAGCCAACGCAAACTCAACAACGTGTAACTATCCAAACTATGCTTCGTGATGAACAGTCTGAGGAAGAAACACCTATGAATGATCCAATTGCTAAAAATGTGAATGTGCATGAAGAGGTCTTCTCTGCTACGTAAGATAACAAGAGGGGTGATGATAATGTTGTAAAAACAACTGGTGAGGTTGAAAAAGAGACTATCGAAGGTGATAATGAAGAAAGTTCAGAGGACATTATTGATCTTGAAATAGCAGCAGCTAAAAAACGTGAAGAAGAATGATTACAACAGTGTAAACGTAAGGAAGTTAGAGATGATGATGTTTCGTATGTGCCTTCAGAACCTAAAGAAGAATCTATTCCAAAGCCAGTGAAGAAAACAAGACGACCTAAAAGCAAAGTGTCTGATGGTCAAAAGAAAACTACTAGTTCTCCTGTAGCAAATAAATCTCATCTAAAGTATAAAAGGGCCAGGAAGACGCCAAAGGTGGTAGCTGTTATAGGGAATGTTGAGTCTGTGTATTCCACCTACATCACCATTACACGAACAACAACCACCATTTATCACATCACCACTACAACAACCACCTGCATCACCACATCACATTACACCTATACAACCATCTGCAACACCAAAACAACCAACACCTCAAGTACAACAGAGAACGTCATAATCAGATCAAAGAAGCTAATCTTTACCAACAGATATGTTTGGTGATATTCCTAATACTCATAGTATGAAGGAGGATTAGATGGTGATTTTTTCAATGATACAAAGATTGCAGAGTTAGAAAGCAGGATCAAGTATCTTGAAGATGATTGAAAGAATCTTGAAGAAGTGTTATCAAGTTTCCTGACCGAAATGAGCGATTAAGAAAGGGGGTTGCTGATTATGAAGCTGAAAGAATTCAAAGTGATATGAAGAAGGTTATGTTTCAGAAGATTTTATTTAAAATGTTGGGCATAAACTTTGAAGCTAAATCTGAGTTAACAGAGATTGAGGAAGCTAAGCAAAGAGTGGCTGAAAGAGCGCGTAAAGCTGAAGAAGATGCTGCAGCTACTATAAAAGGCAAAGGAAAAATTGATGAAGTACCTGTAGTTGAACCAACTGAGCCTTAAATAGAAGTTGTAGTTGAACCAGAAGCTGAAGTTGTTATACTAACAGAGCCTAAACAAGAAACTGAAGCTAAACTAGAAATCAACTATGTAATGATTGGGGGATCTATTGATGTTACTGAAATTTCTGCAAAACACCAACGGTACTTGGATAAAAAGAAGAGGGATGCAAAAATTGATGCTAAAGTCGATGTTTGATGAGAATGAAGATGATGATGATATTGATGGTGCGGGTGATAAAGATGATAAAGATAAGAAAGACGATGATGAAAAGGTTGCCAATGATGACAACACCTAGGGTGGAATAGGTGTGAAAATAGTGGATGCTAAAGTGAATGAATCGTTTGATTACGATACTTATCTGATGGATAATGTGAATGAAGAGAGGGAAGCTTAAAGACAGGGGGAGACAAAGGACCCTGTGAATGATGATGAGCAATAAGGAATCTTCCAAGCTACACCTATATCAACTATTCCTGATTTGCCAAAGCCCAGGGTTTTCTACATAGAGAATGGAGTTGAGGAAGGTAAATTTGTTCACAATTATACTAAGGAGGAAATTGCTGCTATGTTAGGGGTTCATGAGAATGAATTTGATTTTGATTTTGAAGAAGAGTTGAATCACATCGGTGCATCTAAGCCTAATGACTATGTTTATAAGTATGTCGCTGATGCTGATAGTTATAACGAGGTTGTTGTGGAGGATGATTTCGATGATGAAACAGTTAAATATTCTGGTGAGAACACGGTTGACTTCCCAACCTTTCAGGAGTTGTTTGCTGAAGCTTCTGAAGATTTACTGAGAGATACAGTCAAGGAAACTATGAAGGAAGGTAACATTCCTAAATGTTTAACAAGAGAAGAGATAGATGGGGCGAAGAAGTCATAGTTTAAAGAGCTTCCCAAAGAACGAAAATTTAGAAGACCATTGGCTTTCTTTACACATGATTAAGACAAATCATTGGGTTGTATTCTTAGTTGGGGTTGGATCAAAGAGTTGAACGTGTATACAATTAAGAGGGAATTTGGTGCTCTGTATTTGAGATTCCTATGTGATATTCAAACTTTGCCATGGTGGGATGTAGAGGAGTTAGTACAAATGAAGATGATCAACTACGAGATAAGTTCTACGACCAACAATTGTGGAAATTGATAAAGTATAAAGCGGATCACGGTTTCAATCACTGGAAACCTCATATACCAAAGAAGAGAATCAAGATTGATCCGGTGACGAAAGAGAAGGATGTGACTTTGATAGTTAAACGTCCACGCTTGATGATGAATATGCCACTGTTGAAAATAGAACAAGATTTTTATGAATTCTTCAAGTGGTGGCAATGTGATTCAGAAACAGGTGAAGCAGTGATTGTATTAAAGAATGAAGGTATATGGAGGATGGTAGGTATACTAGACCTAGTTAACTGTTCTAAGAAGATGTAAAATGTTTGTTCTTTAACAAGATATGTTATGAAGTTAGAGAAAAAGTTCAAGCGATGTTGTATCAGGGAGTGATAAACGTTTATTATTCTCATGGAATTAATTCTAGAACAATGTGGTAATCAAAATAGAGAGAGCTGAAACATAAAGAGTTCATGAAACATATTAGAAAGTTGCGATCAGAAGGTTTCAATTTGTCAAGTGGGCACCGGCTACTGATCAGACACCGATACCATATGAAGAACAAAGAAAGCAGAGGAAGAATTTCTTTGGACGCTGAATGTTAAAGTTATAAAGTTTTTGAAGACTGACCAAGATTGCGCCAATATCCAAGGGGGAGTTTGTTGATGCAGTCTATAGCCTACGTCTTAGGGTATTGTCGTGTCGATGTAATAGGCTTCAATGTTAGATAAACATGTTTTTAATGTATGTATTGTACACTTCGCAGGAAGTGATGTATCACTTTGTACGAAGTCAATCACTTCATACGAATTGAGTCACCTCGTGCGAAGTGAAGGCCAACTCACATGAAGTGTGTATGTCTATTAATAGGAGTTCTGTCTTGAGTCTGTAGTTGTTTTAGTTGACCGTGAAGGCAAAGCACTACCCTGTTTGTCTCAAATTTGTAACACGTTGATCAATATTAATGAAACTGAGCATTTAAACAGTAACGATCATATTGTCACTATTTAATCATGAATTTCGCACATATTAACTAGATATCAAGTTAGGTCCTATGCTTAATTGGATGAGACGATCCTACACTTCAGAAGATTCCTTTTTCTTGATCACCCATGTTTGGTTTTTCAAAGTTGTTTTCTTAGTATAATATTTAGAATCTTTTTGTTCAACTTTGTTTGAAGTTTCACCGATTTTGTTAGTTGAAACTTTGATGTTTACTAGTTTCACTTCATTTGTCGATTCATTATTTCTTTTTAAGATTTGAGTTGGAACAAACATTGCTAGTTTTTGTTTCAACTCTTCTGAAGTCTTTTTAACACCATAAACTTGTTTAGGATTTTTTTGTGGACACTTATTAGCTATATGGCCAACTTGATTACACTTAAAACAAGTTCTACTGTCTGTTACAACAGTAGATCCTTCAACCTTTTCACTTAGTTTTTTTAGAAAATAACTTTTCATTGGATTGTTTGCTAAATTGACTTTCTTTCTCACTTTCTGAACTTGTTTCAGATACAAACGTCATTTCCTTTGCAAACTTTGATTTTCCAAACTTGTTGTAATTTTTCTCACTGTATCCTGAACCGTTCCTCCCATAATAGTAATTTCTTTGTTGATACTTAGAGTAGGAACTTTTTGGTTTAGAATAGTAAGACTTATCCTTTTAAAGTTTGAAAATCCTTGATTATTTGACAAATTTTCAATCTTAGTCATGTCGACCTTAACAAATTTGAAACCTTTTCGATTTTGTTCATATTCACATTCTAAATCGGAAATTCTATATTAGAATATAGTTTATCAGATCCACATTATATACATGATAACATTTGGATCATCACTCGAACTGTAAGCTGATTTTGGAATGTAATTTTTATGAAAAGTTTCGTCAATTTCAAAACGCGAACTCGAACTCCTTTTGTCAAACTTTGTTTAATGGTTTCAAATTTAGTTTTATCATTGTCACTTGCCAAAACTTTCTCAATAGGATCCTTAACCAATTCTGATTCACATCCTGGTTCAGATTTGGTATAAGTCACATCGAGATTATCAGGCGGCAGCTGGTCTTTTTGTTCAGTTTTCAATTTTAAGTGCAGCGCCTTTTCCTCTCCATCTGGTTTCTTTTTCGAACAACTGTTCCATATTGGGGTGGAAATCGATGATAACCCACACCTTGGTTATAATAACGTACACATCTTCCTATGATTCGTCTTTCCTGTCGGTTTGTGGTGTATGTGATCCAGAACATAAGATGTTGTAGAGTAACTTATCAATTTCTTATCAACCCTTTCCGTTTCTATCCTCGCGGTTTCTAGCTATTGTTTTAATTTACAATCGTGTCAGTGTGATTATTAATTGCGATTTTTTATCCATGACAGTGTGTTTGAGCATTGAAATCGTTGCACCATTTTCATTATTTACATCTCAAAATTTGTCAGATTATTTGTGTGCTTTTTCAACTCTTTATATTTCTCATCTTTTTCGATGCACGATTCTATGCATTTTGTGCATTGAAATTGAGTTTTTGTTTCTCACTTTTAACCCTTTTACCACTCACTCAACTTTATATCTCTCAACAAGTGGCTTTGATGACTCTCCTTTCAAGGCTGTAGAAATGTCGAATTCTTTCTTTAGCAAAGCTTTCTTGCTTTTCTACATGGAGATACTCCCTTGATGTTTCACTTTCAAAGCAGTCCATGTTGGTGCATATTTTATGACAACAACTTAATAGTTTAGTCTTTGGTTATTTTGTATTAGGCTTAGAATTTGTGTTTAGCTTGTTTAGAGTTGTAATGGGCTTGGAGAATGGCCTAGCCTAGTCCGAAGCGAAGTATGCAAACATGTAGTATAAGCATGTTCTGTATTAGGGTTTTGGTTAATTTTTAGAGTTTCAGTTGCATAGAGAGTGGCTGTGAGATTGAGTGAGAAATCTACAGAGAGTGGCTGAGAGATTTCTTGTGGTATTGAATTGATTATAAATATTCGTGTTGGTTAATCAATAGAATACTGGTTTGAAAGTGATTGTTGTGTTCTTCATCTGAATAATTTGTTTCTGTGTTCGTGTGATTAACTAAGAGGATTCCGTACCCTTGATTAATTAGTCAATCTCAAATTGATCCACATGTGATAGGAACTTACAATTGGTATCAGAGCATTTGCTCTTATTGTTGGTTCGATATTGATTTACAAGAATCAAGTTTCTTTTGTTTGAAGGATTTATCTGCCGTCTAAAGAATTGTTTTTAGGGTTTCCTAAATTTTGTGGGTAAATTCGCATCACCGTGAAGTCACAGTTTTGCGATTTACCAAAACCACACAAATTTTAGAATGTAAAGAATATTTTTCCGAACCAGTGATAGAGTTCTGAACTTGTAATAAGCTTCTGAATTTGTAACCGTTCAAATTTTTTTACTAAAATTTATGAATTTGCTCCGAATTTAAGGTTCCAAATAACAAAGTTCTGGATTTATTGAATTCTAATTCCGAATTTGAGAAGTATAAACTTGTCCGAATTTAAGTTTCAAGGATTCCAAAATAGTGAATTACAAAACCTGTCCAAATTTGAAAACCATTCTAGATTTAGCCCTAATTCTAATATTCCGAATTTAAGCTAAATATTCTAAATTTGGGGTTTGAGTTATCCGAATTTAACAAGTTATCAGGATTTAACTAGGTTACAAATTTAGTAGGCGGTCTGAATTTAGTTTTGTTCAGGGTTTATGATTTGTCAGGGTTTGTGAAAGCCTTCAGAGTTTGTAAATTTGGTCAAGGTTTGTGAAAGTCTTTAGAGTTTCTGAAGTTGGTAAGGGTTTGTGATTTGTCAAAGTTTGTGAAGTTGGTCAGGGTTTATGATTTGTCAGAGTTTATAAAGCCTTTAGGGTTTGTGAAGTATTCAGGGTTTGTAAACCTTTTAGGGTTTGTAAATCTATCATGGTTTGTGAAGTGTGTAGGGTTTATAAGGTGTTCAGGGTTTATACTTCATTCCAGATTTAAACTTGTTCAGGGTTTACCATTTATTCTGAATTTAAAAATTCTTAAGAGTTTATAACTTAAAGTGTTGAAAGGTTTGACTTGGATTTTGATTCAGGTTTACCAATCCATTTGATACCTTTAGCTGCGTGTTTAGAATGGGTAAAATGGAACATAATGGTGCGATTTTTAATGTTCCGCCCCAATTGATGCAACCTTCGCAATATGCTGATTGGAAAGAGAAATTTGAGATACTCGTTCAAAGTGTAGAATCTAGGATGTGGAGTTGTATGATTGATGGCTACATTACTCCTAGACATCATGTTGACGGGAGAGTTATAGTGATTTCCTATAAGGAGATGACAGGATCTGAGAAACAGATGTATGATGTTGAGAAGAAAGCTTTAGCAATGATAAAGACGTCTCTACCATTTGAAATAAAACACATTGTTAATAGGTATGGATCTTCTAGAGAGTTGTGGGAAGATTTAGAAAAAACCTTATTAGAGTTCATCAATCCAGAGTGTAGGAGATCGTGCTTCAGATGCAGAAGCAGATGTTGTGGTAGAAAAGAAAAAGGAAGCTGATGATGAGACAGTGGAGGTCAAGGACGCAGTAGTTACAATGTGCATGGATGATGCAAATGAGCTTACATCAGAGGTACATGTACAATTAGAATATGTGAGTCACGGTTCTCATAATTGCACTAAACTAAAAGGTAAAGTGGACTGCCTATCGGAACAAACAAAATTTTGTTAGCTGATTTAGCGAAGTTAAAAGAGTCAAATGTTCTTTTGATTACAAGGGAGTCAAATTGGTTAAATAAACTTAAATCAAATGAACAAGAAATCAGCAGTTTCACAAGGAAAGTCAATGAACTATTGCAAATCATTAATTTGGCTCGAGAAACTGTGAAAGATAAGACTAACGAGTTTTTGGAAAAGTACACGAAATTGGTTGATGCACAAGCCAAAATTGTTGAACTTCATGAAAGGTTAGACAAATTTGGAAAATCTTCATTAGTCAAGACTCACATTCAAGAAAATTTGAAAAAGAGTAACGATAAGACGGGAGTGGGGTTTATTAAAGCTTACACTCTATGGATTAAGACCTATTCCTTTTTTACCCAATGAAAATGAGCTAACAGATTTTGTTCCTACTACACCAACCGTAGTGGATCCGAAAAGTGTTGACATATCTGATAGTCCAATTTCTTTGAAAGAATCTGTTGGGTGTAACAGTGACCTCATTAATTGGATGAGGATACAGAAGACAAAAAGGTTAACCATTTAAAAGGGATCTAACAAAAAGAAAGTTTTAAGAAAAGATATTGTTTTAAATGTCACAACAAAGGACATGTAGCAAGTTGTTATCCTTTGAAGAAAGCTAAGAAAAAAGTTGATGAGGTTAAGGATTGCAATCAGGTTGGTTCAAATAATATTATAAAATCAAGTTGTAAGACAGATCAACCTAGATTTCAACCTAAACCTTCAACATCCGAAATATTTGATAGACCAAAAAGCAATCTTACAAATACAAATCGTTTTAATGGTTAATCAAATCAGTATCAAAGTAAAATTTTCGGATATCAAAATCAATACTAGACTTCTAGTAATTGAAATTGCCAACAGAGAAATGGATATGGGGGTTTTAGTAACTCAAATGTTCAAAACAATCCAAAATTTTTCCAAAATTCAGGTTATGATAATGGTAGAAAAAGGTTTCAAAAGAGTAATTTTCATAGGTCAGAAAATCAGAGAGTTTATTGGAACTCTGACAATCAAAGACTTAGTGGAAATTATCGGGCTCAACAATCAATGAACAATACATCCAAGACACTAGTAGGGTGTGATGGATATTGGACATAGTTATCCTATGTGGATGTTTATGGTTAACCCAAAACTAGCAAGGTTTGGGTTCTCAAGTCTAACTGAGTTGTTGAGTATGTGTATGATGACCAAGAAGAACTGTTGATGTGTTCAACAGTGGTTATTCCTGTATAGCATCTGAGGTGAATAATAGGTTAAAATTGGCAACAAATCATTTACTTCAGTCATTGTTATGATTATTCTAAACTTCAAAATTGAAAAACTTTTGTCAGATTTAAGTGGGAGTCTATTTATTCAAAAATTTTAGTTTTAGTGTTTTCTTTAAAACTTACTCCATAAAAACAAAAATTTAGGGACAGAAGCTAAAAAGAATGTAGATAGTGCGTATGTTGAGGGGAGCACATTAAAAATTTTAAAAATACAAAAAAAATAAAAAAATTTAAAATTTGACAATTCATGGTATGAAAAAGAAGAAATGATAGTACATCAGCGAGTTAGACTGTTACACTGAAATTAAAAATTAAATTGCTTAAGTGTGATAGTTGATCCATTATATGATGTACTAGTAGGCAAAAAGCATGAAATAATCAACTTACCAATGTGATATAAACCTAACGAACTGTGTACCTAGTGGGTAACGCATCAGTGGCGTATTGTTTTATAACCTTAGATCTTGCGTTGAGAGATTGCCAAAATCTGAGGTTTTTGGTCTTTATACTGTTATTTCATCTCGGGATCAGGGTTGTCCTTCTGCTGCATCCAGATATGCTGACCTAGGCAAAACCAAGATATCTTAAAAGAGCTAAAATGCCAAAAACCCAATAATTGAAGAAGCTCTTGTAAAGGGTCATTCAAATGTGCAAAATGAATAAATCGTACCGCATTTGGTATTTGCCTTACCCTCGTTAGATATTTATCTCTTTGCTGTACGTAAGTACTGACCTGATCACCAAAGTTCTAACGTTGTAAAACAAAAAGGATGAATTCGGTATACTCACCTACTACGAGGAAGCTTTGTGTATACCCTGATCGTGGTGGTACGTCCTAAAATGGGATACACTAGTACATCAGTATAATATAACCTAAATCATATCTCAAGGTAATGAACTTGAAATGTTCATGCATTTTGTTTGAGTGGATAAACAATACTAGTAATCGTCTTGGATTGCGTTTCATGAAAATTAAATGAAGAATTAACTGGAAGTGTGAAAACAGTTTGACTTTCCTGATATGATCTTCGCACATGATTCTCACAAAAGATGTATTGTAATTGTTTTTTAGTTTCTTTAGTTTTTCTTAAATATTAAAAATACCAAAAAGATTTTTCTTTTAAAAGGTCTCCCATTTTAAATTGACAGGTGGTTATATTTGCATGATAAGATAAAATATTGGCTTATCTTCAATATGAAAATGACTAATGGTTTTTCGAGATATTTTCTTGTGTTTCTAAATAGATTGATGTAGTTATCAAAAGGAAGTGTAGAGCACAAGTAAAGTGCAGATTTTGAATGAATTGAAGAATGTGAAGATGCATGGTAGGATCCTTCTACTACATTGCATAGAGAGATAATGAAGAGTAAAGCTCTTGCGTAACAAGACATTGCTACGTTGCTGATCTAGAATGAATGAAAACTTTAAAGTTTAGATGCATCTGCTAAGTGGGAGTCTATTGATGTCAGAATTCATATGTAGCTAAGGCTATCCAAAGACTAAAACATTGCAAGATGTTTGAAGACAAAGTTACATTGTGAAGCTATTATCAAGGGGGCAGTCTGTTGGTGCATATTTTGTGACAACAACTTAATAGTTTAGTCTTTGGATATTTTGTATTGGGCTTAGCATTTGGGTTTAGCTTGTTTAGAGTAGTAATGGGCATGGAGAATGGCCTAGCCTAGTATGCAAACATGTAGTAGAAACATGTTTTGTATTAGGGTTTTGGTTAATTCTGAGAGTTTCGATTACACAAAGAGTAGCTGTGAGATTGAGTGAGAAATCTAAAGAGAGTGGTTGAGAGATTTCTTGTGGTATTGAATTGATTGTAAACATTCGTGTTGGTTAATTAATAGAATACTGGTTTGAAAGTGATTGTTGTGTTCTTCATCTGAATAACTTGTTTTTGTGTTCGTGTGATAAACTTAGGGATTCCGCACCCTTAGTTAATTAGTCAATCTCATACCGATACACATGTGATAGGGACTTAAAGACCAGATGGATTGTGGAGTTCCCTGATGTTGGAGTAACGTGAATATATCTTCCTTGATAGCTTGTTGAAGAAGATACAACATGTTTTTCTCTCTCACGAACTTTTCTTTCTCAGCTTAAGTGATCTGGGTTAGGCTTTTATGTAGACCATTCTCCCCTATGGGAACAGTATACTCTTCTTCTATCGAATACCAACAATCCAGATAGTTGGCATGTACCCAATTTTCAAACCTCCCGTGCAATAGTTTGTAATCATCCATACTCATAAGTTTCGTTGGCTTGGTCATAGTTCCCATTTCGTTGTCCAAATTTAGGTTCTGTAAACTATCGTAGGAGTTGTGGCAAACACATAGTAAACTGGTTTTCCATCGTAACAGCAATTTGGTACGGATGTAAGAACTTTGGTGCGAAAGAGTTGTTGGTGTGGATGTACAAGAAAATGATTGAAAAAGATCTATTTGGTGCGGATATACTAGTTCGTGCGAACCTGACACAAAATCAAACAAATTTGATTACGTTCATGCGAAGGTAATATTTTCAAATGGATGAAGTTACTTCCGTGCGGACGTAATACGTTCTTACGAACGTAGTTCCTTCGTGCGAACGTGAAAAATCAAGTTTTCTCGTTTTTTGACATTTTGAACATGATTCTGATTTAATTTTAGTCTAGAGGCACAACCTTATGAACAAATGAAGACCACACACGTATTATAATTCAAGGTGTCCCACATCGGGAAAAATAAGAAAAAGGAGAAAACATAGGGGAGTCAAACCGGCGCCAAAGCCACGAACAAACAACCAACAAACTACGCAACCAAATCCTAAAACACATAAACTTACCAACACCACCAACAGATCAATCTTTTGTAGCTCTTCCACAAAATGATAGAACTATGATTCAAACAATAGATTTTTATGTTGGTTCACCTACACGACATCAAAAAGACAGTTTAAGAACATTAGGAAAAAAAATCAAGATTGAACAATATGACAAATCAGGTTAGAAACAGTTTAAGAACATTACTTGTTTATTAAAGATCAAGAATTGGAAAAGACAAAAGTGTCCAAGGGTTTTTGACCCGTCCCTACCCATTTTTACCCCTTAACAAATCCTTCCACCTTGGCCATTTTCCATATCTACTACAATTAGAAAAGACAGAAACATATAGTGGCCAATTTCAAGCTATAAAAACAAAACCATTTTGATATTCTTTTCCCTAATTGACCTATTTTAATCCAACCAATTTTAAGTAGAAATCATGTTTACTTCTTATAACGACCATTTTTACATGTTATCTAACCGACCCTGTTTAGCCAGGCTAAATCTTGATTATTGTATACATATATTAGACATGAAAAGAATGCATAAACATATGTTGGATTGGCGCTTTATCTTGGCCAACATAATCTTGTACCAATCATAAACCCATATCCCTACCAATGCAAGCAGAACATGAAAGGTAATCAAGTTAAATAGAGCTAAAACCAAAGAGCAAATCATAGCAAGTAACTAGCTGGAAAAGGAGATCGTATACAACAATTAGCAACCAAGTTTTTAACAACAATTAGCAACCCAATTTTTAAGAGAACACGGACTTCACAAACACATGTCCATTTATTATAGTTAATCACTTGCGAAAATAATCATAAATATGCAAAACCTGTGGAAACCACTGTTTGTTCTTTCTGTTATACAAAAGCACTACCACCGACACCCCTTTTACCTCACTTCACTTAAAACTTCAAATGCACCATTTACCATATTTTACATCCCTTTTCTCTTCGCTTCAGTTGAATCTCAAACCCGAGAAATGAAGCATACCAATCATGGAATCAATCACAGGCCAGATAAATTCAAACGTCAACATGATACCCTGAACACATAACAAAACCATAATAACAAAATGACAACCTAAACACATTACAAAACCATAACAAAGGAAAAGTGCAAATGAGAACTATTGAGATGAAAGGTTATAAAGGATCCGACTAAAAAACGTGGTTTACTCGAATAAATATCCAAACCTGAAAAAAATAAGTGGAATCAAGAATCCCGCCCAAACCAACATACCTTCGATTATCAATAATGAGCCGGTGAAGAAGAGATGTAGCAGATTCGCGGTTTTGGGATTTACTGTTTGAGAGAATGAGATTGTGAACATTGAGCATTTAGTGTTTAGAAAATCAAAAACAAAAAAAAGATTATTAGGTTCGAATCACATAATAAAAACACCTAAGATCATAAGAGATAAACATACCTATGTTATGATTGATGAATATGCAAATGAAGAACAGGAAGATGTAGTCGTTTGATCTAGGGGTTAGAGAGAGAACTTGAAGGAAATAGTGTCGATATGTTATTGAGATTTAGATACTTATATGAGATCTATTTATGTGTTAATGGTTTGACCCGAATCCAAATTCCGACCCACTATAAAAACGGATCCCGCCTCCCATGTTGCTCACATGCCTTTCTCCCCAAAACACCTTGAGACTCCACAATAACATGCCAAGTATCTCAAATGCATCTCATTTATTATATTATATAGATAAGAAACTATCGATGTTCGTGTGGAAGAGAGAGACGAAGACATGATGAAGGATAAGAAGATATCGTGTCATCGGTTTCAAACTATTGCGTTATTTTTCCCTGCTTTGGTATATACTTGAGTTAATATTAAATGACCTCACTAGTATCTGCCATCATTGGTTTATCATTTATTATTTGAGTAAAGTTATAGATTTACATAGTAAAATAAATAGACACATAATCAATTTGGAGCATGGTAACTTGCGAAATATACAAAATTTCACAACATTATAAGATCGTGTTTTTCATACGATAAACGTTTAAGTGATTTTAGTTTGAAATACTAGAAAACTTGATTATTGTTAAGTGTCTTTTAACTTTATTATAATCATTTATCTTATCAATTCACAACACACTTAAAGAATCAAGTATGTATACTAGTGGAATCTCTCAAGCTTTGTAGGAGACTTTAAACTGATGTTGGTTCGGTTTGATATGGCAACAACACCCGATATTGCAACCGAAAGAGATTGCCAAAAGGATATCAACAAGTATTTTTACATCGATCGAAAATTATAAAAACGCTTACCAGCGGGATTCACCCGCGCTCCTCTACTTAAAAATGGTATTCATTATTATTAATCAGGTTAGAATAATTCATAGTTATTAAGTGATATGCATGTATTGTTATTATTTAATATATATATATATACACCAGTAAGATTACCTGCGCTACGCTACGTGGCTTTAGTCGGTTCTATTGATGCATAATGTCTATTGCCTACATCTTCGGGTCATGTCGTGTATGTAATAGGGATTAAATGTTAGAATCTGAAGTCGTAATGTTCACTTCGTACGAAGCTAAATTAACTTCTAACGAAAATAGGACTCACCTTCGCATGAAGTGCCGTGTCTATAAATAGGTGTGCTAGGGTCTTGAGTCTAAAATCGTTTTGTTGACCCGTAAGGCGAAGCCCTGTCAAATTTTTCTCAGGCTGTAATCGTTGATCAGATTAATGAAATATTGAGATTGAACAGTAATCTTGAACATGTCACTAGTTTATCATGAATTCCACGCATGTTGAACTAGGATAAACAAATTAGGACCTGAGCTTATTGGATGAGAAGATCCCCACAAGTGGTATCAGAGCTAGAAGGCTTGATTTGAAGACATTCATCAAGATTCTACTTCTCTTCTACTCATTTTTCACTCTTTTTATCATTTTTTAGAGATTGAACGGACGAAATGGACTGATGTTTCAAGGACTACTTAAAATTAACTAATAACAAACGCTTGAAAGAATCGGACCTAAAATCAACTGAAATCAAGATAAAAACTTCAAAACCATGAAATTTTGAAACATCACTTCGAACGAACTTAAAATTCAATTCGTACAAAAAGAAAATTTTGTCAAATTTAAAATCAACCTCGTATGAAGATAAATTTCACTCTATACGAAATAAACTCTTGAAAGTTTTGGATTTTATCTTCGCACGAAGATAAATCTAAGATTTGGTACTTTTAACTTCATACGAACTGAGATTTTAATTGTATTTGTGGTTACTTCGCACCAAGGTTAACTTCACACCAAGATGATTTTCAACAAATTTTTCCACAAAAATGGAAAATAAATTTTTCAACGCATTCGCATCATTAGCAGTCTCAACCACAGTAGCAATCCAAAACATAAATATCGAAAACGAAAGGGAGACTCTGACAAAACCCCCGAAGTTGATGAACTTAGAAGATTATTTTGGATGGAACGAGAGGTTCGTTAACCGGGTACAAGCAAATTATTTTGATTGCTGGTACGCCATTGAAGAGAAATATTCTGAAGCAATTGGTGAGAATGAGCTTTAAAAGAGATTAACTTAGTTTACTACACCAGAGAAAGATATGTTTGTGAGGGAGAAGAAAATGATGAATATCCTGCAGCAAGCCATCAAAGAAGATATACTTACTCTACTTCAACGTGATGGTGACGCTTAATCTGTTCGGAATGCCTTGAGGGTGAAATTTCAGGGAAGCACTCAGATGATCAAAAGCAAGAAAGCGTTGCTGAAGAAAGAGTTTGATATCTTTAATCTTCTCAAAGGTGAGACAATGAAGTAGTTAATCGAAATGTATTGTCACCTGTAGTTGAGATGAAAAGACTGGGTATTCAAAAGGAGAACGAAGAGTTAGTGGACAAATTGGCTGATGCATTACCTGAAGGAGATTGGTTAACCTATCTGACAATCTTGAAAAACAACATAGAATATGGTACGTTGAGTTTGTCTAAACTCATAGAGAAACTCGAAGGTTATGAGCTCGAAATGCAAAAGATGGCTAAAACGAAATGTTCACACATTCAACAAGATGTGAATCTGTACTTCAAAGGAAGTTCAACAGCCAACACTCAAAGTCCAAAAATAGATATTGCTTTCAGCATGAACGGTTGTTCTAGTATTTCTTCAAACCATTCAAGAACACTGGTGGTGGTTTTCAGTCATTCCCATCTTATGATCCTAACTCACCACAAACACCACAATCTTCACAAAATTCGAACAATTTTCAAAGCAGCCAGAGCAATCAAAACAACTTGAACCAACGAATCTTACAGTGCAATATCGCTATGAATCTAGAGAATGCTCAAGATTTTACAGAGAATACCGCAAAATAGCACATGGCATTACTTACATATGTGTTAGAATCGTATGAAAGTTTTGTAGCTGGAATGATTGGTAACCCGAACATGACGAAAGAGGATTATGACCAAATCGATCAAGAAGAGTTGGAGCTAATCGATATCAAATGGTGCATGGCCAGTATTGTTCGCACAACTCAACACTTTATGGAGATCATATGTAGAAATAGTTTGGGTGGTCTAGATGGAAAGCTTGGGTTTGACAAATCGAAAGTCACTTGCTTTAAATGTCGAGAAAAGGGACACTTCAAGAGAGAATGTCTGAACCACGAAGTAAACAGAAACCAAACTCCTTTTGGTGATGAGTACTACAGAAAAGCGATTTATCACAAAACTTCACCCCTCATAACACATCAATAATGATTCAAATTGAAGACGGTTCATCGAATTCCAAAGATAAAGCTCGTCATTTCTATGGAGGACAAAGGATTCAACTGGAACAAATACATTTCAAAGCCTGAAAGTATTGCACTTTTAGTATAGATTAGAGAAGAACCTGAACTAGTTGAAGAATGCTTTATTGAGGCAACCTTTGATGAAGCTCCAAACGAAGAATACTACTATGATCCTTCGGCTGAGAAAGACATTTTTCATAGCGCATTTAAAAAAATTATATCGCCTGATGTGTATAAATCTTTTGTAGTTTTCTTTGAACCGAACTATACAGTGCATTGTGAAGAAGTGTCTAAGCCGGAGATTGAAGAAATGATGGATGTGAACATGGAGATGACCACTGAGAATCTTACAGAGATTGCAAACAAAGCAATGATGGCGAACTTGAAAGAGGTAGTTTCTAAACAAGTTCAGGAATGAGTCGGTCAAAGAAGAGGGTAAGGTTCAGCTGATCAAAATTGAAAAACCTTGCATGAAGTGCTCAGCGCCTTGCAAGGAATGTTCTGAAAAAGATGAAAAATATAAACTACTGAAAACGTTTTCTGATAACTTGTCAAGCGATTATAAAGAAACAAAAGAAGCATACGATAAGCTAAGCAAAACTATTAAACAGTTCGAACAAGCAAGTCGAGAAGACAATGTTACACTTTGGATGTTAAAAGCAAGCGTTATGGATAAACAAATGGCTATAAATATTCATCTTAACACGATTGCTAAGCTAAAAAGTGAATAAGAAAAAAATGAAAATTGAAATAGAACGAGTTAATAAGTTGTTGATCAGCTATTCAACTTCTTCGTATGTAATTGATCATATTTTTCCTAAACAACCACAAAAAATTAAAAAGGAAGAAAACTGATACTGTTTCTCAAAACAAAGGTATGAGTTATAATCGAGTTCCACCCTGATGTGGGAGAGTTATTCCAAGAAAAAACCTGATGGGGTGGAAAAAGCACTCAATTTATAATTGAAAACTGAAACAAAAGACGAGTGCCTGAAAATCTCGATGTAACTTACACCAAATCTGATAAAGAGTGTGAATCAGATGTGGTTGAAAATGTTTTGGGAAGTGATAGTGATAGCACTGAATTTGAGAGTGATGAGTCTAACTTGGACAAAACCAGTTCAAGTTAACCTTCTGAAAATGAAAAAAGCTTTCATATGAATTATCTTCAAAAATCAGAATCTAGTTCGAATGATGATCCTAATATGGTTGCATATAAAATGAAAGGATTTGACAAAATATATTCTGACCAATTATTTCTGTTTCAGAATGTGAATCTTAAAAAAAATTGAACAAGTGTTTAAATTGGTTGATGCGAGTTTGTGTGAGCTTGAAAATCTCAATGCATCTTACTATTCCAAACCGAAATGTTCTTATAATAACAATCACAAAGGAAAGAATTATCCTGAGAACAAAAGAAAAGGGATGGGATATGTTAAGAAACCTAACGATAGATTTTGAAACCTAATTTTCATAGAATATAAACTTTGTTTTCGGAACAAGCTAAGAGAGAGAAGGAAGGTTTGGCAAAAGAGCAGTCAAACGATGAGTTTTATCCTTAAAAGGAATGTCTTCAACAGGTTATGAGATCCTCTATTGGAAACAATAGAAGGAAATGCTTCAAATGCAACCAAGTCGGGCATATCGCAAGACGATGTCCCCAGACCAACTCTAAACCTATTTACAACTTTTAGAAATCTCAAGAGATTGTGAATATAAATTTAACAATGAGAAACTAGCAAATGCTAATGTTTCAAACAAAGATGTTGGTGAATCATCAAACAAAAATGAACAAAAAGATTCAAAATTTTATCCCAAAAAGGCATTTTCAAAACAACAAACTTGGGTGATTAAATCGAAACCATCTTCTGAGGAAGTCAAAACGATTGTTCCAACCATGACTGCTAAAAAGATTGAGGTTGAACAGAAGTTTGAAATCAATAAAGAAAGTGTTTGTGAACTAAAAATGGAAAGCCCAAACCCACCCAAGACCGTCAAGGCTTGGGTATCGCTATTCAAATAATCACGTAATTGCATATGTAGGGGCTACCGAGATAAAACATTTCAAAGTGGATAATGGATAGTGGAGCTTCTCGGCACATGATTGAAATGTTGGCCTTGTTATACGATGTAAAATCAATTCAAGGAGGCTACATTGGGTTTGCGGGTAACCAAGGTGGGAAGATAGTCGGTGAAGGTATTCTAACAAAGGGTGTGGTGTCGTTCGGTAAAGTCACTACATAGTGGAGTTAGAGAACAACTTGCTAAGTATCTCTCAGATTTGTGACAAAAAGTTCACGATACATTTCACAGATCGAGAATGTCTCATTCTGAAGCCGGGATTCAACATACCTGAGGAATGGATCCTGATGCACACTCCATGAGAGAATGACTTGTATGTCTTAGACATGAGTGTTGCAACAACAATGACAAAATCTACGCAATGTTTCGTGTCCAAAGCAACAGAAAAAGAATCGATCTTGTGGCATAGAATGATGCGGCACATTCATCTTCGAAAGATGAATTTCTTAGTACACAACAATCTAGTTGAGGGAGTCAATCTAAAGAGTTTTCACTTTAGTGACGACTCCATAAGTTGCAAAAAGGGCAAACAACATAAAAAGTCACATCCAAGGAAGCTCCTGAACTCAATCAAGCTCTCGCTAGAGAGACTACACATGGATCTCTTTGGACCTCTCAGTGTTCGAAGTATCTTACGAGATCTATATTGTATCATTGTGACTGACGATTATTCAAGATTTTCGTGGGTGATGTTCTTAGAGAGCAAAGATGAAACTTTTGATAGTCTAATGATTCTATTCCACAAATTAGAGAACCTGTATCATTTACCAATTTGTCGCATTCGAAGTGATAACAGTACAAAGTTTAAGAACAGTCGGATGGTAGAGTTTTGTAATGAGAAGGGAGTTTTGCATGAATTCAGTGCATCATATACACCACAACAAAATGGTGTAGCTGAACACAAAAACAAATGCCTAATAGAGACAGCAAGAACCATTCTTGTTGATTCTAAACTGCCAGTTAGTTTTTGGAGCGAAGCAGTGGCTTCTTCATGCTATACTTTGAACAGAGTATTGACAATCAAACAACACAAGAACACGTGTTTTGAGTTACTTAACCAGCGAAAGCCAAACCTAAAGTATTTACAACCAATTGGGTCACCTTGCACGGTAATTGATGCTGATGGCAAATTTGGAGCTAAATCAATGGAGGGGTTCTTTGTGGGATATGCTAGTCCACTACATAGAGTATATCTTCCTAGCATAAACTGGGTTATTGAACCTCATAACGTAGATTGTCAACGCTACACGTCTCCAACTCAAAAACCAGGAGATGCTTGGCTGTTCAATTATGATAGTCTCTAGGATTCCTTTGAGCTTGCTGAACTAACAGAAGAGATACTTATGATTCTTTATCATCAACAACAAGCTTCATCACAAGAACAAGTTCCTAGACCTATCGTGATTACTCAAACACCTGTTGGTACTCATGATGCTGAAGCAGGTACAAGTACTCAACATCTAAGATCTTAGACTGCTAGAACAAGTGATCCACTGCGAATCATGAGATGAATGAACCACCTCCCACGTTCGATAAAAGTGATGATTCTGATTCTGATGCTGAATCTACATATGACAATGATGGATCTACTTCCGATGAAGGTGTAGAACAGATTCAAAGTTTGCTAAACAATCAAGCTGCTGGTCCAAGTGCTCAGAATGAAGCATCCACGAGTAGTAAAATTGCTGATCAAAACAGCACTAATCTGGAACACGAAGTAGTGTCTCGAACGAAGTTATGCCGAGGACGTTGTCTTACCACCCATTGGAAAAAATCATTGGAGAGTTGCAGACTGGATTTAAAACGTGAAATCAGATCAATAAGGATCTTAGTTGGTTTATACTAAAGTAGCACCTATACAAGATACTGTCTCATATAGTTGCTTTACTTCCCAGATTGAGCTAAAAACGTACAAAGAAGCTCTCACAGAAGAAATATGGGTGAATGCAATGCAGGAAGAGCTGCTACAGTTTGAGAAACTTGGAGTTTGGAAGCTTGTTAATCTACTAGATGACCACAAGAAATTAGTAAAAAGTGGGTCTTCAAGTGTAAACGTGACGATAGAGGTGTAATTATTCAAAACAAAGCTCGACTTGTTGTTCAAGGATTTCATCAGCAAGAGGGAATTGATTATACTGAGGTCTATGCTCCTGTTGCCAAATTGGAAGCTATCCGCATTTTCCTGGCATTCTCGTCATTGAAAGGGTTTAAAGTGTACCAATTGGATGTCATTTCCACATTCCTATACAGAAAAGTGAAAGAGGAGGTGTATGTCGGCCAACCACCGGGGTTTGTCAATCCAATACACAAAGAAAAGGTTTATATACTGGATAAGGCGTTATACGGTTTATACAAGGCCCCAAGAGCCTGGTATAAGAAGCTTTCTTAACATCTTCTAGAGAACGGTTTCACCAGAGGAACAATAGACAATACCCTCTTCACACGGGAAGCTGAAGGACACATCTGAATTCTGAAAATATATGTGGATGACATTATATTTGGTTTGACCAATGACTTGTTGTGTAAAGACTTTGAGAAAGTCATGCAAAATAAATTCGAGATGAGTTCAATGGGAGAAATGAAGTTCCTCTTAGGACATCAGGTTGATCAGTTGGCTGATGGAATTTTTATCCATCACACGAAATATGTGCATGACGTTTTGGAGAAATTCAACATGTCAGAATCATTACCATTATCTACCCCATTAGCTCTCAATCACGACATCGGACTAGATGAAAAAGGAGTGAAGATTGATGAGACCTTATATCGATCAATGGTTGGATCTTTAATGTACCTCACAGCATCAAGGTCGGATATCATGTATCCAACATGCCTCTACGCAGATATCAGTCAAGTCCATGAGTGTCACACATGCTGATCGTTAAATGGATTCTGTGATATTTGAAGGGTTGCCCAAGCACCAGCTTGTGGTATCCACGGATGAAGATTTCAACCTCGCTGGATATTCTGATCTGATTTTGGGTGTTACAGATTAAACGCTAAATCTACTAATTCTATTTGCCAGTTCTTTGGCACATGATTAGTAATGTGGCAATGCAAGAAGCAAATCACGGTCGTTCTCTCTACTTGCGAAGTAGAATACGTTTCAGCTTCGAGTTGTTGTTCCCAACTTTGTGGATACAACAACAGATGAGAGACTATGGGTTGCAGTTTCTTGATACGCTCGTATATGTAGATAATGAGGCTGCCATTAACATAACGAAAAATCCAATTCAACGTTCTAAAATAAAACACATTGAAATTCGACACCATTTTATCCGTGATTCCTACGAGAAATAATTGGTTAGAATATAAAAGATCCACACTAATGAAAAGAAGGCAGATTTTTATACTAAACTATTTGATCGAGCTAAATTAAAAATATCTTATGAAACTTAACGGAATGAAAAATCTGACATGAAGGGGGATATGGAGGTTGAATTAGAGATGGATGACGAGTTGACGTGATCCTCATCGGTTTATCAAGTTTTGAGTTTTCAAATTTCTTTCATTAAAAACAAAGATCCAAAAGTATTTTTTGATTTTAAGGGGAGAAATATGTTGTGAAAATACGAAAAACATATAAATTTGAAAATGTACAAAACATGAAAAAGACAAAAAGAGTTTTCATGTAAAAAGAGGAAATGATAGTACATCAGTGGAATATTACAGTATGGTAAAGAAATGTATTGTCAAAATGTTTAAACAGGTCTCACTGATGATGTGACAGTAGGCTTTGCATATTCAGTAAATTGTTTCTGAGATATAAACATAAAGAAAAACTTCTTAATTAGTGGGTTAATATCTCTCGAATATATGGTCTTAGTACACCAAAATTTTGTTTGATAGATTTCCGGATTCTTAGATACTAGGTCTTTATAGATAATTGATATCTGGGGTATTATACAAGTTCTTCTGATTTTGCTTCGGCAATGTCCTAGAACTTGTAGAATACTTTTGCTTTTAAACCCTAAAACTATAGCATATTGAAAGTATCGAAAGAGGTGATAATTGCAGTACAAAAAATTCCAAAATATGGAACACCACTTTTAAGTCAAGCCTTCATCTCTCTGGCTGTATGGTGGTACTAACCTGAGCTCTCAAGGTATCGCATAGCCCAGTTACATATATCAGTTAAACATGTTCACCTGTAAGATGAAATCCAGGGAATCTTGATACAGGATATATTCTGAGGTGGGAACCACTATTAAGTCAAGTTCCAAGACATCTAATTAAGGTATCTCAGAATAACTGAGAAATGTGGAGGTTTAAGTGGATCAGTATACTGACAATCTACGTGAATCTCTTTAGAACTTAAAGTTTTATCAAGATTAACGATACAAGTGATATGTCTAAAAAACCAATATGATCCTCTAACACAAACTAACAAAAAATGTTTATAAATATGTTTGTACATAGTTATTGCATTTCATTTTTGTTGATGCACTTTTGTGTCTGTCGCTTGTTCTTAGTTACGTCAGTAAATTGTACGGTCTTTGTTTATTGTGTCTGTATAGTTTGGCCGTGTCGACCAAATCAAGATATCCTCCTATCTTGATTTAGTACGACGTTTTCTTTTATCTGTGTTGTAAAATAGTTGCATGTGTGCATACTGTTAAGTCTTGTATTTCTGATCTTACTGTCTGTACAGCATGTTTGTTAGCACGTTCTCCGAAGAAAACTTCTTTGTGCGAATGAAAGGTGCTTCACACGAGCAAGTTGCTTACTCGTACGAGCCATTATCTGTTCGTACAAGTGATTCTCATGATCGTACGAGTGGCACTTTCAACAAACCATTTTGCTTATTCGTACGAACCAGTTCCTTTTCGTACGAACCAGTTATTATTCGTACGAGCAACCATTGTTGAATGTTTTTCGTGACTTGTAGTGGCTCGTACGACCAGCAACATTCTTCGTACTGTTGATGGGTGTTGGCACTATTTAAACAGACATGCACCTCACAGTTCATATGTGACAAGTGTGAGACTCGTGAGAGACACTAAGGCATAAGAGAGAGCACAGAGAGAATATCCTGAGTCTGTATGAACATTGTTTGTATGTGTTTGTACTATCTCTCTTTATTTAATCAAGATAGTGAATCTTTGGGTATCTTGTGTTTGTTACTTTGCTTTGGATTGCATACTTACGTGGATTCGCACTCGTTGTGTGTTAGATAAACAAGGAAGTAGGTTATCTTGATCCTCCAACTGGACCTACAAGTAGTATCAGAGCTTTGGCTCTCTTCCTTGTTTAAAACCAAGCAGAGTGTTGTGTTTGAGCAAGTTGTGAGGGTACCTGGATGTGTTCTTGAACTTCAAACAAGAAATTTAAGTTTTTAAAAGATAACTAGCTTAAAACTTAGGTAAAACTTGTTGTATCCAGAAAATTTTCATAAAAACCTTATGAGAAAACATGGAGACATGTTAGGATACGATTTTTCTTAAAATTTTCTATCAAAGTTCAGTTGGTCATATTTTTTAGTGAAGCACTTGCTGGAAAATTCACCAGAATATTCCTTTAGGGTTGAGCAAATCTTAAGACTTGACTGTTTTAAGTGAAAAGCTGATATTGGAATGTTTGTCTTTTTAACCGAAACTGTGTAGACAGCTGACAACTTTCTAACAAGCTTCTGTTACAAAAGGAAATTTTTCACCAACCAACCCTGCAAAAAGATACCTCCCTACGAAAAACCAAAACATCAGCGAAAGACCTCCGTGCGAATAACCCATCCGCATGAAGAACAAGATTGTTCATGCAAAAGACCAACTGACTCGCACAAAGAACCTTGTTCGCACGAAGTATTAGTTGCTCGTACAAAGAATAGTGGTTCGTACGAACAACCTGGTTCGTACAAAGAACTGTAATTTGCACCAATCTCTTGCTCGTACTAAGAACTAAGGTTTTGTTTTTCAGGTTATCTGTGATAGTTTTTCGTGAGACATGATACTTTGAGGTTTTCGAAATTGTGAACCTTTACAAGAAAATTTTTATTTCAAGATTAACCATTGAAATTTTTAAATTTTTGTTAAAAAAGGCAATTTTTTGTTAGAAAAGGCAAATTTTTATAATCAAACAAACAGATGGGTACAAATCCTTGGGATTGGGGGTGTAGTTCAAGCACAAACCAAGAGTCACCACAATCTAGCTCCGCAACCTCATGGGTTAAATCATTGATGCCTCAACAAACTGCCATGATTACCACTAATCAATGGGTGTGTGTGGCAAATCAAAATCAAAGCATTCTGACTCTTCTTATTAGCGAGAGTGAAACAGGAAGTAATAACAGTCAACCAAAGTTGAACCATATGAACGATTATCCTTCATGGAAAAGTCGTTTCCATACATATGTTCATGGTCAAAATACATAATTATGGACATGTTTTACTACACCATACAAAGAATCTCTCGAAGAAGGAGGATCAAATCTAACTTCTTTAGCCAACTTAGGTGAAAATTGTAAAAAGGCATATGATTTAGAAAAGAAGGCGTTCGCTATCCTTACACAAGCACTTCATAAGGACATTTATCATCAATTCGTGTACTGTGCCACCACCAAAAATTTGTGGGATACTTTGGAACCAAGAGGGGAAGGAAATGTTGCAACAAGAAAAATACGACATGATCTGCTGAAGAAAAAGTTTGAAGGTGTTCTGTTCATGGAAAATGAAACACTAAGAAATATGACAACCCGATTCTATCATCTACTTAGTGAAATGTATTCATACAAAGTGATTGCATCTCCACAAGAGATTGTAATGCATGTTGTTGATGCCTTACCACCAAAATGGAGTCAATTCATTGACTTGCTAAAGCACACAGGGGTTTTGGATGTCATCAGTATTTATGAATTTATATAGAAGCTGGAGAACAAAATTGAAGAGGAAATTCGAAAAGCAAAAAGAGTTCTTGTTCCACAAAACCCTGAAATGTATTTTGGAGGTATTAACATAGGCGTTAGTACACCTCAGCAACCAAAACTTCAAACAACATTTGTGTCATACGTTAATCCCTTTCTACCACAGCCATTTCAAATAGATAAACTACTTGTTCAAGTACTCAAACCTATGGTCAAGTATTTGATCCTAAAGTCTTTCTACCACAACCACAAGTTGTTACACCTCAAGTTCCACAACAAACTTCTCAACAAGCTTTCTATGGTAACAACTTTCAACCTGCAAATCCTAATACCGTCAGACTTGATACCTCACATCTTTCCAAGGTCAGCGTAGAAGTTGCTCGGGAACACATAGAACTTCTGAACACCATGGTTAGTGCATATTGTGGATTAGTCGCTGGTCAAATTGGAAACATCAATTTGACTAATGAAGATTATCAACAAATAGACAGAGATGAGATGGAATTGTTGGATATTAAATGGGCATTTGCTAGTGTGGTTAGAAGAGCAAAAGACTACATGAGCAGGACTGGAAGAACAAGTTTAGAAAGCAAGAAAGACACAAAGTATGGATTTGATAAAGATGCTGTTACTTGCTTCAACTGTGGTGAAAAAGGTCACTTCAAATGTGAATGTACTCGACCTAGCAAGCAAGGAAATCTCAATCCTTTTAGAAATCAATCATGACCATCCAACACAACTCAAGTTAACAATGAACAAAGTATAGTAGTTGTTAACAACCCAAACAACTCCAACCAGTCTAGGCCTTCAAACAATACAAGCAGAGCATTAGTAGTTCAAGCAGATAAAGGATGTGATTGGGCAGTTCAGTTGGGAAACGAGAATCAAGGAGGAACTGCGTGTTATGCTAAGATAATCAATCAGATCAAACATGTTCACACTATTGACTCTTCTGATGATGATGATAGTTCTAGATATAATGGGAGTTCTGACGAGGAAAGCTTGAGTGTAGGTGGTTATGGATCACATTCAGACGTCAGGGAAAGGATTGATACTGAGGTCAATGAGTTGCTGAAAAAAGCAGAGATGCTGAAAAGTCAAAAGTCTGGTTTAATAAGGAAAGCATAAGTTACATCAAAGGAAATGGAGAAACTCTTTGCCAACAATGCATCCTTTTCTCATCATACTTCTTTCATGGCTAATGTTGCAGGTTCAACAAGTCAGGTAAAATCCGACACTGCTAAGATATGCAATGACTGTGCTGACTTAAAAACTAAATTTGAAACAATTAACAGTCACAATCAAAGCCTAGTAGTTGAAGTGTCAAAATGCAAAGAGGCAAATCTGGCTTTAACTCGAAATGAAAAAGAATTAAAATCTGTAACTGAAACTCTTAAGAAAAATGTGTCTAAATTAACAAAAACAGTTTTGAACAAACAAACAGGTATTAATAACTACATTAATATCCCTGAAGAAACAAAACATGAGTTGGTCATTTTCAAATGCGAGCATGATGCAATCAAGCTGAAATTGGAGAGTTACTCTAACTCCCGATATGTGCTTGATCACATCATTGACGTTCAAAAACTTAAGGGAGATGTCAAATGCATTGGGTATAAATCGTGTCCACCCCCATTGAAACACAATTATACCAAATTGCCTGATGAAGGGAAATGCCACGCTTTAAACCATCTGTACCTCTTAATTCTGAAAAGTTTGCAGCAGGATTAGGATTTAAGCTGGACAATTCCTCAGATGAATAAAGAAAAACAGAGAACTCATCATCACTTGTTGATCAAAATTCATCTATAATAGAGAAAGATGATTCATCAGATGATGAGTCAGACAAGATCGATCAAGATCAATCTCTTGATGAAAAAAAGGGTAGATATTACTGCTACTCCCAATGTGCATCTGTTGCAAATCAACGGAATGATCATATCAAATCTGTCAAGATAACTGCGTCTACATTTGAAAATGATAATGTGTTCTATACGTTGATTGGTGATGAGAAAATTTACTCAAACAAGAACTTTCCAATAAAATGTAAATCTAACTTCAATTGATCAAGTTTTTGAAAATTCAACAACTAAATTTTTAGGAAAGAAGAAACCAATCAAACCACAACCATTAATTGCTTCTAAAAGTAGAGAACTAGAAAAGCGAGCTGAAAAACCTAAGGTGTCACAACCAAAGGTTGAAACTAAAGGCGCTCGCAGCAAGAAAAAGGGGAAGAATGATAACTTTGTAGGCTCAACTGGTGATAAAATCGAGACTTTTGAAAATATGTCAAATATTGATTTTGTAAATCAAGTCAAGATTTTAAAATACAATAGTCAAAACAATTACACTCATCATACAAATGGGTATGAAGATGGACCAAGTACCTCTAGGCCTACAAGTTCAACTTCAAGTCATCAAATATGTAACAACTCACGAAAAACGGGTTCTAAGACACGCTCCGTTTTGTAATCAAGTTTTAATGAAATCTTTTCATTTCGAAATTTTGATTTAATCATTTAAGAGTTTGTTATATTAAAAAAATATGTAAATAATAATATTAAATAAAATATATATATAAAGAATGGTTGTAAAAATTAAAAGAATTAAAGGGTAGACACGGGGATCGAACCCGGGTCTTAGCCCAAACCACACACACAACACACCACTGCAGCAACCACTTAACATCTGAAATTTACTAAGCGAATAAACATTTATATTTTCGTTCCTTTGACCTGAATTCAAAAGAGACCCGCCTGTAACAACCACTCTTAAATTCTGACAATCATCAAAGTGCTGTTTTGATGCAATTGATTGAAGAAAACGGTCCTAATCATGAACCTAGTCTTAAAAACGAATCAAGCCACATTCAATTGAGATTTCAATCATTTTGTTATAACCGATTTTGACCGAAAACTGAAACACGATCCAAGCTATCACCTCTCATCTATAAATAGAGAGTCTTGGACCATTAGAATGCACCCACTCTCAAATATTTCCTGCAAAGTTCTTGCAACTCTCTATTCACTAAAAACACCTCACCGGAAAAGTTGTTAATTTATTGGAATATTGCCGGAATATCAACACAGCTCTGATCGGTATAACCTTCACTTATTTCCTTTTATTTTTAGCATATCTAAACAAATAGAACTGTAAAGATTATTTGAGCAAACCCAAATCAAGTCGGGTTATTAGTCTGTGTCTATTCATGAAGAAGATGAACGAGAGTCTGTGATTAAAAGAAATTAAGAAGGAGGTCTAAACCGGGTTAGACACACAGTCTAGTGGTTGGACTATGTGCATACTAACACAAGGTCCCGAGTTTGAGTCGGTAAGTATATAAGATTAAGTAAAATCTTATATCCTTCGGGTTAGACACACAACCCAATTGGTCAGGCTGTGTGCACACGAAGCAAAGGTCGTGGGTTCAAAACCGGTCACACACACGCCCCTTTCAATAATCAAACCTTTTTAGTTAAATCGAAATATGAAAGGTTGTAACATGAGTATAAATGTAACTAAATCTCAATACATTCTGGGTTAGACACGCAGCCTAGTTGGCCGGGCTGCTTGCACGTAAACGAGAGGTCACGAGTTCGATCCACACACGTTGCCTAGTCGGACCGGTTCAATTCGATTTAATTCGGGAAAAAAACATATTTTTAACTAAACTTTTAATTATTTTCCATAAAAACTATAATATTATATAATCAAATAATATTATTTTAAGCAAATAAAAATAGTAATAAATACGATAAAATTATCTAAAATATCTAATAAAATGTGTAAATAATAAATCATGTAAAAATACTAAATTTAACCAAAAGAATATATCTATCTAAAATATTATGTGAATATTTAGGTTAGCCTTATCGTCGCTTGGTACCTCAATCGTACGGAATCTTCTTTGAATCGTGAACGCACCCACTGTGAGTGAATCTTACAACTCCTATTTTTATCCATCTTTTAGGGTGTGTCATGTGTCGCTTTTATTTTCTTTTTATTATAAATCTCGTGCAATTACCATTATGTGATCTAACGTGCTACGTGATATTGTTGTTTATTGTGATTTTGTATTTATAATTCTCATTTCAGTCATTCTCTCACATTAGGCACATTTGTTCCCCGTTACTTACGGGTGGAACGTCGTGTTTCCTAATATACTAGATCGGCTCCGTTTGATTGAGACTTGATATTGCAACACATCGCTTATCATGCTCACATGTGAATTACTAGTTGATTGTATGGTTTGTGATTTAGATTACATATATGTTTCTCATATATGGTTAATGCACATTTTATTAAAACAATAAACATATCATCTTTTAATGATTAAATGGGATTCACTCGCCAACTTATGTTGACCCAAAACTCTATTTTTACACATGATACAGGTGAACAGGTTTGAAGCAAGGATCACATAGGACATGGGTCTTAGAGGAAATAAATTGTTATTTACAAGCTTTGTTTGGAAAATTATTGTGTTTTTATGAATTATGTTAATTGAAATGATTTATTTAAATTTAAAATAATAAATATGAAACTTTTGTAATAGTAAATGTCATGAGCTTTAATGAAAACCCAACCATGCCCTGACTACCATATCCGTTGCGGGTCAGGGTGTGACAGATTGGTATCAGAACGAGTGGTTATAGGGATGTAGGATAGGTTATTAGACCCTTAGAGCATATACTATAGTCAATTAGTATTTAATTGCTTACGTGTTAAGTTGGTTACATGCAAACTTATGACATTTACTTGTTTTTACACTTCTCTCACACACAATTACATGCAAGCACTTTAAATTGCTATTTGATTTTGTGTGACATTCAACGTGTTATAAATTTTATCAATATAACATGCATATATATATATATATATATATATATATATATATATATTATATACACACGCATATGTTACCGTCATAGCACACATCACGATTCTCTCATATTTAAACATTTTTCGTGCTTTTCTTTTATTTGTGATCTTCTCATTTTGTCAATCTCATCAAAGTGAGTTCTACAACGGGCATGTAGTAACTGGAAGGGTACAAGTACCGGTAATCGAAACGTCCTGTCTAGGATTGGTATTCGTATAAATCCAAAATAATGGACCAGTTTGCCTGCCTGGGGACTAACGATGAGAGTACGAAGGACCTATTAGGCTAAAGCATGCCACACCAAACGTCGTGTGAACTAACCCCACTTTGAGTTGTCACTGTGTCTACACCAGGACACCTTCCGACCTTATGCCTCGCAATCGTGTTTTACGATTTTAATTCGGGTAATGTGAGTGTTAACAGGCTAAAAACCAATGTGAGCCCTACAAAGCCCAGTTGTCATGGGGCCCACATGACTACGAAGGCCAAGTATGGGGGGACATATGGGGGCCCAAACATGAGCAAAGCTCAAGACATCCTATGGATGTAATGGATTTTAGTTTGTGGATGTTTTATTTCTAAACTCTATGGGACATATAGGACACCTATACGTCAAACTCATAATCTCGTTACGTATTTCCTGTAGATGTCTTCTAGGCACTCTCGAGGAGGTAGGAGATCAAGAAAATCTGGCGAACGTATGGCAGCTCAAATAGCCCAACAAATGGCTGCCATGATTCCCGATATTGTAATTCAAGTTCAACAAGCTATCGCCGCTAACCTTGTCAACCCAATCAACCAAGAGGGTCAAAATGTTGCCAACCCTCCCACAAACACCACCAAGTACACTTATAAGCACTTCAACTCATGTGACCCTCCAAAGTATGAAGGAACTGAAGGGGTCACTGCTCTCCTTTGATGGTTTGAGGAAATGGAGAGTACTTTTTTCAATTGTGACTGCCCCAATGACCTTAAGGTTCGTTATGCTACTGGTCGTCTATTTGGGGTAGCACTAACTTGGTGGAATGCCGAAAAGGGTAGAAGAGGCACCGAAGCCGCAATAGCCCTAACTTGGGAACAACTTCGAGAACTCATGACAAGACTTTTCTGCCCAAGAAGGGAAATTAAAAAGCTGGAGGATGAGTTCTATTTTCTGAAACAAAAGAGGGAGATCATATAACCTACAGCAAGAGGTTTCTCGAGTTGAACCAAATGGTTCCAAATTTGTTCACCCCTCTCTACCGCTTGATCGAGCATTACATTTGGGGTCTTCCTTCGAATATTCAAGATTCCGTGATGAGTACCGTGCCTGCAACCCTGGAAGCAGCAATGGAGCTAGCTACTGAGCTCACCGAAAACCACATCAGGAATGGAGATTTCAAAGATGAGCAGAAGAAAGATAAAACACTTACCGAAACCCCCAACCCAACTCAAGTCGGATCCTCTTCTCGATTCACTGGCAAAAGAAAGCGAAACGAGAAGAATTTTGCTGTCACCCAAACCAAGCAGCCAAATCTGTACAACCAACCCATTGCAGCCGCACCAATCACCCAGGTTGCTCCGCTACCGCTCCATTCAAGAAGCAATACACAGGACCTCACCCGAAGTGCAATCAATGCTAATATCATCACCCTCTTGAGATCCCATGTCTCCACTGCACCGGGTGTGGCCGTGTAGGCCATACAATCCAAACATGTCGTTTACTTCAAAGACAAGCCCGCAACCAACCTCAAGCCCAACCCAACAACTAAATGGTGGGCCAAGTGCCTTTCCAACAACCACTAATGTTACCACCTGCTCAACCCATAGCCAACCCTTCTACCAACCTAATTAGCCCATGATGCCACACGTCAGAGCTTGTTTTAATTGTAATGATCCAACGTATTTCGACAACACCTGCCCATGATTAGTGAACATCATCAACGCGCACGCCCAAGCTAATTCTGTGAACCAAGCCAACCCAGCCAATCCGCCAGCAAGAGGTAGAGCTTTTAACATCAACGCTAATCAGACAAGAGCGGATAACAGCGTGGTCAACGATATGTTTCTAATTAATGATAGCTATGCATCTATTATATTTTACACGGGCGCGGATAAGAGTTTTGTGTCCCTAGAGTTTGAATCTATTCTTGGTTTACCTCGCGTTAGTCTGGTCGAATCATTTACAGTGGAAGTGGCGGATGGCAACCTATTATGTTGGATTCTATCATTCGCGACTGCACTCTTACTCTCAATGATCATGATTTTCCAATCGATCTTATTCCCATGAATTTGGGAAGTTTCGACGTCATCATTGGTATGGACTGGCTCAGTCATCATGATGCCGAAGTTGTATGTTATGAAAAGTTCATTCGAATTCCACTCGCCGATGGCCAAACCCTTCGTATTATTGGTGAAACCCCTTCCAAAGGACTCAAGTTGATGTCATGTCTTCAAGCCCGAAAGTATCTTCACAAGGATTACATAGCTTTCTTAGCCCACATCATCAAGAAAGAAGGCAAGGAGAAGAAACTCGAAGATATTCCGATTGTTAGAGATTTTCCTCAAGTCTTTCTAGACGACGTCTCAGACTTCCTCCTATGCGAGAAGTCAAATCTCGAATCGATCTTGTACCTGGTGCCACTCCAGTTGCAAAATCTCCATATCGGTTAGCCCCATCTGAAATGCAAGAGTTAGCTAGTCAGCTGCAAGAGCTGACTGACAAGGGTTCATACGCCCTAGCTCATCACCTTGGCGTGCCCCAGTTCTTTTTGTCAAGAAGAAAGATGGAACTTTTCGAATGTGTATCGACTATCGAGAGCTCAACAACCTGACCATCAAGAACCGTTATCCTTTACCTCGCATTGATGACCTTCTAGACCAACTTCAGGGTGCCACCTGTTTCTTAAAACTCGATCTTCGATCTGGCTATCATTAGCTTAGGGTACGTGAAGAAGACATTCCAAAGACTACCTTTCAAACTCGATATGGCCACTACGAATTCATGGTCATGCCTTTTGGGTTGACCAATGCTCCCGCCATTTTCAAGGATCTAATGAATAGGGTGTGCAAACCCTACCTTGATCGTTTTATCATTGTTTTTATCGATGATATTCTTATTTATTCTAAGACTAAGCCAGATCATGAGCGACATCTTCGACTTATCCTAACACTTTTGAAAACAGAAAAGCTTTACACTAATTTTTCAAAGTGTGAATTCTGGTTAAAGGAAGTGCAATTCCTTGGTCATGTCGTCAACAACAAGGGAATTCATGTTGACCATGCAAAGATCAAAGCAGTGCAAGAATGGCAGGCTCCATGCACTCCTATAGAAGTCAAACCATTCCTCAGCTTAGCGGGTTATTATCAATGCTTTATCGCCAATTTCTCCCGCATTGCCTTACCACTCACAGCCTTGATTCATAAGGGCAAGCCCTTCGATTGGGGGCCCAAACAGGAAGAGGCTTTCCAAACCTTGAAACAAAGACTTTGTGATGCACCTATTCTCACTTTACCTGACGGTTGTGATGACTTTGTGGTCTATTGTGACGCACCAGGGCAGGGAGGTGATAGCCTACGCCTCAAGGCAACTTAAAGTCCACGAGAAAAATTACACCACTCATGACCTGGAACTTGGGTAGTCGTGTTTGCTCTAAAGATATGGAGACATTATCTCTATGGCACAAACTGTGAGATTTACACTGACCATAAGAGCCTCCAACAAATCTTCAATCAGAAAGAGTTAAACATGAAGCAACGACGATGGGTCGAACTCCTGAATGATTATGATTGTGAAATTCGTTATCATCCTGGGAAAGCCAATGTCGTAGCAGATGCTCTTAGTCGAAGAGAATATGCTAATACCATCCATCTATTGTGTTCTCAAATCGTAACTGACCTTCAAAGATGCATTCGCGAAGCTCAGCATACCTCTGCCACGAAAAATGATTTGCGAGATGAGTTATCTTGTGGAGCTGAAACTAAGCTAGAATCAAAATCCGATGGCATTCTTTATTATCTAAATCGAATTTGGGTACCTGATCGTGGAAACCTTTGCACATTTCTTATGAATGTGGCCCACAAAACATGATACTCCATACATCCAGGTGCTAATAAGATGTATCAAGATCTACGATACTCTTACTGGTGGCCTTGAATGAAGAAGGATATCGACATTTTTGTCTCTAAGTGCCTCACATGTTCGAAAGTAAAAGACGAGCATCAAAGACCCTCAGGCTTACTTGTTCAACCCGAAATACCCGTTTGGACGTGGAAAAACATAACCATGGATTTTATTACTGGGTTACCTCGCAACTCCAGTGGGCATGATATGATTTTGGTTATCGTCGATCGTCTTACCAAATCTGCTCATTTTATTCCAATCCGTGAAGATTACAAAAACGAGAAGTTAGCTTGTATCTACATCAATGAAATTGTAAGTCGACACGGTGTGCCTTTGAGCATCATCTCGGATCGAGATGGGCGTTTTACTTCGCGAACATGGCAAGCCGTGCAATCAGCGTTAGGCACTCGCTTAGACCTCAGCACCGCCTTTCATCCTCAAACTGATGGTCAATCTGAGCGCACCATACAGACTCTTGAAGACATGTTACGATCATGTGTTATCGACTTCAAGGGCAATTGGGATACTCATCTACCATTGGTTGAATTCTCATACAATAATAGCTATCACTCTAGCATCGGTATGGCTCCTTTTGAAGCACTGTACTGTCGTAAGTGTCGATCACCCGTATATTGGCATGAAATCGGTGAAGCACAGATCACCGGACCGGAATTAATCCAAAAACAACCGATAAGATTCTTCAAATCCGCAACAATCTTCTAGCAGCTCAGAGTCGTCAAAAGAGTTACGCTGACAAACGACGAAGCCGCTCGAGTTTTGTGTTGGCGATCAAGTACTTTTAAAAGTGTCACCATGGAAGGGAGTTGTTCGATTTGGACAAAAAGGCAAGCTAGCACCTCGCTATGTTGGACCTTTTAAAATACTCGAAAGAGTTTGTCCTGTAGCCTACAAGCTTGACTTACCTGAAGAACTTAGTAGGATCCATCCAACATTCCATGTTTCTTACTTGGGAACATGAAGACTTAATGCAAGAAAAATACCCTCATCTCTTCCAAGTCAAACCTACTACCACTTAAATGTCGGTACGATATTTCTAAAAGTAGGGGATATTGTAACATCTGACGAAAAACAGGTTCTAAAACCCGCTCCGTCTTGTAATCAAGTTTTAATGAAATCTTTTCATTTTGAAATTTTGATTTAATCGTTTAAGAGTTCGTTATATTAAAAAATATATATATAAATAATAATAAAGAATATAAAAATAATAATATTAAATAAAACATATATAAAGAATGGTTGTAAAAATTAAAAAGAATTAAAGGGTAGACACGGGGATCGAACCCGGGTCTTAGCCCAAACCACACACACAACACACCACTGCAGCAACCACATCACATCTGAAATTTACTAAGCGAATAAACATTTATATTTTCGTTCCTTTGACCTAAATTCAAAAGAGACCCGCCTGTAACAGTCGCGCTTAAATTCTGACAATCATCAAAGTGCCGTTTTGATGCAATTGATTAAAGAAGACGATTCTAATCATGAACCTAGTCTTAAAAACGAATCAAGCCACATTCAATTGATATTTCAGTCATTTCGTTAAAACCGATTTTGACCGAAAACTGAAACACGATCCAAGCTATCACCTCTCATCTATAAATAGAGAGTCTTGGATCATTAGAATACACCCACTCTCAAATCTTTCTCGCAAAGTTCTTGCAACTCTCTGTTCACTAAAAACACCTCGCCGAAAAAGTTGCTAATTTATCGGAATATTGCTGGAATATCAACACAGCTCCGATCGGTATAACCTTCACTTATTTCCTTTTCTTTTTAGCATGTATAAACGAATAGAACTGTAAAGATTATTTGAGCAAACCCAAATCAAGTCGGGTTATTATTCTGTGTCTGTTCATGAAGAAGATGAACGAGAGTCTGTGATTAAAAGAAATTAAGAAGGAGGTTTAAACCGGGTTAGACACACACACAACACACCACTGTAGCAACCACTTCACATTTGAAATTTAAGAAGCGAATAAACATTTATATTTTCATTCCTTTGACATGAATTCAAAAGAGACCCGCCTGTAACAGCCGCGCTTAAATTCTGACAATCATCAAAGTGCCGTTTTGATGCAATTGATTGAAGAAAACGATTCTAATCATGAACCTAGTCTTAAAAACGAATCAAGGCACATTCAATTGAGATTTCAATCATTTCGTTATAACCGATTTTGACCGAAAACTGAAACACGATCCAAGCTATCACCTCTCATCTATAAATAGAGAGTCTTGGATCATTAGAATGCACCCACTCTCAAATCTTTCTTGCAAAGTTCTTGCAACTCTCTGTTCACTAAAAACACCTCTCGGAAAAGTTGCTAATTTATCGGAATATTTCCGGAATATCAAAACAGCTCCGATCGGTATAACCTTCAATTGTTTCCTTCTAATTTTAGCATGTGTAAACGAATAGAGCTGTAAAGATTATTTGAGCAAACCCAAATCAAGTCGGGTTATTAGTCTGTGTCTGTTCATGAAGAAGATGAACGAGAGTCTATGATTAAAAGAAATTAAGAAGGAGTTTAAACCGGGTTAGACACATAGTCTAGTGGTTGGACTGTGTGCATACTAAGACAAGGTCTCGGGTTCGAGTCTGTATGCGTTTCCGATTCGCTAAATTATACAAAACCTTTTCGTAACCAAATAATGAATTGAGTCGGTAAGTATATAATATTAAGTAAAATCTTATATCCTTCGGGATAGACACACAGCCCAATTGGTCGGGCTGTGTGCACACGAAGCAAAGGTCGTGGGTTCGAAACTGGTCACACACACCCCCTTTCAATAATCAAACCTTTTTAATAAAATCAAAATATGAAATGTTGTAACATGAGTATAAATGTAATTAAATCTCAATACATCCCGGGTTAGACACGCAACCTAGTTGGCCGGGTTGCATGCACGTAAACGAGAGGTCACGAATTCGATCCCCACACGTTGCCTAGTATGACCGGTTCAATTCGATTTAATTCGGGAAAAAAAACATATTTTTTAATTAAACTTTTAATTATTTTCCAAAAAAACTATAATATTATATAATCAAATAATATTATTTTAAGCAAATAAAAATAGTAATAAATACTACAAAATGTGAAATTTGTGTTTTTTCAATCATTGGACAATTACAAACAATTTCTTATTCAATGAAACCATGTGTTTTATTTCCAAATATTTTTGTATTCAATAAAATCTTGTATTTTATTGATGAGAATGCAAAAATGTCAATCGTTGCACAATTTCGATCATTTTGGTGTTCGTTAAAGCGTTTTACGCATTTTTGTGAAACGCATAACCGTACAACCAAACGAACCGACATCCACGACATTTTTAGCCATAATCCAAAAACATAAATATTAGGTTAAAGGGGTTAAAATGGCAAACAAGTGAAAATACAAGTCCAACGGCCAAAAATGTCAAAAAAATAATAAATATTTTTGCTTTTTCACCAAGTTTGCCACCTATCTCCAATTTTTGACACCTAGCACTCACTTTTCCACACTTAATATGGTGTTGTCAGATGTTAGGACACTAATCCACACTTGAGGACACTTGTCATCACCTCCTTAATCCTAAAACACTATAAATACCCCATGATTCTTCCATTTTTTTCACACCACTTCAAAACACTTCAAAGCAAAGTTTGAAGTTCTTCTTTCTATCCTTCTTGGAGCTTGTTTCCAACCTTTGAAAGCCTCTTATCTTGAGTTCCGAAAGTGTTCTTCAACACGAGTAAGTACTCTTCCTAGTTCTTTAATTTTTTTTAGCTATTTTGAGCTAAAAGTCGAACAGTTTGGCAACCTGATTGACTTTTGGTTCTGACCATATTTGGTCAAGTCAAAGTTCAATCGAACTTTGAAACGTGATCATAATCATGAAGGTTATAATCCCTAACAATTTCACCTTCTGATTACCACGTTTACTAGTCAAAGTGACGAGTCAAAGTTTCGGTCAAAATGCGCATGATGTGCATTTTACGACGAAACTATTTTCAGGTATCAAAACACCAAGTTTTGATACCAAATTAGTTTTATAAACTTATTTAGACATATTTTGACATGTCCAAATCGTCACTTATAGTTTAGTGCTTATTTTGGGTCGCAAGTTGAGCGGTCTTGACCACCGCTTTGACTTTCGAATCCGACCCGTTTGGTCGATCTTAAGATCCTACCAAACACATATATGTGACCATTGTTATATAGGGAATAACCTACTGAGGTTATACCATATGGTCACAGCGTTTGGTTAGTGTTATGATAAGTTACTTCTATGGTCTTAAAAAATGATGACCAAAATGCCCTTTTGCGCATAAATCCATTTTAAACACATGTAACAAAATTTTTGACATATAAACTGATGTTTTAACATTTTAAAAGATGCTTGGGCATTTAAGACTTATCATAGGACATGTTTAACCATCCGATCACACGTTTATGCTAATGACCCATTAAAGTAGCGTAAACTACCTTAACGAGTCATAATGGGTCAAAAGCACTTAGGATCCTTTCCAAATCAGAATGTTAAGTTTGTTAAACCATATCCCATGAGTTCCAACACTCGTTTGGTTTATAAGACTTCATTCTATCCGATCTCCCGTTTGTAGTCCCGACACGCTAACATATTTATCTGACACATTAGGACACGTTTGAGCTTTATTTATTTCGATGATCAAGAACACTTTCGCAATCCCAAATGAGTACATAGCTCCCCCCCCCCCTCTTTTACATTTTCAAATGTTTTGGAGTGATTCATATGTGCCTATAATTATTTTCAAGATTTCAAAACAATATACATGGTTTATATATACAAAATGATTTTCAAAGTGAGTACATAGTTCCCCTCTTTTACGTTTTGCAAATGTTTTGGGGTGACTCATATATGCTAATTCATTTTCAAGTTTTCAAAAAACAATGTCTATTGTTTATATATAAAACAATACGATTTCAATAATGTGAACAACTTGTTGATGCGTTATCCACAACACGAATGGTATTCATTAGCTTTGGCCGAGCCAACCAGTAGTACGTTATGGTACCATCAGACTGGCAATCCCATTATCGGACTGTTCACTGGATTTGGTGGAAGTTTGGGTAATGACAGAAACTGTTTCTGATTAACAAATTATTTGTTGATTGGTTAGTCTAGTTAAAAAGACCCTTTGATGGTCTATTAAAGATACCCTTTGGTGGTATAGTCAACACAGGTTTGAATGTGTTCAGTAAAGAACAATCAAAATTTTTCACAATTAAAAACATGGACGATTTCTTTATGACATGGACAATTGGTTTATGACACGGACGATTGATTTATAACACAGACAAATGGTTTATAACACGGACAAATGGTTTTGAACAATTTCACGCAATGATTTTCATTTAAAGATATAAACCATACGAAGTTTTCTTTTGAATCAATCTATTACAAGTTTATTTTACAAAAGAAACGTTTTGGTCAAGATTCATGGCTACAAGGTTTTCACAACTCTAACCAACTTGTATTAGTTGGTTAATTATATTGCAATATCAAACTTTTTTGATACGAGGTTTTCACTTAACGAGTCTTGTAGACGGACGAGGTGTTGCAATATGTATACAAATCCACGAATTTGACACACTCACAAAACCTATGTACTCGCCGGCATTTTTATGCTGACTCTCTTTTCACATATGTTTCAGGAGTCAATGCTTGATAATATGATGCATGCTTCACGTAGGAATTGACGTGGGCCTTAGTGACTTAAAAAATGAAAGACAGTTTATTTATGTGTTGTTCTTGTTTATCCCAAGACAATGTAAACATTTAACTCAATAAAACAAAATTTTAAATTCCATGAGTTGTGAAACAATAGTTCTGTGACATGACTCCCCGACGTTTCCGCCGCGGTTTGTTGTTTTACGCGGTCGGGGTGTTACATAAAATTATCTAAAATATATAATAAAATGTGTAAATAATAAATTAAGTAAAATAATAAATTTAACCAAAAGAATATATTTATCTAAATTATTATGTGAATATTTAGGTTAGCCTTATCGTCGTTTGGTACCTCAATCGTACGCAATCTTCTTTGAATCGTAAATGCACCCACTGTGAGTGAATCTTACAACTCCCCTTTTTATCCATGTTTTAGGGTGTATCATGTGTCGCTTTTATTATCTTTTTATTATAAATCTCGTGCTATTACCATTATGTGATCTAAGGTGCTATGTGATATTGTTGTTTATTGTGATTTTGTGTTTATAATTCTCATTTCAGTCATTCTCTCACATTAGGCCCATTTGTTCCCTGTTACTTACGGGTGGAGCGTCGCGTTGCCTAAAATACTAGATCGGCTCCGTTTGATTGAGCCTTGATATCACAGCACATCGCTTATCTTGCTCACATCTACATTACTAGTTGATTGTGTGGTTTGTGATTTAGTTTACATATACGTTTCTCATATTTGGTTAATGCACATTTTATTAAAACAATAAAAATATCATTTTTCTTAATGATTAAATAGGATTCACTCGCCAACTTATGTTGACCCAAACTCTATTTTTATACATGATACAGGTGAACAAGTTTGAAGCAAGGATCACATTGGACATGGGCCTTAGAGGAAATCAACTGTTATTTGCAAGTTTTGTTTGGAATATGATTGTGTTTGTATGAATTATGTGTTGATTGAAATGATTTATTTAAATTTGAAATAATACATACGAAACTTTTATAAAAGTAAATGTCATGAGCTTTGATGAAAACCCAACCATGCCCCAACTACCATATCCACTGCGGGTCAGGGTGTGACAAAACGGCATCTCCTAAATTTGTTGAAAGGAGAACATGCCTTAAATGTGGAGAGTTTGGCCACATAATCAAAAATTGTACCAACCCAGCAAAACCCAAGTTTGTTGAAAAATCCCCTCCTGAAACAAATTGCCAACGTCGATCTGTGTCACCTAAACAAGACAAACGTGTTGTTAAGGAACAAGAAGAAAAAAACGATGTAAAAAAGTTAAAATAATTGAGAAGGCATTAAAACCTGGTGTTTTAGAAAAGAAACCAAGTTCTTCAAGATCGTTAAAACCAGAAATGTCTAAATCTGTAAATAATAGTCAATCTAGTAAACATCAACAGTCTTGGAAACCTAAAACCCGTAATGTTTCAAGGGGAGGCACAAAGTTTCCAAATCATAAAGAAATAGAAATCACATTTCTTGATGATAAGGGTCCACCCAAGACCACTAAGGCTTGGGTCCCCATCTCAAACTAATCGGGTAATGCACTGTGTAGGGTGTTCCAGGAGGAACTGTGAATAGTCATTGGATTGTTGACAGTGGAGCATCACGGCACATGACAGGCGACTTAAGGCTCCTATATGATGTGAAAAGCATTAGGGGAGGTTATGTTGCTTTTGCTGGAGATAAGGGCGATTACATCACTAGAGAATGAATGGTTTTCAGTGGTGTTGTTAGTTTTGACAAGATCAGTTTGTCAAATTGATCACAATCTTCTAAGTGTTTCTCAAATCTGCGACAAGAAGTTCACGGTTCATTTTGATGATGACGGTTGTTATGTGCTGAAACCTGGTTTTAAGATTCCCAAAGAATGGATTCTCCTTCGGCTCCAAGAATTAATAATTTGTATATTATTGACATGAGCCAAGCTATTACTACGTCTGCACAAGTTACATGTTTTATCCCAAAATCCACTAAAAAGGAAATAATCTCTTGGCATAGACGAATGGGACATATTCACTTGAGGAAAATGAACTATTTGGTGAAAAATTATCTTGTGAATGGTGTACCAGTGAAGAATTTTCATTTACAAGACGTCTGTGTCTCGTGCCAAAAGGGAAAGCAAGCTCGAAAGTCTCATCCTGTGAAGAAACTAAACACTGTTACTATGCCTCTGGAACGTCTTCATATGGACCTATCTGGACCTATGAAACACAAGACTACCCTTGGCGATGCATATTGTTTAGTTATTACTGATGACTATTCAAGATTTTCATGGGTAAATGTTATGGCACACAAGAGTGAAGTTCCTGAAATCCTCAAGAATCTCTTCACGCTACTTGAAAATCTATACAATTTGAAGATAAGAATAATCAGAAGCGACAATAGCACCGATTCAAGAACCCATGTTATGGATGAGTTTTGTTCTTCTAAGGGCATTTTACATGAATACAGTTCTCGTTACACTCCACAACAAAATGGTGTCGCTGAGAGGAAAAATAGAACTCTTATCGAAACTGCAGGAACTATGTTAGTAGAATCAGAACTTCCTGTTCAGTTTTGGGGGGAAGTGTGGCTACTGCATGCTATACAATGAATAGAGTTCTTACAGTGAAAAGGCATGGGAAAACATGTTTAGTTGGTTAATTATATTGCAATATCAAATACTTTTGATACGAGGTTTTCACTTAACGACTCTTGTTGTCGGACGAGGTGTTGCAACATATATACAAAGCCACGAATTTGACACACTCACAAAACCTATGTACTGGCCGGCATTTTTATGCTGACTCTCTTTTCACATATGTTTCAGGAGTCAATGCTTGATAATATGATGCATGCTTCACGTAGGAATGGACGTGGGCCTTAGTGATTTAAAACATGAAAGACAGTTTATTTATGTGTTGTTCTTGTTTATCCCAAGACAATGTAAACATTTAACTTAATAAAACAAAATTTAAATTCCATGAGTCGTGAAACAATAGTTCTGTGACATAACTCCCCGATGTTACGGCCGCGGTTCGTAGTTTTTACGCGGTCGGGGTGTTACAGAAATATTGGTATCAGATCTTATGGTTATAGGAAATTAGGTTATTAGTAATGCTTTGACCTAGACTATAACCTTCCTAGGACCCTAACGCGAGTTATCTTGCGTTTAGATTATTAATACAATACCATCACCTATCCTTAGGTGATTTCCAAAACAAATACACAAGTTACAAATTCGTTTTGAAAATCAATCATCTATCCTTAGATGATTTTTTTGGCTTAAAGCTTTGTAAGTTTTCAATTTCCGTCAAAGTTTGGGTTTTATTAATGTGAACATGTGGAATCTAGAAGGGTGGATGCCTGTACCCTGAGTTTTCTGTCTAAGGCTAGAGTGTTTGTTAAATCCGCATTATCGGACCAGTCACTCTTACCTGGGAACTCTTCGGGTGAGTGTCCACTTATAGGCTAAAGCATGTCTTCGCGATACATTATAAAGACCCATTTACTATGATTAGTCACCATGTGTCGTTTGTTTTTTAAGTAATGAAACGAATGACCACCATCCTTATATTTCGTCGATATTTTTAACATCTCTCTTCATTATCCAATGTCAATCACAAATATTTTCCCTGATGTTTTCTTCTAGAATGCCTCCTCAACATAATACAACTCAAAATGGCGAAGTGGCAGCTATGATCGCTCAGCAAATTGCTGCTAGACTTCCAAACCTAGTGACCTAGATAAACCAAGCAAACAATAACAATAATAACAACAACATGCACCCACACCGTGCAACTATAAACAATTTAACTCGGCTAAACCACTCAAGTTTACTAGGATAGAATGAGCTACTGGACTCCTGCAGTGGTTTGAGAGTCTCGAAAGCACATTTCGTCATGTTCAATGCCTGAATGAGCGAAAAGTCGAGTTTGCATCGAGTGTATTCCAGAAAAGAGCACTTACATGGTGGAATGGTGTGATGAGAGATAGGGTTGCCGATGTGGCAATGGTACAAACGTGGGAAGAGCTTCGAGCTCTAATAATGAGGAAATTCTGCCCACGTCATGAACAACGGGCTATGGAAGATGAATTCCACAATCTTAAACAAGATAGTGGAGAGCATCGTGCCTACACTGACCGTTAAAAAGAATTGAGCTTGTTGTGTCCCGCCATGGTCACCCCATTGGATAAAGCAATCGAGAGGTACATGGATGGCCTGCCTGACCCCGTTCAAGACATTGTTACTGGTAGCAACCCTACCACTGTTCAACAGGCTATCAAATTAGCTACTACCCTGACTGAGTCTCAGGTCAGAAGGGGAAACTGTTTCGCAAGGGCGACAAAAAACAGGCAGCTAAGACCACTCAAGAGAAAACAAAGGAGAACAAAGCTGAGTCTTCCAAGAAGTAGAGGAAGCGTAAGGCTTCACAGAACTTTGCAGTTGTTGCACAACCCAACCAGAACACTCAAAACCAGCCAACACAACCTCCTGCGAGGAAACCCTATGCTAGTACTGCACCGTTGTGCAACCGGTGCAACGGTCACCATCAAGCTCACATACAGTGTCGCCAATGCACATCATGTGGAAGATTCGATCACATAGCCAATGTTTGTCGTTTGGCCCCAAAATAAGCTGTTCAAAACCCTGTTCAACCCCAAGCCAACCCTGCTAGACCTCCGTTCCCACCTGGTTCTTGCTACAACTGTGGCGAGATGGGTCACTTTAGAAACAACTGCCCAAAATTGGTGAACGTGAATGCAAATCCAGCCCGTAGACGCGCATTCAACATCAATGCCAACGAGACTCGTGCTGATAATGAAGTCATTAACGGTATGTTCCTTGTTAACAATCATCCTGCTTCTATTCTTTTCTATTCGGGTGCCAGTAGAAGCTTTATATCACTAGCCTCTGAACCTTTGCTTTCGATGCTTAGAAATAAACTAGGAAAACCCTTAACGGTGAATATAGCTAGTGGTGAACCCCTGTGCTCGACTATGTCATTCATAGTTGCCAATTGAACTTGGATAACCACCTTTTTCCCATTGACCTCACACCAATACAACTCGGGCGTTTTGACATCATCATATGAATGGATTGGTTAACCAAACACCGTGCTGAGGTGATCTGTTTCGACAAGATTGTTCGTATACCTCTTTCGTCTTGCGAAACCTTAGAAGTTCACAGAGAGAAACCCTCTAGTAGCCTAAAACTCATGACCTGTACCCAGGCCCAAAAATGCCTACGAAAGAATTATGTAGCCTTTTTGGCACATATCATAGAGGAAAAAGGAAAGGGCAAGACTGTTCAGGACATCCCCGTTGTTTGGGAATATCCTGAAGTGTTTCCTGAAGAGCTACCTGGTTTACCCCCAATTCGTCAAGTTGAGTTTTGTATTGACCTTGTACCTGGTGCCAACCAATTGCCAAATCTCCTTACCGTCTTGCACCATCTGAAATGCAAGAGTTTTTAAAGCAACTCCAAGAACTTTCAGATAAGGGATTCTTCGTCCGAGCTTTTCACCTTCGGGTGCTCCTATCCTATTCGTGAAAAAGAAGGATGGATCCTTCCATATGTGTATCGATTATCATGAGCTCAACTAACTCACAATCAAAAATCGATATCCCCTACCTCGCATTGAAGATCTCTTTGATCAGCTACAAGGTGCGACCTACTTTTCAAAGATTGATCTGTGTTCTGGGTATCATCAACTTCGGGTACTCGAAGAAGATATTCCCAACACTACTTTTCATACGCGATACGGCCATTATGGGTTCACTGTCATGCCTTTTGGTTTGACGAATGCTCCTGCCGTCTTCATGGACTTAATGAATAGGGTTTGTAAACTTTTTTAAACAAGTTCATCATTGTTTGCATCAACGACATCCTCATATATTCTAAGTCTTGGGCCGATCACGAACAACATCTCCGTCTAACGATGGAACTCCTGAACAAAGAACAACTTTACGTCAAATTCTCCACGTGTGAATTTTGGCTAAAAGAAGTTCAATTTTTGAAACACATTGTTAACGAACAAGGTATACATGTAGATCCCGCAAATATCAGTGTGATTAGGGATTGGAGTACATCTACTACTCTTACCGAAGTTTGTTCATTTCTTGGTCTTATTGGATACTATCAAAGATTCATCACTGACCACAAAGTCTCCAACACCTATTCAATCAAAAGGAGCTAAACATGAGATAACGACGCTGGGTCGAACTTCTAAACGACTACGACTACGAGATTCGCTACCATCCTGGTAAGGCGAATGTTGTGGTTGATGCGCTTAGTCGTAAGGAACGTGTCAAACTACATTGTGTTCGAGTTCAATCTGATATCCAGACACGTATCCTTCAAGCACAACATACATGTGTGACTCAAAGCTTGTTGAAAAATGAGTTGCCACAGAATCTCGAACTTCAACTCGAACAAAAGATAACGGATTACTCTACTACAAGAACCGTTTGTGGATTCCTAGTCAAGATAATCTCCACACCTTATTGGTGGAAGAAGCTCATAAGTCTCGTTATTCAATCCATCCTGGTGCAGACAAAATGTATAAGGATCTTCGTACCCAGTATTGGTGGCCGGGTATGAAGAAGGACATTGGCTTATATGTGTCTAAATGCCTAACTTGTCTTAAAGTTAAGGCAGAACATCAAGGCCCATCTGGTTTACTTTAGCAACCATAAATACCAGTATGGAAGTGGGAGAACATTGCGATGGATCTCGTCACTAAACTACCGCGCACACCTAGAGGTCATGATGCCATTTGGGTAATCATCGATAGTCTAACAAAGTCAGCACACTTTTTGGCAATTCGTGAGGATCTATCTGCTGACAAACTCGCCAAGATCTACGTTCATGAGATTATATCTCGTCATGGTGTTCCTTTGAACATCATATCCAATCGAGATGCTCGATTTTCATCTCACTTTTGGAAGACCATGCAATCTGCCATGGGAACCAAACTCAATCTGAGCACTGCTTATCATCCTCAAACGGATGGACAATCTGAAAGGACAATTCAAACACTGGAGGATATGCTTAGAGCATGTATAATCGACTTTGGTGGTAGTTGGGAGTCGCATCTACCATTGGTCGAATTTCCTACAACAATAGTTATCAAGCCAGCATCAATATGGCGGTTTCGAAGCTCTATACAGTCGAAAAATTCGTTCACCTGTCTGCTGGAATGAGGTCGGTGAAGCTCAGCTCATTGGACCTGAACTCATTCATGACACAACAGACAAAGTCAAGAAAATTCGTGATAACCTTCTGACAGCTAGAAGACGTCAAAAGAGTTATGTGGACAAACGACGCAAGCCCTTGGAATTCCAAGTTGGTGATCACGTCCTTGTCAAGGTATCCCCTTGGAAAGGTGTGATTAGATTCGGAAAGAAAGGAAAACTTGCACCACGATATATTGGACCATTCAAGATCGTTGAGAGAATCGGAAAGGTGACCTACCGACTTGAGCTACCTCCTGAACTTGGGAATATTCACCAAACATTTCACGTGTCCAATTTGAAAAAGTGTTTAGCCGATACAAACCTCCACATTGCCCTTGACGAAATTCACGTTGATGACACTATGCACTTTGTCGAGAAACTTGTGCAGATATTGGACCGTGAAGTCAAGAAACTCAAGCGTAGACGTATACCGATAGTTAAAGTTCGCTGGGAATCCAATGTGGCCCAAAATTTACTTGGGAATGAGAGGATCAGATGAAAGCCAAATATCCACATCTTTTTCACAAAGTTTCCTCGAATTAAATTTTGGGATGAAATTTCCAATAGTAAGGGAGACTGTGACATTTGTGCCTTTTCAATCATTGCACAATTACAAACAATTTGGTATTCAATGAAACCATGTGTTTTTTTTCCAAATATTTTTGTATTCAATAAAATCTTGTATTTTATTAATGAGAATGCAAAAAATGTCAATCGTTGCACAATTTCGATCATTTTCGTGTTCGTTAAAGCGTTTCACGCATTTTTGCGAAACGCATAACCGTACAACCGAACGAATCGACATCCATGACATTTTCGGGCATAATCCAAGTTACACATATCTTAACACCTTTATATAACCTAAATATTAGGTTAAAGGGGTTAAAAATGGCAAACAAGTGAAAATACAAGTCCAAGGGCCAAAAATGTCAAAAAAATAATAAATATTTTTGCTTCTTCACCAAGTTTGCCACCTATTCCCAATTTTTGACACCCATCACTCCCTTTTCCACACTTAATATGGTGTTGTCACATGTTAGGACACTAATCCACACTTGAGGACACTTGTCATCACCTCCTTAATCCTAAATACTATAAATACCCCATGATTCTTCCATTTTTTTCACACCACTTCAAAACACTTCAAAGCAAAGTGTGAAGTTCTTCTTTCTATCCTTCTTGGAGGGTTTCTCTAACCTTTGGAAGCCTCCTATCTTGAGTTCTGTAAGTGTTATTCAACACGAAGGGTAAGTACTCTTCCTAGTTCTTTAATTTTTTTTAGCTATTTTGAGCTAAAAGTCGAACAGTTTGGCAACCTGATTGACTTTTGGTTCTGACCATATTTGGACAAGTCAAAGTTCAATCGAACTTTGAAACGTGATCATAATCATGAAGGTTATAATCTCTAACAATTTCACCTTCTGATTACCACGTTTACTAGTCAAAGTGACGAGTCAAAGTTTCGGTCAAAAATACGCATGATGTGCATTTCACGATGAAACTATTTCAGGTATCAAAACACCAAGTTTTGATACCAAATTAGTTTTATAAACTTATTTAGACATATTTTGACATGTCCAAATCGTCACTTATAGTTTAGTGCTTATTTTGGGTCGTAAGTTGAGCGGTCTTGACCACCGCTTTGACTTTCGAATCCGACCCGTTTGGTCGATCTTAGGATCCTACCAAACACATATTTGTGACCATTGTTATATAGGAATAACCTACTGAGGTTATACCTTATGGTCACAGCGTTTGGTTAGTGTTATGATAAGTTACTTCTATGTTCTTAAAAAATGATGACCAAAATGCCCTTTTGCGCATAAATCCATTTTAAACAAATGTAACCAAATTTTTTACATATAAACTGATGTTTTAACATTTTCAAAGATGCTTGGGCATTTAAGACTTATCATAGGACACGTTTAACCATTCGATCACACGTTTACGCTAATGACCCGTTAAAGTAGCGTAAACTACCTTAAGGAGTCATAATGGGTCAAAAGCACTTAGGATCCTTTCCAAATCAGAATGTTAAGTTTGTTAAACCATATCACATGAGTTCCAACACTCGTTTGGTTTATAAGACTCCATTCTATCCTATCTCCTGTTTGTAGTCCCGACACGCTAACATATTTATCTGACACATTAGGACACGTTTGAGCTTTGTTTATTTCGTTGATCAAGAACACTTTCGCAATCCCAAATGAGTACATAGCTCCCCCCCTCTTTTACATTTTCAAATGTTTTGGGGTGATTCATATGTGCCTATAATTATTTTCAAGATTTCAAAACAATATAAATGGTTTATATATACAAAATGATTTTCAAAGTGAGTACATAGTTCCCCTCTTTTACGTTTTGCAAATGTTTTGAGGTGACTCGTATGTGCTAATTCATTTTCAAGTTTTCAAAAACAATGTCTATGGTTTATATATAAAACAATACGATCTCAATAATGTGAACAACTTGTTGATGCGTTATCCATAACACGAATGGCATTCATTAGCTTTGGCCGAGCCGACCAGTAGTACGTTATGGCACCATAGGACTGACAATCCCATTATCGGACTGTTCACTGGATTTGGGGGAAGTTTGGGTAATGACAGAAACTGTTTCTGATTAACAAATCATTTGTTGATTTGTTAGTCTAGTTAAAAAGACCCTTGATGATCTATAAAAGATACCCTTTGGTGGTATAGTCAACACAGGTTTGAATGTGTTCATTAAAGAACGATCAAAAGTTTTCACAATTAAAAACATGGACGATTTCTTTATGACATGGACAATTGGTTTATGACACGGACGACTGATTTATAACACAGACAAATGATTTATAACATGGACAAATGGTTTTGAACAATGTCACGCTATGATTTTCATTTAAAGATATAAATCATACGAAGTTTTCTTTTGAATCAATCTATTACAAGTTTATTTTACAAAAGAAACGTTTTGGTCAAGATTCATGGCTACAAGGTTTTCACAACTCTAACCAACTTGTTTTAGTTGGTTAATTATATTGCAATATCAAACTTTTTTGATACGAGGTTTTCACTTAACGAGTCTTGTAGACGGACGAGGTGTTGCAATATGTATACAAATCCACGAATTTGACACACTCACAAAACCTATGTACTCGCCGGCATTTTTATGCTGACTCTCTTTTCACATATGTTTCAGGAGTCAATGCTTGATAATATGATGCATGCTTCACGTAGGAATGGACGTGGGCCTTAGTGACTTAAAACATGAAAGACAGTTTATTTATGTGTTGTTCTTGTTTATCCCAAGACAATGTAAACATTTAACTTAATAAAATAAAATTTTAAATTCCATGAGTTGTGAAACAATAGTTCTGTGACATGACTCCCCGACGTTTCCGCCGCGGTTCGTTGTTTTACGCGGTCGGGGTGTTACATAAAATTATCTAAAATATCTAATAAAATGTGTAAATAATAAATTAAGTAAAAATACTGAATTTAACCAAAAGAATATATTTATCTAAATTATTAGGTGAATATTTAGGTTAGCCTTGTCGTCGCTTGGTACCTCAATCGCACGCAATCTTCTTTGAATCGTAAATGCACCCACTGTGAGTGAATTTTACAACTCCCCTTTTTATCCATGTTTTAGGGTGTATCATGTGTCGCTTTTATTATCTTTTTATAATAAATCTCGTGCTATTACCATTATGTGATCTAACATGCTATGTGATATTGTTGTTATTGTGATTTTGTATTTATAATTCTCATTTCAGTCATTCTCTCACATTAGGCCCATTTGTTCCCCGTTACTTACGGGTGGAGCGTCGCGTTGCCTAATATACTAGATTGGCTCCGTTTGATTGAGCCTTGATATCGCAGCACATCGCTTATCTTGCTCACATATACATTACTAGTTGATTGTGTGGTTTGTGATTTAGATTACATATATGTTTCTCATATTTGGTTAATGCACATTTTATTAAAACAATAAACATATCATTTTTCTTAATGATTAAATGGGATTCACTCGCCAACTTATGTTGACCCAAACTCTATTTTTACACATGATACAGGTGAACAAGTTTGAAGCAAGGATCACATAGGACATGGGCCTTAAAGGAAATCAACTGTTATTTACAAGCTTTGTTTGGAACATGATTGTGTTTGTATGAATTATGTGTTGATTGAAATTATTTATTTAAATTTGAAATAATACATATGAAACTTTTATAATAGTTAATGTCATGAGCTTTGATGAAAACCCAACCATGCCCCAACTACCATATCCACTGCGGGTCAGGGTGTGACAAAACGGCATCTCCTAAATTTGTTGAAAGGAGAACATGCTTTAAATGTGGAGAGTTTGGCCACATAATCAAAAATTGTACCAACCCAGCAAAACCCAAGTTTGTTGAAAAAGCCCCTCCTGAAACAAATTGCCAACATCGATCTGTGTCACCTAAACAAGACAAATGTGTTGTTAAGGAACAAGAAGAAAAACAACGACGTAAACAAGTTAAAATAATTGAGAAGGCATTAAAACCTGATGTTTTAGAAAAGAAACCAAGTTCTTCAAGATCGTTAAAACCAGAAATGTCTAAATCTGTAAATAATAGTCAATCTGGTAAACATCAACAATCTTGGAAACCTAAAACCGGTAATGTTTCAAGGGGAGGCACAAAGTTTCCAAATCATCAAGAAATAGAAATTACATTTCTTGATGATAAGGGTCGACCCAAGACCACTAAGGCTTGGGTCCCCATCTCAAACTAATCGGGTAATGCACTGTGTAGGGTGTTCCAGGAGGAACTGTGAATAGTCATTAGATTGTTGACAGTGGAGCATCACGGCACATGACAGGCGACTTAAGGCTCCTATATGATGTGAAAAGCATTAGGGGAGATTATGTTGCTTTTACTGGAGATAAGGGCGATTACATCACTAGAGAATGAATGGTTTTCAATGGTGTTGTTAGTTTTGACAAGATCAGTTTGTCAAATTGATCACAATCTTCTAAGTGTTTCTCAAATCTGCGACAAGAAGTTCACGGTTCATTTTGATGATGACGGTTGTTATGTGCTGAAACCTGGTTTTAAGATTCCCAAAGAATGGATTCTCCTGTCGGCTCCAAGAATTAATAATTTGTATATTATTGACATGAGCCAAGCTATTACTACGTCTGCACAAGTTACATGTTTTATCCCAAAAGCCACTAAAAAGGAAATAATCTCTGGGCATAGACGAATAGGACATATTCACTTGAGGAAAATGAACTATTTGGTGAAAAATAATCTTGTGAATGGTGTACCAGTGAAGAATTTTCATTTACAAGACGTCTGTGTCTCGTGCCAAAAGGGAAAGCAAGCTCGAAAGTCTCATCCTGTGAAGAAAATAAACACTGTTAATATGCCTCTGGAACGTCTTCATATGGACCTTTTTGGACCTATGAAATACAAGACTACCCTTGGCGATGCATATTGTTTAGTTTTTACTGATGACTATTCAAGATTTTCATGGGTAAATGTTATGGCACACAAGAGTGAAGTTCCTGAAATCCTCAAGAATCTCTTCACGCTACTATAAAATCTATACAATTTGAAGATGAGAAGAATCAGAAGCGACAATAGCACCGAATTAATGAACCATGTTATGGATGAGTTCTGTTCTTCTAAGGGCATTTTACATGAATACAGTTCTCGTTACACTCCACAACAAAATGGTGTCGCTGAGAGGAAAAAGAGAACTCTTATCGAAACTACAAGAACTATGTTAGTAGAATCAGAACTTCCTGTTCATTTTTGGGGGGAAGCTGTGGCTACTGCGTGCTATACTATGAATAGAGTTCTTACGGTGAAAAGGCATGGGAAAACATGTTTCGAATTGTTACATAAAAGTAAACCGGATGTGTCTTTCTTAGAACCTTTTGGAGCTCCATGCACTATGATTGATCCACATGGTAAATTCGGTCCAAAGGCTATCGAAGGTTTCTTTCTTGGATATGCTACCCCAAATTTTAGAGTGTGGAATTTGTCAACGAAAAAGATTGAGGAATGGGTGAAGTTAAGGTTCAAAGATATACTGAATCAATATGAGCTCTGGGTGCTCCTTGGATGTTTGACTACGATGGACTATTTGACTCATTCAATCTGCCAACTTTTGATGAGCATCTGCAGCAGCTCAAATGTTACTTGAAAGTGATACTGCAGTTGACTCGTCATTAGTACGACCAATTATTATTAACCCACAAGTGTCTACTTCGGTTAATAATCTTGTTCGGAATGAGGAATTTGAAGATGCTGTTTATTACAATGTTTCGTCAGAAGATGATGAGTTCCATGACGCAAATGAAGTTTCTTCTGCTCCTGTTCCTGAAATTTCTGATGTAAATTCAAATGTGCAAAATCAAGGGACGACTGAAGGTCATGCTTCTACATCTTCGTCAATTCCATCCATCGAATTAGCTGTTGATCTGAATATCAACAATTTGGGTATAAATTCTCGAGTTCCCGATGTTCTTGAAACTTGAATCCATAATACCCATCCTTAGCAGAATATTATAGGAGATGTCCATAGTGGAGTGTAGACACGTAATCAGCTAAGGAAAAACCAGAATGCTAGTTTGTATACCGCTATTAGAGAATTTGGGGAACAAAATGATTGGTCTTTTGCCTGCTATGTTTGCCAAGTTGAACCGAAATCTTAGAAGGAGGCTATGAAAGAAGACTCATGGGTTGAAGCAATGCAAGAAGAACTATAGCAGTTTCAGAAGTTGGGCGTGTGGAAATTGGTTGACAGGCCCGACAACTACAAGAAGATTGATACTAGATGGGTTTACAAGTGTAAGAAGGATGACCGAGGTGTTGTTGTGAGAAACAGAGCAAGATTGGTTGTCTAGGGCTTTAATCAGGTAGAAGGCATTGATTATAATGAGGTTTATGCACCATTAGTACGTCTTGAGGCCATAAGAATTTTCTTGGCTTATGCGTCATACGAGAAGTTTATAGTTTATCAAATGGATGTGAAGAGTGCATTTCTTCATGGTGTTGTTGAAGAAGAAGTATATGTTGAGCAACCGCCTGGTTTTGAAGATCCAACCCATCCTGACAAGGTTTGGCTTTTCAATAAGGCATTATATGGTCTTCATCAAACTCCATGGGCTTGGTATGAAACGTTGTCTTCCTATCTTCTGAAGAATGGTTTTCGACGTGGATTGATCGACTGTACTCTTTTCATCAAAGAAAAGAATGAGGATTTATTGTTGGTACAAGTATATGTTGATGATATTAGTTTTGGGTCTACAAACGAGAAAATGTGCAAAGAATTCGAGCAGGTGATGCAAGAGAAGTTCGGGATAAGCGCCATCGGAGAAATGACTTTCTTTTTAGGTTTGCAGGTTCATCAATCTAAGCAAGGGATCTTCATTCATCAAAAAAAATATGTTGGAGATATTCTCAAACGATTTCAAATGGAAGACTCGAAGCCTTTGGGAACTCCGTTAGCTCAGAATCATAGGATTACTCCTGATGGAATGGGTGAACATGTGGAACCGTCTCTTTATCGTGCTATGTTCAGATCTCTTATGTATCTTACTGCTTCAAGACCAGATATAATGTACCCAACATGTCTTCTAGCTCGCTACCAGTCAAGTGCAAAAGTTTCTCACTTGATGGCTGTGAAAACAATCTTTCGTTATTTGAAGGGTCGCCCGGACACTGGTCTCTGGTACCCTAAGGATGATAAGTTTGATTTGATGACATTCAGTGATTCTAATCATGGTGGCTGCAAGATCAATGCAAAGTCAACATCAGCAGGATGTTAGTTCTTGGGAAATTACCTAGTCACGTGGCAGTGCAAAAAGCAGACTTGTGTAGCTACTTCAACTTGTGAGGCTGAGTACATCTCGGCTTTTAGTTGCTGCTCTCAGGTTTTATGGATTCAACAGCAAATGCGCGACCACGGTTTTGAATTTCTAACTACTCCTATTTATGTTGATAATGAAGCTGCATTACAGATCACTCGTAATCCTGTACATCACTCAGAAATCAAAACATTGAGATTAAGTATCATTTCATACGAGATTGTTATGAAAAGAAACTTATCAATGTTGTTAAAATCCACACCGATCACCAACGTGCCAACCTGTTTATAAAAGCTTTTGATAAATCACATTTTGAATATCTTCTTTTGGTCAATGGCATCAAAGTGAAACCCGAGCAAATCAACCTTGGCTAATCGTTTAGTAATTTTTTTCTTCAAAACTAAATATACAAAAAGATTTTCCATTTTCTTTTATTTTTATATTTTAGGGGGAGAAAATTTCTAGAAAATACAAAAACATAAGAAAATGCTAAAATAAAAAATATGTCTTTTATTTAGTTATGTCTTTATTTGTTTACTTTCTGAATTTAAGGAGGAGAAAATTTTAGAAAAATACAAAAACAATAGAAAACCCAAAAATCAAAAATGAGTTTCTTGGAAAGATAAGAGACGATGATGATACACTGGTGATTTGTCAAAAACATAAAACAAAAATTAATAAGTAGCTTTACTAATGACGTATCGGTAGGCTCACAATCAGATTAAAATGTGCAGGTTGATATAAACATAACGGACTGAAAGCTAGGTGGGAACCATTCATTGGCATGGTCTTGGTACCGAAATTTCGTTTGATAGTATGATGAGGTTCTGAGATATCCGGTCTTTATGCTTGCTTATCATCTGGGAATCATGGTTGAATCTTTTACCGAAAATAACGGGGACGCAAGTCTAGAACTTCCATGATACCATACATACGTGTAAATACTGCATACGACCATCAATAAGTGATAAAAATATTACATTCACCCAACAATAAGTGATAATATATCACAGCTTTATGCGGGAGCTAAGTTTGTCTCTTTGTCGGTACGATGGTACTAACATGTTCACGGACTTACTACTGTGCCCTGCATGCATCTGAAAATCAAGTTCCTCATCAATAAGTGATTTAATCACATAGGGCTTGTTTTCAATCAAAATAAGTGAGTATCTCACATCATATACGTCAAAACAGATGATAAGCAGTATACTCACCGGTAAGATTTCTCTCGTTCATATCTTGATATGGAATGTGTCGTGAAGTGGATGAACACCGGCTAGTAAGTATAATTCATACATTAATCATATATTCTAATCATGATTACATCTGATAAGCTGAGCTTATGTGGACAACAATACCGATAATCGTAGTAGAATACTTATTTATTTAATTTAACGTTTTAAACAAACACTCGTTTTTTGCAAGATTAAAAGCTGGTATGATTCTCTTACCTTGAAACTCAGAAAAAGATTGCTAGTTTTTGTACAGTTTGTTCTTATCTATTAGTAGTTATTTTAGTTTACTCTGTTTTAAATTAAATTATTTTTTATTTAGCCAAAGTTGAAGCTCAAATGTTCTCCACCAAGATACGCCCTAAAAATCATTTGCTTTGATATCATAACTTCATAAAGTACTTTCTTACAACGGGGTAAACTCATTACAAAAATCAAAATCTGTTTAATGTGCACATTTTCTAACTTGTGATTTGTGTGGATATGTGCAAAGATCTAAACAGATCAACGAGAAACCTAAGGTCCACGAAGAACTGATGTTCCAGTTTGGAAGAACCTGGACTTGTACGAATCAGTGGTTCCTCGTGCGAATGACAGCTCTTCATACGAATGAAATAACGATCACTCGTACGAGTGTGTATGCTACGAATGATCCCTTGGTTTGTTGTTCAAGACAGTCCTTCGTACGACTGGAAGTTCTTCGTGCGAACAAGTGTTTTCGTACAAGTATGAGTATAAAAATATGGTATAAAGGGTGATGTAGTTCTTCAGTACAACTTTACTTTCACCTTTTTCATTTCATCCTTTCACTCTTGTTAATTTGGAAGTGATATCTTTAAGGTATGTTTGAAAATGTTAGCATATCTTGAAAATAAACAAGTTGAACATTACCTAACTGTTTGACATTGCCTAACACGAACAACAAACTTTAAGCAAAGAACCTGTTAGACGAAAAATGAGTTCTTCATGCATAATCTTCACTTAAAGTTCTTTGTGCGAATAAGTTGACTTTGCTTCGTACGAGTGAATTATTACTCGCATGAGTAACCTGTCGTTCGTATGAGCCAGTTACTTGTATGAGTGAATCACTTGTTTCATCGAGTCAGTTCTTCTTCGTACAAGTCAGTTGTTCTTCGTACGGGTAAATTTTTATTCGTATGAGTCAGTAGTTCTTTGTCTAGGGATACATACTTATAGAAAGTTCACAATAAAAACTTTTTGTGTATGTTCCCTAGTGTATTTAAGTTCTTCTTATTCTGATTATCTTTGGTGTACAGGATGGCACAAAAAGAACAGAAAAGAAAGCCCGCAACAAAGAGAACTGACAAGTCAGAAGTAGAAATTATGTCAGAGCCAAGACACAACATGGTTGCCTATTTAGACCCGGAAGATAAATTTACTGAGTACAACGGTATAATGAAGTTTTTGCGTGACTCAAGGATACATTATGCTATCACGCATAAAACTACAGTATACAAGACATTGATCAAGGAATTCAGCTAAAGTTGTTGAAGTGAATGGATAGGAACTTATCCACAGAAAAGTGAATGACTTAGACATAGATATTTCTATTGAAGTAATTAACTCAGCATTGCAGCTTGGTGATGATCCTGAAGATCCATACTCAGTTTCGTTGAAGTGTCAACGTGGATGTTTGCTTCGAATGAGATGTGTTGGAGATTTTCTCGTAGGACAACTAAACAAAGCATGGTTACCACTCTGATACAAGATCTTTCAACATGTTTTAATTCAATGTTTAAGCAACAGATGAAGTGGTTATAACATGGTTAATAACGACTTAGTTGGAATGATGGTAGCATTGACATTGAACAAACTGTTTAGTGTCTCAAAGAATATTTTTGCAAACATGAAGGAAAACCTGAGAAGAACCGAATACGGTGGAAACAAGTTTTGGATGTATCCTCGTTTTCTCTAGATGATCTTGAATATACAACATCCGAATCTTCCGAAGAACGACAACGATGTTCTAAAAGTTGATGTTATGATGGAACATTCGTTGAAGATATTTAGAGGACATACCTCCTCGTAAGTTGTTTGGTTTTCTAGCAAATGATGAATATGTTGCACCAGAAAACGATAAGTGGCGCCATGATGATAGTCAGTCAGATAATGAAGAACCAACTTTGAAGAAGATGATCGAAGATGATGACAGTGTTGATAAGTGGTTTTTGATTGTCAAAAGGGAAAAAGTGATGATGATGATGATGACAGTGTTGATAATGGTGATGGTGATGCTTGTGGTGTAGGTACTACAGGTGGTGATAAGGGTAAACAACTGGATGAAGTATCAGATTCTGATGACAATCCGCTTGAACCTGGGTATGAACGCTATGTTGATGAGCGTGGGGTTAGGCAGATTAGAAAGACTCCAATAGATCAAGATGCTGACTATGTTCATCCGAGGCTGAGACTAAACGATCTCACAAAAAGAAAATTGCAGTTCGTAGAAAGAAACAGGATAAAACGTCTATGGAAACCTCATCAGCTCAACCTGAAATCACACAACCTACAACCACACAACAAGAATCGTACTGGAACCAAATGTAGAAGCTCAGTCTTCCTTCACATTGAAGGAGGCTGGAACTCTAATGTCAAAACCCACTACTGTCACACCCCGACCCGCAGCGGAATAAGAGTCGGGGCATAATTGGGTTATCACCAAAGCTCATGATATTTACTAATATGTTTCATATTTATTAAAGTCAAAACTACATTCCCAATAATCCAAACATGTTCATACAAATACAAAGAAAAATAACCAACTAAACAATTCCAAGCTCTAAATCATTTTATTCTTCTAGGCCAATCCTATGTGTTTCTTGATGCAGCTGGTTCACCTGTATCATGTGTAAAAATGGGGGGTTTTGGGTCAACATAAGTTGGCGAGTGAACCTTGTTAGATAAACATTTATTATTTATTTTCTTATTATTTTATCAAGGAAAAATTGTGCATAATCATAAGTGAGCAAATGTAAATAATCAATCAGTAACAATGTTAACCACAAGCTATAACATACAATAACATACCAACAGCATACCATAACATATCAACTTGCATAAATATATAACATGAATGAAACTGTGCGATCAAGGCTTAATCAAACGGAGCCGATCGTATTGCATGTCTGAAAATGATAAATGTCTGTGCGATCAAGGCTCAATCAAACGGAGCCGATCGTATGTTGGCACGCCAGGTTCACGCTCATAATGTAATGGGGAACATGCTCAACGCTCATAATGTAATGGGGAGCGGCGGCCTATGAAATTGCATGTACTGAAAATAATGAATTAAATCTAACAATAACCACACAAACAATTGAATCAAACTGAATACACATTTGTTCATGATATGATGTATGCACAATGATTTAAGTATAATAAGTGGCAAGACACATGATACACCCCAAAAACGTGATTAAAACGGGGAATTTGTAAAGATTCACTCACATTGGGTGCGTTTGATTGGAGATGGTGAGATGCACACGAGTTGAAAGGATTGAACAACGAGATTTAACTAACCTAAATAATAACGGAAAATATAGTAAATGAGTGGATTTCATTAATAATTTAATAAGATTTTTAGATATATTTTTGTGAGTTTAAGGCCATTTCCTATCTTTAAAAACATTATTTTTAAGTATTTTTAATTGGTTTTTAAATTAAATTAAATAAATAAAAAAATAAAAATATGTTGACTTTTTGCGACCGTTGACCGTTTGACTTGTTGACCGGTTTTATTTGTGTAATTGTATGCGCCGGGTGAGGCTCGAACCTGAGACGTCCCGTACGCGTGCACGCAGCTCTACCAACTGAGCTACGTGTCTAACCCGAAATAATTCTGTTTTTAATTATACTTATATATTAACTCAGCTTATTCAAAATTCTTTTATTTTCAAAAACATTTTAAATCATCGAACCGGTGCCATGTACAGGTCTCGAACCCGGGACCTGTGCTCTAAAGCTACACACAGTCCACCGCTGGACTGTGTGTCTAACTTGGTTAATATACAGATTTTATTATACTTAACAACTAACGTAGTTAATCCGGTTCAGTTAGAAAAATAAAACATCTTTATTACAGAGAGAGTGTGTGTATCAGGGATCGAACACGCGGCGTGTGATATGTATATACACACAGTCCACCGCTAGACTGTGTGTCTAACCCGAGATAATATCAAGATTTTATTAAACTTATAATCAAACTATCATCGTCTTCTACATTACAAAATTACAGTCTGTGATTACGCTATTGTATCTTGTTTAATTCGATTGACAAACATTGAACAGACTAATATGAAATGGCAGAGACGATATTTAGAAGTAAACATACCGGAGAACGATTTGTCTCAGAATTCCGGCAAGGCGTCGGCTCTGTTTTTATGAACTTCAACTGAGCGAGCGATTTAACAGTTTTGATTAGCTAATTGTGGAATTGAAGTGCTAAACAAAAGTTAACAAAAGGTTTGAAAGTCTTTACCATTTCACAGCTGAAGATAAGGATTTTCAAAAGTTTTCCGGCGAACTGGAATTATCTGATATTGACGTCTGAAATGGATTTCGATTGAAAGGTCTGAGTTAGCAATAGCTTAACAATTGATAGATCACGAAGGTATTGAAAGACTTACTGTTTTGATGAAGAATACGGTTTTCCGGCGACTTGCAGAATTTTTCCGGCGAGTAAAATAAACTTTTCTTATGAACTGAATGTATGACGAAAATGAAATGGCAGGTTTGTAGAATGTTTCTGAGTCGCGAGAGAGAGCAAAGATTGAAGTAATTCTGATATTGAAAGTTTTCGGTTATAAAAACCGATTCACTTCTAGAATTCAAGTTCATTCAAGGCAAACTTGATTAGAATCGTCGGTGCATCGGTTATAAACCAGAATTCGCAATAACTCAAACGTTTTGGACGGTTGAATAGCCGATTACGGTTTTTAGTTGCGCAACCGGTTGATCTATGATTGAGTATAAAATTCATTTGTTTCCTAGAGTTAACAGAAAACAACAAGTGGCGGAGTGGTTATGTGTGTGTGTATTAAGTCTTTGGAGTTCAACCTGGCTGACCCGGGTTCGAGTCCCGGCAGCCTCATTTTATTTTTATTTCATTTTTTTTTAATAGATATTCAATTATAAATTTATATTCTAATATACTTATTAATTATGTATCGTTTAAAATTAATTTGAGCATTAAATATGCAACGAAATTTTTAACTGGTTGTTCGGTTAATAAACGAAGCGGGTTTGGTAAATCCGGTTTTTGACGGATGTTACAGTATCCCCTACTTTTAGAAATTTCATCCCGAAATTTAAGTTGTAGTGGTAACAGAAAAAAAAAAGATGCGGGTATTTTTCGCGCATTTAGTCTTCACATTCACAAGTAACCTCAGGTCCTCGTTTCGACTCCCAGCGTACCCTAACCAATTGGAATACGACTCCGTCTTAAACGTTTTTCTCTGAAGTCCATGATCTCTGAAATGCATAGATCCATCGATCTGAATATCTTCTAGAGGAATATGGAGGTTTTCATCGGCGAGGCACTTCTTTAAGTTGGATACGTGGAATGTGGGATGAATTCTGTTGAGTTCTTCTGGTAGATCAAGCTTGTATGCTACAGGTCCTACTCTTTCGAGTATCTTGAAAGGTCCTACGTAGCGTTGTGCTAGCTTGCCTTTTTGACCAAAACAAACTACTCCTTTCCACAGTGATACTTTTAAAAGTACATGATCACCAATGTTAAACTCTAAAGGCTTCCGTCGTTTATCTGCATAACTCTTTTGACGACTTTGAGCCGCTAGAAGATTGTTTCGAATTTGATGGATCTTGTCTGTGGTTTCTTGAATCAATTCTGGACCAGTGATTTGAGCTTCCCCAATTTCGTGCCAACATACTGGAGATCGGCACTTACGACCATATAAAGCTTCAAAAGGTGCCATGCCGATGCTTGAATGATAGCTGTTGTTGTACGAAAATTCAACTGATGGTAGACGAGCGTCCCAATTTCCCTTGAAGTCTATGACACATGCTCGAAGCATATCCTCAAAAGTTTGTATGGTGCGTTCAGATTGCCTATCAGTTTGAGGATGATAAGCGGTACTGAGGTTTAATCGTGTACCCAAAGCGGCTTGTACGGCTTGCCATGTTCGTGAAGTGAAACGACCATCACGATCGGAAATAATGCTTAACGGTACGCCATGACGGCTTACGATTTCACTGATGTAGATACGAGCTAACTTCTCGTTCTTGAAATCTTCGCGGATCGAAATAAAGTGAGCTGATTTTGTAAGACGACCAATGATTACTCATATAGTGTCATACCCACCAGAAGTGTGAGGTAACCCGGTAATGATGTCCATGGTTATGTTTTCCCACTTCCTTACAGGTATTTCAGGTTGGACCAGAAGTCCTGAGGGTCTTTGATGTTCAGCTTTTATTTTGGAACATGAAAGGCACTTGGAAACAAAATCAGCAATATCCTTTTTCATTCCAGGCCACCAGTAGGTGTATCGAAGGTCTTGATACATCTTGTCGGCTCCTGGGTGTATAGAATATCGTGTTTTGTGTGCCTCATTCATAAGAAAAAAAATCACGAAGGTTACTGTGGTCAGGAATCCATATGCGATCTAGACAGTATAGAATACCGTCGGATTTAGTTTCAATTTTTAAGTTTAGCTCTACAAGACGGCTCCTTGCGTACGTCTCCTTTCTGTTACTGAAACATGCTGGGCTTCTCGGATTTTGATCTTTGATGTCGCTTACGATTTTATGTATAATAGTTTTAAGGAAACTGATACATTTGTAATGATAAGGTATGTATCATAAAACAAGAACTTCAACCATGACGATATTTAAACCTACACGGAACTTTTCATAACCTCCTGGTAATGCTTTTGATCCTTTGCCAAGAATACTTATATATAGGAAGTACCAGCGGCGTATCCACTATATTCTTGTCAAATTTTCGTTGGCTTTATCAGTAAATCATGATCAGTTCTATGTGACTCTAAAACATAAACAACACAACGAACAAAACTTGAGTCTCAATTCTGAAATGATACATGACTAAATGATGACAGTACCTCTCTTGTTGGTTATGATGAAGGGGTCAGTCTATGTAAAAGTGTGACACAACCCAACTTCTTTAAATGATGAGATTGAGATACGTCGAGATGTATGATGATAAATCAATGAGTATAGAACAAAACTGTAATATCAAATCGCATTAAAATTTTTGGATACATAATTTCCAAATTTTACAACTGGATACGGAAAGATTGAGATAACATAAAGAAAACATTAAAACTAGACGATTGGAGTTGAGTCTTGATCCTTGGCGAGGAAAAACTAGTTGGGTGATTCGTTTGGGCCGTTATTATTTTCAACAGCATTGGCGTTGATGTTATAAGCTCTTCCTCTTGCAGGTGGTGGAGCTTGGTTCGCTTGATTCACCGGATTTGCTTGAGCTTGGGCATGAATGATGTTCACCAAACGTGGACAAGTGTTTCTAAAGTGGTTTGGGTCTCCACAGTTGTAACAAGCCCGCATAGGTTGCACCATGGGATAGTTGGGTTGGTAGTATGATTGGGCTAAATGTTGGGTAGGTGGTAGTAGTAGGGGTTGTTGGGCTTGACCCATTATTTGTTGGTGGGTTTGGGTTGAAGGCTGGTGGCGATTCGTTCGCTGAGGTATGCGACAGGTTTGAACAGTATGGCCTGCGCGACCACAGCCAGTGCAATGTTGGCAGGGATGATCAGGAAAGTGATGGTATTGGCAACGGTTGCATTTTGGTAATGGGCCGGAGTATGGCTTTTTATATGGTGCAGGTGAAGGGGCAACTTGAGTGATGGGTGCAGCAGGGATAGGGAAATTTGCTTGTGTGACAGCAAAGTTTCTTGTGTTTCGATTCCTTTACCAGTAAACTTCGAAGAGGAAATAGAATGGTTTGAAGTTTGAGCCTCGATGGGGGCTTTCTTTTTTCTCCCCTTTGAATTTACCATTTCGAATGCGATTTTCAGTGAGTTCGGTAGCTAGTTCCATCGCGGCTTCAAGTGTCGCAGGCGAAGTGCTTAGAACTGAGTCTTGAATTTTTGAGGGGAGACCTCGAATATAGTGTTCAACCAAGCGGTACACTGGGGTGAACAAGTTGGGGATCATTTGGTTCAACTCTAGAAACCTTTTGTTGTAGGAAGTATGATCTCCTTCCTTTTGTTTTAACGAGTGGAATTCATCTTCCAACTTCTTGATTTCGCTTCTTGGACAGAAGCGCCTTGTCATTATCTCCCTTAACTCTTCCCATGTTAAGGCCATAGCAACTTCGACTCCTCTCTTACCCTTCTCTGTATTCCACCAGGTAAGAGCTACCCCAAATAGTCTCCCGGTTGCGTATCGTACCTTGCGATCCTCGGGACAATCGCAGTTGAGGAAGGTGTTTTCCATTTCCTCAAACCAGTGGAGGAGAGCAGTGACACCTTCGGTCCCTTCAAATTTCGGAGGATCGCAAGACTTGAAATGTTTATATGAGCACTTGTTGGTAGGAGGGTTGCCGATGTTCTGGTCTTCTTGCTGGGGAGGATTGGTGGGATTTGTGGCGAGAGCTTGTTGTACTTGAACCACAATGTCAGGAAGTACCGCGGCCATTTGTTTTGCGATTTGAGTGGCCAAGCGTTCGTGTGACCTTCCTGATTTTCTACCCCCTCGTTGTTGTCTATACGACATCTACAGGAACATACATAAGAAGATTGTGAATTTATGGAGTCTTTTTAGGTGTCATGTGTCTCAAAGAAAATGAAAATAACATAAATATCAATAATGCAACTACATCCATAGGATGTCTTGGATTTGCTCATGTTGGGCCTCAAATGTCCCCCATACCTTCACCTGTATAGTCATGTGGGCCCCATGACTATTGGCTTGGTAGGATTCACATTAGTATTGGCGATTTAACACTCGCATCACCCGAATGCAAACCACAAAATATGTTTACGAGATGTATGGTCGGAATGTGTCCAGGTGTAGACACAGTGACAACTCAAAGTGGGGTTAGTTAACACGACGTTTGGTATAGCATGCTTTGGCCTAATAGGTACTTCATACTCTCATCGTTAGTCCCCAGGTAGGCAAACTGGTCCTTTATTTTGGATTTATACGAATGCCAGCCTAGACAGGACGTTCCGACTACCGGTACTGGTACCCTTCCAGTTACTACATGCCCGTCATGAGAACTCACTTTGATGTGATTTGAAAATACAAAAATCGTTGTAAAAACAATCATGATAATGACGTGATGTGTGCTTTCATTGGTATGATATGTTATGAGAATATGATTCATGGTAGGCATTATATACTAATATGTACTTATGAACATGCTTGCATAACATTGAATGTAACATTTAACATAAAACATATAAACATCATGAAATTTGGCATGTAACACACAAAAATCTTAAAAATTTCTAATCAACTATAGTATAGGCTCTAAGGGTCTAATAACCTATCCTATATCCCTATAGTCATGGCTCTGATACCAATCTGTCACACCCCGACCTGCAGTGGAATAAGAGTCGGGGCATAATTGGGTTATCACCAAAGCTCATGATATTTACTAATATGTTTCATATTTATTAAAGTCAAAATTACATTCCCAATAATCCAAACATGTTCATACAAATACAAAGAAAAATAACCAACTAAACAATTCCAAGCTCTAAATCATTTTATTCTTCTAGGCCAATCCTATGTGTTTCTTGCTGCAGCTGCTTCATCTGTATCATGTGTAAAAATGGGGGTTTTTGGGTCAACATAAGTTGGCGAGTGAACCTTGTTAGATAAACATTTATTATTTATTTTCTTCTTATTTTCTCAAGGAAAAATTGTGCATAATCATAAGTGAGCAAATGTAAATAATCAATCAGTAACAATGTTAACCACAAACTATAACATACAATAACATACCAACAGCATAACATAACATATCAACTTGCATAAATATATAACATGAATGAAACTGTGTGATTAAGGCTCAATCAAACGGAGCCGATCGTATTGCATGTACTAAAAATGATAAATGTCTGTGCGATCAAGGCTCAATCAAACGGAGCCGATCGTATGTTGGCACGCCAGGTTCATGCTCATAATGTAATGGGGAACATGCTCAACGCTCATAATGTAATGGGGAGCGGCGGCCTATGAAATTGCATGTACTGAAAATAATGAATTAAATCTAACAATAACCACAAAAACAATTGAATCAAACTGAATACACATTTGTTCATGATATGATGAATGCATAATGATTTAAGTATAATAAGTGGCAAGACACATGATACACCCCAAAAACGTGATTAAAACGGGGAATTTGTAAAGATTCACTCACATTGGGTGCGTTTGATTGGAGATGGTGAGATGCGCACGAGTTGAAAGGATTGAACAACGAGATTTAACTAACCTAATAACGGAAAATATAGTAAATGAGTGGATTTCATTAATAATTTTAATAAGATTTTTAAATATATTTTTGTGAGTTTAAGGCTATTTCCTATCTTTAAAAACATTATTTTTAAGTATTTTTAATTGGTTTTTAAATTAAATTAAATAAATAAAAATATAAAAATATGTTGACTTTTTGCGACCGTTGACCGTTTGACTTGTTGACCGTTTGACTTGTTGACCGGTTTTATTTGTGTAATTGTATGCGCCGGGTGAGGCTCGAACCCGAGACCTCCCGTACGCGTGCACGCAACTCTACCAACTGAGCTACGTGTCTAACCCGAAATAGTTCTGTTTTTAATTATACTTATATATTAACTCAGCTTATTCAAAATTCTTTTATTTTCAAAAACATTTTAAATCATCGAACCGGTGCCATGTACAGGTCTCGAACCCGGGACCTGTGCTTTAACGCTACTCACAGTCCACCGCTGGACTGTGTGTCTAACTTGGTTAATATACAGATTTTATTATACTTAACAACTAACGTAGTTAATCCGGTTCAGTTAGAAAAATAAAACATCTTTATTACAGAGAGAGTGTGTGTATCAGGGATCGAACTCGCGGCGTGTGATATGTATATGCACACTGTCCACAGCTGGACTGTGTGTCTAACCCGAGATAATATCTAGATTTTATTAAACTTATAATCAAACTATCATCGTCTTCTACATTACAAAATTACAGTCTGTGATTACGCTATTGTATCTTGTTGAATTCGATTGACAAACATTGAACAGACTAATATGAAATGGCAGAGATGATATTTAGAAGTAAACATACCGGAGAACGATTTGTCTCAGAATTCCGGCAAGGCGTCGGCTCTGTTTTTATGAACTTCAACTGAGCGAGCGATTTAACAGTTTTGATTAGCTAATTGTGGAATTGAAGTGCTAAACAAAAGTTAACAAAAGGTTTGAAAGTCTATACCGTTTCACAGCTGAAGATAAGGATTTTCAGAAGTTTTCCGGCTAACTGAAATTATCTGATATTGACGTCTGAAATGGATTTCGATTGAAAGGTCTGAGTTAGCAATAGCTTAACAATTGATAGACCACGAAGGTATTGAAAGACTTACTGTTTTGATGAAGAATACGGTTTTCCGGCGACTTGCAGAATTTTTCCGGCGAGAAACTTTTCTGATGAACTGAATGTATGACGAAAATGAAATGGCAGGTTTGTAGAATGTTTCTGAGTCGCGAGAGAGAGCAAAGATTGAAGTAATTCTGATATTGAAAGTTTTCGGTTATAAAAACCGATTCACTTCTAGAATTCAAGTTCATTCAAGGCAAACTTGATTAGAATCGTCGGTGCATCGGTTATAAACCAGAATTCGCGATAACTCAAACGTTTTGGACGGTTGAATAGCCGATTACGGTTTTTAGTTGCGCAACCGGTTGATCTATGATTGACTATAAAATTCATTTGTTTCCTAGAGTTGACAGAAAACAACAAGTGGCGGGGTGGTTATGTGTGTGTGTGTGTTAAGTCTTTGGAGTTCAACCTGGCTGACCCGGGTTCGAGTCCCGGCAGCCTCATTTTATTTTTATTTCATTATTTTTAATAGATTTTCAATTATAAATTTTATATTCTAATATACTTATTAATTATGTATCGTTTAAAATTAATTTGAGCATTAAATATGCAACGAAATTTTTAACTGGTTGTTCGGTTAATAAAGGAAGCGGATTTGGTAAATCCGGTTTTTGACGGATGTTACAACTACAACCTCTGAACCACAAAGTACCACAACAGCTGAAACACCTTCAGTTGAGACTACTCTAGTTCAACAACAACCCACTACTTCTTCAGTTAAACAATCCTCGTCCGCAATTAATCAACAAAGTACAAAATGAAGCAGTCGGTTATTCTCTTAAATGGAACAGGATGAGAAAGTGGATTTTCTGTTCTCTCAGCTACAAACTGCGGCAACTCAGATTAACAAGCACTCAGAGTTTATGTCTTCAAATCGGAATACAGTTATTAAGCAACAGTACGAGATAAATTCTTTAAAGGAAACTATTGGAAACCAGGCTACTGAGATTGCGCAGTTAAGCAAAAAGAATGAGTGGTTGAAGGATAGGGATACTGAAAGAGCAGCTCAGCTACAACAAATGCGAGCGGCTGATAATGCTCATGGGATTGAAATGAATAGGTTGAAAGAACGAAGTTCGGTTGTACAACGATTTGCCGAAACATTAACTGCTAAACATGACAACATTAGAGAATGGTATCATTCTCGTAATACTACACTAGTTGAAGGCTTTAATGGTATTAAAGACTCATTTGAAATGAGCAAAAAACGGGTGAACATTCTATGGAATGAAAGATGCAAAGCACAAGAGATCCGGCGTAAACGTGATCACGATAGTGAAGATCATGGTAATCCTGATACTTCAGCTTCATCTGCGCAACCAGAGAGCACTGTTGCAACTCTAGTAGTAGAGTAGTGTGCACAGCAGATCGTGGCCGATCCAGCTGCCTTCCATGGTACTTAAGAGGAAACAGGTAAGGTTTGATGCTTTTGGAGAATGTTAAGGACTTTGATCCTCAGTCAACGTTGGTTGAAAGTGTTCAGTGAAGATGAGTGCAGCCGTCCATTAGAAATGAAGACCGAAGATCAAGCAACAGCCAAGGGGGAGTTTGTTGATGTACTTTTGTGTCTGTCACTTGTTCTTAGTTACGTCAGTAAATTGTACAGTCTTTGTTTATTGTGTCTGTATAGTTTGGTCGTGTCGACCAAATCAAGATATCCTCCTATCTTGATTTAGTACGACATTTTGTTTTGTCTGTGTTGTAAAATAGTTTCATGTGTGCATACTATTAAGTCTTGTGTTTCTGATCTTACTGTCTGTACGGGCATGTCTGTTAGCACGTTCTCTAAAGAATAGTTCTTCGTGCGAATGAAAGGTTCTTTGTACGAGCAAGTTGCTTGCTCATACGAGCCATTATCTATTCGTAGAAGCGATTCTCATGATCGTACGAGTGGCACTTTCAAAAAGCATTTTGCTTATTCGTACAAACCAGTTCCTATTCGTACGAACCCGTTCCTATACGCACGAGCCAGTTATTCTTCGTACGAGTAACCATTGCTGAATGTTCTTCGTGACTTGTAGTTGTTCGTACGACCAGCAACATTCTTCGTACTGTTGCTGGGTGTTCACACTATTTAAACTGTGACATCTCGGCTTTTCAGGTATCTTAAACGCGCTACTGCACGGTTATTCATTCCTACGCTAATTTGATTCGGAGAATTTAAGTACACGCTCGCAATAACTACGCTAACTTTTGAATGCATTGGGTAAATTACGTGCTATGTGTTATTAGACGTTTGTAAAGTTTGTGAATTATTATATCACGTTTTGATTTCGCGATTATTAGTTTTAAAAAATATATATATATAATAAGTAAATAGCCGAACCAAACCGAGCCGCGAAATGTGTCGACCTCCCTCCTTGTAGCCCAAGCAACTCCTAAACTTGAGGCCCAAGCTAATGACCCAAACCCCCCCCCCCACCTTGCGGTCGCACACCCCCCCCCCTGCGGTCGCACGCCCCCCACCACCTTGCGGTCGCACGCGCCCCCCACCCCCTTGCTCCTTTTCTTTTTCCTTATGCTATATATATACAAGTATGCATGAGCAGGTTTTAAAATTAAAAAAAACAACAACAAGGAACCCTAGCTCCAAGAAAGCCGACGGCACCCCCCCCCCCCCCCTCTCTCGATCGCACAAGCCTCCAACCCCGGATTGATTTCCAATCTTGTCTCGGTTCGCTAATCTTCATCGTTTCAAGGTTAGGGTTTTAATTGTTTTACAAATCACATTAGGGTTTGTAATCTTGATCATGATTATATGTATTGTTAGGATCATTGATATAAAAAGTGTTATGATTTGTGATTAGTTCGGTTAATTGTGCGAGTTTTTGCGATTGTGATCTTAGGATGAATACAAAAATCATAGGCTGCGTTTTAGCGATAAAAATCATATTATAGGATTAGGGTTTGCATGAATATTGATGTACATGATGATATGTGACAAATAAACCTGTTCTTGATCATTATTATTTAGTGTCTTGATCGTTTAAGCGTGTTCTATTGCGATAAAAGTCGAAAACAGGTTGCTGAATAGCATTTACAGCCAACTTCAATTGGCTGTAACCCGATCATTATTTATTGAAAAGTGGATTTTATGAAGCCTAAAACATGTATTTTTGAAAAACGCTTCTAATAGCGTCGGATTCATATTTTTCTGAAATCGTTTGCTATTTTTAAGTGGTCATTTAAGTACAGCAGCTGAAGCTGCGTAAATTCTGAAAATTTGCTAGTTGTTTATCGAGTCGGATCTCATAATCTGTAGAGGGTTGGGTCACGAAATCTGTACAGTAACTGGAGACGGGAATTTCCGGGAAAACTCCCACTGGAATTTTGTTAATTGGATGAACGATGATTTTTAAATAATTTTTCCCGTGGACTGCAGTCAGAAAGCGACGAATCAGACTGCAGCCTAGTATATAAATATTTATAAATAATTCGTAAAGTTTTAGGACTTGAAAAGTTTACATAAAATTCTACAGTTTAGTTGACATCTCCTGTAAAGAAATTGGAATTTTTAGAACGTTGGAACTATTTTATAAAAATCCTCGAAAACAGCCTAGTTATGAGCGTACAAGTTGAAACATGATAACTTGCGTATGTGTGTACCAAAGTGTTGTATGAGTTGATTTGTGTTTATGACAAGTTGGTTTGATCACTATTTTGGTATGATGATACTTTGCATGCATGATTGTGTTTTCGAATTTGTTATTATGTGTGCCGCATTGTGTGTTAGTTATGCGTAGGGTTTGTATCAGTGTGTTCACACACTAACTTTAAATCGATTGACATGTTAGGACGCAATTAGCGGTCCCATCATTTGCTACTTCTGTGTTACACTAACCGAGCAATTAAAGGTGAGTTCACGGCCCCTATTTTATCCGGTTTTAAACAACAGGGGGAGAAACATGTATGCATTCTATAACTCTATCTTTTTACGTTATGCGAAATTAACGTCGTTAAACTACTCGGTAACTAAGTTAATGTTAATGTATGTTATGGTCACTAAACAGCTATATAACGGAAGTCCTCGAAAAACTCTCGGATCTTTAGTATTGGGTTAGATAGCGGGGAAATTATAAGTAGTACTACTGGGCCCGACAAGCCCCACCCGAGCTAGTCGCGCTAGCCGACCGGGTATGGTCAACGGGTGATTAATTTGGCGTAACTTTCACCATGGTCAGTGATAGGCCTGGCAACACGGAGGCACAACAGTCAGCTTCGATCGCGAACACTTATGTGACATAACTTTAGGCTCGCTACCTACATGTTAACATTGAACTTAATTACGAACCAACATCATTATTATTCCGGGTTAGGAATAATGGAACCAACATTATTATTCCGGGTTAGGAATAATGGAACTAAATCGTTATCCCGGGTTAGGGATAACGGGGGAAACAAACTTTTAACCGAACTTGTGAACTTATAAAAACCTGTTAACTCACTCTTCTTTAATGTTGACAATTGTTTCTTTGCATGCTTCTCAGAACGCTAGGAGCGCTAGGTGCACTCACTTGCATTGACCAAGACATATTTTTATCGAGTCTCATTTACGAATATTGTTTGGGATTTTTGGTTTTGGCGTTTATGTTGGCGCCCGTTACTTTAGTTTACTTTAATGCTTCCGCCCAACTTTGAAACTAATGCTTCCGCTAAACTTTGAAACTAAACTAAGACAACTTAAAAATAACTTTGAATGGTTAAACAAATGTTTTTGGAAAACGCTCAAATAAATCATATAGAGTCGTTCGATATTACTTGTGTCTCAGATTCTGGTTTGATCACACGCCTCGCGGTAAAACTCCGCAAGTGGAAAATTGAGGGTGTGACAGATTGGTATCAGAGCCTCTAGCTATAGAGAACCAGGTTTGCATTAAAAGTAGACCTAAACTATAGCTGATTACACGACACTAGACTTAGTTGGCACCAAACTGTGATATCTTGTTATGTGTTATACTACAACTGTTTTATGTAAGATATAAATGTATATTGTGATGCACGCAACTCATAACTAACTATACAACCCAACAGGCAATGTCATCATCATCATCCGACAAACCTCTACAACCAAGGGCGCCGGGGAAGGCACCCATGGTCGAACCCTCACCACCTCATGGCGTGGAGACATGCTCAGCTGCTAGGAAAAGACTCGCTCTAGGAGAGGAGTCGTCCTCCCGTCCGACCACCGCTATGCCGGTCGAACCAGTCAACTCGTTAGAAGTAGGGGACGACCTACTTAGGGATATGTTAAGAAAACAACAGGAACAACTAGAGAGAACATAGGAGACGATCGAAGCACAAGGATGGATGATACGTCAATTAACTGGTAAAACTGGGAGGCTCGAGGAAGAGCAACATGAGAATAGGAAAGCTCGAAACATTTTAGTTAAGGATCTTCGTGCTGAGCAGCTGAGGGCTGACTGGCTCGAAGACAGAGTTCTTGAGTCCAGTTGGAGGATTCAAGAACTGGAGCAGAATCAAGCACCTGTCCCAGTACCCGCCCCAGCACCGGTCCCTCCAGCACCAGTAGAGGAAGAAGAGGAGGACCCAGAGGAAGACCCAAAGGAGAATCCGGAGGAAGACCCGGAGGAGGATCCGAAGGAAGAGGAGCCGGAACAGGAACCGGTTGTTGAAGCTGAAAACGCCGCAGAGGATGACGGCAAGGATAGCGACTTGGGAGATGGAGACGTAGAAGACTGACTCGTCTCGCCAATTCCCACTTTGTTTTCTTTAGTTTGTTCATTTTCCACTTATGTTTGAACTTGAAACTTTATAATTAAACTGAGATGTTTGGTTGGTAATTTGTAAGACATTGTAATTTAATTAATCGAATGTTCCTTTTTATTGTTTAATTTGTTGGGTTACATAACTTGTGTGATGATTGAAGTTTGGATTATGATAACTATATTGGATCTATATACTTATCGGTGTGTGTTTGTGTTGTCTTGCAAAGATCTGAAATGGCAACTGGACGTCGCGGAAACCTCAACATGACACCTAAAGAATTAGCCGCAATGATCCAAGAACACGTGAATGCTGCTCTGGCAGGTGTTCAAAACCCACCAGCAGGTAACCATTATTAAATTTTCATGGGAAAATCTAATAGTTGGGCTAGTAGACTTTCGCGCTGACTACCTATCCTCTGTCTTCAGGAGGAGGTCTTAACCCCTACAAGATGTTCCTCGATGCGAAACCGAGCAAATTCACGGGTGCAGAAGGACCCATAGGACTGGTCCGGTGGATTGAAAAGTCTGAATCGGTGTTCGAGATGTGCAATTGCCTTGAGGCCAATAAGGTCAAGTATGCTGCCTCAACGCTGGAAGATGGGGCATTAACCTGGTGGAACGCACAAGTCCAAACGCGTGGACTTATTGCTGCAAACGCAATGGCCTGGGCCAAGTTGAAGGCCCTAATCAAAGAGGAGTACTGTCCGCTGGAAAGAGTTCAGCAGTTGGAGCAAGCGCTATGGAACCATAAGATGGTAGGATATGAAATTGAAGCGTACACGGCGAAACATCATGATCTGGTGTTCCTATGTCCCGATCTGGCTAACACCGTTGAAAAACGACTTGAGTTTTATCTTGGGGGTCTGGTCCCTGAGATCCAGGGCATGGTAATGTCTAGTAACCCTGCGACGGAATATCAAGCGATCATGTTGGCGCACAAACTCACCGATAAGGCGGTGGAACAAAGGAAGTTGCCATCTCGGGGCGCAACTGAAGTTATCCCTGATAATAAAAGAAAATTTGAAGACTCACCTGCTCGACAATCTTCGTCAGCCCAGCCACAACAAGGAAACCAGAAACGGTTTAACAATTTCAACAACAATCGGGGTCACAATAATCAGTCCGCCAACAACACCCAGAACACAAGCGGCTATGTGGGTCGAAAGCCGCAATGTAATCGTTGTAACCACCATCATCACGGCCCTTGTGCCGGAAATCACTGTCAACGATGTGGTAAAATGGGACATGCGGCAAAGGATTGTCGCGGGGAAATCGTGTCTCGACAAAATCAAAATCAGCACCAGGCTCAACAGCAAGGTATTAACCGGGGTGCTATCAGTGCGGTAGCACTACCCATTTCAAGCGAGACTGCCTGCAATTTCGCAACAACAACAACAATGGTGGGAACAACAACAACAACAACAATAACAACAATGGAAATGGTGGCACAGGAGGTGCCAAAGGTCGTGCGTTCACGCTAGGCCGCGGAGAGACCAGAAACGACTCGAACGTGGTCACCGGTAAGTTTCCCCTTAACGATCATTTTGCTACTGTACTTTTTTATACGGGTGCGGATAGTAGTTTTATATCTGAGTCTTTTAGGAAGAACCTAAATCTCACGCCTAAACCCCTAGAGACCCCTTACGTCATAGAACTAGCCGATGGTAAATCTATAGATGTTACCCATTTAGTAACCGGCTGCCAACTTAAACTCGCGGGCCACACCTTTACCATTGATCTAATGACAACTACCCTGGGTAGTTTTGACGTGGTAGCCGGAATGGACTGGCTATCCGACGTCCAAGCTGAAGTTCTCTGTTTCGAGAAAGCTATCCGTATTCCGCTCTCTAAGGACGAAGTCTTGATGGTGCAAGGCGAGAAGGCAGGAGCCGTCACAAACATCATCTCTTACATGCAAGCTCAGAAGTATCTTCGGAGAAAGAACCCCTTCGCTTTGCTCGCACTGGTCACCGAGCAGCCTAAGGACGAGAAGCGTATTGAAGATATCCCCGTCGTCCGTGACTTTTCCGGTGTATTTCCAAAGGAGTTACCTGGTCTTCCACCACATCGACAAGTGGAGTTTGAAATCGAATTGGCGAACCATGCAACTCCTATAGCCAAGGCCCCATACCGCCTGGCTCCAGCAGAGCTGCAAGAGCTGTCTACCCAACTTCAGGAATTGTTGGAAAAAGGATTTATCCGACCCAGTACTTCGCCATGGGGAGCTCCGGTCCTTTTTGTCAAGAAGAAGGACGGGACCTTCCGCATGTGCATCGACTACAGGGAACTCAATAAGGTTACCGTCAAGAACCGATACCCATTACCTCGCATCGACGATCTCTTCGACCAACTTCAAGGGTCAAGCTACTACTCCAAGATTGATCTACGGTCCGGTTATCACCAGTTACGCTTCAGAGAGGAGGATATCTCCAAGACGGCATTTCGTACTCGGTATGGCCATTATGAGTTCTTGGTTATGCCCTTCGGTCTCACCAACGCACCCGCGGTGTTCATGGACCTCATGAACCGCATGTGTAAGCCGTATCTCGACAAGTTTGTCATCGGGTTCATCGATGATATACTCATCTACTCTAAGGGTGAAGAAGAACATGCTGAGCATCTACGATTATTACTGGAATTACTTCAACAGGAGAAACTATATGCCAAGCTTTCAAAGTGTGATTTCTGGATTCGGGAAGTTCAGTTCCTCGGGCATATCGTAAATGAAAAGGGTATACACGTTGATCCCGCCAAGATCGATGCTATCAAGAACTGGGAAGCACCCAGGACACCGACAGAGATGCGCCAATTTTTGGGTTTGGCTGGTTACTACAGACGTTTCATCGAGGTATTTCAAAGATCGCACAACCGCTTACCACTCTCACCCAGAAAGGCACTAAGTATGCTTGGGGTGACAAGCAGGAAGCAGCATTTCAATTGCTGAAACAGAAACTTTGCAGTGCACCCATTTTGTCCTTGCCGGAAGGGACAGATGATTTTGTGGTATATTGTGACGCCTCCATTCAGGGATTGGGATGCGTACTTATGCAACGTGATAAGGTAATCGCGTATGCATCCCGACAGTTGAAGGTTCATGAGAAAAACTACACAACAAATGACCTGGAATTGGGAGCAGTTGTGTTTGCGCTTAAGATTTGGAGACACTACCTATATGGAACAAAGTGCACAATCTACACGGATCACAAGAGCCTCCAGCATATCTTTGACCAGAAGGAGTTGAACATGCGACAGCGTCGCTGGGTCGAACTCCTGAACGATTATGAATGTGCCATTCGGTATCACCCGGGTAAAGCTAACGTGGTAGCTGATGCCCTCAGTAGGAAGGAGCACTTGAAACCTCGTCGGGTACGAGCACTACAGTTCACCATTCATTCGGAGTTACCCGAACAGATACGCGATGCGCAGCTAGAAGCAGTTAAGGAAGAAAACATCAAGGCCGAATCTGTGGGAAAGATGGAACGCGATTGGGAAGTAAAACCCAATGGTGCCCGGTATTTCATGAATCGTATATGGGTACCTCTCTACGGAGACCTCGGAAAGCTAGTTATGGACGAATCTCACAAATCCCGATACTCTTTCCATCCCAGTTCGGATAAGATGTATCAAGACCTTAAAGCCGCGTACTGGTGGCCCAACATGAAAGCGGATATAGCCACCTACGTGAGCAAGTGTTTGACTTGTGCGAAAGTCAAGGTGGAATACCAGAAGCCATCAGGGCTACTTCAACAACCTGAGATCCCAGTGTGGAAATGGGATCAGATCTCGATGGACTTTATCACTAAACTCCCGCGAACTCCGGGTGGTTGCGATACCATCTGGGTAATCGTGGATCGTTTAACTAAGTCCGCACACTTCCTAGCGATCAAAGAAACAGATAAGATGGATAAGTTGACTCGCATCTACATTAAGGAAGTAGTTTCTCGGCACGGAGTGCCAACGTCCATCATCTCAGACAGAGATGCTCGTTTCACGTCCAACTTTTGGCAGTCATTTCAGAAAGCGTTGGGTACACGCTTAGATATGAGCACAGCTTATCACCCTCAGACGGATGGTCAAAGTGAAAGGACCATTCAGACCTTGGAAGACATGCTTAGGGCATGTGTGGTAGACTTCGGGAACAGATGGGAAATCCATCTGCCTTTAGTGGAGTTCTTGTATAACAACAGTTACCATACGAGTATTCAAGCGGCACCGTTTGAAGCATTATACTGTCGCAAATGTAGATCATCGGTCTGTTGGGCAGAAGTCGGTGACAGTCAACTCACAGGTCCTGAGTTGATACTTGAGGCTACTGAAAAGATTGCGCAAATCAGAAACCGCATGGCAGCGGCACGAGATCGACAGAAAAGCTACGCTGATCAACGACGCAAACCGCTCGAGTTTCAAGTAGGCGACCGCGTCCTACTGAAGGTGTCACCCTGGAAGGGTGCAATCCGTTTTGGGAAACGAGGCAAACTAAACCCACGATACGTAGGCCCATTTGTGATCTTGAAGCGTATCTGGCTCGTAGCTTATCAATTAGACTTTCCTGCCGAACTCAGTGGAGTTCACAACGTTTTTCACGTGTCCAATCTGAAGAAGTGTCTATCAGATGAGACCCTAGTCATTCCATTGGATGAGATTCAAGTGGATGAGCAACTGCATTTTGTGGAACAGCCTATCGAGATCATGGATCGTGAGATCAAGACTCGAAGGCACAGCAAGATACCGATCGTCAAGGTTCGTTGGGACTCTAAGCGTGGACCGGAGTTCACGTGGGAAAGAGAGGACCAAATGAAAAGCAAATACCCACACCTTTTTGCAGCTGAGCAGCAATCTAACGTTACCACCAACTAAATTTCGGGACGAAATTCTTTCAACATGGGGATGATGTGACAGCCTGGGAATTTCTTGTACCATTGCTAACAAACTGAATCTTTGTGCGTTGCATTCTAAACCGCGTTTACTCAATTTTCGGGACGAAAATTCTCTCAACATGGGGATAATGTGACATCCCGGCTTTTCAGGTATCTTAAACGCGCTACTGCACGGTTATTCATTCCTACGCTAATTTGATTCGGAGAATTGAAGTACACGCTCGCAATAACTACGCTAACTTTTGAATGCATTGGGTAAATTACGTGCTATGTGTTATTAGACGTTTGTAAAGTTTGTGAATTATTATATCACGTTTTGATTTCGAGATTATTGGTTTAAAAAAAATTATATATAATAAGTAAATAGCCGAACCAAACCGAGCCGCGAAACGTGTCGACCTCACCTCCTTGTGGCCCAAGGAACTCCTAAACTTGAGGCCCAAGCTAATGACCCAACCCCCCCTTGCGGTCGCACGCACCCCCCCCCCCCAACCCCCTTGCTCCTTTTCTTTTTCCCTTGTGCTATATATATACAAGTATGCATGAGTAGGTTTAAAAAAGAACAACAACAAGGAACCCTAGCTCCAAGAAAGCCGACGGCAGCCCCCCCCCCCTCTCGATCACACAAGCCTCCAACCCCGGATTGATTTCCAATCTTGTCCCGGTTCGCTAATCTTCATCGTTTCAAGGTTAGGGTTTTAATTGTTTTACAAATCACATTAGGGTTTGTAATCTTGATCATGATTATATGTATTGTTAGGATCATTGATATAAAAAGTGTTATGATTTGTGATTAGTTCGGTTAATTGTGCGAGTTTTTGCGATTGTGATCTTAGGATGAATACAAAAATCATAGGTTGCGTTTTAGCGATAAAAATCATATTATAGGATTAGGGTTTGCATGAATATTGATGTACATGATGATATGTGACAAATAAACCTGTTCTTGATCATTATTATTTAGCGTCTTGATCGTTTAAGCGTGTTCTATTGCGATAAAAGTCGAAAACAGGTTGCTGAATAGCATTTACAGCCAACTTCAATTGGCTGTAACCTGATCATTATTTATTTAAAAGTGGATTTTCTGAAGCTTAAAACGTGTATTTTTGAAAAACGCTTCTAATGGCGCCGGACTCATATTTTTCTGAAGTCGTTTGCTATTTTTAAGTGGTCATTTAAGTGCAGCAGCTGAAGCTGCGTAAATTCTGAAAATTTGCTAGTTGTTTATCGAGTCGGATCTCATAATCTGAAGAGGATTGGGTCACGAAATCTGTACAGTAACTGGAGATGGGAATTTCCGGGAAAACTCCCACTGGAATTTTGTTAATTGGATGAACGATGATTTTTAAATAATTTTTCCCGTGGACTGCAGTCAGAAAGCGACGAATCTGACTGCAGCCTAGTATATAAATGTTTATAAATAATTCGTAAAGTTTTAGGACTTGAAAAGTTTACATAAAATTCTACAGTTTAGTTGACATCTCCTGTAAAGAAATTGGAATTTTTAGAACGTTGGAACTATTTTATAAAAATCCTCGAAAACAACCTAGTTATGAGCGTACAAGTTGAAACATGATAACTTGCGTATGTGTGTACCAAAGTGTTGTATGAGTTGATTTGTGTTTATGACAAGTTGGTTTGATCACTATTTTGGTATGATGATACTTTGCATGCATGATTGTGTTTTCGAATTTGTTATTATGTGTGCCGCATTGTGTGTTAGTTATGCGTAGGGTTTGTATCAGTGTGTTCACACACTAACTTTAAATCGATTGACATGTTAGGACGCAATTAGCGGTCCCATCATTTGCTACTTCTGTGTTACACTAACCGAGCAATTAAAGGTGAGTTCACGGCCCCTATTTTATCCGGTTTTAAACAACAGGGGGAGAAACATGTATGCATTCTATAACTCTATCTTTTTACGTTATGCGAAATTAACGTCGTTAAACTACTCGGTAACTAAGTTAATGTTAATGTATGTTATGGTCACTAAGCAGCTATATCACGGAAGTCCTCGACAAACTCTCGGATCGTTAGTATTGGGTTAGATAGCGGGGAAATTATAAGTAGTACTACTGGGCCCGACAAGCCCCACCCGAGCTAGTCGCGCTAGCCGACCGGATATGGTCAACGGGTGATTAATTTGGCCTAACTTTTGCCATGGTCAGTGATAGGCCTGGCAACACGGAGGCACAACAGTCAGCTTCGATCGCGACACTTATGTGACGTAACTTTAGGCTCGCTACCTACATGTTAACATTGAACTTAATTACAAACCAACATCATTATTATTCCGGGTTAGGAATAATGGAACCAACATATTATTCTGGGTTAGGAATAATGGAACTAAATCGTTATCCCAGGTTAGGGATAACGGGGGAAACAAACTTTTAACCGAACTTGTGAACTTATAAAAACCTGTGAACTCACTCTTCTTTAATGTTGACACTTGTTTCTTTACATGTTTCTCAGGACGCTAGGAGCGTTAGGTGCACTCACTTGCATTGACCAAGACATATTTTTATCGAGTCTCATTTAAGAATATTGTTTGGGATTTTTGGTTTTGCCGTTTATGTTGGCGCCCATTACTTTACTTTACTTTAGTTTACTTTACTTTAATGCTTCCGCCCAACTTTGAAACTAATGCTTCCGCTAAACTTTGAAACAAACTAAGACAACTTAAAAATAACTATGAATGGTTAAACAAATGTTTTTGGAAAACGTTCAAATAAATCTTATAGAGTCGTTCGATTTTACTAGTGTCTCAGATTCTGGTTTGATCACACGCCTCGCAGTAAAACTCCGCAAGTGGAAAATTGAGGGTGTGACATAAACAGACATGCACCTCACAGTTCATGTGTGACAAGTGTGACACTAGAGAGAGACACTAAGGCACAAGAGAGAGCACAGAGAGAATATCCTGAGTCTGTATGAACATTGTTTGTATGTGTTTGTACTATCTCCCTTCATTTAATCAAGATAGTGAATCTTTGGTTATCTTGTGTTTGTTACTTTGCTTTGGTTTGCATACTTACGTGAATTTCGCACTCGTATGTGTGTTAGATAAACAAGGAATTAGGTTATCTTGATCCTCCAAGTGGACCTACAATTTTAGAAAAGAAAACCCAAAAATATTTTCAGTGTATTTTAGCATAAACTTTGGAAAAAACAAAAAGATTTTATTTTCCTCTTAGTTTTGACTGCCGATGATGGAGAACTGATCTTTAAAATCTGAAGATGTTGAATGCTAAGAGAATTCCAGAGGACAACGGGTCGGGAGCTTATCTAAAATGAGAAAATGTTTTGAAATGATCAGTACATTAATTTGAAACTTAACATTGTCTGAAAACATCAGTTTGTTCATAAAGTGTTCAACCAAGGTCATTAACTTGAACTTGGTAAACAAATCAGTTAACCAGGGTCATTAACTTGGACTTGGTCAACTGAGTGGGTCGTTAAAACTGATAAAATGTTCGAGAGATTGAAATTTTTTAAAAAGTGTAGTTCACTTCACACGAAGTGAACTCTCTGATTTATAAATAGATCAACTTCGCATGAAGAGAACATTTATTGTTTTTAGTTTTCTCTCCGCATGAATTGATGAAGAGTGTTTTTGTAAATTCAACGACGAAGTGTTGCCAAATTCACATTGTAGTGGTTGATATGTACACCACTAACAATGGCTAAGGTAGATTGAACGAGATTGGCTCATAATTGATCCTAATTTGAACGATATTGGCTATTCGAACCTTTAAACTTAGATCTAGGACAATATAATGGACAAAACGTAAAATTGAACATAGATCTAGGTAAATCGGCAATGTTAGCTTGTTATAAAACCATCACTTTCATGAAAATCATCAAAATTCGATGTTTGAATGTGAACTACTTTGAACGTCGCTCGAAGTGAAAATCACTTCGCACGAAGTAAAAATCCACTACGCACGAAGTGAAATGGCTCAAACTATTGAAGTTTTCTTTGCACGAAGTGAATATGTAATATAGTCAAAATATTTTATTATCTGCGTACTAAGAGAAAATGTCCACTTTGTTTTAAGTACCTTCGCACAAAGGGCTTTGGTTATTTTTGTGATTTTTTCGTCTAAGTGTTTGTTTGTTTGAATTTTGGAGGAAAAGAAGTTGAATTTTGTTGGTGCATATTTGTGACAACAGCTTAATAGTTTGCTAGTTTAGTCTTTGGATATTTTGTATTGGGCTTTGCATTTATGTTTAGCTTGTTTAGACTTGTAATGGGCTGAGAGAATGGCCTAGCCTAGTATAAAGCTTAGTATGCAAACTTGTAGTATATATACATGTTGTGCATTAGGGTTTATGAGTGAGTTGTTGGAGAAGGAGAGGAGTGTGAGAAATCTACAGAGAGTGGCTGAGAGATTTCTAGAGAGCCTTGAATTGATTGTAAACATTTCTGTTGGATAATCAATAGAAGACAGTTTGAAAGGAACTGTGGTCGTGTTCTTGTTCTTGTTCTTGTTTCTGTGAAATCTGATCTAGGTGATTCCGCACTCTAGATTAGATAGACGATTCTGTGAAGATTCATACAGACTAGGGGACCTACAATTGGTATCAGAGCATTTAGCTCTTGTAACAGCAGAAAAAGGTGGGTTTTTTTGACGTTTTGGAGGCTGTTTAGAAGTGTGTGATGGCTGAATTAGGGTTTCGGCGGCTGTTCTAGGGTTTTCCAGTGATTACGGATTAACAGTAGGCATTTCGGATTGAAGACTTGCTTTCCGGATCAAAAAGTGAAGCATTTCGGATTCCGGACTTGAAATTCGGATCTGGAAAACTTGCATTTCGGATCAGAAAAGTGTAATTCGGATCAAAAAGGCCCATTTCGGATCCGAAAAGTGTAATTCGGATCTGAAAAGCCCATTTCGGATTCCATTTTGGATTAATTTTCGGATCAGAATTGTATTCCAGATTTCATCTCGGATCAGAACTATTCCGGATTCCATCTCGGATCAGAATAGTCTATTCCGGATTCTATTTCCGATCAGAACAGTACATTCTAGATTTCATCTCGGATCACTATTCCGTATCACCATTTCGGATTAGCAATTCAGACTACTGTTCCAGATTTCTATCTCGGATTGTCAATACGAGTTACTGTTCTGGATTTGACACTGTTCCGAGTTACGATTAAGAAGGTGGAAAGTTAACCAGCTGACGTAGCCGGAGTTAAACGTTTTCGGACATAGAATTTGATGCGTAAACAATCTTAACAAATCGATTGCACGGTTAGGCTCGTGTGATTTTTAGGGCAAAAAAAGGCACGAAAATTCCTAAAATCACTATCGGACAACATACATCATTGGATTCGTATCATCGAGACGAGTTTAACGGTACAATTTGGTAAACACACTTTTCGGACAAACTTTAACGTTTGTTAACGGTACGGTTATGGTAAAACACGAAGAAGGACCAGAAGAGAGGTTAGATTTGGGTTTTGACACAGGTATACCGAAATCCATTTAAACTGATACTCTGCATGGTGAATATGGTCAGAATGAACAATAGTAGTGAGTGTCTTAATAACTGCCCAAAGTTGATGAATGTTGAACAATATGTAGACTGGAAAGAGAAGTTTAAGGCATTAGTTCAATGTGAAGATTCTAAGATGTGGAGTTGTATGATTGATGGGTATATTGCTCCCACACGTCGAGTTAACGGGAGAATTATGGTACTCTCATATGAGAAGATGGAAGATTATGAGAAACGTATATATGATGCTGAGAAGAAGGCTTTAGCAGCGATAAAGATTTCCTTGCCATTTGATATGAAAAACATTTGTAGGTATGGATCGTCTAGAGAGCTGTGGGAAGCTTTAGAAAAACGTTATCAGAGTACTTCAAGACAAAGTACATGTTTGAGTGAGACTGCAGCTGTGAAGATTGGTGAAGAAGCTGCTAAGATAGAAGAGAAGAAGGAAGCTGAGAAGGAGAAAATGAAAGTCAATGATGCAAAAGCTACAGTGTACATGGATGATACAGATGAGCTTACAGCAAAGGTACAGGTACAATTACAATCTATAAGTCATACTTGTCATAATTGCACTAAACTACAGGGTATAGTTGACAAACTATCGGAGCAAAACAAAATTCCGTTAGCTGAATTAGAAAATCAGAAAGAGTCAAATGTTCTTTTGAGTAAAAGTGAGTCAAATAGTTTAAATAAACTCAAATCAAATTAACAAGAAATCAACAGTTTGACAAGCAAAGTCAATGAACTATTACAGATCATTGATTTGGCTCGTGAGGCTATGAAGGATAAGACTAACAAGCTTTCAGAAAAGTGCATAGAATTGGATAGTGCACAAGCCAAAATTATTGAGCTTCAGGGAAAGTTAGACAAATTTGGAGAATCCTCGTTAGTCAGAACTCAAATTCAGAAAAGTTTGAAAAGGAGTAGTGATAAAACAGTAGTGGGGTTTAGTAAAGCTTCATCTTCTGAGGATCAGGATTATTCCTTTTTACCAAATGAAAATGAGCTAACAGATTTTGTGCCTACTACACCAGATGTAGTGGATCCGATAACCGTTGACATACCTAATAGTCCAGTTTCTTTGAAATAATCGGCTGGGTCTAACAGTACACCTCATAAAGTGGATGAGGATACTAAAGACCAAACAGTCAAAACATTTAAAAAGAGATCTATCCGAAAGAAAGTTTTTAAGAACAAATCTTGTTTTAAATGTCACAACAAAGGACATGTGGCTAGTTGTTGTCCTTTTAAAAAGGGTAAGAAAGTGGAGACTGAGGTTGAGGTTAAGGATGGAAATTAGGTTGGGTCAAATAAGAATGTTAAACCAAGTTCTCAGACAAATCAACCAAGATTTCAACCTAAATCTTCAACATCAAGAAGATTTGATAGTCCAAGAAAATTTTCTCCTAAATCATGTCATGTTAATGGACAATCAAATTTTTTTACAAAGAACAATTTTGAAATTTTCAGAGGAGAAACGAATATAGGGGTTTTAGTAACTCAAATGTTCAAAATAATCCAAAAATTTTCAAAATTCAGATTATGATAAAGGTAGAAGAAGGTTTCGGGATAATAATTTTCAAAGGTCGGCAAATCCGAGAGTTTATTGGAACTGTAACGATCAAAGATCTCGTGGAAATTATAAATCTTGTTCAACAACTTGGATGGCATCCAAGACACCAGTAGGGTGTGATGGATATTGGATGGATGTTCTAGTGGTTGATGAATCTGGATGACCCAAGACCTTTAAGGCTTGGGTCCCCCAGTCTAACTAAGTTGTTGAGTGTGTGCAGGATGACCAAGAAGGACTGTTGATGTGTTCAACAGTGGTTATTCATGTAAAGCATCTGAGGTGAATAGTAGGTTACACATGGTAACGAATTATTGACTTCTGTGTTAGATACTGGTTTACTAAAAGTGAAAAACCTTTTGTCGGGTTGAAGTGGGAGTCTGTTTGTATTTAAATTTCTGTTTTTTAAAACCTTACTCCATAAAAACAAAAAAATAGGGGAGAAATTTCCCTAAGCCAAAAAAAGTTTTAGTTAGTGCGTGAGTTTAGGGGGAGTAAGTTGAAAAGTTTAAAGTTTTCCATAAGAATTCTGTAAATAAATTTACTGCTTTTCAAAAATCTAAAACATAAAAAATAGAAAATCAAAAATGAGTTTTCTCTGTATGGATAAGAAGAAATGATAGTACATCAGCAAGTTAGACTGTCACACTGAACTTAAAAGAAAATTGCTCAAGTGTGAGAGCAGCTTCATCATATGATGTACCAGTAGGCAAAAGGCATGAAATAATCAAATTACCTTTGTGATACAAATATAATAAACTGTGCATGAGTGGGTAACAAATCAGTGGTGTGTGGTTTTATAACCTTAAATCTTGCGTTGATAGATTGCCAAAATCTGAGGTTTTAGGTCTTTATATCGTTATTTCATCCGGGGTATCAAGGTTGTCCTTCTGCTGCATCCAGATATATGCTGACCTAGGCACAACCAGGATATCTTAAAAGAGCTAAAATGTCAAATCCCAAAAATTGAAGAAGCTCTCCTAGAGAGTCATTCAAATGTGCAAATTGCATTATTCGTACCAAAATTTGGTATTTGTCCTAACCCTCGTTGGATATTGGTGTGTTTGTTGTACTGAAGTACTGACCTGATCACCAATTATCTAACGTTGTAATTCTAAATGATGAATATCGGTATACTCACCTACTACGATTAATTTTTGTGCATATCTTGATCGCGGGGGTATGTCCTGAAGTGGGACACAATAGTATATCAGTATAAATTATCTAAACAGATCACTAGGTAATGGTACTTGAAATGTTCATGTATTTTGTTTAAGTGGATAAACAATACCGGTAATCGTCTTGAACTGCTTTTCATGAATGTTGGATATAGAATTATAAAATAGTGTGAAAACAGTTTGATATTGCTGATATGATCTTCTTAACGGTGATACTCACAAAAATAGAGTGTTTATTTTCTTGTTAGTTATTTGTTTTAAGAAAATATAAAAATACAAAAAGATTTGCTTTTCAAGTCTCCCAGTTTGAACTGATAAAGTGTTATTTTTGCATGATAAGTTAAAATATTTGTTTATCTTTAATGTGGAAAAGAGCTAATGGTTTTTTGAGTTATTTGCTTGTGTTTCTAAACAGATTGATGCAGTTATCAAAATGAAGTGCATAATTCAAGTAAAGTACATTTTAAGAATGAAGTGAAGAATGTGTGCAGATGCATGGTAGGATCCCTCTACTACGTTGCAAAGGGAGATATAATGGAATTTGGATATAAGAGCTTAACCAGAGAATGCTAGCTTGCTAATCAACAATGAATGAAACTTTTGGTGATTGGATGCATCAGCAAAGGGGGAGTCTATTGATGTCAGAATCTGGGTGTAGCTAAAGCTATCCAAGACCAAAAGATCACAAGATGTTTGAAGACAAAATTACACTATGAAGCTATTGTCAAGGGGGAGTCTGTTGGTGCATATTTGTGACAACAGGTTAATAGTTTGCTAGTTTAGTCTTTGGATATTTTGTATTGGGCATTGCATTTAGGTTTAGCTTGTTTAGAGTTGTAATGGGCTGGGAGAATGGCCTAGCCCAGTATAAAGCCTAGTATGCAAACTTGTAGTATATATACATGTTGTGCATTAGTGTTTATGAGTGAGTTGTTGGAGAAGGAGAGGAGTGTGAGAAATCTACAGAGAGTGGCTGAGAGATTTCTAGAGAGTCTTGAATTGATTGTAAACCTTTCTGTCGGATAATCAATAGAAGACAGTTTGAAAGGAATTGTGGTCATGTTCTTGTTCTTGTTTCTGTGAAATCTGATTTAGGGGATTCCGCACTCTAGATTAGATAGACGATTCTGTGAAGATTCATACGGACTAGGGGACCTACAATTCGATGTTAGCTTGTTATAAAACCATCAGTTTCATGAAAATCAACAAAATTCGAGTTTGAATGTGAACTACTTTGAATGAAGGTAAAATTCACTTCGCACGAAGTGAAAATCACTTCGCACGAACTGTTGAAGTTTTCTTCGCACGAAGTGAATATGTAATATAGTCAAAATATTTTATTATCTTCATACTAAGAGAAAATATCCACTTCGTTCTAAGTACCTTCGCACAAAGGGTTTTGGTTATTTTTGTGATTTTTTCGTCTAAGTGTTTGTTTGTTTGAATTTTGGAGGAAAAGAAGTTGAATTTTGAACCGAAACACCATATCTGTTGTAAACTTCATGAGAGATTCTGGAAATAAAGCCTTTCAAGGATATTCTGAATTTTATGGATCGTTTGCCGATTAAGAAAGCGTATACGGATCAACAAAACGTTTATCGTCTCACGTTCAAAGATTTTGGGATCATGCCGAGTTTGTACCAGAATTGAAAGCTATCAGAACATTTGTAAGGACCGTCAACGAAGATAAAGAGGTGCCTATCATAGAAGCGTTGATTCGAAGAGTCTTGGATTTTAAAGACAAAGACGATGATCCTACAATGTATTTGGAGAGGATGTGTAAAGGATGCTTTTATTGCATGGGTTATAAAGGAGTAGTGAACGCACCAATTTTCAATAAAGCTTTCTGGGTAGGCCATAAAAATTCTTCATACACTCAGTTGTTGGTACCATAAGTCAACGAAAAGGAGGGAAGGATGCTTTGATTGACTATCAGATGTGTATGATAGCTGCTCTCATGTTGAATCGACCTTACAATTTTACAAGATTGATTTTCGAACAGATGAAGTCAAACATTGTGAAGGAAAAGGTTTTACAGTATCCGAGGTTTGTGGAGATGATGCTAGACGATCAGTTTCCAAGTCTTGTGAAAGATAAGAAAGACGAGCTGAAATTAGATCACATGTCAGATTATCTTTAGTACGTCTGAATCAGAATTTAAAACAAAAGAGTGAACCTTTTGCGAGAGAGTTCTTTGGGGCTATTAAAGATAAGAATTGATGATAGCAATTCTGAGAATGACGAAGATGAACACGTGGCTGATTATATTCAAAAGAGGGGTGTTTGGTATGAGAAAGAGGATACGAAAAAGAAAAAGATAACTCCAAATAAGAAAATTCAGAAAAGAAAGAGGGCAGAGACGTTATTAAGAGATGAGGCAATTGACGAAGAGATAGAGGTTGAGGAGAATGTTGAAATAGAAACGAATGTTGAAATAGAAACAAATGTTGAAGATGAGGTATTCTCAGCAACTTCTGATCGAGATAATAATAAAGATGATTCGAGTTCTGATGAAATCATAGATTTTGAAGCAAGAGCAACAGCAGAGAAAGCTGAACAAAGAAAAAGAAAGGCATTAGGTGATGATGATGAAATGTATGTGCCTTCGGAACCTGAAGAGATAATCGAAAGACCAACAAAGAAAGCCAAACAAGTCAAAATCAAGCCTACGGGTGTTCATAAAAAGAGAACAGGGCCTCCAGCTGCGAAGAAAGCAAGACGAAAGTATCATAAAGAAAGACTGCTGAGGCTGGTTCAACGAGTCAAGATAAGGGGACACCTGAGATAGAAGTTGTAATTGAAAACATCATTCAAGAGAATGTGACTACTGAAAAATTGCCTGTTATTCCACAGCAACCACCATCACCACAAGCTCAACATGTTACACCACCACATCCAACAACACCACAAAAGCAGCCAACACCACCAAGACACAATCTACTCCACAATCTGCTCAGAAACGTCGATCTTTCCCAACTGGAGATGATTTTGGTGAAATTCCATTCACTAGCTTTGAAGGTGGAATGGACACAGACTTCTTCAAAGATGAAAAGATTAATGAGTTGGAAAATAGAATCAAATTTCTTGAGAATGATTGAAAGAATCTGGAAGCTGTGATTGCTAGTCTGGTCTCCGACAATTACGCAGATTGGTGAATGAATTTGAAGCTGAAAGACCAGGGAAAGAAAGAAAGTTTTATCTATTTCAGAAAGTGTTGACTAAGAAGGTGGGTTTTGATTTTGATGTTGAGTTCAATTTGATCGAGATAGAGGAGGCTAGGAAAGCAAAAGATTGATGATATTCCTGTTGTTATGCCCACTAAGTAAGAAGCAGAATCAGAACCGTTGGTGAACTATGTTTTTGTTGGAGGTGTTGTAGATGTTACTAGGATTTCTAAGAAGTAGAAATATTTAGAAAAGAAGAAATAACAGGAGAGACAGATTACGAGAAAGAGATCGATGATTACGAGGAACATGAGAAAAGGATGTTGGAGGTGATGATAAGAAGGATGATGATGATAAGGGTGATGATGACGATAACACCCAGGGTGGTACTGGACTAGTGGTACATAAAGAAAAAATGAATGATTCATTCGATTATGATCCTTATCTGAATAATGAGGTTAATCATGAGGATGAAGCTCAATGACGGGGGAGAACAAAGATCCGTTTCACGATGTAGAGCATTTAGGAATTCTCACAGTTGTTACTCCTATAATGGTTGCTCCTGAATTGCCACAACTGAAAGTATTCTATTTAGAGCACGCTGTGCAAGAGGGGGAGTTCGTACATAACTACACCAAGGAAGAAATAGCCAAGATGCTCGGGGTTGATGAGAGTTCATTCGAGTTCGATTTCGAAGAGGAACTGAACAATATAAGTGCTTCAAAACTAGAAGATTATGTGTATAGATATGTGGCGGATGCTGATAACTGTGTGAGGGTTGTCGTGGAGGATGATTCCGATGACGAAACTGTTAAATACACTGGTGAAGGAACATATGACTTCCCAACCTTTCAAGAAATGTTTACTGAAGACACCGATGATTTGTTGAAGCGAAAATTCGAGGAAACTGTGAAAGATGGTAATGTTCCAAGGAGGTTAACTAAAGAAGAAATTCTTGAAGCCAAGAAGACATGGTTCAAGGAATTGCCTAAAGAACAAAATTTCAGGCAACCACTAGCTTTCTTTACTAGAGATCAAGACAAATCTTTGGGAGATATTTTGAGCTGGGGTTGGATTCCATAATTGAATGTGTATGCAGTAAAATGGGAGTTTGGGGTACCGTATTTCAGATATTTATGTGATATCTAGACTTTACCGTGGTGGGATGTTGAGAAGTTGTGCTAGACAAAGTCTATCAACTACCACATGAAGTTTAATGATCAGAGGTTATGGAAGTTGGTCAAGTTTGAAGCTGCTCATGGTTTTCTGAACTGGAAGCCGCATATTCCGAAAAAGATAATCAAGATCGATTCAGTCACTAATGAGAAGGATGTTACTCTGATTGTGAAGTGGCCACGTGTTATGAAGAATATGCCACTGATGAAGATAGAACATGATTTTCTTGAATTCTTCAAGTGGTGGCAATATGATATCAAGACGGGTGAAGCGGTGATTGTGATGAAAGATAAAGGAATTTGGAGAACGATCAAGATACTAGTCTCGATGTGGCTAGTTAATTACTCAGATAAAGACATTGAATGCCTGTTTTACAAAAGATCTATTACGAAGCTAAAGAGAAAGTTCAAGCGATGCAATACCAAGGTGTAATCAACGTTTGCTATGCACATGGTATTAATTCGGGAAAGATGTGGAAATCACAATGGCATGAACTGGAAGGCAAAGAATTTAGGAAGCAGTTACGCAAAGAAGAAAAGATTGATGAAAAGATCAAGAAAGCTTCAATCAGAAGATTTCAGTTTTTGAAATGGGCTCCAGCGACAGATCAAACAACGATTTCGAGCGAAGAACGTCGAAAGCCAAGGAAGAATTTCTTAGGAAGATAAATATTAATGTTATTACTTTTTGAAGCTGAAGACTGACTAAGACTGCGGCAATATCCAAGGGGGAGTTTGTTGATGCATAATGTCTATCGCCTACGTCTTCGGGTCATGTCGTGTATGTAATAGGGCTTCAATGTTAGAATTTTAAGTTGTAATGTTCACTTTGTATGAAGTAAATGTTCACTTCGTACAAAGATAGCTAGGTTATCTTCGTACGAAGGTAAACTAACTTCGTACGAAGATAGAACTCGTCGTCGCACGAAGTGCCATGTCTATAAATAGGTGTGCTAGGGTCTTGAGTCTAAAATCGTTTTGTTGAATGAGAAAGCGAAGCCCTGTCAAATTTTTCTCATGCTGTAAACGTTGACCAGATTAATGAAATATTGAGATTAACAAGTAAATTTTGAATTTGTCACTAGTTTAAAATGAATTACACGCATGTTGAACTAGGTTAAACAAATTAGGACCTAAGCTTATTAGATGAGCAGATCCTCACAAGTTCACTATAGCAACCAAAAGACATATGCATAAAAGAATATCCATACATGTTTTACATGGACCGAAACTATAAAAATAAACTTAAATTGGACAGCGGGATAGGCTAATTTTAAATTAAAAGTAAATTGAAACGTAAAAGTTATCTTACATAATACTAAAACTAAAACATAATACATAAAGAAAAGAAAAAAAATAATAATAAAGTCAAAAACAAATTTTTAAGAAAGAAACAAAAAAGCCAATAAGATGAAAGCACCATCCACATAACTTGTTAAGTTTAATTTACGTTAAAACGTAGACCAACTGAAAAAACATACATAATAATAAGCACGAAAAAGTATTATATTTGACCCGACTCATTTTAGGGAAAAATAAAATTTATGTCAAAACGTAGACCAACTGAATAAATGTATATAAGAATAAGTATAATAATATATTATATTTGACCCAACTTATTTTCAGAAAAAAATTATGCTGAAACGTAAGTCAACATGAATTTATAACGAAACGTACATAAAACACAATTATAAAGTTTTTGATTAGTTGTAAGCGTTAATACTTAAGGTTGAGGGATAAATGGTAAAAACAATCAAAAAGACAGAGACAAAAAGAAGTGAACTCTATTAACAAAGTTTGCAAAATGTATTATAGTACATATAAAAATTTGTATGTTTTTGTATATTTGAACATTACAGGCTTTAACACGTACGAATGTATACTTTTGTATATTTGAACCTGGCAGGCTTTATAACAATATTATCTTCAGGAAACATCACAAAAGGGTTTTAGATAACAATTTTGCTCTGCACAAAATCCAACATGTTCTCTCCCATTATTTCTCATCACCCAGACGCCCATCCCTACACCTACATTCTCTCCGGCTGCCTCCGCCACCAAAGGATCCATGCTCACCGGAGGGTCAAAATCCTAGATCTACATAAGACGACAATCACCGCTATGTCCGTCACATCTTCCTCTACAACCACCACCTCTCTATTGTCTTTCTACATCATCACGACTTGCGTTGCCGGCGCAGGAGTTATCGGTTGGAAATTGAGCGATTCCTCTTCCAGTTTTTTTTTTTTGCAACAACCGAACATATAGTCTCAGTGATCATCTTGTTCTTGTTCTTTCTTGGCATACATTCGGCGGAATTCAGATGGTTAAAATGACTAGATTTTCTGCTGGCGGTGGGGTTATATAGGGCATGAAATGGTGGAAGCGATGAGGAAACGGTGGGCGGAGTAGACCCATCGGTTTGGTTTGTAACCGTAATGTGACGACAGTAATCCAACGGTTTTCTTCGTTCCGTTAACTGAGAATCTGGTTTAGTTTTATATTTTTGTTTTTTATATTAATAAAATAAAGAAAAACATTCATGTGTGGGAGGTGTGTTTATATGTGTTGGGACGCAGTGACAATTCCTCTTTGTGGTCAAAAGGTGCGACGTTATTTATTCCGTTGTGCCTCAAGTTAGTTTTTGTAGGTTATATAATATGGTTGGTATATTGTCAAATTTGAAATATACGATATAGTCAATTTTTAAATTATACATATCTGTGTATTATGAAAAATATATATTCTTAACCTAAGAATTGTAGGAAACTGTGTCAAACGAATGCTGATTAAGCTCATTCCCACGGCATTGCAGACCCGCTCGTTGAACAATAACTCAAATCTCTAAACCTCAAAGCCTAAGGCTAAACACTATGCTAAAACAAAAACTAAACCCTAAAGCTCAACGTTAAGCTAAACCCAATGCTAAACCCTAAAGCTAAATCCTAAATACTCTAAACACTAAAACTAAACTCTAAAGATGTCACACCCACCCGACAGCGGAAACATCGGTGCGGGACGAAATACATTGTTCAAGATATCACAACTTGCTAAATATGACAATATTTAAATAAAATTTCATTTTCATTAATGAAGTAAGTGGTATATTGTTTGGAATGGAAAATACAACAAGAAAATTCAAATACGACAAAATGAAAAGTACATAAACTTAAAATGTGATTCTAAAATCCATCATAATAGATTCTTGAAAAGTCATAGCATCAATTTCCTACAATACAAGTTTAAGCTACTAACATAGTTACAAAAGTTTTCATCAATCCTACATGGCATAAAGTATACTAAGTCATAAAACACAATATAACTAGCATGCAACAATTATATGTCAAACCAATTGTGTCAACAAAGTTGTGTATCTTATCACCAAAGCGAATAAGACCGTGATTGAATAACTTCACATAGACCCTTCCTAAGGGTGGTGTGGTACTCCTATAGCGTATACATGTTAAGGCTGGCTCCTGACGTCAATGACAAATATTGTGCAAGAAAGGCTTCTAGCATGTATGTATCCTAAGCATATCAATTTTGCATGTAATAATGGATTGATTGATTTGAATAATGTGATTGATATTGTAATTATGATTTTGAAAAGATTGCACATATTGCACCCAAAAGTGTATACAATGTAAACTGAGATCATGTAAACTTAAGGTTTACAAAGCTTCCAAAGAAGTCGTGGGTTTGACGAGTCTTGAGATTGGAACACCGAAGTTACCCTACAATTGGGGAAACATAGGTGAATAAGTTCAGGGATTTAGATTGATGGGGTTCAGTATTAGAATGATAGAAAATACATATATGAGAAAATTACATCTTGTCTTAGACACTCGTTTGGATACTATGTATTAGTGTGTTTTCATGGATACTAACTCATCCATTAGAATACAAACTTAGAGAAATCAAGAAGTAAGATGGTAACACCATAGCTCATAGTTTCAACCATGATTTAGTTGTCAGTATGGTTCGGTTTGTAGTATTATATATGTTGATGCACTTTATGTCCGTCACTGTGCGAATAGGCTAGAAAGAGTGTGAATTGAATATTGTATAGATTAGATACGAACACACGACCCAAGTGCGAACGAGAACTGGCTCGTACGAGTGACAACGTGACTCGTACGAGTGACATTGTGACTCGTACGAGTGACAATGTGGCTCGTACGAGTGACATTGTGGCTCGTACGAGTGATAAACAGCTCACTCGTACGAAGCCAACATGCGCGCTTCGCACAAGCTGCTCATGTCTATATACATTTGTTGTGTGTTCATTGTTTGTAAGTTTGGGAAGTTCCCTAAGGGGAAACGCTGGCAGATTCTCTCCAAGAATTCTGCCAGCTAGACAAGATGGATACTCTTTCGGTATGAACGAATGAATGCTTCCGCTCATTCTGTTTCTACTCCCGTTCTACCGAATCGGTACTATCATATGCTCAAACTTCCGTCTAGAACCGCCGTCACAGGGACCCACAATATATATATATATATATATATATATATATATATATATATATATATATATATATATATATGTGTGTGTGTGTGTGTGTGTGTAGGGTTAAAATCGTGTGAGAAGTACTAGGTTAATTGAGAAACTTAAGAAGTATTCTGTACCAATCTTTGCCCTAAGCAAAAATGCAAAAATAAATAATAAAAAAAATTTAGAAAAATCAAAGCTTTTTCTATTATGTTTTTTTAGAGATTTATACACATGTGTATATTGTCAATCTTTTAACTCTACATATATGTATATATGTGTTTAAAATTAAAAAATAAGTATTGTACGTCTATAAATGAGGTGAATAATTTAGTTTTAGCTTTAGGGTTTAGCTTTTGTAAACGATCCGTATTTCATACTTTTTATTTTAGCAAGCTTATATTCATACTTCGTATCAACTTTTTTAATCTCAAGAATTTTATCATAATGGGAATACATTTTAATTATCTGTAATTCATACATACACGACACATACTCATTCACAAATACGCGTTTTATATACGAAACCAAATCATACTCGATGTATATTTATATTCAGAATCATACCCATATACATTCATGTTATTAACATACTCATACATACCTTCAAATGCCTTAAAAGTGCTTGAAAACACTTAACATATTAAAGTAATGGCACACATGAACAAATAACCAAACAACAAAGACTAAAAGTAATGAAAAATTATACCGGAGGGTCTTACGGACCGCAAGACAAGTGTCTTACGGTCCACAAGACAGGTTTGACGGGCAGAATTGCTACCAGCTCACGGATTGGACCTCTTTTCCACCTCCTTTCTTCTTCAATCACCTTCTAACCTTCTTTAAACCAAAACCCTAATCCTCCACTATAAACACATGTCTTCCACAACTACTAAACCCTTTACACACCTCAAAACAACTCTCAAATCCTCTCAATTTTCTCCATTTCTCCAAATTCTTGGAAGATTCACTTGTGTTCAAAACAGTGAGTTTGAACACCTTTCTCCTACTTTTCTTCTTGTTTTCTTGTATTAAACTACTTGGATAACCTCTAAGGATGTTACCCAAAGTTCACCAAGGTGGTACATCACTTATATGAGGCTCCAAAGTGAGTCCAAATTTTGTTTTGTTTGAAACTTTACAGGTTGTTCTTGTTTACATTCATCTTGTGGGAATCTTGTGCCAAGATTGGTCTCCAACTAAACTCATGTTGTGGGGCTTATGTTATGGTTTATTTATAGAAGATAGATGTCCAAAACCTCCCTTAGTTACTACCCTAAAGGTCCCAAGTGACCAATAAAGTGTTGAGATCAACCAAGATTTCAACTTTCAATGTTGAAAGACTTGAGTTTTGATTAGGTGTGAACAACAGGAGGCTTGGCTTTCCAACTATGATTCCACCTACTCACTTAGTTAGCAATCCATTTCTACATAACTTAAGTCATCAAGTAAACTTTCTAGTAACAAGTGTACAAACTACACCAAGTCTCCAAACATTTGCCATGTTTGAAGTGCACTCGTCTAGTTTGAGCTCACTTGGTTACTTTGTGAATTAGATAAGTTGTTTACATTAATTTTAACATTCATGACCATCTGAAATTGCCCTCGTGGTTATTTTGTGTAATAGTGAATCCGTAAGAGGTTGTAAGAGGTTGAATGAAGGAAAATCATTCTACGTCCATGCATAACAATATATGACTTGAACTAAACTATATATATATATATATATATATATAACATTAATTGAAATTCTTTACTAAAAATTAGATTAGGTTATATTATTATTATTATTATTATTATTATTATTATTATTATTATTATTATTTTCTTTGTGTGGCTGTAACTTAAATGGGCCTCCAAGTGAGCCCACCTCAGAGTCCACATTTTAGTTAACGATTCATAAATTTGAGATCGATAAATTATATAAGCGAGTGGAAATCAACTGTGTGTTGATACGGGGCGTTAAACTAAAATTTATATGATAACGTAAATAAAAAAACAACTACTATGCACACATTGAAACGTATTAAAAAACACGTTATAACGGTGTATTCGAATTACAAAAAGTTAAATAGTAATTTAGAAGATCGTAATTTAAAATCATATAAAGTGACTATAAACCATCCAAATTTATTATAGAAATATATAGTTTAAAGACAATCGCACACTTGTCGTATTATACAAATCGTATTATACAAAAGAAATTAAAAATATCACCCTTGCATGATTTTAGCACATTCCTTTGCTAATTAACATTAAACAATGGCATTATTGTAACAAAATCTCAAATGATAGTTTTTGTGTCTAGTGTAGCTACAAGTTGTGTTTTAATATAAAAATATAAAAATAGTGAGATAATTCGCGTGTTGCAACAGCATACTTCCGAACACTAAAATGTAGCAAAATAAAAGTACTTAGTGATGTTGTATTCAGAAATCACAAATCATGGCAAACATACTTCGTTGTAAAAATGAACGTTAAAAAGCACAAACCGGATCGGTTTTGAATAATTCGACAAAACGCGCATGACATGTATAGAGAAGCGCATTAAGTTGTGGCAACTAGATTTTGAAAACTATATACAAAAACATATTAAAAATAAGCTCAAGTAAAGACGAAAAAGTATATAAAAAGAAGTAAGAAAAGTATATAAAAAAAGTAAAAATGTATTGCATCTGACCTGACTCAGGTATAAATAAAATTTGTGCTGAAACTTAGATATTGATCAAAACGTATATAAAAATAAATACGTCGCGCGACAGAGTGTAAAAAAACATAATAGTTTAAAAGGTATGAATTAAGTAAAAATTAAAAATTTAAAAATAATAGAACTTTAAAAGAATAGTTTTGTGAATCGTTTCCTTGACTGGTGGGCCAATTTGCAAGCATAACAAAAATAAGAAAAAAACAGTGAGGTGGCCAAATTGAGAAAGAGGAAAACGATGGAGAAAACAATTACTAAGTGGCAAAATTCATAACTCCTAAAATTCACTGTGGATCTATAGTGAAAGTCGCGTTGTCTTTTAATTTTTAAATAAAATAAAATAAAATAAAATTAAAATTAAAATTAAAATAAAATTAAAATAAAACAAAAATTAAGATAAAATTAAATTAATAATTAATTAATCAATATATAATATATGTTTTTAATATTATATTAATAACTAGAATTTGTCCCTTATGTTGCAAGAGTATTCTTTTAACATGATTTGAGTATACATCACAAAGAAGAAACCGAAAGTTAAATACTGATGTTACAATTTATATAACGTAATTTCATTTATCCTTTGTCAATCAATAAAATAATTTAATACCATTTATATTGGCAAATGACTACATACCGTTGCCACCGTTGTCTTTGACACCTTGATTTGTCTTTTTCTCGATCCTATTAGTTGCCATGAAACATATGTTACTAACTTGCAAGGCAAGAACGATTTTTAAAATAGGCTCTCATATGAACCCATCAATACACCTCATAGGATATTCATTATACATATAATTATACTTGTATATAAGTTTCATCATGAGTTAATCTCCCTATCTATCAAACTGATCTAGAATTATCCAAGTACTTAAAGGATAATGCTGCTAGCATTGATGCCAGAACACTTGACGAAACATTAGCTTAAACAAAACTCATACAACACTATTAGCTTAAACAAAACTCATGTAACATTTGCTTATACACCTATATTTTCATTATGTTTTATCATCCAGTCTAGTTCCCAATTTGCTTATACACATATTTTGTTAATAGAACGCCTTAGAATTTTTTTATATGACAACCTGCAATTTCAGGAGAACATTCATACAAGCTCAAATTTTTGCCAACATTTAAGTCTATTACTTCACATTTTTCATTTGGTATTTTTTTAGAAATTACCATGTCACACATGAGTTAACCTAACACGCATGAACGTTGGTAATATATGTCTAGATAATTGGGGAATCACTATATATTATGATTATTTGTGATACTATATAGAGTTAAGTTCGTGAATAACCCACTTGATAGTGAACTGTGTGAATTAATTCTAGACCTTGATTATCAATACACAAGTCTAAATGAATAGCCATGATTTGCTGATGAAAATTCACTAGTGTATTTTACGATTTGATGACGTAAATCAATGGCCAGGATTTGTTAACATAGTTAGTTTTCACTCTAGAACTCACCCTATATATATGTATATATATAAATATGTATATATACCTATATATATACATATACATACAGATATACATATATATACATATATGTATATATGTATACATATATGTATATGTATATATATGTGTAGATCAAATCGTAAAATACACTAGTGTATTTTCATTATACAATAATTCATTTTCATCATCAAATCCTGACTATTGATTTACACTTGTGTATTGATAATCAAGGATTAGGATTAGTTCACATAGTTCACTATCAATGAATTGTTCACAAATAAGCCTAATATATATGTGTGTGTGGATATATTAAATGTATATTTGTTATTACTTGAAGTCTTCAAAACGTAAATTGCAAATATATTTACGATATACAATTAGCACGACACAAATAAAAACGTTTAAAAATATATTTTTATACACCCGACACATTCATATTTTTACGGTTCAATCCTATATTGATTTGAAACCGAGTAACCAGGATGTATATTAAACAGGTATTTTATACACAATGACGATACCATGCCATCACCACCAATCACCTACCCTACTCGCTACACCTACGGCCACACCCACCCTGGCCCTTGTGGGATTTTCTTTTGATTTGATTTTCGACCCATGCCTTGTCAAATATTGTGAAGATTTGAATTAGATTTTGTGATTCTTTTATATATATATATATATATATATAACAAAAACACTTGCCATTATCCATTTCCAAACAAAGAATATCACCAACTCTCACCTCTCTCTATTCCTACCACCTCACATACATACACATAGCCTTTTAATTTTTTTCTTGTGTTCCTTAAAGAACTCAAGGAACATTCAAAGGATTTACGCTGTTTTCAAGTGGTCTGCTAGTGTTTTCAAGCCTCTTTTCACCTTCACTTTCTTCTACATTGCTTGTGTTAGTGAACATTCCACTCGTTTAACTTTAAATCTTGCATAATCTACTTAATTTTTTGCAGATCCACCCACCAGTGTTTGGTCTTTGTTAAAAGTTGTAAATGGAATTTTGAAAGTAACAAACTACTAAATATAGTTTTTTTTATGGTGAAATATAGTTTTTTAACATATACCTTACTAGATCTCGTTAGTTTGCAAGTTTGTGAGCATGTGTTCTTTGGTAAACTTGGGTAAAGAAACTTGAAACTCGTTAACAATTTAAGAACTTGGATTATTGGGCGCATAAGTATTTTTATAAAAATTAATTATAAAATATATATAGTATTTGACGAGATGGATAAATAATACATATATTATTGGACCCGGGTTTGAATGTGAAACACGAATACATAGACGTAGTGTCGAACATAAATTATGTTATATAATTTTAGCCCTATTAATATTGGTATATATTTATAATTTTAAATATATATATTTGCGGAGTCGGAAAACACATCACCAATGGTCTTCAGGTCAAGCATTTTGAGTCGAATATTTGAAACATGAGTTATATTAACACATTGTGTCGTGTTGGGTGAATTCTTACATGGAAAACATGAACATCGATAAAATTGCACTAACTTTAAACGTGTCTTAATATCACCTAGGGCATGATTAGATCATTGTACGTATGTGTGGACTTTCCTTATCATTGTGGTATTTGTTGTAACACCCCGACTGCATACAACAACCCGTGACGGAAATGTCGAGGGGTCACGTTACAAATTATTTTAAACACATGGTATTTAAAGTTTTGATTTTTTGAATTAATAATTTACATTTGTTTTTGAGAATTTGAAACAAAACACAACTATTTTATTTTAAGCATGTAGCATACTTGATCATTAACTAGTACCTGAAACATATGTGAAAATAAAGTCAACTTTGAATATTGGCGAGTAACATAGGTTTCGTGGTCAAGACTAATGGCTTTGAATATTAAAATATATTTAACTAACTTCAAGAGTTGATATTTTAAATAAATCTTTGTAGCCATGAATATTTGATAAAAAAAAGTATTTCTTTAGTAAAACCGTATGAGAAATCATTCGATTTAAAAGATAATAGTGTATGGTAAACTTAGAAAATAATTTGTGTCTTTGTAATAACCAACCAAATGACTTGTCTTGTATAAACCAACCAAATGACAATGAACTCGTAATAACCGTATCGAGTGCAAAAAGCAGTTTTTGGAATATCTTCTTCGAGTACACGAAGTTGATGATACCTAAAACAGATATCAATCTTTGAAAAACAGGTAGTGCCTTGTTGTTGATCATCAATACGAGGTAGGGGATATCGATTTTTAATCGTGAGTTTGTTGAGATCACGATAATCGATGCACGGAAAGATCCATCCTTCTTTTTCACGAACAACACTAGAGCATCCCAACGTGAGAAAGTTGGACGGAGTAATCCTTTGTCCGATAGTTCTTGGAGTTGTTTCGACAACTCTTGCATTTCAGACGGTGCACGACGGTAAGGGGATTTGGCAATTGGGTTAGCATTAGGTACAAGATCGATGCGGAATTCTACTTGGCGTACTGGGGGTAAGCTAGGTAATTCTTCCGGAAGCACCTCGGGAAAATCTCGAACAATGGGGATGTCTTGAATACTCTTACTCTTGCCTTTCTCCTCTACAACATGTGTCAAGAAGGCTACATATTTCTTTTGTAGATATCTCTAGGCTTGGGTGCAAGTCATGAGTTTGAGTCCTTTACTGTGATGTCGCTAGATAATTTCGGCATGATGTTTAGTTAACCAGTCCATGCCTACTGTGACGTCGAAACTCCCAAGTTGCAACGGCGTGAGGTCGATGGGAAAAAGATGGTTATTGAGGTTTAGTTGGAAATTACAAATAACAGAAGTGAGTACAAGGGGTTCGCCACTAGTTATCTCTACCGTTAATGGTTTTCCTTGCTTAGTTCGAGACATTGAAAGAAAAGGCTCAAAAGCTAAGGATACAAAACTTCTATCGGCACACGAATAAAAAAGAATAGAAGCATGACGATTATTAATAAGGAACGTACCGTTAACCACGTCATTGACAGAACAAGCCTCATTAGCATTTATGTTAAATGCTTGTCCATGGGTTGGATTAGCATTAACAAGTTGCGGGCAATTGTTTTAGTAGTGAGTAAGATCACCACAATTATAGTAGGATCTAGGTGGGTAATGAGGGCGGCTAGGCATTGCTTGAGATTGAATAGGATTTGGAATAGCTTGGTTTGGAGTAGGAGCGGAACGACAGACGTTGGCCAAATGACCAAACCGTCCACAGAGGGTAGAATGGCGACGTGGTAAATGGTGTTGGTGATGAAAGTTGCATCGGTTGCACAAAGTTGCAGTGTTAGCATACGATTTCTTAACAGTGGGTTGCGTTGGTTGGTTAGGAGCGACTTGGTTGGTTGGGGTAACAATAACAAAATTCTTTGATATCTTTTGGTTTCTCCCGAGCAGTTTTGACGGATTGTTTCTTGTCGCCTTTACAGAAAAGTTGGTTGGAATTTCTAAAGGGTTCAACTTCGATTTCTTTTGGTTTCTCCCGAGTAGTTTTGGCGGATTGTTTCTTGTCGCCTTTACGGAAAAGTTTCCCTTTCTTGACTTGAGAATCGGTTATAGTTGCAGCTAGTTCAATAGCCTCCCTAACGGTAGCTGGTTTACTACCGGTGACTATATCTTCAACTAGATCGGGTAGGCTATCAATATATTTCTCAATTACCTTATCCACGGGCGTGACCATGGTGGGACATAGCAGACTCAACTCCTTGTACCGATCTGTGTAGGCAGGATTCTCACCACTATCTTGTTTAAGATTGCGGAATTCATTCTTGAGTGACCTCATCTCATTGCGTGGGCAAAACTCTTTCATCATGAGATCTCTAAGTCCCTCCCAAGTTTGTGCCATAGCTACATCTACACCTCTATTCCGTTCCACCACGTGAATGCTCTCTTTTGGAAAACACTCGAAGCAAACTCTACCTTGCGCTCATTAGAGCACCTACAATGGTGGAAGGTGCTATTAATGCTTTCAAACCATTGTAGGAGCCTAGTAGCTCCCTCAGGCCCATAGAACTTGAGTGGTTTAGCCGAATTAAACTGTTTGAAATTACACGGTGGGGATACATTGTTGTTGTTATTGTTATTGTTGGCTTGATTTGAGTTGGGTCACAAGGTTTGGAAGTATCGCGGCCATTTGCTGAGCGATATCCTCACCATTTTGGTGTTTTGGGGTAATGTCGCGACGATGAGGCATTCTAAAACCAAATGTTTTGTGTAAACAAAATGTCTTGTTTTGTATACAAAACAATTTGCCTTATTTGTATAAAACAAGTGTGGTTTTTCGGCGAATAGATTCAAGCCTTGTTGACTATCGGAAAAACCCTTAAAAATAAAGGTTAAATGTGTTACACAGTTTTTGTGATTCCCAGAGGAAACTTCCAAACAGACCTAGGAAGCGGGAATGGGGTTCTCAATCCTATGGTACCATAACATACTACTGGTCGGTGTGATCAAAGTTAATGAAGGTATCATTGTCAGGTTCAATGCACCATCAAGTTTGTACAATGTAAGCATGTTGTGTATAAACCATATGTAAATAAGTTTTTTTTATGTGGAAATTAATTTAGCACATATGAATCACCCCAAAACATTTTACAAATGTACAAGAGGGGAACTATGTACTCACATGGATTGTGAATGACTTGCTTAATCGTGTTTAGCAAAGCTCAAGTGGTTCAAGTGTTTCCTAATAATTTGGATAATTATTGGTTAGTGTATATCGTGACTTAATGTGGTTCATAATACCTTACATTCTCATTAGAAGGTGTCTAAAGGTGTTTTGACTCGTTACGACTTGTTAAGGTGGTTTACACCACTTTAACGGGTCGTATGCGTAATTACGAGTCCGGATGGTCAAATGAGTTCTATGACAAGACCGATACGTTAAAACATGTTTATTAACGTTGTATGATCAGTTTAGATGTCAAAAATATTGCTCATATTGGTTTAAAAGTATTTAAAGTTGACTCGCCATTTGACTAATCAAAGGACATGACCATAAGGTATAACCTCAGAGGGTTATTCCGTGTATTACTTCGGTCATATAAATGGGCTTGGTCGGATCCTAAGGTTGACAAAACGGGTCAGATTTGAAAGTCTAAGTAGATGTCAAACCGCTCAACTTTCGACTAAGTAATAAGTACTAAACAACAAATGACGAGCTAGACATGTTATAACATGTCTAATAATGTTATAAAACTGATTCGGTGTCAATACTTTAAGTTTTTATACTTGAAAACTCTTCCGTCGTAAAATGCATTTTTATGCTTATTTGACTTTCATTTTATAAAAGTTTGACTCGTCATTTTGCCTACTAAACGTGATGATTAGAGGGTGTAATCGCAAAGGTTTAACACCTTCAATATTATAATCACGTAGCAAAGTTCAATTTGAACTTTGACTTGACCAAAATGATCAGAACCGAAAGTTAAAACAAAAGTCAATTTGCTGAACTTTTAGTTCATAACTTGCCAAATGATGAAAAAGACTAGGAGAAAACTTACAAGTGTTTGAGAAGGAAGCTTAGAATTTAGAGAAGGAGGCCTTAATGTAGAAGCAAGCTCCAAATGAGTAATTTAAGAGTGAAGAAAAGAATGGTGTGATGAAAAGTCAAGAACAATGGCCTATTTATAGTGTTCTTGGATGAAGGAGATGATGACAAGTGTTTGATGAGGTGTTAGAGAGTTGCTTAGTGTCCTAACAAGGTTGAATGTGGCAAAATTCATGCAAGGTCGCAATACATGAGGATAGGTGGCAATATTTGGTGATCAAACAAAATTTTTCGCATTTGGTCATGTCTTACGGACCCCGAAGCATTATGTCTTACGGTCTGCAAGCCTTCTAACAAAAAATTTTCACTTTTTGGAAAATTTGGCCCACGAACTTGTATTGTCGCATTTTTGCCATTTTTAACCCTTCTAACACATTGTTTAGGTTATGAAAAGGGTATAAAGGCATATGTAACTTGGATTTTGTTCCGGAAATGTCATGGATATCGTTTTGTTCGATCATATGATTACGTATTTCGTAAATAAAATATAAAATTTTATTAAACACTGAAACGATCGAATGTGTATAACGGTTGAAATTTTGCAAATGTTACATTTTATTCCTTTTTTCTCATTCTTTTTTCTCTTTGTGAAACCCTAACTATGAATAACATCATTAGATCCAGGTTCTGTCCCTCGGTCCTTCGTGTGGTTCAAGGTTTGCTTTTATTTTTCAATCGTGTGTTTATTTACTTTTTCTTCTGCTAGAATGAGGATCTAAACAAATATTTTTTTGAACACTCACAAGAAACCTTAATATCAGCCATTACTAAACTGAACCTTCTTTTGATGTGATCCCCTAACCCAATCGGTACAGCTATGTGTGCGTGTGTGTTTGTTGTGGTGTGGGGATGTTGTGTGATATGTACCAAATGCAACAAATAAATTGCATCAAATAAGGTAAAAAATCAACCCTTTTATGTACTAATGTTGGAAAAAGTGTCTTTCTTTGTATACTTTTGATTTTCAGGATTAAAAGAGCTTAAATGTACAAAAGTAACAAATTAACGGCAAAAAACCAACACTAATACAAAAGAAGAGAAGTTGATACATCATACCGACCCTCCGAGCTTCACCCCAAGACCAAAAAACAACAAATCAGAAGACAACACGGGGCCATGCCACCAAAGCATGGGGCCATGCACCACTCCAGATTCCAGGAAGAAAAAGACAAACGGAAGCAAACAAGAGACACGGGGCCGTGCCCCATGGACACGGGCCGTGGTCAACTCCCAGATATGCAGAATCTTGGATAGTACAGCAAGTCCAAGAGCCACGGTGCCATGCTGTTGACACATGGGGTCGTGTAAGCATACGGACTTACACAACTTATAAATGAAGACAGAGAAGAAGGAGGCACGGGGCCGTGTGACCAGTTTGTTTCCAACTATAAATAAGGGTGCTTGGTTCAATTGCAATCCATAACTTGGAAAACCACTTCTCTTACACCTGCCATCATTCCACCACCACATTACCACCATTATCCACCACATTCCTCCATCATCCAGTTTTAGAGTGTGTAGTAGTCTCGAGATCCAAGATTGATCGTAATAGTTTTTGTCAAACAAAGGCCATGCTTGGCTATCTCTTACATAGTTAGGTGAAGACAAGTCATTTATGTATTATTATTGATTTCCATGCTTTGGTTAACTTTTTAATTGGGTATGTATTAATGACTTTAATAACTAGTTTTTTATATTGAATTGAACTTTATTCTATCATCTTTTCATGTTTTGTTGATTCACTTATTCATGTTTTTACGATCTATATAAAGCGTGTTAAATGCCTGGAAGGGGGTTAGAAGGGTGGTTTGGGTAAAGTTCTTGCCTCGTTCAGTGTATAGATACTGTGAGGACTTGATTCAAGCTTATTAGGACTTCCTTTTAGACATATAACATTAAATCAGGGGGAAGTAAGAACTACTTGAATCCCTTATAAATGAACTACTATTAAAACTTTAAACCGGCCTTGCGGGACTATATCCCTGTTGAATCAGACCAATGTGGCTGAGGAAAGCGTTGCCTCCAAAAGAGGGACATGCCACATTTTGCATTAATAACTTACTTAATTATCTTTCAATATTCCGGCCTTGCGTGACTGTACCCCTGCTGACTCAAACCAATATGGCCAAGGGTAGCGTTGCCTTTGTCACACCCTAGTCGTAGCGGAAGCGCAATCATGTGACTATGAGGTAATCATTGCATCCAATCGTGCAAACAAATATAAATCAACAATCATGCCATATATATGATTTGAAACAAAAGTTTACAAGTTCCCAAAGTGACATTACAAGTTTCAAACAAGGTTGCAATGTTATCCCATAAGATAGTTTCTAAGGTACATTACACTTTGAACCAAAAGACCGTTTTCATCATTAAAACATATTGAGGTTTTGACTCCTATATACCCATACGAGGTTAGGATATTAGAGGCAAATCCTCCAAAAAGTAGTCGTTGTCATGTTCATTCCCATTTCCCGTGGTCTTTCACCAGCTCACGCCTTGCGTCCTTAAATACAAGTAATTTTTAAAATTCAACAAAAGTTGGTGAGTTCATGTAATATTGTTTTCGTATGAAAGTCATGTTTGTAATCTAGTAATGAAATCTTATTATGTTATTAGCATTCATGGAGTCTAAGGATCTATTAGTGTGTAGCGAGCACCCTGACATATGTGCCATAAGTAAGTAACCAAACCGAGACAACTTTGACATCATTGGGATCACAAAAGCACTCCTAAGGGAGTAGAGCGTGCCTCAAACTCAATAGATCTACACCTTTTGCACCTTGGTCACTAAGTGATTAATGGTTACTATTGTCATCATCCTACTTACGCACATTGATCGTGTTATCATATAACCCCATAGTTAACATACTATTTGTTATGACATGTATTCCCCTCAATTGTATTAAAAACAAAACTTTGAAATATTGGAAAGGAGGGACATAAACTCACATTTTTGCGTTCCGTAAGTCATACTATTGAAACTCGAGCGTCCGTACACGTGTGTAACCTACATGTGTACTAATTTTATTAGACACTTAGGTCTCGTTGGACCTCGTACAAGTTGTTCATCTTGAATTCTTGTTATGTATTTAGTTATCGTATTAGAACAACTTTAATTTTATTATAGTGTTGGTAGTTCGTTTTTTCAATTATTATTTATATATATATATATATATATATAGTCATTTATTAGTTCGTGCGTGAACGGGCCTTTTCCTTCACATGTCCTCGTGCCTCGCACGCGTGTCATTGGGCCTCGCCCATGTCCTTGGGCCTAGCCCATGTCTTTGTAATATTGGGCCTTGCCCATGTCCATATGTCATTGGGCCTAATCCAAGTCTTTACGTGATTGGGCCTAGCTCATGTCTTTATGTGATTGGGCCTTACCCATGTATTTAATATATTTGGGCCTTGCTCATGTATTTAATGAAATGGGCCTAGCCAAATATTAGTTTTAAAAATCCATAAGTTTGTATTCTTGCATTTTTGTAAATTTTTACTAGGTATGGGATAATTAAGCTTACATATTAGTATACTTGTAACTTGTATATTTATACTTAGCATTGTTTACACATTAAACTTTCCGGTTTTGTTATCGGTGAAAATATAATGTTATGCGTCTGAAAATTATATTATTATTTAGATGTGTCATCATAGACGCTTAATATATATATATATATATATATATATATATATATATATATATATATATATATATTATATATATATATATATATATTTTATATATATATATATATATATATATATATATATATATATATATGCTCTTGTGCCGAAATCGCCAAAGTGTCGTCCGAATGTCGTAGTAGCTCCTTGTGGTGGCGATTTGTTCGTTTGACACGGTGAATGATAGATATTTTTTCTTTTTCTTATTGGATATTTATATGTTTTATTGGTCGATTTGAAATATATACTATTTCTTAGGAATATATATTTATAAGTTCGTCCGTTGTCCGAATCGTCCGCTCGTCCGATTATTCGTTTAAAGGTGATACATAAGTGCCCTTCATATGTGTATATTTTGTGTATTATTTTCCAATAAGGATATGCATGAAGGTTCATGACTATTTTTATATCCTTGAGCATTTATAGAGTTTTCATAGATGGTGTGTTGTTTGTTAGTAAGTTCCTAACTTTAATACATACACACAATATACATGTATTTATACCCATACACATATGATGGTGACAAAGTATATGCATATATTTTTCCCCAAAAATACATATAATAAAAATGCCCCTTTTTAGTTTGTAAATTATATATATATATATATAAGTATTTGTTAACTCCTTGGACGATTTGGGCTTAACCCTTTTCATTAAAACTTCCTTAATGACGATTAAGGTCACCAATCGCATTTAGCCCCGTTAATCACCCCGTTAATCATACTTTAATCACGATTAGATTTTTATTATATTTTGTCATCATTTTCCCTAAAATATGGTGTTTCCCACGTTTTAAAAACATGTTTAAAACACTTTTCAAGTTTCCAAATCATCCACAATTCATCCAAGTTTCACAAAACTCATTTCAAACAATAAGCACACAAACATGTCTTCTATTTTTCATGACCTTTTCCCATATATATTTTCAAGACTTTTAAATTAACAATTTCTTATGTTCATCTTTTATGAACTCATTTTATACAACCTTGGTTTTATATATTTTTATATTTAAAAATCTCTAAAAATTTCTGTAGTCTTCAAGATCATAAAAATGTCAAGACTTTTTATGTACATTCCTTTTATCACAATTTTTATTTGTCTTGTTTCATATAAAATCAAGTTTACTAGTTTTTAAACCCAAGCTTCAAGTCTCACCATAAGTTATATTTTTCAAGAACAATATCAAGACTACATATATTCCAAAGTTCATGAACTTGAAAATGATGATCCTACATGATTTAAACATATACTTGTTTAAATCACAATTTTAAGCTTATTATAGTAAGATTATCACCCATGTAAAATACTACACTAAATAAACAACAAGAACATCATAATCACATACTTTTATCTTGTTATATTTTAAGGGTGTTTAGATGATCTCTTTCAATATTTTCAAGATAAATCTTAATACCTGAACTTTTATGAACTACATATAATAATGAGTTTAAAAATGGTAAAAGATGGGCTTACAATTTTACACTAGATTATAAGAAGATTAAGAAGACTATTAAGCTCCAAAGAAAGCTCTAAAGATCCTCCATCCTTGCTAGCTACTTAGATGTTCTTGAAATGGCTAAAATGGGTTTAAATTGTAGTGTTTTTGAAATGAAAAAGGATGTTATGTGTGTGTATTTATTGCCATAGACAAAGAAGGAGAAAAGGGAAGTTTGGTGTTGAATTTTGATAGTTTAAATGATAATGTTGTAAGTTACTTGAAATAATTTACAAAATCTTTGAAGTCACATGAAATCCTCATAGGCCATGCTTTCTACCATAATTTTCACTTACCAAAATCACAAATTCTAGATTTGGGGACCCACCCAAAACGTATACATGGATTTGGTATATGTACATGTATAAATATATATATATATATATATATATATATATATAAATATAAAAAATGTTAAGTGTAATTATTTTGGTAACTATGATTACCAGGTAAAGTAGGGTGTAATTAATTGTTTAGGATGTTAAGTGATATTAACTAGTTCACTAGATAGTGGGTTGATGTTCTAAAGGTAGTTAATTAAAAATGATTTAAATAACCCTAATTCTAGACTCAAATAAATTCTAGACTCCTAAACTTTACTAAACTACTAACCGACAAGTGGACTGATCAATTGTAGAATAGTTTAAGTAAGTCCGAATTATCGAACCCACAAGACTTGCTAATTACAATAACGACTCAATCTAGACTCGATTAACACACTTATTTATATTGGGGGGATTTCTAAATTCTAAATTATTAATTAAACTAAAATTACTTAATTAAAATGAATTAAACTTTGAACTTTTTGAGATTAGAATTTAATTCAAGAATAGTAAACCGGTTACCTAGGTTGGATTTTATATTATTACTTATTTGGTTTTGTAATTAACTAATTAGGTTGAATGATTAACCAGGATCTTAAAATATCAAACTCTAAGGTTTACCGAATAGGACCCCCGACCCTTCTCGGGAAGACGCATATGATACCCTAAAAGTACTTTGAGTCTACCGGTTTGAAAGACTCCCTCTCGGATATCTTATTATTTAGTAAAGTTGAGAACGGGGATCGTGCTCCCAAAATGAGCAACCGATTTGATCTCGCTCAACTAGCAGAGGCGGAATTCATTGCTAGAGAGGTAGACAAAACGAACAAGATAGTTTTTACTGTTTAACTGCTTCTGTTGTATTAAAAGACGTTCAAGTACAGACACGAGTAAACAAACTGGCAGAGCTTCGCCGTACCAACTGACCAATCATTACTGAGCTCTAACACAACACTCCTCTATTTATAGGTTGACATGACTCGTACTGGAGTGCGTGTTGAACAGTGACTATGCTTCGTATGAGTATGTGCTTCATACGAGTGAGACACTCGTACAAACCACCTAGTTTTGCTCGTACAAACCAATCTAACAAAACATATAAATTTACATTTTAACATAAAAACATTGACGTGAAAGCCCTATATACATTACAGACACATCCTAGACGTAGGCAATAGACATTATGCACCAACAAACTCCCCCTTGGATGTTGCCGCAGTTTAGATAGTCTTCAAAAAACAATCTTCAAAAGATTTGACTCTAGCGTCCAAAAAATCTCTTTGATGGCTTGCGACGCTCCTCAAAAGCAATTGGTGTTTGATCTGTAGGAGGAGGTCGGTTCATTGTATTGCCAAACTGAAATCTCCTGAGCGATGCTATTCTAGCACGCTCCGCTATCCGAGCTTCATTCTTTTCTTTCTTTTTTGTATCTTTTTCTTCAAGCTTCCTCCAAGAAGTATTCCACGTCGATCCTGAATGTATGTCGTTTGCAAAGCAGACATTGACTAACTTCTGGAATTGGAGAGCTTGCTCCTTGTCTTTGTCCTCAAAACTTATCTCACTGTAAAATAGACATTCAATATCCTTCTTTGAACAATTTACTAGCCACATCGGGTATAGTACTCGAATGCCACGCCATAGACCGTATAAACGTTTATGTGCTATGACGGCTTCGGATAATTCCTCAGTAATTTTCTAAGAATCATCATCTGGTTGAATACATATAACAGCTTCTCATGTACTCGAATCGTAGTGCCACCATTTGAAGTTCTTGTAAAAATCTTGTTCCATCTTTATGAGAGGCATGTTCTTCATCACACGTGGCTTCTTTACTATCAATGTAACATCCTTCTCATTCGTCACTAGATCAACTTTAACAATATGACAAGGAAAGTGAGGTTTCCAATGAGTAAAACCATGCATTGCTTCTAGCTTAATCAATTTCCATAGCCGCTGGTCATGAAATTTCATCTTCAGATTTATCGTCTTTGTTTGAACTAGCTCCTTAATATCCCAGTATGGCAAGGTTTTGGTATCGTATAGATATTGGAAATATTGAATACCAAACTCCCTCTTTATCGCGTAGAAATTTAGCTCTTCAATCCATCCCCAGCTTAAAATACCCCCTAACGAAATATCAGCATCTCGAGTAAAGAATGTTAGGGGTCTTTTAAATTTAAGCTCAGCTGGAACATTACGAAACCATTTCTTCCTCTGCTCTGCTATTTCAGCGCTCGACATTTGTTGAGGAATAGTTCCGTCTTTAACAGCTTCAGAAACTTCTTTTCAACATTTCGGAACTTTCTGCTGCGAATAAATCTGCAAAAGTTGGGTCATTATCTGTACTCGATTAGCATCGTCATCAGAATCATCTTTCACGACAACTCTATCATACACGTTTGCATCCTCAATTTCTTCAAATACATACGAGTTTGGTTCAAACACATCTATCTGGTTCAATTCGTCTTCAAAATCAAACTCAAAATTTCCTTCATTTATTCCCAATATCTCTGCAATTTCCTCCTTTGTATAACTATGCACAAATTCTCCCTCCTCTACGTCATGCTCAAGATACAGTACTTTAGGCTTTGGCACGACAGGAACAGATAATATTTCTATTTCTGAGAAGATACCTGCCTGCTGAGCATCAACAGACTCGTCACCTCGATCATTCCTTCCCTCTTCAACAGTCTGATTAGTAGAGTCATCAAGATACATAGAAACATCTACATCTTCATTCATATTTGACTCTGTTACACGAATTCCAGTACCACCTACATTATCATCGTTATCATCGTCGCTATCAGAACTACTAGGATCAATCACATCTATATCAGCATCCTCTAACTCTACATCCTTTTCAACATTTTCAACAGCATCATCAATCTCTTTCTCAATCTTTTTCTTCAACAACCAATCGCGATGTCTTTGAGAAATATCAAGCAAATCAATATCGACATCCATTGGTCCTCCAATAAGAATAAACTTTTTCGGCTCCACATATACAACTATATCCAAACAAGTTACTACTGGCACATATTCAGCTTCTGGCTCAGTATGAACAGTGATAGGATCCTCCATGACTTTAGCCTTTCCCTTTCCTTGAGCAACAGATTGTTGCTTTGCAAGTCTTTCTCTTTCTGTAACATGCTCTCGGGCTTCAGATCGCTCATTTTCATCAATCTCTGCGGCAACATTCACGCCCAACTTCTTTACTAAAATCTTTTCAAACAAATTCATACGCCTATTACTTCACAATCTTTCCTCTTCGTATTCTGTCATTCTTAATCTCAACCTCTCGTTTTACGAAACAATGCTTGCTAACATAGCTTCCATCTGTTGCTTTTCTTCAGTTAATCCTTCCATCTGTTCAAGCATTTCTTGTTTCTCAGCTGTCAACACATTGATTTGTTCCTGAAGTTCGACAATCTTCACTGTATTAAGCAAAACCTGCTTCTGCAGATCATCCACCCGCGGATCATTAAATGTAAACTCATCACCCCCTAGAAGGTCACCAAAATCAAAATTAAGGTCAAACTGGGACAGTGATGTTTGTGAAGTATGCGGTGGTTGTTGCGGAGTCTGCTTTTGTGGTTGAGGTGTTCGTTGTTGAGGTTGTTGCTGAGGAACTTGTTGTTGTGGTGGTGTTGGTTGCTGTTGTGGTTGCGGTGGAGACTGTGGAGCTCGTCATGGTGGTGTTGATGGTATTTGTTGTGAAGGTTCGACCACAACTTCTTCAACGGAAGGTTCAGAAGTAGTTAGAACTACGAGCAGCAGATCGTTTCATCCTCCGATGCTTTTTGATTGGCGTACTAAAGATAGCTTCAGAATCAGATTCAGATGGTACATATGTTGTATCATCCTCTCCTGTAGCTTTGCGTTTACGTGCTTCAGCCTTTCGTTTCAACTATTCTTGACGCTTTTTATCAATATTTTGCGCCCTCTTTCTCTTTCCTTCTCTGCGTTCATCAGAATTAGTACTTGACGAAGAAACATCCTCAGCTACTTTCTCAGTACCAAAAGCTTGACGCTCAATATCCGCAGCTATATCATCAATGTTTTCCTTAGTGTCTGGTTCATCACGAAGACCAGAACTTTCAGCAGCTGTTGTAGCTTTCTTTTTCTTAACTTTTGGTGCAGATGTAGACGTTGAAGCAGCTTTACACTTGGCACCCTTTTCACTATCCTTCACAAACTACGGACTTCTTTTCGCAACAAACATAGATAAAGCTTCAAGTTCTTCATCCTCATCACCACTTTCATCCTTCCTCCATCGGCCTAGTGCCGGCGAAATATAATCCTTATCCACAATTGCACCAAATACAGGCTTAGCATTAGGAGCAGTCTTAAGATGCAAATTCATCTTTCTCAAAGTAGAAACATCCATGTTCTCAAGCTTTAAAATATCATCTGCACTTTTCTTCAAATTAGGATGTAAATAATCAAGCATCATTTGTACAAACCTCGGGAATTGCAAAAATTTCTCTCTTTGAATGTTCTGGACCATCTGTGTAAAGATAACTTTAGAAAAGTTGCATGGCAGATTCAACACCAACGTAGTGATCATACACATTTGATAATCCACGAGATCATCATATCCTCCTTTTCGGTGACTGAGACCGTGTGCAATAATGTGAGCAAGATATCTAAACGACGCGCTCAGATTGGCTTTCTTGAAAGGTGCAACATTCACAAACCCATCATATCCCATGCGATAAAAACAACCTTTCACCATGTACTCTGAAAACCCTGTTGGATCATTTTCATTATCTTTGAGCTCTAATACTGTACGTATCAGTTCTTCGTTTATCTTAACAGGTATATCCTCATCATTAATCTTCATAACAGAAACGATAGCATATACTCTGTAGCGTTCCAGAAGTATTCAACATGTGACTGATAAACTGTATGTCTGTTGGTAAGCGCTTTAGTCACCCGTATACGTGTAAGGAAATCTAAAATTTCTCTGTAGGCAGCGATCTCTGGAGTCGATCCATTAGTTAAGCAGTAGATATTGAGAACAATGATTTCTTGGCCTGTTCATCAAAATAACAAACAACCGTTAGAAAAAATATTAATCTTTTCAAATTTAACACTTTCATTCGTACGAAACATAATCTTATACGAAGCAAACACTTAACAAAAATTTTAAAATTCAACATTTAAGTTTATTTCGTACGAATCAGTTGCTTCGTACAAGCCAAAATATCAAGACAATTAAAGATTTGCTTCGTACGAGCCAATTCTTCGTACGAGCCAATTCGTCGTTCCAAAATAACCAAGTTTAATCAGAACTTAAAACTTGTAGATTTTAACAAATTGATAGTCGATTTTCGGGTTATCAGTGCCGATATTAACAATTTTGAAGTCAATTTCAAGTTTTACCAGTCCAATCTCCCTAGATCTAAGTTTTGTGTCTGATTTGTTCAAATTTGGCATTATAACAACTTGGTTTCTGCGAAATTACCTTTCCCATTGCAAGAGGTGTGCAAATCAACCTCCCCAATGTGATTCAAATTGAAAATAATCCAAGAAATAAAGTTTCAATAGATGTTTCGTACAAAAACCCTCTAACTCGCACAATAGTTCTCAGAGAAGAATTAACTTATTTCGTACAAAGTTATGAAGTTTATATACTAGTCTGTTTGCTTCGTACGAGCTTGTTGGTTCGTACGAAATAAACACACTTATTCATACGAAGTAATGAACTTCGTACGAAACACTACTGAAAAATTGAACTTTTTGATTTTATTTTGTAATTTCATTTTTTAACCATTTTTATCTGTTTAAAAACCCATTCGGTTGACCAAGTCCAAGTTAATGACCCTGGTTGCCCGATTTTGTCTACCAAGTCCAAGTTAATGACCTTGGATGACCGTTTTTGACCAAAACATATTTATTTGAACATGTAAAGTCTCAACTTAATGAAATTTATTGATGTTTAGATAAAATTCTGATAAAGATTAGCTCCTAACCCGTGGTTTCAATTCTCACTCAGCAGGATATTGCTATGATTTCAACCATCAGTGTCTTCAACATCGGTAGACTAAAATAAATCTAACAAGCTAATGAAAATCTTTTTGGGTTTTTAAGAAATTTATCGAAAATAACATACATATTTTTGTGAGATCTGTGTTTTTAGAGAATCATATCAAGTTCATAACAAATCACTAGTACCTTTGATCTTGCTGTACTCATTTAAGTTTTTTTAATCAGATTTACTTAGATTGCCAATATACTTGTCCTTTTAAACTTCTTCTCGTTTCTCAATTGTTTCAAGATATGTTAGGTAGATTTAGAAACATGAACTAACTGTGTTTCCCATCTCCGAATATACTTCCGCATTGAGATTCCCATAATATCATTTTTCAGGTGAATATATCTAATTGATATCTGTAAATGCGTGAGTGCGAGACCTTGAGAGCTCAGTTTAGTATTTCCATACAGACAAAGAGATGAAGGCTCGTCTTTTGGTGGTGTTCCATACATGGAACACCACCAAAAGACGAGCCTTATTCCGTACTGCAGTTGTCACGAATTTTATGACATAATCATTTTTATGCAGCTTGGGCGAATAATGCGTAAAGTATTATACAAGTTCTAGGCCTTGCTTCCGCAAAATCAGAAGAACTCGAATAATACCCCAGATATCGATCAAATATAAAGACCTAGTATCGCAGAATCTGGCATTCTCTCAAACGAAAACTAAGTCCATATATCCAAGAGATGTTAACCCACAAGTTATTCAATTTTTTTTATGTTTATATCCCAAAAACAATTTACTGGATGATTGAAGCCTACTGGCACATCCTTAGTAAGACCTGTTTAATCAACTTGTTTAACATTCCAATTCTTTAACATACTGTGACTGTCTTTTTGATATAATATGATATCTCATTTTCACAAAAACTCATTTTGAATTTTATAATGTTTTTATATTTTCCCCAAACATTCTCCTCCTAAAATCAAAAACATATTTTTGAATTTTTAGAATTTTTAAGAAAGAATTACAGAAAAAAACATCTTACCGATGAAAAATTCACATCAGGTCGTCATTATCCTCAAACTCAACCTCATGTATATCCCCTGATATCAGATTTTTTAGACCATTTAACTTTAAAAGATTTTTTAATCTTGTTTTATAAAAAGCTTTGGTATAAAAATCTGCCCTTTGGTCATCAATGTGGATTTTCTCAATTCTAACCAACTTTTTCTCGTAGCAATCACAGATAAAGTGGTGTCAAATCTCGATATGTTTAGTGCGTGAGTGTTGGCAAGAATTTTTGGTGATATCAATCGTGGCCTGATTATCTACATATATTGGCGTATCAAGAAATTGCAGTCTGAAGTCTCTCATTTGTTGTTGAATCTAGAGTATCTAGGCACAACAACTGGATGCTAAAACATATTCAGCTTTCCAAGTAGAGAGAGCGTCTGCGGTTTGTTTCTTGCACTGCCACGTTACCAAACGGGTATCCGAATAACTTGCAGCCGGCCGTTATAGATTTAGTATTCAGTTTGCAGCATCCGAAATCAGAATCCGAGTATCCTGCAAGATTAAAATCATCATGTCTAGGTACCACAAGCCGGTGCTTGGAAAACCCTTTAGATATCTCATTACGCGTTTGATGGCAAACAGGTGTGACTCTCTTGGATTAGAATGACAACGGGCGCATAGGCACGTTGGATACATAATATCAGGTCGAGAAGCCATAAGATACATCAAGGATCCGATCATGGAGCGATACAAAGTTTCGTCAACTCTTTCTCCAATAAGATCTGGACAAATGCCGTGATTTGGAGCTAACGGGGTAGATGCTACTCCTGTCATATTGAATTTCTCCAATATGTCATGAACATACTTCGTCTGATGAATAAAGATACCATCAGGCAACTGATCGACCTGAAGTCCTAGAAAGAACTTCATCTCCCCCATTGCGCTCATTTCAAATTTACGCTTCATGACTTCTTCAAAGTCTTTACACAGCTTATCATTTGTCGATCCAAAGATTATATCATCCACATATATTTGTACAATGATTAAATGCCCATCTACTTCCTTTGTGAAGAGGGTAGAATCTACTGTTCCTCTGATAAAGTCGTTGTCTAGAAGATTACTTGACAATGTTTCATACCAAGCTCTCGTGGCTTGATGAAGACCGTATAAGGCTTTGTTCAGAACGTAGACCTTGTCTTTGTGCACTGGATTAACGAACCCCGGTGGTTGGCCGACGTACACTTCCTCTTTCACTTTTCCGTATAGGAAAGCAGATTTAACATCTAATTGGTACACCTTGAACCCTTTCCATGAGGCAAAGGCCAAGAATATGCGAATCGCTTCAAGACGAGCAACTAGGACGTAGACTTCTGTATAGTCTATCCCTTCCTGCTGGTGAAAACCTTGAACCACAAGTCGAGCTTTGTTGCATACCACAACTCCTCGATCATCTCTTTTGCACTTGAAGACCCATCTTGTGTTAATCTTTTTGTGATGATCTGGCAGGTCAACAAGCTTCCAGACTCCAAGTTTCTGGAATTGAAGCAACTCCTTCTACATCGCATCCACCCAACTTTCTTCCTTTAACGCGTCTTTCCAGCTTCCCAGCTCAACCTGAGAAACAAAACAACTATTAGAAAGTCGAGTTTGAAGTGGAGCAATACTAGTATAGAAACAACTTAGATCTTTATTGATCTTATTGCGAGTTTGCACTCCGGTTTGTAAGCTACCTATAATGTTCTCCGACGGGTGATATGAAAGTGTTCTTGGCATCACTTCGGTTGGAACATCTACTTGCGGTTGTAAATTCGTTAGAACTTCATCAACAACCGGTACATATGAAGAGGCTTCTTTCCTAGCATTAGACTGATCAGCCTGATGTTCAAGAAGCTTTCAATCTGTTCAGATCCTTCATTGAAATTGGATCCTCCATTGTCGAAATTTGGTTCCCGATCAGAGTCAGCATCAGCATTCGGTTGGGCAGACGATTCGACAGTATTGACGTTTGGTGCAGGAACATGAACTTGATCAGAAGAGCTTTGACCGACATCAGACGTGTTAACCGGTAATGATGTATAAATCACCAATGGTCTAGCAACTTGTTCTTGATTAGATAACTGATGTTGTTGAAAGAGCATAACAAGTTCTTCTGTTGGCACATCTGGTAGATCAAACAAATCCCAAATCCATCGTAGTTAAACAGCCACAGATCTCCAGGTTTCTGCGTAGGCGTTGTATATCTTTGACAATCTACATGCTGCGCTAGAACAACCTGGTTCAGACTCGGCAAGAAAACTCGTTTCTAAGGAGTAGCTTAACCAACAAAAAATCCTTCCAAGGATTTGGCTCCAAACAGCCGGGTCTAGAACGGTACACGGTGATCCAAAAGGCTCCAAAAATGCTAAGTTGGGCTTTCGTTGATTCAGTAACTCGAAACATGTCTTTTTGTGAGGCTTAATTGTCAACACACGATTCAGGGTATAACACGCTGACGCTACTGCTTCACTCCAAAAATAATCGGTAATTTCGAATCAGTTAACATTGTTCTGGCAGTTTCTATCATTGTGCGATTCTTTCGTTCAGCTACTCCATTTTGTTGTGGAGTATAAGGGGCTCTGAATTCATGAAGAATCCCCTTTTCATTGCAGAATTCTTGCATCTTCTTGTTCTTGAATTCCGTTCCATTGTCGCTGCGGATTTTCTTAATGGGCAAGTGATATAGATTTTCTAGTTTTCTGAAGAGTATCATAAGAGTTTCAAACGTTTCATCCTTTCTCGCCAGAAAGAAAACCCATGAGAATCTAGAATAATCATCTGTAACGACAAGGCAGTATAAATCTCCAGAAATACTTTTGACATTGACTGGTCCAAAGAGATCCATGTGTAGCTTTTCTACTGGTAGCTTTATTAAATTCAACAGCTTTCACGGGTGTGATTTCTTATGCTGCTTCCCCTTTTTGTAGCTCAGACAATCATCAGATAAATGAAAACTTTTTAGATTAACACCCTCCACTAGGTCATTATGCACAAGAAAATTCATCTTGCGAAGATGAATATGCCCCATATTTCGATGCCATAAAATCGATTCTTATAGCTTTTGTGACGAAGCATTGAACTTTCTTTGACGTGGTAGAAGCGATGCTCATATCAAGAACATATAAATCATTTCTCTTGAAGCTCGCATCAAAATCCATTCCTCTGGAATTTTGAAACCGAGTTTTAAGATCAGACATTCTTTATCGTTGAAATGCGTCGTGAACTTCTTGTCACAAATTTGCGAGATGCTAAGTAGATTGTTCTCAAGCTTAGCAATATAGTTCACTTTATCAAATGAAACAACTTCGTTCGTGAGAATCCTTCTCCAACAATCCTGCCTCCTTGCGTTCTAACAAAACCAACATACCCTCCACGGATAGCTTTGACGTCGTTGAGCAACGCAAGCATCCCTGTCATGTGGCGAGACGCTCCACTATCCATTATCCATTTTGACAGTATCAAACACTGGAGCCCCTACACACATGATTAAAGAGACTATATAAACAAAGAAACCCAAGCATGTTTGGTCTTGGGTGGGTTTGGAATGTCAAATTTTGGACCCACTTTGTTTTTATCAGTCTTTTTAAGCTCAATTTTGTTCGGAACAGAAGATTTTTGTTCAACTTTGGATGATTTGACTTTGATGACTTTAGCAACCCATTTTTGTGTTTGACGTTTGGCCTTTTTAACATAAATTTCGAATCTTCTTGACAATTTTTGTTTGATGTTTCACCAATTTCAAATTTAGATTGACATTGGATAATTGGTTTAACATTTTGGTGAGATTAGTTATTTCTTTTAAGAATTTGTTTAGGCACAAACATGGGTGCTTTTTGCTTTTCATCCTTGGTGAACTTTTTCGGATATGAAATGGGTTTTGGACTTTCTTGTGAGCAATATCGTGCAATATGCCCAACTTTCTTACATTTAAAGCATAACCTGCTGCCCTTATGAACAGAGGTATCCAAAACTTGCTTCTATTTCTGTTTCTCTTTTTCTTTAAGAAAATCATCTTTTGATTGTGTTCTGATGATTTCTTTTTCTTTCTCAGTTGTAGTCCCAAAAACAAAGTTGATTTTCTTTGTAAAGTTCAATTTTTGGGACTTGTTGTTCCTATGTTGCTTTGGAAGCCCAACCCTGCCCGTTTGTTTTCCGGATAATCTCTATTCTTATAATAGTAAGGTCGGTTGTCGGTTTTTGATTTAGAATAAAAAGATGCATCATGTTTATCTAAATCAGCATGACTTATCTCCATTAGCTTGAACATTTTATCCACACAATCCATTTTCACATTCTGGATCAGAAAGTCCTCATCCGAAAATAGTTTATCAGATCCTTTCATTTTGTAAACTATGACATTGGGATCAACATTTAAACTATTTTCTGATATATCAACAGACTTAGATTCAACAGATTTCTGAGAAACCTCAGATTCACTTTTTAGAACTTTTCAACCACATTGTTTACCACCTCGGAGTCACATTCCCCATCAATTTTAGTGTAAGTTATGTCGATATCCGAAGGCAGCTCATTAGATAATTTAGTTTTCAATTTTAGGTTAAGTGCCTTTTCCACCCAGATGGCTTTTTGCATGCATAACTATTCCACATGGGTGGTGGAACTCGATCATAACTCGCACTTTTTGTTTCATCATTTTTAGATTCATCATTCTTTTCTATTTTTGGTAAAATGTGATCGATGACATATGAGCTTGTTGAATAACTGATTAACAGCTTGTTAACCTGTTCAGATTCAATTTTAATTTTCTCAAGCTCACTTTTGAGCTCAGCAATAGTGTTCAAATGTATGTTAATAGCCATTTGTTTATCCATCACTGTTGCTTTAAGCATCATAAGTGTTGCGTCATTTTCTTTGAGTGCTTTATTATATTGTTTAACAGATGCACTCAATTTGTCATAGGCTTTCTTTGTGGATTTGTAATCGCAGGACAAATTGTCTGTTAAACTTTGTAATTCAGTATATCATGTGTCTTTCACAAGACACTCACCACATGGCTCTGCACATTTTAAACAAGGTTTTTCAACCTCAATCTCGGACATTGACTTGTTTACCTCATTGCCGTTGGCCATGCAAGCTTTAATGATGTTTTCTGACAACTTATCCATCTTCTCATCAGCTTTGACTTCTTCAACCGGCTTCTTTTGCTCTTCACATGTTGAATGTTGACTTGGTGCAAAGTAACCTGCAAAAGTCTTTAAGATATCTTTAGGCAAAAGGTGTTTGAACGGACCGTTCAAAAGCTCCTCCTCTTCTGATGAAGTATGGTAATAATAATCATCATCATCAGGTCCTTCATCAAAAGACGCCCCTGATTCTTCTTCAGGTTCCTCTATGATCTCAGCGACCAAAGCCAAACTCTCTCCCTTTGAAATATACTTGTTCCAATTAAATACCTCATCTTCTTGAGTAACAACCAACGCTTTATCTTTGGTTTCAGACTGCTTGTCTTCAATCGGCACCATTCTGGTTCTTGGCTGAGGTCGGTGGTAGATCGCTTTCTTGTAGTAATCATCAGCGAAAGGATTATGGTTTCATTGAACCTCTCTGTTAGGACATTCTCTCTTGAAGTGATCTTTCTCCCGATACTTAAAACAAGTAACTTTGGATTCATCAAATCCAAGTTTCCCATCCAAACTTCCCAAGTTTTCTTTACCAGTAATCTCCATAAATCTCTATGCGCGATGAACAATCGAAGCCATACACCATTTTATGTCTATCAACTCTATCTCAACTGGATCTATCTGATCATAATCTTCACGTGTCATTTCAGAGTTTCCGATCTTTCCAGCAACTAGACTATCATAAGACTCAAGAACTGAAGCTAGTAGAGACATGTGTTGCTTCGCAGTTTTCTCATTGAAATTTTGTGCATTCTGAAAGTCGACGGAAATGTTGCATTGCAAAACTCTTTGAGTAGAATGAGATGATGAAGTAGTCTGATTGTTCTGGGGTTGACTTGATTCGTAAGATGACTGTTGACTTGACGGCGTGTTTGAATCAACTGTTGGAAATGATTGAAAGCCACTGGTCTGATTTGGTGGTGTGCTTGGCGAGCTGTAAGCACTGAAAGCAGTCTGGATCTTTGGCGCCTGAATTTGAGCAGAACTGTTCTTGAAGTAAATATTAACATCTTGTTGAACTTGTACAGTTTTGTTCTTTGCCATTTTCTGCATTTCCATTTCATGACCCTCTAGTCTTTCTATGAAACGAGGTAGCGAGAAATTTCTATACTCAGTTCCATCCTTCAGTATGGTCAAATAAGTAGACCATTCCCATGCGGTAGAGAATCAGCCAATTTGTCAACAAGTTCTTCATTGGTTTTTATAATTCCCATTCTCTTCATTTGAACCACTAAATGACAGTATCTGTCAATCAGTTGCTTCACAGTTTCACCTTTGAGTAGTGTGAAAATATCAAACTCTTTGCTCAGTAACACCCTTTTACTCTTTCTAAGTTGAGCACTTCCTTGGAACTACAGTCGGGAGCATTCCACAATGATTGAACATCATCGTCATGTTGAAGTAAAGCCAAAATATCTTATTTAATTGATTGTTGCAGAATGTTCATAATTTTGTTTTCGTTGATAAACCTTTCACGTTCGACATCTGAGAATTGAGCAAGGGTCTTCTCAAGGCCATTTTCACCAACCGGTGCTATATATTTCGCTTCAATTGCAAACCAGCAAGTAAAGTGGTTAGCCTGCACTAGTTCATGAAACGCTCACTCCAGCTACCAAAATCTTCTAATTTATGAGCTTTGGCGGTTTCGTCATCGTGCCCATCTCGTTCTCAAGATTGATATTCTGAGCCTCTATGGTAGTGACGACTGATGTGGCGAATGCGTTATAAAATTCTTCAGACATTTTACTGTGATAATTTAAAAAACACACTTTCAAAACAAACTGATTAGTGTGGAAAAATCTTTCGTGCGGATGACAGACACTCCGTGCGGATGAGACTCGTTCGTACGAATCACAGCGTCCAAAACGATATGAATTTCACACAACAAAAACTCGTGCGAACAAGTTGTTCGTGCGAGCAAGATTCTCGTACGATTGTTAAGTTCGTGCGAAATACTTTGTAAATTCTGAAAATTTGTAAAATTTTGTGAACTTTTTAGAATTCGTTCGTAAGAAATATCAATTCATACGAAAAAAGCTAAGTCTCGAAACAGATGATTTTTACCGATTTCAATATGATTTAGTTCGATTTTGGGTCTGAATTAGTTAAGGATTGATTAGAATGTAGATTAACGTGAATTCCTAGAATCCTAGTCCAGTTCGTCCACAAATTCGTCCAAAATCCAGTTCAGTTCAGGAAAGTGATGAAGATGAAAGTGAATCCAAGTCTGAAACAGTTGGTAGCCTTCAACTACTTGTCGTTTGTCAGTAGATCAGATCTCAAAGCTCTGATACCACTTGAGAATGGGGATTGTGCTCCCGAAATGCGCAACCGATCTGATCTCGCTCAACTAGCAGAGGCGGAATTCATTGCTAGAGAGGTAGACAAAACGAACAAGATAGTACTTACTGTTTAACTGCTTCTGTTGTATTAAAAGACGTTCAAGTACAGACGCGAGTAAACAAACTGGCAGAGCTTCGCTTACCAACTGACCAATCACTACTGAGCTCTAACACAACACTCCTCTATTTATAGGTCGACAAGACTCATACTGGAGTCCGTGTTGAACAGTGACTATGCTTCGTATGAGTATGTGCTTCGTATAGACACTTGTACGAACCACCTAGTTTTGCTCGTACGAACCAAACTAACAAAACATATAAATTTACATGTTAACATAAAAACATTGACATTAAAGCCCTATATACATTACAGACACATCCTAGACGTAGGCAATAGACATTATGCACCAACAAAAGTGTCTATTTCAGTTAAGTACTTCTCAATAATTAACGTAGACCAACAATAACTTTTAGTTTAGTTCAACGGATTCAATTATGACAAGTAAATTAGACCCGGGATTTTCTCAAAACCTAAACCTAACAATTCATCTAATCAATTCAGCTAACTAATTATTATTTCTCAATAATAATTTAGGTATAATGATAAAAATCAATTTCATATTTTATTTAATTGTTTTCCCGGTTTATTAGCCAATTTTACCGAATGTTTCCCGAACCCATAAAGACCCGAAAAACAACACAAACCTATTCTATGGAAGACATCCAACTAGATTTATGCAAAACAACTAAAAATCAAAAACCACTTAGATCATACAAATACACTAAACTAAACAGTTAAAGTTGTTAACTTTACGAAAAATCATTCAAACATAACTAAAATAAAAGAAAATCAAACTTTCATAAATCTCAAACCTAGGTAACAAAGGAAAAAATCTAGCCAAGTAGCATGGTTTTAAGAACAATAAAAACAAAGTCTACGAAAGAATTCATCAAAAGGGAAACAAAGGAACTAAAAGAATTGAGATTTTGCAATAGAACCATGTTTGAATTAGCCCCCAAGTTCCTAGCTCGCCATGATGATTCCAACAGCCTAGATCTGCCTTCTTCAGCTTCCAAGTTCCAGAATTTTTGCTCTCAAAGTTCCAAGTTCGTCACAAGTTGTTATTGTTATAATAGAACTCAAACTTATAAGAAATCTTTCCCACATCTGGTAGGATTTCCAAACATTCTGGATAACTCACCCTCTCGCTAGCCGCGAGGGGGTTATGTGCCTCGGTCACGCCTCGTGACTGAGTAAGAATTCTCCGGATTGATATTGGCCTCTCGCGGTCCGTGATAGGCATAAGGTGTGGTGGTCGCGGGAGGCCGAGGGATATTTCCTCCGTTTTTCAATTTGTTTCCTCTTTCGTGTTCCAACTACGATCCCGCTTAGTTCCAATTATCAATTTAGCTCATTTTTCCCATCCTTCCGGCCACTTTCACGAACCAAAACCTACAAAACGTATTTGGATCAAAAGTAGATATATTCTTTACAAACCGAAACGAAAACTAAATAAACTCTACAAACTATACACGATAAATGAATGCATTATTCAATACATCAAATATCCCCACACTTGCTCTTTTTTCGTTCTCGAAAAAGAATTGTGCACAAACGGAATCATAATCAAATAACTATTCGATTTCAAAAGTTAAGATTATTTTATTAAGGTTAGAGTTTATATTAACCGTGATTGCAAATATTCATGTCCCCTCAAACTCAAAATCCTCATCATGTGAATTTAGTTTAAGTTCGGTCAATCTACCTAAGGTCTTACACTAGAATCCACATTACACCTAATCCCACCTCAAGCTTATGGAACAAAAGGAATGAATTATTCAACCTATTTCCTAACTGTTTTATACCAGAATATAAAGAATTTGAACCTAAGTAAATTTTCCCTTTTTTTTTTTCTTTTCTGAGCATTTGATTTCGTTTTACATATCTAACCTAGAGGCTGTCTCAACCAGAGTCACTATCCTCGAGAGCGACAACGTGGGCTTCGATACTTAATATTTCGACTAATCCTAGAGGGATTCTCGATCAGAGTCACTATCCGCAAGGGCGAATCCATAGGCCTTGTCTACTTTTTAATCAAGCACATTTTTCTTATTTTTTTTCTTTCTATTTACATGATAAAAAATTCTAAATATTTTAGCTTATAACGGCATTCCTTATACTATTTTTGGTAGTTTCAGTTTTCCATTTTTCCTAGTGAGTACCCACTAGTAGACCGACAATTAAGTTATATTAATCTCAAAGAAACTAAGAACCAAATCGAGCCTACTCACACATCCCAAGTTAGACATAAACTCAACATTTTATTTTCCTATTATCATTATTTGAAACCGATTAAAAACTCAATTTTTCTATCTTCTTCCGTTTATATTTTTATGCGAACTCCTTTTTCGAAAGACGTTTTCAGATTCTTTTTTTTTCTTTTTTTTTCAACTCAAATTAAAACCACATTAAAACTACACAAACTAAACTACTCTACGACTCCCATCCCCACACTTAAATATTGCATTGTCCGTAATGCAAGGATGAGAAAACTCATTACTAAACAATAAGACGACGGACAAAAAATAAATAAATAAAAACTAAACAAGTGAAACGACTTAGCTGATACTGCAAGACTGTCAATGTACCAGTCAATCCACTCATGCCCTCCAATCCAAACACGCTCAGCAAACAACTCTTAAATCTCTCACTCGAACAGAAGCAACATATAAACATCGACCTATCAACCAACATAACAACTTCCAAACATAATAGAACCAGTAAATAAATAAATTGTTTCAAGAAGTTAACCACCATAAAAGGAAAATAAACAGTAATAAGGATCTGCTGCTTAATCATACTCCTCCGACTCCTCAGATGCCTCGAACACTTGATATAGCTGAGCATCCTCCATCCCGCTGAATTGACTAGGACCCGGCTGACTCCTCTGCTGGAAATAGGATGGCACCCCCATGTGCAAATTTTCCATCATATAGCGCATCCCATCCTCTAGCCTTCTCTGACCATACTCGTGCATCCTCCTACTTTCCATCATGACTTGGCGTACTCCATCAAACTGCTGGTCTCCATCCTGTCAAACAAAGAATCCAAATGTAAGTGGGTCAGGACGGGGCTCCCGAAGAGGATTCTTTCTTCCGGCAGCTCCTGACGTGTCACCGGTCTCTGATATCGAGTAGGAACGTCAGCCTGCATAGATGATGCCGCTTCAGAACCCGGAGATGGCTAAACTTGAGGACCTTGTCTGACCGGCTTCCAGCTCACAGGCTCTTGCGAAGTCAAAATACCGGTAGCCTGAAGGTCACGTATACTCATAAAACAGGGGGACGGGCCCTCTCTCATCCTGTCCTCGGGGTACCTTTCAAACATCCCAAGACTTTCTACCAAGCATGTAATCAAGGGCCCACAATACACCCTAGCCCCTGGGCCGCCCCTCCACAATCGCTTCATCGACCACGCAAAAATAGTTGCCAGATTCGCAGGTTTTCCCTCCACCATACACATTAAGCAAAACAAACTCACCTGATTCACTTTATTATCCCCCTGCCCTCGCCCAACTAATGTGGTAGCTAGAATTTTGTGAATGAACCGGTAAACTGGACTAATGATGTCACTCGCCACCATATTGTTAGAATACGGTGCAGTAGAGATGGTACCCCAGAATCGGGCTAGCTCGTTTGTTTAAACATTGTGTGGGTGTCTTCTTTTAAAACCCCCTAAAAACTGGTGAAAAACTCTTCCATTGTGTAGATCTGAGTGGCTACAACAAACTGTGGGACTGTCATCTCATATACGTGCCTCCCCAAGGCAAACGAGATAGCATCACTCTCAGCAAACTTCCCCTGCTGATATTCGAAAGTGGAGTGAAATTCAAGAGTAATTTCCCTATATTGTCTTTCACCACAGTCCAATACTCTTCTGAATTTATCTCCCAGCAATTGCTCGACTCTGCCTCTTTGACCCAGCTGATCACGCATCCCCCAATCAATCCTTCTGTATGGTAGTAAATCACAAGTGATCAGGGTGGACAGTCTCTCATACTCGTAAGAATCAAGGTCGAACTGCAGCAAAGGGCTATCTACTAATCGTGTGCTTTGCTCGTGCGGAATACCGTCACCCTATATCTAATGCTTTGTCGCATCCCAAAATTCGGAGGTAGCGGTTGTGTCTCTGTCGGGTCACCCCTCTGTCGAGGCGTAGGCCCTCTCCTCTTCCTTCCTGCTCTACTAGAACTACCTTCTCCTGACATATGCAAAAATTGTCTAATTCGCAGGCAAAACAAGTAGAACATTAGAAAGACACACACGGTGTATGAGCAATGACCGTATAGCATTACATTCATGGTCATAGTTAGAAAAAAATAAACACTTTACCAAATATAGTTAGATATATTTTATTGGGTGTAAGCAACATTATTAATTAATTAGACCGAATCTCGGCCGAATGGAGATTGAGTACGGGCGAGAGATCCTCTATGCATGAATGCCCAAATATTGCCAACCCGATTCCCAAAATATATCCAACAATACGACTACCCCCTCCCGTCACTTTAATTATCCCTAACTAATACCCAGGGTGCTAGAAAGTATCCAACATTGAGTTCAAAGCTAAAGGTAGGAACTTTATAAATAAAGCAGGAAAACGGGTTTCAAATTCTATTAAAATATGAGTTTTATACCAATAGTTACTAACCAGAATCCCCACACTCAATGTTGAACCATACCAAACCGCAATACTCACAAAATAAACCTGGTTTACACCCAATCTGCCTATACAGAAATGGTCAACCACAACAATCACAATTCAAACCAACCCAAGTGCACCCCAAACCCTCAAAGTAAACTAGCATGCAACCTAAAAAGGACCAAACAATATAATACGTTCAACAACTAAGTAAAATATGAAGATTAAAGCATAAGAGTTGCAAGAGAACATACCATAATGCCGATCTACAAGAACTTAAGCAAATAGTAGATAAGTTGCAAAAACTGTTGAAGAGGTCGTTTGAAGGTGAAAGACAAAAACTTGCACTTGAAAATTGGTTATAGTTGATGTAGGAAAGTAATGGAAGAAAATTTGGGTGACTGTGGGTAAAAAGATGTGGATTTTGGTGGAGAAAAATGAAGAAGCCGCATGTTAAAGTGGGTGAAGGTGAGAATGAAAAATGATGAATTTGGGTTTTAGGGTTTCTGAAATGCTGTTAGGGTCTCTCGCGGGCCGCGACCGAGTAACATATGCTGGAATCAAAGGGGTCTCGCGGGCCACGACCGAGATGTCTCAAGGCTCTCGCGGTCCTCGAGGGAGGTGTTTTCAAAGAAAGTTGTGAAGTTTTGGCCAGTGTTTTGCCTTAGAATTTTTTTTAACTTTGTTAACTTAGTGGAACACCCCTTTTGCATCCGGTTACTAGCAAAATGTACCTGCAAATCCATACTCGTCATCGATGGTGGCGTCATGTTGGTGATATAACCTGCAAAACAGCTAGACGACACACAAACAAACAAAACACAAACTACGAAAAACCAGAATTAGTACTAGAAAAACATGAAATGCAAACAATTACCAAAATGTACAAACTCTACACTTGAGCCAATACTCAAGATCCTATGCGGTATGAGGTGGAACTTCGAGAGGAGTTGTCTCCATCTCGGTGGAATCGAGCGGTCCTCCTAAATAATGTTTCAATCTATGACCATTGACCTTCCAAGTACCTCCATCAGCTTCATCCTTCAACTCTACCGTTCCATATGGAAACACCTCATTCACCACATACGGACCCGTCCACTTGGACTTCAACTTCCCAGCGTATAAATTCATTCTCGAATTGTATAGAAGCACTCTATCGCCAACCTTGAACTCCTTTACCCCGTTCAACCTCCTATCATGCAAAGCCTTTGTCTTCTCTTTAATACTCCATGAACGCTCATAGGCTGCGTCCCGAAGCGTCTCTACCTCATGAATTTGGAAATATCGTTTCTTGTAGCTTCAGTGAGGTCCAAATTCATAGTTTTCAGGGCCCACAAAGCTCGATGCTCGAGTTCGACCGGAAGATGGCAGGCTTTACCATAGACGATCATGAAGGGTGTGGTACCTAAAGGTGTCTTATAGGCGGTTCTAAACGCCCATAATGCATCGTCTAGCTTATCGGACCAATCCTTCCTACTTTTGCCCACCGTCTTCTCTAAAATCCGGTTTACCCTCGGTTTGCATTCTCCACTTGCCCGCTTGTTTGGGGATGATAAGCGGTGGAGAAGAGATGAGTGACACCGTAGCGCGCTAATGCCTTTTCTATGACAGCATTGCAGAAATGAGTGCCACGGTCACTAATGATGGCTCGTGGGGTACCGAAGCGAGTGAACAACTTCTTTCGAAATCTCACCACCACTAGGGCGTCATTGGTGGGTAAGACTTAAGCTTCAACCCACTTAGAAACATAATCAATCGCCACGAGGATGTACCGATTCCCGCTTGAAAGGGAAACGGTCCCATGAAGTCGAATCCCCACACGTCAAAGACTTCAAGAATTTGGATCGGGTGTTGGGGCATCTCGTCCTTGGATGAGATGTTGTCGGTGCGCTGGCAACGATCACATGTCCTAACAAACTCTTAGGCATCCTTAACTACCGAGGGCCAGTAAAAACCACAATCAAAGACCTTCTGTGCGGTGATGTGCGGACCATGATGACCTCTTGTTAGCCCCTCATGCACGTTCCTAAGAATCTCTACCCCATCCTCTCTACTCACGCAGGGCCTAAGATTTCAATCTCCTCCTACCCTAAATAAAAACGCGTCATCCCAGATGTATCTCCTAACATCACGGAAGAACTTCTTCTTCTGCTGCGTGGTCATACCCTGCAGAACCACTCCATTTGCGAGGTAATTCGCAAAATCCGAAAACCACGGCATATCCTCCTTCTCTGCCGCCACAAACTCCACTGACTCATGAGGGAATCTATCACCAATTTCCTCCTCTCTAATTTCTTCTCTACCTAGGTCCTCTAATCGGGATAGATGATCGGCGGCTACATTCCCGGTCCTTTTTCTTATCTCTAATCTTTATATCAAACTCAGAAAGCAGGAGAATCCACCGAAACTACAGCTAGAAGCTCCTTCTCCGTAGTGGTGTAGTTCTCCTGAGCGTCATTCAGGGTTTTGCTAGTGTAGTAGATGGGGTGAAAATTCTTATCTCGTCTCTGGCCCAAAACTGCGCCGACTGCATAGTCGCTTGCATCACACAAAAGCTCGAAGGGCAAGCTCCAGTCGGGTGAGACGAGAATGGGAGCACTCACAAGCTTCTCTTTCAGAATCGTGAATGCATGCAAACATTCTTCATCGAAGACGAAGGGGACATCCTTCTCGAGGAGTCTGTCATGGGGCGTGTAATCTTCGAGAAATCTCTAATCAATCATCTATAAAAACCAGCATGGCCGAGGAAGCTACGAATAGATTTCACGCTTGTTGGCGGAGGGAGTCTACTGATGGTATCTATCTATGCCCTATCGACCTCTATACCTGCACGAGATATCTTGTGTCCTAACACTATCCCCTCTGTCACCATAAAGTGACACTTCTCCTAGTTCAGCATCAGCCTAATCTCTACACATCGCTTCATCATCACATCAAAGTGACTAAGGCACTGATCAAAAGTGTTTCTATAGACAGAGAAGTCATCCATGAAAACCTCCATCGAAGTCTCGATCATGTCCTCGAAGATCACGACCATGCCTCGCTGAAAAGTAGCGGGAGCATTACACAATCCAAAGGGCATACGGCGATAGGCGTACGTGCCATAAGGCCATGTGAAGGTTGTCTTCTCTTGGTCCTCAGGGGCAATGGGATCTGGAAATAACCTGAAAACCCGTCAAGAAAACAATAAAATTGTTGTCCTGTGAGTCGCTCCAACATCTGATCGATAAATGGGAGTGGGAAGTGGTCCTTGTAGGTGGCGTGATTTAATTTTCGATAATCAATGCACACCCGCCAGTCAGTGACCGTACGCGATGGGATAAGTTCCATTTTCTAGTTCATGACGACTGTCATTCCCTGTCACACCCCGACCCGCAGCGGAATAAGAGTCGGGGCATAATTGGGTTATCACCAAAGCTCATGATATTTACTAATATGTTTCATATTTATTAAAGTCAAAATTACATTCTCAATAATCCAAACATGTCCATACAAATACAAAGAAAATAACCAACTAAACAATCCAAGCTCTAAACCAGTTTATTCTTCTAAGCCAATCCTATGTGTTTCTTGCTGCAGCTGGTTCACCTGTATCATGTGTAAAAATGGGGGTTTTTGGGTCAACATAAGTTGGCGAGTGAACCTTGTTAGATAAACATTTATTATTGATGTCTTGTTATTTTTATCAAGGAAAAATTGTGCAATAGTCATATGTGAGCAAATGTAAATAATCAAACAATAGCAATAATAATCACAAACAATAACATACAATAACATATGAACTTGCATGAATATATAACATGAATGAAACTGTATACGTTGGCAACGTCACGTTCACGCTCATAATGTAATGGGGAACTGACGGCCTATGATGAATGTCTGTGCGATCAAGGCTCAATCAAACGGAGCCGATCGTATGTTGGCAATGCCAGGTTCACGCTCATAATGTAATGGGGAACTGCTCAACGCTCATAATGTAATGGGGAGCGGCGGCCTATGAAATTGCATGTACTGAAAATAATAAATTAAATCTAAACAATAACCACACAACAGTTGATACAAGCTGAATACACATTTGTTCATGACATTATGTATGCACAATGATTTAAATATAATAAATGGTAAGACACATGATACACCCCAAAAACGTGATTAAAGCGGGGAATTTGTAGAGATTCACTCACATTGGGTGCGTTCTGTTGGAGATGATGAGATGCGCACGAGTTTGAAGGATTAATCAACGAGGATTAACTAACCTAAATAATAACGGAAGGTATAGCAAATGAGTGGATTTTATTAATAATTCTAATAGGATTTTTAGATATATTTTTGTGAGTTTAAGGCTATTTCCTATCTTTAAACACATTATTTTTAAGTATTTTTTAATTGATTTTTAAATTAAATTAAATAAATAAAAATATAAAAATGTTGACTTTTTGCGTTGACCATTAACCATTGACTGTTTGACTGTTTGACCGGTTCTATTGTGTGAATGTATGCGCTGGGTGAGGCTCGAACCCGAGACCTCCCGTACGCGTGCACGCAGCTCTACCAACTGAGCTACGTGTCTAACCCGAAATATTTCTGTTTTTAATTATATTTATATACTGTTTTAATTTATTCAAAATTCATTTATTTTTAAAAAGGATTTTAATTATCAAACCGGTGCCGTCAACAGGTCTCGAACCCAGGACCTGTGATTTAATGTTACACACAGTCCACCGCTGGACTGTGTGTCTAACTTGGTAAATATACAGATTTTTATTATACTTAACATCTAATTGCGAAAAGGATCCGGTTCGGTTAGAAAAAGAACATTTTAATTACAGAGAGTGTGTGTGTATCAAGGATCGAACTCGCGGCGTGTGATATATGTGTGCACACAGTCCACCGCTGGACTGTGTGTCTAACCCGAGATAATATCCAAATTATAATAAACTTATAATCAACCTAACTTCGTCTTCTTCGTTACCGAATTACAGCCTACGATTACTCTATTGTTTATTGTTTAATTTGATTGACAAACATTCAAAAGACTAAAATGAAATGGCAGAGACGATTTTGGAAGTAGACATACCGGAGGAATGATTTATCTCAGAATCCCGGCAAGGCGTCGACTCTGTTTTTGTGAACTTCGACTGAGCGAACAAATTAACAGTTTTGATTAGCTAATTGTGGAATTGAAGTACTAAACAAGAGTTATCAGAAGGTTTGAATGACTATACCGTTTTACCGCGGAAGATAAGAATTTTTAGAAGTTTTCCGGCGAGAGTGAATTATCCGATATCGACGCCTGAAATTGATTCCGATTGAAGGGTTTGAGTTAGTAACAGCTTAACAACTGATAGACAACAAAAGAATTTAGAGACTCACTGATTTGATGGAACACACGGTTTTCCGGCAAAAGTCCGGCGAGTTCAAATAGCTTCTCTAACGAACTGAAAATATTGCGGAAGTGAAATTTGAAGGTTTGCAGATGTGTTTGAGTCGCGAGAGGGGTCTATGATTGAAGTAATTCAGAAAATAAAGTTTTCGGTTATTAAAACCGATCCACTCTTGAATTCAAGTCCATTCAAAGCTAAATTGATTGGAGGTGTCGGTGTAGCGGTTATAATCGGTAAACCGCGAACAATCAAACATTTTTGGACGTTTGGTGACCGATTTCGGTTACAGTTGGCGTAACCAGATTGATTTATGATTGACCATAAAATTTAATTGTTTCCTAGAATTTACAGAAAACATCAAGTGGCGGAGTGGTTATATATGTGTGTGATAAGTCTTTGAGCTTAAACCCGGGTTACCCGGGTTCGAGTCCCGGCAGCCTATTTTTCTTTTTATTTATTTTATTTTTACTTTTTACCAATTATAACTTTTATATTCTAATTTGTTTATTAATTATGCATCACTAAAAAATAAAATTGACATAAATACGCAACGAAAAATTTATGATATTCGATTACAAACGGAACGGGTTTGGAAAACCCGTTTTTTGACAAATGTTACATTCCCCCCCCCCACCTTTGGGAACAACCTGAGTAGGACATACCCATGCAGAATCAGATATCGGGTAAATGAGACCGGCTTCCGTTAGCTTGAGCACCTCTTTTTTTACGACTTCTTGCATATTCGGGTTTAGGCGGCGCTAAGGCTGCACCACCTGTTTAAAAACATCCTCCATAAGCATGCGGTGACTACAGGAGGTAGGGCTAATCCCCTTGATATCAGAAAACTTCCACGCGATGGCCTCCTTATTCTCTTTAAGAACCTCTATCAATCGCTCCTTCTCCTCCGTCGACAGTTTCGAAGAAGTTATAACGGGTAAGCTCGAATTGTCGCCTAGGAACGCATACTCTAAGTGGGAGGGTAGGTACTTAAGCTCTACGGGGGCTGGAGTATCTAGAGGGGTATTCTCACTTGCTGCACTAACCTCACAAAAATCTATGGTCTCGGGAACCCATAGTGGGTCATCCTCTATATCATCACTATCGCTCTCCTCTACCACTATGCTCTCATTCACTAGGTCGGCTACGCTAATATACTCGATACACTGATCAACGCACGACATGAATGAATTTAGAAAGTAGACGGAGAGACATGGGCCACTATCGTGTCGCCAACGCTTGGGTGTTGCATCGACCTTGCGATTTCGAAAGTGACGTTTTCATCCCTTACGCGAAGTGTGATTTTTCCATCATGAACATCAATAATTGCTTTCACGGTGCGAAGGAATGGACGACCTAGGATGATGGGCACCTTCTTGTCAGGCTCCATATCTAAGATGACGAAATCCACTGGGAAAACAAATTTACCAACCTTAACTAACAAGTTCTCTATAATTCCCCGCGGATACTTAACAGACCTATCAGCTAGAGACAGTGACATACGAGTAGGAGTGAGCTCCCCTAGACCTAATTTCTCATAAAGTGAGAAGGGAATTAGATTGATGCTAGCCCTTAGATCTGCTAAGGCGTGAGCTGAAGCGATGGAACCACCGAATAAGCATGGAATAGTAAAGATACCCAGATCAGTAAGTTTTTCGGGTAACTTATTCAGAACTACAGCGGAGCACCCTCTAGTCAACGGAACATTAGAAAGCTCCCCTAGCCTATCTTTTCGTTTAAGAAGATCCTTAAAAAACTTAGCATATTTAGGCATATGCTGGAGGGCCTCTATGAACGGGAGATTGATTCTCAACTGAGTAAACATATCAAGGATATTCCCGTATTCCTTGACATATTTTTGCTGTTTAAGACGGGCTGGGTAGGGTAGGCGTGAAGAATCTACGTGTGGCGATGGCCTAACCTCTGCAGGTTTCTTCTCTCCCTTACTCTCTACTGAAAGTCCACTGTTTGGTGCGGACTTGCTAGGTCTAGCCTAATTTACACCCTAGGTGGAGCCTCCATTTCTATCTCCTCATCTAGGTCCTCATCCTGCTCCTCTACTTCTACCTCCTCTCTAACTACCTCTTTCAAACTCTTACCGCTACGTGTGGTTATCGCTTTTGCATGTTGGTTCGCCGGGTTGGGTTGGGTGTTACCCGCGAACTGATCGTGTGGCTGCTCTTGCAGCTTAGTGATACTACCTACAGACCTCTGAAGATCTAAGAGTGCAGACTGCTGATTTTTTAGGAGAAGATCATGTTTCGCTAGAGTTTTCTAGGTAGCTTGATCCTTAACCACTAATCGAGACAACAGCTCCTCAATCCTATCTAAACTGCCCCCTGAACCTCCACCCCTAGTCTGACCCTCATGATTCGAACCCCCCACTAAACTGACATGTATGCCCTGAACCTCCACTAGAGTAGTGACCATGCCCCCTATTTTGATATGAACCTAATTGGAAACCAGGGGGTTACCTAAGAGCGGAAGTTATTATTATTACGCCAGTTAGGGTTATAATTTGAATTATTATTATTAAAAGGGTTCGTCGGACCTCTACTCTGATCTGTAATGAACTCTACCTACTTAACAGTGAGCGTAGGACACTCTATCTTATCATGACCCCCTCGACACACCTCACACCTATCTACTTTCTTCTTCAACTCCTGAATCTCCTTAGTGACCTCTCGCTTAAAGCTATCTAATGCAGCCGCTACCGTGGTTTCCAAGCTAACTGGTGTAGACCCCAGTTAACAGGGGTGGTATGAGAAACAAGAATTGAGTTCCTACCAGCAGTGCTGTAGTCTATGTCTGAATGTGTGAAGCTTTTGAAAAGGTCATTACACTCTGTAACCATTTCTTTCCCATTAGGTGTCCACCAGCAGATGTGTCAAATCAAGCTCGGGTCTCAGGAGTGAGACCGTTGTAGAATTTCTCTACAAGTGCCCAATCAGACAGATCATGTTGAGAGCAACGGGACACCAGGGTTTGGAAACGCTCCCATACTAGATCATAAGGTTCGTCAGGTTCCATTCGGAACGAATGGATCTGATCACGAAGGCAAGATGCTTTTGCGGGTGGAAAGTATTTTTTTAGGAAAGCATCTCGTAGAGCGGTCCAAGTAGTGAAGGTACCGGGTGGTTGAGAGTCCAGCCAGATGGTGGCTCGACCTCCAAGAGAAAATGGAAAGACTTGAAGGACACGGGCATCGTTGCCTGCTCCTTCCATATTAAAAGTGTGACAAAGGCGGGTAACGCGGTTAAAATGGGCAGGCGCATCCTCGTCATCATGACCGTGGAATGGGCATGAATTGGTTATAGCGGTCATGATGTAAGATGGGATTTGCCAGGCTTTATCATTATTTATAGGGGAAAGAGTGATGGGCGAGTTCGCACCAGTGAAACCGGTGGTGGCCTGTTGATAAACGGTTTGGTTGATGGCCATGTGGAAATTAGGTGGTGGACTTGTGTTTCTATGAAATACACGGGGCGATGGGGAACCGCGCGGTGAGGGTTTTGGTGTAAAGTCGAAATTGGGTGGTATAAAAGGGCGGGATGAACTAGAAAAAGAGGATGAAGAAGTACTAACCTTTGGTGCAAGAGGGGAAGATGTATCCGTTGGCGGCTTTGGCGGACCTCCTTGCGAACGCGTATGGGGCATCCACTAAACCGGACATGAGACAAATTGAAATAATTCAGAGTAGACACTTAAAATATATTAAACGAAAAAAATATTCAACTAATTAAATTTATTTAGGCTCCTACTGTGACATTTGTGCCTTTTCAATCATTGCACAATTACAAACAATTTCGTATTCAATGAAACCCTGTGTTTTATTTCCAAATATTTTTTATTCAATAAAATCTTGTATTATGTCGATGAATGCAAAAATGTCAATCGTTGCACAATTTCGACCATTTTCGTGTTCGTTAAAGTGTTTTACGCATTTTTGCGAAACGCGTAACCGTACAACCGAACAAACCGACATCCATGACGTTTTCTGGCATAATCCAAGTTACACATGTCTTAACATCTTTATATAACCTAAATATTAGGTTAAAAGGGTTAAAAATGGCAAACAAGTGAAAATACAAGTCCAAGGGCCAAAAATGTAAAAAAATAATAAATATTTTTGCTTCTTCACCAAGTTTGCCACCTATCTCTAATTTCTGACACCTAACACTCACTTTGCCACACTTAATATGGTGTTGACACATATTAGGACACTAATCCACACTTGAGGACACTTGTCATCACCTCCTTAATCCTAAAATACTATAAATACCCCATGATTTTTCCATTTTTTTCACACCACTTCAAAACACTTCAAAGCAAAGTGTGAAGTTCTTCTTTCTATCCTTCTTGGAGCTTGTTTCCAACCTATGGAAGCCTCCTATCTTGAGTTCTGAAAGTGTTCTTCAACACGAGTAAGTACTCTTCCTAGTTGTTAGAACTTTTTTAGCTATTTTGAGTTAAAAGTCGAACAGTTTGGCAACCTGATTGACTTTTGGTTATGACCATATTTGGTCAAGTCAAAGTTCAATTGAACTTTGAAACGTGATCGTAATCACGAAGGTTATAATCCCTAACGATTTCACCTTTAGATTACCACGTTTACTAGTCGAAGTGACGAGTCAAAGTTTCGGTAAAAAATGCGCATGATGTGCATTTTACGACGAAACTATTTTCAGGTATCAAAACACCAAGTTTTGATACTAAATCAGTTTTATAAAATTATTTAGACATATTTTGACATGTCTAACTCGTCACTTCTAGTTTTTGCTTATTTAGGGTCGTAAGTCGAGCGGTCTTGACCACCGCTTTGACTTTCGAATCCAACGCATTTGGTCGATCTTAGGATCCGACCAAACACATATTTGTGACCATAGTTGTATAGGGAATAACCTACTGAGGTTATACCTTATGGTTGCGTCGTTTGGTTGGTATTATGATAAGTTACTTCTATGTTCTTAAAAATAATGATGACCAAAATGCCCTTTGCGCATAAATCCATTTTAAACACATGTAACCAAATTTTTAACATATAAAATGATGTCATAACATTTTCAAACATGTTTGGGCATTTAAGACTTATCATAGGACGATCACGCGTTTACGCTAATGACCCGTTAAAGTAGCATAAACTACCTTAACGAGTCATAATGGGTCAAAATCACTTAGGATCCTTTCCAAATCAGAATGTTAAGTTTGTTAAACCATATCACATGAGTTCCAACACTCGTTTGGTTTATAAGACTTCATTCTATCCGACCTCCCGTTTGTAGTCCCGACACACGAACATATTTATATGACACATCATGACACGTTTAAGCTTTGTTTATTTCGTTGATCAAGAACACTTTCGCAATCCCAAGTGAGTACATAGCCCCCCCTTCTTTTACATTTTCTAACTGTTTTGGGGTGATTCTTATGTGCCTATATTTATTTTCAAGATTTCAAAACAATATACATGGTTTATATATACAAAATGATTTTCAATGTGAGTACATAGCCCCCCTCTTTTACGTTTTCAAATGTTTTGGGGTGATTCATATGTGCCTATAATTATTTTAAAAATTTCAAAACAATATACATGGTTTATGTATACAAAAATGATTTTCAAAGTGAGTACATAGTTCCCCTTTTTTACATTTTGCAAATGTTTTGGGGTGACTCATATGTGGTAAATCATTTTTCAAGTTTTCAAAAACAATATCTATGGTTTATATATAAAACAATACGATTTCAATAATGTGAACAACTTTTTGATGCGTTATCCATAACACGAATGGCCTTCATTAACTTTGGCCAAGCCGACTAGTAGTATGTTATGGTACCATAGGACTGACAATCCCATTTCGGACTGTTCACTGGATTTGGTGGAAGTTTGGGTAATGAGAGAAACTGTTTCTGATTAATAAATCATTTGATGATTTGTTAGTCTAGTTAAAGAGACCCTTTGGTGGTCTATTAAAGATACGCTTTGGTGGTATAGTCAATACAGGTTTGAATGTGTTCATTAAAGAACGATCAAAAGTTTTCACAATTAAAAACACGGACGATTTGTTTATGACATGGACAATTGGTTTCTGACACGGACGATTGATCTATAACACGGACAAATGGTTTATAACACGGACAAATTGTTTTGAACAATGTCACGTAAAGATTTTCACTTAAAGTATAAAGCATACGAAGTTTTATTTTGAATCAATCTATTACAAGGTTTTTACAAAAGAAATGTTTTTGTCAAGATTCATGGCTACAAGGTTTTCACAACTCTAATCAACTTGTTTTAGTTGGTTAATTGTATTGCAATATCAAACACTTTTGATACGAGGTTTTCACTTAACGACTCTTGTAGTCGGACGAGGTGTTGCAATATGTATACAAGGCCACGAATTTGACACACTCACAAAACCTATATACTTGCCAACATTTTTTTATGTTGACGCTCTTTTCACATATGTTTCAGGAATCAATACTTGATAATATGATGCATGCTTCACGTAGGAATGGACGCGGGCCTTAGTGACTTAAAACATGAAAGACAATTTATTTATGTGTTGTTTCTATTTATCCCAAGACCAATGTAAACATTTAACTTAATCAAACAAAATTTTAAATTCCATGTGTTGTGAAACAATAGTTCTGTGACATGACTCCCCGACGTTTCCGCCGTGGTTCGTTGTTTTACGTGGTCGGGGTGTTACACCTACGACGAAAAAAACAAAAAATGGTAAACATGTATGAACTAATTAAGCCTAATCGAGTAATCAACGCAATTGCCAACGAGAGAGTCCCCGGCAACGGCGCCAGACACTTGATGTTTTAAAAGTAGATAATTAAAAATGATTCAAATTACCCTAATTCTAGACTCAAATTAAATTCTAGACTCCTAAACTTTACTAAACTACTAACCGGCAAGTGGATCGACCAATTGTAGAATAGTTTAAGTAAGTCCAGATTATCGAACCCATGAGACTCTCTAATTACAATAACGACACAATCTAGACTCGGTTAACACACTTATTTATATTTGGGGGGATTTCTAAATTCTAAATTATTAATTAAACTAAAATTACTTAATTAAAACGAATTAAACTTTGAACTTTTTGAGATTAGAATTTAATTCAAGAATAGTAAACCAGTTACCTAGGTTGGATTTTATATTATTACGTATTTGGTTTTGTAATTAATTAATTAGTTTTAATGATTAACCGGGATCTTAAAATATCAAACTCTAAGGTTTACCGAATAGGACCCTGACTCTTCTCGGGAAGACGCCTATGATACTCTAAAACTACTTTGAGTCTACCGGTTTGAAAGACTCCCTCTTGGTTATCTTATTATTTAGTAAAATGACTATTTCAGTTAAGTACTTCTCAATAATTAACCTAGACCAACAATAACTTTTAGTTTAGTTTAACCGGTTCGATTATGACAAGTAAATTAGATCCGGGATTTTCTCAAAACCTAAAATTAACAATTCACCTGATCAATTCAGCTAACTAATTATTATTTCTCAATAATTAATTTAGGTATAATGATAAAAATCAATTTCATATTTTAGTTAACTGTTTTCCCCGGTTTATTGGCCAATTTTACCGAGTGTTTCCCGAACCCATAAAGGCCTGAAAAACAACACAAACCTATTCTATGGAAGACATCCAACTAGATTTATGCAAAACAACTAAATAATCAAAAACCACTTAGATCATGCAAATAAACTAAACTAAATAGTTAAAGTTGTTAGCTTTACCAAAAATCATTCAAACATAACTAAAATAAAAGAAAATCAAACTTTCATAAATCATAATCCAAACCTAGGTAACAAAGGAAAATCTAGCCAAGTAGCATGGTTTTAAGAACAATAAAAACAAAGTCTATGAAAGAATTCATCAAAAGAGAAACAAACGAACTAAAAGAATTGAGATTTTGCAATAGAACCGTGTTTGAATTAGCCTCCAAGTTCCTAGCTCGCCTTGATGATTCCAACAGCCTAGATCTGCCTTCTTCAGCTTCCAAGTTCCAGAATTTTTGCTCTCAAAGTTCCAAGTCCGTCCCATGTTGTTATAGTCATAATAGAACTCAAATTTATAACAAATCTTTCCCACATCTGGTAGGATTTCGAAACATTCTGGATAACTCACCCTCTCGCCGGCCCGAGAGGCTTATGTGCCTCGGTCGCGCCCCGCGACTGAGTAAGAATTTCCGGATAGACATTGGCCTCTCGCGGTCCGCGAGAGGCATAAGGTGTGGTGGTCGCGGGAGGCCAGAGGGTTATTTCCTCTGTTTTTCGATTTGTTTCCTCTTTCGTGTTCCAACTATGATCCAGCTTGGTTCCGATTATCATTTTAGCTCATTTTTCCTATCCTTCTGACCATTTTCACGAACCAAAACCTGCAAAACATATTTGGATCAAAAGTAGATATATTCTTTACAAACCGAAATGAAAACTAACTAAAGCTATACAAACTATACACGATAAATGAATGTATTATTCAATACATCATGGGTATTGAGTTTAGATAGTAGAAACGCCTTCCATTGTTATCGGGTCCATAACGGTAATTATATTGTATACCGACGATTAATTACGACGATTATATTTTCGTAATCTTAAAATGTATATAGGGATTTCGGATCCCAAATGAAGCCTAACTAGTTCACCAGACTAGTGTAGAAGGCTATCGAGTAATGGAATCTTTGTCGGTTCGACAATCGGACGCTTCCGGGTCAAGTTATGCACTGTTCATCGTAGTACCGGAAGTGATGTCTTTGATGCAGTTTTGATATCCTCAAAGTGTTTTAAGGCACTTATCATTATTTAACCATACTTCTGGAGTCACAGAAATGCTGAATTAGTGTTGCAAACGAGTTAAAGTTGTTATTTTTATAGCCGAACAGACAATTTTGTGATTTAAGTGTTACACAGGAAAGTTATATATTATTGCAAGTGGGGTTCCCACATTGGGTTTTTTATGTATATACATGGACTCAGATATATCTTTTGGTATATCATTTTTCATATTTCTGTTTTGCTTCAGCAACTTTGCTGACATAAATAGTGCAATCGTGAATAGTACGCCCAACACTCTACCAACACTTTTAGGACATAGTTTGATTGGTTTCACGACGTGACGAAAACCAATATATGTTATACTATGATTAACCTATCCTATCACTGTTATATAATGTACGACTCAGTTACGTAAGTAAATTACGATACCATGCATGAGATTATGTACTAAAAATGGTGATTAGATTGTACAGAATTACTGTTATTTGCCGTTTGTCACATGCTCCCCTGTTAAAATGACTTTCGTCCCGAAATTCACTTTGAGGCATCCTCTAAAGGAGTCTTCTTGAACAGGTGGGGGGTACTTTGTCTTGATTTGATCTTCACGTTCCACGTATACTCGGGTCCGTGACGTGAGTTCCAGCGGACTTTGACTAATTTGATTCGACTTCTCCTTGTCTTTTGGACTCTCCAGTCCATAACCTCAATATGAATTTCATCCGCTGGAATGATAATCATGTCATAAGTCGGACTTTTCTTGAGATTAAACACATGAAATGTGTCATGAATGTTATTGAGTTCTTCTAGCAATTTTAACTTATAAGCAATTGTGCCAACCTTTGCTAGAATTTCAATAGGCCCAATGTATCTCGGGTTTAGCTTTTCGCACTTCCCGAATCTAGCTACGCCCTTCCAATGCGTGACTTCTAGTAACACTTTATCTACGACCTCGAAGAATAATGGTTTACGTCTTCGATCTGCGTAGCTCTTTTATCTATCATGAGCCGTCTTGATGCGCTCACAAATTTTGAATATTTTGTCTGTGTTTTCTTGGAATAGTTCAAAACCAATGAGTTGTTTGTCACCGACATCCGCCTAACATAGCGGTGATCGGCACTTTTGTCCATATAGTGCTTCGAATGGGCGGCTTTAATGCTCGTGTGATAACTGTTATTATACGAGAACTATACCAAATGTAAATGAGTATCCCAGTTTCCGCCTAAATCCATCAAACAGGCATGAAGCATCTCTTCCAAGGTTTGGATGGTCCGTTCGCTTTGGCCATCAGTCTAGGGATGAAAAGCGGTACTTAGATCTAAGCGAGATCCAAACGAAGCTTGTAATGAATGCCAAATCTGCGACACAAAGCGACCATCTTTGTCAGAGATTATCAACACTGCATACATTTGGGATCCGAAACCCCGACATAAATTTTAGGATTACGAAAATATAATCGTCGTGATTAATCGTCGGTATAAAATATAATTACCATTATAAACCCGATAACTAAAAGGAAGGCGTTTCTACTATCTAAACTCAATACCCACTAGTCTAGTGAACTAGTTAATATCAGTTAACATCCTAAACAATTAATTACACCCTACTTTACCTAGTAATCATAGTTACCAAAATAGTTACACTTATGATTTTCTATATATATATATATATATATATATATATATATAAATAATCGAACAAATACCAACACTATAAGAACATTAAAGTTGTTCTAATACGATAACTAAATACATAAAAAGAATTCAAGATGAACAACTTGTACGAGGTCCAACGAGACCTAAGTGTTTAATAAAATTAGTACACATGTAGGTTACACACGTGTACGGACGCTCGAGTTTCAATAGTACAACTTACGGAACGCAAAACAGTGAGTTCATGTCCTTCCTTTCAAATATTTCAAAGTTTTGTTTTTAAAACAATCGAGGGGAAATACATGTCAGTATGTCAACTATGGGGTTAGATGATAACACGATCAATGTGCGTAAGTAGGATGATGATAATAGTAACCATTAATCACTTAGTGACCAAGGTGCAAAAGGTGTAGATCTATTGAGTTTGAGGCACGCTCTACTCCTGGTTGGTATACCCTTAGGAGTGCTTTTGTGATCCCAATGATGTCAAAGTTGTCTCGGTTTGGTTACTTACTTATGGCACACATGTCAGGGATTTTAGTTTTATTGATCATACAAGTATGTCAAAGTTGTCTCAATTTGTTTCAGATGTGATTCATACATTTTGTTCCTTGCAGAGGGATTTTAGTTTTATTGATCAGACAAGTATTATCGGATGGATAGAATAAGGTACTTAATGTTTTCGTTACTTTTAGTGTGTTATGTGTTGTCTTTTGGGCTAATGATTTGTAATTTGGGATGATCTTATATGAGTTTTTGTTTAGATAATGTTGATTGGTAAACGATGAGATGCCATTTGTAATAATGAATATGCACAACTCGAATAGGTTAAATGTTGTTGAGTAAGGCACGTCTATTAACAAGTTAATGGTTTGATTTTTTTGCTTATATTGTTATACAACCATTTATTTAGTAACTTAATATTTGATGTACATTTTCAGAATGGATCAGCAGATCCTTCTTTAAGTATTGCAGCGTATAACGAGTCAGCTTCGGATGTTTGTCTAATGAGTACTCCCCAACCCCTTGATGGTAATAGTTACTTTTCATGAACCAACTTTTGTATTTTGTATATGTGAAATGCTCCAATCTATTCAGCATATCAAGTATTGGTTTTTTAGGCATCTATAATTTGGATCTGTTGGGAGGAAAAGTCAAACTTTGTCAATTCTTAGGTATGTGTAGGGTAAACAGTTCTCTTTTTCTTTGTCACAAACATTTTTATACAGTTTAGAACATATTTATACTACAAAATAATTACTAATTTGGACCACTGGGCAAATAAAATCATCAAAATAATGTTAGACACGAAAGACAAATAAAGAAACAATTTTTAGAAAAAAGCAAATTTTAATACATAATGTGAGCAATCAGTGATCCTTGAAGTTATGATAGTTGAGTAAGCATAATGTTAAAGCACTGGATCGATGACGAACATCAACATTGCATTTTAAACAAGACGTGAAACAACATAAACATAGAAGATGGAGAAGAAGATGTAGGAGAAACTCATTAATTTCATTACAATCAACACAGATTACATACCGAACGAGTATACATCATCTTCTAAGTGCTGATTTAAATCACAAAGATCTAAACCTAGCTTTCTCACTCTAACACATAGTCTCTCTCTCTCTAGAAAATGCACAGAGCTCACCAAAGAGGCTCTCTAGAAAGTTTCCTCAATGGTTACCCTAATCTACCCCCCCCCCACACACACACACACACATATATATATATATATATATATATATATATATATATATATATATATATATATATATATATATATATATATATATATATGTGCTAGGGCCTAAACCCGGACAAAACATATTGTCAGGGATACAAAAAAATAACCCGAAACAACATATGTTCCAGAGAACTATTACAAAACCCGGAAGCTACTAAAGCAAAAGGATGTTCCAAGTTAAACTCGGAACTTACATTATCCTATAATCCAGACAATAATAAGGATCCAGATATTCCGAGTTTAACATCATAAACTGCCAATGAGGTGGTGGTGGAGTGGTAAGGAAAAAACTTGGTGTTCTTAGGAACTCAAGTTCATTTCTTGCTCTCCCCATTATTTTCTACGGCACCTAGTGATGATGGGAGACTAGGCACGTAGGCGGAGATCACTAGTTCGATCCTTGAACTACGCGGGTTTTACCTCACCGCACTATGGTGCCTTCAGGCGAGTGTTCACGGGCTTCAGCCCTAGGTGAGGGTTTTCCCCGGTTCGGAGGCGAGTGTATCCCGATGTGGTGAATTTCGCTAGTAGCCCATTTGGAGGATTCGCTGGCCGTTAAAAAAACATCATAAAGTTGGAATTAATAAAGCTTCCAAATTATTGACTTGGCTTTGACTTGGACTTCTGCCTTCGATGAACGAAACTGATAAACACACTAATATCTTCAGTCACCGGATACTACACTTACAGACTCCCCTTTGACTGATGATATCATGTCTGCTTTCAACTTTGGCGAAGACTTGATCTTTCATGTAGAGCACAACGGTTTTCAACCCTTCTAATGAAAGACTTGTTGACGATCACTTAAATGGCCACTTTGTGAAACCCGAAGAATCTAACATCAAGCACTTTTGATCCTTCTCCTCAAACTAATCCTGAATCAACTTAATGCGAACCGACCTACAACCTCATGTTAGAACATCGCTCAATCCTTGATCTTCAAACTTAACCGACAGAAGAATGAAATGTCATATTTCCAATGCCCAACATCGAACACTTCAAATTCCGAAAAGACATTAAGTTTGGTTCGGTAAGTTAATAACAAACTAAATTCCGAAAATGTACATCCACAATCTTCATCAAAGTCTTCAACCGAGTGTCTGAAATCATTTTATTTCGAATCTTCAAGATCCAATCTTATCTTCATGAATCCACTAATTACCCGATGACTTTTGTCTCAGATCTCCCCCTCAATGTAAGAACCTCCTAATTATTTCTAGAATCCGACCAGTCATCAACTTGGAAGAGGGACCAAGAAGACTAATCTTCTCTACTCTAACCGGCATATAATAAGGCTTAATCTTCAACTTATCACCGAACAAACAATTAGCTTCATCACGTCAATACTCGATCAAACCTCAAACAAACTTGATGAAACTCAATCACACACTAGCTCTAAGATTGTATCATGTTTTAAACTTTTCTACACTGGCGAGATTACACCTCATGTAATCTCAAGATTGTAAACAAGAACTTGTTTCACTGTCGCACCACGAGCTTCTAGAAATTTTTACAAAGAAACTAGGATATCTGAAATTTTTACTCCCCCTTATTTCTTTGTAAAATATTCAAGTCACTTCACCTTTATTTCTTCTCGAATACTCAATAAAAGTCTCAAATTGTCTCAGAACCAAATCCAAACACCAAGAATCTAGTAACCGAATTTAACTCAAAAAATTCTGAATATTAACCATAAATTAATATTTAACCAAAAAATTCCGAATTTTTTAAACTAATTAATCCCAAATTTAACTAACACATTTGGACTATATTTTTTACCTACTCTATTCCGAATTTAGCATGAATATTCTGAATTTATGAAATTATTCCGAATTATAAACCCTAAACATATTCTAAGCTATAAACCCTAAACATATCCTGAACTATAAATCCTGAAACATATTCGAAACTATAAAGTCTGAAACATATTTGGAACTATAAACCCTGAAACATATTCGGAACTATTAAACCCTAAAACATATTTCGAAACTATAAACCCCGAACACTTCATAAACCCTAAACACTTCACAAACCCTGAAAGATTTACAAACCCTGAACACTATACTTAAACCCGGAACACCAACAAAGGTTTAAACTCGGAACAAGATCCAAACACAAATTCGGACTAGCTCCAATCTCACAAATTCGGACAAAATTAACTTTCAAATTCGGATAGAGTAAACTCAAACAAATTCGAAGTGTCTTAGATTTGGAACCTTTGCCGGATTATCTACCAATATGTGACTTCACATAAAGGTCACAGATAAAAACGAAAGGTACAAATTTGGAATGGAATAAGCAAATTTGGACAAATACTTAGGAACTCTTACACTTACATAAATTCGGAAAGATCCAAATTCAGATCAAACCTTAGATCTAACAAAAACCCAGCAATTCTTCTCCAAATACAGCTCGAATTTCTTCATATATGAACAAAAATCACCCAAATTTTTCAAGTTTTCTATAGAAAATTCACGTCTTCATGATGTTTGGTGGAAACAAACATCAAATTAAGAGCAATGGTGATTCAGAAGGCGGTACACCATTCCGGATTGGTAATCATGCTCTGATACCGCTGCTAAAGCACTAGATCGATGACGGACATCAACATTGCACTTGAACAAGATGTGAAACAACTTAAACATAGAAGATGGAGAAGAAGATGTAGGAGAAAATCATTCATTTCATTACAATCAACACAGATTACATACCGAACGTGTATACATCATCTTCTACAAGCCGGTTTAAATCAAAAAGATCTAAACACTAGCTTTCTCTCTCTAATACATTGTCTCTTTCTCTCTCTCTCTCTAGAAAATGCATAGAGCTCACCAAAGACGCTCTCTAAAAAGTTTCCTCAAGGGTTACGCTAATCTACCCTATACACACACACACACACACACACATATATATATATGCTAGGGCCTAAACCCGAACAACATATGTTCAAGAGAACTATTACAAAACCCGAAAGCTACTAAAGCAAACGAATGTTCCAAGTTAAACTTGGAACTTACATTATCCTATACTCCGGAACAATAATAATGATCAAGATATTCCGAGTTTAACATCATAAACTCGGAATTGATAAAGCTTCCAAATTCTTGACTTAACTTTACTTGGACTTCTACATTCGATGACTAGAACTGAAAAAGCCACAGTTACCCGCAGGAACTTCACTTACACATAAAGTTTTTGATAGATACTCCCAGAACAAGAACAATGACCCCCCGACGATGGTGGCATAAGATTTAGAGGTTTGGGGGTGTAATGGTGGTAGTTACTGATCAGATTCACTATTTCCGGTGATGGAACATGTGCAGCAACGAATGGCAGCCACACCAGCTGGTGATGGATTGCGACGATCATTGCCGGAGTTCAGGTGCCTTATTCTGCCTTTTTGCGCTTCTAAGTTGTTATGTGATTTCCAGTAGGCGAAATATGAATGATTTGTTTCTTGATTTTTGGTGTAATTTTGATCTTTTTATTCAGCAATCTTCCATGATACACACCGAAACTATGTTCGCTACACACCAGAAGAAGTCAAAGCTTTGGCAAAACTGTACCATGATTGCCCAAAACTGAGCTCACACTGGACACAACAACTCTTTCGCATGTGCCCAATCCTCTCGAACATCATCGAGCTTAAGTAGACAACTGTGATGTCTATTATTCTCACATATTTATTCATGGACGTTTTGAGGTCAGTTACTGTTTCTTTAATCTGCAGGATTAATTATATATATATATATATATATATATATATATATATATATATATATATATATATATATATATATATATATATATATAAGGTAGGGTTCTAGAGTGAACACTAGGTTGAGAGTGAACTGTGTGAACTAATCTGAGCCATTGGATTATATCATCTAGAGATTTTTAAAAAATGACAAGATTGTAATTATAACGTTGTAATTTCCCTTTAAATTAATTAACCAAAAGGGCATTTAAGTCTTTTGTAAATTGCATTTATTAATCAATACAATCAAAATTCCTAAAATCTTGCTAGTTTCCGTATATACAAGATATACAGTTGTAGTGTATACACATGTGTACAGTCTCGATAGTATCAGTTTATACAAGATACGGAGATGTTAGTTTATACAGGTGTGTACAGTCTCGCTAACTTATACAAGATACACCGCTGTTAGTTTATACACATGGGTGCAGTCTCGCTAACTATCAGTTTATACAAGATACACAGTTGTTAGTTTATACAGATGTGTATTGACTTTGATACATCTGTGTATTTTGTAGTCCACGACCTAGTTCCGTTAGGAGTTTCATATACAGTTTGAATCCGGGAGGGACAGTTGGTGTCGAGTACCTAGTTCCGTTAGGAGTTTCATATACGTTATTAGCAACCGATTCTACACGAGTTTAAAATAATGAAGAAGTAATTAAAAAAGTGTGAGAGAGAGAGAATTAATAGATGAGAAAATTAAGTGATTTTAATTAAGAGAGAGAGCTAATGTCAATCTTACCCTTTTAATCTAAAAAATAATCAAAGGTCAATATTAGTTTACTCAGTTCATTTTCAAGAAATTGTTCACAAATAATCCTAATCCTATATATATATATATGTATATATATATATATATACATATATATATAAAGGTAAAATGAAAACCCATTTGAGTTGAAAAAACTCAAGAAATCTTTGTAAAAATTCCATGTAACATTTTTTTTCTAAAAAAATAGGGATTGAACATTTTTGTAGAAAAACTAAAAAGCGCCGAGTTGTTTTTTAATGTTAAAAATTCCCTGTTACATAATATATATGTCCAAAAAATGTAACATACAAATTTTGAACATTAAAAAAAACTAGTCAGCGCTTTTTACATTTTTTATAAAAATGTTCAAATATATGTATGTTATATTCCCATATTTTTTTAGAAAAAAAATGTTACATAGAGTTTTCTTAAGTTTTTTCAACTCAAATGAGTTTGATTCCTATACTTCACTATAGGATTCGCTCAATGATAAACAATTACCAGTTGCGAGAACTATGAGAACACCTGTCATCCAATAGAATTTAATACATCATCGTTAATCATTTCAATTCAATTCAAAAGGGTATTTTAGTATTTTTCTCTTAATGTCACATCCACTCTCTCTTATCTCTAAAATAAATCACATTATCATTTATATGTTTTCTCTCTCCTTTCATCTTTTTGATATTTTTTATGTTTAAAATTGGGAAAAAGTATCTTAGGTTTTAAATTCAAATACTAAAAGTATTACATAATTTAGAAAATACAAAAATATAAAAAATTATAACGATTTCTTGTAGCTCTATTTTCCCTAATTATGACATGATTTTCTTTATAAAATGCAAGCTATATTTGTCATATATGTTTATTAGAAAATACAAAATTATCGAAAATGATATATATTTCTTTTTGCTCTATTTTCCCTAATTCTGACATAATGTTCTTTATAAAATGAAAGTTATACTGTATTATATGGTTATTGAGAATTTCTATTTCATTCGTCAACCTTTGATAACTTTGCACTACAACTTTTTAAAAACAATTCGATAACGTGCGTAAAAAAAGTGTTGACAACATGCGTAAAAAAAGTTTGACAACGTGTGTAAATATTTAGATGAACTTAGAACGATAACACCACTATGTAAAAAAAATAAATTAAAAAAAATGTTTTTACACCCCTAATCGTCGGTCCGATCTCCTCTAAACGTCACACGTAAATATATTTTCAAACATATGTAAAAACGACACGCGTAAATGTTTAGGTTTTACATACGTTTAAAAATTGTTTCTCGTACGTTGTCGAATATAAAAAAAAATTTCGCCCACGGTGTCGAATGTAAAAAAGAATTCGCACAAGATGTCGAATGTAAAAAACAATTATTACACACGATAATAAAATGTTTTGTACACCCCTAATCGTCGGCCCGGGCTCCTCTAAATGTTTGTGGAATGTAAACGCTCTATTTTTTTCTTTGGTTTTCGTAGGTGTTGGGGCTTTTACGTTCAAATGACGAGAATAACAATAAAAAATGAAGATCAAGATCAGAGATTGAAGACGTTTTCTTTTTATACATGTAGTGTAATTTTTTGTATAAAAAATCATGTGTTATATAATTAATTCTTAAATAGATAAACGTGATTAAATGTTGACATGAAGAATGATGTAATTTATGATGTTCGATTGTTAGTTTGACAAGTTGACGTTAATAGTACACAAGTCAAATTTTGAAAATACCTTTCTTGTATTATTTGTTTCTTTTTAATCAATAAAATCATTAAAAGGCAAACAAACTTAAACAATTTAATCTCAACCACTTATACATGAGAGATCTAGGGTGAATAATAGCGGTTCCTCTTTTATCCCATCCCCTTTACTATATATATTATGTTACCTATTTCATTAGGTTATTTTGCTAATGTAATTGTTTTAATTGAAAAGTACTTGGGTTGAATTTACTGAAAGTAGAAATTATGTCACATGGGAGTAATATGTTAATAAGTTTCCTGATTTTTGTTTTTAAAAACTTTTACTTTAAATTAATAGAATTTATATAGTTGAGATAAGCATGTTGTTATTTGCTTTGGTCGGAGAAGAAACTTGAAGAAATGACTGGGAGAGATTGGAGGATATTTAGAGACCATTTTAATATATCATTTAAAGGTTCTAGGATTTCGAGGCCGATGAGGAGTTGTGCCGAGAGTAAATTTAGCACTGAACTATTGTAAGTTGTGGATAGAGCTGGGTACAAGACGCCGTACCCGATTCAAATGGCTGTGATCCCGCTTTGTCTTCAACAACAAGATGTGATTGGTGCCGAGCACAAATATTCTTGCTTCAAAGCGATATCGCCTACCAATCCAATCTTATGTCTGTTCAACACACAACTGTAAGAATCATATTCATTTATAGTTTAATGGATTTTTTAGCTTACCTTTATTCAGCACCTAAGCGAGTAGTTCATCGATTTACAACAATTCGTTTCTTACAGGGCATTTAAAGGCTGACATTATAAAAGAGCTAATACTTGCTGGTTGTGAAACCATTTGGTAAATTGTTATGTTCTTAAAAATTGATTTATTTAATTTGCTACAGAAGATAGATGGCCTTGCAGAGGCAAGTTTGATCCAGATTTAGGTACCTTCGGTGATGAAAGGAGGTGTAGCAAAAGAAGTTATGGTGATACAACATACACCAAGATTCAAATGTTACAAGATAACCAACACAACTCCAAATAGATGGTGTTTTTACTTGGGCTATAAGTTTTTTCTTAAGGAAAGTTGGAAGTCTGTTAGTATAATTGTTAATAGCTTATGAACACGATTCTTTACATGGTTTTGATGGAAAGAGATTTTGTTTCTACCTTAAACACATTTGAAGTTGAGGATGGGCCAAGTCAAGTTTGATTTGTAATGTTTTTTTTATGGATTCATCTGGTTTTTATTAATAGGTTATTATAATTAATATATATATATATATATATATATATATATATATATATATACACATATATATATAAATTATATTAATGGTGAAGGGCCATGTAACATGGCCCTTATATTTTTAATAATTATTTTATTTTAAATCACATATATATTATATAATTATATATTAACAGTGAAAGGACATGAATAATAACATGGCATTTATATTTTTATAATAATAATAATAATAATAATTTTATTTTAAATCATATTTCCTTTAGAATAACTTTTTTCTTTATTAAATCATTCTTTATCCTTTTTATATTTTCTAATAACTTATTTTAGTTAACTTTTTACATTTTTTAATATTATATTATATTATATTATATTATGTTATATTATATTATATTATATTATTATATAATATTATATTTCATATTTTATATTTTATATTTTATATATTATATATTAATGTAATGGTGAAAGGGCATGAATAGTAACAAGGTATTTATATTTTTAATAATAATAATCATTATTTTATTTTAAATCATATTTTCTTTAGAATATTTTTTTTTGTATTAATTCATTCATTATCGTTTAATTTTATATTTTCTAATACCTTATTTTTGTTAATCTTTTTAATTTATAATATCTATAATATATATTAATGGTAATGGTGAAAGGGAATAAATAGTGACATGGTATTTATATTTTTAACAATAAAAATTATTTTATTTTAAATCATATTTTTTTTAGAATAATTTTTTTCTTTATTACCTCATTCTTTATCCTTTAATTTTATATTTTCTAATATCTTATTTTAGTTAATCTTTTTTCATTTGTAATATATATAATAATAATATATATATTAATGGTGAAAGGGCATGAATAGTAACATGGTATTTATATTTTTATAATTATAATAATTATTTTATTTTAAATCACATATTTCCTTTAGAATAATATTTTTTTCTTTATTAAATCATTCTTTATCCTTTAATTTTATATTTTCTAATACCTTATTTTAGTTAATCTTTTTCATTTTTAATATATATATATATATATATAATGGATAATTTTTTTTCTTTATTAACTCATTCTTTATCCTTTAATTTTATGTTTTCTAATACCTTATTTAGTTAATCTTTTTCATTTGTAATATATATATATATATATATATATATATATTATTTATATATATATATATAATGGTGAAAGGGTATGAATAATAACATGGTATTTATATTTTTAATAATAATAATTATTATTATTTTATTTTAAATCATATTTCCTTTAGAATATTTTTTCTTTATTAACTCATTCTTTATCCTTTAATTTTATATTTTCTAATACCTTATTTTTGTTAATCTTTTTCATTTGTATTATATATATAATAATTATTATTTTATTTTAAATAATATTTTCTTTAAAATATTTTTTTTTCTTTTATTAACTGATTCATATAGATAAACTTATTAGAAAATATAAAATTAAAGGATAAAGAATCAGTTAATAAAGGAAAAAAGTTATTCTAAAGTAAATATTATTAAAAATAGAATAATTATTATTATATATATTAAAAATGAAAAAGACTAACTAAAATAAGGTATTAGAAATATAAAATTAAAGGATAAAGAATAAGTTAATAAAGAAAAAAAATTATTCTAAAGGAAATATGATTTAAATTAAAATAATTATTATTAAAAATACAAATACCATGTTACTATTGATGCCCTTTCACCATTCACCATTAATATATATATATATATATATATATATATATATATATATATATATATATATATATATATATATATATATATATATATATATATTAAAAATAAAAAAAGATTAACTAAAATAAGGTGTAAGAAAATATAATGAGGATAAAGAATGAGTTGATAAAGAAAAAAATTATTCTAAATGAAATATGATTTAAAATAAAATAATAATTATTAATTATTAATTATTATAATTAAAAATACAAATACCATGTTACTATTCATGCCCTTTCACCATTAGTATATAATATAATATAATATAATATAATATAATATATTATTAAAAATACAAATACCATGTTATTATTCATGTCCTTTCATCATTAGTATATAATATAATATAATATAATATAATATTAGTAGTGAAGGGTTATATGTAGTAACATGGCCCTTCGCTTTTTTGATAGTTATTTTATTTTAAATCGTATTTTCTTTGCAATAATTTTTTCCTTTATTAAATTATATTTTCTTTATCGTTTAATTTATATTTTTTCAATACCGCTTCTTTGTTAACTTTTTTCATTTTTTAATAATTATTTATATATTTAAATCATTTTCCTTTTTGTAAATCATATTCCGTATATAACAATTCCTTTTTTTAAATCAACTTTTTTCCTCTTTTCAAATCATATTTTCTTAATTTTTTTAATTTGATATTTCTTAAATAATTTTTGTTAACTTTTTTAAAAAATCTAAGTACGTAGTTTTGCTTGGTATTTTTTCGATATTCCAGTATAAATACTGTCAAAAATGATTTTTTATTCAAATCGGAGTATATATTTCGTATCATTGAAACAAACATCATTCTAAAATAACTTTTGTTTACATTATCATTTGTTCCGTTTCGCCGGAACGTGCGACTTTAATGAAACTTGTAATTATTATTATTTATTTGGCTTTACATTTCTTGTATACATAATTAAAATGGTCCAACGCCGTGAGTTTTCACGAGGAAAGTGTGTATATATACATATAAAATTTGTGTATTTGCGAACTGGGTGAACAAATCCATGCCATTGATTTACACACGTGTATGGCTAGGATTTAATCATCAAATCGTAAAATACACTAGTGTGTGTCTGTGTGTGTATATATATATATATGTATATCGATAATAATAATAATAATAATAATAATAATAATAATAATAATAATAATAATAATAATAATAATAATAATAATAATAATAATAATACTTAAACATTTTTATGAACTATTTATAAAGTTAATTAGTATTTTAAGTGTATTCACATAATTAAACAAATACTTTAACGAATATAATCTAGTTCAACTATTTAAAAACTAAGTACTATTTAGGGTTCAAATGAGAAATTTTATTGTAATAATAGAAAGAAAAAGTTTTAAACTAATAGAAATGCTATATTTTATATGTGTATTAAATCTTATTGTAAGGGTATATAAGTATAGTCATATTTATAATTAATTTATTGTATTCTACTAAATTAGCTAACTAATTAAACTTGTAACTTATTTAAAAAAAATACCCTTTCAAGACACATAGGTTATGGTGAAAGACAATTTTTAACATGTGTAGGATAAAGTGTATGATAAATTTTGATATTTGTAGGATAAATTTCGATATGTATAAGATATATGTACCATAAATTTCGGTGTGTATAAAATAAATTTTGAAATATGCAGAATAAAGTGTTTTCACTTAACTAATAAGGGATAAAATAATTAATGAGTAAAGTCATAAACTATTTATTGTTTTTCCATTATATCAAGTTTTTCTTCTTATATTAATATTTTTTAATATTTATTGTTTTACCATTATATATTTTTTTCGTCTTACGTTATAAACTTGTAAATTTTACAATTAAGTCATCAAATTGTCCAATATATATTGGATTTCATTTACTTGAAAAGGCTGATAAATTGAAAAAAAAACCCTTAGAAACTTATAAATAATATATCTAAACTAACTTCTAATAAATTATTTCTAATGTTACATGACGTTCTTTTCTTTAATTTCATAATTTTTAATTATATTTTATTGTAATATAGTATTTTATAATTAATACATGGATTATCTCCTATAACCTCATGGATGATCTCCTATAACCTCACTTATTATAAATGTAGAATAAATCTTTTTTAATTCCTTTAATTTCATAATTTTTAATTATATTTTATTATAATATACCTTTTTTAATTAATACATGGATAATCTCTTATAACCTCACTTATTATAAATGTAGAATAAATCTTTTTCAAATTTATAATAAAGAATACCCCGTAAAATATTTTATAATAACTTATATAATTTCAAATTTAAATCTATATATGAATTATCTCTGAACTGTTTCCATTATTATATATAATTCTAATTTTATAGCGTAGGTCCTCTAAACCGTATGGATATTCACAGAATCGTCTATTCAATCTACAGTGCGGAATCCTCTAGATCAGATTATCACAGAAATACGAGTAGAAACAGAATTCACAATAAATCCGATCTTTATTGATTATCTATCACAACGGTTACAATCAATCTAGATCACACGAATTTGTCCTAGCCAATCTCTATACGAACTCTCTCTCAACTCTCTCTGAAGTGACTAACTGAGCACCCACAACCCTAATGCGAAACTCTGTTTATATAGAGATATGTTTGCAACTGGGCTAGGGTTTAACCACATGGGCAGCAAATTGGGCTAGGGCAAATTCGCCTACCACTCCCTATAATGAGGGACTGGTTTGGCCCAATCACTACAACTAACTATTACAAAAACCAACCCGCTAATTGTTTATCGTTTACTAATCACAAGATATCCAAAGACCAAATCCAAACTCCCACTGACAATAACTTCATAAAACAACTTTGTCTTCAGTCATCTTGCAATCTTCAACGTCTTTGGTCTTTGGTCTTTGGATAGCTTCAGTTTTAATAGCTTCTATCAGCAACAGACTCCCCCTAAGCTGATGCATCCAATCACCAATATTCGAAATTGTTAGCGTTTGAGTAAACTCTAGTTTAGCACTTGTATAGCAATCTTCAAACTCTTCAACTTTGTCTACAATGTAGAAAGGACGTTCTACCATGTATCCAAGCAAACTCCTCTTCACTAAACTTCTCAGCAACACACTGCTACAATCTGTACACTATAGAACAAACATCTCGAGAAACCATAAGAATTTTTCAACACAAGTTAACAAATTATTATTATTCAAGAGATGGTAAAACTATATCACAGATTAAGCAATTTTCAACTCAATCCACATACTCAAAATTTTTAAGCACACAGAACCTGCAAGATTTTAAAATATTGAACTCATCTCCTAACACCGTCTCCCCCTATCAGTAACAACTCCTCCATGAACAATCATATTCCATACGTTAAGAATTTTCAAGAAAAAGAAAATCTTTTTGGATTTTTATATTTTCTGAAAGTAAAGAAATAACAAAATGATAAACACTCTGTTTTTGTGAGAACCATCGGGAAGATCATATCAGCAACATCAAACTATTGTCACATTATTAGATAATTCTATGTGTAATTTTCATGAAGCAGTTCAAAACGATTACTATTTTATCCACATGTTGGTGCATAATGTCTATTGCCTGCGTCTTGGATATGTTGGTTATGTATATAGGACTTAAATGCCAGATATTGTATGTTATTATATGATTTATATGTTTTGTCCATCGCTCGTACGAGTGAGCTTAGTGGTTCGTATGAGTGATACCATGTCACTCGTACGAGGCACCACTCGCACGAGTCTTACCACCTCTCTCCTGTGCGAGTCATGTTGACCTATAAATAGAGGAGCTTGACTGTTGTGTTAGATATCTATTGTTGTGTGACTACGGCGAAGCCCTGTCAAACTGTTTACTCGTTCTGTAACCGTTCACGTTTATCAGTACAAATCAAGGCGTTTAAGTAATATACCTTTCTTGTTTGTTTGTCCAACTCGCTAACAATGAATTCCGCCTCTGTTAGCTGAGTCAGATCAGTCCGATGCTCATAAGAGGAGAGCCAATCCCCTCTCACAAGTGGTATCAAAGCCTTGAGGCCTTATTTGAGGACAAACATCAAGTTTCTGCAGTCAACCAACAATTTCAGTAATTGCATATCCAGATTCAACCTTTAAAGTTTCTCTACATCTATTCTTTTCACACAGATCTCAGATTTGGATGAATTCATGGACAAATTGGACTAGGATTTTAGTATATCAAGTTAAAATCAACTCTAATCAATCCTTGAAAATTTCAGATCTAAAATCAAACTAAATCATGTCGAAAATTGTAAAAGTCATCCGTTTGGTGACCTGAGCTGACTTGTACGAGTAGAGAGATAACTTGTATAAACGGCCCTTCGTCAAATTAGACGCTCGTACGAACAAGTAAACAATTTTTTTTTAAATTTACAAGTTACAAAACTATCATTCGTACGAAGCAGTGATTCGCACGAAGTAGTCACTTGCACAAGTAATCTCTTCATTCGCACAAGCATCTCGCTCGCACGAATCTATGATTCGCATGAGTATCTTACTCGCACAAATTATCTGAGTCGCACGAGCAACTGGTGATTCGCATGAAGAACATTTTTAAGAAATTTTTCTTAAATTTCGTATCTGTTGTCATTCTAATCAGTGTTTTTCGAAAGTGTGTTTCTGAATTTTTGCAGAAAAAATGGAAGAAGAATTTTACAATGCTTTTGCTGCTTCAGTAGTTACAACCACCACAGCTCAGAATATGAATCTTGAAAATGAGATGGGCACAATGACAAAGCCTCCAAAGCTGATGAATCTTGAAGACTATGATAGCTAGAGTGAAAGATTTATGAACTGGGTTCAAGCAAATCATTTCACCTGCTGGTTTGCCATTGAATCGAAATATCAAGCTCCGATTGGAGAGAATGGTCTTGAGAAAACATTAGCTCAACTCTCGGAATTCGAAAGAGAAAAGTTCATAAACGAGAAGAAGATGATGAATATCTTGTAGCAAGCCATCAAGGAAGACATCTTGGCGCTTCTACAGCATGATGATGACACTCAATCTTTAGGGAATGCTTTACGGTTAAAATTCCAAGGAAGCGCTCAACTACTAAACGGGAAGAGAGTGTTATTAAGTAAAGAATTCGATATCTTTACTCTAATCAAGGGAGAGACAGTAAACAATTGATTGAACGATACTGTCACTTGGTGGTCCAAATGAAGCGCATGGGAATTGTGAAAACCAATGAAGAATTGGTCGATAAGATGACAGACTCTCTACCTCAAGTAGAATGGTCAACTTACTTGACTATTTTAAAGAACGGTACAGAGTATGTTAATTTCTCATTACCAAGATTTATTGAAATATTGCAAGGGCACGAACTCGAGATGCAAAAAATGGCAAAGAGCAAAGGCGCCCAAATGCAACAAGATGTAAATCTATATTACAAGGGTAGTCCTACCGCGCAAATACAATCCAAAAATTCAAGCTGCCTTCAGCGCTTTCAACACACCAGTCCACAGTCAAGTCAAGCAAGTGTATTTCAATCTTGTGCGTCTGTCAACCCATATACGCCTCCAGGTCTACAATCATCCCCTAGTTCGAGCAATTCACAGAATCACCAGAACAATCAATCTAATCCCAATCAATGGGTTCTACAATGCAATATTGCTGTTGATTTCCAAAATGCTCAAAACTTCGACGAAAACACCGTAAATCAACACATGCCATTACTTGCCTTGGTACTTGAATCGTATGAAAGTTTAGTAGTTGGAAAAAATTGGGAATTCAGAGACGACGAGAGAGGATTATGATCAGATTGATCCGGTCGAGATGGAATTGATAGACATTAAATGTTGTATGGCTTCCATCATTAGAAGAGCACAACTTTCATGGAGATTACCGGAAAAACAATTTGGGAGGACTTGATGGGAAACTTGGCTTCGATAAGTCAAAGGTTACATGCTTCAAATGTCGAGAGAAGGGGCATTTCAAACGAGAGGGGCAATTAAAACCCTTTTGCTGACGATTATTACAAGAAAGCCATTTATCATCGTCTTCAACCCAAAACAAGAATGGTGCAAATCGAAGATGGACCGTCAAACTCCAAAGACAAAGCTCTTATCGTTACTGAAGAGGACGAAGGTTTCAACTGGAACAAGTACATCACGAAGAATGAAAGTTTGGCATTGGTCGCCGAAATCATTAAAGAGCCTGAAGTTACTGACGAATATTCAGAGGCATCTTTTGATGAAGCTCCTGAAGAATGTTACAACACATCTCAGAAGAAGAGGAATTGTTAAATAGTGCATTTAAACATCTCTTGCCTAATGATATTCTTAAAACATTGGCAGGTTATTTTGATTCCAGCCATCGATCATCTTGTCCAGAAGAGAAGAAGCCTGAAGAAGAAGAGAGGATTGAAGCGACGTTGGAAAATCTGACCGACAAGACCAACAAAGCTTTTATGGCGAATGTGAATGAGGTAAACGTCTCTATAAATGAGTCGGTGAAATAAACACCTTGCATGATATGCTAAGAACCATGCATTGAGTGCGCTGAAAAAGAAACACGATACAAGGAGTTGAAATGTTATATAGATAATTTGTCATGTGATTAAAATTCAACAAAAGAAGCTTATGACAAATTAAGCAAATTTGTTAGAAAATTTGAAAAGGTGATCAGAGAAAATGACGGAACACTATCAATGCTCAAGGAGACTGTAATGGACAAACAAATGGCCATTAATATTCATTTAAATACAATTACCAAGCTAAAACGTGAACTTGAAAAAAGGAAAATAGAAACAGAATGGGTTAACAAGTTGTTAATCAGTTATTCTGCAAGTTATTACTTATTGATCACATTCTTCCAAACATTGAAAGCAAGGAAGAAAATCAAATTGATGAAAATAAAGGTGCAAGTTATGATCGTGTTCCACCACCCATGTGGAATAGCTATGCTTGTAAGAAACCATCAGGGGTGGAAAAGACGCTCAATTTAAAATTGAAAACTGAAAAGACAAATGAGCTGCCTGCGAACATTGATATACTTACACCAAACCAAAAAATGAATATGATTCTGATGTGGTTAAAACTGTGGTTGAAAATGTTGTGAAGAATGAATCTGACAAATCCGAATTGGATGGTGAATCATCAGAAAATAGTTTAAACACTGATCCAAACGTCGTTGTATCTAGATCCAAAATAGTTTAAAAATGCATGGATCTGATAAACTATATTCCGATGAGGATTTTCCAATTCGGAATGTCAATCTGGATCGTGTTAAAAAGTTGTTCAATCTTGTTAAGGTGAGCCATTCTGATTTAGAAAAACGAGATGCATCATTTTATTCTAAATCAAAATGTGTTAACAAACCCTACCATCAAAGGAACAGAGACTATCCTGAAAATAAGAGAGCTGGGTTGGGTTTTCAAAAGCAAAGAACGAATTACAAGTTTCAAAAGTTGAACTTTACAAAGAAAATCAATTTTGTCTATGGGACAACTACAGAAAGAGAAAAAGAGATCATTGGTAAACAATCCAATTATGAATTCAAGAAAGAAAAAGAGAGTAGAAAATGGGATTTGGAGTCCTCTTTTAGAAAAGACAGCAGGACATGCTACAAGTATAACAATGTTGGGCATATTGCACGACAATATTCCAAAAGAAATCCAAAACCTGTTTTCAACTCCAACAGATCTACCAAAGATGTGAAACAAAAAGCACCCATGTTTGTACCAACACGAATTCTGAAAAGAAACAATGAATCCCATAAAATGTAAAATCAACGATTCAACTTAATTCTAAATTTGAAATTGGTGAAACTTCCACCAAGAATCGTCAAAAGGAGTCAAAGTTTTATTCTAAAAGGGAAAATTTGAAAACAAAACTTGGGTAGCAAAAGTCAAACCATCTTTAGTAGAACTGAAACTACATGTTCCAGCCAAAACAGAGGTCAAACAGAATGTCAAGATCAAAGTTAGTCCGAAGTTTGATATTCCTAACCCACCCAAGACCAAGCAGGTTTGAGTTTCTCTGTTTAAATGATTTCTTCTGCATGTGTGTAGGGGCTCCCGAGATTGATCATGTCAAAATGGATTATGGATAGTGGAGCTTCCCGACACATGACTGGGATGCTTGCGTTATTGCACGACGTCAAAGCTATCCGGGGAGGTTACGTTGGTTTTGCTGGAACTCAGGGTGGAAGAATTGTAGGAGAAGGTTTACGAATGGAGTGGTTTCCTTTGACAAGGTGAACTACATTGCGGAGTTGGAGAACAATCTACTGAGCATTTCGCAGATCTGTGACAAGAAATTCACAACACATTTCAATGACAAAGAATGCTTAATTCTCAAGCAAGGATTCAAAATTCCTGAGGAGTGGATCCTCATGCGTGCTCCAAGAGAGAATGATCTTTATGTCTTAGACATGAGCGTCGCATCCACTACATCTAATAAGGTTCAATGCTTTGTTTCTAAAGCAACTAAAAAGGAGTCAATCTTATGGCATCGGAAGATGGGGCACATTAACTTGAGAAAGATGAATTATTTGGTGCACAACGACCTAGTGGAGGGTGTTAATCTGAAGAATTTTCATTTATCTGATGATTGTTTAAGCTATAAAAAGGGGAAACAGTATAAGAAATCACACCCAAGAATGCTTCTAAATTCTATCAAGCTACCACTGAAAACGCTTCATATGGATCTTTTTGGGCCAGTTAACGTGAAAAGCATTTCTAGAGATCTATATTGCCTGGTCTTGATAGATGATTTTTCCAGATTCTCATGGGTTTTCTTTCTGGAGAGTAAAGATGAAACGCTTGAAAGTCTTATGATTCTCTTCGGGAAGCTCGAGAACTTGTATCACTTGCCTATCAAGAGAATCCGCAGTGACAATGGTACTGAGTTCAAGAACAAGAGGATGCTCGAATTCTACAACAAAAAAGGGATTCTTCATGAATTCAGTGCTCCTTATACTCCTAACAAAATGGAGTAGCTGAATGTAAGAATCACACACTGATTGAGACTGCCAAAACCATGCTCGCTTATTCAAAACTTCCAATTAGTTTCTGGAGCGAAGCAGTCGCATCTGCGTGTTACACCCTCAACCGTGTGTTGACAGTCAAGCCTCACAACAAGACCTGTTTTGAGCCGCTAAACCATCGGAAGCCCAACCTCGCGTTTTTGGAGCCTTTAGGATTGCCGTGTACAGTTTTGGACCTGGACTGTAAATTTGGAGCCAAATCCTTGGAAGGATTCTTCGTCGATTATGCTAGTCCACAAAAGTGAGTCTTTTTGCCGAGTCTTAATTAGGTTATTCTTGCGCAGCATGTTGATTGTCAATGATATACTACGCCAATGCAGACACTTGGGGATCTATGATTATTCAACTACGAAGGTTTGTGGAATTCATTTGACCTACCTGAAGTACCATCAGAAGAAGAACTTATTATGCTTTTTCAACAGCATCAAATCTCCAATCAAGAGCAATTTCCTAGACCGTTGGTGATTTCCTCGTCACTTCCTGTCTCTAACACTTCTGATGTAGGTCCGAGCAATATCTGCATGAATCAGTCTCTGTACCAATCTTGAACACTGCTGAATCATCTGCCCATCAACCGATTAATGCCAACTCTGATCGTGAACCAACTTTGATGATGGAGGATCCAGTTCCGATGAAGGATCTGAGCATATTGAAAGCTATCTGAATTCTCAAGCTGATCAATCAAATGTCAGAAATGAAGCTACATCGTCTGAACCAATTGCTGATGAAGTGATCACGAATTTGCAAAGTCAAATAGATGTTCCGAGTGAAGTAATTCCAAGAACACTATCTTACCATCCTTCGGAGAATATCATTGGCAGTTTACAAACCAGAGTGAAAACTTGCAATCAGATCAACAAGGATCTAAGTTTTTTTTAAACAAGTGTTGCTCCATTACAAACCAGACTTTCTTACAGTTGTTTTGTTTCGCAGGTTGAACCAGGAAACTGGAGAGACACGTTGAAAGAGGAAAGCTAGGTGGATGCAATGCAGGAAGAGTTGTTTCAATTCCAGAAACTTGGTGTCTGGAAGCTTGTTGACCTACTGGATCATCATTAAAATATCAATACTCGATGGGTATTCAAGTGCAAGCGAGATGACATAGGTATGGTGGTCAGAAACAAAGCTTGGCTCGTGGTCCAGGGTTTTCACCAGCAAGAAGGGATAGACTACACTGAAGTCTACGCCCCAGTCGCTCATCTTGAAGCTATTCGCATATTCTTAGCCTTTACTTCTTGGAAAGGTTTCAAGGTGTATCAATTGCATGTAAAATCTGCTTTCCTTATGGCAAAGTCAAAGAGGAGGTGTATGTCGGCCAACCACCGGGTTTGTCGATCCAATACACAAGGATAAAGTCTACCTTCTGAACAAAGCATTATATGGTCTACATCAAGCCTCGAGATCTTGGTATGAAACACTTTCAAGACATCTTCTAGACAACGGCTTTCTCAGAGGAACTGTAGATTGTACCCTCTTCACAAAGGAAGTAGATGGTCATCTGATTTTGGTACAAATATATGTGGATGATATAATCTTTGGATCGATAAATGATAAGCTGTGCAAAGACTTCGCAGAAGTGTAACACCCTGTAAAATTGTGTCCAATAGTATAGTGACATGTGTTGTATTTTAAATATAGTCTATTAAAGACCAATAAGGACTAAAGGCATCAACATGCTCTATCTGAGCCTCTGAGTGACGGTCCGATGTCAACATGAATAAATAACAACCTATGAGTGACTGATATGTCAACATGCTTGAAATTTGGCCTATGAGTGACTGATATGTCAACATGCCCAGCCTCTGAGTGACATCAAAGTCAACATTCTTATAATAAGCCTCTGAGTGATCCTTTGTGAAGTCCTAACTCTCATACGTACCAATTGTTGGACGAGAGGGTTCAATTCTGTATATATGTGAAAGTTGGATAATGGAGGGACTAAAAGTGTCAACGTGTTAATTTATACCTCTGAATGACCTTTTAACGAACCGAGAGCTCGACAATGTCGGGCATAATCCCGGGTATGCCAAGTATTGGCTACGGAGGGCTAAAAGTGCCAAAAAGGTGTTTTAAAAGGTTTTTGGAAGCTTTTTTAAAGTTAAGTGGCTAAAGTGTCAAACTTTGAAATTGGCCAAGGGGCGGTCGCGGGCTGCGAGAGACCTGGCCTGGGTCTCTCGCGGGGCGCGAGAAGGCCTCTGCTAGAGAAACTTTTGCTTGGCTCCCAAACAAAACTCCAAAACCATTAAATCGAAACTATGGACTTGTAATCAGCTATGACATGTTTTAGGACACTTGTAAACTCCCTCTTACACCCCTAATCACCTGGCTTCACCTCCTTTGAGTTCTCCAACTATAAATAGGTGCTTAAGTTCACATTCCAACTTGCACCTTTCTCATTCATTCGTTCTTCTCCCTCCTATGGAAGTTTCTAGCTAAAAGAAGCATCCAACATAGTTCTTTTGCACCCTAGGAATCACTGGTAAGTGTTCCTTCCTTGTGCATTTTCGTTTGCTTTTATAGCAAAAAGTCAAGCATTTTTGCGGAAAATGCTTAGACTTTCGGTTAAGACCATTATGGTCCAGCCATTGTTCGAAATGAACATGGCTAAGTGATCATTATAAGGTAGGTGTTAATCCCTATAAAGGGCACCTCCTGAAGATCACATTTGCTAGACCAATTGACGGGTCAAAGTTATGATATTAAAAAGTCAAACAAGCCATTTTTCAGAAAAATCATAAATTGATCTTGTATATGTCATGAAACCTGTTTTGACACTTCAATAAGTTGGTAATAATTATTAGAACATGTGTAAACATGTTCGGCGCGTCAATTTTAGTTCTAGGGTCGGTTCGCAACCGAAAGTCGCGAAGTTTGACTTCTGCTTGGCTTTCAATTCTGACCCGATTTAGATTAGTTACCTACTGATCTAAAGTTGTATTATGATCATAATATAGTATAGCCTAACCCTCTGAGTTTATATTACATGATCATAAATCAGAATCCAAGTTTATGCTCAAGTTCCATAATTATGCCATCTTTGACCAAAATGCCCTTTTTTGCATAAAACAAAGTTTTAAATGGTAACAAACTTGAAAATAAGTTTCCTACTGATGTAATATTATAGGTAGTATTATTTGGGATGTTAAACCAAGTTATAAACTGAGTTTTCAAACAGGTCCTTAAACTATGTCGTTAATTGACGATTTTAGCCCATGTGGCTTATAAAATAGTTTTAATCAAACCTTTTCAAGGTAAATCATTTACCTACTGATATTTTATATTAAATAACATATTCTAAACATATTAATCTGACCTTAACATCAGTTTTCTTAAACATCGCATAAAGACGTCATTTTACGACATAAGCGTCGTTTCGGCACATAGTATGGTTTTAAACCATATTATTGACCAAGACTTGATACCTACTGATTTTAAAACTTAATTTAAAGATATTTACTATAGGTACATGTTATAAACTCAGAATCCCAAATAATTTATTAACTATGTGTAAAATGACCAAAATGCCCCTTCAGTGCATAGTTTAGTCATAAAAAGATAAATTACATATATAATTGATATCCTACTGATATTATATCATAAATAAACTATTTTTCCAGAATACCCATAATTATAAACTTAAAATTTATTCAAGCTCCTTTTATATGATATATAAATTACTAAAATGCCCTTATGAGGCATAGTTTCATTTTAAAACCTTAACGGGCATATAAGTTAATATCTTACTGATATTTTAACTTATTTAAAGTATAATGGCATATAGAACTTGTCCATGATTTGTCCAGTTACCTGATATCGCTGACATGCGTACGGTTAAGTATATGTAACTAGTTTACGGAAATTATCCGAAACGGGTTTAACCTTGTCATTTAAGTCTCAAAATCCAGGATGTTTATAGTTTATCCCTATTATACAAGTCAAGGTACTTGTTGGGATTAAACTACATTCTATCCAATCATCGTTTAATCTAGCGTCATACGTTTTGATCAAGTACGCTAGTCGGTCTAAGTCTCTGACTTAAATAAGACCGTTAGTATTTAATTGGTTAGTTTATGCCATAATCCAGACTAGAGACTTGCCATAAATGCTATCTGCACTTAGTCCTTTTGTGTACGGCTGAGTTATTTAAAAATTAAAAGAAGACTAGCTCAGGTAAATACTCTCGACTTATTTCCCTTATACGGGCTTGGGTTACGGTAAATTATTACCGCATAGTCGGAAATGGGATCAATCGAATACCGGGTGCGGCTAATAAATCCGCATATTCTATTTTATTCAATTTTGTTTGATAACTTAAACTTCGGGGGTTAACTACCGTGTACTGGTTATCCTCGGCTCATTACAATAGAAATGGCCACAACCTTAGAGCGGGTATAGGCATACACCCAATAGACGCTCAATTATGCACTCCCACAAGGTTGGGAGGAATTGACTCCTTCGTGAGTCCAAAGTGGTGTGTATGTTAATTGTCTCTCGGTCTTAGTACCAGGCCTTGTATGTATGGACAAACATGTAAATTTGTTAACAAGGTTGGACGTTCAATTAACCCGAGTTATAAAAAGATTTTTGTGCTGATACGCACTTAAAACATTTTTGAAATGTTTTTAAAATGAGTTGTTAGGTGTATTTACCAGCGAAAGCTGACGTATTTTCAAAAGACTAAACTGCAGGTACAATACGAAAATAGGCCAGAGGTGCTCAGTAGTGATAGAGGATCTTGCAAATCCTAAATCTGCCCAAAGTATGTTTTATATTCTTTCCATGTACAATTTATGATCCGCTTGTGGATCTTCTATTTACAAGCCTGTATATTATTTTGTATTCTCGAATATTCGGTTTGTAATAGTAATTTTACTCCAAGACTTCTGTTGTGCCGTGTTTAATTGACTATGATGAATATCAACTGACGTCACGATACTCCCCACCCGGGCCCACGATGTATGGATTTTGGGTTGAAAATCCGGGGTGTGACAAGAAGTCATGAAGAAGAAATTCGAAATGAGTGCTATAGGGGAGATAAAGTTCCTTTTAGGACTTCAGGTTGAACAATTGCCTGATGGTATCTTCATTCATCAGACGAAGTATGTTCATGACATGTTAGAGAAATTTGACATGTCAGGAACTGCGCCAGCATCAACTCCATTAGCCCCAAATCACGGCATTTGTCCAGACGCTCATGGGGTCAAAGTCGATGAAACATTATATCGCTCCATGATCGGATCCTTGATGTATCTTACAACTTCGAGACCTGATATCATGTATCCAACATGCCTATGCGCCCGTTATTAGTCCAATCCAAGAGATTCGCGCTTGTTAGCCATCAAACGAATCATGTGATACTTGAAAGGATGTCCTAGTACCGGCTTGTGGTATCCTAGATATGACGTGTCACACCCTCAATTTTCCACTTGCAGAGTTTTACTGCGAGGCGTGTGATCAAACCAGAATCTGAGACACTAGTAATATCGAACGACTCTATATGATTTATTTAAACGTTTTCCAAAAACATTTGTTTAACCATTCATAGTTATTTTTAAGTTGTCTTAGTTTAGTTTCAAAGTTTAGCGGAAGCATTAGTTTTGAAGTTGGGCGGAAGCATTAAAGTAAAGTACAGTAAAGTAACGGGCGCCAACATAAACGCCAAAACCAAAAATCCCAAACAATATTCATAAATGAGACTCGATAAAATATGTCGTGGTCAAGCAAGTTAGTGCACCTAGCGCTCCTAGCGTCCTGATAAACATGTAAAGAAACAAGTGTCAACATTAAAGAAGAGTGAGTTCACAGGTTTTTATAAGTTAACAAGTTCGGTTAAAAGTTTGTTTCCCCCGTTATCCCTAACCCGGGATAACGATTTAGTTCCATTATTCCTAACCCGGAATAATAATGTTGGTTCCATTATTCCTAACCCGGAATAATAATGATATTGGTTCATAATTAAGTTCAATGTTAACATGTAGGTAGCGATCCTAAAGTTACGTCACATAAGTGTTCGCGATCGAAGCTGACTGTTGTGCCTCCGTGTTGCCAGGCTTATCACTGACCATGGCGAAAGTTAGGCCAAATTAATCACCCGTTGACCATACCCGGTCGGCTAGCGCGACTAGCTCGGGTGGGGCTTGTCGGGCCCAGTAGTACTACTTATAATTTCCCCGCTATCTAACCCAATACTAACGATCCGAGAGTTTTTCGAGGACTTCCGTGATATAGCTGCTTAATGACCATAACGTACATTAACATTAACTTAGTTACCGAGTAGTTTAATGACATTAATTTCGCATAACGTAAAAAGATAGAGTTATAGAATGTATACATGTTTCTCCCCCTGTTATTTAAAACCGGATAAAATAGGGGCCGTGAACTCACCTTTAATTGCTCGGTTAGTGTAACACAGAAGTAGCAAATGATGGGACCGCTAATTGCGTCCTAACATGTCAATCGATTTAAAGTTAGTGTGTGAACACACTGATACAAACCCTACGCATAACTAACACACAATGCGGCACACATAATAACAAATTCGAAAACACAATCATGCATGCAAAGTATCATCATACCAAAATAGTGATCAACCAACTTGTCATAAACACAAATCAACTCATACAACACTTTGGTACACACATACGCAAGTTATCATGTTTCAGCTTGTACGCTCATAACTAGGTTGTTTTCGAGGATTTTTATAAAATAGTTTCAACATTCTAAAAATTCCAATTTCTTTACAGGAGATGTCAACTAAACTGTAGAATTTTATGTAAACTTTTCAAGTCCTAAGACTTTACCAATTATTTATAAACATTTATATACTAGGCTGCAGTCAGATTCGTCGCTTTCTGACTGCAGTCCACGGGAAAAATTATTTAAAAATCATCATTCATCCAATTAACAAAATTCCAGTGGGAGTTTTCCGGAAATTCCCGTCTCCAGTTACTGTACAAATTTCGTGACCCAACCCTCTACAGATTATGAGATCCGACTCGATAAACAACTAGCAAATTTTCAGAATTTACGCAGCTTCAGCTGCTACACTTAAATGACCACTTAAAAATAGCAAACGACCTCAGAAAAATATGAATCCGGCGCTATTAGAAGTATTTTTCAAAAATACACGTCTTAGGCTTCAGAAAATCCACTTTTCGATAAATAATGATCAGGTTACAGCCAATTGAAGTTGGCTGTAAATGCTATTCAGCAACCTGTTTTTGACTTTTATCGCAATAGAACACGCTTAAACGATCAAGACGCTAAATAATAATGATCAAGAACAGGTTTATTTGTCACATATCATCATGTACATCAATATTCATGCAAACCCTAATCATATAATATGATTTTTATCGCTAAAACGCAGCCTATGATTTTTGTATTCATCCTAAGATTACAATCGCAAAAACTCGCACAATTAACCAAACTAATCACAAATCATAACACTTTTTATACCAATGATCCTAACAATATATATAATCATGATCAAGATTACAAACCCTAATGTGATTTGTAAAACAACTAAAACCCTAACCTTGCAACGATGAAGATTAGCGAACCCGGAACAAGATTGGAATCAATCCGGGATTGGAGGCTTGTGCGATCGAGAGAGAGGGGGGGGCTGCCGTCGGCTCACTTAGGGACTAGGGTTTGTGTTTATTTTTTTTGAAACATAACACATGCATGTCCTTATTTATATAAAACAAGGGAAATAAGGAGAAAGGGGGTGGGAGGGCTCGCGACCGCAAGGGGGGGGGGGGTTTGGGTCATTAGCTTGGGCCTCAAGTTTAGGTTAGTTACTTGGGCCACAAGGAGGTGAGGTCGACACGTTTCGCGGCTCGGTTCGGTTCGGCTATTTAATTAATATTTATTTTTATTTTTATAACTAATAATCGCGAAATCAAAACGCGATATAATAATTCTACAAACGTACATCAAAACGTGATATAATAATTTTACAAACGTCTAATAACACATAGCACGTAATTCACCCAATGAATTCACAAAGTTAGTGTAGTTATTGCGAGCGTGTAATTTAATTCTCCGAATTAAATTAGCGTAGAAATGAATAACCGTGAAGTAGCGCGTTTAAGATACCTGAAAAGCCGGGATGTCACATTATCCCCATGTTGAAAGAATTTTCGTCCCGAAAATTGAGTAAACGCGGTTTAGAATGCAAAAAGTTTCAGTTTGTTAGCAATGGTACAAGAAATTCCCAGGCTGTCACATCATCCCCATGTTGAAAGAATTTCGTCCCGAAATTTAGTTGGTGGTAACGTTAGATTGCTGCTCATCTGCAAAAAGGTGTGGGTATTTTCTTTTCATTTGGTCCTCTCTTTCCCACGTGAACTCCGGTCCACGCTTAGAGTCCCAACGAACCTTGACAATCGGTATCTTGCTGTTCCTTCGAGTCTTGATCTCACGATCCATGATCTCGATAGGTTGTTCCACAAAATGCAGTTGCTCAACCACTTGAATCTCATCCAATGGAATGACTAGGGTCTCATCTGATAGACACTTCTTCATATTGGACACGTGAAAAAAGTTGTGAACTCTACTGAGTTCGGCAGGAAGGTCTAATTGATAAGCTACAGGCCCGATACGCTTCAAGATCACAAATGGGCCTACGTACCGTGGGTTTAGTTTGCCTCGTTTCCCAAAACGGATTACACCCTTCCAGGGTGACACCTTTAGTAGGACGCGGTCGCCTACTTGAAACTCGAGCGGTTTGCGTCGTTGATCAGCGTAGCTTTTTTGTCGATCTCGTGCCGCTGCCATGCGGTTTCTGATTTGCACAATCTCTTCAGTAGCCACAAGTATTAACTCAGGACCTGTGAGTTGAATGTCACCGACTTCTGCCCAACAGACCGGTGATCTACATTTGCGACCGTATAATGCTTTAAACGGTGCCGCTTGAATACTCATATGGTAACTGTTGTTATACGAGAATTCCACTAAAGGCAGATGGATTTCCCAACTGTTCCCGAAGTCTACCACACATGCCCTAAGCATGTCTTCCAAGGTCTGAATAGTCCTTTCACTTTGACCATCCGTCTGAGGGTGATAAGCCATGCTCATATCTAAGCGTGTGCCCAACGCTTTCTGAAGTGACTGCCAAAAGTTGAACGTGAAATGAGCATCTCTTTCTGAGATGATGGACGTTGGCACTCCGTGCCGAGAAACTACTTCCTTAATGTAGATGCGAGTCAGCCTATCCATCTTATCTGTTTCTTTGATCGCTAGGAAGTGTGCGGACTTAGTTAAACGATCCACGATTACCCAGATGGTATCGCAACCACCCGGAGTTCGCGAGAGTTTAGTGATAAAGTCCATCGAGATCTGATCCCATTTCCACACTAGGATCTCAGGTTGTTGAAGTAGCCCTGATGGCTTCTGGTATTCCACCTTGACTTTCGCACAAGTCAAACACTTGCTCACGTAGGTGGCTATATCGGCTTTCATGTTGGGCCACCAGTACGCGGCTTTAAGATCTTGATACATCTTGTCCGAACCGGGATGGACAGAGTATCGGGATTTGTGAGCTTCGTCGATAACTAGCTTTCTGAGGTCTCCGCAGAGAGGTACCCATATAAGATTCATGCAATACCGGGCACCATTGGGTTTTACTTCCCAATCGCGTTCCATCTTTCCCACAGATTCGGCCTTAATGTTTTCTTCCTTAACTGCTTCTAGCTGCGCATCGTATATCTGTTCGGGTAACCCCGAATGAATGGTGAACTATAGTGCTCGTACCCGACAAGGTTTCAAGTGCTCCTTCCTACTGAGGGCATCAGGTACCACGTTAGCTTTACCCGGGTGATAACAAATGGCACATTCATAATCGTTCAGGAGTTCGACCCAGCGACGCTGTCGCATGTTCAACTCCTTCTGGTTAAAGATATGCTGGAGGCTCTTGTGATCCGTGTAGATTGTGCACTTTGTTCCATATAGGTAGTGTCTCCAAATCTTAAGCGCAAACACAACTGCTCCCAATTCCAGGTCATGTGTTGTGTAGTTTTTCTCGTGAACCTTCAACTGTCGGGACGCATACGCGATGACCTTATCACGTTGCATGAGTACGCATCCCAATTCCTGAATGGAAGCATCACAATATACCACAAAATCATCAGTCCCTTCCGGCAAGGACAGAATGGGTGCACTGCAAAGTTTCTGCTTCAGCAATTGAAATGCTGCTTCCTGCTTGTCACCCCAAGCATACTTAGTGCCTTTCTGGGTGAGAGTGGTAAGCGGTTGCGCGATCTTTGAAAATCCCTCGATGAAACGTCTGTAGTAACCAGCCAAACCCAAAAATTGGCGGATCTCTGTCGATGTCCTGGGTGCTTCCCAGTTCTTGATAGCATCGATCTTGGCGGGATCAACGTGGATACCCTTTTCATTCACGATGTACCCGAGGAATTGAACTTCCCGAATCCAGAAATCACACTTTGAAAGCTTGGCATATAGTTTCCCCTGTTGAAGTAATTCCAGCAATAATCGTAGATGCTCAACATGTTCTTCTTCACCCTTAGAGTAGATGAGTATATCATCGATGAACACGATGACAAACTTGTCGAGATACGGCTTACACACGCGGTTAATGAGGTCCATGAACACCGCGGGTGCGTTGGTGAGACGAAGGGCATGACCAAGAACTCATAATGGCCATAACGAGTACGAAATGCCGTCTTGGAGATATCCTCCTCTCTGACGCGTAATGGTGATAACCGGACCGTAGATCAATCTTGGAGTAGTAGCTTGACCGTTGAATTTGGTCGAAGAGATCGTCGATGCGAGGTAATGGGTATCGGTTCTTGACGGTAACCTTATTGAGTTCCCTGTAGTCGATGCACATGCGGAAGGTCCCGTCCTTCTTCTTGACAAAAAGGACCGGAGCTCCCCATGGCGAAGTACTGGGTCGGATAAATCCTTTTTCCAACAATTCCTGAAGTTGGGTAGACAGCTCTTGCAGCTCTGCTGGAGCTAGGCGGTACGGGGCCTTGGCGATAGGAGTTGCATGGTTCGCCAATTCGATTTCAAACTCCACTTGTCGATGTGGTGGAAGACCAGGTAACTCCTCTGGAAATACACCGGAAAAGTTACGGACGACGGGGATATCTTCAATCCGCTTCTCGTCCTTAGGCTGCTCGGTGACCAGTGCGAGCAAAGCGAAGGAGTTCTTTCTCCGAAGATACTTCTGAGCTTGCATGTAAGAGATGATGTTTGTGACGGTGCCTGCCTTCTCGCCTTGCACCATCAAGACTTCCTCGTTAGAGAGCGGAATACGGATAGCTTTCTCGAAACAGAGAACTTCAGCTCGGACGTCGGATAGCCAGTCCATTCCGGCTACTACGTCAAAACTACCAAGGGTAGTTGTCATCAGATCAATGGTAAAGGTGTGGCCCGCGAGTTTAAGTTGGCAGCCGGTTACTAAATGGGTCACATCTACAGATTTACCATCGGCTAGTTCTATGACGTAAGGGGTCTCTAGGGGTTTAGGCGTGAGATTTAGGTTCTTCCTAAAAGACTCAGATATAAAACTCCTATCCGCACCCGTATCAAAAAGTACAGTAGCAAAATGATCGTTAAGGGGAAACTTACCGGTGACCACGTTCGAGTCGTTTCTGGCCTCTCTGCGGCCTAGCGTGAACGCACGACCTTTGGCACCTCCTGTGCCACCATTTCCATTGTTGTTATTGTTGTTGTTGTTGTTGTGGTTGTTGTTGTTGTTGTTCCCACCATTGTTGTAGTTGTTGCGAAGTTGCGGGCAGTCTCGCTTGAAATGGGTAGTGCTACCGCACTGATAGCACCCCCGGTTAATACCTTGCTGTTGAACCTGATGCTGATTTTGATTTTGTCGAGACACGATTTCCCCGCGACAATCCTTTGCCGCATGTCCCGTTTTGCCACATCGTTGGCAGCGATTTCCGGCACAAGGACCGTGATGATGGAGGCTACAACGATTACATTGCGTCTTTCGACCCACATAGCCGCTTGTGTTCTGGGTGTTGTTGGCGGACTGATTATTGTGACCCCGATTGTTGTTGAAATTGTTGAACCGTTTCTGGTTTCCTTGTTGTGGCTGGGCTGACGAAGACTGTCGAGCAGGTGAGTCTTCAAATTTTCTTTTATTATCAGGGGCAACTTCAGTTGCGCCCCGAGATGGCAACTTCCTTTGTTCCACCGCCTTATCGGTGAGTTTGTGCGCCAACCTGATCGCTTGATGTTCCGTCGCAGGGTTGCTAGACATTACCATGCCCTGGATCTCAGGGACCAGACCCCCAAGATAAAACTCAAGTCGTTTTTCAACGATGTTAGCCAGATCGGGACATAGGAACACCAGATCGTGATGTTTTGCCGTGTACGCTTCAATTTCAGACCCTACCATCTTGTGGTTCCATAACGCTTGCTCCAACTGCTGAACTCTGTCCCGCGGACAATACTCCTCTTTGATTAGGGCCTTAAACTCGGCCCAGGCCATTGCGTTCGCAGCAATAAGTCCATGCGTTTGGACTTGTGCGTTCCACCAGGTTAATGCCCCATCTTCCAACGTTGAGGAGGCATACTTAACCTTATTGGCCTCAAGGCAATTGCACATCTCGAACACCGATTCAGACCTTTCAATCCAACGGACCAGTCCTATGGGTCCTTCTTCACCCGTGAATTTGCTCGGTTTCGCATCGAGGAACATCTTGTAGGGGTTAAGACCCCCTCCTGAAGACAGAGGATAGGTAGTCAGCGAGAAAGTCTACTAGCCCAACTATTAGATTTTCCCTTGAAAATTTAATAATGGTTACCTGCTGGTGGGTTTTGAACACCTGCAAGAGCAGCATTCACGTGTTCTTGGATCATTGCGGCTAATTCTTCAGGTGTCATGTTGAGGTTTCCACGACGTCCAGTTGCCATTTCAGATATTTGCAAGACAACACAAACACACACTGATAAGTATATAGATCCAATATAGTTATCATAATCCAAACTTCAATCATCACACAAGTTATGTCAACCCAACAAATTAAACAATAGAAAGGAACGTTCGATTAAATAAATTGCAATGTCTCACAAATTACCAACCAAACATCTCAGTTTAATTATAAAGTTTCAAGTTCAAACATAAGTGGAAAATGAACAAACTAAAGAAGACAAAGCGGGAATTGGCGAGACGAGTCAGTCTTCTACGTCTCCATCTCCCAAGTCGCTATCGTTGCCGTCATCCTCTGCGGTGTTTTCAGCTTCAACAGCCGGTTCCTGTTCCGGCTCCTCTTCCTCCGGATCTTCCTCCGGATCCTCCTCTGGGTCTTCCTCTGGGTCCTCCTCTTCTTCCTCTACTGGCGCTGGAGGGACCGGTGCTGGGGCGGGTACTGGGACAGGTGCTTGGTTCTGCTCCAGTTCTTGAATCCTCCAACTGGACTCAAGAACTCTGTCTTCGAGCCAGTCAGCCCTCAGCTGCTCTGCACGAAGATCCTTAGCTAAAATGTTTCGAGCTTTCCTATTCTCATGTTGCTCTTCCTCGAGCCTTCCAGTTTTACCAGTTAATTGACGTATCATCCATCCTTGTGCTTCGATCGTCTCCTGCATTCTCTCTAGTTGTTCCTGTTGTTTTCTTAACATATCCCTAAGTAGGTCATCCCCTACTTCTAACGAGTTGACCGGTTTCGACCGGCATAGCGGTGGTCGGACGGGAGGACGACTCCTCTCCTAGAGCGAGTCTTTTCCTAGCAGCTGAGCGTGTCTCCACGCCATGAGGTGGTGAGGGTTCGACCATAGGTGCCTTCCCCGGCGCCCTTGGTTGTAGAGGTTTGTCGGATGATGATGATGACATTGCCTGTTGGGTGGTGTAGTTAGTTACAAGTTGCGTTCATCACAATATACATTTATATCTTACATAAAACAATTGTAGTATAGCACATAACAAGATATCACAGTTCGGTGCCAACTAAGTCTAGTGTCGTGTAATCACCTATAGTTTAGGTCTAATTTTAATGCAAACCTGGTTCTCTATAGCTAGAGGCTCTGATACTAATATGTCACAACCTCAATTTTCCACTTGCGGAGTTTTACCGCGAGGCGTGTGATCAAACCAGAATATGAGACACTAGTAATATCAAACGACTCTATATGATTTATTTAAACGTTTTCCAAAAACATTTGTTTAACCATTCGTAGTTATTTTTAAGTTGTCTTAGTTTAGTTTCAAAGTTTAGCGGAAGCATTAGTTTCGAAGTTGGGCGGAAGCATTAAAGTAAAGTAAAGTAAAGTAACGGGCGCCAACATAAACGCCAAAACCAAAAATCCCAAACAATATTCGTAAATGAGACTCGATAAAATATGTCTTGGTTAATGCAAGTGAGTGCACCTAGCGCTCCTAGCGTCCTGAGAAACATGTAAAGAAACAAGTGTCAACATTAAAGAAGAGTGAGTTCACAGGTTTTTATAAGTTCACAAGTTCGGTTAAAAGTTTGTTTCCCACGTTATCCCTAACCCGGGATAACGATTTAGTTCCATTATTCCTAACCCAGAATATAATGTTGGTTCCATTATTCCTAACCCGGAATAATAATGATATTGGTTCGTAATTAAGTTCAATGTTAACATGTAGGTAGCGAGCCTAAAGTTACGTCACATAAGTGTTCGCGATCGAAGCTGACTGTTGTGCCTCCGTGTTGCCAGGCCTATCATTGACCATGGCGAAAGTTAGGCCAAATTATTCACCCGTTGACCATACCCGGTCGGCTAGCGCGACTAGCTCGGGTGGGGCTTGTCGGGCCCAGTAGTACTACTTATAATTTCCCCGCTATCTAACCCAATACTAACGATCCGAGAGTTTGTCGAGGACTTCCGTGATATAGCTGCTTAGTGACCATAACGTACATTAACATTAACTTAGTTACTGAGTAGTTTAACGACGTTAATTTCGCATAACGTAAAAAGATAGAGTTATAGAATGTGTACATATTTCTCCCCCTGTTGTTTAAAACCGGATAAAATAGGGTCCGTGAACTCACCTTTAATTGCTCGGTTAGTGTAACACAGAAGTAGCAAATGATGGGACCGCTAATTGCGTCCTAACATGTCAATCGATTTAAAGTTAGTGTGTGAACACACTGATACAAACCCTACGCATAACTAACACACATGCGGCACACATAATAACAAATTCGAAAACACAATAATGCATGCAAAGTATCATCATACCAAAATAGTGATCAACCAACTTGTCATAAACACAAATCAACTCATACAACACTTTGGTACACACATACGCAAGTTATCATGTTTCAGCTTGTACGCTCATAACTAGGCTGTTTTTGAGGATTTTTATAAAATAGTTTCAACGTTCTAAAAATTCCAATTTCTTTACAGGAGATGTCAACTAAACTGTAGAATTTTATGTAAACTTTTCAAGTCCTAAGACTTTACCAATTATTTATAAACATTTATATACTAGGCTGCAGTCAGATTCGTCGCTTTCTGACTGCAGTCCACGGGAAAAATTATTTAAAAATCATCGTTCATCCAATTAACAAAATTCCAGTGGGAGTTTTCCGGAAATTCCTGTCTCCAGTTACATTTTATACCAATGATCCTAACAATATATATAATCATGATCAAGATTACAAACCCTAATGTGATTTGTAAAACAATTAAAACCCTAACCTTGCAACGATGAAGATTAGCAAACCCGGAACAAGATTGGAATCAATCCGGGATTGGAGGCTTGTGCGATCGAGAGAGGGGGGGGGGGGGCTGCCGTCGGCTCACTTAGGGACTAGGTTTTGTGTTTATTTTTTTTTGAAACATAACACATGCATGTCCTTATTTATATAAAACAAGGGAAATAAGGAGAAAGGGGGTGGGAGGGCTCGCGACCGCAAAGGGGGGGGGGGGGGGAGGTGAGGTCGACACGTTTTGCGGCTCGGTTCGGTTCGGCTATTTACTTAATATTTATTTTTATTTTTATAACTAATAATCGCGAAATCAAAACGCGATATAATAATTCTACAAACGTACATCAAAACGTGATATAATAATTCTACAAACGTCTAATAACACATAGCACGTAATTCACCCAATGAATTCACAAAGTTAGCGTAGTTATTACGAGCGTGTAATTTAATTCTCCGAATTAAATTAGCGTAGAAATGAATAACCGTGAAGTAGCGCGTTTAACATACCTGAAAAGCCGGGATGTCACATTATCCCCATGTTGAAAGAATTTTCGTCCTGAAAATTGAAACGCGGTTTAGAATGCAACGCACAAAGATTCAGTTTGTTAGCAATGGTACAAGAAATTCCCAGGCTGTCACATCATCCCCATGTTGAAAGAATTTCGTCCCGAAATTTAGTTGGTGGTAACGTTAGATTGCTGCTCAGCTGCAAAAAGGTGTGGGTATTTGCTTTTCATTTGGTCCTCTCTTTCCCACGTGAACTCCGGTCCACACTTGGAGTCCCAACGAACCTTGACGATCGGTATCTTGCTGTTCCTTCGAGTCTTGATCTCATGATCCATGATCTCGATAGGTTGTTCCACAAAATGCAGTTGCTCATCCACTTGAATCTCATCCAATGGAATGACTAGGGTCTCATCTGATAGACACTTCTTCAGATTGGACACGTGAAAAACGTTGTGAACTCTACTGAGTTCGGTAGGAAGGTCTAATTGATAAGCTACGGGCCCGATACGCTTCAAGATCACAAATGGGCCTACGTACCGTGGGTTTAGTTTGCCTCGTTTCCCAAAACGGATTACACCCTTCCAGGGTGACACCTTCAGTAGGACGCGGTCGCCTACTTAAAACTCGAGCGGTTTGCGTCATTGATCAGCGTAGCTTTTCTGTCGATCTCGTGCCGCTGCCATGCGGTTTCTGATTTGCACAATCTTTTCAGTAGCCTCAAGTATTAACTCAGGACCTGTGAGTTGACTGTCACCGACTTCTGCCCAACAGACCGGTGATCTACATTTGCGACCGTATAATGCTTCAAACGATGCCGCTTGAATACTCGTATGGTAACTGTTGTTATACGAGAATTCCACTAAAGGCAGATGGATTTCCCAACTGTTCCCGAAGTCTACCACACATGCCCTAAGCATGTCTTCCAAGGTCTGAATAGTCCTTTCACTTTGACCATCCGTCTGAGGGTGATAAGCCATGCTCATATCTAAGCGTGTGCCAACGCTTTCTGAAGTGACTGCCAAAAGTTGGACGTGAAACGAGGATCTCTTTCTAAGATGATGGACGTTGGCACTCCGTGCCGAGAAACTACTTCCTTAATGTAGATGCGAGTCAGCCTATCCATCTTATCTGTTTCTTTGATCGCTAGGAAGTGTGCGGACTTAGTTAAACGATCCACGATTACCCAGATGGTATCGCAACCACCCGGAGTTCGCGGGAGTTTAGTGATAAAGTCCATCGAGATCTGATCCCATTTCCACACTAGGATCTCAGGTTGTTGAAGTAGCCCTGATGGCTTCTGGTATTCCACCTTGACTTTCGCACAAGTCAAACACTTGCTCACGTAGGTGGCTATATCGGCTTTCATGTTGGGCCACCAGTACGCGGCTTTAAGGTCTTGATACATCTTGTCCGAACCGGGATGGACAGAGTATCGGGATTTGTGAGCTTCGTCGATAACTAGCTTTCTGAGGTCTCCGCAGAGAGGTACCCATATATGATTCATGCAATACCGGGCACCGTTGGATTTACTTCCCAATCGCGTTCCATCTTTCCCACAGATTCGGCCTTAATGTTTTCTTCCTTAACTGCTTCTTGCTGCGCATCGCGTATCTGTTCGGGTAACCCGAATGAATGGTGAACTGTAGTGCTCGTACCGACGAGGTTTCAAGTGCTCCTTCCTACTGAGGGCATCAGGTACCACGTTAGCTTTACCCGTGTGATACCGAATGGTACATTCATAATCGTTCAGAAGTTCGACCCAGCGACGCTGTCGCATGTTCAACTCCTTCTGGTTAAAGATATGCTGGAGGCTCTTGTGATCCGTGTAGATTGTGCACTTTGTTCCATATAGGTAGTGTCTCCAAATCTTAAGCGCAAACACAACTGCTCCCAATTCCAGGTCATGTGTTGTGTAGTTTTTCTCGTGAACCTTCAACTGTCGGGACGCATACGCGATGACCTTATCACGTTGCATGAGTACGCATCCCAATCCCTGAATGGAAACGTCACAATATACCACAAAATCATCAGTCCCTTCAGGCAAGGACAGAATGGGTGCACTGCAAAGTTTCTGCTTCAGCAATTGAAATGCTGCTTCCTGCTTGTCACCCCAAGCATACTTAGTGCCGTTCTGGGTGAGAGTGGTAAGCGGTTGCGCGATCTTTGAAAATCCCTCGATGAAACGTCTGTAATAACCAGCCAAACCCAAAAATTGGCGGATCTCTGTCGATGTCCTGGGTGCTTCCCAGTTATTGATAGCATCGATCTTGGCGGGATCAACGTGGATACCCTTTTCATTTACGATATGCCCGAGGAACTGAACTTCCCGAATCCAGAAATCACACTTTGAAAGCTTGGCATATAGTTTCTCCTGTTGAAGTAATTCCAGCAATAATCGTAGATGCTCAACATGTTCTTCTTCACCCTTAGAGTAGATGAGTATATCATCGATGAACACGATGACAAACTTATTGAGATACGACTTACACACGCGGTTCATGAGGTCCACGAACACCGCGGGTGTGTTGGTGAGACCGAAGGGCATGACCAAGAACTCATAATGGCCATACCGAGTACGAAATGCCGTCTTGGAGATATCCTCCTCTCTGACGCGTAATTGGTGATAACCGGACCGTAGATCAATCTTGGAGTAGTAGCTTGACCGTTGAAGTTGGTCGAAGAGATCGTCGATGCGAGGTAATGGGTATCGGTTCTTGACGGTAACCTTATTGAGTTCCCTGTATTCGATGCACATGCGGAAGGTCTGTGACATCCCGTTTTTTCGGATAACTTAAACGCAATACTTGTCGAATAAATTGTATGCTACGTAGTAAACGTGTACGAGTTAGTGAATACGTAATGTGCGATTATGTGATTGTTTTAGTTATAAAATAATTATGGTAAATATGCACACGAACCGAACCGAATCGCAACACGAACCAAACCCTAAACTCCTTGTGACTCTAGGAGTGAACCGAGTTCTAACCCAAACCACTCTCGGCCGAGAACAAACCCAAACCGCAAACCCATTGTGTGCAAACCCGAACCGCAAACCCATTGTGTGCAACCCGAACCTTAAACCCAAGTCTTCGGCCGCAAGATCAAACCCAAACCTTAAACCCAAGTCTTCGGCCGCAAGATCAAACCCAAACCGAACCAACCCAAGTCCTCGGCCACGAGCTCAAACCAAAACCGTAATCCTTATCTCTTTGCGCCTATATATACTAGCCATGCATGCTTCATTCACAACATAAAACCCTAGTTGATAAAGACAGCCGACGGCAGCAAATCCTCCATCCCCTCGACCGCAAACAGCCCCCTTTGCACTCCCTTTTGATCGCGAGCAGTCTTCCCTTTCAGTCCCTTTCAGTCTCGGTCGCGACAAGCAGAACTGCTCATCTCATTCGGTCGTGATCTTGCTTGAACAGCCGGATCATTCTTGTCCAAGTCTCGGCTTATTTACCTAGTTATTAAAGGTTAGAATTCATCATATGTTACAAGATCATATTCGGATACATGTGTTTCGATTTTGTTGTTTTCAGATTGTATGTTTGAATGAAAGGTTAGGATAGCCGATTTGTTAATAATGTTTGCATGTGATGTTGTTCGAAATCTGAAAATTTTAGGCTGTGTTTGTTTATAAAAATAGAGATGTTGATTAGGGTTTGCATGGATGTGATATTGGTATTGATCTGTGATTAGGAAACCGGTTCTTGATCTCCTAGGTTAATTATATTGACGGTTTAGGCAAGTTAATGGTAACAATATGCTGAAACAGGTTGCTGAGTAATAGTTACAGCCGACTTCATCTGGCTGTAACTCGGTCATTAGTTGTCGAAAAACGGATTTTCTGATGTCTAGAACGTAGAGATTTGAATAACGAATCTAATGGCGCTGGATTCATATTTTACTGAAGTCGTTTGATATTTTTAAATGGCCAAATAAGTTCAGTAACTAAAGCTGTGAAAATCCTGAAATTTTGTTAGTTGTTTATCGAGTTGGATTTTATAATCAGTAGGGAGTCGAGTCATGAATTTTGTACAGAAACTAGGTATGGAAATTTCCGGACAACTCCAATTGGAATTTTGTTAATTGGACGATCAGTGATTTTTAAATAAATTCTTCCGTGGACTGTAGTCAGAAAGCGACGAATCTGACTGCAGCCTAGTATATTAATATTTATGGTTAATTGGTAAAGATTTAGGACTTGGAAAATTTATATAAATTTCTACAGTATAAATGTCACCTGCTGTAAAATAATTGGAATTTTTGGAACGTTGGAACTATTTTATAAAAATCCTAGAAAACAGCTGAATTATGAGTATTAAGCTGAAATTTGATAACTTGTGATTGTGTGCACCAAAGTGTTGCATGGATTGAATTATGTTCATGATAAATTGTTTTGATTACTATGATCACATGAGGATACTTGCATGCATGTTTGAGTGTTAGGTATGTTGTTTGTGTGTATCACTTTGTGCTTAAATTAAGTGTAGAATTTGTATTGGTGTGTTCACACACTGACTTGAAATCAATTGGTTTGTTAGGACGCAATTAGCGGTCCCATCCCTTACAACTTTTTTGCTACACTAACCGAGCAACTAAAGGTGAGTTCACGGCCCCTAACTTTATCCGGTTTTTAAACAACAGGGGGAGAAACATGTATACACTCTTCAAACTCAATCTCTTTACGTTATACGAAATTAACGTCACATAACTACTCGGTAACTAAGTTGATGTTAATGTAATGTTATGGTCACTAAGCAGCTATATCACTTAAGTCCTCGTCAATCTCTCGGATCATTAGTATTAGGTTTTAATAGCGAGGGAATTATAAGTAGTACTACTGGGCCCGACAAGCCCCATCCGAGCTAGTCGCGCTAGCCGACCGGGTATGGTCAACGAGTGAATAATTTGGCCTAACTTCGCCATGGTCAGTGATAGGCCTGGCAACACGGAGGCACAACAGTCAGCTTCGATCGCGAACTCTTACGTGACATAACTTTAGGCTAGCTACCTATATATGTTAACATTGAACTTAATTACGAAACAACTATATTATCCCGGGTTGGGGATAATGGAAACAACAACTTATTATTCCGGGTTTGGAATAATGGAATCAACATCATTATTATTCGGGTTTGGAATAATGGAACTAAATCGTTATCCCGGGTTAGGGATAACGGGGAAAACAAACTCATAACCGAACAAACGAATTTATAAAAACCTGTGAACTCACTCATCTTTAATGTTGACACTTGTTTCTTTACATGTTTCTCAGGACGCTAGGAGCTCTAGGTGCACTCACATGCATTGAACAAGACATCTTTTATCGAGTCTCATTTACAAATATTGTTTTGGGTTTTCATTTGTTTTGGCGTTTGTGTTGGCGCCCGTATTCTCTACTTATTTTATGCTTCCGCTCAACTTTAAAAACTAATGCTTCCGCTAAACTTTGGTAACTAACTAAGATAATCTAAAATCTACGATGATTGGTTAATCAAATGATTTTTGGAAAACGTATTATCAAATCATATAGAGTCGTTCGACGTACTAGTGTTTCAGATTCTGGTTTGTTCACACGCCTCGCTGTAAAACTCCGCAAGTGGAAATTGAGGGTGTGACAGATTGGTATCAGAGCCACTAGCTATAGAGAACCAGGTTTGCATTAGAAGTAGACCTAAACTATAGCTGAATACACGACACTAGACGTAGTCTGGCACCAAACTGTTATATCTTGTTATGCAATGTACCACAACTGTGTTATGTAGATTATGACTTCATAATAAGAAATGAAAACAACTCGTAACTATCTACACGACCTAACAGGCAATGTCATCATCATCATCATCGTCATCATCATCCGACAAACTTTCGCCACCAAGAGCGCCAGGAAAGGCACCTATGGTGGAACCCTTACCATCTTATGGCGTGGAAACACGCTCAGCTGCGAGGAAAAGGCTCGCTCTGGGGGAGGAGTCGTCATCACGCCCAACCATCGCTGTGCCGGTTGAACCGGTTAACTCTGTAGAAGTAGGAATTGACCTACTTAGAATCATGATACAGAAACAACAAGAACAGTTAGAAAGAATGCAGGAAACCATCCTAGCACAAGGATGGATGATCCGACAACTGACAGGTAAAACCGACTCGCTCGAGGAAGAGCATCATACGAGTAAGATAGCTCGCAACACCTTAGCCAGAGATCTGCGTGCCGAGCAGATAAGAGCCGACTGGCTCGAAGACAGAGCCCTGGAAAATAGTTGGAACATTCAGGAGCTAGAACAAAATCAAGCACCTGCACCAGTACCTGCACCAGCACCGGCCCCTCCAGTGCCGGTAGAGGAGGATCCGGAAGAGGATCCAGAGGAGGACCCTGAGGAGGACCCTGAGGAGGATCCAGAGGAGGATCCGGAGGAGGACCCAGCTGTAGAAGCTGGAAATGCCGCGCAGGATGATGGCAACGACAGTGATTTGGGGGATGGAGACGTAGACGACTGACACGTCTCGCTTATTTTATTTACTTTCCTCCAGTCTATTTATTTTCCCACTTGTGTTTAAATTTGAGACTTTATAGTGAATTCATATGTTTGGTTAACACTTTGTAAGACGTTGAAATTTCATTTAATCAAGTATTTCTTTTGACTATTTAATATATTGAGTTGACATAACTTGATAATTATTAAAGTACGAAGTAGGATAACTATATTGGATATATAGACTTATCGGGGTGTGTTGTGTTTCGAAGATCTAAATGGCAACTGGACGACGTGGAAACCTTAACTTGACGCCCGAAGAACTAGCTGCCATGATTCAAGAGCACGTGAACGCAGCTTTAGCAGGTGTTCAGAACCAACCCGCAGTAGGAGGGGGTTTTAACCCCTACAAGATGTTCCTCGACGCGAAACCAAGCAAATTCTCTGGGGCGGAAGGACCCATTGGACTGGTCCGCTGGATCGAAAAATCTGAATCCGTATTTGAAATGTGCAACTGTCTAGAGGCCAACAAGGTCAAGTACGCAGCCTCAACACTGGAAGATGGGGCACTGACATGGTGGAATGCACAAGTCCAAACGCGTGGACTTATAGCTGCAAATGCAATGGCCTGGGCCGAGTTCAAGGCCCTAATCAAAGAGGAGTACTGTCCACGAGACAGAGTGCAACAGTTGGAGCAAGCCTTATGGAACCACAAGATAGTGGGATCTGAAATCGAAGCTTACACCGCAAAACATCATGACTTGGTATTTCTGTGTCCCGATTTGGCCAACACTGTGGAGAAAAGACTCGAGTTCTATCTCGGGGGTCTGGTTCCGGAGATTCAGGGGATGGTAATGGCTAGTAACCCTGCAACTGAACATCAAGCAATCCGCTTGGCTCACAAACTCACCGATAAGGCGGTGGAACAAAAGAAGTTGCCAGTACGGGGTACAACTGAAGTTGCCCCTGATAACAAAAGAAAGTTTGAAGACTCGTCTGCTCGACAGTCCTCGTCATCCCAGCCGTAACAGGGGAACCAAAAACGGTTCAATCATTACAACAGCCACCGGGGTCACCAAAATCAGCCCGCCAAAAACAACAACAACAACAACCAGAACGCAAGCGGCTATGCAGGTCGAAAGCCGCAGTGCAACCGCTGTAATCTTCATCACAACGGCCCTTGTGCCGGAAATCGCTGCCAACGATGTGGCAAGATGGGACATGCGGCAAAGGATTGTCGTGGGGAAATCATGTCCCGACAGAACCAAAATCAACCCCAAGGCCCACATCAGGGTGTTAACCGGGGATGCTATCAGTGTGGTAGCACTGCCCACTTCAAAAGAGACTGCCCACAGCTGCGTAACAACAACAACAATGGTGGGAACAACCACAATAACCACAACAACAACAATAACAACAACAATAATGGAAACGGTGGCACAGGAGGTGCCAAAGGTCGCGCATTCACATTGGGCCGCGGAGAGGCCAGAAACGACTCGAACGTGGTCACCGGTAAGTTTCCCCTTAATGAACATTTTGCTACTGTGCTTTTTGATACGGGTGCGGATAGGAGCTTTATATCTGAGTCTTTTAGGAGGAACCTAAATCTCACGTCTAAACCATTAGAGACCCCTTATGTTATAGAATTAGCCGATGGTAAATCTATAGATGTGACCCAAATAGTATCCGGCTGTCAACTCAAACTCGCGGGTCACACTTTTACCATTGATCTGATGCCAACTACCCTGGGTAGTTTTGACGTGGTAGTCGGAATGGACTGGCTATCCGACGTCTGGGCTGAAGTTCTCTGCTTCGAAAAATCTATCCGTATTCCGCTCTCGAACGACGAAATCTTGACGGTACAAGGCGATAAGGCAAGCGCCGTCACCAACATCATCTCTTACATGCAAGCGCAGAAGTATCTTCGGAGGAAGAACTCCTTCGCTTTACTCGCACTGATTACTGAACAGCCTAAGGACGAGAAACGTATAGAAGACATCCCTGTCGTCCGTGATTTTTCCGATGTATTCCCAGAAGAACTACCTGGTCTTCCACCCCATCGACAATTGGAGTTTGAAATCGAATTGGTGAACAATGCAACTCCTATCGCCAAGGCTCCATACCGCCTAGCTCCAGCCGAGCTGCAGGAGCTGTCTACCCAACTTCAGGAGCTATTAGAAAAAGGATTTATCCGACCAAGCGTTTCGCCATGGGGAGCTCCAGTCCTTTTTGTCAAGAAGAAGGACGGGACTTTCCGCATGTGCATCGACTACAGGGAACTCAACAAGGTTACGGTCAAGAACCGATACGCGTTACCTCGCATCGACGATCTCTTCGACCAACTTCAAGGGTCAAGTTACTACTCCAAGATTGATTTAAGGTCTGGTTACCATCAGCTACGCGTCAGGGAGGAGGATATCGCTAAGACGGCATTTCGCACTTGGTATGGCCATTATGAGTTCTTGGTCATGCCCTTCGGTCTCACCAACGCACCCGCGGTGTTCATGGACCTCATGAACCGCGTGTGTAAACCATACCTCGACAAGTTTGTCATTGTGTTCATCGATGACATACTCATCTACTCCAAAAGTGAAGAAGAACATGCTGAACATCTACGATTACTGCTAGGATTACTTCAACAGGAAAAGCTATATGCCAATCTTTCGAAGTGTGATTTCTGGATTCGGGAAGTTCAGTTTCTCGGGCATAACGTGAATGAAAAGGGTATCCACGTAGACCCTGCCAAGATTGAAGCCATCAAAAACTGGGAAGCACCCAGGACACAGACGGAGATCCGCCAATTTTTGGGTTTGGCTGGTTACTACAGACGTTTCATCGAGGGATTTTCAAAGATCGCACAACCGCTTACTACCCTCACCCAGAAAGGCATCAAGTATGCTTGGGGTGACAAGCAAGAAGCAGCATTTCAATTGCTGAAGCAGAAACTTTGCAGTGCACCCATTCTGTCCTTGCCGGAAGGGACATATGACTTTGTAGTATATTGTGATGCTTCCATTCAGGGGTTGGGATGCATACTCATGCAACGCGATAAGGTCATCGCGTATGCATCGCGACAACTGAAGGTTCACGAGAAAAACTACACGACGCATGACCTGGAATTGGGAGCAGTAGTGTTTGCACTTAAGATTTGGAGACACTACCTCTATGGAACGAAGTGCACAATCTTTATAGACCACAAGAGCCTCCAACACATCTTTGATCAGAAGGAGTTGAACATGCGATAGCGTCGCTGGGTCGAACTCTTGAACGATTATGAGTGTGCCATTCGGTATCACCCGGGTAAAGCTAACGTGGTAGCTGATGCCCTCAGTAGGAAGGAACACTTGAACCTCGCCGTGTACGAGCATTACAACTCACTATTCATTCGGGGCTATCCGAACAAATACGCGACGCCCAGTTAGAAGCAGTTAAGGAGGAAAACATCAAGGCCGAATCGGTGGGAAAAATGGAACGCGATTGGGAAGTAAAACCCAATGGAGCCCGGTATTTCATGAATCGCATATGGGTACCTCTCTACGGAAACCTCAGAGAGCTAGTCATGGATGAAGCTCACAAATCCCGATACTCTGTCCATCCGGGTTCGGATAAGATGTATCAAGACCTTAAAGCTGCGTATTGGTGGCCTAACATGAAAGCCGATATAGCCACCTACGTGAACAAGTGTTTGACTTGTGCAAAAGTCAAGGTAGAGTATCAAAAGCCATCGGGGCTACTCCAACAACCTGAGATCCCAGTGTGGAAATGGGATCAGATCTCGATGGACTTCATCACTAAACTCCCGCGAACTTTGGGTGGTTGCGATACCATCTGGGTAATTGTGGATCGTTTAACTAAGTCCGCACACTTCCTAGCTATTAAAGAAACAGATAAGATGGAGAAGTTGACTCGCATCTACATTAAGGAAGTAGTTTCTCGGCACGGAGTGCCAACATCCATCATCTCAGATAGAGATGCTCGCTTCACGTCCAACTTCTGGCAGTCACTCCAGAAAGCGTTGGGAACACGCTTAGATATGAGCACAGCCTATCACCCTCAGACTGACGGTCAAAGTGAAAGGACCATACAAACCTTGGAAGACATGCTTAGGGCATGCGTCATAGACTTCGGAATTAGTTGGGAAATCCACCTGCCTTTAGTGGAAATTTAGTGGAATTCTCATATAACAACAGTTATCATACGAGCATTTCGGCAGCACCGTTTGAGGCACTATACGGTCGTAAATGTAGATCACCGGTCTGTTGGGCAGAAGTCGGTGACAGTCAACTCACAGGCCCTGAGTTAATACTTGAGGCTACTGAAAAGATTGTACAAATCAGAAACCGCATGGCGGCGGCACGAGATCGACAGAAAAGCTACGCTGATCAACGACGCAAACCGCTCGAATTTCAAGTAGGCGACCGCGTCCTACTGAAGGTGTCACCCTGGAAGGGTGTAATCCGCTTTGGAAAACGGGGCAAACTAAACCCACGGTACGTAGGCCCGTTTGTAATCTTGAAACGTATTGGACCAGTAGCTTATCAATTAGACCTTCCTGCCGAACTCAGTGGAGTTCACAACGTATTTCACGTGTCAAATCTGAAGAAGTGTCTATCAGATGAAACTCTAGTCATTCCATTGGATGAGATCCAAGTGGACGAACAACTGCACTTTGTGGAACAGCCTATCGAGATCATGGATCGTGAGATCAAAACTCGAAGGCACAGCAAAATTCCGATCGTTAAGGTTCGTTGGGACTCTAAGCGTGGACCGGAGTTCACGTGGGAAAGAGAGGACCAAATGAAAAGCAAATACCCACACCTCTTCGCAACTGAGCAGCAAACTAACGATACCAGTAACTAAATTTTCGGGACGAAAATTCTTTCAACATGGGGATGATGTGACAACCTGGAAATTTCTCATACTTTCGCGTACCATTGTTAACTAAATCCTTGTGCATGGCACTTGGGAATCTTTGTGCATGGCACTTGGGAACTTCTTGTAACTTCGCGTACCATCATTAACGAACTAACTCTTTGTGCGTGGCACTCTAAACATGTACGCTACATTCTAAACCGCGTTTACTCAATTTTCGGGACGAAAATTCTTTCAACATGGGATAATGTGACATCCCGGTTTTTCGGATAACTTAAACGCAATACTTGTCGAATAAATTGTATGCTACGTAGTAAACGTGTACGAGTTAGTGAATACGTAATGTGCGATTATGTGATTGTTTTAGTTATAAAATAATTATGGTAAATATGCACACGAACCGAACCGAATCGCAACACGAACCAAACCCTAAACTCCTTGTGACTCTAGGAGTGAACCGAGTTCTAACCCAAACCACTCTCAGCCGAGAACAAACCCAAACCGCAAACCCATTGTGTGCAAACCCGAACCGCAAACCCATTGTGTGCAAACCCGAACCGCAAACCCGTTGTGTGCAACCCAAACCTTAAACCCAAGTCTTCGGCTGCAAGATCAAACCCAAACCTTAAACCCAATTCTTCGGCCGCAAGATCAAACCCGTTGGTAACAATATGCTGAAACAGGTTGCTGAGTAATAGTTACAGCCGACTTCATCTGGCTGTAACTCGGTCATTAGTTGTCGAAAAACGGATTTTCTGATGTCTAGAACGTAGAGATTTGAATAACGAATCTAATGGCGCCAGATTCATATTTTTCTGAAGTCGTTTGATATTTTTAAATGGCCAAATAAGTTCAGTAACTAAAGCTGTGAAAATCCTGAAATTTTGTTAGTTGTTTATCGAGTTGGATTTTATAATCAGTAGGGAGTCGAGTCATGAATTTTGTACAGAAACTAGGTATGGAAATTTCCGGGCAACTCCAATTGGAATTTTGTTAATTGGACGATCAGTGATTTTTAAATAAATTCTTCCGTGGACTGCAGTCAGAAAGCGACGAATCTGACTGCAGCCTAGTATATTAATATTTATGGTTAATTGGTAAAGATTTAGGACTTGGAAAATTTATATAAATTTCTACAGTATAAATGTCACCTGCTGTAAAATAATTGGAATTTTTGGAATGTTGGAACTATTTTATAAAAATCCTAGAAAACAGCTGAATTATGAGTATTAAGCTGAAATTTGATAACTTGTGATTGTGTGCACTAAAGTGTTGCATGGATTGAATTATGTTCATGATAAATTGTTTTGATTACTATATCACATGAGGATACTTGCATGCATGTTTGAGTGTTAGGTATGTTGTTTGTGTGTATCACTTTGTGCTTAAATTAAGTGTAGAATTTGTATTGGTGTGTTCACACACTGACTTGAAATCAATTGGTTTGTTAGGACGCAATTAGCGGTCCCATCCCTTACAACTTCTTTGCTACACTAACCGAGCAACTAAAGGTGAGTTCACGGCCCCTAACTTTATCCGGTTTTTAAACAACAGGGGGAGAAACATGTATACACTCTTCAAACTCAATCTCTTTACGTTATACGAAATTAACGTCACATAACTACTCGGTAACTAAGTTGATGTTAATGTAATGTTATGGTCACTAAGCAGCTATATCACTTAAGTCCTCGTCAATCTCTCGGATCGTTAGTATTGGGTTTTAATAGCGAGGGAATTATAAGTAGTACTACTGGGCCCGACAAGCCCCATCCGAGCTAGTCGCGCTAGCCGACCGGGTATGGTCAACGGATGAATAATTTGGCCTAACTTCGCCATGGTCAGTGATAGACCTGGCAACACGGAGGCACAACAGTCAGCTTCGATCGCGAACTCTTACGTGACATAACTTTAGGCTAGCTACCTATATATGTTAACATTGAACTTAATTACGAAACAACTATATTATCCCGGGTTGGGGATAATGGAAACAACAACTTATTATTCCGGGTTTGGAATAATGGAATCAACATCATTATTATTCCGGGTTTGGAATAATGGAACTAAATCGTTATCCCGGGTTAGGGATAACGGGGAAAACAAACTCATAACCGAACAAACGAATTTATAAAAACCTGTGAACTCACTCATCTTTAATGTTGACACTTGTTTCTTTACATGTTTCTCAGGACGCTAGGAGCTCTAGCTGCACTCACATGCATTGAACAAGACATCTTTTATCGAGTCTCATTTACAAATATTGTTTTGGGTTTTCATTTGTTTTGACGTTTGTGTTGGCGCCCGTATTCTCTACTTATTTTATGCTTCCGCTCAACTTTAAAAACTAATGCTTCCGCTAAACTTTGGTAACTAACTAAGATAATCTAAAATCTACGATGATTGGTTAATCAAATGATTTTTAGAAAACGTATTATCAAATCATATAGAGTCGTTAGACGTACTAGTGTTTCAGATTCTGGTTTGTTCACACGCCTCGCTGTAAAACTCCGCAAGTGGAAATTGAGGGTGTGACAAGGTCCCGTCCTTCTTCTTGACAAAAAGGACCGGAGCTCCCCATGGCGACGTACTGGGTCGGATAAATCCTTTTTCCAACAATTCCTGAAGTTGGGTAGACAGAAGTAGCAAATGATGGGACCGCTAATTGCGTCATAACATGTCAATCGATTTAAAGTTAGTGTGTGAACACACTGATACAAACCCTACGCATAACTAACACACAATGCGGCACATATAATAACAACTTCAAAAACACAATCATACATGCAAAGTATCATCATACCAAAATAGTGATCAACCAACTTGTCATAAACACAAATCAACTCATACAACACTTTGGTACACACATACGCAAGTTATCATGTTTCAGCTTGTACGCTCATAACTAGGCTGTTTTCGAGGATTTTTATAAAATAGTTTCAACGTTCTAAAAATTCCAATTTCATTACAGCAGATGTCAACTAAACTTTAGAATTTTATGTAAACTTTTCAAGTCCTAAGACTTTACCAATTATTTATAAACATTTATATACTAGGCTGCAGTCAGATTCGTCGCTTTCTGACTGCAGTCCACGGGAAAAATTATTTAAAAATCATCGTTCATCCAATTAACAAAATTCCAGTGGGAGTTTTCCAGAAATTCCCGTCTCCAGTTACTGTACAAATTTCGTGACCCAACCCTCTACAGATTATGAGATCCGACTCGATAAACAACTAGCAAATTTTCAGAATTTACGCAGCTTCAGCTGCTGCACTTAAATGACCACTTTAAAATAGCAAACGACCTCAGAAAAATATGAATCTGGCGCCATTAGAAGCGTTTTTCAAAAATACACGTTTTAGGCTTCAGAAAATCCACTTTTCGTTAAATAATGATCAGGTTACAGCTAATTGAAGTTGGCTGTAAATGCTATTCAGCAACCTGTTTTCGACTTTTATCGCAATAGAACACGCTTAAACGATCAAGACGCTAAATAATAATGATCAAGAACAGGTTTATTTGTAACATATCATCATGTACATCAATATTCATGCAAACCCTAATCATATAATATGATTTTTATCGCTAAAACGCAGCCTATGATTTTTGTATTCATCCTAAGATTACAATCGCAAAAACTCGCACAATTAACCAAACTAATCACAAATCTTAACACTTTTTATACCAATGATCCTAACAATAAATATAATCATGATCAAGATTACAATCCCTAATGTGATTTGTAAAACAATTAAAACCCTAACCTTGCAATGATGAAGATTAGCGAACCCAGAACAAGATTGGAATCAATCCGGGATTGGAGGCTTGTGCGATCGAGAGAGGGGGGGGGGGGGCTGCCGTCGGCTCACTTAGGGACTAGGATTTGTGTTTATTTTTTTTTTTGAAACATTACACATGCATGTCCTTATTTATATAAAACAAGGGAAAGAAGGAGAAAGGGGGTGGGAGGGCTCGCGACCGCAAAGGGGGGGGGGGGTTTGGGTCATTAGCTTGGGCCTCAAGTTTAGGTTAGTTACTTGGGCCACAATGAGGTGAGGTCGACACGTTTCGCGGCTCAGCTCGGTTCGGCTATTTACTTAATATTTATTTTTATTTTTATAACTAATAATCGCGAAATCAAAACGCGATATAATAATTCTACAAACGTACATCAAAACGTGATATAATAATTCTACAAACGTCTAATAACACATAGCACGTAATTCACCCAATGAATTCACAAAGTTAGCGTAGTTATTACGAGCGTGTAATTTAATTCTCCGAATTAAATTAGCGTAGAAATGAATAACCGTGAAGTAGCGCGTTTAAGATACCTGAAAAGTCGGGATGTCACATGACGACTTCAACCTTGCGGGTTACTCGGATTCTGATTTCGGCTGCTGCAAGCTTAATGCCAAATCTACTACGGCTGGTTACCAGTTATTCGGAACTCGTTTGGTAACATGGCAATGCAAGAAACAGACCACGGTCGCTCTCTCTACATGTGAAGCTGAATACGTTTCAGCATCCAGTTGTTATTCCCAGATATTCTATATACAACAGCAGATGAGGGACTATGGACTTCAATTTCTTGATACGCCAATTTACGTAGATAATAAGGCGGCTATTGATATCACCAAAAATTTTGTTCAACACCCACGCACTAAACATATAGAAATTCGACACCACTTTATCCGTGATTGCTAGGAGAAAAAGTTGGTTAGAATTGAAAAAATCCACACCGATGACCAAAAAGCAGATTTTTACACCAAAGCTTTTGATAGATCAAGATTTAAAAATCTTTTGAAGTTAAATGGTTTAAAAAATCTGACATCAGGGGATACACTTGAGGTTGAATTGAGGATGATGAGGACTTGACGTAATTCTTATCGGTATGACATGTTTTTCTGTAAATATCTTTTCTTTAAAAACTAAAAACCAAAACTACGTTTTTGATTTTAGGGGTAGAAAAGTTGTGAAAAAATAAAAAACATTAAAAAGACAAAAAGAGTTTTTGTTAAAAAGGGGATCATATTACATCAGTAAGACTATCACAGTATGCTAAAGATATGGAATATTTAAACAAGTAATTAAACAGGTCTTACTGAGGATGTGCCAATAGGCTTAACTCGTTCAGTAAATTCTTCTTCAAGATATAATCCTAAAAGAAAAACTGAGTAACTTGTGGGTCGACATCTCTCGCATATATGGACTTAGTACTCCTAAATTTCATTTGAGAGAATGCCAGATTCTGTGATACTAGGTCTTTATATTTTATCGATATCTGGGGTATTATCCGAGTTCTTCTTATTTTGCATCGGCAATGACCTAGAACTTGCATACTACTTTACGCGTTATTCGCCTACAAAAGCTGCACAAAAAATGAGTATGTCATAAACATTTATGACATTTGCAGTTCCAAAGATGCCTTAATGGAACACCATCTAAAGTCGAGCCTTTATCTCTTTCTCTGTATGGAAACACTAACCTGAGCTCTCAGGCTCTCGCAATTCACCCCATTTACAGATGTCAGTTAGATATATTCACCTGTGAAATGAAATTATGGGAATCTCAATGTAGGAGTATATTCTAAGATGGGAAACACAGTTACTTCATGATCCTTAATATTACCTAACATATCTTGAAACAATTGAGAAATGTGTAGAGGTTTAAGTGGATAAGTATATTGGCAATCTAGGTAAATCTATTAAGAACTTAAAATTACTACCAAGATCAACGTTACTTGTGATTTGTCTAAATATCTGATATGATCCTCTAACCACAAAACTCACAAAAAATATGTATGTAAATACATCTTTACTTGTTCTTTCTTTTCAGAAAAATCCCAAAAAGATTTAGCTTATTTTTGGCAATATATCTTAGATTTTAGTCTACCGATAATTAAAATACCGTTAGTCCAAGTCAAAGTGACAGCTGCTGGAGGAAAACTGAAGAGCATGGACTGGGAGCTAATCAGAAAAGAAAATATCCTAAAACGTCAACAAAGTTCATTAATTTGAAACTTTAAATTTTAGAATAAATCTGGTTTGGTCAAAAAATGGTCAACTAAGGTTATTAACTCGGACTTGGTAGGCAAATCGGATAACCAGGGTCATTAACTTGGATTTAGTTAACTGAGTGGGTTATTAAAACAAATAAAATTTCAAAAAAACTCAAAAAGATAAAAAGTGCATAGAACTGACTCGTACGAGTGGCACACTGACTCTTACGAATGACAAAAGGCTTCAGTCGTGCGAATCATCACTCGTATGAATGAACCTAAATGAGTATAAAAGGGCTCCTCATTCGCACGAGTCACATTATTGACTCTGTGCGACTGAGAGCTTACTCTGTGCGATTCAGTTCTTATCACTCATTTTCTTGATCTTCGTTACGTATCTATACTTCGGGGAGATTGATTTGCACATCTCTTACGATGGGCAAGGTACTAATGCTTGTTTTGAGCCGTTATAATGCTGAAATTGGACCAAAAGGACATAAAACGTAGATTTAGGATAATCAGACTGGTAAAATATAAAATTGAACTCAAAATTGTTAAAATCGGCCCTTTTAATCTATAAATTAACCTTCAATTTGTTAAAATCTACACATTTTATGTTCGGTTTGATAAGGTGTTATTTGGTAAGATTTGTAACTCGTATGAATCATCACCTCATACGAGCAATGATTTTAAATGTTTATTTATCATATTCACTCGTACGAGTGATTGTTCGTACGAGTAGGTCCTTAAACGTCTATATCTTTGTGACTCATACGAAGCATCACTCATACAAGGAAGTTCTGTTGAAAATCCTAAAATTTGTTAAGTATATTTGTTAATCTGTACGAATAAGTGGCTCGTACGAGTGGGATTTTGACTCAGACTTAATTCTTGTCTAATTATATGACTTGTACGAATGATGACTCGTACGAGTGTGTAAAATTTGAAATGTTTGGAAAAATTTTCTAAGTGTTCGAAATATTTGTTTTTACAGATCAAGACGTCTTTGTTTTCACAGTTTCACAACATCTGTTGTCTTCTAGACGAGACTATTCCTGAAATCGCAGCTTATAGAGAAGTACTAGATTTTTTAAGCCGACTTCCTATTACCAAGCGCTCACTGACCGTCACACGGCTTATCGTTCTCACGTCGAATATTTCTGGAATGCCGTTGAATTCAATAAGGAAGAAAACGCTATTTTGTCTGCAGTGAGGATTGATAATGAAGATATTCAAGTCAAAATCACTGAAGACTTAATCCGAACGGTGTCAGAGTTTAAAGATCATGAAGAAGACCCAACTGGTTTCTCAAAATACATTTTTAAGGGGTGCTTCTATCTAATGGGATATGTAGGATTTGTTAATGCAGCTCCATTTAAGAAGGCAAACCTCAGTGCTCCATGTCATTATATTGCACACTTTGTTATTCATGCCCTCAGCCATAGAAAGGGTGGCTTTGATGATTTGATTGATTATCAAATGTGCATGATTACAGCACTTATTCAGAACCTGCCCCACAATTCTTCAAGATTGATCTTCTCACAGATGGTCCAAAATATACAACGAGAGAAGTTTCTGCAGTACCCGCGTTTTGTTCAGATGTTGCTCGATCACTTACAACCAGATTTTAAAGAAGAAGAAAGATGATGTTTTAAAGCTAAAACATATGGATGTGTCAACACTGAAAAAAGATGAATCTGCATCTTAAAGCCTTTCCCAATGCCAAGCCTGTATTCGGGGCTATTCTTAATAAAGACTATGTGGCACCGCCGAAGGGGAAGTGGCGAAAAGATGACAGTGGAGATGAAGATGAGGAGTTAGAAACGTTAGCTGGTTTTTTTTTTTTGCGAGAGAGAGTGTGTGGTTCTCTAAAGAAGATAAGAAGGGGGTCAGGGCTCGAAGCGAAAGCAATGATCCACATCTACCTCCAATGCCCCTCAAAAGAAGCAGCGTGCATCTGACAGCACGAGGTTGGTAGACGAGTCAGAGCCGGAAGAAAATGTTGAAACTTTGGCTGCTGATATCGAAAGGGAAGAGTTTGGGGGTACAAGAATGAATAGTTGAAGAGGCATCCGCCTCTAGCACTGATCAAAAGGATAGGATCACCGGAGAGAGAGAAAGAGCTAAAGAAAGAGAACTTGAACATTTGGCTGAACTTCAACGTAAAGCAGAAGAGAAAAACCAAAAGCACCAGGGGAAGATGATACAACTTATGTACCTTCGGGTTCGGACAGTGATACCCCTATTCGCAAATCTTCTAAGAGATCTTCTAAACCTCTTAAGAGGCCAGCTGTTAGAAGCACAGATTCTCCAAAAGACAAATATAAAAGAAAGGTGCAGAAAAAGGTTGATGAATCAGTGAATGTCGAACCGATTCCTCAACCACCACCATCACCACCTCCTCAACCAACTCCACAACCACCACCATCTCCACCACCACAACGAACACCACAACCTACATATCAATCTCAACCCTAGTTCTTCACAGGAACCAGACTTGAATATCAATTTGACTTCGATTTTGGTGATATACCAGGGGGAGAAGAATTTTCTACAAATATGTTCAATCACACACGAATTGAAGAATTGGAAAACCAAGTTATGCTGAACAGTGTAAAGATTGCTGAACTACAAGAGCAAATTAAAGGGCTGAAAGAAGAAAAACAGCAACTTGAAGCTATCTTGGACAGTATCGTGTCAGAGAACGAAAGACTAAGGAACCGAACGAAAGAATATAATGAAGAACTCCTCAGCAATCAGTGAAAAATGAGCTTATTCGAGAAAATTCTTACGAAGAAACTCGGAATTAACTTAGCATCAGATATAGATGAGATTGAGAGGGCAGAGGCTCGAGAAAGGGTTGCTGAGCGGGAACGCATTGCAAAAGAATTATCAGACGCTCAGGGGAAAGGTAAAGCGAAGGTTGGTGAAGAACCTATGATTGATATAACTAAGCCAGAAGCTGAATCTATGCTTGTATCTTCTGAAGTGGTGGTGTGTGCAAATACAAAGAAGTTTGTATTGATTGGAAAGCCAAAGGATGTTGACATTGACATGACGAAGCTTTCAGCTAAACATCAAAAGTGGCTAAGTAAGAGAAAGTTGGAGAAAGAATTTGAAGCAGAGGTAGATGAATTTGATGAGAAGGAAAATGAAGACTTGGACGATATTGATGATGTATTTTCTGATAAGTCTGATGATGATAGTGATGGTGGTGATGATGACAATTTGGGTGGTTCGGGTATCCTTGTAACAGATTCCAGTTTGAATGAAGATATTGATTTATCTGTGTACTTGGATGATTCTAAAAATCAAGTGGAAGAAGGTAAAGATCAGGGAAAGTCTGAATGCTCGAAGGATTCTAAGCAGGCAGGAATCCTCACAATGACTGATATGTCATTCGTTCCTATCGTGCCCAAACCAAAGATATTATGTTTGTAGCATGATGTAGAAGAGGGAGAGTTTGTGTAGGTCCATTTGGAGGATCAAGATAACCTACTTCCTTGTTTATCTAACACTCAAATGAGTGCGGAATCCATGTAAGTATGTAAACCAAAGCAAAGTAACAAACACAAGTTAACCAAGGATTCATTATCTTTATTAAATGAAGAGAGCTTGTACAAACACATACAAACAATTTTCATACAGACTCAGAATATTCTCTCTGTTCTCTCTCTCTTGTGCCTCAGTGTCTCTCTCTAGTGTTGCCCTTGTCTATGAAGTGCATGTCTGTATTTATAGTACCAACACCCAGCAACATACGAAGAATGTCACTGGCCGTACGAAGTACTACAAACCACAAAGAACATTCAGAAGTGGTTGCTCGTACGAACAACCAATGGCTCGTACGAATAGTAATTGGTTCGTACGAATAAGCAAAGTGCTTATAGCAAGGGCCACTCGTACGATCAAGAGAATCATTCGTACGAAAAGATAATGGCCCGTACGAGCAAGCAACTTGCACATACGAAGCACCTTTCACTCGTACGAAGAAGTGTTCTTCGAAGAACGTGCTGACAGACATGTCGTACAGACAGTAAGATCAGAAACACAAGACTTAACAGGATTCACACATGCAACTATTTTACAACACAGACAAACTAAACGTCGTACTAAATCAAGATAGGAGGATATCTTGATTCAGTCAACACGACCAAACTATAGAGACACAATAAACAAAGACTGTACAATTACTGACGTAACTAAGAACAAGCGACAGACACAAAAGTGCATCAACAGCTTGTCCACAGTTACACAAAAGAAGAAATAGCAAATATGTTGGGCGTGGACGAAGAAACATTTGAGTTTGATTTCGAAGAGGAGCTTAACGACATCAGTGTTTTCGAGCCTATGGATTATGTCTTCGAACATGTTTCTGACGCACATGATTATGATAAAGTTGTCATGGAGGATGATTCTGATGACAATGATGCAGATATTGCCAAGGAGGGTACAAATGACTCCCCAACTTTTAGTGAATTGTTTGCAGCTGAGAATGATGATCTTCTGAAGCGCAAAGTTGAAGAGGCTGTAAAACAGGGAACAGTTCCTCAACAATTGTCTATAGAAGAAATTGCTAAAATAAGGAAGCGTTGGTTTAAAGAAGTACCAGCTGAGCATAAATTCAACCGTCCCCTAGCATTCTTCGCGCGATGCTAATATTCTCTAGGGGACATCATAAGCTGGGGTTGGATCGAAGAGCGTAACCTTTATGCAATTGAAAGGGAGTATGGGCTCCAGTACTTTCAATACTTAAGTGACATAAAGACCCTGCCATTCTAGGATATTAAAGAGCTTATTCAAACTAAGATGATTAATTTGAAGATGAAATTTCATGACCAGCGGCTGTGGAGATTGATAAAGCTTAAGGCTACACATGGTTTTATTCACTGGAAGCCACATATCCCTAAAAGAATCACGAACATTGATCCAGTAACAAAAGAAAAGGATGTTACGTTGATTGTAAAGAGGCCACGAGTGATGAAGAATATGCCTCTGATTAAAATGGAACAAGATTTTCACAAGATTTTCTAATGGTGGCACTATGATTCGAACACAGGCGCAACTGTAATTTGTGTCCAACCAGATGAAGATTCTTAGAAAATTACAGAAGAACTATCTGAATCCGTCATTGCACACAAACGTATCTATGGATTATGGCGTGGTATTGAATACTAGACCCGATGTGGCAAGTAAACTGCTCGCAAAAAGATATTGAATGTTTATTCTTTAGCAAAATAAGTTTTGAAGAAATAGACAATGAGTAGGCACTCCAGTTCCAGAAGATTGCTAATGTTTGTTTTGCTAATGATATACACCCAGGAATAGCATGGAACACTTCTTGGAGGAAGCTGGAAGAGATAGCGAAATGAAAGAAAGAGAAGAATGATGGAAGAATTGCTGAGTGAGCGCAAATTGCATCACTAAGGAGCTTTCGGTTTGGCAACACATGTAATCGGCCTCCTCCTATAGACCAAACGCCGATATCCTCTGAGGAGCGTCGCAAGCCACTGAAACGTTTCTTTGGTCGTTAATTGTCAGATCTTTGAAATTTTTTGAAGACTATCCAACACTGCGACAACATCCAAGGGGGAGTTTGTTGGTGCATAATGTCTATTTTCTACGTCTAGGATATGTTGGTTATGTACATAGGGCTTAGAATGTCAGATATTGTATGTTATTATATGATTTATATGTTTTGTACATGTCTCGTACGAGTGAGCTTAGTGGCTCATACGAGTGACACCTTGTCACTCGTACGAGGCACCACTCACACGAGTCGTACACACCTCTCTCCTGTGCGAGTCATGTTAACCGATAAATAGAGGAGCTTGAGTGTTGTGTTAGATATCTGTTAGTGTGTGACTACGGCGAAGCCCTGTCAAAATGTTTACTCGTTCTGTAACCATTCACGTTTATCAATACAAATCAAGGCGTTTAAGCAGTATATCTTTTTTGTTTGTTTGTCCAACTCGCTAACAATGAATTCCGCCTTTGTTAGCTGAGTCAGATCAGTCCGGTGCTCATAAGAGGAGAGTCGATCCCCTCTCACACCACTTAAACAAAATATATGAACATTTCAAGTACCATTACCAAGTGATATGTGAAGGTAGTTCAGACTGATATATTAGTATGTCCCACTTCAGGACATACCCCCACGATTAAGGTATGCACAAAGATACTTGGTAATCATGTAAGTACTTCCGTACAACAAAGAGACCAATATCCAAAAAGGGTTATGTTAGAACATTTTGGGACCGTTGGTACTTGATTATCCATAGTTTGAGCTAGTTTGTAATAGTTAGACAATCTTGAAGGGTCAAAAGTGCAATTGTGTTTAACTTATATGTTAGCGGTGTATTTAGCAACCCAGCGTAATTGTTAATTACGCTGGGTAGTCAGTTTGTATAAATATGTTCTTCAATGAATGTATTGTCCAAGTTTCTTGGACAGATTTTGGTGATTCTCTTGTGTTGTAATTTTTGCTATTGTGCTTACATCCGAATATCCAGGTGCTGTTATTGATTACATGTTATTGGGATTTCATATGCAACACTAGTTGTTTGATCCATTCAAGATTCTTCATCTTCATAGTTTGGTTTTTCTTAACTTTTACACATTCAAACAACTAATCCATAGTTGTTTGAGTAATAACAATCAACCACTGTGATCCGAATCTGTTTTTGGACTCACAATTTGGTATCAGAGCCTTTGTGCTCTTGATTGTTTGAGTTTTTGTTAAGATTATTCAAGTTTTGAAGGTTTTTCAAAAGTGTTCAAAGTTTTATGGTTTTTCAAATTTTTGGGCTTAAAATGGGTTGTTCTGGTGTGTTTAATCATTGGGTTGTTGTTAATCAGTGGTTTGGTAAACATTTTGGTCATTTTCTGCAAAGAAACATGAATTTTGAGTCGTTTTTGGGTGATTAGAGGGTTTTTGTTCGTACTAAAACCCTTCTGGGCGTATTTATCTTTGAAGCTAGCGTAGATACTTTTGAAGGCAACCTAATTAAGTTTGAATATCGCGTACTTAACAAATATGCTGGGTTTAAACCAGCGAATTTGTTGAGCTTGAGCGTAATAGTGCAGCGAAATTAATCGAAGGTGAATTCGAAGTTAGTGATACAAATCCTCAGCGATTTTATCACGGTGATCAGCGAAATTAACCAAACTTTTGTTTGTTTTTGAATGTCCAACGGATTTAGCTTTTGTTTTCAAGTGCAGCGTAATTGATCCCAAGTGCAGCGTATTTGATCCAAGTGCAGCGAATTTGATCTCCAGTCGAGCGTATTTATTTCATTTGCAGCGTATTTATCTACTTTGCAGCGAATTTGCTTCCTGATTTATCACTCTCCAGCGTATTTGATCACCGATCATCAATCATGTCTCTCAATCAACTCAATCCGATTGCCCAAGCCAAGCTAGAAACTGGAACTGCTACAAGGCCACCAAAGTTGAAAGGATCAGAAGATTTCAGCAGCTGGAAAAATAGGATCAAAGCCTTCTTTGAATATACCGACTATACTCAATGGATGTCAGTCACAGTGGGTCCGTATGTTCCAATGATAATTCGTGAGGACATTCGTACAATCAATGAAGATCCATCAACGTTCACAGATTAAGATAGAACTCCGATTCAACATGACCGGAGGGCTCATGCTGCTCTTACTATGGCTCTGTCCAAGGATGATAACAACTTGTTTGAAGAGTATACCTCAGCACATGAACTGTGGTTAGTACTAATCGACCACTATGAAGGAAACAAGGAACTCATGGACAACAAACGAGACATGGTCCAGAAAGAGTATGACATGTTTGGAAGTGTTCGTGGCGAAAGCTTATCTGACCACATAAGTCGATTTCTGGGAGTGCTAACTAAGATGAAGAAAGTGGGAAACCCTGTCGCAAATTATGCATCGATCAAGAAGCTGCTAGATTCTTTCCCAAAGAATGGAGCCTTCAATGCATGATGATTAAAAGAACTTTCTTAACCAGCACAACTCCTATTACACTCTCAGAACTGATCAACATTCTAAAAGCCTGCGAAATGGACATTGTCAAGAGAGAGATGAACCAAACTGGTTATTCTCAGAAGATTACTCAGCAAGCTGCTGCAACCTCGGCCCCCAAGAATATGGCATTTCTTGCTCCTATCACCTCATGTGGTTTAAATTCTCAAAGTGCTGTCGAATCTTATCCGAATGCTTCCGCAAGCTCTGTGAAGGCCTCGACATCCTCCGAGAAGACTACTGTAGCCAGCGATGCTAAAGCACTTAAAATATCCACAGAACATGTCGCTTTGTTTAATACCTTCTTAAGCAGCTATGAGGCTATTATGTTAGGAGAGTTGAAGAGAGAATTCCTCACAGCAATAGACATGTATCAAGTTGATCCTGACGACATGGAGGAGATGGATCTGAAGTGGCAGATGGCAATGATAACTCTTCGGTTGAAGAAATTCCAAGATAAAACGGGAAAATGGTTGGCCCTTGGAAAAGCTGGATTTGATAAGTCCAAGCTGAGATGTTACATTTGCAAAAACTCGGGCCATTTCAAAAGGGAATGTCCGTTGCTGAAGAACGAGAACGCCAAGCTCAACCAGACAAGAAGACCGGTGGCCATTGAAGGAAGTGATAGCATTGCTAAAAACAATCAAAAGGCTTTAGTTGTGGAAGATTATGACTGGTCAGACGAAATAGCTGAAGCTAAAGGAGAAGTTAACAAGGCCCTCATGGCAAACATTACCACTGTTTCTGTCACATCTGCTTCAAATCATGTTGAAAAGCAAACCGCCAAGATTCCAAAAGATGACACTGGTCTGAAAAGCATCATCAATCCTACTGAACAAACCGCTGAGAAGGGAAAACAGAAAGCTGAAATGAATGAGTCAAAGCCTGCAGTTCAAGAAACCATCAGTAGCAGCAAGAATGAGACGGTTGGAACTTCTACCACCGCCATGAAGTAAAAAACCGAGGATAAGGATTTGAATAAAATTCAGAAATGGCTTCGGATGCTCATGGAATATATCTGGCATGTTCACAGTGGTTGCTCCAGGTATATGACCGGGTTAAAAGATCCGCTTACAAACTTTCGAGTTATCAATGGTGATTTTGTGTCCTTTGCCGAAGACGAAAAGGGAGGGAAGATCGTCGGAATGGGTGACGTCGTGTCGGAAACACTTACTCTGGAGAATGTGAACTATGTTCCAAAATTGTGTTACAATCTCATGAGTGTCTCACAAGTCTGTGACAAAGGAATTTCGGTGCTGTTTAATGACATTGAGGGCTTATTCCTCAAACCTGAATACGCCGTCCCTGCAGAAATGATCATGCTTAGAGCTCCCTGCCAAAATAATACCTACGTGTTGAATATGAAAAATGCCAAATCAAATGAGCAAATGATATGTCTTATTTCAAAAGCATCTGAATCGGAATCACTGCTGTGGCACAGGCGTTTGGGGCATGTGAACTTTAAAAACATATATAAGCTTTCTATATTAAATCTAGTAAGAGGTTTACCTATGAAAGATTTTCCTTTTTCTGAAAAATGCATCGTATGTTCCCAAGGAAAGCAACATAAAAAGCCTCATAAGTCAAAGCAGCGAATACGATTTCCGCCCCACTGCAATTACTTCACATGGATCTTTTTGGGCCTGTAAGCGTTAAAAGTTTAGCTAAAAGATCTTATTGTTTGGTAATTACAAATGATTTTTCAAGGTTCTCATGGGTGTATTTCCTCGAAGCTAAGAGTGAGATAGCTTCCGTTCTGAAAAGCTTCATCCCTATGATTTAAAACGTAATCAAGCTAAAGGTGAAATCCGTAAGAAGCGACAACAGTACAGAATTCAAGAATCATACGTTTGTATCCTTCTGTGAAGAAAAAGGAATTCGTCTTCAATACAGTGCTGCCAGAACTCCTCAGCAAAATGGTTAGCAGAACACAAAAACAGATTTCTCATCGAAGCTGCTAGAACTATGCTTGTCCACTCCAAGCTTCCCATAATCTTCTGGGCTAAAGCAGTCAACACAGCATGCTACGTTTTGAATCGTGTTCTGATTGTCAAACCTCATGGAAAGACAGCATATGAACTACTTTTCAAAAGGAAGCCTCTGATAGATTTCTTCAGACCGTTCGGATGCTCATGTACACTTCTCAACACTGAAGATAATCTCATCAAGTTTGAAGCGGTAGGTGATGTATGCTACTTCATGGGCTATTCATCCTCTCAAAAAGCGTATCGAGTCTACAACAAATGGACGAAGATGGTGATTGAATCATATTATGTCAATTTTCAAGAAGGAAACTCCACTAACCTGGAAGCGCTCCAAATTGGTTTAATGACGTAGACATTGTATTCAACACTTTCGACATTGCTGAACCCATCAATGAATTCGAACCTACAGAATCCACTCCATTGAAGCCATTGTTTGATCCTTCAGACATTGGTTTCACTCCTTTTACAACCCGTTTCACCCCTGCCTCTGCCTCTCCTACTTTTCCTGTTATCGAAATAAATGGTGACACATATGCTGAGAATCCATCCGCACATGATGATTCTTCTTCATAACAGGATGTGGATGAACCTCCTAAAGAAGACAAAACTCTAGTTATTTATGTCGATGAACACTTCACCAATCTGCCTCAACAAGTGGAAACTCACACCAACACAGGGTACAAGACCAATCGAAACCATCAAATTGAAAATGTCATCGGTTTTGTTGAAGATGGAGTTCGAACATGCGGACAAACACATACCATCAACACAGGACTGTATGCAACTTTTCTCTCGCAGTCTGTCCCAAGAGATACCGAAGAAGCAATTCAAGACTCCAGATGGGTACAAGCAATGCAAGAAGAATTAGCCCAATTTCGGAAACTTAAAGTCTGGGAACTCGTTGATTTACCAGATGGAAAGTATCCAATTGGTACCAAGTGGATGTTTCGAAACAAGATGGACGACCGTGGGGTAGTTATAAAAAAATAAGGCAAGGTTAGTGGTTCAAGGTTTTCAGCAGGAGGAGGGTTGACTATGAGGAAGTTTTTGCACCGGTTGCACGCTTAGAAGCTCTCAGAATCTTCTTAGCCTATGCTTCATTCAAAAACTTTAAGGTGTTTCAGATAGATGTAAAAAGTGCTTTTCTGTATGGAAAAGTGAAAGAAGAGGTCTATGTCTGTCAACCTCCAGGTTTTGAAGATCCTCACTTCCCCGCGAAATACTATAAGCTTGACAAAGCTCTCTATGGTCTTCACCAAGCTCCTCGGGCATGGTACGAGACTTTGTCAACGTATCTTCTGAAATGTGGGTACTCAAGAGGAAAAATTGATATGACTCTTTTCACAAAGCGGATCAGAGATGACGTGATGCTAGATCTATGTAGACGATATCATCTTTGGGTCGACTGATGAAGCTCTTTGCAGGGAATTCGAGCAAGTAATAAAGGCAAAATTTGAAATGAGCATGATGGGAGAACTTACATTTTTCTTGGGATTAGAAGTGAAGCAGAGAGAAGACGGCATACTCATTCATCAGGCTAAGTATATTAGAGATATTCTCTCCAAGTACAACATGAATGACTACAAATCTGCCAGTACTCCCTTTGCTGCTCAGACGGAACTTACTTCGGATTTTCAGGGAAAACCCGTGAATAAATCCTTCTATCGTTCTATGATATGCTCGTTAATGTATCTGACCGCAAGTAGGCCTGACATTATGTGGGCTGTATGTCTCTGTGCGCGATTTCAGACGGACCCGAAAGAATCTCATGAAGCTGTTGTCAAAAGAATCTTTCGCTATCTGAAAGGAACTCCCAAGCTTGGTTTGTGGTATCCTAAAGATAGTAATTTTGATTTAATTGCCTACTCTAACAGTGATCATGCAGGTTGTAAAGTTGACAGAAAGTCCATCTCGAGAGGATGTCAATTTTTAGGAAATCGTCTCATTTCGTGGCAAAGCAAAAAGCAGACAACAGTCTCCATATCAACTGCTCAAGCTGAATACACGGCAGCTTAAAGTCGTTGTTCTCAAGTTCTCTGGATACATAATCAGTTGTTGGATTATGGAATCAACCTTATGAAGACTCCTATATTCATCGACAATGAAGCGTGTCTTGGAATTGTGAAGAACCCGATCCACCACTCCAGAACCAAACACATCGAAATTCGCATTCATGCGATTAGAGATGCGTATGAGAAAGGACATATTCAAGTGGTACCGGTGGATACGTTGCAACTGAAAGCTGATATATTCATGAAAGCCTTGGATAAAACTCGCTTCAACCAGCTGGTAAGCTGGTTTGAGATGGTCAACTTCCTTGAGTGGAAGTGATAAAAAAATGATTTTCATAATAAATAATAATCTCATAAAATGTGCCCAACAAAAAGATTTTCTGCAAAGTTAAAATTTCTTTTCAAGCAATGGATTCTCGAAAATAAAATTTTAAGGGGGGAAGTTTTTAAAAAAAATATTATTGAGACATAATCCGTTATTTGGCACCTGCACGAGAAATGATAGAAAAACTGCTAACACTTTGTTTTGATCTTAAAACAGAAGAAAATTAAGGCCTCAAGCAACGACGTGTCAGTAGATTCAGCAATACCTTGAAGTAAACTGCGAAAAGGAGACAAATTCTAATGAGCACACAATAATTCTTGAAACTCAGAATGTTGTGCAACTTGCGGGTAATACGTTGCTGCATATGGCTTAATGGTCTTAAATCTTACGTTGATAGATTGCCAAAGTCCAAGATTTTGGGTCTTTATATTGACTAATCATTCGGGGATATCATAGTTGCTTTTCTGCTGCATCCAGATATATGCTGACCTAGACACAATTATGAAATCTTTTCAAAAAGAGCCAATGCGACCAAAACCCTACAAAAATGAAGCTCTCATTGAGAATTATTCAAGTGCTTAAATCGTACCGTATTTGGTATCTGTCATAGCCTTCGTTAGACTTTGGTCTCTTTGTTGTATGGAAGTACTGAACTGAACACCAATTGTCTAACGTTGAAATTCCAAATACGAATGAGGTCAATATACTCACCTGCTATGAGGAATCTTTGCGCATACCTTGATCGCGGGGGTATGTCCTGATATGGGAGTCACGGGCACAACATTCTGACTGTTTCAGCATGAGTGGGGGAACATTAAATGTCTTGTTAATATTACCGCAACATGATAAAAGGCTCCCCGACCGCATGTAGAAAGATAGGTGCATGGATTTAAAAGGACAAACATACTGACAGTTTTTCTTGTGCCTTGAATATTCAAATTATCTAATATCTTATCTTCAATTAACAAATGTTATCATTATGATCTTTTGCAGGAAAGTCACAGGATTCAAGTTAGTAAGCATAAATTTTGAGTAAAAAAAAAGGAGGTTTCCTAGCCCCAATCACAAATTTCAGGATCCAATTGCAATTTTTCATTTTTCTTAAGTTTATTTTTTAAATTCTTGCACTATTTTTTACCAAAAGGGGCATGTTTTTCGAGAAAAGTTAAAATTTTCGAGCATATATGTTTCTAAGATTTCTTAAATTTGAAGATATCTCACAAAACCATCAACGCGGAATAATTGTTGTTCCAGCGTATTTGATAAATACGCTGGAAGAAAAATATGTATATATACATTTCAGTTTCATCCATATGAAAATATTTTCAAATCTTTAAAATTTCATCATCTTCTTCCTCACAACCAAAACCCACATTCACTCTCAATCAAACCTGTTCTGATAAATCTGATAGAAGTCGTTAAGATCAATATCGGTATGTTTTTGGTTTTAAAATGTAGATTGTTTGTTGATATAATGCGTCGATTTCAAAATGCTATTGTGTTACATATATATAGTTAAATCTGGTTCTCATTTGGTTTTTCATGGGTTTATCAAGAAAATTTTGAAACCAGTGTATTTATTATGAATGAAGCATAGATAATTTGAATAGGGCGTAATATCTCAAGCCATTAAGTCAGTGGATTTAAGTCTTGAACGCGAGTTCAAGCAACCGGCGTAATTGACAATTACGCCGGTGAACCATCGTAGATAATCATTTTCGCTGGATATATTCTCGAGTTAAAGTCTTAATCTGCGACTCTTGTGCAGCGTAAATAATCCTTAGTCGACATAGTTTTCTCTGAGTCTCTTGTGTACAGTTTCGTGTCCGGCGAAATAGGCCAATTTGGTCTAGCGTAAATATCAACGTTTTTATAAAATTCTCTTTAGATTTCTTTTCTATTTTATTTATAATCCAAATATACTTTTTGTGTAAATGAATGTATATGTTTTTAATTTTTGCTATTATTATATATAATTATCTACTTATATATATATATATATATATATATATATATATATGTACATGAATCTAACTTGACTCGTTTTCGATTTCAGAAATGGTGAAGGAAATCATTTGGGATAAAACACGAAAGCACAATCAGCCGTGCAAACGGGTTCCACCTCCAAGTGATTTCGAAGATGTAGCGGAGTGGATAAACTCAAGCAGGATTAGCTATGCTGTTCAAGTCGATCGGATCATCTACAACATCCACATTGAAGAGTTTTGGAAAACAGCCAAGGTGTCAACAGTAAACGAAGTTAAGAGAATCACGGCTGCAGTGAGGAACAAGAAGATCGTAGTAATAGAGGAAAATGTACGTAGAGTCCTTATTGTGGATACAAGCATAATGATCCGCTCAGAATTAAGAAGGATGACATCCTCGATGCTCCTCGATGCTTTTAAGGGAATGAGGTATGTTGGAGATTTCAGAGAGAAGAACGAGATCAAAAGAAAGGGGCTTACAAAGGACTGTAGATTCATTCTTCATGTATTTTCTATGAGATTGGCGCACAGAAAGGGAGGATATGATGGATTGAATTTAGGAGTTTTATATCTGAGTCTTTTAGGAAGAACCTAAATCTCACGCCTAAACCCCTAGAGACCCCTTACGTCATAGAACTAGCCGATGGTAAATCTGTAGATGTCACCCATTTAGTAAACGACTGTCAACTTAAACTCGCGGGCCACACCTTTACCATTGATCTGATGACAACTACCCTGGGTAGTTTTGATGTGGTAGCCGGAATGGACTGGCTATCCGACGTCCGAGCTGAAGTTCTTTGTTTCGAGAAAGTTATCCGTATTCCGCTCTCTAACGACGAAGTCTTGACGGTGCAAGGTGAGAAGGCAGGCGCCGTCACAAACATCATCTCTTACATCCAAGCTCAGAAATATCTTCGGAGAAAGAACTCCTACGCATTGCTCGCACTGGTCACCGAGCAGCCTAAGGACGAGAAGCAGATTGAAGATATCCCCGTCGTCCGTGACTTTTCCGATGTGTTTCCAGAGGAGTTACATGGTCTTCCACCACATCGACAAGTGGAGTTTGAAATCGAATTGGCGAACCATGCGACTCCTATCGCCAAGGCCCCATACCGCCTAGCTCCAGCAGAGCTGCAAGAGCTGTCTACCCAACTTCAGGAATTGTTGGAAAAAGGATTTATCCGACCCAGTACTTCGCCATGGGGAGCTCCGGTCCTTTTTGTCAAGAAGAAGGACGGGACCTTCCGCATGTGCATCGACTACAGAGAACTCAATAAGGTTACCGTCAAGAACCGATACCCATTACCTCACATCGATGATCTCTTCGACCAACTTCAAGGGTCAAGCTACTACTCCAATATTGATCTACGGTCCGGTTATCACCAGTTACGCGTCAGAGAGGAGGATATCTCCAAGACGGCATTTCCTACTCGGTATGGCCATTATGAGTTCTTGGTCATGCCCTTCGGTCTCACCAACGCACCCGCGGTGTTCATGGACCTCATGAACCGCGTGTGTAAGCCGTATCTCGACAAGTTTGTCATCGTGTTCATCGATGATATACTCATCTACTCTAAGGGTGAAGAAGAACATGCTGAGAATCTACGGTTATTGCTGGAATTACTTCAACATGAGAAACTATATGCCAAGCTTTCAAAATGTGATTTCTGGATTCGGGAAGTTCAGTTCCTCGGGCATATCGTGAATGAAAAGGGTATACACGTTGATCCTGCCAAGGTCGATGCTATCAAGAACTAGGAAGCACCCAGGACACCGACAGAGATCCGCCAATTTTTGGGTTTGGCTGGTTACTACAGACGTTTCATCGAGGGATTTTCAAAGATCGCACAACCGCTTACCACTCTCACTCAGAAAGGCACTAAGTATGCTTGTGGTGACAAGCAGGAAGCAGTATTTCAATTGCTGAAGCAGAAACTTTGCAGTGCACCCATTTTGTCCTTGCCAGAAGGGACAGATGATTTTGTGGTATATTGTGACGATTCCATTCAGGGATTGGGATGCGTACTCATGCAACGTGATAAGGTCATCGCGTATGCGTCCCGACTGTTGAAGGTTCACGAGAAGAACTACACGACACATGACCTGGAATTGGGAACAGTTGTGTTTGCACTTAAGATTTGTAGACACTATCTATATGGAACAAAGTGCACAATTTACATGGATCACAAGAGCCTCCAACATATTTTCGACCACAAGGAGTTGAACATGCGACAGCGTCGCTGGGTCGAACTCCTGAACGATGATGAATGTGCCATTCGGTATCACCCGGGTAAAGCTAACGTGGCAGCTGATGCCCTCAGTAGGAAGGAGCACTTGAAACCTCGTCGGGTACGAGCACTACAGTTCACCATTCATTCGGGGTTACCCGAACAGATACGCGATGCGCAGCTAGAAGCAGTTAAGGAAGAAAACATCAAGGCCGAATCTGTGGGAAAGATGGAACGCGATTGGGAAGTAAAACCCAATGGTGCCTGGTATTTCGTGAATCGTATATTGGTACCTCTCTACGGAGACCTCAGAAAACTAGTTATGGACGAAGCTCACAAATCCCGATACTTTGTCCATCCCGGTTCGGATGAGATGTGTCAAGACCTTAAAGCCGCGTACTGGTGGCCCAACATGAAAGCGGATATAGCCACCTACGTGAGCAAGTGTTTGACTTGTGCGAAAGTCAAGGTGGGATACCAGAAGCCATCAGGGCTACTTCAACAACCTGAGATCCCAGTGTGGAAATGGAATCAGATCTCGATGGACTTTATCACTAAACTCCCGCGAACCCTGGGTGGTTGCGATACCATCTGGGTAATCGTGGATCGTTTAACTAAGTCCGCACACTTCCTAGCGATCAAAGAAACAGATAAGATGGATAAGTTGACTCGCATCTACATTAAGGAAGTAGTTTCTCGGCACGGAGTGCCAACGTCCATCATCTCAGACAGAGATGCTCGTTTCACGTCCAACTTTTGGCAGTCACTTCAGAAAGCGTTGGGTACACGCTTAGATATGAACACAGCTTATCACCCTCAGACGGATGGCCAAAGTGAAAGGACCATTCAGACCTTGGAAGACATGCTTAGGGCATGTGTGGTAGACTTCGGGATCAGTTGGGAAATCCATCTGCCTTTAGTGGAATTCTCGTATAACAACAGTTACCATACAAGTATTCAAGCGGCACCATTTGAAGCATTCTACGGTCGCAAATGTAGATCACCGGTCTGTTGGGCAGAAGTCGGTGACAGTCAACTCACAGGTCCTGAGTTGATACTTGAAGCTACTGAAAAGATTGTGCAAATCAGAAACCGCATGGCAGCGGCACGAGATCGCCAGAAAAGCTACGCTGATCAACGACGCAAACCGCTCGAATTTTAAGTAGGCGACCGCGTCCTACTGAAGGTGTCACCCTGGAAGGGTGTAATCTGTTTTGGGAAACGAGGCAAACTAAACCCACGGTACGTAGGCCCATTTGTGATCTTGAAGCGCATCGGACCCGTGGCTTATCAATTAGACCATCCTGCCGAACTCAATGGAGTTCACAACGTTTTTCAGGTGTCAAATCTGAAGAAGTGTCTATCAGATGAGACCCTAGTCATTCAATTGGATGAGATTCAAGTGGATGAACAACTTCACTTTGTGGAACAACCAATCGAGATCATGGAAAGTGAGATCAAGACTCGAAGGCACAGCAAGATACCGATCGTCAAGGTTCGTTGGGATTCTAAGCGTGGACCCGAGTTCACGTGGGAAAGAGAGGACCAAATGAAAAGCAAATACCCACACCTTTTTGCAGCTGAGCAGCAATCTAACGTTACCACCAACTAAATTTCGGGACGAAATTATTTCAACATGGGGATGATGTGACAGCCTATGAATTTCTTGCACCATTGCTAACAAACTGAATCTTTGTGCGTTCCATTCTAAACCGCGTTTACTCAATTTTCGGGACGAAAATTCTTTCAACATGGGGATAATGTGACATCCCGGCTTTTCAGGTATCTTAAACGCGCTACTTCACGGTTATTCATTCCTACGCTAATTTAATTCAGAGAATTAAATTACACGCTCGCAATAACTATGCTAACTTTGTGAATTCATTGGGTGAATTAGGTGCTATGTGTTATTAGACGTTTGTAGAATTATTATATCACGTTTTGATTTCGCGATTATTAGTTTTATATAAAAAAATATAATAAGTAAATAGCCGAACCAAACCGAGCCGCGAAACGTGTCGACCTCACCTCCTTGTGGCCCAAGGAACTAACCTAAGCTTGAGGCCCAAGCTAATGACCCAAACCGCCCCCCCCCCCCAACCCCTTTCTCCTTCTTTTTTTCCCTTGTGCTATATATATATACATGTATGCATGAGTTAGGTTTCAAAAAAAAACAACAAGGAACCCTAGCTCCAAGAAAGCCGACGGCAGCCCCCCCCCCCTCTCTCGATCGCACAAGCCTCCAACCCCGGATTGATTTCCAATCTTGTCCCGGTTCGCTAATCTTCATCGTTTCAAGGTTAGGGTTTAAATTGTTTTACAAATCACATTAGGGTTTGTGAAATCTTGATCTTGATTATATGTATTGTTAGGATCATTGGTATAAAAGTGTTATGATTTATGATTAGTTCGGTTAATTGTGCGAGTTTTTGCGATTGTGATCTTAGGATGAATACAAAAATCATTGGCTGCGTTTTAGCGATAAAAATCATAATATGTTTAGGGTTTGCATGAGTATTGATGTACATGATGATATGTGACAAATAAACCTGTTCTTGATCATTATTATTTATCGTCTTGATCGTTTAAGCGTGTTCTATTGCGATAAAAGTCGAAAACAGGTTGTTGAATGGCATTTACAGCCAACTTCAATTGGCTGTAACCTGATCATTATTTATCGAAAAGTGGATTTTCTGAAGCCTAAAACGTGTATTTTTGAAATACGCTTCTAATGGCGCTGGACTCATATTTTTATGAGGTCATTTGCTATTTTTAAGTGGTCATTTAAATGCAGCAGCTGAAGCTGCGTAAATTCTGAAAATTTGCTAGTTGTTTATCGAGTCGGATCTCATAATCTGTAGAGGATTGGGTCAGGAAATTTTTACAGTAACTGGAGACGGGAATTTCCGGAAAACTCCCACTGGAATTTTGTTAATTGGATGAACGATGATTTTTAAATAATTTTTCCCGTGGACTGCAGTCAGAAAGCGACGAATCTGACTGCAGCCTAGTATATAAATGTTTATAAATAATTGGTAATGTGTTAGGACTTGAAAGTTTACATAAAATTCTACAGTTTAGTTGACACCTCCTGTTAAAAAATTGGAATTTTTAGAACGTTTGAACTATTTTATAAAAATCCTCGAAAACAGCCTAGTTATGAGCGTACAAGCTGAAACATGATAACTTACGTATGTGTGTACCAAAGTGTTGTTTGAGTTGATTTGTGTTTAATTTGGCCTAACTTTCACCATGGTCAGTGGTAGGCCTGGCAACACGGAAGCACAACAGTCAGCTTCGATCGCGAACACTTATGTGACGTAACTTTAGACTCGCTACCTACATGTTAACATTAAACTTAATTACGAACCAACATTATTATTCCGGGTTAGTGATAATGGAACTATATCGTTATCCAGGGTTAGGGATAATGGGGGAAACAAACTTTTAACCGAACTTGTGAACTTATAGAAACCTGTGAACTCACTCTTCTTTAATGTTGACACTTGTTTCTTTACATGTTTCTCAGGACGCTAGGAGCGCTAAGTGCACTCACTTGCATTGATCAAGACATTTTTTTTTTCGAGTCTCATTTACGAATATTGTTTGGGATTTTTGGTTTTGGCGTTTATGTTGGCGCCCGTTACTTTACTTTACTTTAATGCTTCCGCACAACTTTGAAACTAATGCTTCCGCTAAACTTTGAAACTAAACTAAGACAATTTGAAAATAACTTTGAACGGTTAAACAATGATTCTGGAAACGTTTAAATAAATCATATAGAGTCGTTCGATATTACTAGTGTCTCAGATTCTGGTTTGATCGCACACCTCGCGGTAAAACTCCGCAAGTGGAAAATTGAGGGTGTGACAGATTGGTATCAGAGCCTCTAGCTATAGAGAACCAGGTTTGCATTAAAAGTAGACCTAAACTATAACTGTTACACGACACTAGACTTAGTTGGCACCGAACTGTGATATATTGTTATGTGTTATACTACAACTGTCTTATGTAAGATATAAATGTATATTGTGATGCACGCAACTCGTAACTAACTACACAACCCAACAGGCAATGTCATCATCATCATCCGACAAACCTCTACAACCAAGGGCGCCGGGGAAGGCACCCATGGTTGAACCCTCACCATCTCATGGCGTGGAGACACACTCAGCTGCTAGGAAAAGACTCGCTCTAGTAGAGGAGTCATCCTCCCGTCCGACCACCGCTATGCCGGTCGAACCGGTCAACTCGTTAGAAGTAGGGGACGACCTACTTAGGGATATGTTAAGAAAACAACAGGAACAACTAGAGAGAATGCAGGAGACTATCGAAGCACAGGGATGGATGATACGTCAACTAACTGGTAAAACTGGGAGGCTCGAGGAAGAGCAACATGAGAATAGGAAAGATCGAAACATTTTAGCTAAGGATCTTCGTGCTGAGCAGCTGAGGGCTGACTGGCTCGAAGACAGAGTTCTTGAGTCCAGTTGGAGGATTCAAGAACTGGAGCAGAATCAAGCACCTGTCCCAGTACCCGCCCCAGCACCGGCCCCTCCAGCGCCAGTAGAGGAAGAAGAGGAGGATCCAGAGGAAGACCCAGAGGAGGATCCGGAGGAAGACCCGGCGGAGGATCCGGAGGAAGAGGAGCCGGAACAGGAACCGGCTGTTGAAGCTGAAAACGCCGCAGAGGATGACAACAACGATAGCGACTTGGGAGATGGAGACGTAGAAGACTGACCCGTCTCGCCAATCCCCGCTTTGTTTTCTTTAGTTTGTTCATTTTCCACTTATGTTTGAACTTGAAACTTTATAATTAAACTGAGATGTTTGGTTGGTATTTTGTGAGACATTGCAACTTATTTAATCGAATGTTCCTTTTTATTGTTTAATTAGTTGGGTTGACATAACTTGTGTGATGATTGAAGTGTGGATTATGATAACTATATTGGATCTATATACTTATCGGTGTGTGTTTGTGTTGTCTTGTGAAGATCTGAAATGGCAACTGGACGTCGCAGAACCTCAACATGTCACCTAAAGAATTGGCCGCATTGATCCAAGAACACGTGAATCCTGCTCTGGAAGGTGTTCAAAACCCACCAGCAGGTAACCATTATTAAATTTTCATGGGAAAATCTAATAGTTGGGTATGTTTTTGGTTTTCAAATGTAGATTGTTTGTTGATATAATGTGTCTATTTCAAAATGCTATTGTGTTACATATATATAGTTAAATCGGGTTCTCATTCGGTTTTTCATGGGTTTATCAAGAAAATTTTGAAGCCAGTGTATTTATTATGAATGAAGCATAGATAATATGAATAGGGCGTAATATCTCAAGCCATTAAGTCAGCGGATTTAAGTCTTGAACGCGAGTTCAAGCAACCGGCGTAATTGACAATTACGCCGGTGAACCAGCGTAGATAATCATTTTCAATGGATATATTCTCGAGTTAAAGTCTTAATCTGCGACTCTTGTGCAGCGTAAATAATCCTTAGTCGACATAGTTTTCTCTGAGTCTCTTGTGTACAGTTTCGTGTCCGGCGAAATAGGCCAATTTGGTCTAGCGTAAATATCAGCGTTTTATATAAAATTCTCTTTAGATTTCTTTTCTATTTTATTTATAATCCAAATATATTTTTTGTGTAAATTAATGTATATGTTTTTAATTTTTGCTATTATTATATATAATTATCTACTTATATATATATATATATATATATATATATATATATATATATATATATATATATATATATATATATATGTACATGAATCTAACTTGACTCGTTTTCGATTTCAGAAATGGTGAAGGAAATCATTTGGGATAAAACACGAAAGCACAATCAGCCGTGCAAACTGGTTCCACCTCCAAGTGATTTCGAAGATGTAGCAGAGTGGATAAACTCAAGCAGGATTAGCTATGTTGTTCAAGCCGATCGGATCATCTACACATCCACATTGAAGAGTTTTGGAAAACAGCCAAGGTGTCAACAGTAAACGAAATTAAGAGAATCACGGCTGCAGTGAGGAACAAGAAGATCGTAGTAACAGAAGAAAATGTACGTAGAGTCCTTAGTGTTGGATACAAGCATAGTGATCCGCTCAGAATTAAGAAGGATGACATCCTCGATGCTTTTAAGGGGATGAGGTATGTTGGAGATTTCAGAGAGAAGAACGAGATCAAAAGAAAGGGGCTTACAAAGGACTGTAGATTCATTATTCATGTACTTGCTATGAGATTGGCGCACAGAAAGGGAGGATATGATGGATTGAATTTAGGAGTTTTATATCTGAGTCTTTTAGGAAGAACCTAAATCTCACGCCTAAACCCCTAGAGACCCCTTACGTCATAGAACTAGCTGATGGTAAATCTGTAGATGTGACCCATTTAGTAACCGGCTGTCAACTTAAACTCGCGGGGCACACCTTTACCATTGATCTGATGACAACTACCCTGGGTAGTTTTGATGTGGTAGCCGGAATGGACTGGCTATCTGACGTCCGAGCTGAAGTTCTCTGTTTCGAGAAAGCTATCCATATTCCGCTCTCTAACGACGAAGTCTTGACGGTGCAAGGCGAGAAGGTAGGCGCCGTCACAAACATCATCTCTTACATGCAAGCTCAGAAATATCTTCGGAGAAAGAACTCCCACGCATTGCTCGCACTGGTCACCGAGCAGCCTAAGGACGAGAAGCGGATTGAAGATATCCCCGTCATCCGTGACTTTTCCGATGTGTTTCCAGAGGAGTTACCTGGTCTTCCACCACATCGACAAGTGGAGTTTGAAATCGAATTGGCGAACCATGCGACTCCTATCGCCAAGGCCTCATACCGCCTAGCTGCAGCAGAGCTGCAAGAGCTGTCTACCCAACTTCAGGAATTGTTGGAAAAAGGATTTATCCGACCCAGTACTTCGCCATGGGGAGCTCCGGTCCTTTTTGTCAAGAAGAAGGACGGGAGCTTCCGCATGTGCATCGACTACAGGGAACTCAATAAGGTTACCGTCAAGAACCGATACCCATTACCTCGCATCAACGATCTCTTCGACCAACTTCAAGGGTCAAGCTACTACTCCAATATTGATCTACGGTCCGGTTATCACCAGTTACGCGTCAGAGTGGAGGATATCTCCAAGACGGCATTTCGTACTCGGTATGGCCATTATGAGTTCTTGGTCATGCCCTTCGGTCTCACCAACGCACCTACGGTGTTCATGGACCTCATGAACCGCGTGTGTAAGCCGTATCTCGACAAGTTTGTCATCGTGTTCATCGATGATATACTCATCTACTCTAAGGGTGAAGAAGAACATGTTGAGCATCTACGATTATTGCTGGAATTACTTCAACAGGAGAAACTATATGCCAAGCTTTCAAAGTGTGATTTCTGGATTCGGGAAGTTCAGTTCCTCGGGCATATCGTCAATGAAAAGGGTATACACGTTGATCCCGCCAAGATCGATGCTATCAAGAACTGGGAAGCACCCAGGACACCGACAGAGATCCGCCAATTTTTGGGTTTGGCTGGTTACTACAGACGTTTCATCGAGGGATTTTCAAAGATCGCACAACCGCTTACCACTCTCACCCAGAAAGGCACTAAGTATGCTTGGGGTGACAAGCAGGAAGCAGCATTTCAATTGCTGAAGCAGAAATTTTGCAGTGCACCCATTTTGTCCTTGCCAGAAGGGACAGATGATTTTGTGGTATATTGTGACGCTACCATTCAGGGATTGGGATGCGTACTCATGTAACGTGATAAGGTCATCGCGTATGCATCCCGACTGTTGAAGGTTCACGAGAAGAACTACACGACACATGACTTGGAATTGGGAGCAGTTGTGTTTGCACTTAAGATTTGGAGACACTATCTATATGAAACAAAGTGCACAATTTACACGGATCACAAGAGCCTCCAACATATTTTCGACCAGAAGGAGTTGAACATGCGACAGCGTCGCTGGGTCGAATTTCTGAACGATTATGAATGTGCCATTCGGTATCACCCAGGTAAAGCTAACGTGGTAGCTGATGCCCTCAGTAGGAAGGAGCACTTGAAACCTCGTCGGGTACGAGCACTACATTTCACCATTCATTCAGGGTTACCCGAACAGATACGCGATGCGCAGCTAGAAGCAGTTAAGGAAGAAAACATCAAGGCCGAATCTGTGGGAAAGATGGAACGCGATTGGGAAGTAAAACCCAATGGTGCCCGGTATTTCATGAATCGTATATGGGTACCTCTCTACGGAGACCTCAGAAAACTAGGTATGGACGAAGCTCACAAATCCCGATACTCTGTCCATCCCGGTTCGGATAAGATGTATCAAGACCTTAAAGCCGCGTACTGGTGGCCCAACATGAAATTACACGCTAATTTAATTCGGAGAATTAAATTACCCGCTCGCAATAACTACGCTAACTTTGTGAATTCATTGGGTGAATCACGTACTATGTGTTATTAGACGTTTGTAGAATTATTATATCACAGTTTCGTGTCCGACGAAATAGGCCAATTTGGTATAGCGTAAATATCAGCGTTTTTATAAAATTCTCTTTAGATTTCTTTTCTATTTTATTTATAATCCGAATATATTTTTTGTGTAAATTAATGTATATGTTTTTAATTTTTGCTATTATTATATATAATTATCTACTTATATATATATATATATATATATATATATATATATCTAACTTGACTCGTTTTCGATTTCAGAAATGGTGAAGGAAATCATTTGGGATAAAACACGAAAGCACAATCAGCCGTGCAAACTGGTTCCACCTCCAAGTGATTTCGAAGATGTAGCGGAGTGGATAAACTCAAGCAGGATTAGCTATGCTGTTCAAGCCGATCGAATCATCTACAACATCCACATTGAAGAGTTTTGGAAAACAGCCAAGGTGTCAACAGTAAACGAAGTTAAGAGAATCATGGCTACAGTGAGGAACAAGAAGATCGTAGTAATAGAGGAAAATGTACGTAGAGTCCTTAGTGTGGATACAAGCATAGTGATCCGCTCAGAATTAAGAAGGATGACATCCTCGATGCTTTTAAGGGGATGAGGTATGTTGGAGATTTCAGAGAGAAGAACGAGATCCAAAGAAAGGGGCTTACAAAGGACTGTAGATTCATTCTTCATGTATTTAATATGAGATTGGCGCACAGAAAGGGAGAATATGATGGATTGAATTTATAATGGTCGGCTGCTATGCTCAACCTTTGCACAAAACAGCCATTCAATATCTTCGGTCGTATCTTTTACTGCATGGTTGATAACGCCAATTCCTCCACATGGGCCATGTACCCACGGTTTGTTCAGCTCCTCATCAACGACCAACATCCAAATCTCCCTCATGATGGCGATCTATACAAGTTTCAGTTGCTGACTGCCGTTAGAATACAGAGCTGAAAACTGAAGAATGGGTGTTGCTGCATCAGTGGATGTATAGGGAAGAAAGATATCCTGTTGTGAAAGCAGCCTATGAGAAATACAGAGAGCGTGTAAAAAGAAAGAGACAAGGAGATGTTGATGAGGAAGTGGATGTTGAAGAAGAAGAAACCGAGTAGCTTGTTCGAAAGAATAAGGGAAAGCAACTTACGAAGGAAGGAGATTCACAAAGAACGAAAAGATACCCCTTCCCAAGAACGGTTAATGGAAAGCAGCTTCAGGGCCGAAGGCACCTGAGAACATCGCGAGCATATTGAGAATCTCCGTGCTATTCACGAGGCCGAAGAAAGAGAGAAAAGAAAAGCTAGAAGAAAGAGGCGTCATATGACAGAATTTGAAACGCCGGTGACGCTCACTACCGAGCAAGAGCAGTTAGATGAGTTCGTTGATCAATTGATTGTCGATCCAGAAGCCCCCAGTCTATCTCCCCCTCAGAAACGTAAGAAAACGGGGGAAGGAACGTCGACAGAGGCACAACCAAGGCAGATGCCCCAACAAGCTGCTCGAAGACCTCGTCCTTTTCAGGACCTGTACGATAAGCTGGCAAAAGACATTGGGAAAGGCCTAGCTCAGGAGATCTGTCTGTTGAAACATCAGGTAAGAACACGAATATTATTCGCGAAACGCTGAGGGAGCAAAGAAAGAAAAACAAAGAACTCCACGCATATGTAAAAGAACAAACGAGATTCGTGAGATTTCAGCAAGATGGAATGGAAAAGATGTATCGTATGATCTGAGAACTTTGCACCAAGGTAGACATACAACCGATGTTCTCATCCACAGACATCTTTGACTATGAGTAGTTCAAGGTGGAAGAAGAAAGATAAAAGGCTGAAGATGCAGAAAAGAAGAAAAAGCGCTTAGAATCTGCGGTAAATGTCACTGAGGATGACGAAAGTGAAGAAGAGGAGGTGGACAGAGATGAGATGCCAGCTCGATTTGTTGAATGAGGTTTGGAAGAAGATATTGTTTATGAAACTAAGGATGGTGACTCAGTAACTCCAATGCATCCAGAGTGATTTCGGAAAGAAAGAGAAAAACTTCCAGACTTCTATCAGGTTGTCACTGTTGAAAAATCTGAAGTTACCGATAGAATAATAAGCTGGAAGTACTGTAATCTCAAAGGGATGTTCATTGTGAAGAGATGAGGTGGAGTCATTCACCATTTCAAGACCGGAGCTGATATGAAAAGCCTTCCAAGATGGGATATTCGAGAACTAGGCAGGCTAGACTTGATAAACACAACCAACAGTAGCATCGGAGCTGACTTTGAAAGACTTATTTTGAGAGAATGCAATCGGGGTTTCATAGTCTTTAAGCCACAATGACCTCGAAGAAGAGTGTCGAAGACCACAAAAGATCCTATCACCGGAAAGGGAATGGTCACATGGGTCATCGATCCTGCTAAGGTTGAAACGAGAGTCAAAATCCTACCAGAACAGCCCGTCATGCTTACAAATTTCAAGAAGTGGTTCTACGACGGGAAGACGGGAGAAGCAGTGATCCGATTGGTCTCTAACGAAGATATTCGCATTCTAGACCCGATGGATGTTTTTATGTTCTGTCTTTCCGATCTTAATATTTTCTATGGCCACAAAATCCACGTTGGAGCTAGAAATGAGTACAGAGAAGAAGGAATGTTATTTCAAAGGGCTATGGAAATGATCGAGAAGCAGAAAGAAAAGGAGGAGGCAAGAAAAAGAAAAAGGAAGCATAAGTCATCATCCCAACAGAAAGCTCCCTCACCATCTCAAGTTACATCTCAATCTCAAACTCCGGTTTCATCTACATATGAAGCCACTACCTTAAGAGAAGCTGTTGTTAATCGAAGCTCTGAAGAAACAATCGAAGCAACAACCGACCAACCTACCGACCAAGCTGCGCAAGATAAAGATTAAGGACCAGCCGCAGACCCTGAATCTCCAAAACAAGATTGAAGAAACTCATGCACGCAACGGTCTAGGGGGATATTGTTAAAACATTTTTAGACCGTTGGTAGTTGATTATCCATAGTTTGAGCTAGTTTGTAATAGTTAGACAATCTTGAAGGGTCAAATGTCAATTGTTTGAAACTTATATGTTAGCGGCGTATTTAGCAACCCAACGTAATTGTTATTTACGCTGGGTAGTCAGTTTGTATAAATATGTTCTTCAATGAATGTATTGTCCAAGTTTCTTGGACAGATTTTGGTGATTCTCTTGTGTTGTGATTTTTGCTATTGTGCTTACATCCAAATATCCAGGTGCTCTTACTGATTACATGTTACTGGGATTTCATATGCAACACTAGTTGTTTGATACATTCAAGATTCTTCATCTTCATAGTTTGGTTTTTCTTAACTTTTACACATTCAAACAACTAATCCATAGTTGTTTGAGTAATAACAATCAACCACTGTGATCCGAATCTGTTTTGGGACTCACAGGTTAAGACAAGTACCATAGATTTTGGTACGATTTATGCATTTTGTACATTTGAATGACTCTCTAGGAGAACTTCAAATTCTGGGATTTGGCATTTTAGCTCTTTTAAGATATATTGGTTATGCCTAGGTCAGCATATATCTAGATGCAGCAGAAGGACAACCCTGATATTCCCGGATGAATAAATGATATAAAGCCCCCAAACCTCGGATTTTGGCAATCTATCAACGCAAGATTTAAGGCTATAAAACCATACGCCACTGATATGTTCCCCCACTCACACACCGTTTGTTATGTTTAAATCACCAAGGTAAGTTGATAATTTCATGCATTTTGCCTACCGGTACATCATATGAGGAAGCTGTTATCACACTTAAACAATTTAATTTTAATTTCAGTGACAGTCTAACTTACAGATGTACTATAATTTCTTTTTTTCCACACAGTGAAAACTCTTTTTTGATTTTCTGTTTTTCATGTTTTTGGATTTTTTTTAATTTTAAACTTTTCAACTTATTTCCCCTAAACTCACACACTAACTTAACTCTTTTTGGCTTAGGGAAATTTCACCCCCAAAATTTTTGTTTTGATGGAGTAAGGTTTTAAAAACAAAAATTTAAACACAAACAGACTCCCACTATAACCTAACAAAAAGTTTTTTTTTTGTTTTTAATAAACATTATCTATCACATAAGTAAATAATTCGTTACCATGTGTAACCTACTATTCACCTCAGATGCTTTACAGTAATAACTATTGTTAAGCACATCAACAGTCCTTCTTGGCCATCCTGCATGCACTCAACAATTTAGTTAGACTTGAGAACCCAAACCGTACCGATTTTGGGTTGACCACGAATATCAATATAACTTAATTTTGTGCAATATCCATCACACCCTACTGGTGTCTTGGATAACTTCCATGTTGTTGAAAAAGATTTATAATTTCCACTAGGATTTTTCGACCTTTCAAAATTATTATCTCGAAACCTTCTTCTCCCATTATCATAATCTGAACTTTGAACAATTTTTGGATTGCTTGAACATTTGAGTTACTAAAACCCCTATATTCGTTTCTTATTTGAAAATTTTGATTGCTAGAAGTCTGGAATCCTTTTTGATATCTAAAATTTTTTACTTTGAAAATAATTTGATTGACTATTATAATGGCTTGATTTAAGGGAAAAGTTTCTTAGACTATCAAATTTTCCCGATGTTGAAGGATTAGATTGAAATCTCGATTGTTTTGTCTAACAACTTGGTTTGACATTCTTATTTGAACCAACCTGATTCCCATCCTTAACCTCAACCTTAGCCTCCACTTTCTTACCCTTTTTAAAAGGACAACAACTAGCCACATGTCCTTTGTTGTGACATTTAAAACAAGATCTTTTCTTAAAAACTTTATTTATGTTAGATCCATTTTTAAATGTTAGTATCCTCATCCACTTTATGAGGTGTACTGTTAGACCCACCGATTCATTCAAAGAAACTAGACTATTTGGTATGTCAACTGTTATCGGATCCACTACAGCTGGTGTAGTAGGCACAAATATGTTAGCTCATTTTCATTTGGTAAAAAAGAGTAATCCTGATCCTCAGAAGATGAAGCTTTACTAAACCCCACTCCCGTTTTATCACTAATCCTTTTCAAACTGTTCTGAAGTCCTGACGGAAGATTTTCCAAATTTGTCTAACTTTCCATGAAGTTCAATAATTATGGCTTGTGTACCAGCCAATTCTGTGCACTTTTCTAAAAGCTCGTTCGTCTTATCATTCACAGTTTCACGAGCCAAATCAATGTAACAATTCATTAACTTTGTAGGTCAAACTGTTGATTTCTTGCTCATTTGATTTGAGTTTATTTACCTTTTACTCAAAAGAACATTTGACTCTTTCTGTTTTTCTAGTTCATCTAACATAATTTTTTTTTGCTCCGATAGTTTGTCAACTTTACCTTATAGTTCAGTGCGATTATGACAAGTATGACTCACAGATTGTAATTGTACCTGTCTCTTTGCTGTAAGCTCATCTGTATCATCCATGCACACTATAGCTCTTGCGTCCTTGACCTCCATTTTCTTCTTCTTAGCTTCCTTCTTCTCTTCTTTCTTAGCAACTGCTTCTTCAATCTTCACAACTGCAGACTCAGCTACACATGCTTGATCACATGTACTTTGTCTTGAAGAACTCTGATAACGTTTCCCTAAAGCTTCCCACAACTCTTTAGAAGACCCATATCTATTACAAATGTGTTTTATATCAAATGGCAAGGACCTCTTTATCACTGCTAAAGCTTTCTTCTCAGCATCATACTTACGTTTCTCAGTCTTCCATATTCTCATAGGAAAGTACCAGAATTCTCCCATTAACATGACGTGTGGGAGTAATAAACCCATCGATCATACAATTCCACATCTTAGAATCTTCACTTTGAACAAATGGCTCAAACTTCTTCTTCCAGTCTACATATTGTCCAGTATTTATCAACTTTAGCCAGTTATTAACACCCTCACTTATATTGTTCATTCTGACCATCTTTAACACACAAAGTATCAGTTTAAATGGATTTTGGTATACCTGTGTCAAAATCCAAATCTAACCTCTCTTCTGGTCCTTCTTCGTGTTTTACCGTAACGGTACCGTTAAAAACGTTCAAATTTACTTCAGAAATGTGTGTTTACCAAATGGTACCGTTAGACTCGTCTCAACAATACGAATCCAATGATGTATAATGTCCGAGATGTTTTTTTTTGGTCCTAAAAATCGCACGAGTCTAGTCGTGCAGTCGATTTCGTAAACTTGTTTACGGATCAAATTCTACGTACAAAAACATTTATCTCCGATTACGTTAGCTGGTTAACTTCCCACCTATTCGAGTTCAACTCGGAACAACACCCAATTCGAAATAGTAACTCGGATTAACAATCCGAGATGGAAATTCGGAATAGAGATCCGAGATGGTATTCGAGATGGTTTGAGATTATCCGAAATGGTCCTAATTCAAAAGAGTATCCAAGATACTTATCCGAGATGGATATTCGAGATGATCCGAAATGAATACAAAAGATCCGAGATGCACTGTTTTGATCCAAGATGCTTCCCAGCTTATCCGAGATGCTTCCCAATTTATTCGAAATACACTGTTTTGATCCGAGATGCAATCCGAGAAGCAAATATGATGATCCGAAATGCAAGACCTCTATCCGAGATGCCTTATTAATGATCCAAACTGCTTGTTGTTTATCCGAAAACAATAACAAAACCCTAGAACAACCTTCAAACTTCGAACCAGCCATCAAAAACGTCCAAAACTTCAACTTTTCGTGCTGTTACGATTCTCTACCGAGCCAATCAAAAGCCTAATGCTATGATACCAGTTGTAGGTCCCCTAATCCGTATGGATCTTCACAGAATCATCTAACCAATCTATAGTGCGGAATCCTCTAGATCAGATTATCAAAAGATATAAAAGTAGAAACAGAAATCAAATTAAACCCGATCTCTATTGATTAGCTATCACAACGATTACAATCAATCTAGAACACATGAATTCGTCCAAGCCAATCTTTCTACGAATTCTCTCTCAACTCTCTCTAAAGTGACTAACTGAACAACCACAACCCTAATGCAAAACTCTGTTTATATAGAGACAGGTTTGCAACTTGGCTAGGGTTTAACCACATGGACTGCAAATTGGGCTAGGCCCAATTCGCCTACCACTCCCTATAATGAGGGTCTGGTTTGGCCCAATCACTACAACTAACTATTACAAAAACCAACCCGCTAATTGTTTATCGTTTTACTAATTACAAGATATCCAAAGACCAAATCTAAGCTGTTGTCACAAATATGCACCAACATATAGTGTAAAATCCTCATATATAATCGTCGTATAATACAAGTTTAATATTAAATTTTAAAATATGTTTTAATAATAAAATAATATATAGCTGAAGAAAAACTAAATTTTAAAAAGTCCAATTTAACAATAAATACGCATAATTTTTTTTCTTTTTAGATTGTATCATTTATTCAACTTCATTTCAATACATGAGATCAAAGATGACAACAATCTCTCGTTGCATATTTCGTGATGATGATAAATAATATTCAACTACAATCGCTATCCAGAGTTGGTTTGTTTTTAAAATAGCTAGTGTTTTCACATAATATGTACATGACTTTTTTCAGAGTCAAAATTAGAGATGAACTTAAATTATCAATTGTTGATAAACATGATAATCTTTCGAGTAAGCCATCTAATGTTGTCTGTAAAGAAGTTTTTAGATTTTTATAACTTGGATTTGTATTAATAAATTTGTAAATTGTAAATGTAACTTTAATTTATATTTTTCATTATTACATTTAATGTGACATGTAATTATTTATGTTAGGTCCTAGAACTATGAGACTGAAGCATCAAATATACGTAATGATCTATGGTAGTTAACTAGGTTTAACTAGGTTAGTTTGTATTAGTTTTGGAGCTTTATAGGTCATTTTGGCATGTCATAGGCCATGTGGGCCAGGCAAGGCCATAGGCAAGCCCATTAGGGTTATGCCTTACCCTAGGAATAAATAGAATGTTATGTCATTCCTAGGGTTAAGACTTTTGGAGACTTTCAGGTTTTCTCTAGAGAACCTTCATCTTGTACCAGACGGTTTTGCTTATTCAAGTAATAAAATAATGTGCAAGGTGTTAAAGTGAATTCGTATTGTTTTTCATCATTTCGGTTTTTCTTGAAGATCATCAAGTTTGGATTCCGCCCATCCTTGGTGATTGTGTGATATCAGTGTTAGATCCGGATTATTGGGACTTACAAGTGGTATAAGAGCCTGTTTGAACCTGTTTTCTAGGCTCAGATCTGATATTACAAGATTCTGTTCGGTTTTCTGCTGAAAGAACACGAAGAACACGAAGAAGATTCAAGCATCTCGGATCAACATTCAAGGATTTCGGATTTTCTGGTTGTATTTCGGATTGAAATCTACTGCATTTCGGATAAAAATCTTGAATTTTGTTTATATTACGGATAAATATTCAAGCATTTCGGATTTTCTTCAAGCATTCCGGATAATCTTCAAGCATTCCGGATAATCTTCAAGCATTTCGGATTTTCTTCAAGGATTTCGGAATATCTTCAAGTATTCCGGATAATCTTCAAGCATTTCGGATTATAATAGTTCCATTCCGGATTACTGTTCTGGATTGTCACTGTTGTTGTGTATCTGATAGATTTCGGATTACTGTTCCGGGTTAGTATTGCTGAGTATCTGACAGCATTCCGGATTACTGTTCCGGATTCTCATTTCGGACTGAAACAGTTCATTCTGGATTCCATCTCGAATACTGTTCCGGATCACCATTTCGGATTAGTATCTTGGATCACTGTTTCCGGATTCCATCTCGGATTGTTAATCCGAGTTACAGTTCCGAATTTGGTACTGTTCCGAGTTGTACCCTAAAAGGTGGAAAGTTAACCAGCTGACGTAACCGGAGTTAAACGTTTTCATATACAGAATTTGATCCTTAGACAATCTTAACAAACCGGTTCCACGATTAGACTCGGATGATTTTTAGGGCAAAAAAAAAAAGAAAAAAAAGTAGGTTTTGGATATTCCTAAAATCACCATCGGACATTATATATCATTGGAATCGTATCGGCGAGACGAGTCTAACGATACATTTTGGTAAAAAAAGTTTTTGGACATTTTTTATCGTGTTTACCGGTCCGGTTTCGATTATCCGACGTGTCTACATCCCAAACTCAGCATTTGAGCCTGCGGGATGAAGTGAAGGAAAAGCTGAATGAGTTTATCGGAGATTACAATGTTGATCCAGTTGCTGACTATGTGATGCGTTTGCTTGACCATTGAAGGCAAAAAGAGGATGTAAGAAATGTTTTGAATAGCTTTTTGGGTGATGGCAAAGACTCTTTTGTATCTTGGTTATGGGATCGTTTATAATCAAACCAAGATCTCCAAGATCGATATGAAAAATCAACTGAGTCTAATCCTGAAGAAGTGTCTGAGCAGAAACCTCAACCACAGCAAGTAGCCATCAGTAGTCCAGCACCCTAAACTCAACCTCAATCCCAAACTAACGCCGACAAATCTAGCTCGTCCATTGACACAGTCAACTATCTTTTGTGCACTGAACCTTGCAGGAATAAGGTCGCTCAACTCAGGGCTCTTAATTCCAAAATGACCGATGAATAAAATAATGCAATGGCTCAGTGCATCAGCCTTCGAGAAATCAACAAGTTACTCAAAGAAAAGGTTGAAGCACAAAAGAAAGATATAGCTCAGCTCCACGTGGACGTAAATCAACATAAATGTTGGGTCCATGATTACAAAACCAGATTAGAATAAAAAACCATGGAATGTGACTTGGTAAGAGTGGAGCTGGGACTTCTTACTGGAAAATATCAACAAAACGAAGTGAATATAAAGAAGTTTGATACATCCAATAAGCTTGTTCAAGACGTGTGCAATGTGCAGCTGGCATATAAGGGGAACAAAGGGAAGGGTTTGGGATTCAATCAGGTTGCCCCACCGTATAATCACAACTACACAACAATGCTTGAAACCGACGAAGATATTGGGAAAGCACATGGTGTACGGCAAACCAGGTGATTATACGCCAGACGCACGGGAACCATCTGATGCTGTTAATTCTTCAAATGATTCAGCTAATGAAGAGAGCACTGATGTAAACAAGACTCCATGTGTGCAAACTGAACAATCTGAACCTTCTGCTACTGATGAAAAGGTTTAGAGCAAGCTAAAAGAGCAGAAAAGAGCAAATCGGAGACGAAGAAAGCAGAAGCCCAAACGTCAAGAACAATCACGCTCTCCAAAATCATCAGTAGGCAGCAATAGACCTCAAAAGGCTAGTGTTGTGAAAAATGCTTTTGTTAAGCCGGTCTTCAATGGCAAATGTGAAAAAAATATGATTTTGACCGTGCTAGCAAAGCGTTTGGAAAGGTTGGGGAGATTTCTGAAAAAGACTTCCAGTCTAAACAACACAAGAAAAATCAAAAGAAATCTCCACAACAGAAGAAGGCCCTTGCAAACGACAAGTACAGACATCCAAATTCATCTTCGTCTAAAAGAAACGTGCAAATCAAGCACAGAAGGGAGCAGTTCATCCTTCAAGGCCTGCAAGAGCAAATCAAGCTGATCAGAATGCTTTACATGTGAAGAGACAAACGTGCTTCAATTGCGGCATTCCTGGTCACATTGCTCGAAACTGTACACTTGGTCCCCATGTTCTGTGTCATGCTAAAATCAGAAGGTTACACCAAAGAATAACAATCATTCCAAGCCGATGAAGGTATCATCACCTAAGGCAATGAAGAATGTGAATTCCAAGGTTAAACCATCTGATGGGGATTGGAATGTTGCCAAAAACAAACGCAAGGCTGTTCAGAAAAAAAATCTGTTTCTAAAATGACTAAACCTGAAACAGCCAGAGTAGCTCAATCGAAGGCAACTACCGCGTTTGTTAAACTGAAACATATTTGGAAAGCCAAACCTAAATCCAAATCAGCAGCAACATCACCAATCCTCGAAACAAAATGGGACTTGTGTCTTAAAGAAGTGTCTTATTTTGATGCTTCAGGGAAACCCAGGACCACGATGGCCTGGGTCCCACTGTCTAATCTCTTTATTTTCTCAGGAATAGCCAAGGAGGAGCTGTTGACAATCTCTGGAGTGTTGATAGCGGTTGTTCCAGGGACACGAAGGATAACATCTTACAGTTGCAAAAAGGTTCAAATCTTTACGATTATGATGTTTCCTTTAGAGGAGGTGAGGTAAAAAAAGATCAGCGAAAAGGTACAAATTTGAATTTCATGCTTTAATTTTAAAATTAATTAGTTTTTAATCTAATGACGGAACGGTTAAGCAAAAACAACTAAAATATTTTCCTTTTCCTTTTGTTTAAAACTTTGTGCATATGTTTTCTTTATTAGGTAAATTTGTGCATAAAGTATGATGCACAAATTTAGGGGGAAAAAGGGCGATATAGGTATATATGTATTGTTTGAGGGGGAGAAAATTTGAAAAATACAAAACATTATTTGAAAAACAAAAATAAAAAAAAATAAAAATAAAACGTCATGGGAAATGAAATTAATATTCGTGATAAAGGGCGTGACTGACACATGTAAGGTGTCATAGCTAAAAAGACTAGGATCTAATGTGATATGTCGGAAGGCTTTACGCTCAAAGTGATTAAAAGATACTAAGTGATATAAACATAACGAACTATGTATCTTGTGGGTAACATACCATCGGCGTATGATTTCATGGTCTTAAATCTTGCGTTGATAGATAGCCAACATCTGAGGTTTCGGGTCTTTATGCTGTTGAGTCATCCGGGGATATCTTGGCTGCCCTTCTGTTGCATCCAGATTATATGCAGACCTAGGCACAGTCAGGATATCTTTAAAAGAGCCAAAATAGAAGGGCCAAAACCTTAAAAGAAATGAAATCTCATCATGAGAAAATTTCATGAATTCAAACATACCAAATAAGGTATTTGTCTAAGTCTCGCCAGATACTGTTGGTCACTCTGCTGTACAGAAGTACTGATCTGTTCACCAATAGTCTGATGTTGTAAAAATAAAGGATGATTTTAGTATATTCACCTGCTACGATGAATCATTGTGCTTACCTTGATCGCAGGGGTATGTCATGGTATGGGACGCATGGATATTATAGTATAATACTACCTTAAGCATATCACAAAATTGAAAAAATGAAAGTTGAGCGTTTAAGTTTAAGTGGACAAACATATTAGCACTCATTTAGACCAGTCTAAATAAGCTCATACTGAAAAGTCTTCCTTGGTCCACCTGAAAACAATTTTGATCATTGCAATTGCATAGTTGTAACTATTGATTTAGTTTCTTTGTTTATTTGTGTTTCTGTTTATATTCTTATATTTTAAAAAAAATTAGAAAATTCAAAAATCCAAAAATAGAGTGCTTTTTGTTTTATTAAAAATTATTAACCGTTCTTGAAGATTTGACTAATCATCTAAAGATGAAAGAAATTTGAATTCTAGTCCGAGTACAAGTACTTGGAAGTACCAAGTGTTCATGTGGTACTCTCCCTGTTGCATAAGAATATTTTGCTTATAAATTTCTGAGAAGTGTGCAGATCTTGATTTAAATCAAGAAACAAGGATTGTTGAAATTGAGATGCTGTTAATTGTCGACAAAGCATGAAGTGTCACAACAGCAAAGTGTACCTGAGTCAGAAAAACAAGATTCCAGTCATCGTCTGACAGTGATAGTACATTTGAAGAAGTACCTAAGAACCTGCTTGCTTGAAAGAGAACAATTGAAGAATAAAAAAGCTGCTGATGTTCCTCCTCTCGCATTCTTTGACAAAGACGTTTCTAGCAAAGCTGATCGAGATGCTGATATGAAGCTAACCACAAGAACAGAAGAAAGAGATCCGGTACTGAGAGTTCGTTGAAGTATGAAGTCCTAAAAGTATGAGACTGACTTCCACAACACTTACGGCACAGCGACAACCATAGATTCTATTGAAGACATTGCACTATGAAGACAATTTGATGCATCAGTCTAGGGGGAGATTGTTAGGTCCTAGAACTGTGAGACTGAAGCATCAAACATATGTAATGATCTATGGTAGTTAACTGGGTTTAACTAGGTTAGTTTGTATTAGTTTTGGACCTTTATAGGTCATTTGGGCATGTCAAAAGGCCATGTGGGCCAGGCAAGCCCATAGGCAAGCCTATTAGGGTTATGCCTTACCCTAGGTATAAATAGAATGTTATGTCATTCCTAGGGTTAAGACTTTTGGAGACTTTCAGGTTTTCTCTAGAGAACCTTCATCTTGTACCAGACGGTTTTGCTTATTCAAGTAATAGAATCGTGTGCAAGGTGCAAAAGTGAATTCGTATTGTTTTTCATCATTTCGGTTTTTCTTGAAGATCATCAAGTTTGGATTCCGTCCATCCTTGGTGATTGTGTGATATCAGTGTTAGATCCGGATTATCGGGACTTACAATTTATTATAAATGTTTTTTATTACATCATTTTTATGCCAAACCTCGTGTAGTACAAATTTTATAACTTACTACTTAATAAAAACATAACCATAGTAATCAATAATTTTAGACATCATTAGAGTTTATTAAATAAAAATTTCCAAAAATATTTATTGATGGTGAAGAAACACAAGGACTAAACTAAACTGAGGGTCTATCCTTGTGAAATGGTCTCATCAAGAAGGTTAATCTTTAATGTTTCCTCGATCAATGCTTGGTAAACAATCTGCAAAACAATTCACTGTGAGAATCATTACACGGAGGAGATGTGGGGGTTCTCCTTGTAATCACCCTTCGGTGTGAGAATAAGTATCCTTTAAGAATAATAAACGAGTGTGTGTTAATAGTGAGAGAGTATGAGAGCTGATCCTTAAACCTTTGGTTGAAGGTTGGTATTTATAGCCAAAGAGTGTGGAGAAGAAGAAGGGCTGATGGGCCTTGGATCGGCCTCGCCAACAAGGAATATCATATTTGTCTCTTCTAACACGACCGTTAGTGTTTGTCGAGTCTGTCTCCAATTATGGATGGAGATCATTGAGTAGTGAACGGTGCAACCTGATTGGTTGCGCGTCATTGTCTTTTGGTACTTGTTGTATCCTGCACGATTGATCATCGTGGGAGTTGTCTGGGCACGCTGATTGGCTACAGCCCCTGCCACCTGTATTATTTGTACTTGTCTTAGCTGTCATTGCACTGCTTGCGCCGGTATGACCTTGCGCTCATGCTCTGATGGTAGCTAAGAATTATTTTGCTAAGTCTGGGTATTGCTCTTTGCATGCATATCTTGTAATGCCTTGTGCGGGATTTGAGACCATAACCCTTCAAGTTCCCCTTCCATGCACCGAAGATTTTATTGCGCCACCTCCAGGGAGGAAGTTAAACCCCCAACCCTAGACCTTGTAGGGTTGTGACTCCTGCTTGGGAGGAAGTTATGATTCTTTCTAGTGAGGAGTTAGTGGCCTCTTCTGACACGAGCTAAGTCCTCCCCATGTTTCGCATAAAGGTGAGTTGTAGCATCACGGCCTGAGGCTTGGTGGTGCTCGTCCTCAGATCCCACCTCGGTTTACGTATTTATCATGATTCAACTCGGATCTTGTTCCTCCCGCTAGATTACATGTATTCCGATGAGTAATTCGTGTGTCACTACCTAGGTTATGTTTGATTCTGAAGCCACTAAGGTTATTTTCAGATTATTAGGAAACTTTTGTGGTGGTTTTGGATACCTTACAATGACGGGAGGGATAGATGGTGGTGACTGACGAAAATGGTTTGTCGTGTGATGGTTTAGAAAGTGTTCTGATTCATATTCGGTAGTGATGAGTTGTTTAGTCACAAGTCAATGGGTTAGACTCGGTCAACACAGTAAACAAACAGTCAACTCTGGTCAAACAACATGTCATACGGTCAAGTATGGTTAATGGCTCAGTCTTGGTTGACATGTGGTTCGAGGTACGTGTGTGTGTTAGCGAACGCGTTTCTTGTAGGTAATGCCATGTAACGAATTGTATTTTTATGTAATATATATGTAACGAAATTGTTGAAATAATGAGTCAACTCACAAACGAACCGACCGACAAGTGGGTCAAGGGTGTAACGATAGTTTGATGATTGGTAATCGACTAAACTTGTGATGTTATTACTTGCGGGACTTTATTGGACTACATAAATATATGTACAAATGGTTTTAAATATATATGTTTATATGCTAATCGAAACGTAAGCATTGGAGAGGTGATTTTTGGGAAATTTGTATTGTACAAATGATTTTACATATATGTATGTATGTATGCATGTATGTATGTATGTATGTATGTATGTATGTATGTATTTATGTATAGATATGTATTATATTCGCGAACTATAATTCCTCACAGTATATATATATATATATATATATATATATATATATATATATATATATTATCAGTTTTACTAGACGAGCTACGACTCGAAACCAATTTTCATGTCCGCTTTATTTATTCAGAATAAAACTCATTGATTAATATTATTTACATGATTCGAACTTTTTGTTATATTTATATAATTTTTGTGAGAGGGGATCAGTTCTCCTCCGATGAGCACCGGACCGATCTGACTCAACTAACAGAGGCAGAATTCATTGTTAGTGAGATTGACAAACAAACAAGTGAGATCTATTGCTTCAATGCCTTGAATTGTATTGATAAACATGAACAAGTACAAAGCAAGTAAACAGTTCAGCAGGGCTTTGCCACACCAAACAAGTTCTAGTTCTGACACAACACTCCTCTATTTATAGGTCGACATGACACGCACAGGAGAGTGTGTAACAGAGTGTGACTCGTGTGAGTGATTGCCTCGTACGAGCGACAGTGTGTCACTCATACGAGTCATAAGACTCACTCGTACGAGTTTACAACTAACCAAATAAAATATACATTAACATATACAAACTGACGTTCTAAGCCCTATATACATAAACAACATATCCTAGATGTAGGCAATAGACATTATGCACCAACAAACTCCCCCTTGGATGTTGCCGCAGTCTTGGATAGTCTTCAAAAGATCTTGACATTTATCGACCAAAGAAACGTTTCGGCAGCTTGTGTTGCTCCTCAAAAGCTATCGGCGTTTGATCTGTAGGAGGAAGTCGGTTAACTGTATTGCCAAACTGAAAACTTCTTAGTGACGCAATTCGTGCTCGCTCTGCAATCCTTTCTTCCTTCTTGTCTTCCTTATTTTGCTCAATCTCCTCCAGATTCCACCACGAAGTGTTCCATGCCATACCTGAATGTACATCATTAGCAAAACAGACATTAACTATCTTCTGAAACTGGAGTGCTTGTTCTTTATCTCTCTCTTCAAAACTGATCTTGTTGTAAAACAAGCATTCAATATCTTTCTTTGAACAGTTGACTAGCCACATTGGGTCTAGTACTCGAATTCCGTGCCACAGCTCGTATATACGTTTGTATGCTATGACGGCTTCGGTTAGCTCCTCTGTGATCTTCCAAGAATCATCATCTGGGTGCACACATATAGCAACTTCTCCTGTATTCGAATCGTAGTGCCACCATTTGAAGATCTTGTAGAAATCTTGTTCCATCTTTATAAGAGGCAAATTCTTCAACACTTTCGGCCTCTTTACGATTAGCGTCATGTCTTTCTCTTGTGTTACTGGATTGACTTTAGTAATTCGCTTAGGGAAATATGGCTTCCAGTGTGTAAAACCATGTGCAACCTCAAGCTTTATCAGTTTCCACAGCCGCTGGTGGTGAAATCTCATCTTCAGATTTATCATCTTTGTTTGCACTAGCTCTTTAATATCCCAACATGGCAGGGTCTTGATATCGCTCAAGTATCTAAAATACTGAATCCCATACTCCCTTTTAATAGCATATACGTTAAGCTCCTTGATCCAGCCCCAGCTTATAATATCCCCTAGAGAAATATCCGCATTATGCGTAAAGAATGCTAGAGGAAGTTTAAATTTGCACTCCGCTGGTGTTTCTTTAAACCATTTCTTCCTCATTTCTGCAATTTCAGTCCTAGACATCTATTGAGGAACCGTACCTTGTTTGGCAGCTTCTTCTACTTTACGTTTCAGAAGATCAACATTTTCAGCTGCAAACAGTTCGCTAAAAGTTGGAGAGTAATCTGTACCCTGATTGGCAATAGCTATATCATCTTCATTAGAATCGTCCTCTACGACAACTTGATCATTATCATGTGCATCAGACACATGTTCGAAGACGTAATAAACTGGCTCAAAAGCACTAATATCATTCAGCTCTTCTTCAAAATCAAATTCAAAGTTTTATTCGTCCACTCCCAGCATCTTAGCAATTTCTTCTTTAGAATAGCTGTGGAAAAACTTCCATTCCTCTACATCATGCTCTAAGTATAATATCTTTGGTTTTGGTACGACCGGAACGGTAGATATTTCAGTTACCAAGAAAATTCCTTCCTGCTGAGCATCAGTAGGGCCTTCAGATCTTCCCTGATCACCACGTTCATTTACTTGATTTGCCAAGTCATCCAAGTACACAGAATAATCAATATCATCATTCACATTAGACTTTGTTACACGAACACCCGTACCTCCTAAATCATCATCACCTCTATCACTATCGTCCTGACTTGTCAGAAAATAAATCATCAAATTCATCCAAGTCTTCTTTTTCTTTTCCAGCATCTTCAATAAACTCATCAATCTCAGCTTCGATCTCTCTGTCTCTAACTTCCTCTCGTTTAGCCATTCACGATGCTTTGCTAAAAGATTTGACATGTCAATATCAACAACGTTTGGCTTACCCACCAATACAAACTTCTTTGAGACCAAATACACCACAATATCAGTAATTACTGGCGCTGATTCAGCTTTTGGCTCAGTTGTAGCAGTTACAGGATCCTCACTGACTTTCGCTTTGCCTTTTCCTTGAGCGTCAGATAATTCTTTAGCAAGACGTTCACTGCAACCTGTTCTCTTGCTTCAGCTCTCTCAATTTCGTCAATTTCAGCAGCAATGTTAATACCAAGCTTCTTTGTAAGTATCTTTTCAAATAGATTCATCCTTCATTGGCTCCTGAGACGTTCTTCTTCGTATTCGGCCATTCGAATCCTAAACACTCATTTTCAGACACAATACTAGCCAACGTAGCTTCAATCTGCTGCTTTTCTGCATTTAACCCGTTGAGCTGTTCCTGAAGTTTAGCAATCTTGACAGTGTTTAACATAACCTGCTTCTCCATTTCTTCAACACGTGCGTCGTTAAACATGTCAGCAGTAAAATCCTCCCCCCAGGAATATCACCGAAATCGAAATCAAAATCAAAGTCAAACTGGGGTTGGGATTGTGAGGGTTGTGGCGTCGGCTGTGGTGTTTGTTGTGGTGGTGGTTGTGGTGTTTGCTGACGTGGTGGAGATGGTAGTGGCTGTGGAGTTGGTTCAACATTTTCTTCTTCAATAATCTTCCGTTGTTCTTTTCTCTTGGATTTGTCTAACGGAGAAACCGAGCTTCTAACTACTGGTCTTTTAAGTCATCGAGAAGATTTCTTTGGAGTCTTTCGTACAGGAGTGTCACTATCTGAATGCGAAGGTACATATGTTGTGTCATCTTCTCCTGACGCTTTTTGTTTCCTCTCTTCGGCTTTTCGTTTGAGCTCAGCCTGTCGTTCAAGTTCACGTTCTTTCGCTCTTTCTTTTTCACCTGCTATTCTATCTTCAGAGTCAGTACTAGAAGATGACACTTCGTCAACTTCTCCTTCACGAACACCAAATGCTTCTTTTTCAATCTCTGCAGCCATAACTTCAATGTTCTCTTCAGGCTCAGATTCACCAATCAATCCTGAGCTTTCAGCTGCTTTCGTCTTCTTTTGAGGGGCAATTGAGGAAGATGTGGACGTTGGTTTTCTTTTGGTCCCCTTAACCCCCTTGTTTCTTCTTTTACAAACCATGCTCTTCTCTTCGCGATGAAACCATCTAACGCTGCAAGTTCTTCATCTTCATCACCGCTATCATCTTTTCTCCACTTCCCTTGTGATGGAGCGATATAATCTTTGTCAACAATTGCTCCGAACACTAGTTTTACGTTGGGGAAAGTTTTGAGATGCAAGTTCATTTTCTTCAATGTCGAGACATCCATATGCTCCAATTTCAACACATCGTCTTTCTTTTTCTTCAAGTTAGGTTGCAAATGGTCAAGCAGCAATTGGATAAAACGTGGATACTGCACGAACTTCTCACGCTGCGTGTTTTGGACCATTTGAGTAAAGATTACTCTAGAGAAGTTATACGGCAAGTTCAAAATCAGTGCAGTGATCATGCACATCTGGTAATCAACTAAATCATCAAACCCTCCTTTGCGATGACTGAGTGCATGTATGACGCAGTGTGCGATATATCTGAATGGTGCACTCAGGTTAGCCTTCTTAAATGGAGCAACATTTACGAAACCGGCATAACCAATTCGGTAAAACACCCTTTTACAATGTATTCAGGAAATCCTATAGGGTCATCTTCGTTGTCGTAATTCCAGCACTGTTCTGATCAGGTCTTCAGTGATCTTAACCTGAATATCCTCATTGTTAATTTTTACAGCAGATACAATCGCATTCTCCTCCTCATCATACTCTACAGGAATCCAGAAATATTCATTATGTGAACGATATGCGACATAACTATCCGTAAGAGCTTTCGTGATGGGAATTATGCTCATAAAATCTAGAACTTCTTGATAAGACAGTAGATATTATGGAACGGTGAAAATGAAGATTTCTTGACCTGCAAGCATAGACATTTCAAACACTTAGAAAAGTTTTCAAGAAAAGTTCAACTCTGAGTCACTCGTATGACTCACTTATTTGTACGAGTCATGTATCAAGATAAAAATTAAGTCTGATTCAAAATCTCATTCGTACGAGTCACTAATTCGTACAGATGAACAATTATACTTAGCAAAATTGCAAAAGTTTTGATCAGAACTTCTTCGTACGAATGAAGCCTCGTACGAGTCTTCAAGACTTAAACATTTAAGGATCCTACTCGTACGAGTGAAAAAGATACATTAACATTTTGAAAACTTGTTCGTACGAATGAATACTCGTACGAATTGTAAACCGTACCAAATAATACCTAGTTAAACCCAACTTAAAACGTGTTGATTTTAACAAATTGAAGGTTGATTTAAAGGTTAACAAGGCCGATTTTAACGTTTTTTAATTCAATTTCATGTTTTACCGGTCCAATTTCCCTAATACGTTTTATGTCCGTTTGGTCCAAATTCAGCATTATAATGGCTTAAAATGAGCATTACTACCTTTCCGTTTGCAAGAGGTGTGCAAATCAACCTCCCCCAATGTATCAGTACGTATCGTAGATCAAGAAAGTGAAGTGAATAGAACTTGTTTGCACAAATTTTGCTATCAACAGCACATAGTCAATAGTCTAACTCATGAGAGCGAATGAGTGAACCTTTTATACTCATTCAGCATTCATTCGTACGAGCGATGGCTCGTGCGATTGAAGGCTTTTGTTACTCATACGAGTCAGTGTCACTCGTACGAGTCAGTTCTAACACTTTGTTAAACTTTTTTATTTTTATGAATTTTTATCTGTTAAATAACCCACTCTGTTAACCAAGTCCAAGTTAATGACCCTAGTTATCTGATTTGCCTACCAAGTCTAAGTTAATGATCTTGGTTAACCATTTTAACCAAAAAAAATTATTGAAAAAATGTAAAGTTACAAATTAATGAACTTTGTTGACGTTCAGGTAAACCCTTCTTTTCATGATTAGCTCCCAATCTGTGGACTTCAGCTTTCCTCTTGTAATCGTCGCTTTGACTTGGACTAACAGCGTTTTCATCATCGAACTTAAAATCTAAGATAAATTGCTAAAAGCTAAAAATATTTTTGGGATTTTTATGAAAAGAAATAACAAGGAAAGATGTATATACATACATATTTTTATGAATTTTGTGTTTAGAGGATCATATCAGATATTTAGATATATCACAAGTACCGTTGATCTTTGTAGTAAACAAGTTTACCTAGATTTCCAATATATTTATCCACTTAAACTTCTTCTCGATTCTCAATTGTTTCAGGATATGTTAGTTAATATTAAGGAACATGAAATAACTGTGTTTCCCATCTCAGAATATACTCCTGTATCGAGATTCCCATAATATCATTTCACAGGTGAATATATCCAATTGATATCTATAAATAGGGTAAATTGCGAGACCTTGAGAGCTCAGGTTAGTATTTCCATACAGACAAAGAGATGAAGGCTCGTCTTTAGGTGGTGTTCCATTAAGGAATCTTTTGAACTGTAGATGCCACAAAGTTTATGACATAATCATTTTTATACAGCTATTGTAGGCAAAAATGCGTAAAGTATTATACAACTTCTAGGCCATTGCTGGCGCAAAATCAGAAGAACTCGCGGAATACCCCAGATATCGATTAAATATAAAGACCTAGTATCGCAGAATCTGTCATTCTCTCAAACGAAATTTTGGAGTACTAAGTCCATATATCCGAGAGATGTTAACCCACAAATTACTCAGTTTTTCTTTTAGGTTTATATCTTAAAGACAATTTACTGAACGAGTGAAGCCTATTGGCACATCCTCAGTAAGACCTGTTTAATTACTTGATTAAACATTTCATATCTTTAGCATACTGTGATTGTCATATTGATGTAATATGATCTCTCTTTTTCACAAAAGCTCTTTTTAACTTTTATATTGTTTTTTGTATTTTCCCAAACTTTCTCCCCGTAAAATCAAAAACATATTTTTTGATTTTTGAAGAAAAGTTATTTACAGAAAAAAACATGTCATACCGATGAGAATTAGTCAAGTCTCCGTCATCTTCAAATTCAACCTCATTAAAATCCCTTATGCCATATTTCTTAAACCATTTAATTTTAAAAGATTTTTAAATCTTGAACGATCAAATATTTTGGTGTAAAAATCTGCTTTTTGGTCCTAAGTGTGGATTTTTTCAATTCTAACGAACTTTTTTTCGTACCAATCATGGATAAAGCGGTGTCGAATCTCAATATGTTTAGTGTGTGAGTGTTGACATGAGTTTTTAGTGATATCAATAGCAGCCTAATTATCTACATATATGGGCGTGTCAAGAAATTGAAGTCCGAAGTCTCTTATCTGTTGTTGAATCCAGAGTATCTGGGAACAACAACTGGATGCTGAAACGTATTCAGCTTCACATGTAGAGAGTGCGATCGCGGTCTGTTTCTTACATTGCCACATTACCAAACGGGTTCCAAAGAACTAGCAACTAGCCATAGTAGATTTGGCATTAAGCTTGCAGCAGCCAAAATTAGAATCCGAGTAACCCGCAAGATTGAAGTCGTCATGACGAGATACCACAAGCCGGTGCTTGGACATCCTTTCAAATATCGCATGATACGTTTGACGGCTAGCAAGTGCGAATCTCTTGGACTAGACTGAAAACGGGCACACATGCATGTAGGATACATGATATCAGGTCGGGAAGTTGTTAGATACATCAAGGATCCGATCATGGAGCGATATAATGTTTCATCAACTTTGACTCCATGAACGTCTGGACAAACGCCGTGATTTGGAGCTAATGGGGTAGATGCTGGTTTAGTTCCTGTCATATCAAATTTCTCTAATATGTCATGAACATACTTCGTCTGATGGATGAAGATACCATCAGGCAAGTGATCAACCTGAAGTCCTAAAAAGAACTTCATATCCCCCATCGCACTCATTTCGAACTTCTTCTTCATGACTTCTTCGTAGTCTTTGCACAAGTTATCAGTTGTCAATCTAAAGATAATATCATCCACATATATTTAAACAATAATCAGATGACCATCCATTTCCTTGGTAAAGAGGGTAGAATCTACAGTTCCTCTGAGAAATCCATTGTCAAGAAGATATCTTGAAAGCGTTTCATACCAAGCTCTTGGGGCTTGGTGTAGAACATATAAGGCTTTGTTCAGAAGGTAGACTTTATCTTTGTGTATGGGATCGACAAACCCCGGTGGTTGGCCGACATACACCTCCTTTTTGACTTTTTCGTACAGGAAAGCAGATTTGGCATCCAACTGGTACACCATGAAACATTTCCCAGAAGCAAAGGCCAATAATATGCGGATAGCTTTGAGATGAGCGACAGGGGCGTAGACTTCCGTGTAGTCTATCCCTTCTTGCTAGTGAAAGCCTTGTACCATGAGTCGAGCTTTGTATCAGACAACTATCCCTCTGTCATCACGCTTGCACTTGAAGACCCATCTAGTGTTTATCTTTTTGTGATGATCTGGTAGGTCAACAAGCTTCCAGACTCCTAGCTTCTGGAATTGAAGCAATTCCTCCTGCATTGCCTCCAACCAGCTTTCTTCATTTAACGTGTCTTTCCAGTTCCCAGGTTCAACTTGTGAAACAAAACAACTGTAAGAAATTCGGGTTTGTAATGGAGCAATACGGGTATAAAAACAGCTTAGATCCTTATTGATCTGATTGCGAGTTTGCCCTCCAATTTGTAAGCTGCCGATGATATTCTTCGATGGATGATAAGAAAGTATCCTCGGCATTACTTCACTTGGAACATCCACTTGAGTTTGCAAGTTCGTGATCACTTCATCAACAATCGGTGCAGAAGATGTAGCTTCATTCCTGATGTTTGATTGATCAGCTTGAGCATTCAATAAGCTTTCAATATGCTCAGATCCTTCATCGGAACTAGATCCTCCATCATCAAAAGTCGGTTCACGATCAGAGTCAGCATTAGGCGGTTGTTGGGCAGATGATTCAGCAGTGTTCAAAATTGGTATAGAGACCTACATCAGAAGTGTTGACAGGAAGTGATGGGGAAATCACCAACGGTCTAGTAACTTGCTCTTGATTAAAGATTTGATGCTGTTGAAAGAGCATAACAAGTTCATCTTCAGATGGCACGTCTAGTAGGTCAAATGAATTCCACAAGCCTTCGTAGTTGAACAGCCATGGATCCCTAGGTTTCTGTGTAGGCGTAGTATACCGTTGACAATCAACATGCTGTGCAAGAATAACCTAGTTCAGACTCGGCAAGAAGACACATTTTTGTGGAGTAGCATAACTGACGAAAAATCCTTCCAAGGATTTGGCTCCAAATTTACCATCTGGGTCCAATACAGTACACGGTGATCCAAAAGGCTCTAGAAACGCAAGGTTAGGCTTTCGTTGGTTTAGCAGCTCAAAACAAGTCTTGTTGTTAGGCTTAACTGTTAACACATGATTGAGGGTATATCACGCTGAGGCGACTGCTTCGGTTCTGGCACACTAATTGGCAATTTCGAATCGGCGAGCATGGTTCTGACAGTCTTGATCAATGTGTGATTCTTACGTTCAGCAACTCCATTTTGTTGAGGAGTATAGGGGGCACTGGATTCCTGAAGAATCCCTTTCTCGTTGTAGAATTCGAGCATCCTTTTGATCTTGAACTCGGTACCATTGTCACTAGGGATTCTCTTGATAGGCAAGTGATACAGGTTTTCAAGCTTTTTGAAGAGAATCATTAGACTTTTAAACGTTTCATCTTTGCTCTCTAGAAAGAAAACCCAAGAATCTTGAGAAATCATCTATAACGACAAGGCAATATAGATCTCTAAAAATGCTTTTGACGTTTACTAGGCCGAAAAGATCCATATGAAGCCTTTCTAGTGGTAGCTTGATAGAATTTAGAAGCTTTCTTGGGTGTGATATCTTATGTTGTTTCCCCTTCTTACAGCTCAGACAATCATTAGATAACTGAAAGTTCTCATATTAACACCTTCCACTAGGTCATTGTGCACTAGATAATTCATCTTTCTCAGATGAATGTGCCCCATCTTCCAATGCCATAAAATAGACTCTTTCTCGGTCACTTTAGAAACGAAACACTGAACCTTCTTTGATGCTGTAGATGCGACACTCATATCAAGGACATAAAGATCATTCTCTCTCGGAGCGCGCATAAGAATCCATTGCTCTGGAAACTTGAATCCCGGCTTTAAATCAAGCATTCTTTGTCGTTGAAGTGAGTAGTAAACTTTTGTCACTAATTTACGAAATACTCAGCAGACTGTTCTCTAGCTTCTCAATGTAGTTCACTTTGTCAAACGAAACCACTCCATTGGTAAGAATACCTTCTCCCACAATCCTACCACCTTGTGTTCCAGCAAAACCCACGTAACCACCCCGGATAGCTTTAACGTCGTGTAACAACGCAAGCATCCCAGTCATGTGTCGGGAAGCTCCAATATCCATAATCCATTTTGACATGATTGATCTCGGGAGTCCCTGCACACATGAGGAAGAAACTATTTAAACAAAGAAACCCAAGCCTGCTTGGTCTTTGGTAGGTTCGGAATATCAAATTTCAGACCGACTTTGTTTTTGACATTCTGTTTAGGCTCTGTTTTGGTTGTAACAGATGGTTTCAGATCTATTTTAGATTGTTTGGCTTTTGCAACCCATGTTTGTTTTTTTGAATTTGCCCTTTTTGAATAAAACTTTGAATCCTTTTGACTTTGACGATTTTTGGTGGAAGTTTCACCAATTTCAAATTTAGAATTCAGTCGAATTGTTGATTTAACATTTTTGTTGAATTCATTGTTTCTTTTCAAAATTTGCTTAGCTGTATCCATGGGTGCCTTTTGTTTCACATCTTTGGTAGATCGGTTGGAGTTAGAAACAGGTTTTGGATATTTTTGTGAGCAATATCGTGCAATATGCCCAACATTTTTACACTTGTAGAATGTCATGCTGTCCTTTCGAACAGAGGAATCCATGACTTGTTTCCTACTCTCTTTTTCTTTTTTGAATTCATCATTGGATTGTGTACCAATGATCTCCTTTTCTTTTTCTGTCGTGTCCCAAAAACAAAATTGATTTTCTTTGAAAAATTTAGCTTTTGGGAATTGTTGTTCATTCTTCGCTTTTGAAAACCCAACCCAGCCCTCCTGTTCTCAAGATAATCTCTGTTTTTCTTTGATGGTAGGGTTTGTAAACACATTTTGATTTAGAGTAAAATGATACATTTTGTTTTTCTAAATCAGAATGGCTTACCTCAACAAGCTTGAACAACTTATCGAGATGATCCAGATTCACATTCTGGATTGGGAAATCTTCATCAGAATATAGTTTATCAGATCCATGCATTTTGTAAACGATAACGTTTGGATCAGTGTTTAAACTATTTTCCAATGTTTTGACATCCGATTCAAATTTCTCAGATTCACTCTTCAAAACACTTTCAACCACAATTTTAACCACATCAGAATCACATTCATTTTTAGATTTTGTGTAAGTTACATCAATGTTCGTAGGCAGCTCGTTTGAATGTTTAGTTTTCAATTTTAGATTGAGAGCCTTTTCCACCCCTGATGGCTTTTTACAAGCATAGCTATTCCACATGGGTGGTGGAACACGATCATAACTTGCACCTTTGTTATCATTTTTAGATTCTTCATTGTTTTCGATCTTGGGTAGAATGTGAACAATGACGTATGAACTTGTAGAATAACTGATTAACAATTTGTTAAACCGTTCGGTTTCTGTTTTCATCTTCTCAAGTTCACTTTTTAGCTCAGTGATTATGTTTAAATGAATGTTAATGGACATTTGTTTGTCCATTACAGTCGCTTTAGTCACTTGACAAATTATCTGTTATACATTTGAGCTCATTGTAACTGTGTCTTTAATCGCACATTCACTGCATGGCTCGTTGCATTTCAAGCATGGTTTTTCTATCACAGACTCAATTTTCAACACATTTACTTCATTCACATTGCCATGCAAGCTTTGTTGGTCTCACCAGTCAACTTTCCAACTCTTCATCAACTTTCTTTGCTTCAACTTCCGGCTTCTTCTTTTCTTAACAAGATGATCGATGGCTTGGCTCAAAATAACCTGCAAAAGTTCTAAGAATATCACTAGGCATGAGATTTTTAAAAGCACTGTTTAACAATTCCTCTTCTTCTGACAATATGTGATAATAATCTTCGGGAGATTCGTCAAAAGATGCCTCTTAATATTCTTCAGGTTCTTCGATGATTTCTAGGACCAACGCCAAACTCTCATTCTTAGAGATATACTTGTTCCAATTAAAGCCTTCGTCTTCCTGAGTCACAACAAGCGCTTTGTCTTTGGATTCTGGTTGTCTATCTTCAATTTGCACCATTCTTGTTTTTGGTTGAGGACGATGATAGATGGCTTTCTTGTAGTAGTAGTCGGCAAACAGGTTTTGGTTACCCTGAGCTTCTTTGTTTGGACATTTACGTTTAAAATGCCCTTTTCACGATACTTGAAACATGTGACTTTTGATTTGTCAAAACCAAGTTTTCCATCTAATCCACCCAAATTCTATTTCCCTGTGATTTCCATGAAGCGTTGCGCTCGTCTAACAATAGACGCCATACACCATTTAATGTCGATCAACTCCATCTCCACCGGATCAATCTGATCATAGTCCTCTCTTGTCATATCTGAATTTCCAATTTTGCCTGCTACAAGATTGTCATAAGATTTGAGAACTGAAGCTAATAGTGACACATGTTGCTTGGCAGTATTCTCGTTGAAGTTTTGTGCATTCTTGAAATCAACAACGATATTGCACTATAGCACCCTTTTGAGTAGAATTTGATCGATTGTTCTGGTTAATTTGGGGATTGATTGAACCATTTGATGACTGTGGGCTTTGAGGCGTGTTCAGGTTGACCAAAGCAAAGGATTGAGAACTATTGTGTTGATTTGACGGTGTACTTGGTGTATTGTAAGCACTGAAGGCAGTTTGGATCTTTGGAGACTATATCTGAGCAGCAGAACTTCCTTTGTAATACAGATTAACGTCTTATTGCATTTGGGTGCCTTTGTTTTTCGCCATTTTCTCCATTTCGAGTTCGTGTCCCTCCAATCTCTCAATGAATCTTGGTAATGAGAAATTACCATATTTGGTTCCATTCTTCAAAATGGTCAAGTAGGTAGACCATTCGCCCTGTGGTAAGGAATCCACGAGTTTATCAACTAATTCTTCATTTGTCTTTATGATTCCCATTCGCTTCATTTTCACAACCAGATGACAGTATCTTTCAATCAGTTGTTTCACTCTCTCTCCTTTGATCAAAGTAAAGATGTCAAATTCTTTACTTAACAACGCCCTCTTCCCTTTTCGCAAATGTGCACTTCCCTGGAATTTCAACCTTAGAGCATTCCATAATGATTGTGCGTCATCGTCATGTTGGAAAACCGCCAATATGTCTTCCTTGATGGCTTGTTGTAAAATGTTCATCATTTTCTTCTCAATTATGAATTTCTCTCTTTCAAAATCCAAGAGTTGAGCCAATGTCTTTTTGAGATTGTTTTCTCCAACATGTGCTTGATAATTTTCTTTGATGGCAAATCAGTAGGTAAAATGATTCGCCTGAACCCAATTCATAAAACGTTCACTCCAGCTATCAAAGTCTTCAAGGTTCATCAACTTTGGTGGCTTTGTCATTGTACCCATCTCATCATCAAGGTTCATGTTTTGAGCTACAGTAGTTGTGACCGCTGAAGTTCGTACGACACAGAGATTCGTGTGAACAAGATGATTCGTTCAAAGAAGATACTCATGCGAACAGGATGTTCGTACGACTGAAAAGGTTTGCTCATACGAGTGAGTTGTTCGTACGAATGAATGCCTCATGCGAATCACAGTTTTTTAACTTTTTAACTTGTAGATTTTAAGAACTTCTGTTTACTCGTTCGTACGAATGACTTAAATTGTACGGACAGTCGTTCATACGAGTTATCTCTCTACCCGTACGAAACAACTTAGGTCACCAAATGGATGATTTATTTTACCAAATTTGACCTGATTAAGTTCGATTTTAGATCTAAAATTGTCAAGGATTGATTAGAATTGATTTTAACGTGATATCCTAAAATCCTAGTCAACTTTGTCCATGAATTCGTCCAATTCTGAGATCTGTATGGGAAAGTGTAGAAGTAAAAAAGCTCCAATGGTGAATCTGAATCTGAAACTGTTGGTAGTATGCAGAAACTTGATGTTTGTCAGCAGATCAGGCCTCAAGGCTCTGATACCACTTGTGAGAGGGAATCGGCTCTCCTCCGATGAGTACTAGACCGATCTGACTCAACTAACTGAGGCAGATTTCATTGTTAGTGAGCTTGACAAACAAATAAGTGAGATCTACTGCTTAAATGCCTTGAATTGTATTGATAAACGTGAACAAGTACAGAGCAAGTAAACAGTTCAGCAGGGCTTCGCCACACCAACAGAGTTCTAGTTCTGACACAACACTCCTCTATTTATAGGTCGACATGACATGCAAAGGAGAGTGTGTAACAGAGTGTGACTCATGCGAGTGATTGCCTCGTACGAGTCATAAGACTCACTCATACTAGTCAACAACTAACCAAATAAAATATACATTAACATATACAAACTGACGTTCTAAGCCCTATATACATAAACAGCATATCCTAGACGTAGGCAATTGACATTATGCACCAACAATTTTAATCTATATAAACTTATTCACGAGATGACCAAAGGAAATCATTATCTGTTATTCGAGTAAAACCTTTTAGATCGAATAGTGTTTCAATCTAGACTAGGTAGTTGAATAACTGTCTTTATAACTAAGTTGTGAAACTAGGATTATTTCCATTAGACCTTAATGAGGTTGGATATTTAAAGCATCGGAGATTGCTTGTCTTTATTTACTATATGGAGTATTATGATTTGCATACTAGGTGAGTTCACGACCCCTATAATCTTTTTAAACTTGTTCTTAATTCACGGGAGAAAGCATGCAAATCAGATTACGGTAAAGTAATGCCACATCGTTACAGTAAGTTAACACCTTAAAATTTATAGTTTTGTTATATTAATTATGGTCACGAAAGTGCCATATATCACAAGTTAAGTCCTTACATTTTGAACCGTTATTATTGCATAGCGAGGGAATTCTTAGTAGTACTATTAGGTTTGACAAGCCCCATCTGGGTTAGTGTAAGTCCCAAAACAGGATCAACAACGATATCACACAAGGTTTGATTGGTGGCGGAATCACACAACCAAACCAATTTAGTTATTACCATAAGAAATATAGATGAAGTAGAATTGTAATTGACCAAAATACTTAACTTGCATACAATGATAATTGCCTGATATAAGTTATAGCAAAAGCAATAGAATCAACAAATCTAAACCAGTAAACATGAAAAACTATTTTTAGGGGAGGTTTAGTCCAACACTCCCTCTAAACCCTAAGCCCAATAGCCCCTAAGCCCATTCCATACAAGCCCATTCTCGTTAATAAACACACTAGCCCAAACAATTGAATGGTAACTAATGTATACACCTTCAAGGCCCAACAATCTCCCCCTAGGTTTATAACATTAGTAATTCATCAGTTTTCACTACTACCAAACAACAGAGTAGCATCAACATACAATCTTGATCCAATCACATTAACCACCGCACTAGTCCATGACTTCGCACAGACTTCATACTGTTCATTTGTGCGAATCTGATGCTGACTCAAGATCATGGTATCCTCTTCATGAAAACTAATCAAATCCAATGTGTCTACTAACCGATATGCTTGTTCTTTAGTCACAATCACTGCTTCCCTCATCTTTGGATCGTATGCCCAGAATTGAAAGTTCTTTAGCACACCTTTAGGAAATTTCATAGCAGTTGGAATAATCTTCTCTTTTCAGTTGGCGGCCAAATCACTGATTGAATCGTTCAACGTGTACTTGGATCACGAACTCCTTGGTTTTCTTCAAATATGATTCAGCAAACTTCATATTCGGAAAATCATTCTTAACTTCGTATTCCAACTTCAAGCGAAATGCCCACCATCTTCCTCGTTGATTAGGATAAGAGTCGTGATAAGGAGCACATAACCGATTATGCGAATCGATCTTCATCTTTGATTCAAACTAAGACTCCTTTGCATATTATTCTATGTGTCCACTGTCTCTAATCACCAACCAGGGCTTCTTATTGTGATCAAATCTCTAGCTATTAAATTTAGACTTGTTTCCAACATTATCATAATGACTTGAACCTAATTCCATAACATAACGGTCAGGCATCTTTGTTGAATCTTTAAGTTGAATGTTTTCGTCTAGGGCATTCACATCTTGATTCTTCATGATCAACATTTGTTTGTTGCTTTGTTTCTTTGATGGAAACTTTCTCTTTTTCTTTAGTTCAGTTCCCAAGTAAGCATTCAAACCAGCTTCAGTTCAGCGTCAGCAGCAACTTTTTCTTCAGTTGTTTGTTCGTGTTGAGCAATGTTCATTGGATCATCATCCTAGTCAGCAAACTCGCTTCCAAACTTTTTCTCTAGCTTCACTTTCAAATCAGAAACCACATTCATTGAAAAATTTACGCCACCTTGTGGCTGATTTATAGACTCTCAGAAGTCATCAATGTTAAATCGCTAACAGTTTCCTCAACTTTCTCAGATTCAATCAATTCCACATCACCTTCACTATATATTCCCTCCTCATTAGTCACCAACGTCTTAACTTCATTTTAACTGCAACACCCATAAGTTGTACGTCATGCTCTTCAGCAATCGTAACATTCAACGGTTTTGGTGCTGTTGTTGCCGGTCTAAACTTTCCATGCTTTTGTAATGGAATCCTTCCCAAAAATTGGTGTTTCTTTGTAGAATCACAATTCCTCTTTATCGTAAAAAAGCAACCTGGACCAATTGGCTTCATGTTCAATAAATTAGAACGTTTTATCAAATCAGGATACTTTGCATCAAGAATCATTTGAATGGACCTCAGGTATAGCATGAAAACCTTCTTCTTGGGATTGTCTAACATCTTCTACATGTTGTCGAAAATGAAAGCAGGGAAGTTATAATCCCAATTATTCACCAATGCAACCATTGTAGATGTTTGGGTTTGATTCAGTTGATCTAAACCGCCTTTGTTCTCTAAGATACATAACAGAAAGACGTGCACTAAAAATCTCCAATATGGTGGCAATAGCTTCTTCAACACTATTGGATAATCCCCATCGTATTTGATTCTCCTCGACGCCTTGACCACCCTTTCTCGTCCAAGAGTCGTTGGATGGTCCGGTTGATCTTCAAACTTAGTACTTCTCGGACTATCGCTTTTATAATAACTATATCTTTTCCCTGCACTTTAGCCTCAATTTCCCCTTCACCATCACCTCCACTTCGGTTGAGTTTGGCAAACAGCTAGAAATCTTGAATTGTATCATGGCAAATAACTTGATTGGTCTTTAAAGTGTATGTGATTCTACAAGAGTTCAATCCAATAATCATTCAGTGAAATTCAGCAAAATGCTCTGTAGGTGGATCCGAGAGATACCCAGCCTGATTGTGAAACGTTTCTACATCAAGTTTGCATTGTTATGTCATTTTTCTACACAAAAACTAACCAAGTTAGATTAATCGTCAAAACTTAGTTAACTTAGTCAACAAGTTAACTGGTCAACATAGTCAACAAGGCAGCGGGTCAGTTCGAATGGTCAAAGGGGTCAAAATCAATTCGGATGGTCAAAGGATAAGAATCACTATTTCGATAAGCCAAAGGTTCAATTTAATGACCCTTTTCAGATTTTCCGAAACAATCTGACATTTCGGATAAATCATGTTGATTATCCGAAATGCATGTATTATCTTAAATACATCTAAATTTATGAAGATCTTGATCCAAACTGATCTGATATTATCCGGAATACATGTAAATGATCTGAAATGCTTAAACATTATGCGAAATGCATAGGAAACCGTCAAAACTTGAAGATTCGAATTAGTAGTCCGAAATGATGTTAGAGGGAATTAGGAAAGATTCGAAATCAGTTTGTTCGAAATGAAATTCCGAAACAATAAGATGCCTTTATATATTGTTTCAAATTTGGATGTGAACCAATGGGCCTGATCTAGTTTAGGCCGAATTCGGAACAGTACCTGTCCTAATAGTGATTCATCCAAGTGCAATGGGCCTTATCTGAATTAGTGGATTGGGACTGATCCGAAATAGATTGGGCCTTATCTGAATTAGTGGATTGGGACTGATCCGAAATAGATTGGGCCTTATCCCTTTTTCTTAACAGAAAACCATCCTTTTCAAAATCCACGATCCAACCAACCGAGCAACCTTTTGAAACACACATACAAACACACGTTAATTCACACAAGATATATATATATATATATATGTATATGGAGAACAGTAGGATCAAATGGTTCTCAGACTGACTAAAGAACACTTTTCAACACATACTTAATCAGACTTGTCCATGCAATTGCCAATATGTTTGTCCTCTTAAATCTCATACGTAACTTTCAACCTCATTATACGATTAAGGTAATATTATACTGTAATACCTGTGTGTCCCATTCCATGACATACCCCGCGATCAAGGTAAGCATAACAATTCATAATAGCAGGTGAGTATACTGAGTTCATCCTTTTTGTTTTACAATGTCAAACTATTGGTGAACAGGTCAGCAGTTTCGTACAGCAGAGTGACCAATAAAGTGTCCGATGAGGGTTAGGCAAATACCTTTTCTATACTAATTTCGTTTTTGCAAGCACATGGAATTCCCTCAATTGGGTCTTCCGTAAGTTTTTTTTTTTTTTTGCCTGTCTGCGTATAGTCTGGATGCAACAGAAGGATAGCCATGATATATCCGAATGATTCAACAGTATAAAGTCCCGAAACCTTAGACGTTGGCTATCTATCAACGCAAGATTTAATTGTTAAGACCTGAAAATCATACGCCAATGGTATGTTACCCACATGGTACATAGTTCGTTATGTTTATATCACTTGGTATCTTTTCTTGTTTTGAACGTTAGACCTATCGGCACATCACAGTAGATCCTAGTCTTGTCAGCCTTGGCACCTTACATGTATTAGACAAATCTTTTAGCACGAACATTTATTTCATTTACACAAATATTTCCCCCCTAAATTTGTGCAAAAGTATAATACTTTATGCTCAAATTTACTTATTTAACAAAAAAGAACCCTTTTTAATAATCACTCAGTCGGGGAAACACATCATTTTCAAAAGATCCATAAGCACTTGGAATCGAGAATTGGTTATAGGTTTTGTAAAAACTTCCGCTGTATTTGCATCAGTATGGATCTGTTCAAGTTTAACAAGCCCTCTGTCATAACAATCTTGAATGAAATGAACCTTGATGGCAATGTGTTTGGTTTTGGAATGAAAAACAGGGTTCTTTACGATTTGGATAGCGACATAATTCTCACAATAAATAGTGGTGTTAAAATAAGTCAAACCATAATCTTGAAGCTGGTGTTGCATCCAAAGAACCTGGGAACAGCAGGCAAAGGTAGCAACATATTCTGCTTCCGCAGTTGAGACAGACACAGTCTGTTGCTTCTTGCATTGCCACAAGATAAGCCTGTCTCCCAAGAATTGGCAACCAGCTGATGTAGACTTCATGTCCCTGTCGGTACCTCTAAAGTTATTGTAAAAAAAAAACAAAAAACAAAATTTGAATGTCTAGGGTACCAGAGTCCAAGTTTTGGAGCTCCTTTAAGATATCTAAAAATCCATTTAACCACAGTAAGATGAGAAATTTAGGGTTAACCTGATAACGAGCACATTGACAAACGACAAACATAATGTCTGGCCGACTTGCTGTTAAGTAAATCAGTGAACCAATCATAAATCGGTACAATGTCTTATTATCTCCTTTAGCATCCTCATTTAAAATTGGTTGTTCTGCTATAGGTGAATCCATAGGCTTCGAATTAGTCATTTTGAAATTCTCAAGAACGTCATGAACATATTTCCCTTGATAAATCAGGATTCCTTCACTGCTTTGACAAACTTACAGACCTAGAAACATTTTCATCTCTCCCAAGGAGCTCATCTTGAACTTTTTCTTTATTGCTTCTTCGAATTCCTTGTAGAGACCTTCATTAGTAGAACCAAATATAATGTCATCCACATAGATCTGAACAAGTATGAGATCCTTGTCAACCCGTTTAATGAACAACGTTTGATCTATGGACCCCCGAGTATATCCGTGGACAAGCAGAAGCTCTGTTAGAGTTGCATACCAAGCCCGAGGTGCTTGGTGCAATCTATACAAAGCTTTATCTAGCATGTATGCATAGCCTTGTTTCTCGGAGTCCACAAACCCAGGGGGGTTGGCCGACATATATTTCTTCCTTGGACTTTCCATACAAAAACGCCGTCTTGACATCCATTTTCTAGAGGGTGAATCCCATGTAGGATGCGTATGCCAAAAAATGTGAATGCTTCCAGTCTTGCCAGCGGTGCATAGACCTCATCGTAATCCAAGCCTTCGATCTGCCTGAATCCTTGTACCACTAAACGTGCCTTGTTTCTCATGATCACGCTAGTATCATCTTGTTTGTTTCGATACACCCAGCGCGTTCCGAGAGCATGTTTTCCTTGAGGCAGCTTCACTATCTTCTGACACCAAACTTTTCAAACTTTTTAGCTCTCCGTTCATTGCATCAATCCATCCAAGTTCCTTCAAAGCAACATCGATACTTTTAGGCTTAACATATATTGATATCCCCTGATTTGCTGCGGGTTTGAACACCGGCATTCATGGGACCAATGATGTTTTCAATTGGATGATCTCGCTGAAGCCTTTGTGGAATTGCTGTAACAGGTAAGTTTCACGATCAAAAGTGTGCTCCCCTTCATTTGATGTAGTCGCAGTGTTGGTCACTGGTCCATCAAAAGTGTAATAAGACAGAATCGGCTCCGAAAACACCGAAGCTCCTTGGCCATTGGGATTTGAGGTTCCCGCATTTTCCTGTTGGTGTGGTTTCAGTGGTTCGAGCCGCATCATCAGGAAAACTTGTAGTGGATCTAGAAAGCGGCTCCTGAATCGATGACTTATATGATGTTGTTGTAGTAGCATCATGAAATCCTAGTGGATCCACGGTAAGTTTCTTGAATGAATATTGTAGTGACACAACTTCATCTTCAACCGGAATTGGTACAGGTATCATTGGGTTGGACACACCTGCATTAACAACCACATGAGGTAGAACATTAAGTGACTTGAATAATGAAGCATTATCATATAACCAATTAGGTCCAACTCATGCATCTTTGGGATTCTCTTCTAACCATTCTACATTATATGCCTCCACAATTTGCTTCTTGAGCTTGTTGTAAACTCGATATGTGGTGTTTTTTGAATAACCAATAACATAGCATGGATCCCCTCTTGCTTCAAATTTTCCTTTGGCATCCATAAGTAGAAGAACGCACGGACAACCAAAGGTTCTGAAATGTTGTACAGAGGGCATTTTAATGTGTCGTTTGTTGATCAATGCATGATTCAGAACATAGCAAGCGGTGTTCACTGCTTTTGCCCAAAAGATCAACGGTAGGCCAGAATAATATCATTCATGCAACTTCAATGAGAGTTCTATTTCGCCTTTCAGCGACACCATTTTGTTGAGGAGTTCGAGCTACACTATATTGACGGTAAATCCCCTTTGAGGAACAGAAAGCATTTAGGTTAGCATTTTTGAACTCCATCCCATTATCGCATCTAATGATTTTTACCCTCTCATTTGCCAGAGTTTCCATAAGAATGATTTTTACCCTCTCAAACCAGTTGTCTCACTTTTGTTCTAAGAAAAACACCCAGGTGAAACTTGAGAAATTGTAGTTATTACCAAGCAGTAAGCCTTCCTCTAATACTCAACACATTAACAGGACCAAAAAGATCCATGTCAATCAATTCAAGAACTTTTTAAATCAAGTGCATGAGTTTAGACTTATGAGGCTTACGATGTTGTTTCCCTCGAGCGCACCATTCACATTTCTCAATCTGCATGAAATCCTTGATTGGTAAGTTTCTGACCAAGCCTCCTTTTGGAAGGCGATTAAGGTTCTTTATGCTGAGATGACCCAGGCGACGATGCTATAACATCGCATCAGTTCAACAATTTCTGAGAACAAACATGTAACTTGATCAGTGGGGGCTTTATTGATATCAATGACAAAAGCGTTTCCCCTTCATTTTGCTTCAGTAAGAAACCAGTCTTCGAGTATCACAATTCCCAGTTTTAGCACCACACAACCACTTTTGGTGAACAGAACCTCCAAACCTTTACCTTACATCTGAGATACGCTCAAAAGGCTGTGTTTCAGTTCTGGAACACAATTCACATCCGAAAAGTTGAGAACTCCATTCGAACTGTACCCTTCATAGTTATTCGTCTATTTTCCCATCCCGCAAAATTGAAAAATCCACCATCGAAGATTTTGATGTTGTTCAACTGGGAAATGTCTCATGTCATGTGCCTGGAACAACCACTATCAATAAACCAAAGTTTGACAATAGCCCTCCATAGTCGTTCCTACACATACAAAAGGATTAGTTAGAAACTGAAACCCATGCCATCATTGATCTGGGTTGACCATCATTATTTGTATAAGTAACCTCACGAAAGATCATACACTTTTTCGTAGGATTTGAGGTTTGAGAAGTAGATCATGATTGTTGATGACTGTGAGCACTAAGACCGAGAGCTGGCAAGAATTTTGGGTTTCCATATTTTAGGGTCAACATTACTTGAAGCATTTTTAGGTGTAGGTGTTTTGTTTAATTTCGTTGATTGATTTTGGAAACAGTTTGAGTTTGAAAACCTTTGATGGTGCATCTTTGCTAGATTCAAGTCTCCATCAGTTGGCTTGGCAAATCGATTTCCATAGGTAAGATAAGGCGTAGCCGTCTGATGTTGTGCGTTCTTTGAGTAGTAAGGCACGGAAGGACAATGAACACAGTTTCTCACTATGTGCTTTGGAATTCCACAATTAAAATAAGTTTGTACTTTTGAGAAAAAGACATTCCGTTCAGCTTTTGATATTCTAGGGAGCTGACTGGATCTTTTCTTTCCACTTGGTACTCATGGCTTATGTGCATGGTTGATCTTGGGTGAAACCTGCTCATAATCATCAGCACAAGAGTGAGTATCGATACCTTTACCCTTTACTGAGTTTCAGTTTTCTTCTGAATCAGGTTTTCCTTTTGTTTTTTTTAATGCTCCTGAGGAATTTTCTATCTGTGGTGTCTTTTTGTTTCGTTTCTTATTTTTGCGTGTTCGCTTTTTCTTTAGAGGAGTTGATTTTGTAGAAATAGTTTCTTTAGGAACCTACTCTTCAGAATCCGAATTCTTAGGATCATTTGATTCTGGTTCGTCAAATGATGAGAAGTTTTCGTTAAAAACAGTTGAGCTTGTACTGGTTTCCAAAACACTCGGTTCAGATTTGCGGTAGATAAAGAATCTTCAAAAACATTGTTCTCATTATCTGATGTACCAGAATCTTCAATTTGATGGTCAACTTCAGTGGATTCAAATAATCCCTGTTGATCAATTATATTATTCACACATTCAGACGCAATAATATTTCAATCTCATCAGACTCAGAGGATTCTGAGACATCAGTTGATGTTTTGGACATACTAGGAAAATTGTTTCAATTATTCGGAACAGAAGTTTCAGACTCATCAGTAGATCCAGACTCTTATGCCAACACATTTTCATCACAATCAGAATTAGAAACCGCATAATTTAAACTTTCAGTTTTAGCAGTGTCATCAGAAAAAATCATTAGAAAAACCCTTAGCCTCAGAAAGCAGAGACTGAACAAATTTCCAAACGTAAAAATTATGTTCAACGCATAAAGAATCATTCAAATCAACATAAGCATTTGAATGTGGTTCATCATCCACTTCAGTTTCCTCTTTATCTATCACTGATTCTACACATGAACTAGAACAATTAGTATTGTGTATAGACACAAATGGACATATTTTCTTAATTCACCTCTGTTGGAGTTTCTACACACTACTTTGCTGACTCAGATTACCAACTAATTCATTTGAAAATGATTGTATAGAATCCATGTTTTTGACAAAATCCATGTGTTTTTGAAAATTAATTGGCCTGCCATGCCTTGGTTTAAAAGGTTCCCAAGGTACATAATCGGTTGGTTTACCATACATCATATTTTTTTTCATTTTCTAGATCTTGCTCAGAAGTAGGCATCCTATAATAGTTATGATTATACGGAGGTGGAACATGGTTATAACTTACCATTTTCCCTTATTCTCTTTATATACTAGTTGCACATTACAAAGATTCCGAATAGTGTCACTAAATTATCAAATTTCTTTATGTTTAACTCATTTTGTTGATACTTTCCAGTCAGAAGTTCTAGCTCAGCTCTTACATATTCAAGTTCCATAATTTTAATGTTTAATTTATTTTTGTAATCATGAACCCAACATTACCGTAGGTTGAAGTCCTTTTTAAGCTGATGGGTGTCCTTTTTATGTACTTCAACCTCTTCATAGAGTAACTTATTATTCTCTCTAAGGCCAATGCACTTATACATGGCACTGTTGTGATCATTTATTAGAACAAAGTTGTGTGTTCTCATCTGTGCAAGCTTATTTCTACAATTTTCAGAACATAAAAAAGAGTTTACCATTTCAGAAAGGGATTTGGGTTCATCCCTTTGTGCCATCAAGCAATGATTCACTTGTGCACTTTTGGACATCTTGAGAGTTTCCACGTTCGCCACAGCATCTGCAAATTGAAACCAACTTGTTCTGAACTATCAATGCATTCCTAGCTCCACTGTTGGCGGAACTCGCTGATGTTTGTGTGGGTGTAACAGGTACCATTGATCTCTCAGAGTTCTGGGCTGCAGCAACGTGACTTGGAATATATCCTACAGGGGCCTTTTTGCAGTCTCTTGAAAATGACCTGGTTCATGGCACCTTTTTCATCTGACTTTGTCTCTCATGAGCCCTGTACTAATACTTGACATTGGGCGACGACCAAACTTCTTTTGAAACTTTTAAGCTGTAAAGGTAGCCATAGCTAGGTTCCAAGAGACACATCCAGCTCTTCTATATCTTCTTCAACAACTTGATCAATTTCAGTGGCTAGGACAGACGGGGGTGAGAGATCACCTACTAGAAAAGCATGCAGGCTGTTAAGCATGGATGCAATAAGGGCAAGTCTTTCTTAATTCTGCTTGGTAAAAAAGGCTACATTAGCAGCTGTAGTAGAAGAAGAGGTGCCTTGAGTTGATGTAGGGGTAATCAAATTATAGACCTCGTAGGATTGTTAACAGGGATTTGTGGTGTAGCTAAAGACATACCATACACATAGTTGGACTTCTGAGTTTGGGTCAGAGGGCTGAAAACGATTTAGCATTGGACACTCCATGAATAGGGTTAAACACGATGTTGGGATGGCTTTTAGACATTAAAGCATTGTGTGAACTTGTGATACCAGCGGCCATCAAACAGTTCTTATGGTTAAGATCTTTCTGGTGGTTGTCTATTTCACACGATTTGATAATAGCAATCAATTCAGTAAGTGAGGCATCATTCAAATTCTTCGTTCACTTAATTATAGCAACATCAGCAGCCCAATTCTTAGCAATGAGTTCAGTAGTTGAGGATTCATACCACTATTAGTAACGGTGATACCAGCACTTATCATCTGAGAAATCATCTTGACAAATCTTCTGATTTGATTCTCAATTGTTTCACCATAAATGTGGTGATTCAACATGTTTACTCGACTGGCCTTCATGTTAGCATTTCCTTCGTACAGATTCTAAAGCTCAGTCCATATCTCCTTAGCATTTGTATAGTTTCTAACAACAATGGAGATGTCTAGACCAAGTGCCATGGTAAGATTTTCCTTGGTATTTTCATCATATTCTATGATTTTTTGATCCTCTTTTGTAAACAATTTGAAGGTTTAAGAATCTGAGTTGCGGATCATCTTCAGTAGCATACATTATGGTTCTCGGTCCATCTCTAATACTCCTCCAAACACTTGGTCTCTTTGCCTTGCAATATTGTTCAAACCAAAACTTCCATTCAAGGTAATCATCCCTATATAGCAATCTAGGATACTTAGTAGAAGTGCCTATGATCTGGTCAAGTTTCAGATGAGGAGCCAGCAACTGAGAGTAAAGAGGAGCTAAGGTAGCATTTATAAGATCCGCAGCAGTCATCATCCCGTTTGAGTTCATCATTTTAAAATTACCGAATAAAATTAGATAATTTTTAATAAAATATGAACACTCCTAAACAGTAGTCTATTCGAAACAAAAGTCAAATTCGGAACAGTAACTGGTCAATCCGAAATAGTGTCTGAAACTAGTTAATCCAAAATGGTGTTCGAAATAGTGTGCAATTCGAAAAAAAATCCGAAATGATGTCTCTGAAATGATGAATCCAAATGACTTATCCGAAATCAAAGATCCAAAGTGCTATCTGAAAGAGTGATTCGAGAACTTCCAAAACAGCAGTCAGTAACTAATTTCTGAAAAATCAAGGATTCAAAATACTAATGAACTTGGTAACTGAAATCCCGAAAAATCTTGTCACAAATTTTCGAAAATTTTCTGCCAGCAGATGATCCGAAACAACCTTCAATTATCCGAAATGCTTGAAGATGATCCAAATTCCTTGAAGTATGATCCGAAACAGCAACAGTCACCAGCAATCTTTAAGCAGTGATTATCCAAAATAAGCCAATAAGATCCAAAATCAGCAACAGGTGAATTCCAAAAACAGTAAATCTTCAAGCAGACTATCCGGAGCAGTGACCAAACTTCTGAAAACAATAAAACTTCCAATCAGACCCCGAACACAGCAACTCAGCAACTTCCGTAGACAGAACCAAACAGTGTGATATCAATCTAAGCCTGGAAACAGGTTCAACAGGCTTTGATAAAAATTTTAATTCCCAAAACAGGACCAACAACGATATCACACAAGGTTTGATTGGTGGCGGAATCACACAACCAAACCAGTTTAGTTATTATCACAAGAAATATAGATGAAGTAGAATTGTAATTGACCAAAATACTTAACTTGCATATAGTGATAATTGTTTGATACAAGTTATAACAAAAGCAATAAAGTCAACAACCCTAAACCAGTAAACATGAACAACTATTTATAGGGGAGGTTTAGTCCAACACTCCCCCTAAACCCTAAGCCCAATAGCCCCTAAGCCCACTATATACAAGCCCATTCTCGTTAATAAACAAACTAGCCCAAACTACTAAATGGTAACTAATGTATACACCTTCAGAGCCTAACAGTTAGTCACGCTGACCCAAGTGGAAAAGATCAAACGGGTGTAAGGTTGGCCAAACACTCCACCATTGCAAGTGATAGACATGGTAATAAGGCAAACAACGTATAACACAGTCAGCTTCAGTTGCGATCACTTAGTGACATGACGTTTAGGTTAGCTACCTATACATATAATAATGTTGCTAAAGTCTGAAACTCTGAAACTCTTTACTATATGATAAAAGCTTTTGTGTTGACACTTGTTCTCGTATGTGTTTCTCAGGTCGCTAAGGTATCACACATCAGGACTAGGATGCATCATGGAGTCGCATTGATTTCATCAAACATTAGACAAAGCTTTAGTTACTTTAGCTATTTGATTTTATAATTAATTACTCTTCCTCAACTCAATTATTTAAACAGTATTTTCTCATCAATGAGCAAACAGTAAAATTTTATAAACGCATATAGTTGTCGTTCAATATGACTAATGACTGTGATCCTGATTTGTCACATGCCTCGCGGTAGAACTCTGCATGTGGATTTTTAGAGTGTGACAGATTGGTATCATAGCCAATGGTTATAGTGAAGTAGGTTTGCATTAGAGAGTAGACTTAGTCTATAGCGTTAAACACTACATTAGTCATACACCAACACATACACTCATACATGAAATATACAGACACTCTCATACATGATATGTATACCTACATGGCATCCAAACCTACAATGCAATTGGGTGGGTATGACGACATCAACCATATCACCCTTTATTGATGAGGAACACATCAATCCTTTTGTATCATCCACTCTTGTCCGAGGGCAATGATACGGAGATTTTTGCATCGTAACCATTTATACATCTTTCTACACAACATAGCTGAACAAAATACTGGCTTGAGCCTACCGATGGTACTATCGGGTATGGTGAGTTTTCTCAGATCCAAGTTTAGGACTGTTGATACACTTTGTGTCCATCACTGTACGAATAGGCTAGACAGAGCGTGTATTGTATAGATTAGATACGAACACACGACCCAAGTACGAATGTGAGAGGTACATATATGTCACTTCGTACAAAGGTAATTGTTATCTTCGTATGAAGGTAAGCTGCCTTCGCTCAAAGGTAATTTCCTCACTTCGCCCGGGGGTAAAACATGTCTATAAATAGTGTTGTGTGTTCATTGTTTTGTAAGTTTTGGAGTTCCCAAAGGGGAAACGATGGCGAAATTTCTCTAGAATTTCGCCAGCTTAACAAGTTGTATACTCTTTCGGTATGAATGAATGAAGCTTCCGCTGATTCTGTTTCTACTCGTTTCTTAATAACATTATACCGAAATAGTGATATTATGCCTAAAGTTCCGTCTAGAACGCCGGATATTGGACTTTCAATTGGTATCGGAGTTATGGTTGTCACCTACGCTCATGAATTATGCACTTAGGAAGGTTTTAGACGTAACACATCAAATAAACAGACAAAAAGTAAAATTGAACTTATAGGAATGTTAGAAAATCATTTTCGACCAGATCTATGCTAGAATAGTCACACCCCAACGATGATGGAAACATCAGAGTGAGACAATAACGAGATTGCTCATTGCTCACAACGCTAACAATGATAATATTTAATTTAAAGCCAAATTTCATTTCAAGAATAATTTTCAAATACAACATTGAAACAAATACAACAATTAAACTTAACACAGTACAACAAAATTGATACAACAACATTAACCTAAACGTCTAAATGTGTGTATCTAAATCCTTGCTATTTGATTTCATAGCATCCTCTTCATCAACATGTAACATGTTTTAAAATAACAATTCAATGCAAAAACAAAGGCGAGTACACAAGTTTAAGCATAGCATACGTATACGAATAAAGTTTAAACAAATCCTCATGGCAACTATGATTCTACAAGAGCATATACAAGGCATGCAATACTACTAGTCAAACCCTTAATGCAATCACGATGTTTTAACATGGCCTCAAGATTACACGATGGAGGGGGGTGCGTTACTTCCTAAAGCGCTTATACATGTCAAACGAAGGCTTAAACAAGTTAATGACTACAGTATCACATAAAGAATGTCCAAGATATAAGCATCAAGTAATCGTATCAAGTATTCATGTGTATAGGATTGTTTGTGCATTTCATAAAGTTTTAAGTGTTGTGGTTTTGGTATTGTTAGGTCCTAGAACTGTGAGACTGAAGCATCAAATATACGCAATGGTCTATGGTAGCTAACTGGGCTTAACCGGGTTAGTTTGTGTTAGGTTTGGACCTTTATAGGTCATTTGGGCATGTCACAGGCCATGTGGGCCAGGCAAGCCCATTAGTGTTATGCGTGACCCTAGGTATATAAGCTAAGCTTATGTCATTTCCTAGGGTTAGACTTTTGGAGACTTTTAGGTTTTCTCTAGAGAACCTTCATCTTGTAACAGACAGTTTTGCTTGTTCAAGTATATAATCGTGTGCAAGGTGTTAAAGTGAATTCGTATTGTTCTTCATCTTTTGGGTTTTCTTGAAGATCACCAAGTTTGGATTCCGCCCATCCTTGGTGATTGTGTGATATCAGTGTTAGATCCGGATTATCGGGACTTACAATTGGTATAAGAGCCTGATGTTCTAATACGGGCTCCGGGTATTGCTGATTGAAGAAGTTTTTGAAGTTTATTGCTGCTGTTTGGATCGATTTCTGACATTCTGGATTGCTGTTCATCGACGAAGGGTACTATTCCGAATAACTCGAAGAAGCTCTGCAGATTTTGGATTGGACACTGTTCCAGATCCCAAAGAACACGAAGAAGGTTCTCATAATTCGGATTTGATACTGTTCCGGATTCCGAAGAACACAAAGGAGATCATCTATTCTGGATTGATCCATGACTGTTGCTTTATTCCGGATTGTGATCCGAGTTAATGTTGCTGTTTTTGAATTCCTTAAATTCTAGAATTCGGTTGCATCAAAGGCGAAGACACTGTTACGGATTTGGTTACCGTTCCGGATTTTTAGAAGATAAGTCAGGCATTTCGGATTTTTTGTTTCGGATTCTTGATTTCGGATTTCATTTCAGAGCTGTTTATTCCGGATCTATTTTTCGGATTTTTATTTCGGATCTGCATTTCGGTCTTTTGTTTCGGATTTCTTCTCGGATTTTTCTTTTCGGATCTTCAAATCGGATTCTTAAATCCGGATTTTTCATTCCGGACTCCTAGTTATGGATTGCTTATTTCGGATATTTCATCCAGTTTGACCATCATTGACTACCGGATTCCCATTTCGGAAAAATCTTCTGGGTTAACCATATTGACTGCATAGTTGACTGTTTTAGATTGAGCACTGTTCATTAGAATCACTTAAATTAATTAAACTTTAAATCAAATTTGGTAAATTTTAATTAATTTAGTCTCAATGGCTGGATTCATGACCGCACATGACCTGACCAATGCCACACTGGCAGCCCTGCAGTCGCAAACTTTAGCCCTCCACCAAGAGCTGGATCAGGTGATTGGCACTTCCACCAAAGTGCCTCGTTTGTTATACGGAGATGAATATTACGAGTGGAAGTTCCACTTTGAACAGTATTGCAAGGCAAAGGAACCTGGCGTGTGGAGATGCATCATGAATGGTCCAAGAACCATAGTATATAGCACAGAGCAAGATCCCGAAACTAAAATTCACAAGCCTATGCACTTATGGACTCCAGAGGACGTCAAAATCATAGAGGAAGATGAGAAGGCTTCTGCAACACTAACCATGGCTTTAGGACCCGATATCTCTATCGCGGTCAGGAACTGTAAAAATGCTAAAGAAGTTTGGAGTGAGTTGCAAAATCTCTACGAAGGAAACGCTGACATGAAAGCGAGTAGGGTGAACCAGTTGAATCAGCAATTCAGCTCGTTCAATCACATATATGGGGAAACCATCGAAAATCAGATACCCCGTTATGTCAAACTGGTTTCCCAGATGATTTCAGCCGAGATCACCCTCACAAACAGCGCCATGAACCGACAATTGTTGAATTCACTGCCCAAAAGTTGGGATGCAGACATGGGCATGATAAAAAGACAAAGAACCTAAACGACGTCACTCTCACTGAGATGATAGCTACTATCAAATCATGTGAAATTGATAACAAAAAGGGAATCAATCATCAAAGCAGTCTGATGTCCGTAGGGATGACAGTTCAAAACGCAGCTTTAATGTCACAGAATCTCGTCTATAGTCCTCTGCAAGGAACTGCACAAGAACCAGGTGGATCAAATGTGGTGTACAGTCCTGTTGTCATGCCTCAAAACACTCAGTATATGTATGGGTTTCAATCTCCAAATCCCCCAACGGTCTCAGCGGCTCAAGTCCATACACAGTACCATGCTCAGTATCCTAATGTGGTGTTCAGTCCTGCAACTCCTCAAACCGTGCAACAAGGCGTTATTCCTCAAACAGGCGCACCTGTCCCTGGCTCTGCACACAACCCGTGCCCAACTCTGCGTTTCTCACTAAGGAGAACGAAGAGAAGCTGCCGATTGATGCATCAATGATCAAGAGCTTGAACGCCTTCCTGGCAGGCGATCTGACCCCTCCATCTATTCTGCCAACAGAAGTTGATCAAATCATGGAGGAAGACCTGGATGAGATCGATGTCTCCTGGAACTTAGCAATGGCTGCTTTTCGGGTCAACAAATTTCAGAAAAAGTATGGAAGGCAACCTTTGTCCAACCTGAAGATTGGTCTCACAAAGGACAAACTCAGGTGCTATCGATGTCATGAACCAGGCCATTTCGCTAGGGAATGCAAGAAGCCACCATCAGGGTATGTATCATCCAGGGTCGCCGATATACAGAGCAGTGACAGACAGTTGGTTCTCGTCTCTCCTACCAAGTCAACTACGAGTCCATCTGGCAGCTCAGGCGGGAAGTCCACAGCACTTGTGGCCCAACAGCATGAAGGCTTCAACTGGGCAGATGTTGTTGCTCAAATGGAAACCTTGAATCTATCCAAGAACAGCAACCACTGCATGATGGCGCAGACAACTGAGACACCCAATCTTTCAGAAACAGTAAATCGAATACTTTGTTCTCATAGCTGTCATTTTAAATTATCTCAAATGCGCGCCCACAATTCAACTCTTTTGACTGAATATCAACAAGATGCGTCACAGAACATCGCCCTTAAACATAAGAACAAGCTTCTTATGGAAATGGTCGAAGCGCAGAAACAAGATGTGGCTCAGCTAAAGCTAAACTTGAACCAACAACAATGTTGGGTCTACGACTACAAGCTAAAATTAGCTGAAAATGACGTAGAACTTCAAGCAGCCTTAGCCAAGCTGAATTCCTTGACAGGGAAGCTTCATGAAAATGAAATAAATATTAAGAAATTTGAAACTTCCATCAAATTAGTCAAGGACTTATGTGACCTCTAGCTTAATTATCAATAGAATTTAACAAAGGGTCTTGGGTACAATAGGGCACCTCCACCATATAATCATAACTGAGGAAGAAACCGAAAATGCTGAAAAATGATGTATGGTAAACCGTCAGATTATTTATCAAAATCATGGACGCCCTATTATCCTAAGTTCTCCAAACCCATTGAACTCAAGAAGGATGATGTGTTTATGGCTTCTACATCACATCCTAGTGAAACTAGTAATCGTCCATCTGAGAGTACGGTGGAATTTGAGACAGAAGTGCATGAGGCAGAACCATCCACATCCTCTACAAAACTTAATGAAAAGGAATCTTCTGATGCTCAAACTAAATTTGTGAACGATACTAAAGTGTCTAATTCATGTGCAGAAGAAATTTTAGTTGAGGACATCACACAGGATGATGAGGAAGAATGTCTGAATATACATTCAGACAATTCAGCTGATGATTATGCTTTTTATAAACCTGCCTTTGACATTTTAAATCATTTTCTTGCTGAACAATTTACATGCTCAAACAGTGTTGCTTGTGTTGAACATTTAGACAGTTTAAATTTTGATACTGATGTTTTGAATGATGATAATAGTTGTAATAACTTGTGTGATGAGAAAATGAATTTAGTTGCAGGATCTGCATCAACTAATGACTCGGCCTCATCAGCTTCAGCTGAGGATACCGAATGTTCATCTCCAGCTGAGGATACCGAAAGTTCATCTTCAGCAGAGGATATCGAATGTTCATCTTCAGAGGCCGTATCTTTTGATGCATCTGCTAGGAATGACAGTGTTAACGATGACCAACCAACTGTTTCTGTCAATGTTGATGGTGACATTATTCTAGAAGATTTGGGTGACTCAATACAAGGGACTGATTCAGAAATGAAAGCAGATGAACACAAATCTAAATTTGATTCAAATGAAACTTTTAAACCCGATAGTGAATCGGAACCTCAAATTTCTCTAAATTGCGAGGTTCCATCATCATCTGCTAAAAATTATGAACATGATGTTCCTGTAGAGTCACTCGTGTCATCTACAGAATCTGTCACAAAGTGTGATTTGAAGAATAAGCCTAAAAAGAAGAGAACACGCCAATCTAAAAAGAAGAAAACCAAAGAAGCGTCTTCAAACACTGCAAAGGCGACTGCTAAGTCCTTTCATCAAACTGAGAAATTAACTCAGCAGTCGCCCATTTCATCTGTTTTGAACCAATCTTCATGTTCAAAATCTTGCAATTCAAATCACAAATCTAACAAGTGTGCTGATGGTTGTGCACAGGACACCGTGAAGCCCAAGACCGTGCAACAGCCGTCAGTAAACGCCAGCAAGAAACTGACCGACAAATTGCCCAGAATTTCCCAAGCTGAATGGACTGTTTTCTTCAAGAAGAGGCAGACCTATTTCAATTGTGGATCTCCCAGGCACATTGCTCGAAACTGTCAAAAGACTTTTAACTCTTTCCATACCTTGTACTCCAGACATCAGAAGGCTATGCCTAATCGCCAATATAAGGCTCGATTTGTGGCTTAGTCTTCTGATCAAGACAAGAACTTTGCCAAGAAACAAACTATTAAACCCTTGAGACCCTCAGTTTCTCAGAATCCCACTAGCACTCCTAGGAATGTGCAGAGGTCTGATTCGGTAACCTGGAGGCCTAAGTTAGTAGCCAAGAATCCGTCTGCTAACCCCTTGTCTAGTAAATCAAAAGCATCATCAACCTCATCCTCAACTAATCTGATCTTTCGTGAGGTTACTTATGTTGATGCAAAAGGCAAACCCAGATCTTCCATGGCCTGCGTTCCCGTTTCTAACTAAACATGTTCAAATGTACACGAACAGCTCTTGCGCGCTCTTGTTCGATTATGGTATATTGATAGCGGCTATTCCAGGCACATGACAGGAGACATCTCGCAGTTGAATGACATTCAGTTTTTTTATGGCGGGTTGTTTCCTTCGCAGGTGGAGAAACCAGGAAAATCACGATGAGAGGAACTGTTTACGATGGAGCCCTGAGTTTTAAGAATGTCAACTATGTACCAGAATTGAAGCACAGTCTGTTGAGTGTGTCTCAACTCTGTGACAATCATCTGGATGTTCTCTTCACAAAGAAAGGATGCTATGTGCTAAAACCAGGCTTAATCATTCCAGATGATTGGATTCTTCTGAAAGCTGCAAGAAAACGAAACGCATATGTCATTGATATGAACCAGGCTCCTTCTGACAAGCTTACATGCCTTTTCTCTTCGACAGCCGAACATGACGTCATGCTATGGCATTGCAGACTGGGTCACATCAACATGAAGAATTTAGATCTCCTTGCTAAAGGTGGTTTAGTCAGAGATCTACCAGTTTGTGACTTCATGCAGATCGAAAAATGTGAATCATGTGCTCGTGGGAAACAACATCGTCAGCCACATAAAACCAAAGCAATACCCTCCACTTCTCAGGTCTTAGAACTGCTCCATATGGATCTCTTCGGTCCAACAGACATCTGCAGCATTGGAGGGAAGGCTTACTGTCTGGTTATTATTGATGACTACTCTCGATTCACCTGGGTTTTCTTTCTTACACACAAAAGTTTAACCACTGAGATAGTCAAATGATTTGTCACGCTTATGGAAAACCAGAAAGATTCGAAGGTAAAGGCTATTCGGTGTGATAAGTTCAGTGTAGCCAGAACCCCACAGCAAAACGGGGTTGCAGAACGTAAAAATTGCACACTCATCGAGGCGGCACGAATAATGCAGAACGTAAAAATCCTCCTTGTCCCCGAGCCTACTCCTCTTGATAGTGCGGTGGATTCTTCACCACATACCTCTACAGGTGCCTCGGTTGAGGGGAGGCATCTGGAGTTACTTCAGCTAGTGTCACCAACTTGCCAACTGATGTTTTGGTTCCCGCTACACCAATACCACAACGTTTACAGCGTGATCACCCCATTGAGAATATCATTGGTCCTGTAAACGCTGATGTTCGCACACGAAGTCAATCTAGGGATATCAATACATGTCGCTATTCTTGCTTTATTTCCCAAATTGAACCTAAAAGTATTGATGTTGCCTTGCAGGAACCAGGCTGGGTGGATGCCATGCACGAAGAACTCAATCAATTTGAAAAACTTGGCGTTTGGCAATTGGTGAAGCTACCTCAGGGAAAGCATGCTCTTGGAACTCGCTGGGTTTTCCGCAACAAGCAGGATGACACTAGAGTTATTATTCGAAATAAATCTAGATTGGTGGTCCAAGGTTTTTGACAGATTGAAGAACTGGATTATGATGAGGTCTATGCACCTATCGCACGTTTGGAAGCTATACGTATCTTCTTGGCATACGCATCTTTTATGGACTTTACTGTCTATCAAATGGATGTCAAGACTGCGTTTCTCTACGGCAAGGTGAAAGAGGAAATATACGTGGCACAACCACCGGGCTTTACTAATTCTGACAAGCCAGATTATGCCTATAAATTAGACAAAGCTTTGTACGGGTTGAATCAAGCACCACACGCAAGGTACACTACTCTTACGGAGCATCTGCTTGCTCATGACTACACACGTGGAACTATTGACCAAACTCTGTTTATCAAACGCGTTGATAAGGACATTATTCTTGTCTAAATCTACGTTGATGATATTATTTTTGGTTCCACCAATGATGGTTTGTGCCGCGAGTTCGAAGAAATCATAAAGAAGAAATTTGAGATGTACTCATTAGGAGAGATGACCATGTTTTTAGGACTTCAAGTTCGTCAGAGCCCACAGGGTATACTCATTCATCAAGGAAAATACGTACACGACGTTCTTGCCAAATTCAAGCTTACAGATTCCAAGCCAACGGCTTCACCTATAGCGGAACGGCCTCTGCTAAATGCAGATGCTGAAGGAACGCCTGTTAATCCTACCATGTATCGCTCTATGATTGGATCACTCATGTATCTCACTGCTAGTCGGCCAGATATCATGTTTGCCGTCTGCCAGTGTGCTCGTTATCAGGCTACTCCTAAACTTTCTCATTTACATGTTAAACGAATTTTTGGGTACCTCAAAGGGGCTCCATCTCTGGGCCTCTGGTATCCTAAAAATTCTGAATTTGAACTGTTTGCTTTCTCTGACTGTAATCTAGGAGGTACAGATAGGGACATACGCTCAACGTCGGCTGGTTGCTAATTTCTGGGAGATCGCCTAATTTCGTGGCAATGCAAGAAGCAGCAGATGTTTTGCTTTCCACTGCAGAGGCAGAATATGTCGCAGCATCTGCTTGCTGCTCTTAAGTTTTATGGATGCAACATCAGCTTGCGGATTACGGTTTGACTTATCTAAACACCATGATTTATTGTGATAATGATGCCGCAATCCAAATAGCACATTAACATTAAAGTTCATTTTATAAGCGAATGCTATGAAAAGGGTCTCGTAAAGCTTGAGCAAATCCACACTGATGCAAATGTGGCGGATTTATTTACGAAACCCGTTAGCAACGCAGCTTGCGGATCTTCTCAAAATGATTTGGTTTTCTTCCTAGGCATCTACTATATTCATATTTATTTACTGTTTTTCATTTCTTTTCGTTGCTTCATAAATTTGTTCATATTCCTATGCACAAATTTTGGGGGAGAAAAAGTTCAAGTTAAAAAAAATTGATTTTGCAATGATAGGGAAATGAAATGAATATTTTTGATAAAATGATTGACTAACACATGTAAGGTATAGAAGTGGAGTAGCGAAAGTGATGTGTCGGTAGGTCTAAAACTCAACCGGATGGGAAAAGTCAAATGATATAAACATAACGAACTTTGTACTTAGTGGGTCACTTACTATAGGCATATGATTTTATGGTCTTAAATCTTGCGTTGATAGATAGCCAACATCTGAGGTTTCGGGTCTTTATGCTGCTGAGTCATCCGGGGATATCTTGACTGCTCTTCTGTTGCATCCAGATTATATGCAGACCTAGGCACAGTCAGGATATCTTTATAAAAGAGCCAAAATGGAAAGGCCAAAACCTAAAAGAACAAAAATTTCTTTCTAAGTTCTTACGTACCTCTTAAGGTACTTGCCAAACGCTCGTCGGTCACTATTGGTCTCTCTGCTGTATGGAAGTACTGACCTGTTCACCAATAGCCTGATGTTGTACATCCGAAAAGCTGATAACTCCGTTCGAACTGTACCCTTCATAGTTATTCGTCCATTTTTTCATCCCGCAAAATTGACAAATCGACCATCAAAGATTTTGATGTCGTTCAACTGGGAAATGTCTCATGTCATGTGCCTGGAACAACCACTATCAATAAACCAAAGTTTGACAACAACCCTCCATAGTCGTTCCTACACATACAAAAGGATTAGTTAGAAACTGAAACCCAGGCCATCGTTGATCTGGGTTGACCATCAGTATTTGTATAAGTAACCTCACGAAAGATCATACAATTTTAGTAGGATTTGAGGTTTGAGAAGTAGATCATGATTGTTGACGAGCACTAAGACTGAGATCTAGCAAGAATTTTGGGTTTCCATATTTTAGGGTCAACATTACTTGAAGCATTTTTAGGTGTAGGTGTTTTGCTAATTTCATTGACTAATTTTGGAAACTGTTTGAGTTTGAAAACTTTTGATGGTGCTTCTTTGCTAGATTCAAGTCTCCATCAGTTGGCTTGGCAAATCGATTTCCATAGGTATGATAAGGCGTAGCCGTCTGATGTTGTGCGTTCTTTGAGTAGTAAGGCACAGAAGGACGATGAACACAGTTTCTCGCTATGTGCTCTGGAATTCGACAATTAAAACAAGTTTGTATTTTTGAGAAAAAGACATTCCGTTCAGCTTATGATATTCTAGGGAGCTGATTGGATCTTTTCTTTCCACTTGGTACTCATGGCTTATGTGCATGGTTGATCTTGGGAGAAACCTGCTCATAATCATCAGCAAAAGAATGGGTATCGATAACTTTACCCTTTACTGAGTTTCAGTTTTCTTCTGACTCGGGTTTTCCTTTTGTTTTTCTTTTAATGCTTCTGAGGAACTTTCTATCTGTGGTGTCTTTTTGTTTCGTTTCTTATTTTTGCGTGTTCGCTTTTTCTTTAGAGGAGTTGATTTTGTAGAAATAGTTTCTTTAGGAACCTATTCTTCAGAATCCGAATTCTTAGGATCAGTTGATTCTGGTTCGTCAAATGATGAGAAGTTTTCGTTAAAAACAGTTGAGCTTGTACTTGTTTCCAAAACACTCGGTTCAGATTTACGGTAGATAAAGAATCTTCAAAAACATTATTCTCATTATCTGATGTACCAGAATCTGCAATTTGATGGTCAACTTCAGTAGATTCAAATAATCCTTGTTGATCAATTATATTATTCACACATTCAGACGCAATAATATTTCAATCTCATCAGACTTAGAGGATTCTAAGACATCAGTTGATGTTTCGGACATACTAGGACAGTTGTCTGAATTATTCGGAACAGAAGTTTCAAACTCATCAGTAGATCCAGACTCCTATGCCAACACATTTTCATCACAATCAGAATTAGAAACCACATAATTTAAACTTTCAGTTTTAGCAATATCATCAGAAAAAATCATTAGAAAAACACTTAGTCTCAGCAAGCAAAGACTGAACAAATTTCCAAACGTAAAAATAATGTTCAACGCATAACGAATCATTCAAATCAACAGAAGCATTTGAATGTGGTTCATCATCCACTTCAGTTTCCTCTTTAACTATCACTGATTCTGCACATGAACTAGAACAATTAATAGATTTAATTGGACATATTTTCTTAATTCACCTATGTTGGAGTTTCTACACACTACTTTGCTGACTCAGATTTACCAACTAATTCATTTGAAAATGATTGTGTAGAATCCATGTTTTTGACAAAATCCATGTGTTTTTGAAAATTAATTGGCCTGCCATGCCTTGGTTTAAAAGGTTCCCAAGGTACATAATCAGTTGGTTTACCATACATCATATTTTTTTTCATTTTCTAGATCTTGCTCAGAAGTAGGCATCCTATAATAGTTATGATTATATGGAGGTGGAACATGGTTATAACCTAACCATTTTCCCTTATTCTCTTTATATGCCAGTTGCACATTACAAAGATTACGAATAGTGTCACTGAAGTATCACATTTCTTTATGTTTAACTCATTTTGTTGATACTTTCCAGTCAGAAGTTCTAGCTCAGCTCTTACAGATTCAAGTTCCATAATTTTAATGTTTAATTTATTTCTGTAATCATGAACCCAACATTACCGTAGGTTGAGGTCCTTTTTAAGTTGATTTGTGTCCTTCTTATGTACTTCAACCTTTTCATAGAGTAACTTATTGTTCTCTCTAAGGCCGATGCACTTATACATGGAACTGTTGTGATCATTTATTAGAACAAAGTTGTGTGTTCACATCTGTGCAAGCTTATTTCTACAATTTTCAGAACATAAAAGAGAGTTTACCATTTCAGAAAGGGATTTGGGTTCATCCGTCTGTGCCATCAAGCAATGATTCACTTGTGCACTTTCAGACATCTTGAGAGTTTCCACGTTCGCCACAACATCTGGTCAATTGAAACCAACTTGTTCTGAACTATCAATGCATTCCCAGCTCCACTTTTGGCGGAACTCGCTGATGTTTGTGTGGGTTAACAAGTACCATTGATCTCTCAGAGTTCTGGGCTGCAGCAACGTGACTTGGAATATATCCTACAGGGGCCTTTTTGTAGTCTCTTGAAAAATGACCTGGTTCATGGCACCTTTTTCATCTGAGTTTGTCTCTCATGAGCCCTGTACTAATACTTGACATTGGGCGACGACCAAACTTCTTTTGAAACTTTTTAGCTGTAAAGGTAGCCATAGCTAGGTTCCAAGAGACACATCCAGCTCTTCTATGTCTTCTTCAACAACTTCATCAATTTCAGTGGCTAGGACAACGGGGGTAAGAGATCACCTACTAGAAAAGCATGCAGGCTGTTAAGCATGGATGCAATAAGGGCAAGTCTTTCTTCATTCTGCTTGGTAAAAAAGGCTACATTAGCAGCTGTAGTAGAAGAAGAGGTGCCTTGAGTGTATGTAGGGGTAATCAAACTGTAGACCACGTAGGATTGTTAACAGCGATTTGTGGTGTAGCTAAAGACATACCATACACATAGTTGGACTTCTGAGTTTGGGTCAGAGGGCTGAAATGATGTTTGGGTTAGCATTGGACACTCCATGAATAGGGTTAAACACGATGTTGGGATGGCTTTTAGACATTAAAGCATTGTTTGAACTTGTGATACCAGCGGCCATCAAAGAGTTCTTATGGTTAAGATCTTTCTGGTGGTTGTCTATTTCACACGATTTGATAATAGCAATCAATTCAGTAAGTGAGGCATCATTCAAATTCTTCGTTCACTTAACGATAGCGACATCAGCAGCCCATTTCTTAGCAATGAGTTCAGTAGTTGAGGATTCATACCATTATTAGTAATGGCGATACCAGCACTTATCAATAGACAAATCATCTTGACAAATCTTTTGATTTGATTCTCAATTGTTTTACCATAAATGTGTTGATTCAACATGTTTACTTGACTGGCCTTCATGTCAGCATTTCCTTCATACAGATTCTGAAGCTCAGTCCATATCTCCTTAGCATTTGTATAGTTTCTAACAGCAATGGAGATGTCTAGACCAAGTGCCATGGTAAGATTTTCCTTGGCGTTTTCATCATCTTCTATGATTTTTTGATCCTCTTTTGTAAACAATTTGAAGGTTTAAGAATCTGAGTTGCGGATCATCTTCAGTAGCATACATTATGGTTCTCGGTCCATCTCTAATACTCCTCCAAACACTTGGTCTCTTTGCCTTGCAATATTGTTCAAACCAAAACTTCCATTCAAGGTAATCATCCCTATATAGCAATCTAGGATACTTAGTAGAAGTGCCTATGATCTGGTCAAGTTTCAGATGAGGAGCCAGCAACTGAGAGTAAAGAGGAGCTAAGGTAGCATTTATAAGATCCGCAGCAGTCATCATCCCGTTTGAGTTCATCATTTTAAAATTACCGAATAAAATTAGATAATTTTTAATAAATATGAACACTCCTAAACAGTAGTCTATTCGAAACAAAAGTCAAATTCGGAACAGTAACTGGTCCAAAATAGTGTCCGAAATTAGTTAATCCAAAATGGTGTTCGAAATAGTGTCCAATTCGAAAAAAAATTCCGAAATGATGTGTCTGAAATGATGAATCCAAATGACTTATCTGAAATCAAAGATCCAAAGTGCTATCTTAAAGAGTGATTCAAGAACTTGCAAAACAGCTGTCACTAACTAATTTTTGAAAAATCAAGGATTCGAAATACTAATAAACTTGGTAACTGAAATCCTAAAAAATCTTGTCACAAATTTTTGAAAATTTTCAGCTAGCAGATGATCCGAAACAGCCTTCAATTATCCGAAATGGTTGAAGATGATCCAAATTCCTTTAAGTATGATCCAAAACAGCAACCGTCACCAGCAATCTTTAAGCAGCGATTATCCAAAATAAGCCAATAAGATCCGAAATCAGCAACAGGTGATCCAAAAACAGCAAATCTTCAAGCAGACTATCCGGAACAGTGACCAAACTTCTGAAAACAGTAAAACTTCCAATCAGACCCCGAACACAGCAACTCAGCAACTTCCGTAGACAAAACCGAAACAGTGTGATATCAATCTAAGCCTAAAAACAGGTTCAACAGGCTTTGATACCAATTTTAAGTCCCAAAACAGGACCAACAACGATATCACATAAGGTTTGATTGGTGGCGGAATCACACAACCAAACCAGTTTGGTTATTATCACAAGAAATATAGATGAAGTAGAATTGTAATTGACCAAAAGACATGACTTGCATATAGTGATAATTGTTTGATACAAGTTATAGAAAAAGCAATAAAGTCAACAACCATAAACCAGTAAACAAGAACAACTATTTATAGGGGAGGTTTAGTCCAACACTCCCCCTAAACCCTAAGCCCAATAGCCCCTAAGCCCATTTTATACAAGCCCATTCTCGTCAATAAACAAACTAGCCCAAACTACTAAATGGTAACTAATGTATACACCTTCAGGGCCCAAAAGTTAGTCACGCTAACCCAAGTGGTAAAGGTCGAACGGGTGTAAAGTTGGCCAAACACTCCACCATTGCAAGTGATAGACATGGTAATAAGGCAAACAACGTATAACACAGTCAGCTTCAGTTGCGATCACTTAGTGACATGATGTTTAGGTTAGCTACCTATACATATAATAATGTTGCTTAAGTCTGAAACTCTAAAACTCTTTACTATATGATAAAAGCTTTTGTGTTGACACTTGTTCTCGTATGTGTTTCTCAGGTCGCTAAGGTATCACACATCAGGACTAGGATGCATCATGGAGTCGCATTGATTTCATCAAACATTCGACAAAGCTTTAGTTACTTTAGCTATTTGATTTTATAATTATTTACTCTTCCACAAATCAATTATTTAAACAGTATTTACTCATCAATGAGCAAATAGTAAAATTTTATAAACGCATATAGTTGTCGTTCAATATGACTAATGACTGTGATCCTGGTTTGTCACATGCCTCGCGGTAGAACTCCTCATGTGGATTTTTAGAGTGTGACAGATTGGTATCATAGCCAATGGTTATAGTGAAGTAGGTTTGCATTAGAGAGTAGACTTAGTCTATAGCCTTAGACACTACATTAGTCATACACCAACACATACACTCATACATGAAATATACAGACACTCTCATACATGATATGTATACCTACATGGCATCTAAACCTACATTGCAATTGCGGGTATGACGATATCAACCATATCACCCTTTATTGACGTGGAACGCATCAATCCTTTTGTATCGTCCACTCTTGTCCAAGGGTAGTGATACGGAGATTCTTGCATCGTAACCATTTATACATCTTTCTACACCACATAGCTGAACAAAATACTAGCTTGAGCCTACCGATGTACTATCGGGTATGGTGAGTTTTCTCAAATCCATGTTTGGGACTGTTGACACACTTTGTGTCCTTCACTGTATGAATAGGCTAGATAGAGCGTGTGTTGAATATTGTATAGATTAGATACGAACACACGACCCAAGTACGAACGTGAGAGCTACATATATGTCACTTCATACAAAGGTAATTGTTATCTTCGTACGAAGGTAAGCTGCCTTCGCTCGAAGGTATTTCCTCACTTCGCACGAGGGTAAAACGTGACTATGAATAGTGTCGTGTGTTCATTGTTTTGTAAGTTTTGGAGTTCCCAAAGGGGAAACGCTGCCGAATTTATTTCCAGAATTTCACCAGCTTAACAAGATGTATACTCTTTCAGTATGAATGAATGAAGCTTCCACTGATTCTATTTCTACTCCTTTCTTAATAACATTATACCGAAATAGTGATATTATGCCTAAATTTCCATCTAGAACGCCGGATATTGGACTTTCAATTGGTATCGGAGTTATGGTTGTCACGTACGCTCATGAATTATGGACTTAGGAAGGTTTTAGACGTAAAACATCAAATAAACAGACAATCCACAGACAAAAAGTAAAATTGAACTTATAGGATTGTTAGAAAATCATTTTCGACCAGATCTATGCTAAAATTGTCACACCCCAACCGATGGTGGAAACATCGGAGTGAGATGATAACGAGATTGTTCATTGCTCATAACGCTAATAATGACAATATTTAATTTAAAGCCAAATTTCATTTCAAGAATAATTGGTAAATACAACATTGAAACAAATACGACAATTAAACTTAACACAATACAACAAAATTGATACAACGACATTAACCTAAACGTCTAAATGTGTGTATCTAAATCCTTTCAATTTGATTTCATAGCATCCTCTTCATCAACATGTAACATGTTTTAAAATAACCATTCAATGCAAAAACAAAGGCGAGTACACAAGTTTAAGCATAGCATACGTATACGAATAAAGTTTAAACAAATCCTCATGGCAACTATGATTCTACAAGAGCATATACAAGGCATGCAATACTACTAGTCAAACCCTTAACGCAATCATGATGTTTTAACATGGCCTCAAGATTACACGATGGAGGGGGATGCGTTACTTCCTAAGGCGCTTATACATGTCAAACGAAGGCTTAAAACAAGTTAATGACTACAGTATCACATAAAGAATATCCAAGATATACGCGTCAAGTAATCGTATCAAGTATTCATGTGTATAGGATTGGTATTGCATTTCATAAAGTTTTAAGTGTTGTGGTTTTGGTATAAGTAAACATGTTACATCCAAAAGTGTTGTAAACGAGAAGTGGGTCGAGTGTGCTCACAGTTTTGCTAGCTTCCCTTTGTTACTTCCGTGAAGGGCTTGGGGAGTTGGATGATCACCAAGCTATCTTTTGAAAGCCTTAAACCTTTAGATAGAGAGAGCTTTAGAGAGAAAAGAAGAAGTGTTTGAGGTGTGAAATGAGAGTGGGAGGAGGTGGGTATTTATAGTTAAGGTTTGGGGGTTGAGTTAGGTGAGTATTAAATGCAAGAAACACAATCCAACAAACACAAAATGGACCAATCCATGGGCAAGAAACCACTTTCTCTGGATTATGCTATTTTTAGTCCTTGAACTTAGTTTATCTTACATTTCATGGTAAAACTTGATATTTTCACATGTTTTCAAGTGTATAATGTATATGTAAGTATATTTTAGATATCAAGTATGAATGTATGAGTATTTGCATGTATAACAAGTATTGGTTTGTATGTAAACACGTATTTTACAATTAAATGCATGTAAGACAAGTATGTATCAGGTATGAATATTGCGATCATAGTCTCGGGTTATAAGATTGGGAATGAAATACGAATGCGATACGAATACAAGTTTCCATAAATAGAACTACCATTACACTTTCTAGTTAAGGGAAGTACGAAAAAGCGAGGCGTTACAGTCTCCCCTTCCTTAGGAAATTTCGTCCTGAAATTTATTCAAGAGGAAGACTTTGGAAAAGATGTCATTTTGGTGAATATGTTTGGCCAAAACCAAGATTTTGAAGTTTAAAGTTTTTGCGGAGTTCATGTATAAGTGTGTCAATATGTATCGAAATCTTGAAGGATAAAATGGTAGGTTCCGTGAAAGTAATTTGTTTGACTAAGGTGTTTTTGAGACACCAATCGTAAACGTGTATAAGGATAAGTAAAAACGTGTATGTGTATGTGTAAGCAAGTGAGTTTGACTGGGTCTAGACAACACATTGGAAGGAACATTTTAAAAGAGTGTGACCTAAGAGGAAGGTTTTAGTATGACTAAGGATGTATTTTGATTAAAATGAGCGGTCCGTACTGAAAGTTGTAGGAAACGTTTTGAAGTTCTAAGGCGTATTAGTAAAATCACTTGTTGTAAAAAAATGTTTATTGGAGAGAGCTAGGATGGTAAATATTTATGGTTTCTAAAAGGTTATGGCGGTATTAGACCGGCTGGTTGAAGTTTATGCGTAGATAAGAGTGAAAGATAGTTTTAAAAGAAAAGGAACATTTTGACCAAATTGAGCCGGTGGGGACGTTTATAAAAATGGATTGAACGTTTTAGGCTGATTTGCTGTAAATAAAGTTGGATGAAGGTTAATGGAAGAATTGGGAAAATTGAGGTATGGTAGTGAATGATTCGGTAGGTGTATGCGAGGTATGAATATAAGATAAAATGCGACATGGATGCTAGTGATAGTTGTGGTGGTTAAAGCTAACGATTTTGAGAATGAAGCTTTGTCATGGGTAATCGAGTACTAATCATTACGAAGTGGGGTCACCAAAGTTTGTTATGAATCAAATGTATTTAACAAGGTCTAGGAAAACACCGAATTTCTCATGGCACGTTTTACGAAAGTTTGGTAACATGGTAGGGACACTTATATATAGGAAGTACCAGCGGCGTATCCACCATGTTCACACCACGTTACGTCATTTCGCTACTCGGTGTCATGTTACGTTCCGTATTGCGATACATAGTAGAACCCACTGTGGTTTTCATGCGCCTACCAATATAATCCCGTGTGCACCCGCGATTATTTTTGTTTGTGCATGATCCTCATAGTTTGTACTAGTAGTGTACAGGTCAGGTTACATCTAGTAAGCAAAGGGTATGTAAGATAGCGTATAAAAATTAAGTATGCAAGCATGATTGTATGTATGTATGAGTGTGTCGAACGTAGGCAAAACCACTCTGGTTATGCCTACTTATAGATTTCAAGTATGACTACCAAGTAGTGTGAATGCATAAATTTTGAGTATGATTGAAGACAAATACGTATAACATTAGCATGCAGTATCGAGCGTATGGGTGGAATAAAATGGGATTTAGCATATATAAGTTACTATGAAGTTGCGAGTGTGTAAAATACGAAGTGTAATGGTGATATGTGTAATATTGTCTTGTAATATTGACTGTATAAATAGAAACGTATAAGGCAGTATGCATGTGTGTGGTTGCTTGAGTCAAAACATTGAGTTGGTTAAAATAAGTCGGGTTTGTCGGGAATGAAGGACCAAAATTGTGAATGTCGGGTGAATATTGTGAAAAGTATTAATTTTTTATGTAAAATGTGGTTCGTAAAAAGAAATGATACTTTTGTTTAAAAATTTGTATTCGCATATGAAATTTTCTTGCCCATGTGTTCAGATTTAGATTTGCGTATTTTGAAAAGGTTGTAAAATAGTGAGCTTGCTTGATTTTACTTATTTTATTGATGCAAGAAAAGTCGTGTTTTGAAAATTCTCATGTAAACTTAAATTTTTGAAAAGCATTTTAACACAGTACTTATACGTATGTGAGAGAAAGTTTTCGTTGGTTTCTTGTTGGAAATAAAATGTCTTTAGAGTGGTAGTGAGTGTGTCTTGGACGAGTTGTAAAAATCGAGGGCAAGAGGTTCGTTTAACCGACTAAGTTGATGGGTAGCATTTCATAAAGTTTTTGAAAAATTGTGAAAGAAACGTTTAAAGTGTCATTAGGGGTTTTGCATATGTAATTTAAATATGTTGTAGGGGGAGAAAAATCGTTTGGATAAAGTAGTAAGGAATGAGGTTTATGCATAATGAGAAAAATTGAAACAATGATAAAAGGTTTAGGTATAAGTTTTGATATAATGATTAATATGAAAATAGTCGAGTTGGAGTTAGACTTCGACTCATTTCTCTAACTTGAGTTTTGCAAAAAAGACATCTAGGTGATCGACAATAAAATCACGTCTGATCATGTAAGTATTGTATAACATGTATGAGTTCACATAGGTGACATAAGCATAATAAGTATTCAATAGTATAAACACGTATGATTACGTGAGGAGTATGAATTTAGTTGGTTTGCGATGATTATTATTGTTTCTGATTGCGAAAGATGTGCTAATTGTGCATCGGGTTCGAAATGAACGAGGTAATAAGTATTAAAAAACATAGAAATTGAGATAGCTAAAAAAAGATAGGCTTAGTAAAATATTGGAGTGCTTTGGTTTGAGAAGCATCGACTATTCTAAAGTGAATTGAAGATCCTTTCAAATTAGAGGAACGTGCTATGGCCTATAGGTAAAATGCTCTCGTCGAGAAGTGATTAACGGCATTTTACCCTTCCACTTACTACACGTCTCTAATTGATCAAAAAATCAAAACTTTGGCGAGATTGAAAATCAAGGAGTGGACTAGTTGACAAGGTGCGGGTTTCACCCCTAACTTGACAACATCGTACCCTAAGCGTGGTTGGTACTAACCAAATGAGGAGCGAATTCCGACTCATTGGTAAGGGTCCACTAGAGTATGAAATGGAAATTTTCCATCAATGTATGGATATCACTACTAACTTGATGGCGTAATTTCGTGAAAAAAATCGAATATGCGGATCGAGAGTGCTCACCAAAGTGCGTGTTTCACCCCTATTTTGGTGAGATCGTCTCGTTTGTAGTATGATTGTCTTCGAGTCTTCAAGCGTGTATATTGTGTAAATGTCTTAGGAAATACATATTGCATATATTAAGACAAAAAGAAATAGGAAGAAGCAAGGTAGGGATGATTAGCATTTTAAACACGAATCAAGAATGGTCAAGTTTGGTCACTTAAACTATAGACTAGGTCGAACATCGCAATTCTACCTAGTTCCCTATAGTAATGGCTCTGATACCAAATTTTTCAAACCCCAACCGATGGTGAAAACATCGGAGTGAGACGATAACGAGATTGCTCATTGCTCACAACGCTAATAATGGCAATATTTAATTTAAAGCCAAATTTCATTTCAAGAATAATTGTCAAATACAACATTGAAACAAATAAAACAATTACACTTAACACAATACAACAAAATAGATACAACAACATTAACCTAAACGTCTAAATTTGTGTATCTAAATCCTTTCAATTTGATTTCATAGCATCCTCTTCATCAACATGTAACATGTTTTAAAATAACAATTCAATGCAAAAACAAAGGCGAGTACACAAGTTTAAGCATAGCATACGTATACGAATAAAGTTCAAACAAATCCTCATGGCAACTATGATTCTACAAGAGCATATACAAGGCATGTAATACTACTAGTCAAACCCTTAATGCAATCACGATGTTTTAACATGGCCTCAAGATTACACGATGGAGGGGGGTGCGTTACTTCCTAAAGCGCTTATACATGTCAAACGAAGGCTTAAACAAGTTAATGACTACAGTATCACATAAAGAATGTCCAAGATATAAGCATCAAGTAATCGTATCAAGTATTCATGTGTATAGGATTGTTTGTGCATTTCATAAAGTTTTAAGTGTTGTGGTTTTGGTATAAGTAAACATGTTACACCCAAAAGTGTTGTAAACGAAAAGTGGGTCAAGTGTGCTCATGGTTTTGCTAGCTTCCCTTTGTTACTTCCGTGAAGGACTTGGGGAGTTGGAGGATCACCAAGCTATCTTTTGAAAGCCTTGAACCTTTAGATAGAGAGAGCTTTAGAGAGAGAAGAAGAAGTGTTTGAGGTGTGAAATGAGAGTGGGAGGAGGTGGGTATTTATAGTTGAGGTTTGGGGGTTGAGTTAGGTGAGTACTAAATGCAAGAAACACAATCCAACAAACACAAAATGGACCAATCCATGGGCAAGAAACCACTTTCTCCGGATTATGCTATTTTTAGTCCTTGAACTTAGTTTATCTTACATTTCATGGTAAAACTTGATATTTTCACATGTTTTCAAGTGTATAATGTATATATAAGTATATTTTAGGTATCAAGTATGAATGTATGAGTATTTGCACGTATAACAAGTATCGGTTTGTATGTAAACACATATTTAACAATTAAATGCATGTAAGACAAGTATGTATCAGGTATGAATTTTATTACGATCAAAGTCTCGGATTATAAGATTAGGAAATGAAACGAATGCGATACTGTAAGTCCTGATAATCCGGATATAACACTGATATCACACAATCACCAAGGATGGGCGGAATCCAAACTTGGTGATCTTCAAGAAAAACCGAAACGATGAAGAACAATAAGAATTCACTTTAACACCTTGCACACGATTCTATTACTTGAACAAGCAAAACCGTCTGCTACAAGATGATAGTTCTCTCTAGAGAAATCTCTAAAGTCTTCCAAAAATTCTAACTCTAGGAATGACATAACATTCTATTTATACCTAGGGTAAGGCATAACCCTAATGGGCTTGCCTGGCTCACATGGCCTAGGACATGCCCAAAAGACCTACAAAGGTCCAAACCTAATACAAACTAACCCAGTTAACCCTAGTTAACTACCATAGACTGTTGCGTATATTTGATGCTTCAGTCTCACACTTCTAGGACCTAACAATCTCCCCCTAGATTGATGCATCAAATTGTCTTTATAGTGCAAATTCAGCAACGTCCTCGACGGAGTCTATGGTTGTCGCTATGCTGCAATTGTTGTGAAAGTCAGTCTCATACTTTTAGGACCTCACTCTTCAATGAACTCTTAGCACTGGGTATCTTTCTTTAGCTCTTGTGGTTAGCTTCATATCAGGATCTCGATCAGCTTTGCTAGAAATATCTTTGTCAAAAAGAATGCGAGAGGAGGAATCTCAGCACCTCTTTTCTTCTTCAATTCTTCTCTTTCAAGCAAGCAGGTTCTCAGGTACTTCTTCAAATGTACTATCACTGTCAGATGATGACTGGAATCTGGTTCTTCTGACTCAGGTACACTTTGCTGTTGTGATGCGCCATGCTTTGTCGGTAACTAACAGCATCTCAATTTCAGCAACCCCTGTTTCTTGATCTAAGACAAGCTCTGCACATTCTCAGAAATTTATAAGCAAAACATTCTTATGCAACAGGGAGAGTACCGCAGAACACTTGGTGCATCCAAGTACTTGTACTCGGGTCGAAATTCAAATTTCTTTCATCCTTTGATGATTAGTCAAATCTTCAAGAACGGTTAATAATTTTAATAAAACAAATAAAGCACTCTATTTTTGGATTTTGAATTTTCTAATATTTAAATATACGAATATAAACAGAAACACAAATAAACAAAGAAACTAACTCAATAGTTACAACTATACAATTGCAATGGGATCAAAATCGTTTTCAGACGAACCAAGGAACACTTTTCAGTGAGAACTTATTCAGACTGGTCTATGCGATTGCCAATATGTTTGTCCATTTAAACTTTAACGCTCAACTTTCATTTTTCAACTTCGTTATATGCTTAAGGTAGTATTATACTATAATATCCATGCGTCCCATCCCATGACATACCCCCGCGATCAAGGTAAGCACAACGATTCATCATAGCAGGTGAGTATACTGAGATCATCCTTTATTTTTACAACATCAGGCTATTGGTGAACAGGTCAATACTTCCGTACAACAGAGAGACCAATAGTTTCTGACGAGGGTTAGGCATATACATTATATGGTATGTTTGACTTTTCAAGCACATGAAATTTTCTCGTGATAAGATTTCCTTTCTTTTAATAGGTTTTGGCCTTTTTATTTTGGCTCTTTTAAGAATATCCTGACTGTACCTAGGTCTGCATATAATCTGGATGCACAGAAGGGCAGCCAAGATATCCCCGGATGACTCAACAGCATAAAGACCCGAAACCTCAGATGTTGGCTATCTATCAACACAGGATTTAAGACTATAAAATCAGGCGCCGATGGTATGTTACCCACAAGATACATAGTTCGTTATGTTTATATCACTTAGTATCACTTTGAGCGTAAGCCTACCGACATATCAATTGGATCCTAGTCTTTTCAGCTACAACACCTTACATGTGTCAGTCACGCCCTTTATCACGAATATTCATTTCATTTCCCATGACTATTTAGCCATCCAAGCTTACAAGCTTGTGTTTGGTGTAGGTGTGATTACATGGAGGCCTTGGCTATCCAACTTTTCAATCCACCCCTCACTTGATGATTTCTATCCATTAAGCTACGGTTCACTTTCACTTGAGTAACAAGGCTACGACACGTCCCCAAACGTTGCCATGTTCGGGATGCACGCACCTAGCTTGCTTATTCGGTTCGAAGCGTAGCTTAGTGAAGTACTTTATTTATGACCATCCGGATTGCCCTTGTGGCAATTTGTGTATTGGTGAATCTTACGAAAGAGGTTTAGGGCGGTTATCCTCCTACCTCCATGCATGAGTTGTATGACTTCTATGACATCCATGACTTATATGAAATCTATGAATTATATATGATAAACTTTTAATAATATATGTAAACTATATCTGTAAATAATAAATATAACCGAACCTTTGATGATGACCCATATGTTACTTGTGTTAATATTAGGTTATTTTATCTAAGACCTAACCATTACGATTCTATTGGGCATGACCCATAAAAACACAAACACCCTTCGGGGCTTATAGTGTCAAAAACGAGCGTTAACGTCTAGATAAATATTTTCAACTATACATACTTTTTGCATACTTTAAATTCCTAAGATTACCGAACTCCATCGTCACTCCAATACTCACACACCTACGTTTCCTTGTTTAGGATAACTCGGTGTTAGTCCCCCTAATCAATCTAAACGCTTTCACGGAATTAACTTTGCAAAACCGTGAGTACACTCGACACCCTTTTTACGCTTTACACTTTTTGGTGCAACATGTTAATCTATAATGAACACACTAAATCAAAGTTTTATTCTATGAAATCACACAAACAATTCATCATACATGCTATGGTTATGTGATACTTGAATTGTTTACTTGGTACATTCTTATGTGATGCTAAATGTCATTAACTTCGATCAAGCCTCCCTTAACATGTATAGTGCTATAGGAGTAACGCACTGCCCGTATTCTTATGGTCAATGTTAAGTTTTCTTTTAATCTATTATGCGGTTCACTTGAAGATTGACTTGTAGTTAACATTCCATGTTTACTTTATTCTCGTATACTAGCTTATCATGTGGATTTGTTTAACGTTTTTACTACTTATGCTATGATATCAAACTTGTGTACTCGCCATACTTTGTTATTGACCTATACTTTTTAACATGTTGTAGGTTGATGAAGTTGGTATGATGAAACTTAGTAGGATAGGCATAGAAATACGCTTAGAATGCTAAGTTAATTATTACATTTTGTTAAATTTATCTCGTTGTTGTTATTTTGTATTCGAATTATGTTGTATTTGAAAATTTTATGAATGAAATCAAATGGGTTATTTAATTAAATATTATCACAATTAGTGTTATGATGTCTCGAGCAATCTCGTTCGTCTCACTCTGATGTTTCCGCCATCAGTTGGGGTGTGACAGATGTTATCGCGTTACTTCTCTGATACCACTTGAAAGGACCGTTTGTCTTGACGTTAAAGTTCTGGTGATATCTAATAACCTAGTTATAATGTCCGGAATCCATTACAATTAGGTGACAACACAAATTAGTTCATTTCAGTGCTTTTCATTCATATAAGTCCAAGTTACATCCGAGAAATCAAATTGACAGGGCTTCACCATCGGATCGCAAAAGTTACAAATGACTTGGTACTCACTGCTATTTTTAGACATGCTAGAACCTGTTAGGACGGACCAAGCTCCTCCGTACGGATGAGTTACATCCGTGCGGACCAACCTCATCCGTGCGGATGTGACTCATCCCTATGGACTAACCAAAATACATACAAACTAAAAATCTAACATTTCAAGCCATATTACAAACTGACTCGACACGATAACATAGGCAGCAGACATTATGTGTCAACAATGTCGAAGGGCTTACACTAAGATTCTGGTAGGGTTTCAATCAAAGTGACAGGTTCTGGTGAGAATCTTAGTTTCATTAAGACTCTTACATTGGTTAAAAGAGCTAGTGAGGGATTCCATTGATGATAGCTTATGACAGCTCATAATTTCAAGGTTAGAATCGTTCGTTTTTGTATTTATAGATCGAGTCTATACTTGTTTTAATTGAAGAGTTACTTATACTTAACTAAATTTTATTATAAACTTATATTATAGAAGCGATAAATTTGAAGCAAATCCTAATCGCGTTGAACCAACCCGAACCATTTGAACCAATGTGCACATCTCGCTTGTTGGTCCAACCCACTCGCGTAACTCGAAACTCATTAGTTAATTAATTATTCATTTATGTTAGGTTATCAAAATTTCACATCACATTCCCCTTTGTTGTTTGTTTGTTTTTTTGTTTTGCGTATTTAATGCCAACCCAAACCACCCTCTTTCTGCAGCCCAACTGATTAAACCTAACACCCAACTCCCATGACTTGCGGCCCACTCCACAATCCAAACCGCCGCAACGTTTGATTTCATATATTACGTAAACTGCTTGTCCCTTTATTACCTCTCAACCCTAAATCCAATAATCAACAACTTATCCTTCCTCTACTCCTCTGTAGATGCTAACAAGAGCTTTAGGGACTTCAAGATCTCGTTCTTTTTCAGGGCAGCCGAACTCCCTTTGATCACTATATTAGTATGTATTGAATTTTTATGATTAGTTCTTCTGGTTTATACTTGTTTTCGTTGATAAATCTTTAAAATACCGGCTATGTTTTCTGATCCATGATGAGTATTTATGTTATACGATGATACGTGTAGTTTGGGTGGTTTAAATCATGTGCTTATTGTGTTCGGATCGAATATAAGTTTGGTTAAGTCACTAGCGTTTCGCGTATGGGTTGAATCTTGCGTTTTGGGATAATTATACATGGTTACGCATGATTTTTATTATACATCATTGCTGCATTTTGTGTGTACCTTCTGATTATTGGTGTTATGATGATTAACTTGTAATCTAGAAATCATGTGTAGTAGTTAGTGTTATTGTTTAGTTATGTATGGATACATATAAGTGGACTGGGAGTTGGTAATCTTGATAGTTCCAAATACATAACCTGCTATGATGATTAATTAAGTTCGTGTAATTGCGAAAACTTGATAAAGAAACCCGGAAACTCGTTTTATTAAAGTATATGTGAAAACAGCTTCTGTCCATGACATTAAAGCTTACTTTAATCGGTTGTAACCGAGTCATAACTTAATGAAAACCAGAATTTCTTGAGTCTATAACGTATTATTTCGAAATCCGCTTCTAATGGCGCTGGAATCATGATTTTTGGACTTCGGTTGGTATTTTAAATAAATTATTTTGTTTCAGCAGTTAAAGCTGCGTTTTTCTGTAGATTTCATGTGTAATATTTTCAGTCATAATTGGGTAAATATATACTGTTAGACCATGAAATTTATACTGTAGATGGCCATATATGTCTGTGTGAACCTTCAACCGGAAATATGTGAATTGGATAACCGAGGATTTTTAAATGAATTTTTCCGTGAGCTGCAGTCAGAAAGTAACGAATCTGATCACTGTTTGGCGTAAGATTTTTGATGGAAAATCCATAAGGATTTTGGTCACCAAATTTATACACAATAGTCGATGATCCGACTGACACGTCATGTATTGTTTTGGGAATTTTCCCCTACATGAACTATTCCGGATAACACTCTGAAAACTATCCGAAAATGCAAAATTATATAGTTGAGTTTTTATTGAAGAGTATTGTAATTCTTTTGTGACACTTGTGTTGTCGCTAAGTAATGTCGTGATAGATGCATGCATGATTATAAGTATTGTATGATAAAATGTGCTACGTGCTAGATATGTGTAGGATTCGAGTTTCTACGTGAGCACACACACTAACTCTTAAACGGTAATCATGTTAGGATGTGATTGACCGGTTCCACCTCGCGTATTTCTTTCCATTCCTTAATCCGAGCATTCAAAGGTGAGTTCACTACTCTTTTATAGGCATGCGTCTCGGGGGACAAACTACTATTTCTTGGACTAATATTTTTTTTAAATGTTGTAGTGTAAATTCGATGTTAGTTAATAAACTTAAACTCTGTCATGAAAGTCCCTACTTACTACTGACCTAGTTTCCTGGGAGGCGGGGGGGTATTAGTTGATAGCGCTATTAGGCTTGACAAACCTCACACCATGCTGGGAGCCGGGCATGAACTAAGGACCTTAAACACATGGATAATGTTGATAGGCATTGATGAGGGCAAAGAAGCATAACAGTCACATCGGTATCGAGTTTATTATTCATAGCATGTCTTTAAACTAAACATTTACCTGTTTTACATTAAGCAAAACAGTGAACTCGCTAGTTTTTTGCTGATACACTTGTCTGCATACTTGCAGGGCATTAGGTACTTCATGCATGGGAACTTGTAGTCTGAGGAGTCGCGTGTTACTCGTGGCAACTATTTAATAGTTTGCATTTTGAAAATACTTTGGTTTTGGTTATGTTAAAACAATGCATTTGCTTCCGCTGAACATTAATAACACTCTTCATGTTGGGCATGACGTTGGTGTTTTATATTATTTACTCTTATTTCAACATGATTAGTGGCTAGATCCTGGTATGTTACACGCCTCGCAGTAAAACTTCACAGGTGGTAATTTGGGGGTGTGATAGTTTGGTATCAGGGCCACTGAGTATAGTGAACTAGGTTTTAAAAAGTTTTTGTAAAACCAGACTATAACCGAATCAGTTTCGAAAATGACCATGACACTACGCTCCAGAATGCATGGTTCGTCTTTTAATATTGCATACACCATACATTTAGCATATAAATACGCATTGCATTGCATTTAGCCACATACACCGCATTATAGTACGAATTCATGTGTTATCTATTTATACTATGATGCATCATTAGTATGATTTTGGTTTTAAATCTTTTGTGATCTCCATCGTTTTAACAACACTTTCTTTTGACATTCGCATATGAGGATCTCTTGATACAAGTTAGGAGGAATTGGGGTGAGCATGCAAACCGAATTATCATTATGGGTGCACACGTAATAGTAATAATTGGGAGTGCATGTGAATCCTAGTGAGACCAAGCGTATGTAAAGGGATTCTAACCCATTATCCGACATAATTGGGGATTCAGATATCCATGGGGGCCATGGCAATGATGGACTCCTACCTAACCTTAAACTATACTCTTATCTTTTCTTGTCTACTTGTACTGAATATGGAAATAACATGCGTTACATATTTTTCTCATGTTGGTATCTTGTGGATGTAGAATCATGAGTGGACGCGATGGAGCAAACATGAATCAGGCCCAGATCCAGGCCCTAATCAATGCACGGGTTGCTGAAGCTTTGGTAGCACAACAACAGCAACCTGCTCAACCTCAAGCTTGTACCTTCAAGATGTTCATAGATTGCAAGCCTCACTCTTTTAATGGCACAAAAGGAATGGTGGGTCTTCTTCATCGGATTGAGAAAGTAGAGTCTGTCTTTGATATGTGTGATTGTCCAGTTAACAATCGGGTCAAGTACGCAATCGGTACTTTGGAAGGCAACGCACTCTCGTGGTGGAACGCATAGATTCAGATGCTTGGGTTAGTGGCTGCCAATCTACCCCGTGGAACGATTTCAAGAATCTGATAAGAGAGGAATAGTATCACAGGGACGATATTCAAAAATTGGAAGTGGAGTATTACAACCTAAAGATGACCAGGTTCGAGATCGAAGCTTACACGAAGAGGTCCAATGATTTAGCTGGTCTCTGTCCTAACATGTCCGAGCCTGCCTACAAACGTATCGAGCTTTACCTCAAAGGTTTAGCCCCTGAGATCCAAAGCTTGGTAGCTTCAGCTAACCTTCCCACGATTTAGCAAGTTATCCGTTTAGCACATCGCCTCATAGATCAAGTAGTCGAGCAGGGCAAGCTGCCCAAGCGAAACACTACCGTTTCTGACACCTCAAACGACAACAAACGCAAGTGGAACGACTCAGACAAAACTTCCAACTCTAGCCGGCAACAGAAGAGGACTGATAACAACAATAGTCACAACTTCAACCAGTCTTCTGCTACTAACCAGAATCAAGACTCCAACCAGAATCAGGGTTCGTACGCTGGTAGACAACCGAAGTGTAACAAGTGAAACTACCATCACCATGGGCAAGGCACTAGAACATGTCAGAGATGCGAGAAGGTAGGCCATATGGCGAAAGATTGCAGAGCTCCATTCACAAAACAGCAACAACAACAGCAACCGCAACAACAGCAACATGGGCAACAACCACAACAACAACAAAGTAATCGAAAGGGTTGCTTTCATGTGGAAGTGAGGGTCAATTCAAGAGGGATTGCCGGCAGCTACAACAGAACACCAACAATAATGGGAATAACAACAGCAATGACAACAATGGCGGAAATGGTGCTCGCGGGAGAGCATTTACTATTGGCGCGGGTGACACCAGGAACGATAACACTTTGTGATTGGTACGTTTTCTGTAAGTAATCTTTTCGTTTGTCTTATTCGAGTCTAGTGCCGATTGGAGTTTCGTGTCCTTAAAGTTTAGTAGACTGTTAGGATCGACTCCAAACCTCTCTTGAAAACCAAACACATTAAGGAATTGGCTGACGGTCAACCGAGCGAAACATCCCATATTTTTATGCTGGTGCAAACTTGATCTTTAGATCAGGTGTTTGACATTGACCTCCTTCCTGTTACTCTTAGTAGATTTGATGCAGTCATCTTAACGCATTCCTTTCTCTCTTTCGTGATTGCTTAGCAAAATTTCGGGACGAAATTACTTTCAACTTGGCGATGATGTGACAACTCTTAATTTCAAGGTTAGAACTGTTCCTTTTTATATTTATAGATCGAGTCTTATACTTGTTTAAATTGAAGAGTTAATTATACTTAACTAAATTTTATTATAAACTTATATTATACAAGCGACAAATTTGAAGCCAAATCCTAATCGCGTTGAACCAACCCCAACCATTTGAACCAATGTGCACGTCTCGCTTATCGGTCCAACCCACTAGCATAACTCGAAACTAATTAGTTAATTAATTATTCATTTATGTTATGTTATCAAAATTCAGATCACATTCCCCTGTGTTGTTTGTTTGTTTGTTTTTGTTTTGCGTATTGAATGCCAGCCCAAACCACCCTCTTTCTACAGCCCAACTGATTAAACCCAACACCCTATTCCCATGACTTGCGGCCCACTCCACAATCCAAACCGCCCCAATGTTTGATTTCATATACTACGTAAACTGCATGTCCCTTTATTACCTCCCAACCCTAAATCTAATAATCAACAACTTATCCTTCCTCTACTCCTCTGTGGACGCTAACAAGAGCTTTAGGGACTTCAAGATCTCATTCTTTTTCAGGGCAGCCGAACTCCCTTTGATCACTAGGTTAGTATGTATTCAATTTTGATGATTAGTTCTTCTGGTTTATACTTGTTTTTGTTGATAAATCTATTAAATCCCGGCTATGTTTTCGAATCCATGATGAGTATTTATGTGATATGATGATACGTGTAGTTCGGGTGGTTTAAATCATGTGCTTATATTGTTCGAATAGTCTATAAGTTCAGTTAAGTGATTGGCGTTTCACGTATGGGTTGAATCCTGCGTTTTAGGATAAATATATATGGTTATGCATGATTTTTATTATACATCATGGCTGCGTTTTGGGTGTACCTTCTGATTATTGGTGTTATGATGATTAACTTGTAATCTAGAAATCATGGAAATCATGTGTAGTAGTTAGTGTTATTGTTTAGTTATACATGGATACATATATGTTGACTGGGAGTTGGTAATCTTGATAGTTCTGAATACATAACCTGCTGTGGATGATTAATTATATTCGTATAATTGCGAAAACATGATAAAGAAATCCAGAAACTCGTTTTACTAAAGTATATGTGAAAACAACTTCTGTCCAAGACATACAGCCGACTTTAATCGGCTGTAACCGAGTCATAACTTAACGAAAACTGGAATTTCTTGAGTGTATAACGTGTTATTTCGAAATATGCTTCTAATGGCGCTAGAATCATGATTTTTGGACATCGGTTGCTATTTTAAATAAATTATTTTGTTTCAGCAGTTAAAGCTGCGTTTTTCTGTAGATTTCATGTGTTATATTTTCAGTCATCACTGCATAAATATTTACTGTTAGACCATGAAATTTATACTGCAGATGGCCGTAGATGTCTGTGCGAACCTCCATCTCGAATTATGTCAATCAGATAAACGAGGATTTTTAAATGAATTTTTCCGTGAGCTGTAGTCAGAATGTGATGAATCTGATCACTGTTTGGCGTAAACTTTTTGACGAAAATCCGTAAGCCTTTTGGTCACCAAATTTTTACACAATAGTTGATGCTCTGATTGACACGTTGTGTATTGTTTTGGAAATTTTTCCCTACATGAACTATTCTGGATAACACTCTGAAAACTGTCCGAAAATGCATTATATAGCAGAGTTTTTATTGAAGAGTATTTTAAATCTTTTGTGACACTTGTGTTGTCTTTAAGTGATGTCGTGATAGATGCATGCATGATTATAAGTATTGTATGATAAAATGTGCTACGTGCTAGATATGTGTAGGATTCGTGTTTCTGCGTGAGCACACACACTAACTCTTAAACGTAATCATGTTAGGACGTGATTGACCGGTTCCACCTCGCGTATTTGTTTTCCATTCCTTAATCCGAGCATTCAAAGAGTTCACTACTCTTTTACAGGCATGCGTCCCAGGGGGACAAACTACTATTTCTTGGAAGAATATTTTTTTAAATGTTGTAGTCTAAATTCGATGTTATTAATACACTTAAACTCTATCATGAAAGTCTCTACTTACTACTGAGCTAGTTGCCTGGGAGACGACGGGGTATTAGTTGATAGCGCTATTAGGCTTGACAAACCTCACACCGTGTTGGGAGCCAGGCGTGAACTAAGGACCTAAACACATGGCTAATTTTGATAGGCATTTACCTGTTTTACGTTAAACAAAACTGTGAAGTCGCCAGCTTTTTTCTGATACACTTGTCTGCATGCTTGCAGGGCGTTAGGTACTTCATGCATGGGAACTTGCAGTTTGAGGAGTCTGAAGTGTCATGGGCGTGTTACTCGTGGCAACTATTTGATATTTTGCATTTTGAAAATACTTTGGTTTTGGTTATGTTAAAACAATGCATTTGTTTCGGCTGAACATTACTTTGTTTAAATCGTTAAATTTGAATTACAGTATTCATGTTGAGCATAATGTTGGTATTTTATATTATTTACTCTTAGTTCAACATGATTAGTGGCTAGATCCTGGTATGTCACACGCCTTGCGGTAAAACTTCGCAGGTGGTAATTTGGGGTGTGACATAGCTCAATGTGTTCAAGGACATCTTCAATCTGATAGTTGCATCCATCAACTACTGAACATGTTTAACGGTACCAATTAGTCGTTGAGTGGGTTACGAGGGCTTGTACTGACAGTGGAATTTTTAAACATGAAATTCACAGGTCAGGACAATTTATTCACACACAGGGTTTAACAAGGATTCACATGCATCACAAATTACTATTACGTGTGCACCCGTAATGGTAAGTTGGTTTGCATGCTCACCCTAGTTCAACCTATCTTGTATCAAAATGTCCCTCAGATTGAATTTTCGAGTACGGAGTGTTGTCAAAGTGACAGGGTCATCAAAAGCTTAGTCATCAAGCAAACATTAATCATATAGGATTTTTATCAGAAAGAGTAGTTGGGAACGTCCGATCAGAGTATTCTCTCAAGTTAAAACACGTGAGCGCCCAATCCAACAGATTGTAAATGGAGACATGCTCATGAAACACACACGTACATGAATGTAACTCTAAGAGATGAAATTGGTTCATTGGAATATGTTACTCGACAAAGCAAGGTAGTCGTTCTTCAATCCAAATCAAAAAGAGGGTTCGATTATGCAATGAGCAAAGCGTTCTCAACTTGATAGTCACACCATCTTTCGAAGGATAACAACCAAAGACGTGAACTCATGGCTTGGGAAAATGATGACATCTTAGTGTCAATGGATTTCTGCAATAGTGTGTGCAAGGGTCTCTACCTCAACTTGGTGTGCCTCATGTGAGGCAGACGTGCTCAGGCTTGAAGGAAAGTAAAGTTAGTGGGGTCGGGGCATTGTCTCTCGTAGGTGGAGAAAGGACTTGTTTTGATGTACCCAACTCCCAAGAGATATGAGTCAATGATGAGTGTCGTCCCTGAAAGTCCAGGATCCGACGGTTCTAGACTGAAGTTTGGGCATAACATCACTATTTCGGTAGAATGTTAATAAGAAAGGAGTAGAAACAGTATTAGCGGAAGCTTCATTCATTCATACCGAAAGAGTATACATCTTGTCAACCTGGCTAAATTCTAGAGAAATTTCGCCAGCGTTTCCCCTTTGGGAACTCCAAAACTTACAAAACAATGAACACACGACACTATTTATAGACACGTTTTACCCTCGTGCGAAGTGAAGAAATTACCTTCGTGCGAAGGTAGCTTACCTTCGTACGAAGATAACAATTACCTTCGTACGAAGTGAGCTATCACTTCGTACGAAGTGACATATATGTACTTCTCCTGTTTGTACTTGGGTTGTGTGTTCGTATTTAATCTATACAATATTCAACACATGCTCTATCTAGCCTATTCTTATAGTTACGGACACAAAGTGCATCAACAATTCCCCCCTTGGACGTCTCTGTCGAAGCTTGATCTTGATCTTGAAATATGAGAGCCGTGTTTGAATATTCTGCAACTTCAATCAAGGTATCTGTCGATGTCATAGAACGTGTCAAAAAAATTTCTCTTGATTGATGATTCGGGTTTGCATTATCTACATTACATTCCCCCTGAAATAATTTCTCTAGTTCAGGTTCTTGTTTGCACGGTTTCCAACCTCCCCTGACTTGCTTAATCGACAAATTTTCTTGAATAATCACTAACTCGAAATTAATCAGTTCAGCTTCTCCATTTCAACTTTGACCACATCCACGTTCTGTTTAGCGCACTCCTCCTATGCTTGATCCTCTAATCTTTAAAACCCAACCGGCAATTGATAGAAAGTTCGAATTACCACAACAATAAACTTCAAATCAATGAATATCCGCAAAATATAAAATCCCTATTTCCATAATCACATATAAGTATAGTCCTAAAAGATTGATTATCAAATCGTATCGGAATCAAAACATTTGATCAAACACAGTAATCTTCTCTTCTTCGTTCAAGATCAAACGTGTAACATTCGTCTTTCATAACCATCTCAAATGTATAGTCTATTTCGTGAGCAACTGGAACGCTTCTTTGTCCGAAAGATCCATTATATCATCTTCTTTAGTCATGAATTGCAAGTGTATAGCCTTCCTTGTTAGTCCCGGTGCAATGAAACCACAAAACATCCTCATTCCCTGGCGGTTAGTCCGGAAAAAGTTCATTTGCCTTGCAGAGTTAAATTGGATACTTTGTACTACTAAGCAGTCGTGTGTGCAACTGGCTTGTTCGAAGACTTGAGCATCAACATGACCACGACTACAGAATTCGACAAACAACTCCTCCAAGACTCAGTTATGCAACCCCACTTTTACGAAAAGTAGACATCAACTTGATCTAATCACTAATGAATTCTGACTACACTTTGATCTCATACAAAAAAATCCAAGACACTTTGCATCAACAATTAATCTACTCACTATCTGAATACAGTTGCATGGTCACGAATTTCAAAAACGCTAGAATCTTCATATATACGTGAAATTTTTATTCCCTCTCATTTTTCTGACCGTACAAATTTTTTCATTGAAATTCCCCCTCAAATATGGAAAAATCAGTTTCTAACAAAACACGGATTTTACGTTAAGGCCCATTGATAGTCATTATACCAAATGATCATCATTTTGCACAGGTATCTTTGAGTACCCCATTATCTTCAACATTTTGTGACTGTATCATCAAATCTATTCTTTGAAGCTCCAAACGGTGTCCTCGAACAACCCGAATTAAACATTAAAATCTTGAAAAAATTTTCAATCACCAATTTTTTTCTAGACAGTCGTTTCGTCAATACGATCAAAAAATGCCTTTTTTAGGCATTTAAGGTTACCTTCGTACGAGGGTAACTACCTTCGTGCGAAGGTAATCTATCTTCGTGCGAAGTGGCGCCATCTTCGTGCAAAGATAGTACCTTCGTGTGAAGATAATCCATGATGAACATATTTTCGATCCAAAATCTTTATTTCTGCAAATTTCAAGTTGATTCTTATAATGCCTCGCTTTTTCGTACTTTCCTTGTATTCGTATTTCTATTTATGGAAACTTGTATTCGTATCTGTTAGGTCCTAGAAGTGTGAGACTAAAGCATCAAATATACGCAACAGTCTATGGTAGTTAACTAGGGTTACCTGGGTTAGTTTCTATTAGGTTTGGACCTTTATCGGTCTTTTGGGTATGTCATAGGCCATGTGGGCTAGGCAAGCCCATAGGCAAGCCCATTAGGGTTATGCCTTACCCAAGGTATAAATAGAATGTTATGTCATTCCTAGGGTTAGAATTTTTGGAAGACTTTAGAGATTTCTCTAGAGAGAACTATCATCTTGTAGCAGACGGTTTTGCTTGTTCAAGTAATAGAATTGTGTGCAAGGTGTGAAAGTGAATTCTTATGTTCTTCATCGTTTCGGTTTTTCTTGAAGATCACCAAGTTTGGATTCCGCCCATCCTTGGTGATTGTGTAATATCAGTGTTAGATCCGGATTATCGGGACTTACAAGTGTATCAGAGCCTGTTGAACCTGTTTTTCCAGGCTCAGATCTGATATTAGAAGATTATGTTCGGTTTTCTACTAAAGTACACGAAGAACACGAAGAAGATTCAAGCATTTCGGATCAACATTCAAGGATTCCAGATTTTCTGGTTGCATTTCGGATTGATTTTGGATTAATATGCTGTATTTCGGATTATCTTGAATTTCGGATCCAAATTCGTTGAAGATCGTCCATTCTGGATTACTGTTCCGGATTGTCACTGTTGCTAAGTATCTGCTAGCATTTTGGATTACTGTTCCGGATTACTGTTCCGGATTGTCACTGTTGCTGAGTATCTGATTGCATTCCGAATTACTGTTATGGATTCTCATTCCGGATTCTCATTCCAGACGCTCATTCTGGACTGAAACTGTGCATCTCGGATTCCATCTCGGATACTGTTCCGAATCACCATCTCGGATTAGCATCTCGGATCACTGTTTGAGATTCCATCTCGAATTGTTAATCCGAGTTACTGTTCCGAATTTGAGCTGTTCCGAGTTGTAACCAAAAAGGTGGAAAGTTAACCTGCTGACGTAACCGGAGTTAAACATTTTCTTACACAGAATTTGAACCTTAGACAACTTTAACAAACAGGTTGCACGACTAGACTCGTGTGATTTTGAAGGCACGAAAATTCCTGAAATCACCATCGGACAGTATATATCGTTGGAATCGTATCGTCGAGACGAGTCTAACGGTACATTTTGGTAAAAACAGTTTTCGGACATTTTTATCGTGTTTACCGGTCCGGTTTCTATTATCCGAAGATGTCTGCAGCCCAAACTCAACACTCGAGCTTGCGGGATGAAGTGAAGGAAAAGCTGAATGAGTTTATCGGAGACTATAATGTTGATCCGGTTGCTAACTATGTGATGCGTTTGCTTGATCGTGGAAGGCAAAAAGAGGATGTAAGGAATGATTTGCGTAGCTTTTTGGGTGATCGTAAGGACTCTTTTGTATCTTGGTTATGGGATTGTTTACAATTAAACCAAGATCTCCACGATCGATATGCAAATTCAACTGAGTCTAATCCTGAAGAAGTGTATGAGCAGAAACTTCAACCACAACAAGCAGCCATCAGTAGTCCAGCACCCCAAACTCGACCTCAAGCCCAAACTAACGCTGACAAATCTAGCTCGTCCATTGACACAGTCAACTATCTTTTGTGCACTGAACCTTGCAGGAATAGGGTGCTCAACTCCGGGCTCTTAATTCCAAAATGACCGATGAATACAACAATGCAATGGCTTAGTGCATTAGCCTTCGAGAAAGCAACAAGTTACTCAAAGAAAAGGTTGAAGCACAAAAGAAAGATATAGCTCAACTCCACCTGGACGTAAATCAACAGAAATGTTGGGTCCATGATTACAAAACCAGATTAGAATAAAAAACCATGGAATGCGACTTGGTAAGAGTTGAGCTGGGACTTCTTACTAGAAGATATCAACAAAATGAAGTTAATATAAAGAAGTTTGATACATCCAGCAAGCTTGTTCAAGACGTGTGCAATGTGCAGATGGCATATAGGGGAACAAAGGGAAGGGTTTGGGATTCAATCAGGTTGCCCCACCGTATAATCACAACTACACAACAATGCCTGAAACCGATGAAGATATTGAGAAAGCACAACATATGGTGTATGGCAAACCTAGTGATTATACGCCAGACGCACGGGAACCATCTGGTGTCGTTGACTCTTCAAATGAGTCAGCTGATGAAGAGACAGCTGATGTGAACAAGGTTCCAAGTGCGCAAACTGAACAATCTGAATCTTCTTCTACTGATGAAACGGTTCAGAGCAAGCTAAAAGAGCAGAAAAGAGCAAATCGGAGACGAAGAAAGCAGAAGTCCAAACGTCAAGACAAATCACGCTCTCCAAAATCATCAGTAGACAGCAATAGCCCTCAAAAGGCTAATGTTGTGAAAAATGCTTTTGTTAAGCCAGTCTTTAATGGCAAATGTGAAAAATATGCTTTTGACCGTGCTAGCAAAGCTTTTGGAAAGATTGGGGAGATTTCTGAACAAGACTTGCAGTCTAAACGAAAGAAGAAGAATCCAAAGAAATCTCCACAACAGAAGAAGGCCCTTGCAAACGACAAGTACAAACATCCAAATTCTTCTTCGTCTGCAAGAAACGTGCAAGGAAGGCGAGCACAGAAGGGACCATCTCATCCTTCAAGGCCTGCAAGAGCAAATCAAGCTGATCAGAATGTTTTATATGTGAAGAAACAAACGTGCTTCAATTGCGGCATTCCTGGTCGCATTGCTCGAAACTGTACACGTTGTCCCCATGTTCTGTGTCATGCTAAAAATCTGAAGGTTACACTAAAGAATAACAATCATTCCAAGCCGATGAAGGTATCATCACCTAAGGGAATGAAGAATGTAAATTCCAAGGTTAAACCATCTTATCGGGATTGGAATGTTGCCAAAAACAAACGCAAGGCTGTTCAGAAACAAAAATCTTTTTCTAAAACGACTAAATCTGAAATTGCCAAAGTTGCTCAATCAAAGGCAACAACCGCGTTTGTTAAAATGAAACAGATTTGGAAACCCAAACCCAAATCCAAATCAACAGCAACATCACCAATCCTCGAAACAAAAGGGGACTTGTGTCTTAAAGAAGTGATGCTTCAGGGAAACCCAGGACCACGATGGCCTGGGTCCCACTGTCTTACTAATCTCTTTATTTTCTCAGGAACAACTAAGGAGGAGCTGTTGACAATCTCTGGAATGTTGGTAACGATTGTTCCAGGGACATGAAGGATAACATCACACTGTTGCAAAAAGGTCAAATTTTTATGATTGTGATTTTTCCTTTGGAGGAGATGAGGTAAGAAAAGATCAGCGAAAAGGTACAAAATTTGAATTTAGTGCTTTAATTTTGAAATTGATTAGTTTTTAATCTAATGATGGAACGGTTACGCAAAAACAACAAAAATATTTTCCTTTTCCTTTCGTTTTAAAACTTTGTGCATATGTTTTTTTTATTAGGTAAATTTGGGCTTAGAGTATGATGCACAAATTTAGGGGAAAGAGGGCGATATATGTATATATGTATTGTTTGAGGGGGAGAAAAATAGAAAAATAAAAAACATTATTTGAAAAATAGAAAAATACAAAAATAAATTGTGGGTTAGAAACCCTAGTAAAACCCACAAGTTTAGAGGCATGTTATACCTCTTGATTTTGTATGGAACAAGTCTAGCTAGCTTACTAACCATAAACTTGATTAGAGGCACAAGTAGCATAGAGTTGTTATGGTTAAAACAAGTTTAAGAAAAGTTTTATAAGTTTAACTTCCAAAACAGAAAGTTTGACCCAAAAAATGGTATTGTTCTACCTTGGTTTTCCATTAAAAACCTATGGTAACATCCCATGGGGCTTAGCAAACATTGTTGAGGAAGAAAACATAAAGAAAACTTTGAAACTTTTAAAGTTTGAAAAGATACAAGTGGGTAGAAAATTTAACACACTTTTGGACCTCAAAATGGTGAGGTTTCACTTTAGTTTGACCAAGATAACTTGTGAGAACCTTCCTAGAGGTTATCCAAGGGTGTTAGAAGAAGAAACAAGGTTTAAACAAAGAAGGAAGTGAGTTGAAACTCACTTGCAAGCTAAAGTGTTTGAGGCTTGTAAAAGTGGGAAATGGATGGGGAATGCTTGTTTATATAGATGAGGGATTAGGGTCTAAGTTAGGGTTGCATTTAATAAAGTTAGGTGTTGGTTTGAACTTCAAACAAGAGGGAACATGTGTATGGCAACTTGCGGCCACAAGTTGCCTTGTTTTTCTTTTTTTATTTTGTTATTTAACTTATGTAAAGGGTTTTAATTGTTATTTAAATTATGTATTTCATATATAATCAAGTGTGAAGTGTTTTTGGAAGATTATATCATGATCTAAGGTGTTACATAAACCCTAAACGTAACTTGCAAATGTTTACATAGGTGTAACATGATTCAAGATATCAAATAGTCTTTGTATTTTGAGTTTAACTTGCTAATTGCTTGCTTGAATTGAAACGTCTAACTTTCGTGAATATATAATAAGAATATGCAAGTTGACTCGAAGTTATAAATTGCGTAACGAATGCATGTATGATCATAGATGTAAATGCGTATAAAGATTGCGAATTGCGTATAAACGATCAATTTGATTACAATCAAAGCCTTGGATTTAAAATGATTCGGAAATGAAATAGGATTACAAGGTTTGGACTTTCCAATTATAGAAACACGAAGCGAACTTACTAAAACGGAAAGTTACAAATGCGAAGCATTACAGTTCCCCTCCTTTAGGGAATTTCGTCCCGAAATTTAGGAAGATGCAATGAAAAAATGCAGATACTTAGTCTTCATGTCGCTTTCAAGTTCCCACGTAAAAGCAGCGCCACGTTTTCCTTCCTATCGAACCTTCACGATAGGAATTCGACTGCGCCTTAGTTGCTTAGTGCATCGATCCATGATTTCGACTGGTTTCTCCACGAAGTGTAAGATCTCATGGATTTGAAGATCTTTCAGTGGAACTTGGAGTCCTTCTTCCGCAAGACATCTCTTCAAGTTTGAAACATGGAAGGTAGGGTGAACGTTGTTGAGCTCTTGTGGTAGGTTCAGTCGTTATGCTACCCTGCCAATCCTTTCGAGAATCTTGAAAGGACCCACATAGCAAGGAGCGAGCTTTCCCTTTTTCCCGAAACGAACCACACCCTTCCAAGGGGATATCTTGAGAAGTACAAAGTCACCAACGTTGAATTCCAAAGGCTTGCTTATTTTATCTGCATAACTCTTTTGTCGGCTTCCGGCTTTGAGCAAGTTGTCCCGAATCTGCAAAATCTTTTCTGTCGTCTGTTGTATAAGCTCGGGACCGGTGATTTGAGCTTCCCCGATCTTGTGCGGCACTTGCGTCCGTACAATGCCTCAAAAGGTGCCATTTGAATACTCGCGTGGTAATTGTTATTGTATGAGAATTCGACCAAAGGCAAGTGCATGTCCCAGTTGCCACCAAAATCGATTACGCAAGAATGAAGCATGTCCTCTAAAGTTTGGATAGTACGCTCGGTTTGACCATCAGACTGGGGATGGAAAGCAGTACTGAGATTGAGATGATTACAAGGAGCTTTTTGAAATGTTTGCCAAAGACGGGAAGTGAAACGACCATCACGGTCCGAAATAATATCAACGGGGACACCGTGACAACAGATGACTTCATCCGTGTAGATACGAGCCAATTTTTTGACTCGATAGTCTTCATGTATGGGAAGGAAATGAGCAGATTTGGTCAGACGGTCGACGATTACCCAAATACTACCGTGACCAGACGATGTACAGGGAAGTTTGGTAATGAAATCCATGGCAATACTCTCCCATTTCCAAACAGGAATTTCCAGTTGTTCGAATAAGACAAAGGATCGTTGATGCTCGGCCTTTACCTTGGAATAAGTAAGGCATTTCGAAACGTAACAGGCGATATCTTTCTTCATACTAGGCCACCAATGAGACGCACGAAGGTCATGATACATCTTATCGGTGCCAGGATGAATAGAATACCGAGATTTATGAGCTTCACCCATCAAGAGGTCATGAAGATTATCACGGTTAGGAATCCAAATACGGTTAAGATAGCACATGATGCCATTGGATTTGGTCACAAGTTGGTTTTCAGCACCACACTTCAACTAATTATCGAGGTTACCCTCATTAACGGTCGAGTATTGTGCCTCACGAATCATCTCTTGAAGCTTTCCCAAGGTTTGCTAGCAACGTACACTCTTAACATGAGTTTTTCGACTAAGTGCGTCGGCTACAACATTCGCTTTACCAGGGTGGTAGCGGATATCGCAGTCGTAGTCGTTTAACAATTCCACCCAACGACGCTGACGCGTGTTTAGTTCTTTTTATTAAAGATGTGCTGAAGGCTCTTATGGTCCGTGAAGACCGTACACTTTGTACCATAAAGGTAGTGTCGCCATATCTTTAATGCAAAAACAACTACACCAAGTTCAAGGTTGTACGTAGTATAGTTTTTCTCATGAATCTTGAGTTGTCGTGACGCGTAAGAGATGTCCTTGTCTTGTTGCATAAGAACGATACCAAGACCTTGTTTTGAGGCATCGCAATACACGACAAAGTCGTCAGTACCATCGGGAAGGGCTAGGATATGAGCATTGCAAAGCATGTCCTTGAGTGTTTGAAAACTTGTTCAGAACTTCAGACAAAAGGTTTATCCTTTTGAGTCAAGGAAGTGAGAGGCACGGGAATTTTAGAAAAATTCGAGATAAACCACGGTAATAGCCAGTTAAATCGAGAAACAAACAAATTTTGGACGGAGACTTAGGATCAATCCAATTCTTCACTGCCTTGATTTTTGTGGGTCAACATGAATACCAAGTTCGTTGACGACATGACCAAGGAATTGAACCTCCTTTAGCCAAACTTCACACTTGGAGAACTTGGCGTAAAGATGTTCTATACGCAAAAGATAAAGGATAAGACGCAAGTGTCGTTCATGGTTTTCTTACGTCTTGGAATAGATTAGGATATCGTTAATGAAGACAATCACGAATCGGTCAAGATAGGGCTTACACATGTGATTCATCGAATCCATAAACATGGCAGGTGCGTTGGTCAAACCAAATGGCATGACTACGAACTCGTAGTGCCCATAACATGTGCGAAACGCGGTTTTGGGTATATCTTCTTCGAGGACTCGAAGTTGATGATAACCAGAGCGAAGGTCGATTTTTGAGAAACAAGTAACACCTTGAAGCTGATCAAAAAGGTCGTCGATACGAGGAAGAGGATATCGGTTCTTGACCGTAAGCTTGTTGGCTCACGATAGTCAATGCACATCCGGAAGGATCCGTCTTTCTTTTTGACGAATAGAACGGGAGCGTCCCAAGGAGATGTGCTAGGACGTATGAAACCTTTATCAAGAAGCTCCTGAAGTTGGCTAGACAGCTCTTGCATCTCCGAGGGTGCTAGACGATAGGGGCATTTTGCGACCGGAGTTGCGCCAGGGATGAGGTTGATGCGAAAGTCAACTGATAGGAGTAGGAGGACCAGGAAGATCCTCGGGGAAGAAGTCGGGGTAATCACGAACAACAGGAACTTCCCTCACGCTTGGACCTTTATCCTTCTTTTCCACAATGTGGGTAATAAAGGCGAAGTACTCCTTGCGCAAGTACTTGTTCGCTTGAATACACGGCATAAGCATGAATCCTTTGGAGGGTTTCTCGTCATAGACGTGTAAGGAATCATTATTGGGAAGGGGAAGACGAATTAACTTTTCCAAACAAACAACTTCAGCATGGACCCGCCTAAGCCAATCCATACCTACTATAATATTGAAGCTAACCATTTGCATGGGTATGAGGTCAATGGAAAACGTATGATCGTTGAGATTCAAAGAACAATTAGAAAGGACAGAATCGACAGTGACGGATTTTCCGTCAGTGACTTCAACTTCGAATGATTTAGGCAACCTAGAACGTCCACACATAAGTAAAGGTTCGAATTCAACGGATACAAAACTTTTATCCGCACCAGTATCAAATAAACACGTAGCGTAAACATTGTTAACGAGAAAGGATCGACCGCGAGCTTGCTGCTGCTGGTTGTTGTTGTTGTTGTTGTTGTGCTCCGGGAAGTTGTTGGCGAAGTGGTTTGGATCTCCGCATCTGAAGCAGGCACGAGCGGTAGGTGCAAGTGGTCGGTTTGGTTGGCGGTAGGGTTTTGCGGTGTAGTTATGGCACGGGCTTGGTTGGTAGCGGCTTGAGGAGCACTCCCACATTGTTAGGCGAAGTGTCCATACATATTGCAAATAGTGCACAAGCGGCAGGGGGCAGTAACTAGATGGTGGAAAGGGTAGGTGTTACACTTGGGATGCGGCCTAGTGTATGCTTTCTTGATAGGCTCAAGAGAGTCTAAGGCTAGCTATTGAGAGGGTTGAGGGTTTGGCGGAGTGACTACCGCGCAGTTCTGACTCGAAGCCTTCTGCTTCTTGCCTTTGTTGTTACTCCTTGGGGGTTTGGGTGAGGTAGGTTCAGTGAGGCTTTTTAATGGCTTGGTGGGCTTTCCTTAATGAAGACTTGGAGGCTTCACGAAGGACGTGGTTATTGTTCAGTCGGGCAGACAAGCGAAAAGCTTCCTCAAGGGTTTGGGGGGAGGTGGTGTCGACAAGGTCCGCGAGGTAAGGAGGGAGGCAGTGTATATACTTGGCAACTGCCTTTTCGGCCGTGTCGACTTGGCTAGGGCAAATCACACTCAGCTACTTAAAACAGGCCCTAAGGCCGGCGTTGTCATTTCCCACCTGTTTAAGGTTCCAAAACTCGTTCCCGGGTCGTTGGCGTTCGTGGGGAGGACAGAATTCATCTTCCATTAGCTTTTTGAACTCGATCCACGGGAGGGCGTGAGCAGCATCGTTACCATGAGTGTTACGCTCAGAACTCCACCAATCAAGAGCCCTCGATCGGAACACTCCCGTAGCATTCATGGTACGTAGGTGGTCGGGACAACCACTTTGGATAAAAGTAACCTCAATGGCGTCAAACCATTGGAGTAACTTGGTGGCGTCCCCTTCAACGGTGAAAGGCTGGGGGTTGCAAGAGCAAAACTGCTTATGGGTAAAGGTTGATTTAGGTGTTTCCACCTTGGAGTCGACGGAGGTGTGGGGTGATTCGGCATTGGGTTGGGGTTGAATCTTGCTGACAATTTTGGGTATGACCTGGGCCATATGCTCGGCCATTTGTTCGGCCATGAACTTCATGCAGTCCTTTTTGGACATCAAATCGGAATGGAATCTTGACTTGGACTTCTTCTTGCCCATAATGCTTTGAGAGGAAGACCTCTAAAGGATTTGACAATAGAAGAGAGATTAAGGCTTTAATCATAATGTGTTTTTATAAAAAAAGAAAAGAAAAGAAATCATTTTTGAGCATATAAGTATCATGTAACACGTATGAATTCACATAGATAGCATGGACATATAAGCATTTAAAAGCATAAACACGTGTGATTTGCGTAAGGAGTATAAATTTAGTTGGTTCACGAGGATTATTATTATTGTTTTTGGTTACGAAAGGAGTGCGAGTTGTGCATCGGGCTAGAAATGAACAAGGTAACAAGTATTAAAATACATGATAATTGAGATACATAAAAGATAGGCTTAATAAAACTTAAGAGTGTTTCGGATTGAGAAACGTCGACTATTCCAAAGTGGATCGAGATCCTTTCAAATTAGTGAAACGTGCTTTGGCCTATAGGTAAAGTGCTCTCGTCGAGAAGCGATTAACGGCACTTTACCCTTCCAGTTACTACACGTATCTAACTGATTGAAAAATCGAAACTTTGGCGAGATTAAAAATCAAGGAATGGGACTAGTTGACAAGGTGCGGGTTTCACCCCTAACTTGACAACATCTACCCTAAGTGTGGTTGGTACTTACCAAACGAGGAGCGAATTCCGACTCGTTGGTAAGGTTCCACTAGAGTATGAAATGGAAATTCCCATGAAGATGTGGATTTCACTCCTAACTTGATGGTGTAATTTCGTGTAAAATCGAATACGCGGATTGAGAGTGATCACCAAAGTGCGGATTTCACCCCTATTTTGGTGAGATCGTCTCGTTTATATTATGAGTGTCTTCAAGTCTTCAAGTGTGTAAGTTGTGTAAGTGTCTTAGGAAAGACACGTTGCATATATATTAAGACAAAAGAATTAGGAAGAAGCAAAGGAAGAATTAACATTTTAAGCAAGAATCAAGATAGGTCAAGTTGGACACTTAAACTATAGACTTGGATATGAGCACAGCCTATCACCCTCAGACTGATGGTCAAAGCGAAAGGACCATACAGACCTTGGAAGACATGCTTAGAGCATGCGTCGTAGACTTCAGAAATAGTTGGGAAATTCACTTGCCTTTAGTGGAATTCTCTTATAACAACAGTTATCATACGAGTATTTCGGCAGCACCGTTTGAGGCATTATACGGTCGTAAATGTAGATCACCGGTCTGTTGGGCAGAAGTCGGTGACAGTCAACTCACAGGCCCTGAGTTAATACTTGAGGCTACTGAAAAGATTGTACAAATCAGAAACCGCATGGTGGCGGCACGAGATCGACAGAAAAGCTACGCTGATCAACGACGCAAACCGCTCGAATTTCAAGTAGGCGACCGCGTCCTACTAAAGGTGTCACCCTGGAAGGGTGTAATCCGTTTTGGAAAACAGAGCAAACTTAACCCACGGTACGTAGGTCCGTTTGTAATCTTGAAACGTATTGGACCCGTAGCTTGTCAATTAGACCTTCCTGCCGAACTCAGTGGAGTTCACAACGTATTTCACGTGTCAAATCTGAAGAAGTGTCTATCAGATGAAACTCTAGTCATTCCATTGGATGAGATCCAAGTGGATGAACAACTACACTTCGTGGAACAGCCTATCGAGATCATGGATCGTGAGATCAAGACTCGAAGGCACAGCAAAATTCCGATCGTTAAGGTTCGTTGGGACTCTAAGCGTGGACCGGAGTTCACGTGGGAAAGAGAGGATCAAATGAAAAGCAAATACCCAAACCTCTTCGCAACTGAGCAGCAAACTAACAATACCAGTAACTAAATTTTCGGGACGAAAATTTCTTTCAACATGGGGATGATGTGACGACCTGGAAACTTCTCATACTTTCATGTACTATTGTTGACTAAATTCTTGTGCATGGCACTTGGAAATCTTTGTGTATGGCACTTGGGAACTTCTTGTAACTTCGCGTACCATCATTAACAAACTAACTCTTTGTGCGGGGCACTCTAAACATGTACGCTACATTCTAAACCGCGTTTACTCAATTTTCGGGACGAAAATTCTTTCAACATGGGGATAATGTGACATCCCGGGTTTTTCGGATAACTTAAACGCAACACTTGTCGAATAAAGTATATGCTAAGTATTAAACGTGTACGAGTTAATGAATACGTGATGTGTGTTTGTGTATTGTTTTAGTTATAAATAATTATGGTAGATATGTACACGAACCGAACCGAACCGCGACACGAACCAACCTTGATTCCTTGTGACTCTAGGAATTAACCAAGTTTAGAACTCAAACCATTCTCGGCCGTGTGCAACCCAAACCGCAAACCCAAACCGAGATCAAACCTAAACCTTAAACTCTAACTACTCGGCCGCAAGATCAAACCAAACCAACCCAAGTCCTTGGCCGCGAGATCAAGCCCAAACCCAAACCGAACCAACCCAAGTTCCTCGGCCACGAATGCATATCCAAACCGTAACCCTCATCTCCCTCTTTGCCTATATATACTAACCATGCATGCATCCATCAAAAACACAAAACCCTAAAAGGCAAAACAGCCGTAGGCAGCCAAGTCCTTCATCTTCTTCGACCGCAAACTGCCTCACTCTTGTCCCATTGATCGCGAGCAGCCTTCATCTCGATCTGATCAGCCCTCGCTCATTCCATTCAACCGCAAACAGCCCTTGTTCACCTCTATTCGATCAACAAAACAGCCTACTCCATCATCATCCTCTCGGTTGCAAGCAATCTTTGATCACCGGTCCCTTATCGTACTCACGGTTCGTTTACCTTATCGTTAAAAGATTTGAATTTATCATATCATATTCGGAATACATGTGTTTTAACTTTGTTGTTCTCGGATTTGCATGATTGAATGAGATGAATTATTGTTTGCGGATTTGTGAATACTAGATTGCAAGTAATGTTGTTTGAAAGCTGAATATTATAGGCTGTGTTTTGTTTATAAAAAACTAGAGGTGTGAATTAGAGTTGCATGGATATGTTATAGGTATTGAATTATGATTAGAAAAACCGGTTCTTGATCGCCTAGGTTAATAATGTTGACGGATTGTGTGAAGTAATGGTAACAATATGCTGAAAACAGTTGCTGAGTAACAGTTACAGCCGACTTCATCTGGCTGTAACTCGGTCATTGGTTGTCGAAAAACGGACTTTCTGATGTCTAGAACGTAGAGATTTGAATAACGAATCTAATGGCGCTGGATTCATATTTTTCTGAAGTCGTTTGATATTTTTAAATGGCTAAATAAGTTCAGTAACTAAAGCTGTGAAAATCCTGAAATTTTGTTAGTTGTTTATGAAGTTGGATTTTATAATCAGTAGGGAGTCGAGTCATGAATTTTGTACAGAAACTAGGTATGGAAATTTCCGGGCAACTCCAACTGGAATTTTGTTAATTAGACGATCAGTGATTTTTAAATAAATTCTTCCGTGGACTGCAGTCAGAAAGCGACGAATCTGACTGCAGCCTAGTATGTTAATATTTATGGTTAATTGGTAAAGATTTAGGACTTGGAAAATTTATATAAATTTCTACAGTATAAATGTCACCTGCTGTAAAATAATTGGAATTTTTGGAACGTTGGAACTATTTTATAAAAATCCTAGAAAACAGCTGAATTATGAGTATTAAGCTGAAATTTGATAACTTGTGATTGTGTGCACTAAAGTGTTGCATGGATTGGATTATGTTCATGATAAATTGTTTTGATCACATGAGGATACTTGCATGCATGTTTGAGTGTTAGATATGTTGTTTGTGTGTATCACTTTGTGCGTAAATTACGTGTAGAATTTGTATTGGTGTGTTCACACACTGACTTGGAATTAATTGGTTTGTTAGGACGCAACTAGCGGTCCCATCTCTTATAACTTCTTTGCTACACTAACCGAGCAAATAAAGGTGAGTTCACGGCCCCTAACTTTATCCGGTTTTTAAACAACAGGGGGAGAAACATGTATACACTCTTCAAACTCAATCTCTTTACGTTATACGAATCTAACGTCACATAACTATTCGGTAACTAAGTTAATGTTAATGTAATGTTATGGTCACTAAGCAGCTTTATCACTTAAGTCCTCGTCAATCTCTCGGATCGTTAGCATTGGGTTTAATAGCGGGGGAGTTATAAGTAGTACTACTGGGCCCGACAAGCCCCATCCGAGCTAGTCGCGCTAGCCGACCGGGTATGGTCAACGGGTGAATAATTCGGCCTAACTTCGCCATGGTCAGTGATAGGCCTGGCAACACGGAGGCACAACAGTCAGCTTCGATCGCGAACACTTACGTGACATAACTTTAGGCTAGCTACCTATATATGTTAACATTGAACTTAATTACGAATCAACTATATTATCCCGGGTTGAGGATAATGGAAACAATAACTTATTATTCCGGGTTTGGAATAATGGAAACAACAACTATATTATCCCGGGTTGAGGATAATGGAAACAACAACTTATTATTCCGGGTTTGGAATAATGGAACCAACATCATTATTATTCCGGGTTGGGAATAATGGAACTAAATTGTTATCCCGGGTTAGGGATAACGGGGGAAACAAACTCATAACTGAACAAACGAATTTATGAAAACCTGTGAACTCACTCATCTTTAATGTTGACACTTGTTTCTTTACATGTTTCTCAGGACGCTAGGAGCTCTAGGTGCACTCACCTGCATTGAACAAGACATCTTTTATCGAGTCTCAATTATAAATATTGTTTTGGGGTTTTTCATTTGTTTTGGCGTTTGTGTTGGCGCCCGCTTCACTATTTATTTTATGCTTCCGCTCAACTTTAAAAACTAATGCTTCTGCAAATATTGGTAACTAATTTAGACAATATAAAATCTACAACAAATGATTTTGGAAAACGTATTATCAAATCATATAGAGTCGTTCGACGTACTAGTGTTTCAGATTCTGGTTTATTCACAAGCCTCGCGGTAAAACTCCGCAAGTGGAAATTGAGGGTGTGACACTCGAGACATCATAACACTAATTCTGACAATATTTAATTAAACAACCCATTTCATTTCATTCATCAAATTGTCAAATACAACATAATTCGAATACAAAATAACAATAACGAGATAAGTTCAACAAAACGTAATAATTAACTTAGCATTCTAAGAGTGTTTCTATGTCGATCCTACTAAGTTTCATCATACCAATTTCATCAACCTGCAACATGTTAAAAAGTATAGTTCAATAACAAAGTATTGGCGAGTACACAAGTTTGATATCATAGCATAAGTAGTAAAAACGTTAAACAAATCCACATGATAAGCTAGTATACGAGAATAAAGTAAACATGGAATGTTAACTACAAGTTAATCTCCAAGTGAACCGCATAATAGATTAAAAGAAAACTTAACATTGACCATAAGAATACGGGCAGTGCGTTACTCCTATAGCACTATACATGTTAAGGGAGGCTTGATCGAAGTTAATGACATTTAGTATCACATAAGAATGTACCAAGTAAACAATTCAAGTATCACATAATTATAGCATGTATGATGAATTGTCTGTGTGATTTCATGATAGATTAACATGTTGCACCAAAAAGTGTGTTCATGATAGATTAACATGTTGCACCAAAAAGTGTAAAGCGTAAAAAGGGTGTCGAGTGTACTCACGGTTTTGCAAAGTTAATTCTGTGAAAGCGTTTAGGTTGATTAGGGGGACTAATACCGAGTTATCCTAAACAAGGAAACGTAGGTGTGTGAGTATTGGAATGACGATGGAGTTCGGTAATCTTAGGAATTTAAAGTATGCAAAAAGTATGTATAGTTGAAAATCTTTATCTAGACGTTAACGCTCGTTTTTGAAACTATAAGCCCCGAAGGGTGTATGTGTTTTTATGGGTCATGCCCAATAGAATCGTAACGATGGTTAGATATTAGATAAAATAACCTAATATTAGGACAAGTAACCATATGGTCATCGTCAAATGTTTGGTTATATTTATTATTTACATATATAGTTTACATATATTATTACAAGTTTATCATATATAATTCATAGATTTTATATAAGTCATGGATGTCATAGAATTCATGCATGCAGGTAGGCGGATAACCATCCTAAACCTCTTTCGTAAGATTCACCAATACACAAGTTGCCACAAGGGCAATCCGGATGGTCATGAATAAAGTACTTCACTAAGCTACGCTTTGAACCGAATAAGCAAGCTAGGTGCAAGCATCCCGAACATGGCAATGTTTGGGGATGTTTCGTAGCCTTGTTACTCAAGTGAAGGTGAACAGTAGCTTAATGGATAGAAATCATCAAGTGAGGGGTGGATTGAAAAGTTGGATAGCCAAGGCCTCCATGTAATCACACCTACACCAAACACAAGCTTGTAAGCTTGGATGGCTCAACACTTGTGGGTTAGAAACCCTAGTAGAAACCAAAAGTTTAGAGGCATGTTATACCTCTTGATTTTGTATGGAACAAGTCTAGCTAGCTCACTAACCATAAACTTGATTAGAGGCACAAGTAGCATTGAGTTGTTATGGTTAAAACAAGTTTAAGAAAAGTTTATAAGTTTAACTTCCAAAACAGAAAGTTTGGCCCTAAAAATGGTATTGTTCTACCTTGGTTTTCCATTAAAGCTATGGTAACATCCCATGGGGCTTAGCAAACATTGTTGAAGAAGAAAACATAAAGAAAACTTTGAAACTTTTAAAGTTTGAAAAGATAAAAGTGGGTAGAAAGTTTAACACACTTTTGGACCACAAAATGGTGAGGTTTCACCTTAGTTTGACCAAGCTAACTTGTGAGAACCTTTCTAGAAGTTATCCAAGGGTGTTAGAAGAAGAAACAAGGTTTAAACAAAGAAGGAGTGAGTTGAAACTCACTTGCAAGCTGAAGTGTTTCAACAGAAAGTTCTAAACTTTCAGAGGAATTTTGGAGTGTTTGGAGGCTTGTAAAAGTGAGAAATGGATGGGGGAATGCTTGTTTATATAGAGGAGGGATTAGGGTCTAACTTGGGGTTATATTTAATAAAGTTAGGTGTTGGTTTGAACTTGAAAAATAGGGAACATGTGTATGGCAGCTTGCGGCTGCAAGCTGCCTTGTTTTTTTTTTTGTTTTATAATTCGCAAGCTGCCTTGTTTTTCTTTTTTTATTTTGTTATATAATTTGTATAAAGGGTTTTAATTGTTATTTAAATTATGTATTTCATATATAATCAAGTGTGAAGTGTTTTTGGAAGATTATATCATGATCTAAGGTGTTACATAAACCCTAAACGTAACTTGCAAATGTTTACATAGGTGTAACATGATTCAAGATATCAAATAGTCTTTGTATTTTGAGTTTAACTTGCTAATTGCTTGCTTGAATTGAAACGTCTAACTTTCATGAATATATAATAAGAATATGCAAGTTGATACGAAGTTATAAATTGCATAACGAATGCATGTATGATCATAAATGTAAATGCGTATAAAAATTGTGAATTGCGTATAAAAGATCAATTTGATTACAATCAAAGTATTGGATTTTAAATGATTCGGAAATGAAATAGGATTACAAGGTTTGGACTTTCCAATTATAGAAACACGAAGCAAACTTACTAAAACGAAAAGTTACAAATGCGAAGCGTTACAACATCAACCTTTTGGTGGTGATTACTAAAAAGGCTATCTACCGCAAGAATCTCAACATCCACCAAATGTTTCAAGGCCGATCCTGATCAAGGATGGTTCAAAATCTAAAGACAAGGCGTTAGTTGTTACATACGAAGATGAAGGGTTCAACTGGAACAATCTCGTTCCAAAAACAAATAGTTTTGCACTTATGGCCGAAATAGTGGAATTAGGAAAATCTCAGAAGATTGTGGATGAAGAAAAGATCGAGAAAGCTGCTGACGAATCTTGTGCTGAGGTGAAGTTTGATGAAAGCCCAGAAGAAGTTAGTGAAGCTTAATCAACTCTTGAGAATGAAGTTTTCCATGTGCCGATAAAGGAGGTTATTAACAATGCATTTAGATGTATTATACCTCCTGATGTTTTCAAATCTTTTGCAGGTTTCTTGGGTGAGGAAAGTAACTACAATGACTTACATTTCAATGAAGATGAAAAAGAACCTGTAGAAGAAATCATTAAAGTATCTGAAGAAATGAACACTGAAACATTATAGTGATCGTAGAGAAGGCGATGATGGCACAACTAAAAGAGGTAGATAAACCCTCTGAAAAAAACAAAGTTGTGACCGAGTCGGTAGTTGAAAACATTAAAATGACAAAGTAATCAAAACTGAAACATCTTTTCAATGCAAGAAATGTATTGAACCTTGCAAGTCGTGCATTGAAAAGGATAAAAACTACAAAGTTTTGAAAAAGCATACGGATGATTTGACGTATGATCTAAAGAGTGTGAAAGAAGCATATAATAAACTTCAAAAGTCAATTAACCTGTTTCGAGTAGCTAACAATAAAAATGATGCAACAATTTCATTGCTCAAGAAAACTGTTTTAGACAAACAAATCATAATTAATAGTCATATCAACATTATTGCTAAACGAAACAGGGGCTAGAAACAACTAGGATCGAAACTGAGCATGTTGATAAAAAGTTAATAAGTTATTCCACAGCATCTGTCCTATACCATCTTCTTCCCAAGCCTACGGTAAGGATGAATCGGGAGAAAATGTCTATGGATACCATAACTAGGGTGTTGGTTACCATCGAGTTCCACTCCCAATGTGGAACAGTTACTCCAAAAAGAATCCAAACGGGGTGGAGAAGGAAATAAACATTAAACTGAACAAAAAGATCATTGCCTAATAGTCTCGATGTCATCTACACTAAATCCGAATCAAATTTTGAATCAGATGTGGTAAAAGATGTTGTTGAAAAGGTTTTCGGAAGTGAAAGTGATAAAATCAAGTTTGAAATTGTAAAAATATAGTTTAGTAAAAGAGTTCAAGTTCATAATCTGACAGTGATGAGAGTTTTCATAAGAACTACATCCAGAAATCTAATAATATCTCATGTGATCCTAATGTGATTATGTACAAAATGCTTGGATCAGAATATTCTGACTCAGAATTTCCGCTTCAGAATGTCAACATAAATAAAGTTGAGAAAGTTTTTAAACTGGTTGAAGTCGAGTTGTCTGAAATTGACACTTTGTCAAGTGGTCAAGTTTAGTCAAACTTTAAAAGAGAACAATCTTACTACTCTTAACCATGAGGTTTCCACTCTAATAATCAACAAAGAAAGTATTACTATGGGAGATGTGGTTTGGGATATGGTAATCAAAGAAATGGTAAGTTTGGAAAAACCAAGTTTGTGAAAAAGATGACTTTAATTTTAGAAACTAGTTCTGAAAGTGAGAAGGAAAGTCAGTTCAAGAATCAATCTAACGATGAATTCTCTGAACAGAAAAAGAAGTGTGAACAAGTTGATGGACCTCCTATAGTCACTGATAGTTGAACTTGCTTTAGATGCATTCAAGTGGAACACATTGCGTATCAATGTCCACAAAAAGGTCCTAAACTAGTTCATGTCACTAAGAAACCTTTAGAAGATGCTAAATAGAATAAGCCAATGGTTGAACCAAAGAAAATCTTAAAAAGAAACAATGAATCTACACAAGAAGTAAAGCCGGTAACTGTTAATGTGACAAATGTTAATACCGGAGAAACTTCAAACTCAAATGATCAAAAAGATTCTAAATTCTATACAAAGAAAATTGTTTCAAAAAATCAAACAAGCGCGATTAAAAGGAAAGAATTTTCTGAAGAAATCAAGAAATCTGATTCAAGTGTAAAAGTAGAAAAAGTTGAACAGAAAAGCGAGTGTGTGAGTGAAATTAAGATTGCCAACCCACCCATGACCGGAAAGGCTTGGGTCTCACTCTTTAAGTAATTGGTTGATTGCATTTGTATAGGCTTCCATGATCCATCATATCAAAGTTGATTATGAATAGCGGAGCTTCGAGGCACATCACGGGGATGTTAGCTCTACTCTATGACATCAAACCAATTACAGGCGGCAATGTCGGGTTCGCAGGCAATCAGGGAGGTCGCATAGTGGGAGAAGGTATTCTGACTAATGGGATGGTGTCGTTCCACAAAGTTAACTACATTGCCGAGTTGGAAAACAATCTGCTAAGCATTTCTCATATATGTGACAAGAAGTTCACTACACACTTCACAAATAAAGAATGTTTGATTTTGAAGCAAGGGTTCATCATACTTGAAGAATGGGACCTAATGCGCACTTCTCGAGAAAATGATCTCTATCTATTAGATATGAGCATCGCTACAAGAACAACAACAAAAACAACCCAATGTTTTGTTTCCAAGGCTACAGAGAAAGATTCGATCTTATGGCATAAAAAGATGGGGTACATTCATCTCAGAAAAATGAATTTTCTAGTACACAACCAACTAGTGGATGGTGTAAACTTGAAGAACTTTCATTTGAGCAACGAGTACCTCAGTTGTAAGAAAGGTAAGCAAAAGAAGAAGTCGCATTTGAGAAAGATTCTCAATTCAATCAAGCTTCCACTAGAAAGACTTCAGATGGATCTATTTGGGCCGGTAAATGTCAAGAGTATATTGGGGGATCTATACTACTTGGCTGTGACCGACGACTATTCGAGATTCTCTTGGGTGATGTTCCTAGAAAGTACAGACGAAACGTTCGAATATCTGATGATATTGTTCAAGAAGATAGAAAATCTGTACCAGTTGCCAATCAAATGTATGAAGTTGCATCTTTCCCTTAACCTCTGTTGGTTGAGGAAAAAAACTCTCATTTGGCGTTTGGCGCGTAAAATGTTTAGGCCTTTAAGGCACAAGTAAATAGTAACTTGGTAGTTGTAAACTGTTTATTACAATATCCTGCATGTGTTATTTGCTACTTTGTGTAGGTATCACGAATGAAAAATGGCATGCGTTCATGTGGGAACAAAATAGATCCGACCATGCGCATGAAGTTGTGACCGGCCTTGGAGATCGTTCTAGCTCTTAAAAGTGTAGTTTATGCCATTATGTTTTTATGTATACCCAAATGGCATGCGTTCATGTGGGAACAAAATAGATCCGACCATGCGCATGAAGTTGTGACCGCCTTGGAGATCGTTCTAGCTCTTAAAAGTGTAGTTTATGCCATTATGTTTTTATGTATACCCAAAGTGGTGCATACATTTGTAATTTAATTTGTATAGATGGAAACAGAAAATAATGTAAAAGACACTTCTTGTATTAATAGAATGAGTTTGGCGCGTAGCCTTCATTACAATAGTTTGTGCCTTACATGTAGCATTTCCTTACCTTGAGCATTCCAGGTGCGCGGAATGATAATGTCATCTGACTTGCGTAGCTTGTACGCGCCATTGCCTAGGACATTCTGTATGACATGGGGTCGTTCCCATTTAGGGGCACGTTTTCTTGAGTGCTCTGCGTTAGATGCTTCATTGTCCCGAAAGACATAGTCTCCCGGATTGAAAGTACACACATGGACTCGCGCATTGCAGTACATATTGAGCTTGGACTTGTATTTTGCTTCGTTGTTGGATGTGTTTTCGCACCTTTCTTCAAGTAATTCCAAGTTGAGACGACATTTGCCTCATTTTCAATGGAGTTTATTGCTAGCATGCACGAAAAAGGAAGGCCTATCTCAACAGGAATAACCAACTCCGATCCATAAGTTAAGTCGTCGTTGCTAGTTTTAGGCATCGTTCGATGCCCCTATAAGATGTTTGGGAGCTCATAACCCATCCTCTGCGCTTTGTTCCTAGCCTTGATTTGATCCCTTCCACGATGCTATGGTTAACACTCTTGACCTGGCCATTCCCTTGTGAGTGTGCGACAGACGAGAAGACATGTTCACTTTGCAGATCTTTCATCCATTCTTGAAGGTCTTCATGGGCAATGTTTCTGCCATTATAAGTGGCAATGCGCAACGGCAACCCAAAAAACATATGATGTACTCCCAAATAAACCTTCTAACCACCATGGTCGTTGTAGATCTAGTGCTTTGGCCTCGACCCATTTTGGCAACTGCTAGAATGATGAATTTGACTGCTCCTGGTGTGTCTGGGAATGTACCCACCATGTCGATGGCCCATTGTTGGAAAGATTAGGTAGTTGTGACAGGGACCAAAGCATTCTTTTAGGTGGTGATGATGACGCATTGGAATGTAGTTGCAACGCATGCTATTATGACTGTTATCGGAGGAATCTGGATGAGTGATGTTTACTTGGCATACTTACTATTGGTTCATACATTTGAATTGGCAGCGGAGGTAACATCATGTATAAATTTTAACCGTGCAAACGTCATGGAATAGAAATAAACTCGACTTTTTATATTCATTCTCTAGTATCGGCAGTCCGTCTTTAATTTCAATAACTTGATTTATTAAAGGCATATTGTAGCTTTTGTGTGTGATTGGAGGTTATAGTATTCGAATACAAATAGCAATGGAATGCTTCAATTTGAAAAGGTCAGCACTCGAACTCTATAACTCTGCACGATTTTATCATGTTGTTGTGTTAATGAATTAATATGTATACCAGGTTGATAACAAGACTGAAAGAGAAACAAATAGATGAATGGCTACTGATCACCTCCTCAATGAATGCATAATGGAGGTACTCTACATAGTTTACGGGATACCGCCATGATTGGAGCTGCAGTTCTTGGTCTCTTAAATGCTCTTCCCATCTTGGAGTTTCAGTTGTTCTCCCTTTAGAAGCTGAGCTAAATGTATAAAGTATGAACCATTTGAAATTCTTGAATTGTAGGGGCCTTGGATTAATTGTACTGTTTGGATCATGGATTGTACCGTATACACATTATAGCAAATGGCTGAGATGCATGCGACCATATCTGGGATTAGGGATGAGCATTTGATACCGTATACCGGTGCCGAATTTTCTGTATCGATTTATTTTCAGTATCGATTCGGTACCCACCTTTTGGCTTTTTTGGTACCGTACCATTCGCTATGGTACCAATATTTTATCGAATTTTACTCTCAAATACCAGTACGGTACCGTACTATAACGAACATTATCGGTACCGGTACCCATATTTGGTGATTTTCGGTACCGGTACTTTCGGTATCCGTACTGAGCTCATCCCTACCCGGAAAACATTTTACCAGATAAGATGAAGCAGGTGTTTCATCTTCATGTCCTCGCAGGTGTAGTTGTTTCCACGCAGAACGTGTAATCTTCCGTAAGGTCTCTAAAGCGCACGCTTCAGCTGATCGCCTAACAAAAAAAGCGCTCAAGCACACATTTTTAAATATAAGGATAAACTCTTTAATGGCGTAAGATTGGCATAGATGATATTTAAAGCAAATATACTCGCATAAAGAAACTATATTAAAAATACACATGTTCGTATATAGCACATAGCTCTGAGCACTATTAAAATTTATAGTCGTTGCTTAATCTGTTACCTTTAAAGTGTTTATCTTATTCTGTATTTGAATCGTGAACTTTTAAAGAATAAGTTGCGAACTGCATTAAAATTTGCCTATGTACAGATTTTATCATTTTGATAAAAGAATGGAGGAACAGTTTATAAACTGAGAGTGCCACCATCTGTTGTTGAGCGTATAGATCGCCTTTTAGATGAGAGTGCTTCAGATGACAAGTCACTGGACTTATCATTCTCGGATAAGATGACATCAGTTTCGTGATTAAATTTCCTTCTTTTACTAGCCTATTTATTTATCTGTTTCTAATAATGCAGATGATGGGATTGTTATAGGCGACTACCATTTTCCCGCATCCCACTGGACCTTCCGGGCATTGTGGAGTCTTACAAGAGTTACGATGACAATATTCTGATAAAAACTGCAGATGTTGGGCAAGTAGGATGTGTTTCTTATGCATGTTTTCAAGTAAAGTTGATTGTGTTGACTGTAATTTATTTGAGTACGGTGATGTGTATATATTGTTATGGCAGATTATTAATTATGGTGAGAGATGAGGGTGTTCCTGCTCCGGATGTGGTGGAGTACCACCATGGTCTTACACCGCCAATGAGAGAAGCTCGAAGGCGTAGATTTCACAGGGAGCCTGAGTTAAACGTATGGTTTCTCTTTGCCCTCAACTGTTTTCAGTTAAATATTACTAGGTTATCACCCGTGAATACCGCAGGTTCGGATATTTAAATTTTATTAAATACAACTATGTATATACTTTCGAAAATGGATAATGCATGACGAATAAGGTATATTAATTAAACATTAACGTCTTCAAAATTAAAAATACTTATCATATATAAGAATCTTAAATTACAGGAACTTCAACTTCTTGCTTAACGTGTGCAGCACAACTATATGTACAGTTTAAAAAGTAATAATGTGTGACGAATAAAGTATATTAATGCGTTTGTTAGACGTGTTCTAGACTGCCCATATTGAATTAGACTATCCCTACAAATCCAACTATATACAGCAATCTACGTGATTTCATTCTTTTTACCATATTCTAGCAATGATGCCTCCATCCAGTGCATTCCCAACACATTGAAGATTCCACACATAAAAAACATTTCAACTAGACCTGTTGAGGTTAATGTTTCAATACCCAAAGAAAACAACTCAACACACATATTAAATTTTGAACTCCCACTTTTCAATCACTGCAAAATTACATCAAATATCTACACTCATCCCACATTCGTGTTAATGGGTCAACCGCTTTTGATACGGTTCAACCGGAACCTAACTTGTATTTGAAAGGGTTAACCTAAACGCGAACGCTTTTTAAATAGATCGTGTTATTCGACCTAAAACCTGATTTTTCATGTTGTGTACGGATTATGTTTCGGGTCGTGTGAAGAATTGTTGTCCCTTGTTTATTGTAAGATTTGAGCATTAAAAAAGTAATAGTGTCAAATATATGTTTTGTGCGTCTACGTATATACAGGTGAATTTTCTCACCATCATAAGTTTTGTTGTCGACGTATAACTTTTAGGACAGCTATGCAGTTTCGTTTCGGTCTTGGTGAGTTGAGCCAAGCCTTTTTGTTTTTTATTGATGACCTACCTTTTACTCGATTTATTTTCGAACTGTATAATTTGCGTTATCGGCTTGTATTAAAATTTGCTAGCCATAGTTTCCAGCATGCTTTTCAAGATCAAGAATTAGCTGATGATTGTTTTTGGCCTCGTAGGATTCCTGAATTGTCTATAAAAACAAATAATACAAAAAAACTTATAAGTTATATCAAAGTATTCTTGAATTGTCTATAAAAACAAATACTATAACTATATAAGTTATATAAAAAACAAATAATACAAAAAAAATCATATAAAGTGTAATATGAAAATAAAATTGCATAACGTGTCATATTGCTTGGATTGCATGACAGGTTTATAGTTATATACATAAAGAAGGTGTTGTGACCCGTTTTAAAAGTTGACTTGTCTTCTTGAGCATCAACGTTTGGTGACCCACACCGTCATGTCCTTTAGTTGAATGTAAATGCTTTCATTTAAGACAAAATGCATACGTTTGACGCTGTTAATAAAGAAACATCATTATACTATGCAAAAAATTGCCTTTATTGTCATTTTATGTGTTACATTTTCCATGTTTTCATGACATATTGTTATTACTCTGCACAAAAGATCAAGCCTAAAGTTATATCTCCGTGTTATAATTGTAAGACAAAAGATGAAAATGTTTAAAAGGATGCAAAACTCATAGCTGAATCATAAGAGCTCTTCCGGCAGGTTTATACTCATGCATTGGCTCTGGTTCAAGCTGAATCTTAAATTGTAGGTTGTCGGGCATATGCTTCCCTTTGTGAACTGACTTCTTCCACTACCATGAGCTGCTTTTTCCTCACTCTCGTACTTTTCCCATCTACAATCCAATATAAAATAAATAAAAGAACTTGTTTAAGTATATGACTGCAATACTTCATCAAACTTATGCTATTGCTTTTTGTAAGTTGACATCCATGTCAGTGTCAGCAGCATGAGCATCAGGACCACTTGGTGAGACTCTTAAAATTCAGTCAAATAAATCTCTGTCGCTCCAACAATCAAATAGATCCCTCAACTAAGATGGTTAACTTTGAATATTAAATGAGTAAAAATTGGCGTAAATGCAGAATCTAATGACGAAACTACCTGCAAAAAAGAGAGTGACGTTCGAGCAAAAGATCTTTGTAGATGAATTGAGCGATGAAAGAAACAGTGGAAGCAAACCCCAAGTTGAACCACATCAATATCATCCTCATCGTCTTTGATTCATAATTCAGAAACGAAAATGGTGAGCAGCTTGTCCAGTTAGGGAAAAAGAAAGCATTAATCTGGATTGTTATCAAACGTACCAATGCTTTGTTAGCCATCATTTTCTCATCAAGTATGCAAGCCTGTAATTATGCACAACATGAACTTGTTAAGTATTAAGAAATGACTAAATCTAACATGCAAAGAAAGAAAAACACAAATGATATGGAAATAGATAACTTACGTTAAGAAAACGGCCAATGGACGGCCGTTTGTTGACTGAGTTTGACTCAGTTAACTGAGAGCGAACTCACTGGAAAAACAATACAACAAATACTAATTATCATCGATTAGTCCACCAAAGCCAATATCACCGCTGATATTTAACCACAGTATATAAAACCCATCATTTGATTTCATTTGTCTCAATTCCAAATACTTGTTGACTTTGGCATATAATAGGGATTGAGGGATAGTAAACTTGGACAATATTTAGCTTTCGGCAACATCTTATTTTGTCAAACAATTGACTTCTGTTATTTGTTAACCCAATATTCATACTTTTTAAGTAATTTGAATTTTTATTCTATCATAATTTTCATTGGCCTAGATATATTCCATAACCATCAATTCTACACCTCAAATAGTTCATGCTGTATTGTTGACTTCCAATTCTCTTCAAATCCAACAGTTCGACTTTTATTATCTTTCAATAACAAATTGCCACCTTTCATAATACCAGGCCCAATGGACACTGCCATCATATTACATTTCCTTCCAACAAATATCTATATACTAAAGTAATACAATTAACTCAAATTAGATAGATTATCATAACTAAGAAAACACCAAAAAGAAGTAATTCAAGTAAACTAGATAACTTTAATATTTGAGACTATCAACAGTATCAAGCTGTCATGTTCTTATAATAACCATCAATGAGACACAACTTATGGAATCGAAGGTTTGCTAACCTGATGGTGTTGTGCGATTAGGAAGGAGGAAGATGATGTGTCACTATTACGCAAAACGAATATTGAAAGTAATTGACATAGATTGAAACATCTTTAAGAAAGATTTTAACATCGTTAACAAAAACCAATCATATAGTAAGGTGGTTTGACAGTTTGAAAACATTTTTGTTTCCAAAATCGTTGATTTGCATTAGAATTATACAATGAAAAAATGTGTGATAGTGAGTTGTTTAAAGTTTTTTGTTTTGAAACTAAATGGAACTTAAATGTTTGTTTAGGCGTATCTTCATCATTACTTTATAAATATAAGGATAAATTTTTAATCAGAAGTCATTACTTCTTACACCTGTCATGGATTAAAATCAAGATTTTCACTCAGCCACACATTTTTCAATAACAGAACTTGGTTCATATACGCTTTGTAGAAACAAAAGATCTAGATTCCGGCACCCTCATTGTTGTCAATTTCTACATTAGAGTAGATCTAGATCCAATTAGTTTGTCTAATTGGGAGGAAGAACATTTGAGTCTCCTAATTTGTTAGATGTTTGATTTGGATATAATTTTGTTGTCTTAGTGTTTTCAAATGTACCCAATTTTATTCTAGATTGGACGGATATGCAAATTGCATCATCGTTTCTTTTTTTTTTCTAGGGTTAGATCTTGTGCTAATCTTATTATTATTAAGTGTGTTTATGTTTATTGTCTCAATTGATGTAAGTTTTTTATATCATTGTTCATCGCACATTAATTGGATATTGTTTCTTTTGAGCTTAATCCACCATAGTTACGGGCTTTCGATTAATTTGATTCTCTTTATTCTCTAAAAATTGGATGTTTTTTTTAGGGAAAGGCAACTTGAACAGGGTCACAATTGCTCTTGGAATCAGTCTTGCTGCCTCGTGCTTCTCATCGTGTCTCTTGGGGCACTTTTGTGGAAGAGAAAAAGAAACCAACCAAAAGCAAAAGCAAAGGCTAACCCGAAACAAAACATTCTTGATATTAATGGTATGTGTTAACAAAAAGCAAAACATTCTTGATACCAATCGTATGTGCGAATTTGTTAACTTACATTCAACCAATTTTAAGTTTATGTTTCCTTACTTTTTTAATTAGGGTGGACCCAAAGATCTTAAAGAGATAATCAATGAGTTGAATACAGGGCACTAGGCGATTTGTTTCTTCTAGGAGAGCATATAAAGGGAACTCTTCAGGTTCAAATGATTGGGAGATACAATGATCAACTGTAGGATCTTGCTACTAATGATTATCTGAAATATACCCTTTTTCTTATTCTTAGAAACAAAGTAACGAGTTTTACTTTACTCAAGGTATTCTTTTTCATAATATGATGTAACTTGGTGTTTCTTAATTTGTTATTACATTAAAGACCCAATGCACAAAACTTATTTAACGTTTCAGAGGTCAGCTTGGTCCGTGCTTCATCCACATTTGATGTTATTGATCCGGTGAATCTAGGCCAAGAAATCAAGTTGTGGGTGCAACTGCTCTCAATGACCATATTAGTCGTTCTCACAGGTTACTTAAATCAATACTTTTGAAACTTTTAAAGTTTTCTAGCCTAAAAATAAGATTGTTACCTTTTTATACAGTTAGCCCATAAATTGGCCATTTAAATTTCAACAAATGCAGTTGCTTGACTGTACGTGTGCAAGGGAGGGATTTGACATCAAGATGTGGTTGTAATAATAATGAATATTTGTTTCTATGTGATGTCTTTTGTTGGAGTCTGAACAATAGCTATCAACTCTTCCTTTTTATTCATTTATTGTCAAGTTGTTTGTTTAATTATGAGTAGTTGACGTCTAGCTGGATGTAGCTTGTCTCACATGATCTTAGTTGTTTGCATGTTTATAGCGCAAGGAATAAAGTCTGATGTGTCTACTACTCCCACTAATTGTGGCACTTCATCGTCCAATGGTGTTAGTTATTACACCTAAGTCCAAACATATAGAAAAATCGGCATACTTCTGATCGGCTATGGTATGCTGGACACATCCAGTGTTGTACATAAATAAATTTTAAAGATTTGTAATTTGTATTTCTAGCTATATATACATGAATTGTAAATTTAACATTATTACGTAAATTATAGACGTAAGATTCTCATAAATGTAACATTATTGTCATTAGTAAAACAAAAAATATGGTGTATAAAAAATTCTTTAACTATTTGTGGTTTTTTTTCGTATTCATATCTAAATTCAGTGTAATATACTATTTTACATTAGTACTTGAATGTTTATTTCATTAAAAGGTTCATGTCAACACTATTAATAATTTATTTTATAATGAGTCCACTCATGTTACACACGTAACTAACAAATGAATTTTGTGGTGATTATGATGCAACCCCCATGGCCTTCCAATGTGTAGGTTATGGGTTAGAGTCTCACTTGGTGCAAAATTTTTCAAGTGGGTCAAGGGTTTTATTACAGTGACCTTTCAGGTTGTGGGTTTCCTCTGGAATGGTGGGTTGGCATGGTCACCAACGTTATTTGTGTTCGCAGGTGGGAGTGGCCTTTCGCCAATGGATTTACCCTGGTACTCTGGCTCGTCTAGTATTCGTTGGCCGTTTAAAAAAAACTAACAAATTTGAAGGGTTGGACAATTCTAATTTTCAATCGGTTTATAATAATAGTGCACCGATCGGTAGATGCCACGTAACATCTACTAACTTTCTTTATTTATTTTATTTACAATGCATAGTTTATATATTTGTATAGTAAACAACATAAAATAATGAACCAGTTCGTTTCCTTGGTGGTAGACCCTCCCTTGTTAGGGACCCGGGCAGGGGCGGACCCATAGAGTGGGTCGGAATCCCCGAACCCCAATGTTTTTTAAAAACTTAGTAAAACCGGTATATTAAATTTTCTAAGGACCCAGTAAAAATAATAAGGTGTACACCATATCAAGAAATGTGAGGCTGGTGGAATGGAAAACTATTGATTTTACCAACTTAAGGTTGTAGGTTCAATCCTTGGCTAGCCCGATTTTTGTGCTTTTATTAATCTAATCTAAATAAAAACTAAGGTTTTTGAAACAAACATAACACAGAAGCAAGCATGCACCCCCTAGCCTCTGAAACATCCCTTCGCTCCTCTCTTATAGATTTTTTTTTTAGAATTTTATAACTTTGTTAGTAATTGTTTAAGAATTTGTTACTATGAATATGAATTTTGGAAATTATAATAATTTAAATCTTTGTATCATTGTATGCTATGAATTTGAATTTAGAAATTGTGACTTAGCTTCTTAGAACTTTTGAATTTTAGGGCTAATGATGCATGTTTGAAAAGAAAGTTTGAGGTCTCATTTCTTAAAATAATATATTCCTAAGAAAATCGATTTGAAATCCCTTCGAACTGAACCAGTTTTGTATTATGACGTTAATCAAAGAGATAAAATTAGATGGCTATATTTGAGTAGAGGTTCATGTCAACCACAAGGTCATGTTTTTCCAAACAAATATTGGTGGTAGATTAAGACAATTTTTGGTCTAAATTGGTTTAAATACTTTGATGTTGTTTAGAGTATAGTATAGAATCGGATACCGTATTTTACTTGATTTGCTAGTTCTTTAAAGAAAGAGGTAAAAAAATGCATTTTGTTATTTGTTCCTTGCCCCGACCCGACCCAAATGAGGACGGAGCAGAAAATTTTAACGTTTGGTGGTGAGAATTTTGAACGCCTAAAAAAGTGAACCTCATTGGAAAAAAAATCTTGAGTCCGCCACTAGACCTGGGCACCTAGTTATGTGGCAGCGGGTACCCCTCAAGGTGGTGTAGGTAGGGGAAATAGCCCAACCATACATTCTCAAATTCTCTCAAAAAATGGCAACATGACCATGGAACGTAGATGAAGAACTAGTCTTAGTCAACTCTTGGTTGCACGTGACCAACAACATGCGAGGAGGCGATCGATTTAGTATAGCCTTATTTGAAGAATTTCGTCAACGTGTAGATGAAACCAATCGCTCTTCGGACCAAGTTTACTCAAAGTTCGTGTTATTCTCAAGGAGGTTTGTAAATTTCATCAACTCTATAACATTACGAAGGCCACATCATGGCTTAACACCAGATCCGTCATGAATAACAGATTAGATACAACGAAATATTTACTTACATCAAACCCTGGCGATTACTAAGAAACCATCCCCTTGAAATGCATCCTACCTTAAAAGCCTAGGATATGCATTCTGATGTGCGAGCAATTTCATCCAACATTGGAACCGACCGAACTCACCTTTAGGAATAGTGTATAATCATCCATAACAACGTGTAAGCCCCAAAGGCCACAATATCTTTCATGTTCATGTATAAATTTGTGATACCACAAGTTAACACCACAAAAAAGAGGTTAAAACTATAATATTCTTTTTCAGTTTTGAAATTGATTTAACAAGAGTCAAATTATTAATTTGTTTTGTTTGAACATATGAAGCGCTAACAAAGGATTGATAGTGGCTCAATAGAGACTAAGGAGTGTAAGTCTAGCTGTTAGAGGGGAAGATTATACTTTACGAAATTATAAGAGGTGTTGTAATATTACCTAGACCTACCGCCAATGTATATATAAAGATACGTTTTAGAAAAAATCTTTTTATCATACACGTTCATTTAGGGTTTATGCAATTTGTAAAAAAAAAATTATAGATAGATTGATTGGAGCATTTATTTTATTTGTAAATTTTCTTTTTTTAAGTTATAATAAGTTTGTGTTGAATAAAATTATGCTATATCTAATTAGAACGCTAGGCTCAGTTAGAGATGGGCATAATAACCGGTTCCAAACCCGACCCGGTGGAACCTACCTGGGACCGGTTCCGGTTCCTACCCGACATATAGTAGAACCGGTTCCGGGTTCAAAATACCCGATGGTTCCTACCCGGTTCCACATTTTTGGAAAAAAATAAGTTCCGGAACCGGTTCCAACCCGTACCCGGGTTGTACCCGTAACCGGTTCTTATCATACCCGGTTCCTACGGTAACCTTCCAGACCCGGCATCAATATATTTTTAATGTGAGTTTTTTATAAGTCTTTGCTAGAACAAGGTATAATACATAAACATAAAACTATTTATTACGAGAAACAAGTACCCGGTTACACAAACAACCTAAACAAGAAACGTTAAACAAAACACATAAAACACTAAACATACTATCATAAAACACAAATGGGTTTACAATACATAAAACAAACTAAACTTTCGATGACCCGGTCCCGGATGCTTCACCCTTTTCATTGTTTTTCGCCTTTGTCACCGGACAATGGCGGTCGGTGTGTTTCTTGAGCGTCGAGTTGGCCGACGCCTTCATGAACTTCCCGCACCCCTTGCATCTAGCCATTTCATGGCTATCCGACATCAAACACAAGTCAAAGTGCTTCCAAATAGCGGGGTTTCTTTTGGTTTCCAAAACATCCACGACCTCATCGTTGCAAGCCATCGTTATCTCTTTGATAGTATTAGATTTGGAGTGTAAAGTGTTAAGAAATGGTAAGTAGGAAGGGTTTATATACAAAAACCGATTTTTTAATCAGGAACCGGTTTCCAACGGTAACATTTATCAGGAACCGGTTCAACGGTAACATTTTATCAGGAACCGGTTCTGAACAGTAAATGGCAGGTTTGACTGTCAGGAACCGGTTCCCAATAGTAAAATGGCAGGTTTGACTGAATAGTAAATGGCTGTCAGGAACCGGTTCTGAACAGTAAATGGCAGGTTTGACTGCCAGGAACCGGTTCCCACACTATCAGAAACCGGTTCCGCACCATACTCGGTTCCACACCATACCCGGTTCCATAATACCCGTACCCGGTTCTACACGGTTCCATATTCTTGGGTGTGAACCCGGGTAGGAACTGGACCCGGTTCCACACCATACCCGGTTCCAATGACTTCCAAGCAGAACCGGGTCCAGGTTGGAACCGGTTCCGGGCAATAATAAAACCCAATTATGCCCATCTCTAGGCTCAGCGGGTTTGATTGGGTCCAGTAACATCAAGTTATTGTAAATCAAAAGCCCAAATTCATAACTGAACAGAATTCACATCAAAAAAACGTATAATCTAATACTATATGAGGGTAAATTTATAAATTAGATGTTTTTCACTTTTAATTTATAAATACACTCTACGGTAAATTGGTTTTTTAAACAATAATTATATTTTAGTCCCCCATTTTATTACAATTAAATTCCTAAGTTTTAACATAATTATAGGTAACTAGTTACATTTTTCTCCCTTCACAACAAACTTATAATTCTTTTAAATATTCTTAATATATCTTATAAACTATAATGTTTTAAAAGAATCCGAAAGTACCGTGACGAACTACTTATTTTTGTAGACGTTCCGATAGTTGTCTTGTCAGTTTTGATGTGTAGATTAAAAGGTACACGTAGATGATGTCTTAGTGTACAAGTGATTAAAGTCAAATGTACTTAGTCATTATCACAGGATGTTTTATAGCTAAAGAATGTCAAGTGATAAATACTGTTAATTTAATTATAGATAATTAATTAGTAGTTACACTTCATCCACTTATAAAAACCTAACCCCCCCCCCCCCTCGATTTTTAAACAGTAACTTTTTGGTACGTTAATATTTTTTAATTACATCATATAAACGAGTATTTTATTCTCTTTAAGTTGAGTATAGTATTACCATAGTTTTTTAATTAAAAAATTGATATGCTTCGTTATTAACAATGTCTAAGGGTGAGTAATAACTGAATCGTTAACCGAAACCGAACCGATATCAATAAAAACTGAATTAACTGAAAACTGATTAACCGAAACCCCAATTAACCAAAAATGATTATCGAACTTTTGTACTCTCATTTAAGCAAAATTAACTGAACCGAACCATTCATATTTTTCGTATTTTCTAGCTTTAATAATTTATGTTTATGTATATCATATTTATACCCCCATTTAGTATTTATACCTCCATTTCATGTACCTATACATCCATTTTATGTAATTATACACAAATTTCCTGTACCTCTAATCAAAAGTTTTATTTCAAGTTTGGTTTTGTCTATTAACCGAAATTAAATGAATCAAACCAAAAATTGTCAATTGAATAAACAAAACCAATTAACTAAAGAAGATTAGTTAATAAAATAGACTAATCGATGACATTGATTTCGATTGAGGATAATAATCCAACCAACCGAACAATACACAGTGTGGCAATGTCTGTGTTTCCTACTGCATCACGCGAGCACGTATTGGCCATTAACCAAAATCGGTTATCACTGAGCAATAGCTAAATCATTAACCTAAATCAAACTGAAAATAGACGAAATCGAACCGAGATCAACAAAAACTAAATTAACTGAAAACCGAATTAGCCAAAAACCGGTTATTAATTTTTTGTACTCTCGTTTAACCAAAATTAGTTGAACCAAACCGAACCGAATCATTCATATTTCCATATATTTCTAGCTTTTATGCCTGCATTTCATATATTTCGTATTTTATATCTCCACTTCATATATTTATATTTTTATTTAATGTATTTATACCTCAGTTTCATATATTTCTAAGCAAAACTTTTAGCCCAAGTTTGGTTTTTGCTATTAACTGAAATAAGTAAACCAAACCAAAAACCGTCAATCTAACCGAATAAACCGAAGTGATTAACCTAAAATCGTTTGGTTAAAAACATAGACTAACCGATGACTTTGGTTTCGGCTTCGATTGAGAATAATAACCGAACCGACCGAACCATGCACAACACAATGAAATAGATTACCCGATTACTTCGCTTTTGATGTATATAAGAACACTACCAAAAACGAGTATCGTAATGTGATGTGTGGCTCCCGCCGCATCGCGCGGGCATCTTGCTAGTCTTTTCCAAAGGATGTGGTGTGGTGCACTAGTTAAAATAAAATACATATAATTAAATTAGGTTATCACCCGGGATTGCTTTCGGTGCTCGAGAAAATTATATTAAAAACTATTTATGATTAACACATAATTAAAACCATACAAAAAGTATGACACATTAAATGTCTTGACTATAGAAGAGTTATAACTTTTCATAAATTTAATCACGGGTTGTGAGCGTGTAATAAAAAGTTATAACCTTATTGATTACTTATGATTTGTGTTTATAAATTACTTTATATTAAAAATTGAATGTGTTTTTGAAAATAATTGAATAAAAAGTTAGCATATTACACACAAAAAGCCTTTTAAAAAAAAACTAATCGATTACAAATCAATACAATACTAATAATACGTTAACAGACAAATCAAAACATCAAACTCCTTAAGACAATTTTAGACTGGTACTACAGGTTTTGGAATAGTCTAATGGAAACAATAAAAACAAAACACAATTGAGAATGTTCAAGTATTTAAACAATAAAAAAACACGATTTGGAAGATAAGGTAACAATCTAGCGTAAACATTAGTTTGTTAAAAACAATTTTAAGAAGATATTAAAGGTTTTTGTTCTATCACAAAATATCTTTTTTTAACAACCAACTAAATATTTATTAATATAGAGAAAGCCGAAAGCTAAACCTAAACCCAAAAACCAAAGTATTTTCATCATACATATTACATTACATATTACATTGTACTAAACTATCTATATCATTACACTTTGAGATCTTTTCATTCCTCTCAGCCAAGTGTCTTCATTCTTGCTCAATTTCTAATCCATAGGAATCCAAGCAGCCAAGTGATTCATTCTTGCTCAATTTCTAATCCATAGGAATCCAAGAACTTTGACCACTTCAACTGTTTTCTACAAGGGTGATTACTTTTTGCTAGAAAAACTCGTTCAGTCAGACTCTTCCACAGTACCCGCATCGTGGCCAAAAATAATAGCATGCACCATCTTCGCGTTCTTCTTCGACACCTGATGTACTTGTGCATTTCCAAAAAACTCTTCACATGAAAAGCATAAAATGAGGGTATCTTGCTGAAATAGTATACCTTTTGTAAGAGTAAGCTACATTTTTCTTCTGTCCTTTGAAAGTCTTGTCTTTTATCTCATACCTTTTTCATCACTAAAAGATTTCAATTGTATACCCTTGTGATCCAAAATCGTTTGAAAAATGGCCAAAAATACCATCACCCTCATCAACCTTAATTTTTTTTCTTAAAGCGTTGTAGTATAATCTTTTTGTAATTATAATTGACAGTTTGACATACTGATTACATAACAAATATTTCATACATTGGACCAAAAAGTGATTCACCCACACACAATCGTCAATCATTCAATTTGATTCATTGCCAGACAGATTGCCTCTAAACCCATGGCAACATAAGATTCAGTTTTAAATGGAAGAAAAGAGGAAGGGAGGAGAAAAGACACTTATTGCCTCTAGAAGACAATGCTAGCATCAGATGTCGAAGATTCTCTTCGACCTAGTTGCTGCTTAAACTTGTCATTGGCCATATATTCCGGCCATGAAGCTTCCATCACAATACGCTCAATTCACATAAACTCGGGGGCCTCTGCTAAAAGAGCCTGTTTGTGATGTAGTAGTTAGAACATGGTCTAATGATGAAAGACAAGACAGTCTAGACTTAAACACTGCAGTGCTAAATTTTTGATCTAGTAGTTCAAAATTTGTGAACCGTAGCGAATGGTTTGGTTTGCAGTTATAGCAAAAACCGGCGGTATAAAACCGGACCGGACCATAGGCTTTTATTTTATTTATTTTTTAGATATTTCATATTATATACTTATTTATTTTATATTAGCCGTAACTAAAATTATAATTGGTATTAACTTTAATTAAACTATTTCTTTATTATATATTAGCCGTAAATAAAATTATAATTGGTTTTAACTTTAATTAAACTAAAGTAAGGTGGGCTAAGCCCAACCTCACATTTTCAACAGGCTGATTTTCAACAGGTTGATTTATTAATTTTAACATTTTTTTTTCAAAAACTTCCAAGCTGCTAAAACTAAAAATGACATAAGAAAATCAAAATACTTCAAAACTCATGTTGCGAACTCCCATTCTTCCACCAATCACATAGTACGGTAAAACCCCGTCTTACTTGTTTTCTATTAAGATACATTTTGTACATAAATTGTATATGTTCTGTATAATATGCAGCTTGCATACTATGAAAATATATAAATATATACACCGGTACATTATAAGCATCCTAAAACTTATTACATTTTGTAACTAGAGCAAAATCTCTTAAAATTTTTACTACTTGGGTTTCGTATCTACTTTCAATTACACAATTAAACTCTTACATGCCTTCAGTTTTAGTTTCAAATCTCAATTACAATAGTTTAAACCATAAAATCAAACCAGAACCAAAACGTTAGTAACAGTTCCGTTTTAATTTTCAATGGTTTAGTTATTTTTCAAAGATTAAAAACTGTCACTAACGGTTTGGCTCACGATTTGATCTAAAAACCATGAAAACCGGACCATGAACGCCCCTAGTAATGGGAGAAGATAGTATACTTTTCATACTGAACATTAATTTGAAGTAGAAACAAAGATTTATTTAAACAGCATGGTACAAACCAAATTTCAAATAAAATATCAGCTTTAAATTACCTCATTGGTTCGCCCTGTAAAAGCATAAATCCAAAATGATGTAAATTACAGGCGCTGAAACATTTGCAGACTACATGAAAAATTCGTATCCTTTATTTGTATAAGTGTAAAAAATATATACTTGAGAGAATTTCAATACAAAGATTAAGTTGCAATTTCTTACTTCTTTCTCGCTTGCGCTTCTTTTTCTATGCCGATTGTTTCCAAAGCCATTTTAATTTCTTCAAAGATCATAATACATCTGAAACAATTCAACACAAGATGAATGTTCACCATTAAACAATCATGAAAAAAATGGGTGAATGTTATGTATCGAGTATTAACCAAGAGAATATCAATGATATAGTAAAGAAAAAGCATCTGAAACAATGCAACACAATATAAATGTTCACCATTAGATAGACATGAAATAAATGAGTCAGTGTTATGAATTAGCCAATTATTATATCAATGTTATAGTAATGAAAACAAAAAACAGAAGAGATCCTTGCAACCCATGAATAGATTGTCCATATCACCAAAGAATCGAATTGGCCATCAGTACGAACTTGACCCACTGATTTCATTGTCACTTTTTGGTGCCCTAACATCAGCCATTGGTGATGGTGGCACTTTAGCATCCACATATGTAAACAAATGTTTGCTCGAAAGAACCTACATATTAAAAAATAATAAGAATCAACTTATAATTACTGATTGTACAATATTTTAGTTATATAAGTGACTATACATACTGATTCAGGATCAATTCAGTGAAGCATCAGTTTTCTTCATGCTCTGCAGCTAGCTGGATAAGTGATAATCATATGCCTAAGAGCAAAATCTTTGCTAATAAAAACAGTCCACGCATCCCCCCATGATTTCTTCAAATCAAGCCTTTGTCTTGAAGGAGAAGATGAAGCTCCAGTTTCTAGTTGTGAATTGACAGTGCAACACACACTTCGACTGATAAAATAACAACTGATAAGACAGAGCACAATGTCATTACACTCGAAGTCAATACACGTTCCGAACAGTTTTTTATTCGGTCATCACAATCATCGCTATCCTCAAGAAAATTTGGTACGGTGTATTCAAGTTATAATGGTCCTAATACAACAAAAGTTTTCAAACGGTTCAGGTCACGTATCCTATTCTTCAAATCAATTCTTACCGAATCAGATCAGCAAATCAAATTCTCTTATTCCAACCCTAAGTCCCAAACCCTAACTTAACAAACAACACATTTTCTCACATCTAATCCAAAAAAATGATAATCGGAAACCTAAACTAACAATAAACAACCTATCCACACATTAACACAAACAAATCAAAGGTCTTAACAAAAAAAAACGAAAAGATCAAATCGAATACAAACCAAAAGGCTTAGAATGATGTTGTGCAAACATTATCTGTGGAATTCTCTTCATCACTTGTGCTGCTCCCATATCCAATATGTACCAATACAAAACACTATACACACATAATATAATAACAATTTTGAAAAGGGTTTCGAAGAGGTGAAAACCAAAAGAAGAATTACAAAAGCATCATCCAAAATTAACATAATCGAGTGAACGGAGATCTGGACAGAGATAACCACCAGATGGATCTGCATACAGATAAAAAATATCCCCCAATCGAAGACGCACTCAACCAAAATCCAGAAAGATTACCTGATGGTTAAATTGAAGGATTGCAGAGGATTCAAGGAGAAAGAAAAAAAGGCGAAATTAAGAAGGCATGAAGGAGAATAAACCTGGTTGAGATGAATCGCGAAAGAAGCCTGGTTGAGAAGAATGGATCTGGCGTGAAGGAGAAGATGGATCTAGGGTTTGAAAGCAAGAATTCAAAAGGGTGAAGCGTAGTTTTTGTGGTTTAAAAAGGATCCGAATAATGGAGTCTATAGGTTAAAACGGGACTTCATGAAAATAATGACCTGAAATTTTTCTGCCAAAACACATCTAGGAAACTCTATTCTAGTAACACCTGGCTCTAACTATTTAGAACAGATAAATAGGTTTATGTTATGGTGTGATGCCCTGGTTAAAATTTTGCAAAGTGTAAATACATATAATTAAAATTTTTGTTAAAAATACGTATAATTTTGCATAAATACGTAGTTAAACATCCGAATAAGTTTTAATTTGTGTATAAGTTATACGATTTTAAATTCTTAACACTAAACCATAAGTCATATATATTCTTTGTTAAAGGTCATATTAATTTGAAATCTATCATCTTCTACTTTTAAGACCATATATGCAGATGTAAGAGGATATGAAGAGGGGTTATATGTTAGTAAGTAGGTGGAGTAAAAAAAGCATGAGAGGTTATATGTTAGTAAGTAGGTGGAGTAAAAAAAGCACGAAAGATATGCATTTTAAGAGACAAAAAAATTCTCTTTTAATTTATAAATACACCTCTTAAAATAAAGATAAATTGGTCTTTTAAACAATATTATATATTTTAGTCCCCATCTTATTACACTTATATCCCTTAGTCTTAACATAATTATGGATAGTTAGTTACATTTTTCCTCCTCCACAACAGATTTATAATTATTTTTACGTATTCTTGACATATCTTATAAACTATAATGTTTAAAAAATTCCAAAAGTATCGTGACGACCTACTCATTTTTTGTCAACGTTACCATAGTTGACTTGGTTAGTATTGACGTATGGATTAAAAGGTACAGGTAAATGATGTCTTAGTGTACAAATAATTAAAGCCCAACGTACTTAGTCATATGTTTAATAGTATATAATGTCAAGTTATTAAATACCATCAATTTAATCAGCTCATCTAGATTACACTTTAAACCCTCATCTTTAACAAAATCATAGATAATTAGTTAGTAGTTACATTTTATCCCTTTATAAATAACTAACACCCCCTCCGATTTTTAAAGGTTATAACTTTTTGGTACGTTAATATTTTTTTTCAATTACACCATACACACAAGTATTTTATTCTCTTTAATTTAAGTATAGTATTGTTATAGTTTTTTTAATTAAAAATTGATATGTCACGTGATTAACAGTGTCTAAGGGTGAGTAATAATTGAATCGTTAACTGAAACCAAAATCAACAAAAAACTGAATTAACCAAAAATGGTTATCGCTTTTTTTGTACCCTCATTTAACCAAAATTAACTAAACTGAACCATTCATATTTTCATATATTTCAAGCTTTATACTTTCTATTAATGTTTTCATATTTATACCCCTATTTTTTGTATTTATACCTCCATTTCAAGTACCTATACATCAATTTCAAATATTTATACCTAAATTTCATGTATTTCTAATAAAAAGTCTTAGTACAAGTTTGGTTTTGGTTATTAACCAAAATTAAAGGAATCAAACAAAAAATCATCAACCTAACTGAATAAACCAAACCAACTAACTGAAAACGGATTGGTTAATAAAATAAACTAATTGATGATCTCGATTTCAGTTGAGATAACAATCTAACCATCCAAACAATGCACATCGTGGCAATGTCTGTGTTTCTCGCTGCATCGCACGCACACCTATCGATTATTAACCAAAACCAGTTATCGGTGAGCAATAACTAAATCGTTAAGCTAAACCAAACCAAAAACAGACAAAACCGAACCGAAATCAACCAAAAATTGAATTAACTGAAAAACCAAATTAACCGAAAACCGGTTATCCATTTTTTTTGCACTCTCATTTAACCAAAATGAACAGAATCGAACCGAATCATTCATATTTTCATATATTTCTAGCTTTTATACCTGCAGATCACATATTCATATTTTATATCTCCATTTCATATATTTATCCTTTAATTTCATGTAGTTGTACCTCAATTTCGTATATTTCTAGGCAAAAGTTTTAGCCCAAGTTTGTTTTTTGCTATTTACTGAAATTAAATGAACCAAACAAAAAATCGTCAATCCAACCGAATAAACCGAAGTGATTAACCAAAAACCAATTGATTAATAAAATAGACTTACCGATGACTTTGGTTTTGGCTTCGATTGAGAATAATAACAGAACCATGCGCATCACAGTGAAATAAATTACCCGATTACTTCGCTTTTGATGTACAACTATCACAATGATGCTACAATAAATATTATATGAATAAGAAAACTACCAAAAATGAATATTGCAATGCGATGTGTCGCTCCCGCCGTATCGTGCGGGCATCCTGTTAGTATATAAATTAAACATCAACCAATTAAAACCAACCCAAACAGCACCCACGAATGAAGAGCCACCATGCCGTCAAGCCTTCCCCTCCACGTCGGTGATATCTCTACCGCCCCATCACAACGCCAAGGCATGGAATGACGTGCCAATATAATGGAACCTTCCACGTCACCATAATGCTTACCATTCCATATTGTCTAATAAAAAATATCTTGGGTGCTATTTATCACCCATAACATATCCCAAAAAATTATATTCCTGATATTTTTTTTTAAAGTTAAAACCATTCTTATTTTATATATCCTTTAATCAATTCAATAAACAAAGAATATAAAATCTTTTGTAAACTAACTTATGCACAAATGTTACCACAACTATTTCCTTACTTTCTTTCAGTTTCTTAAATAATAATAACTATTATTAGTCTATAGCTCCTAAAGTAAGGAATTAGTATTACATGGTGAATTATCACATGTGATATGATATGCGATGGGTGACACTGAAATTGAAGAGCGCATAATATTACTATTGTTATTATTATTGTTATCGTTAGAAACTAACTTTCTTTGTTTGTAAACAATTATTGATTATCACAATAATATTCACAAAATAGGAGTTATCATCAACGATTGTTTTCAATGAATATTAATGATTCAAAGGTTTTACAACTCGATTGACTCTACAAACTCCCATTAGCTGATCACACAAACAAATCAGTTCATACAAGAGAAAATATGATGGTATGTGATGAATAGATCACTAACATGTGTGATCTATTTATACAAGTACAAAAGCTCTGTTATGAGTTCAGCCGACGTCACCTTGATAGTGACATCTAACATTCCTAATAGAAAAGACTCTCAGATGTTTGCAAACATCTGAGCAACCTTATCACCTGATCTAGGATATACTAAACACTGATGAAATAAGTACTGTTACTTATGTGCACAAAATACAACATATAAATTACATCAAACAAGGTATAAAATCAACCCTTTTCGGTACTAATATTGGAAAAAGCTTTTTTCTTTGTTTACTTTTAAATTGTAGGATCAAAAGAGCTTAAACGAATAAAAGGAAGCAAATTAACAGCCAAAACCAACACAAATACAAAGAAGGAGTATTGACACGACTTGCCGAACCCGCATTCACATCGGAAACAACAAAAATAACGAAGACAGAAGTTTAGGCACGGGGTTGTGCCTACCAGGCATGGGCCGTGCCTAGTTAAAGATTCTCTGCAGATAAAGACAACAGCGACAGACAACCAACACGGGGTCGTGCCAAGCCAACATGGGTCGTGGTCAACTTTAAGATTCATAGAATCTAGGACAGTACAACAAGAACACTGACCATGGGGCGTGTTAGTACAATAACCTAACATCCGCAGTTAATGAAGGGAGAGAAAAGTTGGCACGACCCCGTGGTCGCCCTCTGTTTCCAGCTATAAATAGAGGTGCTTGGTTCATGAGAAAGGCATCCCTTGGAAAACCACTTCTCTCGCACTTGCCATCAGTCTACCACCACTACAACACCAACACCCACCATTATCATCTATCTTTCATCTTTTAGAGTGTGTAGTAGTCTCGGGGTCCAAGATTGATCGTAAGAGTTCTTGTCAAACAAAGGTCATGCTTGACTAAATCTCTTACATCACTTGGTGAAGACAAACTTTTATGTATTACTTTTGATTTCTAATTTTTTGGTAATTTTTATCTGGGTATCTATTAATGACTTTAATAACTTGTTTTTTATATTGAAAGTGAACTTTATTTAAACATTTCTTCATGTTTTGTTGATTCACTCATTCATATCTTTACGGTCTATATAAAGCACGTTAACTACCTAGAAGGAGGTTAGAAGGGTGTTTGGGTAAAGTTCGTGTCTCGTTTAGTGTATATATCATGCGAGGACTTGGTTCAAGCTTATTAGGACTTTCCTTGAGGCATATAGCATCAAATCGGGGGAAATAAGAACGGCTTGAACCACTTATAAGTAAACTACTGTTAAAACTTTACCCGGCCTTGCAGGATTGTATCCCTGCTGACTCAGACCAATATGGCCGAGGGTAACGTCGCCTTCACAAGAGGGGCCTACCACTTTTCACATTAATAACTTACTTAATTATCTTCCAAAATTCCGACCTATTGGGACTGTATCCCTGCTGACTCAGACCAATAGGTTGAGGGTAACTTCGCCTTCACAAGAGGGGCATACTACTATAACTAAGATAATCTCTTAAAATGCCCAAAGTGCGGAAATCATCAAAGGATACGTAAAGGAGGAGTCGGAACTAAGTGATTCTTTCTTGTCTATTTGTTTTCCTTTTATTTACGTCTTTACTTTTATATCTTTTAAACTTTCAAAACTTTTATAAAAAATTTGGTTAGATTAGACATTAACAATAAGCCGATACCAAAAGCTCTTGTGTCCTTGGATGCCTCGGTATCTTACCATCACTATACTACGTTCACGATGGGTGCACTTGCCCTAATGTGTGTAGAGTGGTAGTATTTATCGTGTTTCGGCACATAGTATGGTTTAAACCATATTTATTAACCAAGACTTGTTACTTACTGATTTTTAAAACTTATTTTAAACACTTTACAACATGGTACAAACTCAGAATCCCGAATAATTAATAAAACTATGTTTAAAATGACCAAAATTCCCTTTTGGTGCATAGTTTGGTCATAAAATATAAATTACACATATAATTAATATCCTACTGATATTCTATCATAAATTAATTATTTTCAAGAATACTTATGGTTATAACAATAAATTATATTCAAGTTCCTTTTATAAGGTATGAAATTACCAAAATGCCCTTTTGAGGCATAGTTTCACCTTAAAACCATTACGGGCATTTAAGTTGATATCCTACTGATATTACAACTTATTTGAAATATAATGGCATATAGAACTTGTCCATGACTTATCCGGTTACCTGATATCGCTAATATGCGTACGGTTAAGTATATGTATTACAAAAATTAACCGAAACGGGTCTAACCTTATCATTTAATTTTCAAAATCCAGAATGTTTATAGTTTACCCATATTATGCAAGTCAAAGTGCTTGTCGGGTTTAAACTACCTCCTATCCGATCACCATTTAATCAAGCGTTATACGTTTTGATCAAATACGCTATTCGGTCTAAGTCTATGACTTAAATAAGACTGTTAGTATTTAATTGGTTAGCTTATGCCATAATCCAGACTAGAGACTTGCCGGTAAATGCTATCTGCACTTAGTACTTTTGTGTATGACTGAGTTAATAAATCTTGCGTTAAACGAAGAATAGCTCAGGTAAATACTCTCGACTTATTTCTCCTATACGGGCTTGCGTTATGGTAAATTATTACCGCTTTGTCGGAAATTGGATCAATAGTATGCCGGATTGGGGCTAGTAAATCCGCTTATTCCATTTTAATCAGTTTTGTTTGATAACTTAAACATCAGGGGTTAACTACCGTGTCCTGGATATCCTCGGCTCATTACATTAGATAATGGCCACGAACTTAGCGCGGGGTGTAGGCATACACCTGACAGACGCTCAAATGCAACTACCCACACTTGTTGGGGATAACTCCTTCGTGAGTTCATAAGTGGTGTGTACGTTAATCATGTCTCGGTTTTTGTACTCGGCCCTGTATCTATGGACAAACATGTGAATCTGTTAACAAGGTTGCAAGGTCAACTTACCCAAGTTATAAAAGATTTTGTGCTGATACGCACTTAAAACATTTTATTTAAATGTTTTCACAATGAGTCAGTTAGGTGTATTTACCAGCGAAAGCTGACATATTTTCAAAAGACTAAGCTTGCAGGTACAATACGAAAATAGGCTGGAAGTGCTCGGTAGTGATAAGAGGGTCTTGCAAATCCTAGATCTGCTGAAAGTCTGTTTTACATTCTTTCTTTGTACAATTTATGATCCGCCTGTGGATCTTCTATTACGAGCCTGTATATTATTTTGTATTTCGAACATTTGGTGTGCTATAGTAATTTAAATCCAAGACTTCCGTTGTGTTGTGTTTAATTGACTATGATGATATCAACTTTACGTCACAATATTCCCCACCCGGGCCCACTGGTGTTTGGTTGAAAATATGGGGTGTGACAGGTTGGTATCAGAGCCAACGTTTGAGAGAATTAAACACTAGCCTTTTTGTGTTTAATCCCAAACTTACACGAGTACGTTCCTTAGACTTCCGAGTCTAGGCATTGACCTAGGATTATTCATTTCATTATTACGTTATTAGTATTGTTTTTGAATTGATTTTTAACAGGAAAATGCTTCCACGTGTACGAAGAAGAGGAAAAGGACCAATGAGGGGAGGACCTTCAGGACATATCCCTCCACATCCACATCACCCGAACCCCTATGAAGATTCGGGGATTCATGGCCATTTTCGCAACATTCACCTTCCCATACCCAAAATTCTTATCACTCGTACCATTCACATCACTCTCACCATTCCCATCATTCTTATCAGGATGAATTTAACCCCAACCAGTACTTTAACACACCCCCAGCTGATCAGAATCAGTTGGATCAGCCAAACCCACTGGACGAGGACTCCAATTCGGAGATGCCGCTGTCAGGTTCAAATGCGCACCCCATTGAGATATCGAGCGATTCAAACTCATATGCCGGATCACCTTATCTAGGTCCTAATGAGTGGGACCAATATTGGAACCAATTTACCTTTGCCAACACTCCTTCCCATCACTCTCAACCACCTCCTATACAAGAAGATGTTCACATGGAACCAGTGGAACATCATCAGCCACCACCTGAGCCACCGAGGAGGAAATGAGGAGCACGTATGTCAGTACGTGCAGGTCAACGGTTGGGTTCGCTACTACCATTGCCTAAACCCTACCCCACCATTCAAGAGGACTCACAAATGGGTGGACCCTCTAATGTGTCACCTGTGGTGGAACCAACACCACCACCAATGGTTCAACCACCACCATCGGGTTATAATAACCCTATCCCAACATATCCGGATACGTCTGGATATGATCCTTTTAACCCATCGACACTTGTTGATTACCAAGCGGTCATGCATAACGCACTTTACCCATCTCCCTTACCACCTGCTTATCCATCTACTGGATATCCAAGTTATGGGTATCAGTACCCTAGTGTACCACAACCACAACCACAACCTCCGCCACCACTTGATGCCATCAATGAGGCCTTAGAACAAATGAAAGAAATGCAACAATAGGCGGAGAAAACGGAGAAGAAGACGAACAAGTTCTTCAAGAAACTCTCCAAACTGGTTAAGGGTAAGAATGATGAGTGAAGTCTTTTCTAATAATATATGTTAGTCCCTGCGAGGACATTGTTATTTCTTTAGTCCCTGTGTAGACATTTTTATTTCTTTAGTCATTGCATGGACAGTTTATTTCATTGTTCCTAGTATTGTAACTTCTATTGAAATTTAATGAAGTATTTTGGAATTATATATATATATATATATATATTCATCCTTTTCGAAGCAAGCGTTTCGATTTTATTTGAAATCTTTGATCTGCTAAATAATTCCAAAAAGATTTTAATGGTTTTGATTAGCCAAGTGGCACATGCCACATATTTGGCCAGCTTATAAATGATACTTAAGGATGAAAGGGCCTTCTATCATGATAGTTAAGGAAAGTTATCCTTCTATCCAGAGGTGGTGGACTATGTTCAAACCTCCAAGTCATTAAGGTCGAATATGACCGGGACAATTAATCAACCATTAAGGTACTCTTATGTTAACATTCAGGAATGTTCATACTCCTGGTAGTGTCGCTTGAGGAACCACACTGGCCGTCTAGGTAAATGGACTATGTCCTAAAACTTATTTACAGCCTATGTGATCAATGTGATCCCAACTAATATCATCAATAAGATGATAATAATTGACATCCATTAGAGATGTAGGCCAATGTGCCATATTTTATGTCCATTAGTGACATGCCAATGTGCCATATTTTATGTCCATTAGTGACAGGCGAATGTGCCATATTTTATGTCCATTAGTGACAGGCCAATGTGCCATATTTTATGTCCATTAGTGACATGCCAATGTGCCATATTTTATGTCCATTAGTGACAGGCGAATGTGCCATATTTTATGTCCATTAGTGAAAGGCCAATGTGCCATATTTTATGTCCATTAGTGACATGCCAATATGCCATTTTATGTCCATTAGTGACAGGCCAATGTGCCATATTTTATGTCCATTAGTGACAGGCCAATGTGCTATATTTTATTGTCCTTCGTGACAAGCCTATGAGCTAATTATAATTGCCTAATGGCAATGACAGTTGTGATATTACGATCCACTGTCTAATAATACATGGACTATGTCCAGATTGTAGTTTGCCTTTAATGGTCCTTTTGAGACCAAGGCCAAAAATATAATAAGCCAAAGTGTTGTGATGTTATTCACACTAGCCTGATTAGGCAATGGATTTCATATCCAATGTTTACAGCCAATATGGTTATTAATACCATAGCTGAAAGAAATTTAAATTGGTGTTTAGAACCAAAGCGTTAAAGAATGACCAACTCGGATGAGGCGCAAAGTAGCCACCGGGATGTTAACTCTAATATCGCAGAGAACATAGCCATTAATAATGAAGATTTCCAAGCGCGCATAGACGCAGCTGTGGGAAAGGCCATGGAAAAGGCCATAGAAAAACTTAGGGAGTCGAGTGCTACTCGATCAAGACCATTATCTATCGCACCATCTTCAGCTCATAAAGAGAGCTCAGTTCACTCTTCAAATGCGAAGAGTGAACCAAAGAAAATAGAATTTGCTGATAGGTCCCGTTCTTCTAAAAACGGATGTCCCTACAAATATTTCATCTCCTGCAAACCCCAAGACATTAATGGGGAGAAAGGAGCTGTAGAAGCCTTCAAGTGGTTCGATGGGATGGAAACAATTGTAGATATCAGCGGTTGTGCTGATAAGGATGTGGTCAAGTATGTATCAAAGTCCTTTAAGGGGATGCCCTGATCTGGTGGAAGGCCATGATTCAATCCATAGGTAAAGTACAGTACAACTTAGGATGGCTTAAGTTTGTCGATTTAGCCAAGGAAACATACTGCCACCTCATGAGGTGGAGAAGTTAGACACAGACTTTCTAACTCTCACAATGAAGAACCTAGACTGTCGGAAGTATGTTTCCCATTTCAACTCCCCGTCTAGGTTAGTTTCCTATCTGATTACCCCTGAAACCAAACGTATTGCGTGTTTTATTAATGGGTTATCGCCCGAGATAAAGGGGATGGTAAAGGCTGCTCAGCCAACTACCTATAGGTCTGCTGTTGACCTATCTCTCTCCCTCACCTTGGATTTGGTGAGGCAAAGGTCAGTCAAGACCGAGACTGACGGGAATAGAAAAAGAGAGGATGATAACTCCCAAAGGTTTAAGAAAAAGGGAAATTTTGGGTTCAAGAAGAACCAGCATAGGTCTGATGACCGACCTCTATGCAAAACTTGTAGCCGCAGGCATTGGGGACAATGCAATACTAACCCTCAGATTAAACCCTGTGGTATTTGCAAAAGAAAAAGGGCATAAGGCCCACGAACGCAAAAATCTTAACGATGCCGTCTGTTATGGCAGTAATGAGAAAGGGCATATTAAGCCCAATTGCCCTAAGAACCCCACAAATAATGATGCAAAGCCTGGAGAGGCTAAGAAAGGGAATGCTCGTGCTTTCCAGATAAATGCTAAGGAGGCCGTTAATGACAACAACGCCATAACAAGTACTTTCCTCATCAATGATACATATGCTAGAGTTATTTTTGATTCGGGTGCAGATAAGCCTTTTATAGACCATAAGTTTAGTAAACTATTAAACTTACCCATAAGAGCTCTAGACAAAACTTATGCGATAGAACTTGCTGATGGAACTTTAGAAATGGCATCTTCTATTCTTGATGGATGCTCTATATTCATTAAGAATCATTCCATTCCTGTCTCTCCTTTGCCAATGAAATTGGCGGGGTTCGCTGTAGTTTTAGGCATGGATAGTTTATCCCATAACCAAGCCCGCATAGCCTGTGATAAGAAACTCATCGAAATTAAAACCCCATCTGGTGAAATGATCACCATCATTGGAGATTCACACTATGGATTGCTAGACAAAGTGTAGTTATTTAAAACATCCAAGTGTTTAAGGAAAGGTTGTGTCATTTACATGGCACAAGTCACTATCAACAAACCCAAGCCGAATATTCAAGACCTTCCAGTTATTTCGGAATATTTAGATGTCTTTCCTGAAGAATTACCAGGCCTACCTCCAGAGAGGCAAGTAGAGTTTAGGATTGACATCCTACCTGGATCAGCACCCGTAGCTAGAGCTCCATACCGATTAGCACCAACGGAAATGAAGGAGTTAAGGACGCAGTTAGATGAACTCTTAGAGAAAGGCTTTATTCAGCCAAGTTCCTCGCCCTGGGGAGCTCTAATTCTTTTCGTTAAGAAAAAGGACGATTCAATGCGGATGTGCATTGACTACCGTGAACTAAACAAGATAACGATCAAGAACCGATATCCTCTGCCCAGGATCGATATTCAACCAACTTCAAGGGGCTAGTTATTTCTCCAAGATTGACCTAAGATCTGGATATCATCAGCTGAAGGTTAGGAGTGAGGATGTTCCTAAGACTGCCTTCAAGACCCATTATGGTCATTATGAATTTTTTGTAATGCCTTTTGGGCTCACAAATGCACCTGCAGCATTCATGGATCTCATGAATAGAGTCTGCAAACAACATTTGGATAAGTTTGTCATTGTCTTCATAGACGACATACTTATCTACTTTCGTAATCAAGTTGATTACGAGAAACATCTTCGGTGCATCTTAGAACTACTAAGGCAAGAGAAGCTTTATCCTAAGTTCTCTAAGTGTGAGTTTTGGCTTAGAGAAGTCCAATTCCTTGGACACATTGTAAGTGAGCGTGGTATCTAGGTGGATCCCGCCAAAATAGAAGCCATAATGAATTGGGAAGTACCCAAGACCCCATCAGAGATTCGTAGTTTTCTAGGAATGGTTGGTTACTATAGAAGGTTCACCGAGAACGTTTCAAGGATAGCCACTCCTTTAACTATCCTGACCCGTAAAAATGTTAAGTTTATTTGGAGTCCAAAACAACAAGAATCTTTTGAGATTCTGAAAACACAAGTTGAGCAATGCTGTGTTATCCCTACCTGAGGGTGTTGAAGACTTTATTGTTTACTGTGATGCATCGCACACTGGCATGGGCTGTGTGCTAATGCAAAAAGGCAAAGTAATTGCCTATGCAACACGACAATTAAAGGCGCACGAACGGAATTACACCACCCATGACTTGGAATTGGGTACCGTTGTATTTGCACTTAAGTTATGGAGACATTACTTGTATGGCACAAAGTGTATTATATACACTGACCATAAGAGCCTCCAACATATGTTCAATCAGAAAGAATTGAACATGCCACAGCGTCGTTGGATGGAAACACTTAATGATTATGATTGCGAAATTCGCTACCATCCGGGCAAGGCAAATGTAGTTGCTGATGCCTTGAGTCGCAACGAATGGGTTAAGCCAATAAGGATTAACGCCAAGAGCATTGAGCTCAGAAATAGCCTAAATGAGAAACTATTAGATGCGTAAAAGCAAGCTCTATTAGAGGCTAATGCTCCTAGTGAAGGATTAGGTAGAATTGTTAATCAGTTAACGCCTGGAAAGGGTGGAATCCTTAGATTTAATGATAGAATCTGGGTTCCAATTTTTGGGGGACTTAGAGATCTAATCATCCACGAAGCGTATAATTCAAGATACTCAGTTCACCCGGGTGGTGACAAGATGTAACAATATTTGAAAAAAATTATTAGTGGATAGGTTTGAAGAAATCCATAGCCACTTATGTGGTTAAGTGTCTGACGTGTTCGCAAGTTAAGACCGAACATCAGAAGCCGTCAGGACTTCTACAACAATTGTAAATTCCCACATGGAAATGGGAATGGTAACTATGGACTTGATTACCAAGTTACCTAAGACCAAACATGGAAATGACACAATTTGGGTAGTTGTGGATAGACTAACTAAGTCGGCACATTTCTTGCCAATCAAAGAAACATTTAATTCAGACAAATTGGCTAAGTTGTATGTGGACAAGATTGTGTCCCTATATGGTGTGCCGGTATCTATTGTATTTGACAGGGACACTAGATATACTTCTCATTTTTGGAAAAGTTTCCAACAATCTTTAGGCACAAAATTAAATTTTAGTATAGCTTACCATCCACAGACTGATGGTCAAAGTGAGCGTACTATCAAGACATTGGAAGATATTCTTAGGGCATGTGTGATTGATCTAGGTGGAAGTTGAGATGACCACTTACCCCTAATAGAATTCTCCTATAATAGTAGTTATCATACGAGCATCAAGACTGCTCCTTATGAGGCCTTGTATGGGAGAAAGTGCCGAACGCCCATGTGTTGGGCAGAAGTTGGGGAAGCCCAACTATCAGGACCTGAGATCCTCCTGGAGACCACGAATAAGATTGTGCAAATCCGTGATCGTCTCAAGGCTGCCCGTATAGGCAGAAGAGTTATACAGACAAGAGGCGAAAACCTCTTAAGTTCCAAATAGGGGACATAGTATTATTGAAGGTATCACCCTGGAAAGGTGTGATGCGCTTCGAAAAGAAGGGCAAGTTAAGCCCGAGATATATTGGACCATTCGAGGTGATCGAATGTGTCGGCTCTGTGGCTTATAAGCTTAGACTACCCGAGGAGCTATGTGGAATTCATGATGTGTTTCACATTAGTAACCTTAAGAAATGTCTAGCCGATGAGTCGCTAGCAATATCACATAAAGATGTGCAAATAGATGAAAACATGAGGTTCATTGAGAAACCAATTTTGATCAAGGATCGACAGGTTAAGAAGCTCCGAAGGAAATTGATACCTATAGTAAGGTTAAATGGGATGCCCTTCGAGGTCCCCTGTTTACATGGGAGGTTGAGTCCACTATGCGACAAAAGTACCCCCATCTTTTTGAATAAAATCTCGAGGTTGAGATTTCTTTTAAGGGGGTGAGGATGTCACACCCTGTAAAATCGTGTCCAATATTATAGCGACACGTGTTATATTTTTATTTTAAGTCTATTAAAGACTAACAGGGACTAAAAACGTCAACATGCTCAAACTAAGTCTCTGAGTGATCTTCTGATGTCAACATGCATAAACCAAGCCTCTGAGTGACCATTAGTGTCAACATGCTTAAAACATAGCCTCTGAGTGACCATTGGTGTCAACATGCTTAAAAATAGCCTCTGAGTGACCATTAGTGTCAACATGCTAAAACTTGGCCTTTGAGTGACCGTTGTGTCAACATGCCCAGCCTCTGAATTACATCGGAGTCAACATGCTTATAATAAGCCTGTGAGTGATCCTTTACGAAGTCCTAACTCTCATATGTCCCATTTGTTGGACGAGAGGGTTCAATTCAGTAAAGATGTGAAAGTTGAATAATGGAGGGGTTAAAAGTGTCAACATGTTAATTTATACCTCCGAGTGACCTTTTAACAAACTGAGAGCTCGACAGTGTTGGTAATGGAGGGCTAAATATGCTAAAAAGGTGTTTTAGAAGGTTTTAGAGGGTTTTATAAGTTAAGGGGCTAAAAGTGTCAAACTTTAAAACTGGCCATGGGGCGCTCGCGGGGCACGAGAGGCAAGGCTTGTGCCTCTCGCGGGGTATGAGAGGCCTGTGTCTGCATAATTTTTGCTTGGCCTCCACACATGTTGCCAAAAACCATTTGATTCGAAACCATGGCTTCCCAAACTGCTATGCCACGTTTTAGGACACTTGTAAACTTCCTCTTACACCCTTTAACACCTGGTATCACCTCCTTCAAGCTCTCCAACTATAAATAGGTGCCAAGGTTCACCATTTGAACTTGCACCTTTCTCATTCACAACTCTATCTCCCTCCTTTGGAAGTTCCTAACTGAAAGGAGCATCCAACTTAGTTCTATTGCATCCTAGGAACCACTTGTAAGTGTTCCTTCCTCTTGCATTTTCGTTTATAGGCTTTTGTAGCTAAAAGTCAAGCGTTTTATGAAAAACACCTTGACTTTTGGTTAAGACCATTATGGTCCAGCCATTGTTCATAATGAACATGGCTAAGTGATTGTAATAGGGTAGGTGTTAATCCCTATAAAAGGCACCTCCTGAAGATCACGTTTGCTAGACCAATTGACGGGTCAAAGTTATTAAATTAAAAAGTCAAACAGGCCATTTTTTGGAAAAATCATAAATTGAACTTATATATGTTATGAAACCTGTTTTGACACTTAAACAAGTTGGTAATAATTATTAGAACATGTAAGAACATGTTCGGCTCGTCAATTTAAGTTCTAGGGTCGGTTCGCAATCGAAAGTCGCGAAGTTTGACTTCTGATTTGACTTTCGATTCTGACCTGATTTAGATTAGTTAGCTATTGATCTAAAGTTGCATTATGATCGTAATATAATGTAGCATAACCCTCTGAGGTTATATTACATGATCATAATCAGAATCTGAGTTTATGCACAAGTTCCGTAATTATGCCCTTTTGACTAAAATGTCCTTTTTGCCTAAAAAGAGATTTAAATGATAATGAACTTGAAAATGAGTTTCCTACTGACGTAATATTATAAGTAAGATTATTTTGGATATTAAACCAAATCTTGTATTATATCTATAAATGCCGATAAAGCCCTTGTGGCTTATAAAATGGTTTTAATCACATTTTTCTAAGTAAATCTTTTACTACATATTAATCCAACCCTAACATCAGTTTTCATGAAACATTGCATAAATCGTCATTTTACGACATAAGCGCCGTTTCAGCACATAGTATGGTTTAAACCATATTTATTAACCAAGACTTGTTACTTACTGATTTTTAAAACTTATTTTAAACACTTTTACAGCATGATACAAACTCAGAATCCCAAATAACTAATAAAACTATGTGTAAAATGACCAAAATGCCTTTTTGGTGCATAGTTTCGTCATAAAATATAAATTACACATATAATTAATATCCTACTGATATTATATCATAAATTAATTTTTTTTCCAGAATACTTATGGTTATAACAATAAATTATATTAAAGTCCTTTTATAAGGTATGAAATTACCAAAATGCCCTTATGAGGCATAGTTTCACCTTAAAATATAATGGCATATAGAACTTGTCCATGACTTATAAGGGCTAATATGCGTACGGTTAAGTATATGTAACTAGTTTACGGAAATTAACCGAAACGGGTCTAACCTTATCATTTAAGTTTCAAAATCCCGAATGTTTATAGTGTACCCATATTATGCAAGTCAAAGTGCTTGTCGGGTTTAAACTACCTTCTATCCGACCACCATTTAATCAAGCGTTATATGTTTTGATCAAATACGCTATTCGGTCTAAGTCTATGACTTAAATAAGACTGTTAGTATTTAATTGGTTAGCTTATGCCATAATCCAGACTAGAGACTTGCCGGTAAATGCTATCTAGTACTTTTGTGTACGACTGAGTTAATAAATCTTGCGTTAAACAAAGAATAGCTCAGGTAAATACTCTCGACTTATTTCCCCTATACGGGCTTGCGTTATGGTAAATTATTACCGCTTGGTCGGAAATGGGATCAATAGTATGCCGGATTGGGGCTAGTAAATCCGCTTATTCCGTTTTAATCAATTTTGTTTGATAACTTAAACATTGGTGGTTAACTACCATGTCCTGGATATCCTCAGCTCATTACATTAGATAATGGCCACGAACTTAGCGCGGGGTGTAGGCATACACCTGACAGACGCTCAAATGCAACTACCCACGTTGGGGATAACTCCTTCGTGAGTTCATAAGTGGTGTGTACTTTAATCATGTCTCGGTTTTTATATTGTGTCCTGTATGTATGGACAAACATGTGAATCTATTAACAAGGTTGCAAGGTCAACTTACCCAAGTTATAAAAGATTTTATGTTGATACGCACTTAAAACATTTTATTTAAATGTTTTCCAAATGAGTCAGTTGGGTGTATTTACCAGCGAAAGCTGACGTATTTTCAAAAGACTAAGCTGGCAGGTACAATACAAAAATAGGCTGGAAGTGCTCGGTAGTGATAAGAGGATCTTGCAAATCCTAGATCTGCCCAAAGTCTGTTTTACATTCTTTCTTTGTACAATTTATGATCCGCCTGTGGATCATCTATTACTAGCCTGTATATTATTTTGTATTTCAAACATTTGGTTTGCTATAGTAATTTAAATCCAAGACTCTGTGCTGTGTTTAATTGACTATAATGATATCAACTTTACGTCACAATATTCCGCACCCGTACCCACCGGTGTTTGGTTGAAAATATGGGGTGTGACAATGTTATTGGAAGAGTTGAAGGGATTTGTAGTCCCTTGACTTGACCTATTGGATCAGCTTGATTTGTATCAGGAAATTTATAATTAATCATGTTTTTTATCCCTTCCTTCAATGTCTTCTTTAAATCTTTTTATATCCTCTGTAGACATGTCTTTCTATCTTTTAAGATGGTTTCTCACCAATGAAGAGGCTGGACTTGCATGTGGAAGTTCAGATCTGATAGCCTTTGATCTAATAGGTAAGTCTTCATAATTTGGCTTTCTTGGGACCGAGTGATCTTTGGCTCTTAAAGCTTCAGGATTTTTGTAAGTTGCCTTGGTTGTTGGCTCATCCCATTTTGTCATTGATCTCATAGTGCCATATTTGGCAGCTACCATCTCTTTCTTCATTCTAGTATGCTCATCTGCTTTTATGCCAATAGGTTTTCCACCTGCAGCCCAGTTGGGAAGAGTGGGCTTGATACTTGGATTGAGTTTCATCAACTTTATTCTGGCTATTTCCTCTAGAAGGGCCTTAACAGACCATCTAGTAACCTGAGCTTTTGAAGCTCTGTAGGGCATATTCTTCATGATGAAGTCTGTTGGTGTATTATGTCTATTGCCTATGCCTTAGAGTTGTGTCTATGTATGTAATAGGGCTGAGCTGTTAGCGTTAAATTTGTCGTGTATGTATTTAAGTTTGCACAACGGTAGAATCCAGGTCTATAAATAGTCGTGTTGAGGTGTGAGTATGTAGAACTTTTGGTGACTGATACGGCGAAGCCTGTCGGATTTCACGGTGATCTGTAGTTGTTAAAAAATCAATGAAATCAGTAAATTGGTAAAAATCTTGTAATTGTCACTAGTTAATATGGATTCTGCACATATGGACTAGATATTCAAATTAGGACCTTTGCTATTGGACAAAATCGATCCTACAAGTGGTATCAGAGCTCAGGACGTCTGATTTGAAGACAATTGTTCAAGATTCAGCCTAGAAGACTTCTTATTCTACTCATTCTTCTTATGTCACTTTTTAAAATGAACCCGTGGACAAAATGAACTAATTTCAAGTATAACACGTAATAACATGTTTAGATAAACCCTTGAGAAAATCAGAGCCAAAAACAACCGAATTCATGTCGAAAGTTGCAAAAAATGTCAAATTTTGAACCTCACTTCGCACGAACATAACACTACCTTCACACGATAAAAGTTTTTAGGTTTGAAAAATTATTTACCTTCGTACGAAGATAAATCAAATTTTTGAAAATTTTACTTCACTCGAACCGAAATCTTAATCGTTTCAGTGTTTAACTTTGTTCCAGGCAATTTGTCAGACAAGACGGAGAACGAATTCTTCTAGGCATTTGCTACATCAACTGTTAATGTATCAGCTGCAACAGCACAAAATCTGAATTTAGAAAACGAAATGGGGACGATGGTGAAACCCCCAAAGTTGATGAATTTGGAGGATTATGATAGCTGGAGTGAACGTTTTGTTAACTAGGTTCAAGCGAATCATTTTAAATGTTGGTTTACTAGAAGAAAAATAAACCGCACCAATTGGGGAAATGAATTGGAGAAGACATTGACCCAGTTCACAACTGTTGAAAAAGAAAAAATTGTCAATGAGAAGAAAATGATTAACATATTGCAACAACCAATCAAAGAAGATATCTTAGCGTTGCTGCAACATGATGACGATGCACAATCATTATGGAATGCTTTAAGATTGAACTTCCAGGGAAGCTCGCAAATGAGGAAAATTAAAAAGGCACTGCTTAGAAAAGAGTTAGATATTTTCAATCTCTTAAAGGGCGAAAATATGAAGCAGTTGATCGAGCGTTACTATCACTTGTGTTCAAATGAAGAGATTGGGAATTTAGAAAACTAATGAGGAGTTATTTGACAAGCTGGCAGATGCTTTGCCAGAGGGAGAGTGGACTACATACTTGACGATTATGAAGAACGGTGCAGATTATAGTGGTTTCAGCTTATCAAAGTTTGTAGGTCCACTTGGAGGATCAAGATAACCTACTTCCTTGTTGTTTAACACACACACGGGTGGGTGCGAAATCCAAGTGTATATGCAAACCAAAGCAAAGTATAGTAAACACAAAGTAACCAAAGATTCACTATCTTTTGATTAACTGAAGAGAGCTAGTACAAACACATACACACAATGTTCATACAGACTCAAGGTATTCTCTCTGTGCTCTCTCTTACGTGAACTGTGAAATGCATGTCTATATATAGGCCCAACACCCAGTAACATCATGAAGAATGTTACTGGTTGTAGGAAGCACTACAAGTAACACGAAGAACATTCTTGGAAGAGTTGCTCGTACAAACAACCTATGGCTCGTACGGATAAGTAACTCGTTCGTACGAACAAGTAACTCTTTCTTGAATGTTCATTCGTACGAGCATGCAATGGCTCGTACAAACAGGTAACCTGTTTGTACGAAGTACAGTTCACTCGTACGAATATGGGGTTCTTCGGAGAACCCTGCTATTAGATATTCTGCATAGTCAGCAAGATTAGAAACACAAAACTTAACAGTATGCACACGTGCAACTGCTTTACAACACAGACAAACTGAACGTCGTACTAAATCAAGATAGGATGATATCTTGATTTGGTCGACAAGACCAAACTTTACAGACACAACAAACAAAGAACGTACAATTACTGACATAACTAAGAACAAGCGGCAGACACAAAAGTGCTTCAACAAACTCCCCCTGACTGTTGCTTGGTCTTCGGTCTTCATTTCTAATGGACTACTACACCCACATTCACAGAACACTTTCAACCAACGTTGACTGAAGAGCAATATCCTTAATACTCTCCAAAACATCAAACCTTTCATGTTTCCTTTTGAGTACCACCCGAGGCAACTGGATCGACCACGATCTGGTGTGCACTAGACTCTACCACTGGAGTTGCAGCAGAACTTTCTGGTTGCGTGGATGAAACTGAAGCATCAGGATTACCAGGGTCTTCACTATTGTGATCACGTTGATGTTGGATCTCTTGTGCTTTGCATCTTTCATTCCACAGAATGTTTACCTGCTTTCTGCTTATTTCAAAACTGTCTTTAATACTATTAGAGCCTTTAACCAGTGTAGTATTACGAGAATGATACCATTTTCTCATGTCGTCATGTTTAGCAGTTAATATTTCAGTAGATAGTTGTATAGCCGCACTACGTTCTTTTAGCCTATTCATTTCAATCCCACGAGCGTTATCAGCCACTCGCATTTGTTGTAGCTGAGTTGCCCTTTCAGCATCCGCAGTCCTCAACCGCTCATTCTCTTCTCTTAACTGTGCAATCTCGGTAGCCTACTTTCCAACAGTTTCCTTCAAAAAATTTATCTCCAAATGTTGCATAATAACCATATTCCGATTTGAAGATATAAACTCTGAGTGCCTGTTAATCTGTGTTGCTGCAGCTTGTAGCTGAGATATAGAAAATCCATTTTCTCATCCTGTTCCATTTCAGAGAATAAGCGACTACGTCGTTCTGAACTTTTTTGATGAATAGCGGACTGGGATTGTTGAGCTGAAGAAGTAGTGGATTGTGGTTGAACTGGAGTAGTCACAACTGAAGGTGTTTCAGCCGCTGTGGTAGCTGTAGGTTGTGGTTCAGAGGTTGTAGTGGGTTCCGACATTAGAGTTTCAGCCTCCTCCGTTGTGAAGGCAGACTCAGCTTCTACAATTAGTTCTAGTATGGTTTCTTATTGTGTGGTTATAGGTTGTGTGATTTCAGGTTGAGCTGATGAGGTTCCCATAGACTTTTGCTCTGTTTCTTTCTACGAACCGCAATTTTCTTTTTGCGAGCTTGTTCAGTCTCAGCATCAGATGCAACATAGTCAGCATCTGGATCTATTGGAATCTTTCTAATCTGCCTAACCCCACGCTCATCAACATAGCGTTCATACACAGGTTCAAGCAGATTGTCATCAGAATCCAATTCTTTATCCGGTTGTTTACCATTATCAACAATTGTAGTACCTACACCACTCGTACCATCATCACCACCATCACTGTCATCATTACTATCATCATCACTGTCATCATGATCACTGTCATCATCAACTTTATCCTTTCCCTTTTGACGACCAAACTTATCTTCGATCAATTTCTTCAAAGTTGGTTCTTCATTATCTAACTGACTATCATCATGGTGCCACTTATCATTTTCTGGTGCCACATATTCATCATTTGCCAGAAAACCAAACAACTTACGAGGAGGTATGCTTTCTTTGTAACGTTTTGCTGCTACTCCTCTAAATATCTTCAAGAATCCATCATAACATCAACTTTTAGAACATCGTTGTCGTTCTTTGGAAGATTCGGATGTTGTATATTTAAGATTATCTGGAGAAAACGAGGATACATCCAAAACTTGTTTCCACCAAATCCGGTTCTTTTCAAGTTTTCCTTCATGTTTGCAAAAATATACTTTGAAACACTGAACGGTTTGTTCAATGTCAAAGCTACCATCATCCCAACTAAGTCGTTATTAGCCATGTCATAACCACTTCGTCTGTTTCTTAAACACTGAATTAAAACATGTAGAAAGCACTTGTATCAGAGCGGCAACCATGCTTTGTTTAGTTGTCTGACAAGAAAATCTTCGACACATCTCATTCGAAGCAAACATCCACGTTGACACTTCAACGGAACTGAGTATGGAGCTTCAGGATCATCACCAAGTTGTAATGCTGAGTTTATAATTTCAACAGAAATATCTACGTCTAAGTTATTTACTCTTCCGTGGATAAGTTCCTGTCCATTCACTTCAATAACTTTAGCTGAATCCCAAAATTCCTTGATCAATGTCTTGTATACTGTTGTTTTACGCGAGATTGCATAATGTATCCTTCAGTCACGCAAAAACTTCATTATACCGTTGTACTCAGTAAATTTATCTTCCGGATCTAAGTAGGCAACCATGTTGTGTCTCTGCTCTGACATAATTTCCACTTTTGACTTGTCAGTTTTCTTTGTTGCGGGCTTTCTTTCTGTTCTTTTGGTGCCATACTATACACAGAAGATAACCAGAATAAGAAGAAACATAAATACACTAGGGAACATACTCAAAAAGTTTTTACTATGAACTTTCTGTAAGTATGCAGCCCCTTGACGAAGAACTACCGACTCATATGAATAACAATTTACTCGTGCGAAGAACAACTGACTTGTACGAACAACAACTGACTTGCTCAAAGAAGTGATTGGCTCGTACGAGTAACTGGCTCGTACGAACAACAGGTTATTCGTACGAGGAATAACTTATTCGTATGAAGAAGAGTCAACTTGTTCGCACAAAGAACTTTAAGTGAAGATTATTCATGAAGAACTTGTGTTTCGTCAACACAGGTTCTTCGCCTGAAGTTTGTTGTTCGTTTCAGGTAATGACAAGCAATCAGTTAATGTTCAATCTGCTCATCTTCAAGGTATACCAACATTGTCAAACATACCTTAAAGATATCAAATATAGATCGACTAGAAGAAGAGAAAGGTTGGACAGATGATTTCTTCTAAATGAGGAAGATCATGAATAGTGAAAGAATGAAGTGAAAAGGTGAAAGTAAAGTTACACTGAAAAACTATTTCACCTCTTATACTTCATACCTTTTACACGCATGAAAAACACTAGTTCGCACGAAGAACTGCCAGCCGTACAAAGACTGTTGTACAAAGAACCAATGACTCATTCGTACGAAGCACAACCATTCGCACGAGGAACTTCTAATTCGTACGAGCAACAACTAATTCGTACGAATCCAGGTTTTTCTAAACTGGAACATCAGTTCTTCGTGGACCTTAGGTTTTTCGTTGACCTGTTTAGATCTTCGCACATATCCACACAGATCACAACTTAGAAAATTTTTACATTAAACATATTTTGCTCTTTGTTATGAGTTTACCATGTTGCAAAAGGATACTTTATGAAGTTATGATGCAAACCAATTGATTTTTCGGGTGTATCTTTTGTAGAAAACATTCAGCTCCAACTTTGGTTTAAAAAAATAATTTAAAAAACAGAGTAAGTAAAACAAATACTAACGGATAAGAAAAACTGTACATAAACTAGCAATCTTTTTCTGAGTTTCAAGGTAAGAGAATCATACCAGCTTTTAATCTTGCCAAGAACGGTTTTTTGTTTAGAACATAAAATTAAATAAATATTTTACCATAATTATCGGTATTGTTGTCTACATAAGCTCAGCTTATCAGATGTAGTCATGATTAGGAGATATGATTAATGTATGAGTTATAGTTACTAGCCGGTGTTCAACCACTTCACGACACATTCCTGTATCAAGACATGCATGAGAGAAAATCTTGCCGGTGAGTATACTGCTTATCATCTGTTTTGACGTATAGATTGTGAGATACTCACTTATTTTGATTGAAAAGAAGCCTTATGTGATTAAATAACTTATTGATGAGGATCTTGATTTTCAGATGCATGCAGGGCACAAGAGTAAGTCCGTGAACAGGTCAGTACCAATGTACCGACAAAGAGACGAACTTAACTCCCGCATAAAGTTGTGATATATTATCACTTATTTATTGGGTGAATGTGATATTTTTATCACTTACTGATGGTCGTATGCAGTATTTACACGTATGTATGGTATCATGGAGTTCTAGACTTGCGTCCCCGTTATTTTTCAGTAAAAGATTCAACCATGATACCCAGATGACCGCATATCTCGGAACCTCGGCATACTATCAAACGAAATTTCGGTACCAAGACCATATGCCAACGAATGGTTCCCACCTGGCTTTCAGTCCGTTATGTTTATACCAGCCTGCACATTTTAATCTAATTGTGAGCCTACCGATACATTATTAGTAGAGCTACTTATCAATTTATGTTTTATGTTTTTGACCGTGTTTGACAGATCACCGGTGTATCATCATCTTCTATTATGTTTCCAAGAAACTCATTTTTGATTTTTGGGTTTTCTATTGTTTATGTATTTTTCTAAATTTTCTTCCCCTTAAATGCCAAAAGTAAATAAATAAAGACATAAATAAATAAAAGACATATTTTGTATTTTTGCATTTTCTTATGTTTTTGTATTTTCTTGAAATTTTCTCCCCTTAAAATGTAAAAAGAAAAAAAATGGAAAATCTTTTTGTATTTTTAGTTTTGAAGAAATTATTTACAAAAACGATTAGCCAAGGATGATTTACTCGGGTTTCACCTTGATGCGATTGACCAAAAGAAGATAATCAAAACGTGATTTATCAAAAGCTTTTGTAAACAGGTCGACACGTTGGTGATCGGTGTGGATTTTAACAACATTGATAAGTTTCTTTTCATAACAATCTCGTATGAAATGATACTTAATCTCAATGTGTTTGGTTTTTGAGTGCTGTACAGGATTACAGTGATATGTAAAGCAGCTTCATTGTCAACATAAATAGGAGTAGTTAGAAATTCAAAACCGTAGTCGCGCATTTGCTGTTTGATCTATAAAACATGAGAGCAGCAACTAGAAGCCGAAATATACTCAGCTTCACATGTTGAAGTAGCTACACAAGTCTGCTTTTTTGCATTGCCACGTGACTAGGCGATTTCCCAAGAACTGACATCCTGCTGATGTTGACTTTGGATCGATCTTGCAGCTGCCATGATCAGAATCACTGAATGCTGTCAAATCAAACCTATCATCCTTAGGGTACAAGAGACCAGTGTCCGGGCGACCCTTCAAATAACGAAAGATTCTTTTCACAGCCATCAAATGAGAAACTTTTAGACTTGACTGGTAGCGAGCTAGAAGACATGTTGGATACATTATATCGGGTCTTGAAGCAGTAAGATACATAAGAGACCGATCTTAGCACGATAAAGAGACGGTTCCACATGTTCACCCATTCCATCAGGAGTAATCCCATGATTTTGAGCTAATGGAGTTCCCAAAGGCTTCAAGTTTACTATTTGAAATCTTGTGAGAATATCCCCAACATACTTGGTTTGATGAATGAATATCCCTTTCTTAGATTGATGAACCTGCAAACCTAAAAAGAAAGTCATTTCTCCCATGGCGCTCATCTCGAACTTCTCTTGCATCACCTGCTCGAATTCTTTGCACATTATATCATTTGTAGACCCAAAAATAAGATTATCAACATACACTTGTATCAGCAACAAATCCTCATTCTCTTCTTTGATGAAGAGAGTACTGTCGATCAACCCACGTCAAAAACCATTCTTGAGCAGATAGGAAGACAACACTCAATACCAAGCTCGAGGAGCTTGATGAAGACCAAATAACGCCTTATTGAGAAGACAAACCTTGTCAGGATGGATTGGATCTTCAAAACTAGGCGGTTGCTCAACATATACTTCTTCTTCAACCACACCATGAAGAAATACACTTTTCACATCCATTTGATAAACTGTACACTTCTTGTAGGACGCATAAGCCAAGAAAATTCTTATGGCCTCAAGACGTGCTACAGATGCATAAACTTTATTATAATCAATACCTTCTACCTAATTAAAGCCCTGGACAACCAATCTTGCTTTGTTTCTCACAACAACTCCTCGGTCATCCTTCTTGCACTTGTAAACCCATCTAGTACCAATCCTCTTGTAGTTGTCGGGCCTATCAACCAATTTCCACACGCCCAACTTCTGAAACTGCTGAAGTTCCTCTTGCATTGGTTCAACCCATGAGTCTTCTTTCATTACCTCTTTCCAAGATTTTGGTTCACCTTGGCAAACATAGCAGGCAAAAGACCAATCATTCTGTTCCCCAGATTCTCTAATTGTTGTATACAAGCCAGCATTCTGGTTGTTCCTTAGCTGATTATGTGTCTACACTCCACTCTAGACATTTCCTATAATATTATGCTAAGGATGAGTATCATGGATTCGAGTTTCAGGAACATCGGGAACTCGAGAATTTATACCCAAATTGTTGATATTCAGATCAACAGCTAATTTGATGGCTGGAATCGACGAAGATGTAGAAGCATGACCTTCAGTTGTCCCTTGATTTTGCACATTTGAAATTACATCAGAAATTCCAGGAACAGGAGCAGAAGTAGCTTCATTTGCATCACGGAATCATCATCTTCTGATGGAACATTATAATCAGCAGCGTCTTCAAATTCCTCATTTTGAACAATATTATTAACCGAAGTAGACACTTGTGGGTTAACAATAATTGGTCGTACTAATGACAGGTCAACTGCATTATCACTTTCAAGTAGCATTTGAGCTGCTGCAGATGCATCATCAAAAGTTGGCAGATTGAAGGAGTCAAACAATCCATCATAGTCAAACATCCAAGGAGCACCCAAAGCTCTTACTGATTCAGTGTATCTTTGAACCATAACTTCACCCCACTCCTCAATATTTTTCGTTGTCAAATTCCACACTCTGAAGTTTGGAGTAGCATATCCAAGAAAGAAACCTTCGATAGCATGTGGACCGAACTTACAATGTGGATCAATCATAGTGCATGGAGATCCAAAAGGTTCTAAGAAAGACACATCCGGTTTCCTTTTATAACAATTCAAAACATGTTTTCCCATGCCTTTTCACCGTAAGAACTCTATTCATGGTATAGCACGCAGTAGCCACAGCCTCCCCCCAAAACTGAACAGGAAGTTCTGACTCTACTAACATAGTTCTTGCAGTCTCGATAAGAGTTCTATTTTTCCTCTCAGCAACACCATTTTGTTGTGGAGTATAACGAGAACTGTATTCATGTAAAATGCCCTTAGAAGTACAGAGTTCATCCATAACATGGTTCTTGAATTCGGTGCCATTGTCGCTTCTGATTCTCCTTATCTTCAAATTGTACAAATTTTCAAGTAGCGTGAGGAGATTCTTGAGGATTTCAGGAACTTCACTCTTGTGTGCCATAACATTCACCCATGAAAATGTTGAATCAGTAACAACTAAACAATATGCATCGCCAAAGGTAGTCTTGTGTTTCATAGGTCCAAAAAGGTCTATATGAAGACGTTCCAGAGGCATATTAACAGTGTTCATTTTCTTCACAGGATGAGACTTCTTTGCTTGTTTTCCCTTTTGACACGATACACAAATGTCTTGTAAATGAAAATTCTTAACTGGTACACCATTGACAAGATTATTTTTCACCAAATAGTTTATTTTCCTTAAGTGAATGTGTCCCATTCGTCTATGCCAAGAGATTGACTCCTTTTCAGTGGCTTTTAAGACAAAACATGTAACTTGTGCAGACGTAGTAATAGCTTGGCTCATGTCAAGAATATACAAGTCATATATTCTTGGAGCCGACAAGAGAATCCATTCTTTAGGAATCTTGAAACCAGGTTTTAACACATAACAACCAACATCATCAAAATGAATCGTGAACTTCTTGACACATATTTGAGAAACACTCTAGAGATTGTGATCAATTTGACGAACATAGTTGATCTTGTCAAAACTAACAACACCATTGGAAATCATTCCTTCTCTAGTGATGTAACCGCCTTTATCTCTAGCAGAAGCAACATAGCCTCCCCTAATGCTTTTCACATCATAAAGAAGCCTCAAGTCGCCTGTCATGTGCCGTGATACTCCACTGTCAACAATCCAATGACTATTCATAGTTCCTCCTGGAACACCCTGCACAGTGTTACCCGATTAGTTTGAGATGGGGACCCAAGCCTTAGTGGTCTTGGGTCGACCCTTATCATCAAGAAATGTGATTTCTATTTCTTGATGATTTGGAAACTTTGTGCCTCCCCCTGAAACGTTACCAGTTTTAGGTTTCCAAGATTGTTGGTGTTTACCAGATTGACTATTATATACAGGTTTAGACATTTATGGTTTTAACGTACTTGATGAACTTGGTTTCTTCTCTACAACATCCAGTTTTAATGCCTTTTCAATTATTTTAACTTGTTTACGTCTTTGTTTTTCTTCTTGTTTCTTAACAATACGTTTGTCTTGTTTAGGTGACACAGATCGACGTTGGCAATTCTTTTCAGGAGGGGCATTTTCTACAAACTTGGGTTTTGCTGCGTTGGTACAATTTTTGATTATGTGGCCAAACTCCCCACACTTAAAACATGTTCTCCTTTCAATAAATTTAGGAGATGCCGTTTGATGACTCGATGTTGAACTTGTAGGCCTAGAGGTACTTGGTTCATCTTCACACCCATTTGTGTGTTGATTTGACTGTCACGTTTTAAAATCTTGACTTGACTTACTAAATCAATATTTGACATATTTTCAAAAGTCTTGATTTTATCAGTACTAGTAGAAACTAAAAAGTTAACATTCTTCCCCTTTTTCTTGTTGTGAGCTCTTTTAGCTTCAACCTTTGATTGTGACACCTTAGGTTTTTCAGCTTGCTTTTCTTCTTGTCTACTTTTAGAAGCGATTAGTGGTTTTGATTTGATTGGATTCTTCTTTCCCATAAATTTGGTTGTTGAATTTTCCAAAACTTGATCAATTAAAGTTGGATTGACATTTTTGATCGGAAAATCCTTGTTTAAGTAAATTTTCTTATCAACAATCAAAGTGTACAACACATTATTGTTTTTAAATGTAGAAGCAATCATTTTGACATATTTGATAGGATCAATCTCTTGCTTTGTTTCAGATTGCATAACGGGAGTAGTAGGATCACATAAAATATGATTCTCAATTGGAATTTCTACCCCTTTCTTTTTATCAAGAGATTGGTCCTGACTGATCTTGTTTGACTCATCATCTGATAAATCATCCTTTTTTGTTATAGGTGGACTTTAATAACAGATGATGAGGTCTCCGTCTTTCTGGATTCATCTGAGGAATTGTCCAATTTAAACCCTAACCCTGCTGCAAACTCTTTAGGATTAAGAGGTACAGATGGTTCAAAACGTGGCATTTCCTCCTCATCAGGTAATTTGGTATAATTGTGTTTCAATGGTGGTGGACATGAATTATACCCAATGTATTTCACATCTCTTTTAGGTTTTTAAACGTCAATGATGAGATCAAGTACATATCGGGAGTTAGAGTAACTCTCCAATTTAAGCTTAATTGCATCATGCTCGCATTTGGCTAATGGCTAACTCCTTTTTCATTTCTTCAAGGACATTAATGTAGTTATTAATGCCAGTTTGCTTGTTCAAAACTGTCTTTATTAACTTAGACACACTTTTCTTAAGAGTCTCAATTACATATTTGAATTCTTTTTCATTTCGAGTTAAAGCCATGTTTGTCTCTTTGCATTTTGACAGTTTAACTACTAAGCTTTGATTGTGACTGTTAAATTTTTTCAAATTTAGTTTTTAAGTTAGCACAATCATTGCATATCCTAGGAGAGTCGGATTTTACCTGACTTGTTGAACCTGCAACATTAGTCATAAAAGCAGTATGATGACAAAAGGATATAATGTTGGCGAAGAGTTTCTCCATTTCTTTTGATGCAACTTCTGCTTTCTTTATCAACCCAGACTTTTGACTTTCAGCTTCTCTACTTCTTTTATCAACTCATCGACCTCAGTATCAGTATTTTCCCTGACATCCGAATCCGATCCATAACCACCCACACTTGAGCTTTCCTCATCAGAACTCCCATTAACCCAGAACTATCATCATATCATCATCATCATCATCATCATCATCATCAGAAGAGTCAATACTGTGAACATGTTTGATCTGATTGATTATATTAGCATAACACGTAGTTCCTCCTTGATTCTCGTTTCCGACTGAACTGACCAATCACATCCTTCATCTGCTTGAACTACTAACACTCTGCTTGTGTTGTTTGAAGGCCCAAACTGGTTGGAGTTGTTTGGGTTGTTAACAACTACTATACTTCAATTCATTGTTAACTTGAGTTGTGTTGGATGGGCGTGATTAATTTCGGAAAGGGTTGTGATTTCCTTGCTTGCTAGGTCGGGTACATTCACGTTTGAAATGACCTTTTCACCACAGTTGAAGAAAGTAACAACATCTTTATCAAATCCATACTTTATGTCTTTCTTGCTTTCTAAACTTGTTTCTACAGTTCTACTCATGCAGTCTTTCGCTCTTCTAACTTCACTAGCAAATGCCCACTTAATATCCATAAACTCCATTTCATCCCTGTCTATTTGCTGATAGTCCTCATTAGTCAAATTGATGTTTCCAATTTGACCAGCGACTAGTCCACAGTATGCACTAACCATAGTGTTCAGAAGTTCCATGTGTTCCCGAGCAACTTCTACACTGACCTTGGAAAAATGTGAAGTATCAAGTCTGATGGTATTAGGATTTGAAGGTTGAAAGTTGTTACCATAGAAAGCTTGTTGAGAAGCTTGTTGTGGAACTTGAGGTGTAACAACTTGTGGTTGTGGAAGAAAGGCTTTAGGATCAAATGCTTGACCATAGGTTTGAGTACTTGAGCGAGCAGATTGATCTGTTTGAACTGGTTGTGGTAGAAACGGGTTAACATTTGACATAAATGCTGTTTGGAGTGTTGGTTGCTGAGTTGTACTAACCCCTGTGTTAATACCTCCAAAGTACATTTCAGGGTTTTGTGGAACAGGAACTCTTTTTGCTTTTCGTATTTCTTCTTCATTTTTGTTCTCAAGCTTCTGAACGAACTCATAAATACTGATCATATCCAAAACACCTATTTACTTTAGCAAGTCAATGAATTAACTCCACTTCGGTGGTTAGGCATCAGCAAAACACATCACAATCTCTTGTGGAGATGCGATCACTTTGTATGAATACATTTCACTAAGCAGATGATAGAAACGAGTTGTCATGTCCCTTAGTGTTTCATTCTCCATGAACAAAAAACCTTCACTCTTTCTTCAGAAGATCATGTCGTATCTTTCTTGTTGCAGCATTTCCTTCCCCTCCGGCTTCCAAAGTGCTTGTGTAAGGATAGTAAATGCCTTCTTTTCTAAATCATAAGCCTTTTTGTCATTTTCATCTAAGTTTGCTAAAGAGGTTGGATTTGATCCTGCTTCTTCGAGAGATTCCTTGTATGGTGTAGTAAAACATGTCCACAATTCTGTATTTTGACCAAGAACATATGTATGAAAACAACTTTTCCATGAGGGATAATCGTTCATATGGTTCAATTTCGGTGGGCGGTTGTTACTTCCTGTTTCACTTTTGCTAATGAGAAGTGTCACACCCTCAAATCCTCACGCGGAGTTTTACCGCGAGGCGTGTGACATACCAGGATCTAGCCACTAATCATGTTGAACTAAGAGTAAATAATATAAAACACCAATGTCATGTCCAACATGAATATTGTAATTCAAATTTAACAATTTAATCAAAGTAATGTTCAACGGAAGCAAATGCATTTTTTTAACATAACCAAAACCAAAGCATTTTCAGAATGCAAAATATCAAATAGTTGCCACAAGTAACACACCCATGACACTTCAGACTCATCAGACTGCAAGTTTCCATGCAATGATTATCTAACGACCTGCAAGCATGTAGAAAAAGTGTATCAACGATTAAGCCGGCGAGTTCACAATTTTATTTAATGAAAATGGGTTGGTGTTTAGTTTAAAGACATGTCGTTAATAACTCGATACCTGGTGACGTATGTTTGTTTGCCTTCATCAATGCCTATCAACATTGGCCATGTGTTTAAGGTCCTTAGTTCACGCCCGGCTCCCAGCACGATGTGAGGTTTGTCAAACCTAATAGCGCTATCAACTAATACCCCGTTGCCTCCCAAGCAACTAGTTCGGTAGTAAGTAGGGACTTTCATGATAGAGTTTGAGTTCATTAACCAACGTTGAAATTAAACTACAACATTTATAAAAAGTATTCCTCCAAGGAATAGTAGTTTGTCCCCTCGGTTCGCATGCCTGTAAAAGAGCAATGAACTCACCTTTGAGTGCTCGATTAAGGAATGGAAATAAATACGTGAGATGGAACCGGTCAATCACGTCCTAACATGATTAGCGTTAGTGTGCGTGCTCACGCGAAAACACGAATCCTACACGTATCTAGCAGGTAGCACATTTTATCATAAAATGCTAATTATCATGTATGCATTTATCATGACATCACTTAGCGACCACACAAGTGTCACGAAAGATTTAAAATACTCTTCAATAAAAATTCAGCAATATAGTGCATTTTCGGACAGGTTTCGGGGTGTTATCCGGAATAGTCGTGTATATGAAAACTCCCAAAAAATTACAGGGCGTGCCAATCGGAGTATCTACTATTGTGTAAAAATTTGGTGACCAAAGTCCTTAAGGATTTTCCGGGAAAAATCAAACACTGAATAGTGGTCAGATTCGTCAAAATCTGACCCCTACCCACTAAGTATTTTCTTAAAAATTCATCGTTTATCTGATTGACTTGAAACCAACGGCAAAATTCTTTAGACATCAAATTCTATCTACAGTAGGAATTTATATAGGATAACTCCAGATACACAGCAAGTTATGATGAAAACATATCGCATAAAATCTGCAGAAAAACGCAACTTTCATAGCTGAAATAAAATAATTCATTTAAAATAGAAAACGACGTCCAAAAATCATGATTCTAGCGCCATTAGAAGCGTATTTAAAAATAGCACTTTATAGACTCAATAAAATCAGATTTTCGTTAAGTTATGACCCGGTTACAGCCGATTAAAGTTGGCTGTAGCTGTCGCACAGCTTCCTGTTTCGTTACCCAACTCCCAAAAACGATTACTTAGCAAACAAAACGACCCATAAGCATCATATACAGCAGGTAATCATTATAAATCATGTTATACATCAACTAATTCACCAAGAACTAACAAGGTTCAAACCAAGATCTTGCAATAATCGAAACCCTAATGACTAAACGAACCCAAAAGCGATCAATAACCAATCAAGTATGAATTCTTACAACCCTAGACTACATGAAATCATCATAAACGTTAAGAACATCAAGAAATCAGAAAAACACAGCCAAGATAACATAATATTATAAAGCATGAACATTTATAATTAACATGAAACACAAGATTAGGATACCTAGCGATGAAGGAATTCGCTTAGCCTTGAAACCTAGATTACTTGAAGTCCTTGGGCTCTTGATCATGTCGACAAAGGGGAGGGAAGGAGGGAACAAATTTTGAGTTAGGATTTTTTTGTGAGTTGCATGTACGTACATCTAAATTAAGGAGTGTTGGGCTTTAGCTTGGGCCGCAAGGGTTTGGGGGGTTGGGCTTTCGCTTGGGCCAAAATGGTGGGGACTAATGGGTCGGGTTTGGACTAGCGGATCGGGTTTCAACTACTTATTTGTTTTTTTTACACTAATGTATATGTATAATAAATTAGGAATGATAATATATAGTATACACGCTATGGTTTGGACCTCCTAGGTTTCGGGTTTCGTGAGTGGGTTGAATCGACAAGCGAGAGACAGCTTTGGTTGAAACGGTTCAGCTCGGTTCAACACAATATGGATTTGGTTTTGACTACACGCTTAAAGGTAAATAGGTATAAATTAAATTCGTCGAATAAGATAAGCATATTTCTATTATAAATACGAAGACGAACGGTTCTAACCTTGAAATTACGAGTTGTCACAAGAAGAGTCTGAATGCTTTGATTTTGATTTGCCGCACACGCCCATTGATTAGCGTTAATCATGGCCGTCTGCTGAGGTATTAATGATTTAACCCATGAGAATTGTGGTGCTAGATTGTGGTGAATCCTGGTTTGGACTTGAACTACACCCCCAATCCCAAGGATTTGTGCCCATTATGTTTGTTTGTTTATAAAAGAATAGCTTAAAAATTTAAGATTCCAAGGATTAAATTGAAATAAAGGTTTTCTTGTAAAGGTTCACAATTTCAAAAATCACCAAGTATCAGTTCTCACGAAAAACTATCACGAATAACCCAAAAAGTCACGAAAAACTTGGTTCTTCGTGCAAGCCACAGATTCGTATGAATCACTATACTTCATACGAACCACAGATTGTTCGTGCGAACCACATCGTGCGAACCACATCGTGCGAACCACATTTCTTCGTGCGAGTCACTGATTCTTCATGCGAATCAGCTGGTCCTTTGCACGAACAATTGGTTCTTCGTGCGAATCAACTGGTCCTTCACACGAACAAATGGTTCTTCGTGCGGATGGGTTATTCGAATGAAGGTCTTTCGAAGATGTTGGGTTTTTCGTAGGGAGGAATCTTATGCAGGGTTGGTTGTTGAGAAGTTTCCTTTTGTTAAAAAACTTGTTTCTGAGTTTGTTTGAAAGCTGATAATTGTCTACACAGATTCGGTTAAGAAGACAAACATTCCAAAATCAGCTTTTTAGTCAAATCAGTCAAATCTTAAGATTTAGTTAACCCTAAAGGAATATTCCGGTGAGTTGTCCGACAAGTGCTTCACCGGACAATATGTCCAACTAAACTTTGATAGAAAATTTCAAGAAAAACCATATCCTAACATGTCTCCATGTATTTTAACAAGATTTTTATAAAAATTTTCTGAAAACAACAAGTTTTACCTAAGATTTAAACTGCGTTTCTTGTAAAAACTTAAATTTCTTGTTTGAAGTTCAAGAACACTTCCAGAAAGCTTCACAACTTGCTCAAACACAACACTATTCTTGGTTTTAAACAAGGAAGAGAGCCAAAGCTCTGATACCACTTGTAGGTCCACTTGGAGGATCAAGATAACCTTATTGTTTAACACACACACGAGTGCGGAATCCAAGTGTATATGCAAACCAAAGCAAAGTATAGTAAACACAAAGTAACCAAAGATTCACTATCTTTAGATTAATTGAAGAGAGCTAGTACAAACACATACACACAATGTTCATACAGACTCAAGGTATTCTCTCTGTGCTCTCTCTTACGTGAACTGTGAAATGCATGTCTATATCTAGGCCCAACACCCAGCACATCACGAAGAATGTTACTAGTCGTAGGAAGCACTACAAGTAACACGAAGAAAATTGTGGGAAGAGTTGCTCGTACGAACAACCTATAGCTCGTACGAATAAGTAACTCGTTCGTACGAACAAGTAACTCTTTCTTGAATGTTCATTCGTACGAGCATGCAATGGCTCGTACGAACAGGTAACCTGTTTGTACGAAGTACAATTCACTTGTACGAATATGGGGTTCTTTGGAGAACCCTGCTATTAGATATACTGCACAGTCATCAAGATTAGAAACACAAAACTTAATAGTATGCACACGTGCAACTGTTTTTCAATAAAGACAAACTAAACGTCGTACTAAATCAAGATAGGAGGATATCTTGATTTGGTCGACACGACCAAACTTTACAGACACAACAAACAAAGACAGTACAATTACTGACATAACTAAGAACAAGCGGCAGACACAAAAGTGCATCAACAAACTCCCCCTTGACTGTTGCTTGGTCTTCGGTCTTCATTTATAATGGACTACTGCACCCACATTCACTGAACACTTTCAACCAACATTGACTGAAGAGCAATATCCTCAATACTCTACATCAAACCTTTCATGTTTCCTTTTGAGTACCACCCGAGGCAACTGGATCGGCCACGAGGATGAAGGGTTTTACTGGAGCAAGTACACTTCAAAAAATGAGAGTCTTGTACTTCAGGTAGAGATAATTGAAGAGCCTATACTCGAAGCTGAAGATTGTTCTGAAGCAGTATTCGATGAAGCTATCGAGGAATTGTTCTTGAAGAATATTATCATGAACAACGTGCTGAGGAAGAAAATTTATTGCATAGTGCTTTTAGAAATTTGATTCCATCTAATATGTTTCCGTCTTTTGCAGCTACTTTGATTCAAGCTATGAAGTACAAGCAGAAGAGGAATCAAAGTCTGAATGTGTGGAATTGATAGATGTGAATAAAGAAATGAATGCCGAGAACTTGATTGAAATCGCAAACAAGGCAATGATGACAAATCTTAAAGAGGCAGTTTCTGATGAAGTCAAGGAAGAGTCGGTGACTGAATGTGTCCGAGAGTCAGTAAAAGAGGTTGTCAAAGTTCAGGATGGTTGAAAAACCTTGCAAGAAATATCAAAAGCTTTGCAAGGAGTGTGCCGAGAAAGATAAAAACTATTCTGATCTGGAAAAGCCTTCAGATAATGTGTCAAGTGATTATAAAGAAACAAAACAAGCTGATGATAAATTATCCAAAGTGATTAAACAATATGAACAAGTTAACAAAGAAGATAGTGCAACTTTATTGATGATTAAGCAACTCCTATGGATAAACAAATGGCGATTAACATTCATCTGAACACAATCGCTGAACTTAAAAATGAACTTGAGAAAATGAAAATCGAAATAGAAAGGGTTAACAAATTGTGAATCAGTTATTCCATCAGTTCATATGTCGTTGATCATATTCTTCCAAAAATTGAAAAGGAAGAAGATGACAAGAAAGGTAAGAACAAAATGTCGGTTACAATCGTGTTCCACCACCCATGTGGGAAAGCTATGCTAGAAAGAAACATCAGGGGTGGAAAAGGCGCTCAATTTAAACTTGAAAACTGAAAAGAAAAATGAGCTGCTTGAGAACATTGATGTAATATGCACTAAGTCAGACAATGACTGTGAATCTGATGTGGTTAAAATGGTTGTTGAAAAGGTTTTAGGAAGTGAAAGTGATAGCACAGAATATGAGAGTGCTGAGTCGAACTTGGAGAAAACTAGTTCAAGTTCACCTTCTGAAAATGAGGATAGTTTTCATAAGAATTATATTGATAAATCAGATTCTAGCTCGGATGATGATTCTACATTGGTTGCTTATACCATGAAAGGATCAGACAAACTATATTCTGATCAAGAATTTCCGATTCAGAATGTGAATCTTGAGAAAGTTGAACAAGTGTTTAAGTTGTCTGAGAGAAATCTTTCAGATCTTGAAAATTTGAATGAGTCTTACTACTCTAAACCCAAAAGTTCTTTTAAAAATGATCACAAAGGTAAAAATTATCCTGAGAACAAGCGAAAAGGGTTGGGGTATGTAAAGAAGAAAAATGATAAGTTTCAAAAACCAAATTTTCAAAAGAAGGTAAACTTTGTGTTTGGGGATCAAGCACGGTAAGTGAAAAGGAAATGCTGGGAAATGAGCAATCAAACAACGAGTTTCGTACAAAAAAGAAACGTCGTGAGCAGAATTTAGGTTCCTCTGTTGGAAGCGACAACATGACATGTCGGAAATGTAACAAAGTTAGGCACATTGCATGACATTGTACCTAAAACAACCCAAAATCTGTTTACAATGTGAGAAAGTCTACAGAAGATGTGAAACAAAAGACCCCTGAGTTTGTACCAACAAAGATCTTAAAAAGAAATAACGAATCCAACAAAATTGTGAAACTAACAATTCCAAATAAAATTTGAAATTGGTGAAACTTCAACAAAAAATGAACAAAAGTATTCAAAATTTTATTCCAAAAATGCAATTATGAAAACACAAACTTGGGTTGTTAAAACCAAATAATCTTCTGCAGAAATCAAAACATATGTTCCTGCTAAATCTGAGACTGGACAGGATGTTAAAGTCAAAGTTCCTAAGTTTGATATTCCGAACCCACCCAAGACCGAGAAGGCTTGGGTTTCACTGTTGAAGTAATTACTTATTTACATGTGTAGGGGCTTCCGAGGTCAATCATTTCAAAGTGGATAATGGACAGTGGAGCTTCTCGTCACATGACAGGAATGCTGGCCTTACTCTATGATGTTAAATCTATTCGTGGAGGCTATGTAGGGCTTGTAGGAAATCAAGGCGGGATAATTGTTGGAGAAGGGAAACTTTCCAATGGTGTTGTCTCGTTCGACAAAGTGAACTATATTGTTGAATTGGAGAATAATTTACGAAGCATCTCACAGATGTGTGATAAGAAGTTTATAACTCACTTCAATGGTAAAGGATGTCTAAAGGATTCAAAATTCCTGAGGAGTGGATTCTCATGTGCGCTCCATGAGAAAATGATCTTTATGTCTTAGACATGAGCGTCACATCCACTACCTCGAAATCGGCACAGTGTTTTGTTACGAAAGCTACTAAAAAGGATGAATCCTATAACATCAAAAGATGGGGCATATTCATTTGAGAAAAATGAACTATCTGGTGCACAACAATCTGGTGGAGGGTGTTAATCTCAAAAGTTTTCATCTAAATAACGATTGCCTTAGCTGCAAAAAGGGGAAGCAGCATAAGAAATCGCACCCGAGAAAACTACTGAATTCCATCAAATTACCACTAGAGTGGCTTCATATGGATCTTTTTAGGCTAGTAAATGTTAAAAGCATTTATGGAGATCTTTGCTGCCTCATTGTGATAGACGACTACTCGAGATTCTCGTGGGTTATCTTTCAGGAGAGTAAAGATGAGACATTTGATAATCTTATGATTCTCTTTAGAAAGTTAGAGAACTTGTACCATCTTCCAATCAGAAGAATACGTAGTGACAATGGTACTGAGTTCAAGAATAATCGAATCCTAGAATTCTATAATGACAAAGGTATTCTTCATGAATTCAGCGCCCCTATACTCCATAGCAAAATGGAGTAGCTGAACGTAAGACTTGTATTCTCATCGAAACAGCACGCACGATGCTCTCCGATTCAAAGTTACCTGTTAGTTTCTGGAGCGAAGCCGTTGCCTCTGCTTGCTACACGTTTAACAGGGTTTTAACCATCAAGGCTCATAAGAAGACATGCTTCGAACTGCTTAACCAACAGAAGCTGAATTTAGAGTGTTTGGAGCCATTTGGATCTCCATGTATAGTCATTGACCCGGATGGTAAATTTGGTGCCAGATCTTTGGAGGGATTTTTGGTGGGTTACGCAAGTCCGTTGAGAAGAGTATATTTGCCAAGTTTGAACCAAGTTATTCTTAGTCAACATGTCGATTGTCAGAAGTACACAATGCCTATTCAAAAACCTGGTGAACCCTAGATGTTTAACTATGAGAGTTTATGGAATTCATTCGATCTGCCAGAAGAACCAAATGAAGAGGAACTTGTGTTATTGTATCAACAACAGTAAACGTATAATCAAGAGCAAGTTCCAAGATCGATAATGGTTACTCAACCACCTATTGTTACAAATGATTCTTGTGAAGGTCCGAGCATTACTCAAATATAACCCATCATCGAACCAGTAGTGAATAACACAAAGCCCACTTTCGACCAGTCTGATGATTCTGATTCTGATGTTGGGCTGACGTATGATAATGATGGCGAATCCAGCTCTGATGAAGGTTCTGAGCAGATAACAAGTCTACTAAATCAATCTATAGGTCCTAGCAATCAGAATGAAGCTTCAACAAGTAATCAAGTTTTTGAACAGAACATTGCGAATTTGGAGAGCTAAGTGAATGTTCCTAATGAAGTAATGCCAAGGAATTCATCCTACCACCCATCGGAGAATATTATTAGAATGCTGCATGCTGGAGTTAAAATGCGCAGTCAGATCAACAAGGATCTTAGTTGTTTTTAGACCAAAATTGCATCTATTCAAGATATGTGCTTACATCGTTGTTTTATTTCGCAGATTGAACCGAAATCGAACAAAGAAGCGCTTGCCGACGAAAGCTAGGTAAATGCAATGCAGGAGGAGCTTCAACAATTTGAAAAGCTTGGTGTCTAGAAGCTTGTTGACCTACCAGCTAATCACAAAGCTATCGCCAAAAATGGGTCTTGAAGTGCAAAAGAGACGACCGAGGAGTAACTGTGCGCAATAAAGCTCGACTGGTTATCAAAGATTTTCATCAGCAAGAAGGCATAGATTATAAGAGGTTTATGCTCTGGTCGCACGAATAGAAGCAATCTGCATATTCCTGGTGTTTGCGTCACGGAAAGGTTTTAAGGTGTACTAGCTCGATGTCAAATTTGCTTTCCTTACAAAAAAAGTGAAAGAGTTAGTATATGTTCGACAACCACCGAAGTTTGTCGATCCAGTGTATAAAGACAAGGTTTGCTTACTGGATAGCATTATAGGGTTGCATCAGGCCCCAAGAGCCTCGTATGAGACACTTTGTTAACACCTGTTAAGCAATGGCTTTATCAGAGGCACTGTCGATAGCATACTCTTCTCGAAAGAAGTAAACAGAAACTTGTTGATCATACAAATCTATGTGGGTGACATCATATTTGGGTCAACGAATAATGCTTTATGCAAAGAGTTCGAAGAGGTCATGAAAAAGAAATTTGAAATGTGTTCAATGGTAGAAATAAAGTTCTCCTGGGACTTCAGGTTGATCAGTTGACTGATGGTATCTTCATCCATCAGACGAAGTACGTCCACGATATCTTGGAGAAATTCGAAATGTCGGGAACATCACCATTATCTACCCCATTGGCAATCAATCATGGCATCTGCCCAGATGAACATGGAGTCAAGATAGATGAGACTTTATATCAATCAATGATTGGATCATTGATGTATCTTACAACATCTAGACCAGACATCATGTATCCAACATGCCTTTACGCCCGATATCAATTGAGTCCTCGAGTGTCACACCTGATGATAGTCAAGCGGATTTTCAGATACCTGAAGGTTGGCCAAGCACTGGTTTATGGTATCTGCGAAACGATAACTTCGACCTCGCTGGATATTCAGACTCAGATTTTGGATGCTGCAATCTTAATGCCAAATCTATAATGGCTGGTTGCCAATTCTTCGAAACACGATTAGTAACGTGGCAATGCAAGAAGCAAACCTTCAGCTTCCAGTTTTTGTTCCCAAATCTTGTGGATACAACAAAAAATGAGAGACTTTGGATTGCAATTTCTTGATACGCCCATATATGTAGATAACAAGGCTGCTATCGATATAAAATCTGATTCAACACTCTAAAACCAAACACATTGAAATTTGACATCACTTCATCCGTGATTGCCACGAGAAAAAGTAGATTCGAATAAAAAAGATCCACACTAATCAATAAAAGGCAGATTCTTATACCAAACAATTTGATTGAACCAGATTTAAATATCTTTTGAGACTTAACGGTTTAAATAATCTAACATCAGATGGGGAAATTGAGGTTGAATACGGATCAGATGACGAGTTTTTGTGATCCTCATTGGTTTGTCACATTTTATAGTTTTTAGATCTTCTTTCTTTAAAAACAAAAATCCAAAAATATATTTTTGATTTTAGGAGGAGAAATGTTGTAGAAAATATAAAAACATTAAAAAAATGCAAAAACGTACAAAAACATGAAAAAGACAAAGAGAGTTTTCATGTGAAAAGAGGAAATGATAGTACATTAGTGGACTATCACAACATGCTAAAGAATTGAAGTGTTAAAAAGTTTAAACGGATCTCACTCAGAATGTGCCAGTAGGCTTTGCACATTCAGTAGATTGTTTCTTAGATATAAACATAAAAGTATAACATCTTAATTAGTGGGTAAACATCTCTCGGATATGTGGTCTTAGTGCACAAAATTTCGTTTGACAGATTTCCGGATTTTGGGATACGAGGTCTTTATAGATAATTAATATCTGGGGTATTGTACAAGTTCTTATGATTTTGCGTCAGCAATGAACTAGAACTTGTAGAATACTTTTGCTTTAAAAAACCCAAAACTACAGCAAGTTATAAGTTTCGAAAGATCCAATAATTGCAGTAAAAGATTCCAAATTGGAACACTACTTTTAAAGACGAGCCTTCGTCTCTTTGTCGTACGGTGGTACTAACCTGAGCTCTCAAGGTCTCGCATTAACCAGATATAGATATCAGTTAGATATATTCACCATATAAATGAAATCCATGGAATCTTGATACGGGAGTATATTCTGAGGTGGGAAAAACTATTAAGTCAAGTTCCTAAATATTACCTAACGTATCTCGGAACAATTGAGAAATACATAGAGATTTATGTGGACAAGTATACTGACAATCTAAATGAATCTGTTTAGAACTTAAAGTCTTACAAAGGTCAACAGTACTAGTGATATGTCCCAAAAACTGATATGATCCTTTAACACAAACACACAAAAATATGTATGTAGATATGTTTGTACATAGTTCATTACATTTCGTTTCAGAAAAACCCAAAAAGTTTTTTAGTATATTTTAGCATAAACTTTGGAAAATTCAAAAGATTTTATTTCTATATTAGTTTCGACTACCGATGATGGAAAGCGGATCTTCACAATCTAGAGATGCTGAATGCTGAGAATACTGGAGGACAACGGGTTGGGAGCTTATCTGAATTTATAAAAATTTTTTGAAAATTTTAAAAGTTCATTAAGTTGAAACTTTACATTACATAAAAACATCAGTTTGTTCACAAAGTGTTCAACCAAGGTCATTAACTTTGACATGGTAGACAAATAAGTTAACCGGGGGCATTAACTTAGACTTGCTCAACTGAGTGGGTCGTTAAAACTGGTAAAATTGAACGAAACATTAAAATTTAGAAAAAGTGGATTTATCTTCACATGAAGGTAGACGCCTATATAAGGCACTTCGCACGAAGAGAAATCATAAGTCACTTTACATTCTCCCTGAGTGAAGATAATTTTGTATTGCAAACAACGAAGTGCTATCCAAATCAAAGCTTGTAGTGGTTGATTAGCACACCACGAACAATGCCTAAGGTAGATTAGACTTGATTGAACTGGAATTGGACCTTAATTTGACATTTTTGGTATTTTAGACTTTAAAACGTAGATAGAGGACAATCTAATGGGCCAAAATTAAAATTGAACATACCTTTGTATAAGTCGGCGATAGTAGGTTGTTTTAGAACCATCAATTTCATGAAATACGAAGAAAAATTTTCAAGTGTTCTTGAGGCTACATTCGCACGAAGATAAATTACCTTCGTACGAAGATAATTATCGTCGCACAAAGATAAAGTGCAAAAACTGTAATAAGGTCATTTACCTTGGCACGAAATAAAATGGTCACTTCGCACCAAGTTCACTTCGCACGAGATAAACTGTTGAATTTTTTGAAAATTTTCTAAGTGTTTGTGTTTGTGTTTCTGCAGGATGAAAAGTCTAACTTCGATAAGAAACACAACATCTGTTGTGTTCTTGATGAGAAACTACAAGAAATCGCTCCGTTCAAGTCAATCCTAAAGTTTATGAGCAAATTGTCGATAGCCAAAGCACTTACTGATCCTCACAAAGCCTATCGTTCACACATTGAGTGGTTTTGGGAGCATGTGAAGTACGTACCGGAATGCAAAGCTATATGATCTTTTGTACAAATCAATAATGAAGATAAAGAAGTGTTTATCACAGAAGCATTGATTCAACGTGTGTTAGACTTTATTGATAGAGACAAAGATCCCATGATGTACACCGAGCGTATGTGTAAAGGATGCTTTTACAGGATGGGCTATAAGGGTCACGTCAACACACAATTCAACAAAGCGTATCTCGGTAGATCATTCAAGTTCTTTGTACACCCTATCGTTTCTTCACTAAGTCATAAGAAAAAGGGAGGTGATGCTATTGTAGACTATCAAATGTGTATGATCGCTACACTTGCGTTAAACAAGCCATACAACTTCACAAAGATGATTTCGAATAAATGAAGTTGAATATTGATAAAGAGAAGTTTCTACAATACCCGAGGTTTGTACAGATGATGTTGGGTGATCAGTTTTCTAACATGGTAAAAGACAAGAAAGATGTGTTGCCGTTAGATCACATGACAGGCTTATCATTGGTTAGACTGAATCAGTACTTGAAGCAGACTACAGAACCAGTTGAAAAGAAATTTTCTGGGAGATTCAAAGATAAAAGATATAAAGCACCTTCGAAAGACAAGTGGAGAAATGAGGGTAGTGGTTCTGATGATGAATCTACACAATGGCATGATATGAGCCTAAGAGGGGAGTATGGTACGAGAAAAAAGAATCAAAGAAAAAGGGAACTCCAAAAGCTAAAGCTCAGAAGAGAAAGAGAGAAACGGTTCTCAGAGATGAAACTACTATTGAAGAGGTAGAGATAGAGCAGAACATAGAACAAAATGTTGAAACTGAGGTGAATGTTGAAGATGAAGTGTTTTCTGCTACCATGAGAAAGAAAGAGAAGCAGCTAGTGATGATGAGGAGGAAGCTTCTGATGATAGTTTTAATATCACGATACAAAAAGTAGAGTAACAAGAAAAAGAAGTAATGGCTCAAGGTAAGAAAAAGGTGATTGGCGAAGACGATGATGTGTATGTCCCGTCTGATCCAGAAACTGAAGAGGATGCTGAAAGGCCTACGAAAAAGGCTCGTAGAGTTAAAAGCAAGTCAGATACGAAGAAAAAGACTACTGGGTATCCTGCTGTTAAGAAAGCTAGAAGGAAATATAGAAGGAGGAAGACACAAGAAATTGAAAGTGTTGAGCAACCACCACAAACACCTAATCCACCATCACCACCACCACAACCATAACCTCAACACATTACACCTCCACAACCTCAAACAACATACAAACAACCAACACCTCAATCACGACCAATACCAAAATCAGCTCAAAGACAATCTTTGTCTGATAGATTTCTTACAGATTTTCGAGAGATTCCATTTATAGAAGGATTGGATGATGAAAACTTTGAGCAGACATGTTCAATGACACGAAGATTGTTGAGTTCGAAAGTCGGATCAAGTTTTTAGAAGATGATTGTAAGAACCTTGAAGCGGTGTTATCAAGTTTTCTGTCAGAGAATGAAAGGTTGAGAAGGTTGATAGTGGAATACGATGCTAAGGGCAACAACAGAAGGATGGATTTATTCCAGAAGGTTCTAACTAGAAATTTGGCTTTGATTTTGAAGCTGAGTGTGATCTGATCGAGAGAGAAGAAGCTAAAGAAAGAATAGCCGAGCATGAAAAGAAAGTAGAAGCTGAATCTGCAGTGTTAGGCAAAGGGAAAAAAAGATTGATGAGGTTTCTGTGGTTGTAAAAATTAAGCCAAAAGCTGAATCCGCGCCAGAAATTACTACCGAAAGAGTGGAGAATGTGGCAGGAGTTGATACTGATGCTGATTCTGAACCGGTTAATTTTGTGCTGATTGGAGGGCCGGTAGATTTTTCGGATATGGTTTTCAAGGAAAAGATTAGAAAAAAAGAGAATGTATGTTGAGATCAATGAAGAGATAGATGGGTATGACGAGGAGGAAGATGATGATAAAGATGAGAAAGATGAGAAAGATGAGGGTAAGAAAGATGATGATGAAACAGGCGACGACGATGATTATACACAAGGGGGAGTAGGGTTGGTAGTTGAAACAGCAAAGATAAATGAATCATTTGATTACGATGCATTCTTAAGAGATGATTTAAATCAGGAAGAAGATACCCAGAGACAGGGGAGTAGAAAGATCAAGTTCACGATGAAGAACAGTCAAGAATCTTAACAGCTAATCCTTTTACAACTATTCCTGATTGTCAACCGCCCCGAGTTTTCTATCTAGAACATAACGTTGAAGAAGGTGAGTTCATACACAACTACACCAAAGAAGAGATAGCGATTATGTTGGGAGTTGAAGAAGATAAGTTCGAGTTTGATTTTGAAGACGAAATGAACAACATCTGTCCGTCAGATACTAATGATTACTAGTACAAGTATATTCCGGATGCTGATATGTATGACAGAGTTATCATAGAAGATGCGTTAGATGACGATGATGAAACGATAAAGTATTCTTGAGCTAATTCTGATAGTTTTCCAACATTCCAAGAATTGTTTGCTGAAGCATCTGATGAGTTGCTAAGACAAAGAATTGAATAAACAGTTAGAAAAGAATGTGTTCCTAAACGTCTCACGAAAGAAGAAACCGTTGAAGCCAAGAAAACGTGGTTTAAAGAATTTCCGAAGGAACAAAAGTTTAGACATCCATTAGCATTCTTTACACGAGATCCAGAGAAATCACTTGGAGATATTCTGAGTTGGGGATGGTTAGAAAAGCTGAGCGTGTATGCTATCAAGAGGGAGTTTGGAGTGCAATACTTTCGACACCTCTATGATATCAAGACTTACCGTATTGGGATGTGGATGAGCTTGTACAAACAAATATGATTAGTTTTCAGATGAGATTTCATGATCAACGTTTATGGAAGCTTATAAAGTACGAAGCGGATCACAGATTCAATTGGAAGCCACACATTATGAAGAAATGCATAAAGATTGATCCGGTGACAAAGGAAACAGATGTAACGTTGATTATCAAACATCCACATACAATGAAGAACATGCCACTGATGCTGATCGAACAAGATTTTCATACATACTTCAAATGGTGGCAGTATGATATCGAAACTTGTGAAGCGGTGATTGTATTGAAAGACGAGAATATCTTGTGGATGATACGTGTGCTAGACCCGATGTGGCTAGTGAAGTTCTTGGAGAAAGATGTTGAATGTTTATTCTTCAACAAGATTTTCTATGAAGAGTTAGAGAAGACACATGCAATGCAATACCAAGGTGTGATCAATGTGTTCTATGCACACGGTATTAATTCGGGAAAAATGTGGAAGTCGAAGTGGAGGGAGCTTGAACGTCAAGAATTCATGAGGCAGATAAGGAATGAAGAGTGAAAAGAAGCAATGTCAAAGGAAGCACACCTTAGAATATTCTAGTTTATGAAATGGGCTCCTGCGGCTGATCAAACACCAATTCCATCTGAAGAAAGAAGGAAACCGAGGAAGAATTTCCTTGGGCGTTAAAGTTTAATATTTGAAGATTTTGAAGACAGACCAAGACTACTACAACATCCAAGGGGGAGTTTGTTGGTGCATTATGTCTATTGCCTACGTCTTATGGTTGTGTCTATGTAATAGGGTTGAGCCGTTAGCGTTAAATTTGTCGTGTATGCATTTAAGTTCGCACGAAGGTAGCTTTACCCTCGTACGAAGGTTGCTTTACCTTCGTACAAAGGTAACTTACCTTCGTACGAAGATAGCTTTACCTTTGCATGAAGAGAGCTTTACCCTTGCACGAAGGTAGAATCCAGGTCTATAAATAGTCGTATTGAGGTATGAGTATGTAGAACTTTTGGTGACTGATACTGCGAAGTCCTGTCGGATTTCACGGTGATCCGTAACTGTTAAACAATCAATGAAATCAGTAAGTTGATAAATAATCTTGTAATTGTCACTAGTTAATATGGATTCCACACATATGGACTAGATATTCAAATTAGGACCTTTGATATTGGACAAAATCGATCCTACAAAGTCCAACTAGTCTTCACGTAGGTCCTTTTTGAGATTAGGGTTGCTAACTGGTTCATGAGATGCCTTTTGACTGACCTCTTTAGCGTAGTCTTCAAATTTATTCACTTTTGTAAACTCTGCAAACATGATTTGCTAAGCCTCCTTATCACTTTTACCCTTGCTTTTGAAAGCAACTATCTTTTCAGCCTTTACAAGTTTCACCTCAAGGTATTCTTGTACATTTTGGGCTTTTAATATCTTTTGAGGGATGGAAAGGTAAGTTGGCTGGGGCCAGTTGTGGAATAGAAAGATTGTATCCCTTTTGATACATTTTCTAATTTTAGTGGATCAAGGATAGTGGGTGTGGAAGTTGTGGTAGTTGGTGTTGTAGTGGTGCAAGGTAGTGATGTAAAAGTGGTTGTGGTTGTATGGATAGGAGACGCATCGGGAGTTTCTTCATCGTCTTCTTTGAACAAGAGAGTATGGAAAAAGAATTTCATTTCAGGTGGGAACTTTGGTTTAAAAAGTGTTGCTCCCATCATCTGACCTTCATAGCCCCTTTCTATGAATTCAGCTTGTAATTCAATTTTGGGGTAAGTTTCCATACCTGTCATATCCTCTAGATGGAACATGGTGGAGATGGATTCTATGGTGAGTGATTTCCACATGTTCTTTATTAACTATGGATGGCATGAGAAAGGGGTTTATTGTTTTGTAGGGATAGTTTTTCATTTGCCCAAAATTCTCTAAGTGTGGAAATGTAGATGGGTGCATCGGCGGTGAGAATGTAGAGGTACTTTGATAAGTTGATGATGTCAATGATGGGGTGGAAGTTCGTATTCTTGTAAAGTTGTACAAGGTACGTAAAGTATTTGTGTGGGGTTTTGATTTCTAGATCCATAGTGAACTATTGTTCAAATCTTTTGAAAGTCTTTTATTTAGAAATTCTTTTGATCGGAACAGAGTTTGATGAATGCAAATACGTAGTTTTTCTCTTTTGAAATGCTTTAAAAATTTTCAATAATGGAGAATAGAAGTAAACTCTGTTTTCTCACGAGTTTTTATAGGGTGAATGGAACAGAGATGTCAACATGTACAATGGTTACTTTTAGTCCACGTGGCTAGTTGCCATTTGTCATAGGAAACCTCTGTTTAGAAAGTGGGTCCTACAAGGAAACCCGCTGATGAAGATACCAAAGATCTATTTTTTTAAAATATATGTTTGAAACCTCTATTGGGCTCAACATACTTTTGAATAACTTGATCAGTGCTTTGAAACATCTGTTTGACTTTTGGTCAACAAAGTATTGAAAAGCCTCTGTTTGAAACCTTTATTAGGTTAAACAGGGTTTTGGATGGAAACAATGGCTCTGTTTGACTTGAAAAATAGTGGTTTTTTAATAGTCACACTTGAACAGACTTTTAATCCACTCCTACAGTTCTTTTAACTCTTTTGAACATAGTTTTTGTTTTTGGTGATTTTGTCAATCTTTTCTTGATTTGTAAAACACAATTCTAGGTTTTTCTGATTTTTGACATAAAGTAAAAAGAATAGAGATAATTTTAGGTTTTCAGAATAGTTTTCTTTCGATTATTTGGATAGAAGGATAGTTGTGTGGGTAACCTCTGTTGGCACTTTAAAATTACCATCATTGGTTCCCTGCATATGGTGGTGAATGGGTTAACCTTGCAAATGATCCAAGGCATCATCTGCCTTTGATTTGTTTTATCAATCACTGTAATAGCTTGTTGGGATTGGTCTTTTGTCATAAGGAGTTTTTTGAACAATCTTCAACAGATGTTTTTGACCCTTTGCAAGTGCCTGCACACTTGGGTCAATAAGGGGTTGACCATTCCTAACAAGGTGTTGATACCCATGTGGATGCATGTTTACCTTTGGCTTATGGGGCTGAGGAGTAGGTTCTGTATACCTGTACGCACCCTATTGTAAGGTGGTTGCCCATAGCCTCTAGGTAAAGCATTTTGTGGTGTAGTAATGAGATCAGTCTCAACTCTTTTGGAAAGAGATTGGATATTCCTGTTACCAGGCCCATCTTCCCTTTTGAAACTTGATTTCTTTCTTGACCAATTTTTTAATAGTTATGTGATCTAAGAAATGAGCACTGTTGAGTAAAATGATTGCTCTTACCACAAATGGTGCACCCAAGAATAGATTCACATATATTATTGCTTTGATTGATATCAAGGGCTTTTAACTTAAAACAGTCTTTTACCTAATGATTTGTTTTACCATAGTAATCACATAACATGTCAGGAATTTTCTCACTCCTTTTACCTTTGTCTCTCTTTTCTGAAACAAATGGTTTAACTTTTGTTTGAGAGTTGATAATAGGAAGAAGTTTTATCTTAGGTGGCTTAAGACCATCAGGGTTTGCAAAGTCAATTGGTTTAAAATATCAAGATCATCATACTCATCTGACCAAGTTGGTTTGAAAACATATTTTTGTTTTTCACACTGTGTTGAGCTTTGTGGCTTTTCAAGAATGGTATTTTTAGCACTTGTTTTAGTAATCTTGATTTCTTTTCCAATTGACTTAGTTGAAATATCTTCAACTATCTCAGAGCAACTGGAAGTGTAGACATTTTTGTCAGGTATATCAAGACTTGCCACAAACTTCTCATTGCTCTTTATTTGTTTTTCTAGCATCTTATCATAATCAGAACAAGACTGCACCCATTTTTCATAATTGTTTTGGGTGGCTTCCAACTCCTTTGTGTAGTTTTGATATTTTTCTATCATAGACCGAAGTTGGTCTCTGATTATGGATGCTTCATGTTTTAAGGTGCTGTTTTCTTGATCCTTTTCAGTTAGTCTATTTTTTAAGTCATTTTTTAGTTTTTCTAAGATAATTTCACTAACTTGGATCTTTTCATAAAGGTTTTCATTTAGCTCCTTGATGTTAGCAAATGCTATGATGCATTTATCTGAACGTAGTTCTTTTAGAACTTGAGGTGATACCTTGGAAACTGTTGGTGCATATTTGTTGCAATAACTTAGATTTGGTCTTTGGATATCTTTTAATTAGTAAAATGATAAATAGTTAGTGGGTTTAGTTTTGTAATAGTTAGTTGTAGTGATTGGGCCAAACCAGACCCTCATTATAGGGAGTGGTAGGCGAATTGGGCCTAGTCCAATTTGCAGCCCATGTGGTTAAACCCTAGCCTAGTTGCAAACTTGTCTCTATATAAAGAGAGTTTTGCATTAGGGTTAAGGTTGCTCAGTTAGTCACTTCAGAGAGAGTTAAGAGAGAATTCGTAGAGAGATTGGCTTGGACGAATTTGTGGGATCTAGATTGATGTTAATCGTTGTGATAGATAATCAATAAAAACCAGTTTATTGTGATTTCTATTCCTACTCGTATTTCTGTGATAATCTGATCTAGAGGATTCCGCATTCTAGATTAGATAGATGATTCTGTGAAGATCCATACGGATTTGGGGACCTACAGAAACAACAACCTTCAAATGATCAGCATTGATGAGGTCAGTGGTACTTTTGGGATAGTTTTTGGTTCCTTCTACATCACCCTCTTCACTAACCAATGTTTGTCTTGGGCTCTCAGCAGTTTCACCAACCAAGCTTTCACCATTGAGGTTTCCTTTTCTTGAGATTCTTTACCTAAAGCATGATCCAAAGCCATAAAACAAAAATTTTCATGTTCATCATTATCACTTGCTATTAAAGAAAGATTTTCATCAGTTAAGTTTTCAGGCAAACTGCTCCAATCAACATAACCTTGTGTGAAAAAGCTTTGTTGATTTGGCCCAACTGCTGCAGAGTAGGAACAATTTGTGGTGCTGGAACATGTTATATGGGCATTTGGACATACTAAACTTGGGGAAGTGGTGCTTGGATATATTGCAGATGTGCAGGACTTGCAAACTGGGCTATGTTTTGAACACTTGATGTAGGGGTATTTTGGGTATTTTTATAAAAGTGTGTTTGATTAGCTTAGGTCTTTGATTTGGATAGGTAACGACAGGTGCCAAATTATGGCTCCTATATTCTCTAGCAAAGTGACCCAACTGATTACATTTAAGACACTTTATCTTGGACTTGTCCAACCTAACCCTAGATCTCCCAATAAGTCTAGGATAGCTTCTACTAGTTTTTTATTAAAATTGTTTGATCTTACACTTAGTAGAGCCACCTTGTGCAGTATATCCATTTCCTCAATATCAATGGGATCAATGTACTTAATATCATCAAAAAGAAATGACAGATTATCTTGATGGTGACTGTCATCATTTGCAGCTGAAAAGTTTGAGGAATGTTGACCAGAGTTGATTCCAGTTGATATGTTAATAAAGTGATCATAACTCTAGTAATTTATCATTCCCATTGATGAACTTTCCTGACCCAGAAGTGCTCGTTACTGAATACATATTCGTCTGACACTTTTCCAGTTTCCCAGAGCTTCTTTTTCTAGACAAGCTCTCTTTCATAAGTCAAGAGCCTTCCATCAAGCTGGGTCAGTGTCAAATCTTTAAATTCTGGATTTGTTCTCATCACTATGGCTATTGTATTCGATTTCTCAGGTAAAGACCTCTAGAAAACAATTACTTAAAGTTGATTTTGTGAATTCTTTATTCTCCAACTTTAGCTCACTAATTAAACAAGAAATCCTCTCAAATTTCGGTGTCAGGTTCTCCCCTTTGACATGTGTAAAAGTCTCGTACTGTTGGTTAAGGATCTCTCGAGTATTTTCACGAACCTCCTCTGTACCATCGAACTACTCTTTGAATGCATCCCACACCTTTTTAGCATTATTACAATGTAATATGCCAACATAGATATCATTCAGAAATGCCATAGCCACGATGCTGAAGGCTTTCATATCAAGCTCGATTTTTTTTTATAATCTAGTTTTGAGTAATTTTCAGGCTTTTTTGGCTCAAATACATGTGGGTTTTTGGTATTTGGTACCATTGGGGCACATGGTCCGAAAACCAAAGATCTACAACACCATGTATTCTTTTGAGATAGCACATGTTCGATCCAGTGTCGCCATATATTATATTTAGATCTGACGAGCATAAGAGCCTTATTGCAAAAGCCTGTGTTATGGGGATCATCCTGTGTCATTTTCTCAAGTTCTTTTGAAGAAAAACAGAGTCTGTGAGGGAAACTTTATCAGTCCTTCACTAAACAACCCTAAGTTACAAACTGAAATTGGATCTTTTAAGAGCTGATCTTTTTGTGTTAAACTATTATGAAATCAAGTGTTAAACTATTGTGAAATCAAGTTTTAACGTGAATAGACTCTGATACGAATTGTTAGAAACTGAGTTTCTTTGTTTGCAAACAAGTGTTGATTATCGCAATAATATTCACAAACTAGGAGTTATTATCAACGATTGTTTACAATGAATATTAACGATTCAAAAGTTTTACAACTCGATTGACTCCATAAACTCCCCCTTAGCTGATCACACAAACAAATTAGTTCGTACAAGAGAAAATGTGATGCTGTGTGATGAATAGATTACTAACACGTGTGATCTATTTATACAAGTATGAAATCTCTGTTATGATATCAACTGACGTCACCCTAATAGTGATATCTAACATTCCTAATAGAAAAGATTGTCAGATGTTTGCAAACATCTGAGCACCTTATCATCTGATCTAGGCTATACTAAAACACTAATGAAATAAGTACTATTACATTGAATAAACACTGTCTAAGCTATCCGGTGTTGCAGTTGTCCAAACATCTATTTGGCCTAACAGATGTTTGATCTTCTTCAATAGACATTGGCTTAATCAAGGCTTTGGTCTTCAACAGATGCTAGCCTTCAACAGTTGTTGTACTCGTTAACAGCAGTTCCAAGTCTTCGTCAGATTTTAGCCAAGCTCTTGAACATATGTTCTGAATAGGTATTCAAGATTCACTATCTTTGGGGAGAGTTTGGTTCAATCTTTTGCTTATTTCTTGATCCATGGATTATGTTATGGCTCTTGGATATCATATGTTATTTTGAGTCAATAGTTTACAACACACCATATCACATAAGTACACATTGGTTTGCCTAAGTACACATCGATTCACAATTTCTAAATAATTATTCTAAACATGTAAACGTGGGGTATGACAGTCGATGTTAGTACCTTAAGGTTCATGCTATTATTTGTGGGCTTAAGTGCTAATGTAATGGAGCTTGTGATCATGTTTATAAAATCTCAAGATAGGCTGAATAAGGGCTTTGGATTTTGTTTTTTTATATGGGCATGGGTATCGAATAGAGTTGCTTAGTTCCCTATATAATGTGACTTGATTACACATTATTAGGTTGAACATCCTAAGGCACTTTTGGTGATTTACTTGTATCAGCTGAAACAATATTCGTATGCAAGTTATTCTTGAAGTATTTCGGTTTTGATCTTTCTTGTTCATCTTATTCTGTGTTTGTTGAATCGACCTAGTTGTGTGATTCTGTTATACAAACTAGTTAATATTGTTGTTACATAATGTTTGTTGCCTACGTCGTCTTGTCGTGTCAATTTGTAATAGGGTTTTATTGTTAGATTTTGTATTTTATGTTTTGGAGTTGGTCCGTATGGATGAGTTCATCCGCACAGACATGTTGGTCCTTCCCAAGGCACTTTCCAAGTCTATAACTAGTGGGAGTGACCAAGTCATTTGTAACTTTAGCGTTCGATCGGCGAAGCCCTGTCAAATTTGAAACTCGGATGTAATATTGACTTGATGAATAGGAAACATTGAAAATGAACTAATCTTGTGAAACCCATGTAAATATAATGGATTCTTCACTTTATACTTAGACATAGATATCACTGGAACTTAAACGTCGACACGGACGATCCTATCAAGCAGTATCAAAGCAGGAAGGCTGATATGTACGAGTTTACACAAGAATTGGAGCTTTGAAGACCTTCTTTTTACTCTTTTTCTTTTTTTGACACTTCCTACGGTTATAATGGACTGATTTTTTTCAAGGATTGCAAAAACTCAATTTTAACCAACATACAGAAAAATCGGCTTAAAATTCAAACGTTACCATGCCGAAATTTTCAGAAAATGAGAAAACATGATTTTTGTCCTTGTACGAACAAACTCGTTCGCACAGACTAAGCCTCATTCGCACGAATAAGCAGCTCATCTGTATGAACAAGGCTCATTCGCACGGAAGAACAATTCATCCGTTTGAAATTTCTTTGGTCCGCACGAAAGAGTCTAACCTGTTTGAATTTTTCTGTTGAACCGCAGGAATCTAGGTACATTCGCATGAAAGTATTGATCCATACAAGGGAACTCTTGCTCGTTTGATATCTACTCATCCGTACGTACTTCTCATCCGTACCAAAGTGTTTGATTTTTATACCGAACATTCAATCATGGAAGACGATTTTTATAACACATTTGCTACTACACCCACTACGGTAGTTCAGAGTCTTAACCTAGATAACGAAATGGGTACTACTACCATACCCCCAAAGTTTCTTTACATGGAAGATTATATTGGGTTGCACGATCGGTTCGAGACGTGGGTGCAAGCAAATTACTTTGATTGCTGGCTTGCAATTGAAGATGAGTATGTCATTCCGACTGGAGAAAATGGTAAAAAGATAAGTGTGACTTAGATTCCACAAGCTGACCGAGAAAGGTTCATAAAAGAGAAGAATATGATGAATTTGCTTCAGCAAGTGATAAAGAAGATGTAGATCCTCTAGTCCTTATGGATCTTAATAGAATCATCTATCTAATCTAGAGTGCAGAATCCCCTAGATCAGATTTCACAGAAACAAGAACACAAACCCGAACACAATTCCTTTCAAACCATCTTCTATGGATTATATAACACAAAGTGTTTACAATCAATTCAAGACTCTCTCTCAACTAAACCAACAACACTATCAATAGAACCAGCAACATAAACAACAACCTAAACCCTAATGCAAACCTCCCTTTATATAAAGATAGGTTATGCAACTGGGCTAGGGTTTCCCTACATGGACTGCTATCGGGTCTAAAGCCCAATTCGCCTACCATGCTCTGTTTAGTGTCTAGTTCAGCCCTATTACTTCTAATTAACTATTACAAAACTAAACCCGCTAACCATTTATCATTTTACTAATTACAAGATATCCAAAGACCAAATCTAAGCTGTTGTCACAAATATGCACCAACAAACTCCCCCTTGACAATAGTTTCATAAAATAACTTAGTCTTCAGTCTTCTTGCAATCTTCAACATCTTTGAAAAACGTTGGTCTTTGGATAGCTTCAGCTTTAATAGCTTCTGTCAGCAACAGACTCCCCCTAACTTGATGTATCCAATCACCAAATCTTCTAAATCGTTAGCGTTTGAGTAAACTCCATTATAGGCCTTGCATAGCAATCTTCAAACTCGGCAACTTTGTCTACAATGTAGAAAGGAGGTTCTACCATGTATCCAAGCAAACTCCTCTTCACCAAACTTCTCAGCAACACACTGCTACAATCTGCATACTATAAAACAAACATCACGAGAAACCATAAGAATTTTTCAACACAAGTTAAACAAATTATTATTATTCAAGAGATAGTAAAACTGTATAACAGATTAAGCACTTCTCAACTCAAACCGTATACGCAAAATTTAAAACACGTTGAACCTGCAAGATCGAAAAATTTTGAACTCATTTTCTAACATCGTCTCCCCCTATCGGTAAGAACTCCTTCATAAACAACCAATATTTGTACAATAAGAATTTACAAGAAAATGAAATATTTTTGGATTTTTATATTTTCTGAAAGCAAAAATAACGAAATAATAAACACTCTGTTTTTCTAAGAATCCATGTTAAGAAGATCATATCAGCAACATCAAACTGTTTTCACACTTTTTGGTAATTCTATATGCAATACTCATGAAAAGTAGTTCAAGACAATTACCAGTATTGTTTATCCACGTAAACAAAATACATGAACATTTCAAGTACCATTACCCAGTGATTTGTTTAGATAATTTATACTGATATACTAGTGCGTCCCACTTCAGGACATACCCCCACGATCAATGTATGCACAAAAATTCATCATAGTAGGTGAGTATACCGAAATTCATCCTTTTGTATTACAACGTTTGATAATTGGTGAATAGGTCAGTACTTACGTACAACAAAGAGGCCAATATCCAACGAGGGTTAGGGCAAATACCAAATTTTGGTACGAATAATGCAATTTGTACATTTGAATGACTCTCTAGGAGAGCTTCTTCAATTTTTGGGACTTGGCATTTTAGCTCTTTTAAGATATCCTGGTTGTGCCTAGGTCAGCATATATCTGGATGCAGCAGAAGGACAACCTTGATACCCCGGATGAAATAACGATATAAAGACCTAAAACCTTAGATTTTGGCAATCTATCAACGCAAGATTTAAGGTTATAAAACCATACGCCACTGATATGTTACCCACTCATACACAGTTTATTATATTTGTATCACAAAGGTAAGTTGATTATTTCATGCTTTTTGCCTACTGGTACATCATATGATGAAGCTGCTGTCACACTTAAGCAATTTTAATTTTAATTTCAGTGTGACAATTTAACTTGCTGATGTACTATCATTTCTTCTTTTTCACTCAGTGAAAACTCATTTTTGATTTTTTATGTTTTTTTTTATTTTTTTAAAAGCAGTAAATTATTTACAATACTTACGGAAAACTGGTTATTCAGGATTCCGCATCCCGCTGAGTTCGACTAAATGTTCAAAACGAGCCCTGTCAAACGCTTTTGTGTAAAGATCTGCCAGGTTATCTAGTGTGTCGACTCGATGTAGTTTAATTAATTTCTTTTCAGCACAATCCCATATAAAATGATGACGAATGTCAATATGTTTTGTGCGACTGTGTTTTACGAGATTGTTGGTGATTGATATAGTGGCAGTATCGTCTATCATAATAGGAGTACAAGTGAAATTCAAACCGTAGTCGCGCATCTGCTGTTGGATCTAGAGAACCTGAGAGCAACAATATATTTAGCTTCACACGTCGAGGTAGACACGCAAGACTGCTTCTTGCATTGCTATGACACTAGCCTCCCTCCTAAGAACTGACAACCACCTGTGGTAGACTTCCTTGTTGATTTGCATCCTCCAAAGTCCGAATCAGTGAAAGCAACAAACTTCAAATCACTAGCAGCTAGATACCATAACCTAAGTTTAGGTTTCCCCTTCAAGTAACGAAGAATCCGCTTCACCGCTTTCATGTGGGACTCCTTTGGATTCGCTTGATATTTGGCACAAAGACACACTGCGAACATGATGTCTGGTCTTGAAGCAGTCAAGTACATCAGAGAACTAATCATTGGCCTGCATTGAGTTGGATCAACATCCTCCACACTCTCATGATCTGGACCAAGATTGTGATTCTCACAGATAGGTGTATTGAAAGTAGCGCAATCTTCCATTTTGAAACGAGACAAAATGTCATACACATACTTAGTCTGATATATAAACATCCCATCCTTCTTCTGTTCAACTTGTAAACCCAAAAAGTAGGATAGATCACCTATCCCACTCATCTCAAACTTGTTCTTCATTACCTCTTGGAAATCATGACACATGTTCTCATTAGATGACCCAAAAATGATGTCATCTACGTATACCTGTACCAGCAGAAAGTCTTCCTTCTTCCTTTTAATGAACAGTGTACTATCAATCTGACCTCTTTCGAACCCATGTTTTAGCAAATGTGCTGACAGTGTCTCATACCACGCCCTAGGTGTCTGATGCAATCCATACAATGCCTTATCAAGCCGATAGACTCGATCTGGATAGTTTGGATCAGTAAACACATTTGGTTGTGAGACATACACCACTTCTTGGACTTTCCCGTAAAGAAATGCACTCTTCACGTCAAGTTGGTAAACTCTGAAGCCCTTGAATGAAGCAAAAGCTAGGAACAAACGAATTGCTTCCAACCTTGCTACTGGTGCAAACACTTCATTGTAATCAATCCCTTCTTGCTGATTGAACCCTTTCACTACCAACGGAGCCTTATTCCTTATCACGACCCCTCGGTCGTCTTTCTTGCACTTGAACACCCACTTGGTGCCTATTTCTTTCTCTCCTACAGGCAAGTCAACTAGCTCCCAAACTTTCAAATTCTTGAACTGAGCTAGTTCCTCTTGCATATCTTCAACCCAACAATAGTCTTTTAGAGTCATGTGAACATTCTTTGGCTCCTCTTGGGCAATAAAGCAGCTATACAGACACTCATGAATCAACCCAGTCTTCTGAATCAAAGTAAACAAACAGGAACCTTCGAGCACACCTCTTCTTTTCTGAACACCTGCAGCAGCATCACCTATGATGTTTTCAACAGGATGATCTCTGTGTACACGTGTGGTAGCAATGGTGTCAACAACTAGATTATCTCCCAGATTAGATCCAACCTCCCCCTAAATGTTTGAATTAGCCAACAGATTAGTGGAATCCTCCCCCTGAATAGGTTCAGACTCACTATCACTATAGTCCTCTGGAGCTGCACTGGAAGAAGTTTCCAGAGCATCTGTCATCGATATACTCGATCTAGGCATGAAGTCACACTCTCCATCTTCACTGATCACGGTATGGATCACTTGAGACTCATCTGCATTGGAAAAATCAGGAATATTAAATGATTTAAAAACACTGTCATAATCATATAATATAGCAGGACCACTCGTTGATTGTTGAGGTGAATAATTAGTGATTTCCATGTTAAACACCACCTCAATTTTACCAGTATTTATATTAAAACCCCTTTTATTCGGTGTTCCAGGCATATAGCCTAGAAAGTAACCCTCATCAGCTACTTCACCGAATTTTTGCTTATCTTTGTTTCGCACAATGGTGCAGGGTAATCCAAATGGTTCAAAGCCTTTTAAGTTTGGTTTTCGGTTAAACAATAGTTCGTGACATATTTTGTTAAACCGTTTAATCATCAAAACTTTGTTCAGGACATAACAAGCAGTGTTCACAGCTTCTCCCCAGAAAAGAACTGGAAGCTTTGAATCAGATAGCATAGTCCTTGCGGCTTCAATCAACGTCCTGTTTTTCCTCTCAGCGACTCCATTCTATTGAGGTGTATAAGGAGCAGAAAATTGATGTTCAATTCCCTTGCGAAGACAATAGAGATCCAGAATCTGATTCTTGAACTCCGTGCCATTATCACTCCTTATCCTCTTGATCCGTGCATCATGGACATTTTCCAATTTTGTAAAAAGATCTATCAGCATCTCCGTTGTCTCATCTTTTGTACCTAAAAAGTAAACCCATGAATATCGTGAGTAATCATCTGTGACAACTAAACAATAGTACTTTCCACCTATGCTCCTTACATTCACCGGACCAAATAGATCCATATGAAGTAATTCATAAGGGGAATCTATGGAATTTACTGTTTTAGACTTGTGCGGTTTCTTATGTTGTTTTCCCTTTTGACATGGAAGACATTTATCTTCCACGTGAAACCTCTGCACTGGCACCCCTCTACTAAGCCATTCTTAATAATATAATTCATTTTTCTGTAGTGGGTGTGGGCCATGCGTTTTGTGCCACAACAATGACTCAGCCTCAGATGCTTTTGATAGTAAACACGCCATCACGGTGGAAGAATCTTTGGCACACATGTCCATGACATAAGTGTCGTTTCTCCTTGGCGCTCTCATCACTATCCAATCATCCGGTATCACCAAACCAGGTTACAACACCAAAGCTTCAGACTTTGTAAAGTGGACCGAGTGACCCTTGTCGCAGACTTGAGACACGCTCATCAGATTGTGCTTCAGTTGCTCGACATAGTTCACTTTGTCCAGTGTGATCTTCCCGTTGGTCACTTTTCCTCGGCCTGTAATGTGCCCGCCTTTAGCACCTGCAAAATTCACATAACCACCATCGATATTCTCAAACTCAGTCAATAGCCTCGCATCCCCTGTCATGTGCTTGGAGCAGCCACTATCAACATACCACAAGTTGATAATCCTCCTTAGCAGCTCCTGCACCAGCCAACAAAATTAGTTAGATTGGGGGACCCAAGCCTTAATGGTCTTGGGTCTTCCAGATTCATCAACCACAGGAACATCCATCGAGTATCCATCACTCCTAACAGAAGTCTTGAATCTTAGACCTGTTGATGGAAATGGTTTTTGATTTCCACTAGGTCTCTGGTCCTGAGGTTTCTTAAAAATGTTTGGACTTTGCGACCTTTGGAAATTATGATTTTGGTTCCATGAATTTTGATGATGATAATTTCTAAAGCCATCGTCATAAAAATTTCGGCTACCAACATTCTGGTATCGCATTTGATATTGACCTTGACTTCTAAAATTACTTGATTGACCATTAAAGTTATTCATTCATGGTGAACTACTTCTAGGTCTTTCATGTCTGCCTGATGTAGATGCAGGCTGAAACCTTTGTTGATTTCTTTGAAAACGAGGAACATGGTGAGTTCCTTTTTCATCTACACCAACAACAATACTCTGTTGCCTGGTAGCAGATATCTTTGGTGAGTTAACCTTCTTCTCACTATCACCACTTTTTGCTGCTGATTTTTCTTTCTGTCTCTCACTTACCTGTGCTTCACTCTTTTTGTTAGGACAGCATCTAGCTACATGTCCTTTTTCGTGACATTTTAAGCACGATTTTCTAGCCAAAGAATTCTTAATTGAAGCCTCTTGATTAGATTTATCAGGCGATGATGATGATGATGATGATGCCTTCGAAGGATCTTGTTTAGTTTGCTTAACTTCTGATTTTTCAACATTAACGTGTAAACTTTATAAACATTACAGATACATCCTAGACGTAGGCAATAAACATTATGCACCAACAAACTCCCCTTGGATGTTGCCGCAGTCTAGATAATCTTCAAAAAAACTTCAATTAGATTTCACTCTAACGCCCAAAGAATCTCTTTACAGGCTTTCGACGCTCCTTAAAAGCAATTGGCGTTTGATCAGTTGGAGGAGGTCGTTTCATAAACTAAAAGCTCCTTAAAGATGCTATTCTTGTATGTTCTGCAATTCAAGCTTCTTTTTCTTCCTTTTTCTTTGACTCTTTCTTCTCAAGCTTCCTCCAAGTTGTTTTCCAATCCGAACCAGAATGAATACCATTTGCAAAGCACACATTAACGATCTTCTAAAATTGAAGCACTTGTTCTTGATCCTTCTCTTCAAAACTTATCTTACTATAGAATAAACATTCTATATCTTTCTTTGAACAGTTGACTAGCCACATTGGGTCTAGTACTCGAATGCCTCACCATAAACCATATATTCGTTTGTGCACTATGACGGCTTTGGTTAATTCCTCAGTGATTTTCTAAGAGTCATCATCTGGATGCACACAAATAACAGCTTCTCCTGAACTCGAATCATAGTGCCACCATTTGAATATCTTGAAAAAATCTTGCTCCATTTTAATCAGAGGCATGTTCTTCATCACCCGCAGTTTCTTCACAATCAAAGTAACATCTTTCACCTTCGTTACTAGATCAACTTTAATAATGCGACGAGGATAATGAGGTTTCCAATGTACAAAACCGTGCATAGCTTCAAACTTAATCTATCTCTAAAGCCATTGGTCATGAAACTTCATCTTTAGATTTATCATCTTTGTTTGAACAAGCTCCTTTATATCCCAATACGGCAATGTTTTAATGTCGCTCAAATATTGAAAGTATTGGATACCAAATTTCCACTTTATCGCATACACATTAAGCTCTTCAATCCATCCCCAACTCAGAATGTCCCCTAGAGAAATATCAGCATCTCTAGTAAAGTATGCTAGGGGTCTTTTAAATGTACGCTCAGCTGAATTCACGCGAAACCATTTCTTCTTTTGTTCAACAATTTCTGCTTTAGACATTTCTGAGGAATTGTTCCTTCTTTTGCAGCTTCAGATACTTTTCTTTGCAACATCTCTGAACTTTCTACTGCAAACAAATTAGTAAACGTTGGGAAATCATCTATACCCTGATTGGCATCATAAGCATCGTCATCAGAATCACTTTCCACGACAACGTTATCATACATGTTTGCATCTTCTACGTCTTCAAATACATAAGCATTCGGTTCAAAAACATCTATCTCATTAAGTTCGTCTTCAAAATCAAAATCAAACTTCTCTTCACTAATACCAAGCATTGCTGCTATTTCTTATTTCGAGTAACTGTGAACAAACTCCCCTTCTTCAACGTCATGCTCAAGATATAACACAAACGGTTTTGGCACAACAGGAACAGAAAATATAACATTTTCTGTGAAAATTCCTGCCTGATGAGCATCAACTTACTCATCAGCTTTGTTCGTCTTTTCTTCTTCAGATATTTGGTTCGCGGAATCATCAAAGTACTCAGAAGATCTACTAATTCATTAACATTCGAATCAGTTACACGAATTCCAGACCCTCCAACATTATCATCATTATTATCATCATCCAAACTACTAGAATCCTTAACATCAACATCAACATCCTCTACTTCTGCTTCCTTTTCAGTCTCTTCAACAGTTTCTTTACTTTCTTTTTCCATCTTTTTCTTTAACAATCAATCTCGATGCCTTTGAGTAATATCAAGCAATGCTATATCCACATCTGTTGCCTTTCCTATCAAGATAAACTTTTTCGGTTCTTCATAAACCACAATATCCCAACATGTTACTGGCTCAGACTCAGCTTCTGGCACAGTTTTGTCAATCACAGATTCCTCCACTATCTTTCCCTTTCCTTTCCCTTGTGCATCATATTGTTGTTTAGATAAACGTTCTCTTTCCGCAACTCTCTCTCTTGCTTCTGCTTGTTCTATCCCATCTATTGCAACAAAAATATTTATACCCAACTTCTTTTCCAAAATCTTTTCAAACACATCCATTCTTCTATTGTTCCTCAAACGTTCTTCTTCGTATTCTGCCATTCGTAAACACAATCTTTTGTTTCTCAGAAACAATTCTTGCTAACATCGCTTCTAACTGCTGTTTGTCAACAATCAATCCTCCGATCCTTTCCAGCATTTCAAGCTTTTCAGCAGTTAACTCATTTATCTGTTCTTGTAACTCAGCTATATGTACCACATTCATCGTAACCTGTTTTTGCAAGTTGTCAACTCTTGGATCATCAAATCGAAATTCATCTCCTCCAGGTAAATCATCTAAACGAATCTCATCAAAAAATGACTGTGACTCAAATGGCTGCTGTGTTGGATGAGATTATTGCGCATGAGATGGTTGTGATTGTTGTTGAGCAGACTGTTGTTGCGGCGGTTGCTGAGCTGGCTCTGATTGTTGCGATTGTTGCTGAACTGGCTCCAGTTGAGGTTGTTGCTGTGCTGGCTGTTGTTGATCTGGTTATGGCTCAGGAATTGATTGTTGTTAAGGAGTTATCTCTAGTTGAGATTGTTGCTGAGCTGATTCTGGCTGCACATGTTGTGGTGGAGAAGGAATATTCTGTGATAGTTCCTCCACATTTCTTCAATAATAGGTTCAGCACCAGTTTCTGTTAGAATAACATTCGGAGATACTTGAGCTGCAGGACGCTTCATTCTTCTTTGTTTTTTCTTGATGGGAGTTTGAAAAGCAGATTCAGTATCAGACTCAGATGGAACATCAGTTGTATCATCCTCGCCTGTTGCTTTTCGTTTGCGTTCCTCTGCTTTGCGTTTCAATTCAGCTTGTCGTTTCTTCTCTAATTTTTCAGCTCTTTTCTTTTTACCAGCTCTTCTATCTTCTGAATCGGTACTCAATGATAGTACTTCTTCGGCTACTTTAGCAGCTCCAAAAGATTGACGTTCAATCTCTTCAGCCATCTCTTCAATTGTTTCCTCAACTTCTGGTTCATCTCTTAACCCTAAACTTCAAGCTGCAGACGTAGTTTTTCTCTTTTTTTCTTTATGCATTGATGAATATGTAGCTTTAGATTTCCCACCTTTTTCTCCAACCTTCACAAACCATGGACTCCTTTTTGCAACAAACAACAATAATGCTTTAACCTCTTCTTCATCGTCACTACTTTCATCTTTTCTCCACTTTCCTGGTGCTGGTGATATGTAATCTTTATCGAGAATCACACCAAACATTGGTTTTACCACTGGAGCATTCTTTAAATGCACATTCATCTTTCGTAATGTCGAGACATCCATATGTTCAAGTCTGAGAACATCATTTGGAGATTTCTTCAGATCAGGATGCAAAAAGTCTAATAACATCTGGATGAATCTTGAATACTGCAAAAACTTTTCTTTCTGAATGTTTTGAACCATCTGAGTGAATATGACCTTTGAAAAGTTGTATGGAAGATTCAAAACTAACGCTGTAATCATACACATTTGATAATTAACTAAATCATCGAAACCACCTTTCCGATGACTTAAACCATGAGCTATAACATGTGTAAGATATCTGAAAGGTGCGCTCAGGTTTCCTTTCTTGAACGGTGCAGCGTTAACAAATCCTGTATACCCCATTCGATAAAAGCATCCTTTTACCATGTATTCAGAAAAACCTGTCGGATCGTCTTTGTTATCTTTAAAATCTAAAACCTTCCAAATTAGATCCTCAGTAATCTTTACTGGAATATGTACATCATCAATCTTTACAGCTGAAATAATGGCGTTATCATCGATACCGTACTCAGCGGCATTCCAAAAATATTCTACATGAGAAAGATATGCTGTGTGTCTATCCGTTAAAGCTTTGGTTACTCGAATTCGTGAGAGAAAATCCAAAATATCTCGATATGCTGCAATCTCCGGAATTGAGGCATCTGTGACACAACATATATTGTGGAATGGAGAAAACGCAGATTTCTTGGCCTGTACATAAAAATAACAACCAACCATTAGAAAATTTTAAACATTCAAAATTTCCTTCAAATATTCATACCAAACATCTGTTTCGTACGAAACACACTCTTATCCAAAAATTAAAGTTTGAAATGAATGTTATTCATACGACTCAACATCTTCGTACAACTTACTTTGCACATTAACCATTTTTGTTTTCAAACTTTATTTTATACGATCCACCTATTTCATACGAATTAATCATTCAGTTCATCTTTGAACAACTTTTAAAGCTTCTCCGTATTAAATAATTGTTTCGTAGGAAACAAAGTCCAACTGACGTAACAAAAATTTTCATGCGAAACAATTCCTTCGTACAAAAACTCATCGTCGTCCCAAAATGCCCAAGTATAATCCGAACTCAAAACTTGTTGAATTTTAACAAATTGATAGTCGATTTTTAGGTTATTATAGCCGATTTTAACATTTTTGTGATCAATTTTAAGTTTTACCGGTCCAATTTCCCTAGATCTAAGTTTTAGTCCGATTCGTACAAATTTTGGCATTATAACAGCATGATTTTGTCGAAAATACCTTTCCCATTGATAGAGGTGTGCCAAATAACCTCAACAATGTAAATCGCAAGCACAAATATCCAAGAATGAAGATTTTAGTATCAATTCGCACAAAAATTCTCTGAATCGCTCAACAGTACAGAGAAAGTGGTAACCTCATTTCTGTGCGAAACAAAGAGTATTTATACTAGACTTGTTTCGTACGAATCAATTTATTCGCACAATATGTTCTCTGTTTCGTACAAAAACGAAGATATCCATATGAAAAAATTGTTTCGTGCGAATCAAAACTAAAAGTCTTTAAACTTTTCATTTTATTTTTGTATTTTTCATTTTTAAGTAATTTTATCTGTTTTACAAATCCACTTGACTAACCAAGTCCAAGTTAATGACCCTGGCTATCCAATTTACCTTCGAAGTTCAAGTTAATGACCTTGGTTGACCATGTTTGACTAATATATTTATTTTAACATGTAAAGTTTCAAATTAATGAATTTTTTTTACATTCAAGTAATCTTTTTTTGCTAAAAATTAGCTCCCAACCCATGATTTCAAATTTTCCTCAGTAAGATGTTGCTATGAATCCAACCGTCAGTGTTTTTATCATCGGTAAACAAAAATAAGACTATCAAGCTAAGAAAAAACTGAAAATCTTTTTGAGTTTTGAGATATTTTTTCAAAAAGTAATAACATTATTTTTGTGAATTTTGCGTTTTTAGAGGATCATTTCAAGCATATATATAAGTCATCAGTATCGTTGATCTAGAAACACCCTTTAAGCTTTTAAACAAATTTACCTAGATTGACAATATATTTGTCCATTTAAACCTCTTCTCGTTTCTCAAATGCTTCAAGATATGTTAGTGTAATATTAGAAACATGAAATAACTGTGTTTCCCATCTCAGAATATACTCCCGTATCGAGATTCCCAGAATGTCATTTTACAAGTGAATATATCAAATTGATATCTGTATATAGGGTGAATGCGAGACCTTAAGAGCTCAGGTTAGTACTACAGTACAGATAGAGAGATGAAGGCTCGTCTTTAGGTGATGTTCCATCAAGGAATCTTTTGTACTGCAAATGTCATAATTGCTTAAGACATCACCATATTTTCATGCAGCTTTTGGGGAAATAATGCGAAAGTATGATATGAGTTCTAGGCCATTGCTTCCGCAAAATCAGAAGAACTGGAATAATACCCCAGATATCAATCAAATATAAAGACCTAGTATCGCAGAATCTGGCATTCTCTCAAACAAAATTTCGGAGTACTAAGTCCATATATCCGAGAGATGTTAACCCACAAGTTAATCAGTTTTGTTTTTTAGGTATATATCTTGAATACAATTTACTGAACAAGTGAAGTCTATTGGCATATCCATAGTAAGACTTGCTTAATTACTTTTAAAACAATACAATTCTTTAGCATAATGTGACTATCATTTTTGATTTACTATGATCACTCTTTTTACACAAAACTCTTTTTGCCTTTTTTAATGTTTTTGTATTTTCCTCAAACATTCTCCTCCTAAAATCAAAAACATATTTTTGAATTATTTTTAAGAAGTTATCAGAAAGAATGTACAGAAAACGTTTAACCGATGACAAATTCACATTAAGTCGTCATCATCCTCAAACTCAACCTCAAACACATCCCCTGAGATCATATTTCTAAACCATTTAGCTTTAACAAATTATTGAACTTTGTTTTATCAAAAGCTTTGGTATAAATATCTGCTTTTTGGTCATCAGTGTGGACTTTCTCAATTTGCACCAACTTTTTCTCGTAGCAATCACGGATAAAGTGATGTCGAATCTCGATATGTTTAGTATTTGAGTGTTGGCATGAGTTTTTAGTGATATCGATCGCAGCCTGATTATCTACATATATAGGCGTATCAAGAAATTGCAAACCGAAATCTCTCATCTGTTGCTGTATCCAGAGAATCTGAGCATAACAACTGGATGCCGAAACGTATTCAGCCTCACAAGTAGAGAGAGCGACTGCGGTTTGTTTCTTGCATTGCCACATTACCAAACGAGTTCCGAAGAACTGGCAGCCGGCCGTTGTAGACTTTGTATTCTGTTTGCAGCATCCGAAATCAGAATCCGAGTATCCTGCAAGATTAAAATCATCATGTCTAGGGTACCACAAGCCGGTGCTTGGAAAACCCTTCAGATATCTCATTATGCGTTTAACAGTAAGCAGGTGTGACTCTTTTGGATTAGACTGATAACGGGAGCACAGGCACGTTGGATCCATGATATCTGGTCGAGAAGCTGTAAGATACATCAAGGATCCGATCATGGAGCGATATAAAGTTTCATCAACTCTTTCTCTAATAAGATCTGGACAAATGCCGTGATTTAGAGCTATCGGGGTAGATACTGGTTTAGCTCCTGTCATATTGAATTTCTCCAATATATCATGAACATATTTTGTCTGATGAATAAAAATACAATCAGACAACTGATCAACCTGAAGTCCTAGAAAGAACTTCATCTCTCCCATTGCGCTCATTTCAAATTTGCGCTTCATGACTTCTTCAAAGTCTTTACACAACTTATCATTTGTCGATCCAAAGATAATATCATCCACATATATCTGTACAATGATTAGATGCCCATCTACTTCCTTTGTGAAGAGGGTAGAATCTACTGTTCCCCTAATAAAGCCATTGTCCAGAAGATGACTCGATAATGTTTCATACCAAGCTCTCGGGGCTTGATGAAGAATATATAATTCAGAAGGTAGACTTTATCTTTGTGCACTGGATCAACAAACCCCGATGGTTGGCCGACGTACACCTCCTCTTTCACTTTTCCGTATAGGAAAGCAAATTTAACATCTAATTGGTACACCTTGAATCCTTTCCACGATGAAAATCGCTTCAAAACGAGCAACTGGGGCGTAGACTTCAGTATAATCTATCCCTTCTTGCTGATGAAAACCTTGAACCACAAGTCGAGCTTTGTTGTGTACCACAACTCCTCGATCGTCTCTTTTGCACTTGAAGACCCATCTTGTGTTAAACTGTTGTGATGATCTGGAAGGTCAACAAGTGTCCAGACTCCAAGGTTCTGGAATTGGAGTAACTCCTCTTGCATTGCATCCACCCAACTTTCTTCTTTTAACGCGTCTTTCTAGCTTCCCGGTTCAACCTGAGAAGCAAAACAACTATGAGAAAATTGAACTTGAAGTAGAGCAATACGAGTATAAAAACAGCTTAGATCTTTATTGATCTGATTGCGAGTTTGCACTCCAGTTTGTAAGCTGCCTATGATGTTCTCTGACGGATGATATGAAAGTGTTCTTGGTATCACTTCGGTTGGAACATCTACTTGTGGTTGCAAATTTGTTAGAATTTCATCGACAACCGATACAGATGAAGAAGCTTTATTCCTAGCATTAGACTGATCAGCCTGTTATTTCAGAAAGCTTTCAATCTGTTCAGATCCTTCATCAGAACTAGATCCTCCATCGTCGAAAGTTGGTACCTGATCAGAGTCAATATCTGCATTTGGCTGGGTAGATGATTCAGCAGTAGTGACATTTGGAGCAAGAACCGGATTTTGAACAGAAGAACTTTGACCGACATCAGACGTGTTGACTGGTAATGATGTAGAAATCACCAAAGGTCTAGGAACTTGTTCTTGATTAGATAATTGATGTTGTTGAAATAACATAATAAGTTCTTCTTCTGTTGGCACATCTGGTAGATCAAACGAATCCCACAATCCATCATGGTTAAACAGCCACGGATCCCCAGGTTTCTATGTAGGCGTTGTATATCCTTGACAACCTACGTGCTGCGCTAGAACTACCTGGTTTAGACTCGGCAAGAGAACACATTTTTGAGGAGTAGCGTAACAAACAAAGAAACCATCCAAAGATTTGGCTCCAAATTTACCAGCCGGGTCCAAGACGGTACACGGTGATCCAAAAGGTTCCAACAATGCTAAGTTAGGCTTTCGTTGATTTAGTAACTCGAAACATGTCTTTTTGTGAGGCTTAACCGTCAACACACGATTTAGGGTATAGCATGCTGATGCTACTGCTTCACTCCAAAAACTGATCGGTAATTTCGAATCAGCTAACATTGTTCTAGCAGTTTCTATCGGCGTGCGATTCTTTCATTTAGCTACTCCATTTTGTTGTGGAGTATAGGGGGCGCTGAATTCATGAAGAATCCCCTTTTCATTGCAGAACTCTTGCATCTTCTTGTTCTTAAACTCCGTTCCATTATCACTGCGAATTCTCTTAATGGGCAAATGATATAAATTTTCCAGTTTTCTAAAGAGGATCATAAGAGTTTCAAACGTTTCATCCTTACTTTCCAAAAAGAACACCCATGAAAATCGAGAATAATCATCTGTAACGACAAGACAGTATAGATCTCCAGAAATACTTTTGACATAGACTGGTCCAAAGAGATCCATATGTAGTCTTTCTAGTGGTAGCTTTATCGAATTCAATAGCTTTCTCAGGTGGGATTTCTTATGCTGCTTCCCTTTTTTGCAGCTAAGACAATCATCTGATAGATAAAAACTTTTCAAATTGACACCTTCCACTAAGTCGTTATGCACAAGAAAATTCATCTTTCGAAGATGAATGTGCCCCATTTTTCTATGCCATAAAATTGACTCTTTCTCGGTAGCTTTGGAAACAAAGCATTGAACTTTCTTTGATGTGGTAGAAGCGATGCTCATGTCAAGAACATATAAATCATTTTCTCTCGGAGCTCGCATCAAAATCCATTCTTCTGGAATCCTGAAACCGGGTTTTAAGATTAGACATTCTTTATCATTGAAATGTGTCGTGAACTTCTTGTCACAAATTTGCAAGATACTAAGCAAATTGTTCTCAAGTCCAGCGATATAGTTCACTTTATCAAACGATACGACTCCGTTCGAGAGAGTCCCTTCTCCGACAATTCTGCCTCCCTGCGTTCCAGCAAATCCTACATATCCTCCACGAATAGCTTTAAAATCATTGAGCAACGCAAGCATTCCTGTCATGTGGCGAGACGCTCCACTATCCATGATCCATTTTGACAATATCGAACGTTGGAGCCCCTGCACACATGATTAACAAAACTTATTTAAACAAAGAAACCCAAGCCTGTTTGGTCTTAGGTGGGTTTGGTATATCAAATTTTGGACCCACTTTGTTCTTTTCAATCTTTTTAAGCTCAATTTGTTTGGAACAGAAGGTTTGTGTTCAACCTTGGATGATTTTGTTTTGACGATTTTAGCCACCCATTTATGTGTTTGTGGTTTAGCTCTTTTAACATAAAATTTTGAATCTACTTGTTGAATTTTGTGTGATGTTTCACCAATTTCAAATTTAGATTGAGATAGAATAATTGTTTTAACATTTTGATGAGATTCAATATTTCTTTTAAGAATTTGTTTCGGCATGAACATGGCTTTTTGTTTTTCATCCTTGGTGAACTTTTTCAGAGAAGAAACTGATTTTAAACTTTCTTGTGAATAGTATCGTGCGATATGTCCAACTTTCTTGCATTTAAAGCATGTCCCGCTGTCCTTATGAACAGAGGTATCCAAAACCTGTTTTTGTTTCTCTTTTTCTTTAGGAAAATCATCATTTGATTGAGTTCCGATGACCTCCTTTCCTTTTTCGGTTGTTGTCCCAAAAACAAAATTGATTTTCTTTGTAAAGTTCTTTTGGACCTATTGGTTTTATGTTGCTTCTGGAAACCCAACCCTGCTCGTTTGTTTTCCGGATAATCTCTATTTTTACGATAGTAAGGTCGGTTGTCAGTTTTCGATTTAGAATAGAAAGATGCATCATGTTTATCTTAATCATCATTACTTACCTCCATAAGCTTAAACATTTTATATACACAATCCTTTTTCACATTCTTGATTGGAAAGTCCTCTTCCGAAAATAGTTTATCAGACCCTTTCATTTTATAAACTATGACATTGGGATCATCATTTAAACTATTTTCTGATATATCATCAGACCTTGACTTCTCAGATTGTTCAGACTCAGACACTTCAGATTCATTTTTTAAAACTTTTTCAACCACATTATTTACCACTTCAGAGTCACCTTCACCATCATTTTTAGTCTAAGTTACATCGATATCCACAGGCAGCTGTTCGGTTTTCAATTTAAGATTTAGCGCCTTTTCCACCCCAGATGGATTTTTGCATGCTTAACTATTCCACATGGGTGGAGGAACTCGATCATAACTACAACTTTTTATTTCACCATTTTTAGATCCCTCTGTATTTTTGATTTTTGGTAAAATGTGATCTATGACGTATGAGCTTGTGGAATAACTAATCAACAATTTTTTAACTCGTTCAGTTTCAATTCTCATTTTCTCAAGCTCACTTTTTAGCTCAGCAATAGTGTTTAGATGAACATTAATTGCCATTTGTTTATCCATCACTGTTGCTTTAAGCATCATAAGTGTTGCATCATTTTCTCTGAGTGCTTTATTATATTGTTTAACAGACGCACTCAATTTGTCATAAGCTTCCTTTGTGGATATGTAATCGCTTGACAAATTGTCTGTTAAACATTGCAATTCAGCAAACCTTTTGTCCTTTACAAGACACTAACCACACGGTTCTTCACACTTTAAAAAAAATTTTTCATTCTCAGATGACTTGTTTACCTCATTGCCATTGGCCATGCACGCTTTAATGATGTCTTCTTTCATCATTTCTTTTTTCTCATCAGCTTCAACTTCTTCAATCGATTTCTTTTGCTCTTCATCTGTTGAATGTTGGCTAGGTGCGAAATATCCTGCAAAAGTTTTTAAAACATCGTTAGGCAAAAGATGTTTAAATGGACCATTCAAAAGCTCCTCCTCCTCTGATGAAGTATGATAGTAATAATCGTCATCATCAGGTCCTTCATCAAAGGATGCCCCCGATTCTTCTTCCGGTTCCTCAATAATTTCATCCACCAATGCCAAAATTTCTCCTTTCGAAATAAACTTGTTCCAATTAAACCCTTCGTCTTCTTGTGTAACAACCAATGCCTTATCTTTAGTTTCAGGTTGCTTATCTTCAATCGGCACGATTCTTGTTCTTGGTTGAGGTCGGTGGTAAATCGCTCTTTTGTAATAGTCATCGGCGAAAGGATTATGATTTCCTTGAACCTCTCGGTTTGGACATTCTCTTTTAAAGTGACCTTTCTCCCGACAATTGAAAAAAGTAACTTCGGATTTATCAAATCCAAGTTTCCCATCCAAACCTCCTAAATTTTCTTTACCGATGATTTCCATAAATCTCTGTGCACGTCGAACGATTGAAGCCATACACCATTTTATATCTATCAAGTCCATTTCAACTGGATCAATTTGATCGTAATCCTCACATGTCATTTCAGAATTTCTGATCTTTCCAGCAACAAGACTGTCATATGTCTCAAGAACTGAAGCAAGTAGAGACATATGTTGTTTTGCTGTCTTTTCATCAAAATTTTGTGTGTTCTGAAAATCAACGGCAATATTGCATTGCAAAACTCTTTGATTTGCATTGGATGATGAAGTAGTTTGATTGTTATGAGGTTGATTTGATCCGAAAGAAGATTGTTGGCTTGAAGGTGTATTTGGATCAACTGTTGGGAATGATTGGAAACCACTTGTTTGAATTGGTGGTGTGCTTGGTGAACTATATGCACTGAAAGCAGTTTGAATCTTTGGCGCTTAGATTTGAGCAGCAGAACTATTTTTGAAATAAAGATTAACATCTTGTTGCACTTGAACAGTCTTGTTTTTTGCCATCTTTTGCATCTCTAATTCATGACCCTCCAACCTTTTGATAAAGTGAGGCAGCAAGAAATTGTTGTATTCAACTCCATTCTTTAAGATGGTTAAGTAAGTCGACCATTCACCTTGTGGTAGAGAATCAACTAGCTTGTCAACAAGCTCTTCATTTGTCTTTACAATTCCCATTCTCTTCATATGAACCACTAGATGACAATATCGCTCAATCAGCTGCTTTACCATTTCTCCTTTAATCAGTGTGAATACATCAAACTCTTTGCTTAATAACACTCTTTTTGCTTTTGCGGAGTTGAGCAGTACCTTGAAATTTGAGTCGAAGAGCATTCCATAAAGATTGCGCATCATCATCATGTTGCAGTAAAGCTAAGATGTCTTCTTTAATCAATTGCTGAAGAATATTCATTATTTTCTTTTCGTTGATAAACCTTTCCCATTCAACATCAGAGAATTGAGCAAGGGTCTTTTCAAGCCCATTTTCACCGACTGGTGCGATATATTTTGCCTTCATTGCAAACCAGCAAGTAAAGTGGTTAGCTTGAACCCAGTTCATAAACCTTTCACTCCAACTATCAAAGTCTTCTAGATTCATAAGCTTTGGAGGTTTTGTCATTGTTCCCATTTCATTCCCTAGATTGATGTTTTGGGCTGCTGCAGTGGTAACGACTGATGTGGCGAACACATTGTAAAATTCCTCAGACATTTTTCCTGTGAAAAATTAAGACACTTCTCGAAAAACAAACTGATCAGATTAATAAAGTTTTTTTGTGCGGACAACTTGATTCATACGAATCAAAAACTATTTCATACGAATGAGATATATCTCACAAAAACTAATATTTCATACGGATCAAATCATTTTGTACGAGTAAGATATTCATACAGGTGAAATTTTAGTACGAACTTGTCTGAAAATCTATGAGTTTTGGTATGAACTTGTCTGAAAATTTGTTGGAAAATCTGAAAACGTAAGATTCTGTGAAATTTTTGTACTTGTTCGTATGAACTTCTGACTAAATCGTACAAAAATTAAATCAGTTTTTTTATGTGTAACTCGTACGAAATAATTGAATCTTCAAACTGACAAATTTTATCGATTTCAACATGATTTAGTTCAATTTTAAGTCCGAATTATGATATGGATTGATTAGATCGAAGATTAACTTGAATTACTAAAATCCTAGTCCATTTTGTCCATGAATTCATTCGAAATTTGTCCAAAATCCAGCATAGGTCAGAAATAATGATGAAGATGAAGATATATCCAAGTCTGAACACTTAGTAACTTGTAACTACTTGTTGTCTATCTGTTGATCAGATCTCATGGCTCTGATACCACTTGTGAACGGGGATCGAGCTCCCGAAATGAGCAATCGACCTGATCTCGCTCAACTAGCAGAGACGGAATTCATTGCTAGAGAGGTAGACAAGACAAACAAGATAGCACTTAATGATGTTCAAATACAGACGCAAGTAAACAAACTCACAGAGCTTCGCCGTACCAATTTGACAAATCACTAACTAGCTCTAACACAACACTTCCCTATTTATAGGTCGACATGACTCGTACCGAAGTGCTTGCTAAACAGACAACAATATTTCGTACGAGTCTGTGTTTCGTACGAGTGAGTCACTCGTACGAAACATGTATTCTTTCGTATGAAACATAGTGTTAAAACATATAAAACTTACTTTTTCACATTTAAACATTAGTGTGTAAACTTTATAAACATTACTAATACATCCTAGACATAGGCAATAGACATTATGCACCAACACCTTTTCAACAATAGGGTCCTTAGACACAATTGGTGGTGAGACTTCATCCTCATCACTTTCATTTCCCGTAATATCTTCAACCAAACCCAGTGACAAATTCGTCTTAAATTGTTTACCGCTTCTTAAAACACTAACATGGTTAATAGGAATACTACGTGAAGAATTATGAGAGGGATTTACCTTAGTGTCTCTAGGAAGTTGGCCTTTACCTTTTTTCAATTCCGCTACCTCATTTGCAAGTTGACCCATTTAAGTGGTTAACGTTTGGACGCTTTTATCACGAACCTCATCCTTTTGCATTCGAGCTTCATCAAGTTGATTTCTCCTTTGCATGTCTTGTTGCATCATCCGGAGCATATCCATAACTTCATTGCCACTTTATGAAGTTTGACCCGTAGTACCATTTTGGTCACCCGTTTGTTGAAATTGCCCTTGGTAGCTTTGACTATTTCCACCCCTAAAATTACCTTGATTGAATTGTTGGCGTGGGATGAAATTTCGTTGAGCTCTTTGAAAATTCGGATTGGCTTGATTCATCGGGTTCCCATAGCGAAAATTGGGATGATTCCTTAACCAGGGGTGGTATGTGTTAGAATTCATATTAAAATTACAACCACCCCCTTGAATAGCATTTACCTCTTCTACTTGACCTTCACCCACACCCACCAAACACACATCCAACGCATAACCCAATTCATTACAATTAGTACAAACATCATATACCTTATTCGTTGCTTGTACCCCTCCATTATCTACCACATATACTTGAGATCTTGTAATAACATGCCTTACCCTCCTTCAAGATTGTGCCTTTCTTTTAGATGTGACTGCCATTTGCTCCAAAAATACCCAATCATCTTGCTCAAAATTGGTACCAAACGTACCATTAGTAATTGACATGAAGTCACGAGCATCTTCCAAACTCAACCCCTCATGAAAAGCATTCAATAATTCCCAAAGTGCAATGCCATGATGAGGACAATTTTTTAACATCATGTTAAACCTCTCAAATACTTCATGAAACATCTCACCCGGTTGTTGTTGAAAACTTCTCAAGCTCTACCTAGCCTCATTAGTCTTTTGGCCCGTGAAAAACTCTTCTAAAATTTGTTGCATGTTGGCCCATGTGTATATTGATGCAGAGGGTAAAGTATGGAACCATCTTTTTGCCTTATCTTCCAAAGAGAATTGGAAGAGTACCAACTTAACAGCGTCCGACAAAAAACCTTGCCCTCTAATAGTGTGGCAAATAGAGTTATATGTTTCCAAATGGAAGTACGGTTCCTTCGTTGCTAGCCCTTTGTACTTCGGCAAACTTTGAAGTGCAGTTGTTCTAACCTCAAATGTCCTTCCATCCGGGTGATGAGGTATCACCACCGGAGAAGGGTTATTAGTGATAACCGGTCTAAAATGTGCTTCAAACCCTCTTACTACCTCTCGATGATGTCTTCGCGGAGCACCCAATGGTACTCTTGGTCGACCCGCTTGACCTTGCCTTAGCCCTTAAGGTACAAATTTTTGTTGGTATTGAGGTTGTTGCATTTGCCTTTGAAATTGAGGTTGTTGTTGTTGATGTTGAAGTTGAACTTGTTGTAGAGGCATTGGTCGTTGAAGCGGTGACCCCCGTGGGTTGACTAACCACTCCTTGAGCTTGTTCCATTTTGTTGCCTTTGTTGATAACCCATTCCTCCTTGAGGTCCCAAATTACCTCCATCTCCTCCATAATAGTAACCCTTTTCTTCGTATCCTCCAAATTCTTCTTCATACCAGTCATCAAACCCATCTCCTTCTACACCTGAAGATTGCACAAACTGAGAAGATGGATAAGGGAAACCCGGTTGGGTTGGTGGTTGAAATCTAAAGGAGGTATGAACAATGGTTGAACTTGGTGGAATGACTTGGTAATGGTTGTTGGGTGGAGGATGATTGATCGAAAGTCTGGAAAAAGGATGAAAAGGGTGGAACAATTGATGTGGGGTTGATTGGATTGACTTCATGTGTTGAAGTAGGATGGGTGGATGGAATTAGTGGAGGTGTAGATGGTGGTGTTTGGCTTGTAGTGGAAGGTAATGGATCCATGGTGTTAGTCGGTGAAATTGGTGTTGTAGGTGTTGTTGGTGAACCACTGATTTTGTTTTCTCTTAATAAGACCCTGTTTCTTCGTAGAGTTCGTTAGATCTCTAGATCAAATGCCAATGGTGATAGCTTATGAGAGCCTCTAGTATGCGTGCACCTGTAAATACCTGCACACTGACACAACCAGCGTACACCCGGAAAAATAACAAACTAACTATATCAAAGATAACACACGTTGACTCCCCGGCAACGGCGCCAAAATTTGATGTGATTGTCGTAGTCTCACATAAATTTAATCCAAATACTACTAATAGCTAGCGGTAAATGAGTATCAAACACAGGGAGATTGTGGAATATGTGCTATCTAAGGTTTATACTAAATTGACTAATTTATCTAATGCAAGAAAATGAATTCAGGAATTTTGGTGTTCTGGTTTTAAAATTAAATAAATTGCACTTCAACTATTGGTTGTTAAAACAAATTAGAAGCAAGTAACCATCCTAAGTTTCCGGTTTCAATTAACACTTATGTTTTAAATCCAACTAGAAAGAGTCACATAGACATGACCCGTGTATGATTATTTGAACGTGATAAAAGGGAACTAAGTACTCAAATTACAAAGATGTGAGGTTGTTACCGATGACCAATTAACCAATATCCAACCCTAAACCCTCCCATGATATCTCAATTGTTAACGACACCAAGAACGTACGAGTAAGGCTAAGATCAAAACATTAATCAACAATTTACGAACAAATATTCAAACACCATAATAAACTACAAACATTGCAAGTCTATTATTCTAGAAATTAAGAATCAAAACACAATTGTTTCAAGCAAACCTTCATCCTTGGATGATCACAATGAGTTTAGCCACTCATGGTCTTGCAAATCATCACACCTTCAGTTTTTATGTTCATATGAATCATAAACACAAAAGTAAATGTTTAGAAATTGTTTTGAACCCACAGGAACACCAAAATTCGACTCCTAGCTCTGCCAAAACGTTCCAAATGATTGAGATGCCAAGAGTCCCTTGAAAACCGAGTTAAAATGGGTAGTTACACTTTTCTCGCAGGTCACCGTTGTAAGCTACGACGCCCACCGTAGCTTACGACGGACAAGATTTCCTTACGGCTCCAAACAACTAGCTTACGGTGCATATAAATATCAGACACCACCGTAAGCTACGGTGCCCACCGTAGCTTATGGTGGACAACAGATTTTCCATTTTTGTCCTTTTATCAACTCTCCAAGTCTTCATCTTCATTTAGCCAAGTGCAAGCTCCCGTCAAAGCATGTTAAACTCGCTTGTTTATGCTTGTCGGTACCTGCAAAGCTGTATACACCGTAGTTATCAAATCATAATAATTAAACCAATTAAGTGCAGAATATTGATCATTTTAAAGCACTTGAGGGTGGTCCAATGGACCACCTGTCATAATGCAAAGAGCTCGAAGATTCATGGAGATTACCGGATGAAGCAGTATCAAAGGGCCGAATTCTAAACTGGGGTTTGACAAGTCAAAAGTTACTTGTTTCAAATGCAAGGAGAAAGGTCACTTTAAACGGGAGTGCACAAACCATGAGGTGGATGATAAAAGCAATCCATTTGGTGGTGATTATTACAAGAGGGTTGTCTACCACAAAAATACTCAACATTCACCTAGTACTTCAAGGCCGATACTAATTGAAGACGGTTCCAAATCCAAAGACAAAGACTTAGTGATAACACAAGATGATGAAGGGTTCAACTGGAATAGTCTAATTCCTAAAACCAATAACCTTGCACTTATGGCTCAGTTGGTGGAATTGGGTGAATCTGAGAAGTCTGAATAGAAAGTTGAGAAAGCTGTAGAAATATCATGTGATGTGGCTAAGTTTCATGAATACCCAGAAGAAATTAATGAAGCTGAATCAATTCTAGAGAATGAAGATTTTTGAATACCAACCAAGGAGGTTACTAATAAATGCGCTTTGATCTGTATTACCTCATGATGTTTTCAAATCTTTTGTAGGTTTCTTTGAGAGGAAGGAAAACTACGATGATCTGCATTTCAGCGATGACAAGAAAGAACAAGTTGAAGAGATCATTGATGTATTAAAAGAGATGAATGTTGAAATATTAACAGAGATCGTAGTGAAGGCGACGATGGCACAACGAAAAGAGGTAGTGAAACAATATGAAGAAAACAAAGTTGTGACCGAGTTGGTGGTTGAAAAGGGTATAAATGATAGAGTAATTAAAACAGTTTCATCCTTCCAGTGGAGAAAATGTACTGAACCATGCAAATCGTGCATTGAAAAGCATGAAAAATACAAAGTTTAGAAAAAACATACGGACGATACTTCGTATGATTTAAAGAGTGTGAAAGAAGCATACGATAAACTCCAAAAGAAAATTAATCAGTTTCGACAATCTATTAGTGAAAATGAACCAACAATGTCAATGCTAAAGAAAACTGTTTTAGATAAGCAAACTGCGATTAATAATCATATCAATACAATTGCTAAACTAAAACAAGAGCTTAAAACTGCTAAGACCGAAGCTGAACGAGTTGATAAGAAACTGATAAGCTACTCAACAACATTGTATGTCCTAGATCATATTCTCCCTAAGCCTACAGGTAATGACGAAGAGACAGGAGAAGGTATCTATGGATATCACAATCAAGTTGTCGGGTACCATCAAGTTCCACCCCTGATGTGGAGTAGTTATTCTAAAAAGTATCCTGACGGGGTGGAAAAGTCATTAAATTTGAAACTAAAAACTAAACAAAAAGATAAATTTCCTTAAAATCTCGAGGTCACCTACACTAAATCTGAATCTGATTGTGAGTCAGATGTTGTTGAAATTTTTTTCAAAAGTGATAGTGACAAAACAGAGTTTGAAACAGTTAAAACCAAGTTTGGTAAAAGAGGTTAAAGTTCACATTCTGATAGTGATGATAGTTTTAATAAGCATTATATTCCAAAATCAGGAAATAGTTTGTGTGATCCAAATGTGATAATGTACAAAATGAGTGGATTAGACAAGTTATATTTTGATTCCGATTTCCCGATACACATGAATATGGTTGAGAAAGTGTTCAAACTTATTGAAATTGAAATGTCAGAAGTCGACACAAGTGTGTCAAGTGGTCAAAGTTTTTCAAACTTTAAAAGAGAACAGGCTTATTACTCTAAACCACGAAACTTCCACTATAATAATCAACTAAGAAACTATCATTATCGGAAAAATGGTTCAGGGTATGGTAATCGAAGCTATGGTAAGTTTGAAAAGACAAAATTTGTGAAAAAGATGAATTTCATTTCAGAAACTAGTTCTGAAAGTGAAAAAGAAAGTCAGTTCAGGAATCAATTAAATAATGAATTCTTTGAAAAAAAATGAAACATGAATAAGTTGAAACCAAATAATGAATTCTTTGAACAAAAAATGAAATGTGAACAGGTTGAAGGACCACCTATCGTCACTGATAGTAGAACTTGCTTCAAATGCAACCAAGTGGGACACATTGCATATAATTGCCCACAAAAGGTCCTAAGCCGGTTTATGTATCAAAGAAAGCTTTAGAAGATTGTAAACAAAAATCACCAAGTGTTGAACCAAATAAGATTTTAAAAAGATATGATAAAATCAAACACGAGTTTAAACCGGTAAACGTTAATGTGTCAAATGATAAAATTAGCGAATCTTCAAAGACTAATGATCAAAAAGATTCAAATTTATATTCAAAGAAAACCATTTCTAAAAATCAAACATGGGTGGTTAAAAGGAAAGAATCTTCTGAAGTTGTTAAAGAAACTAATTCAACTGAAAAAGTTGAAAAGAATGTAGATAAAAATGAGTGTGTGTGAAGTCAAATGATTGCTAACCCACCCTAGACCGGAAAGGTTTGGGTCTTCGCTGTTTAAATAATCGGTTGATTGCATGTGCAGGGGCTAGCAAGATCCATTATATCAAAGTGTATCATGGATAGCGGGGCCTCGAGGCACATGACGGGGATGTTAGCTATTTTCTATGATGTTAAACCAATTCGAGGAGGCTACGTCGTGTTCGCAGGCAATCAGGGTGGACGCATAGTTGGAGAAGGTATTCTTTCAAATGGGATAGTGTCATTCGACAAGGTTAAATACATTGTTGAACTTGAAAACAACCTGCTGAGCATTTCTCAAATATGTGACAAGAAGTTCACTACACATTTCACCGACAGAGAATGCTTAATTCTAAAGTCTGGTTTCATTATTTCTAAAGAATGGATTCTACTGTGTGCTCCACTCGAGAACAATCTGTATGTACTTGATATGAGTGTTGCTACAACTACAACAAAGACATGCAATGTTTCGTGTCTAAAGCAACAAAGAAAGAGTTGATTCTTTGGCATAGGAAAATGGGGCATATTCTGGTTCATAATCAACTAGTGGATTGGGCAAATCTAAAGAACTTTCATCTGAGCGATGATTGCATTAGTTGCAAAAAGGGAAAGTAGATAAAGAAATCGCATCGAGAAAACTTCTCAATTCCATAAAGCTACCACTAGAACGCCTACATACGGATCTTTTCGGGCCGGTTAATGATAGAAGCATATCAGGAGATCTATATTGTCTGGTAGTAACCGATGATTACTCAGGATTCTCATGGGTGATGTTCCTGGAAAACAAAGACAAAACTTTGATTATCTAATGGTATTGTTCAAGAAAAATTGAAAACCTGTATCAGTTTTTGATTCGACGTATAAGAACCAACAACGGAACAAAATTCAAGAACAATAAGATGTTGGAGTACTGTAATGAGAAAGGGATCTTACATGAGTTTAGTGCACCGTATACTCCACAACAGAACGGTATCATAAAAGGGAAGAATAGAACTTTGATCAAGACCGCACGCACAAAACTAGTTGACTCCAAGTTACCTGTCAGTTTCTAAAGTGAAGTAGTGACGTCCGCATGTTATACTCTAAATCGAGTTCTTACAATCAAGAACCATAAGAAAACATGTTTTGAGCTCATCAACCAATGAAAACCCGATCTTCAACGATTAGAACCATTTGGGTCATCGTGTACAGTTGATGATCCCGATGGCAAATTTGGTGCTAGATATTTAGAGGGGTTTTTCGTGGGGAATGCTAGTCCTTTGAAGCTCAAAACATGGATTGTCAAATATATACTACACCTATTAAAAAACAAGGAGATTCTTGGCTATTTTTGTCACACCCCAACCGGTGGCGGAAACATCAGAGTGAGACGAACTAGATTGCTCGAGACATCATAACACTCTTTGCGACAATATTTAATTTAACAACCCATTTCATTTCATAGCATCAAAATTGTCAAGGTTACACCGAATATTCAAATACAAGAAACAACAACGAAATAAATTCAACAATAACATAATGATTAACTTAGTGTTCTACGCATGTTTCTATGCCATTCCTACTAAGTTCCATCATAACAACTTCATCAACCTGCAACACGTTAAAAAGTATAGTTCAATAACAAAGTATTGGCGAGTACACAAGTTTAATATCATAGCTAAGTATAAAATCCGTTTAAACAAATCCACATGAATAGCTAGCATACAAGATAAGTGTAAACAAGGCATGTGAATCTACAAGTCAATCCTCTAGTGTACCGCAAAATAGATTAAAACTTAAAATTGACCACAAGAATACGGGCGGGGCGTTACTCGTACAGCGCTATACGTGTTAAGGGAGGCTTGATCGAAGTTAATGACATTTAGATCACATAAGAATATACCAAATAACAATTCAAGTAGTATAAGACTAAAGCATGTTTGATGGATTGTTTGTGTGTAATCATAGAATAAAAGTGTGATTTAGTGTAGTTTGGTAATTTAATATATTGCACCCAATAGTGTAAAGCATAAAAAGGGGTCGATTGTACTCACGGTTTTGCAAAGTATTTTCCGTGAGAGAGTTAGGTTGATTTAGGGGAAGGAACACCAAGTTTATCCTACACAAGGCAACGTAGGTGTGTGACTATTAGATTGACGGGGGAGTTCAATGAGTTTAAGAATTAAAGTATGCAAAAAGTATATATAACGAAAATATTTATCTAGACATTAACGCTCGTTTTTACACTATAAGCCCCGAAGGGTAATTGTGTTTTTATGGGTCATGCCCAATAGAATTGTAACAATTGTTAGGTCTAAGATAAAATAACCTACTTTTAGGACAAATAACCATTTGGTCATTGTCAAAGGTTCGGTTATATTAAGTATTTACATATAGTTATAATATTACTAATTGATCATAGGTTCATGTATTTCATAGATATCATGTAAGTCATATAAGTCATGCATGGAGGTAGGAGGATAACCGTCCTAAACCTCTTTCGTAAGATTCACCATTACACAAGATTGACACAAGGACAATCCGGATGGTCAAGAATTCTAGAAATCATCAAGTGAGGGGTGGATTGAAGAGTTGAATGGCCAAGGCCTTCATGTAATCACACCTACACTAACATAAGCTTGTAAGCTTGGATGGCTCAACACTTGTGGGTTTGAAACCCTAGTAAAAACCACAAGTTTAGAGGCATGTTATGCATCTTGATTGTGTGTGAACAAGTCTAGCTTAACACACTAACCATAAGCTTGATTAGTGGCATAAGTAGCATAGAGTTGTTATATTAAAAAAAAGTTCGAAAAAGTTTTATAAGTTATCTTCAAAAACAGAAAGTTTGGCCCCAATAATGGTGTGATTCCACCTTGGTTTTCCATGGAAAACCTATGGTAACATCCATAGGGCTTAGCAAACAATGTTGAGGAAGAAAACAAAGTGAAAAACATTGAAAAACTTGAAGTTTGAAAGATACAAATTTGGGCAGAAAGTTTGCACACTTTTGGACCTCAAAATGGTGAGGTTTCACCTTACTTTTCCCAAGCAAACTTGTGAGAACCTTCCTAGAGGTTATCCAAGAGTGTTAGAAGGAAAAAAAAAGGTAAAAGAAGAAGGAAAGTGAGTCGAAACTCACTTGCAAGCTGCTATGAGAAATTCAGGAGTTTGGGGACTTGTTTGAGGAGTGTGGAGGCTTGTAACGATTCCATGATTTATCCCAAGTAGTGCCATATCTAGTGGAACCAGAATTTAGACGTATGAAGAGGTACATTTGGGGACTTGCCCCCAAGATCCTGAGTTTGGTGACCTCTTCGAAACCCACAGAGATTGGTGAAGCTATTGAGCTAGCTGTCAGTCTGACCGAAGAGGCTGTATGTCAGGGGAAGTTGCCTAAGTATGGTGGAAGCAAGAAAGAATCTACTGAGGAGGCTACTGATTCCAACAAACGAAAATTTTCTCATTTCAAGAAAGGTTCTCGTGGTAACAAAAACAGTAATAAGAAACAAGCCACAAGAGAGGTCAAGGAAGCTAAAGCATATGTTACCACATCCACGAGCACTGCGGTTAAGAAGTCTTACACTAGAGAAGCACCAAAATGCCCCAAGTGTCCTTTCCACCAACACGGGGAATGTCGTGGCCCCAAGTGTGGAAAATGTGGCAAATTTGGTCATCGCACAGAAGCGTGCCAGGGAACCAATACGGGAGATCAAGGTTGTTTCGGATGCGGAGAAAAAGGGCATTTCAAGAAAGATTGAACTAAAGCGAATCAAGCGCGTGGGAGAGCGTTTGTAATTGGAGCTAAGGATGCTCGTCAGGATCCAAACGTGGTCACCGGTACGTTCCCTATCAGTGATCACTTTACATCCATTCTTTTTTATATCGGGGCAGATTTCAGTTTTATTTCTAAAGAGTTTAGGAATATACTTGGGGTAAAGTCGAGTAAACTAGATGTTCCCCACTCGATTGAGCTAGCTATTGGAATTTTAATTGAGTCAAAAGAAATAATAAAGAAATGCACGTTAGAATTGGGTGAACGAAAGTTTGATATAGATCTATTACCAGTGCAACTGGGTAGTTCTGATGTCGTTATTGGGATAGATTGGCTATCCAGCAATCGAACCGAGGTTATATGTCATGAGAAAATCATTCGCATCCCCTTGTCCTAAGAAGAACATTTGGTGATTCACGGGGAGAAGCTTGATACACCTCTTCGAATCATAAACTGCATGAAGGCTCAATGCTTGAGTAAAGGATGCATCGCCTTTCTTGCCCACGTGGTGGATAAGAAGGCCGAGGAGCGCAAGATTGAGGACATACCAGTAGTGAGGGATATCCCAAGGTCTTTCCAAAAGACTTGCCGGGACTACCCCCACAGCGACAAGTCGAATTCCGTATCGACTTAGTGCCAGGAGTTGCACCGGTGGCAAAAGGTCCATATCGACTGGCGCCCTCGGAAATGCAGGAACTATCCACGCAACTGCAAGAGTTTCTCGACAAAGGTTTCATAAGACCGAGTTTCTCGCCTTGGGGAGCTCCGGTGCTGTTCGTAAAGAAGAAAGATGGAACCTTTCGTATGTGTATCGACTACCGGGAGTTAAACAAGTTAACTATCAAGTATCGGTACCCATTACCACGGATCGATAATCTATTCGATCAGTTACACGGATCGAGTTTTTATTCGAAGATTGATTTAAGATCCGGATATCATCAGTTGAGAATCCAGGAGGAAAGTATTCCTAAGACAGCATTTAGGATTCGTTACGATCATTACGAGTTCCTTGTTATGTCTTTTGGCCTAACGAACGCCCCTGTAGTATTCATGGATTTGATTAACCGGGTGTGTAAGCCATACCTTGACAAGTTCGTGATCGTCTTCATAGATGATATTCTGATATACTCACGAACCAAGGAAGAACACGAACAACATCTAAGAACTATTTTGGATTTGCTGAAGAAGGAGCAAATATATGCCAAGTTCTCAAAATGCGAATTTTTGATTCGCGAGGTACAATTTCTCAGTCATGTGGTGAACGAGAACGGAATACATGTTGACCCTTCAAAGATCAAGGCCATAGAATTGGACCACGCCAAGAACCCCCACGGAAATACGACAATTCCTAGGCTTAGCGGGATATTACAGGAGATTTATTGAGAATTTCTCCAAGGTTGCCTAGCCGCTAACCTCGCTTACCCAGAAGGATAGAAAGTTTGATCGGGGAGAAAAGCAAGAAACGACGTTCCAAGTATTGAAAGAGAAGCTATGCAAAGCACCAATACTATCCCTCCCGGACGGTACCGATGACTTTGTGGTGCACTATGATGCATCACATCAAGGTTTAGGTTGCGTGTTAACGCAACGAGAAAAGTCATCGCGTACGCGTCACGACAGTTGAAAGTTCATGAAGGAATTATACCACGCATGACCTGGAGCTAGGTGCCATGGTATTTGCCTTGAAGATCTGGCGTCATTATCCATATGGCACTAAGTGTACCATATTCACAGACCATAAAAGTCTTCAACATATATTCGACGACGTTGGGTTGAACTGTTGAATGATTATGACTGTGAGATCAAGTATCACCCGGGCAAAGCAAATGTCGTAGCAGATGCCTTGAGTAGAAAAGAACGAGTCAAAACATAACGGGTGTGAGCTTTGGAGATGACAATCCAGACGAACTTCACAACTCGAGTGCGTGAAGCACAGCAAGAAGCATTGAAACCGGAAAACATTCCAGCTGAATCATTAAAGGGAATAGAAAAGCAATTGGAACCGAACAAGGATGGAACTCTATATTTCATGGGAAGGATTTGGATTCCCTATTATGGTGAGTTGCGAGACTTGGTGCTGGACGAAGCACACAAGTCCAAGTATTCGATACATCCAGGATTGGACAAAATGTAGAGAGAATATTATTGGTGGCCTAATCTCAAGGGAGATATTGCAACCTATGTTGGGAAATGCCTAACTTGTGCAAAGGTCAAGGCCAAATACCAAAAGCCATCGGGGTTACTACAACAACAGGAAATCCCGGTTTAGAAGTGGGAACAGATATCAATGGATTTCATTACAAAGTTACCACGGACCTCTCGAGGTCATGACATGATCTGGGTTATCATCGACCGGCTAACCAAATCAGGTCACTTCCTACCCATCCGCGAGAAAGACAGTACTGAGAAACTAGCGGAACTGTACCTGAAGGAGATTGTGGCACGTCATGGTGTGCCAATCTTGATAATCTCTGATAGAGATGGTCGCTTTGTGTCACGTATCTGGAAATCATTTCAAAATTCATTTGGCTCTCGCTTGGATTTAAGCACAGCCTTTCACCCGCAGACCGATGGTCAGAGCGAGCGAACCATTCAAACATTAGAAGACATGCTTCGGGCCTGTGTGATGGATTTAGGCGGAAACTGGGATACTCATTTACCGTTGGTAGAGTTTTCCTACAATAACAGTTATCACACCAGCATAAAGGCCGCGCCATTCGAAGCACTATATGGACGAAAGTGTCGATCACCATTATGTTGGGCGGAAGTCGGTGACAAAGAACTCATTGGTCCCGAACTCGTACAAGAGACCACAGACAAGATATTCAAGATACGTGAGCGTATTAAAGCAACCCGAGATAGACAAAAGAGCTACGTGGATTAAAGACGCAGACCATTATCCTTCAAGGTGGGAGACAAAGTATTGTTAAAGGTCTCACTTTGGAAAGGCGTAGCTTGATTCGGGAAGCGCGGAAAGCTCAACCCGAGGTATATCGGACCTTTCAAAATTCTGCCAGAGGAACTTAATAATGTACATGACACATTTCATATGTCCAATCTGAGGAAAAGTCCAACAAATGACACCGTTATCATTCCAGCAGATGAAATTCATGTGGATGACAAATTACAATTCACTGAAGAACCAGTTGAAGTCATGGACTGGAAGGTCCAAAAGACAAGAAGAAGCCAAATCAAACTGGTGAAGGTAAGCTGAAACTCGCGTCACGGTCCAGAGTATACGTGGGAGCATGAAGATCAAATCACGTCAAAATACCCCCACCTGTTCGAGAAGACTCCTTCAATGGATGCCTCAAGCTGAATTTCAGGACGAAATTCTTTTTAACAGGCGGAGTATGTGACAACTGGCAAATAACTGGTAATTCCGTACAATGTAATCACTAATTTCATATTATAATCTCATGCATGATTATCGTAATTTAAATTCAAAACTGAGTCGTACGTTATTAGGGCAAGTACATCTGACATAACAAATACTGGTTTCTGTTACAATGAGAAACAGACTAAAACAATGCCCTAAAAGTGTTGGTAGAAAGTGTTGGACGCACTACTTGCGGTGACACTAACTGTGTCGGAAAACCCGCTGAAACAAATCAGAACAAGGAATAACGACATGTTAATGTCATACCTGAGTCCATATACAAATGAAAATACATATTTGAGAACAAATATCACAAAAATACATAACTTTCCGGTATAACGCCTAAATACAAAATTGTCCGTTTCGACAAAAAAGGCGACAAATGGCGATTTGTCCGCAAGACTAATTCAGAGGATTCCGGATGTCAGGATAGGAATAAAACAATGCTGAACATCCTAAAATAATGTGAGAATAGCAAAAAAGCACAAAACACATCATTTCCGGTCATTCGGCAAACAGTGCACAACTTGACCAGAAAGCGACCGATCGTCGAAACGACGAATATTTTAGTAGCCGATAGCCTCATCCGGGCGTCTAGTGAACTAGTTAAGCGTTATTTGGAACTCGGAATCCATTCAACTAACATGAGATCACGGAATCACAATTTTCGGAAAAGTTCGACGGCGGATCATAAAAGTGCCCATATCGATCGAACGGTCGAACGAAAGACATATCGGCAACCCTAACTCATCGTATATTCGTCTAGCGAACTAGTCATGAATATATTTGAATCGGAAATGCACTAATTAGACGCCATATTAGTTGTGGTAGTCGAAAACAAAGGCTTCCGGTAATAAATATATAGTTCCGTTTATTAGCGAATATTTCGACGATGAGCGATCTAGCGACATATCCGTCATCCGAAACTTATTTTGGAAGGTCATATGGATTAAATGCCATGTAATTACACCCTAAACACAAGTCTTATGCTTATGATGCTAGAAGATTAACCCTAATCACTATATTTAACATAATTACCTAAGTATCTTTATTTATAACATGTGGTAAAAATAAACTTACACTTCACCCCCCTCCATTTTGACGGTCACAAAGTGGGTCCCACCCACCTGATTTTGGTTGAAAAATGGTGATCTTAAGTATGGTGCTAAGGAAGACTTGATGGACTTGAAAGATGGTATAATTATATATAAAGATTCACATGATCTTATCACATTCATTCACCAAAAATTCACAACACTTTCTCCTCCCTTTTCCCCCTCTTGGTCACGGCAACAACACCACCACCCTATGCCACCATTGTGCCACCCTTGAACACCACTTTATACATCATTAGAAGCCTAATCAAGACTGGTAAAGGAGCTTGCATGGATGGAGATCATTACAGCCTTCTAAGGAGCTTCTTTTCTTCTATAATCTTCAAGAAATTTGTGCACCCATTGTGAGCTAATATCCTCCGTAATCTAGCTTATTTTTATGCTTAGATTATTAGTGTACAAGTTGATCATCTTGAAAATCAAGAAAAAATAAGTTAAAAACCCTAAAACACAACATAAGAATAACACTAAATATTGTTTATTTTGTGTTGATTATATGTTTATATGATTATTAGATTGTATATTGAAGTTGTTTATGTTGATATTATGACATAAAAGTGAGATGATCTTGTGTGATATAGTATAAAACTAAAGAGTTAAACATGATAAGGTTTAAATCTAAACAAGATCATCACTTAAATCATCCATGTAAAAATACTACAACTTAAAGATAATTTTTATACATAGAAATGATTTTTATAAGAAGTAAACATATGTATTTAAGTTGTAATCACATTAAAAATGTGTAGTAATCAAAGGGTTACATGCATGAACTTTGTGACATCCCGGGTTTTTCGGATAACTTAAACGTAATACTTGTCAAACTAATTACGTGCTAGGTGTACGAACGTGTACGAATTAAATGAATACGTGATGTGTGTTGTGTGATTGTTTTAGTTATAGAATAATTACAGTAGATATGTACACGAACTGAATCGAACCGCGACACGAACCAACTTTGGTTCATTGTGACTCTAGGAGTTAACAAAGTTTAAACTTTGAACCCAAGTTTTCGGCCAAAAGAAAACAAGGATCAAACCCGAAATCGCAAACACAAACCGAGATCAAACCTAGACCTAAAATTCTAACTACTCGGCCGAGAACAACCCAAACCGAAACTCATTGCATGCAACCCAAGTCCTTGGCCACGAGATCAAGCCCAAACCCAAACCAATCCACCCTAGTCCCTCGGCCGCGAATTCAGGATCCGAACCGCAACCCTCAACTCCCTCTTTGCCTATGTATATCATCCATGCATGCTCCTTCAAAATTTACGAAACCCTAGTCGAAGATAGCAGCCGACGGCAGCCCTTTACTCATTCCCTCGATCGCTAGTTCAATCATAATACACCCCATCTCGATCGCAAACAGTTTAGCTTCAGTCCTCGGTCACGAGATCAGCCTTTCCTTCCTCCCGGTCGCAACAGCCCTCGCCATCTCAGTCCTCGGCGGCGATTTTAGTTGATCATCGGTTCCGTATCTAAATCACGGTTCGTTTACTTTACCGTTAAAAGACTTGAATTTGTCATATCATATTAGGAACACATGTGTTCTGATTGTGTTGTTTTCGGATTATGTGTGTGTTAAGTAATCGGCTGAACTATCTACAGTTGCATGTATAATTGTTTGCGGAAATCACAAGTTTGCAAGTGTGTGTTGTTTGTAAAAACTAGAAGTAAGAACTAGGGTTTGCATGGATAAGTTATTAGTAGTGATCTATGATTAAAAATCGGTTCTTGCTCGCTTAGGTTGATCAATAGGAACGGTTTATGCAAGTTGTAGAATTGTATGCTGAAAACAGTTGCTGAGTAATAGTTACAGCCGACTTCATCTGGCTGTAACTCGGTCATTAGTAGTCGAAAAACGGATTTCCTGACGTCTAGAACGTAGAGATTTGAATAACGAATCTAATGGCGCTGGATTCATAATTTTCTGAAGTCGTTTGATATTTTTAAAAGGCCAAATAAGCTCAGTAACTAAAACTGTGAAAATCCTGAAATTTTGTTAGTTGTTTATCGAGTTGGATTTTAAGATCGGTAGGGAGTTAAGTCATGATTTTTGTACAGAAACTAGGTATGGAAATTTCCGGGCAACTCCAACTGGAATTTTGTTAATTGGACAATCAGTGATTTTTAAATAAATTCTTCCGTGGACTGCAGTCAGAAAACGGTAAATCTGACTGCAGCCTAGTATATTAATATTTATGATTAATTGGTAAAGATTTAGGACTTGGAAAATTTATGTAAATTTGTATAGTATAAATTTCACCTACTGTAAAAATATTGGAATTTTTGGAATGTTAGAACTATTTTATAAAAATCCTAGAAAACAGCTGAATTATGAGTGCTAAGCTGAAATTTGAGAACTTGTGATTGTGTGCACCAAATTGTGGCATGAATTGGTTTATGGTTATGATAAGTTGTTTTAATCACTAGGATCACATGAGGATACTTGCATGCATGTTGAGTGTTAGATATGTTGTTTGTGTGTATCACTTTGTGTGTAAACTACGTGTGGAATTTGTATTGGTGTGTTCACACACTAACTTGGAATTAATTGGTTTGTTAGGACGCAACTAGCAGTCCCATCTCTTATAACTTCTTTGCTACACTAACCGAGCAAATAAAGGTGAGTTCACGGCCCCTAACTTTATCCGGTTTTTAAACAAAAGTGGGAGAAACATGTATACACTCTCAAACTCAATCTCTTTACGTTATACGAATTTAACGTCACATAACTATTCGGTAACTAAGTTAATGTTAATGTAATGTTATTGTCACTAAGCAGCTTTATCACTTAAGTCCTCGTCAATCTCTCGGATCGTTAGTATTGGGTTTAATAGCGGGGAATTATAAGTAGTACTACTGGGCCCGACAAGCCCCATCTGAGCTAGTCGCGCTAGCCGACCGGGTATGGTCAACGGGTGAATAATTTGGCCTAACTTCGCCATGGTCATGTGATAGGCCTGGCAAAACGGAGGCACAACAGTCAGCTTCGATCGCGAACTCTTACGTGACATGACTTTAGGCTAGCTACCTATATATATTAACATTGAACTTAATTACGAAACAACTTAATATTCCGGGTTTGGAATATTGGAAGCAACAACTTATTATTCCGGGTTTGGAATAATGGAAACAACAACTTAATATTCCGGGTTTAGAATATTGGAAGCAACAACTTATTATTCCGGGTTTGGAATAATGGAAACAACAACTTAGTATTCCGGGTTGGAATATTGGAAGCAACAACTTATTATTCCGGGTTGGAATAATGGAACTAATACGTTATCCCGGGTTAGGGATAACGGAGTAATCAAACTATAACCGAACAAACGAATTTATGAAAACCTGTGAACTCACTCATCTTAAATGTTGACACTTGTTTCTTTACATGTTTCTCAGGACGCCAGGAGCTCTAGGTGCACGCACATGCATTGAACAAGACATCTTTTATCGAGTCTTATTTATTAATATTGTTTTGGGATTTTTCATTTGTTTTGGCGTTTGTGTTGGCGCCCGCTTCACTACTTATTTATGCTTCCGCTCAAACTTTAAAAACTGATGCTTCTGCTAAATATTGGTAATATAAAATCTACAACAAGTGATTTTGGAAAACGTATTACCAAATCATATAGAGTCGTTCGACGTACTAGTGTTTCAGATTCTGGTTTGTTCACACGCCTCGCGGTAAAACTCCGCAAGTGGAAATTGAGGGTGTGACAGATTGGTATCAGAGCCACTAGCTATAGAGAACCAGGTTTGCATTAGAAGTAGACCTAAACTATAGCTGATATCACGACACTAGACTTAGTTTGGCACCGAATTATTATATCTTGTTATGTAATATACCACAACTGTGTTTGGTAGATCATGCCTTCATAATAAGAAATGAAAACAACTCATAACTAACTACACGACCTAACAGGCAATGTCATCATCCTCATCGTCATCATCGTCCGACAGACTTACGCCACAAAGGGCACCAGGAAAGGCGCCAATGGTGGAACCCATACCACCTTATGGCGTGGAGACACGCTCAGCGGCGAGGAAAAGGCTCGCTCTGGGGGAGGAGTCGTCGTTACGCCCAACCATTGCTGTACCGGTTGAACCGACTAATCCTGTAGAAATAGGAATTGACATGCTTAGAATCCTGGTGCATACACAACAAAAACAGTTAGAAAGAATGCAGGAAACCATCCTAGCACAAGGGTGGATGATTCGACAACTTACAGGTAAGACCGACTCGCTCGAGGAAGAGCATCGTACGAGCAAGGTAGCTCGTAACACCATAGCCAGAGATCTGCGTGCTGAGCAGATAAGAGCCGACTGGCTTGAGGACAGAGTCCTGGAAAATAGTTGGAACATTCAGGAGCTACAAAACCAAGCACTTGCACCAGCACCGGCCCCTCCAGAGCCGGTAGAGGAGGACCCTGAGGAGGATCCAGAGGAGGATCCGGAGGAGGACCCAGCTGAAGAAGCTGGAAATGCCGCATAGGATGACGGCAACGACAGTGAATTGGGGGATGGAGACGTAGACGACTGACACGTCTCGTTTATTTTATTTGTTTTCCTTCAGTTTATTTATTTTCCCACTTGTGTTTAAACTTGAGACTTTATAGTGAATTCGTATGTTTGATTTGCACTTTTGTAAGAAGTTGAAATTTCAGTTAATCAAGTATTTCTTTTGACTATTTAATATATTGAGTTGACGTAACTTAATAATTATTAAAGTACGAAGTAGGATAACTATATTGGATATATAGACTTATCGGGGTGTGTTTGTGTTGTGTTTCGAAGAGCTAAATGGCAACTGGAAGACGTGGAAACCTTAACTTGACTCCCGAAGAGCTAGCTGCCATGATTCAAGAGCACGTGAACGCAGCTTTAGCGGGTGTTCCGAACCAACCGGCAGGTAACCATTATTAAATTTTCGCGTGAAAATCTAATAGTGAGGCTAGTAAAATTCCTTGCTGACTTCCAGTTCTCTGTCAGCAGGAGGGGGCCTTAACCCCTACAAGATGTTCCTTGACGCAAAGCCAAGCAAATTCTCGGGGCGGAAGGACCCATTGGACTGGTCCGCTGGATCGAAAAATCAGAATCCGTTTTTGAAATGTGCAACTGCCTAGAGGCCAACAAGGTCAAATACGCAGCCTCAACACTGGAAGATGGGGCACTGACATGGTGGAATGCCCAAGTCCAAACACGTGGACTTATAGCTGCGAATGCAATGGCATGGGCCGAGTTCAAGGCCCTAATTAAAGAGGAGTAATGTCCACGAGACAGAGTGCAACAGCTGGAGCAAGCCCTATGGAACCACAAGATGGTGGGATCGGAAATTGAAGCTTACATTGCAAAACATCATGACTTAGTATTTCTGTGTCCCAAATTGGCCAACACTGTGGAGAAAAGACTCGAGTTCTATCTTGGGGGTCTGGTTCCGGAAATTCAGGGTAGGGTAATGTCTAGTAACCCTGTAACTGAACATCAAGCAATCCGATTGGCTCACAAACTCACCGATAAGGCGGTGGAACAGAAGAAACTGCCAGCACGGGGTACAACTGAAGTTGCCCCGGATAACAAAAGAAAATTTGAAGACTCCACTATTCGACAGTCTTCGTCATCTCATCCGCAGCAAGGGAACCAGAAACGGTTCAATCACTACAACAGCCACCGGGGTCATCAAAATCAGCCCGCCAACAACAACAACAACAACAACAACAACCCGAACGCAAGCGGCTATGCAGGTCGAAAGCCGCAGTGCAACCGCTGTAATCTCCACCATAACGGCCCTTGTGCCGGAAACCGCTGCCAACGATGTGGCAAGGTGGGACATGCGGCAAAGGATTGTCGCGGGGAAATCATGTCCCGACAAAATCAAAATCAGCCCCAGGGTCAGCAGCAGGGTATAAACCGGGGATGCTATCAGTGTGGTAGCACTGCTCATTTCAGAAGAGACTGCCCACAGTTGCGTAACAACAACAATAATGGTGGAAACAACCACAACCACAATAACCACAACAACAATAATAACAACAACAATGGGAACGGTGGCACAGGAGGTGCTAAAGGTCGCGCATTTACATTGGGCCGCGGAGAGGCCAGAAACGACTCGAACGTGGTCACCGGTAAGTTTCCCCTTAATGAACATTTTGCTTCTGTGCTTTTTGATACGGGTGCGGATAGGAGCTTTGTATCTGAGTCTTTTAGGAAGAACCTAAATCTCACGCTTAAACCATTAGAGACCCCTTATGTTATAGAATTAGCCGATGGTAAATCTGTAGATGTGACCCAAATCGTATCCGGCTGTCGGCTCAAACTCGCGGGCCACACTTTTACCATTGATCTGATGATAACTACCCTGGGTAGTTTTGACGTGGTAGTCGGAATGGACTGGCTATCCAACGTCCGGGCTGAAGTTCTCTGCTTCGAAAAATCTATCCGTATTCCGCTCTCTAACGACGAAATCCTGACGGTACAAGGCGATAAGGCAAGCGCCGTCACCAACATCATCCCATACATGCAAGCGCAGAAGTATCTTCGGAAAAAGAATTCCTTCGCTTTACTCGCACTGATTACCGAACAGCCTAAGGACGAGAAACGTATAGAAGGCATCCCTGTCGTCCGTGATTTTTCTGATGTATTCCAGAGGAACTACCTGGTCTTCCACCACATCGACAATTGGAGTTTGAAATCGAATTGGCAAGCAATGCAACTCCTATCGCCAAGGCTCCATACCGCCTAGCTCCAGCCGAGCTGCAGGAGCTGTCTACCCAACTTCAGGAACTTTTAGAGAAAGGATTTATCCGACCAAGCGTTTCGCCATGGGGAGCTCCAGTCCTGTTTGTCAAGAAGAAGGACGGGACTTTCCGCATGTGCATCGACTATAGGGAACTCAACAAGGTTACAGTCAAGAACCGATACCCGTTACCTCGCATCGACAATCTCTTCGACCAACTTCAAGGGTCAAGCTACTACTCCAAGATTGATTTACGGTCTGGTTACCATCAGCTACGCGTCAGGGAGGAGGATATCGCCAAGACGGCATTTCGCACTCGGTATGGCCATTACGAGTTCTTGGTCATGCCCTTCGGTCTCACCAACGCACCAGCGGTGTTCATGGACCTCATGAACCGCGTGTGTAAACCATACCTCGACAAATTTGTCATTGTGTTCATCGATGACATACTCATCTACTCCAAAAGTGAAGAAGAACATGCTGAACATCTACGATTACTGCTAGGATTACTCCAACAGGAAAAGTTATATGCCAAGCTTTCGAAGTGTGATTTCTGGATTCGGGAAGTTCAGTTTCTCGGGCATATCGTGAATGAAAAGGGTATCCACGTGGACCCTGCCAAGATTGAAGCCATCAAAAACTGGGAAGCACCGAAGACACCGACGGAGATCCGCCAATTTTTGGGATTGGCTGGTTACTACAGACGCTTCATCGAGGGGTTTTCAAAGATCGCACAACCGCTTACTACCCTCACCCAGAAAGGTATCAAGTATACTTGGGGTGACAAGCAAGAAGCAGCATTTCAATTGCTGAAGCAGAAACTTTGCAGTGCACCCATTCTGTCCTTGCCGGAAGGGACAGATGACTTTGTAGTGTATTGTGATGCTTCCATTCAGGGATTGGGATGCGTACTCATGCAACGCGATAAGGTCATCGCGTATGCGTCGCGACAACTGAAGGTTCACGAGAAAAACTATACGACGCATGACCTGGAATTGGGAGCAGTCGTGTTTGCACTTAAGATATGGAGACACTACCTCTATGGAACAAAGTGCACAATCTTTACTGACCACAAAAGCCTCCAACACATCTTTAATCAGAAGGAGTTGAACATGCGACAGCGTTGCTGGGTCGAACTCTTGAACGATTATGAGTGTGCCATTCGGTACCACCCGGGTAAAGCTAACGTGGTAGCTGATGCCCTCAGTAGGAAGGAACACTTGAAACCTCGTCGCGTACGAGCACTACAACTCACTATTCATTCGGGGCTACCCGAACAAATACGCGACGCCCAGTTAGAAGCAGTTAAGGAGGAAAACATCAAAGCCGAATCAGTGGGAAAAATGGAGCGCGATTGGGAAGTAAAGCCCAATGGAGCCCGGTATTTTATGAATCGCATATGGGTACCTCTCTACGGAAATCTCAGAGAGCTAGTCATGGATGAAGCTCACAAATCCTGATACTCTGTCCATCCGGGTTCGGATAAGATGTATCAAGACCTTAAAGCTGCGTATTGGTGGCCCAACATGAAAGCCGATATAGCCACCTACGTGAGTAAATGTTTGACTTGTGCAAAAGTCAAGGTGGAGTATCAAAAGCCATCGGGGCTACTCCAACAACCTGAGATCCCAGTGTGGAAATGGGATCAGATCTCAATGGATTTCATCACTAAACTCCCGCGAACCTTGGGTGGTTGCGATACCATCTGGGTGATCGTGGATCGTTTAACTAAGTCCGCACACTTCCTAGCCATTAAAGAAACAGATAAGATGGAGAAGTTGACTCGCATCTACATTAAGGAAGTAGTTTCTCGGCACGGAGTGCCAACGTCCATCATCTCAGACAGAGATGCTCGCTTCACGTCTAACTTCTGGCAATCACTCCAGAAAGCGTTGGGAACACGCTTGGATATGAGCACAGCTTATCACCCTCAGACTGATGGTCAAAGCGAAAGGACCATACAGACCTTGGAAGACATGCTTAGGGCATGCGTAGTGGACTTCGGAAATAATTGGGAAATCCACCTGCCTCTAGTAGAATTCTCATATAACAACAGCTATCATACGAGTATCTCGGCAGCACCGTTTGAGGCATTATACGGTCGTAAATGCAGATCACCGGTCTGTTGGGCAGAAGTCGGTGACAGTCAACTCACAGGCCCTGAGTTAATACTTGAGGCTACCGAAAAGATTGTACAAATCAGAAACCGCATGGCGGCGGCACGAGATCGACAGAAAAGCTACGCTGATCAACGACGCAAACCGCTCGAATTTCAAGTAGGCGACCGCGTCCTACTAAAGGTGTCACCCTGGAAGGGTGTAATCCGCTTTGGAAAACGGGGCAAACTTAACCCACGGTACGTAGGCCCGTTTGTAATCTTGAAACGTATTGGACCCGTAGCTTATCAATTAGACCTTCCTGCCGAACTCAGTGGAGTTCACAACGTATTTCACGTGTCAAATCTGAAGAAGTGTCTATCAGATGAAACTCTAGTCATTCCATTGGATGAGATCCAAGTGGATGAACGACTGCACTTTGTGGAACAGCCTATCGAGATCATGGATCGTGAGATCAAGACTCGAAGGCACAGCAAAATTCCGATCGTTAAGGTCCGTTGGGACTCTAAGCGTGGACCGGAGTTCACGTGGGAAAGAGAGGACCAAATGAAAAGCAAATACCCGCACCTCTTCGCAACTGAGCAGCAAACTAACGATACCAGTACCTAAATTTTCGGGACGAAAATTCTTTCAACATGGGGATGATGTGACAACCTGGAAACTTCTCATACTTTCGTGTACTATTGTTAGCTAAATTCTAGTGCATGGCACTTGGAAATCTTTGTGTATGGCACTTGGGAACTTCTGGTAAACGAACTAACTCTTTGTACGTGGCACTCTAAACATGTACGCTACATACTAAACCGCGTTTACTCAATTTTCGGGACGAAAATTCTTTCAACATGGGGATAATGTGACATCCCGGGTTTTTCGGATAACTTAAACGTAATACTTGTCAAACTAATTACGTGCTAGGTGTACGAACGTGTACGAATTAAATGAATACGTGATGTGTGTTGTGTGATTGTTTTAGTTATAGAATAATTACAGTAGATTTGTACACGAACTGAATCGAACCGCGACACGAACCAACTTTGGTTCATTGTGACTCTAGGAGTTAACAAAGTTTAAACTTTGAACCCAAGTTTTCGGCCAAATGAAAACAAGGATCAAACCCGAAATCGCAAACACAAACCGAGATCAAACCTAGACCTAAAATTCTAACTACTCGGCCGAGAACAACCCAAACCGAAACTCATTGCATGCAACCCAAGTCCTTGGCCGCGAGATCAAGCCCAAACCCAAACCAATCCACCCTAGTCCCTCGGCCGCGAATTCAGGATCCGAACCGCAACCCTCATCTCCCTCTTTGCCTATATATATCATCCATGCATGCTCCTTCAAAATTTACGAAACCCTAGTCGAAGATAGCAGCCGACGGCAGCCCTTTACTCATTCCCTCGATCGCCAGTTCAATCATAATACACCCCATCTCGATCGCAAACAGTTTAGCTTCAGTCCTCGGTCACGAGATCAGCCTTTCCTTCCTCCCGGTCGCAACAGCCCTCGCCATCTCAGTCCTCGGCGGCGATTTTAGTTGATCATCGGTTCCGTATCTAAATCACGGTTCGTTTACTTTACCGTTAAAAGACTTGAATTTGTCATATCATATTAGGAACACATGTGTTCTGATTGTGTTGTTTTCGGATTATGTGTGTGTTAAGTAATCGGCTGAACTATCTACAGTTGCATGTATAATTGTTTGCGGAAATCACAAGTTTGCAAGTGTGTGTTGTTTGTAAAAACTAGAAGTAAGAACTAGGGTTTGCATGGATAAGTTATTAGTAGTGATCTATGATTAAAAATCGGTTCTTGCTCGCTTAGGTTGATCAATAGGAACGGTTTATGCAAGTTCTAGTAATTGTATGCTGAAAACAGTTGCTGAGTAATAGTTACAGCCGACTTCATCTGGCTGTAACTCGGTCATTAGTAGTCGAAAAACGGATTTCCTGATGTCTAGAACGTAGAGATTTGAATAACGAATCTAATGGCGCTGGATTCATAATTTTCTGAAGTCGTTTGATATTTTTAAAAGTCCAAATAAGCTCAGTAACTAAAACTGTGAAAATCCTGAAATTTTGTTAGTTGTTTATCGAGTTGGATTTTAAGATCGGTAGGGAGTTGAGTCATGATTTTTGTACAGCAACTAGGTATGGAAATTTCCGGGCAACTCCAACTAGAATTTTGTTAATTGGACAATCAGTGATTTTTAAATAAATTCTTCTATGGACTACAGTCAGAAAACGGTAAATCTGACTGCAGCCTAGTATATTAATATTTATGATTAATTGGTAAAGATTTAGGACTTGGAAAATTTATGTAAATTTGTATAGTATAAATTTCACCTACTGTAAAAATATTGGAATTTTTGGAATGTTAGAACTCTTTTATAAAAATCCTAGAAAACAGCTGAATTATGAGTGCTAAGCTGAAATTTGAGAACTTGTGATTGTGTGCACCAAATTGTGGCATGAATTGGTTTATGGTTATGATAAGTTGTTTTAATCACTAGGATCACATGAGGATACTTGCATGCATGTTGAGTGTTAGATATGTTGTTTGTGTGTATCACTTTGTGTGTAAACTACGGGTGGACTTTGTATTGGTGTGTTCACACACTAACTTGGAATTAATTGGTTTGTTAGGACGCAACTAGCAGTCCCATCTCTTATAACTTCTTTGCTACACTAACCGAGCAAATAAAGGTGAGTTCACGGCCCCTAACTTTATCCGGTTTTTAAACAACAGGGGGAGAAACATGTATACACTCTCAAACTCAATCTCTTTACGTTATACGAATTTAACGTCACATAACTATTCGGTAACTAAGTTAATGTTAATGTAATGTTATTGTCACTAAGCAGCTTTATCACTTAAGTCCTCGTCAATCTCTCGGATCGTTAGTATTGGGTTTAATAGCGGGGAATTATAAGTAGTACTACTGGGCCCGACAAGCCCCATCCGAGCTAGTCGCGCTAGCCGACCGGGTATGGTCAACGGGTGAATAATTTGGCCTAACTTCGCCATGGTCATGTGATAGGCCTGGCAAAACGGAGGCACAACAGTCAGCTTCGATCGCGAACTCTTACGTGACATGACTTTAGGCTAGCTACCTATATATATTAACATTGAACTTAATTACGAAACAACTTAATATTCCGGGTTTGGAATATTGGAAGCAACAACTTATTATTCCGGGTTTGGAATAATGGAAACAACAACTTAATATTCCGAGTTTGGAATATTGGAAGCAACAACTTATTATTCCGGGTTTGGAATAATGGAAACAACAACTTAATATTCCGGGTTGGAATATTGGAAGCAACAACTTATTATTCCGGGTTGGAATAATGGAACTAATACGTTATCCCGGGTTAGGGATAACGGAGTAATCAAACTATAACCGAACAAACGAATTTATGAAAACCTGTGAACTCACTCATCTTAAATGTTGACACTTGTTTCTTTACATGTTTCTCAGGACGCTAGGAGCTCTAGGCGCACGCACATGCATTGAACAAGACATCTTTTATCGAGTCTTATTTATTAATATTGTTTTGGGATTTTTCATTTGTTTTGGCGTTTGTGTTGGCGCCCGCTTCACTACTTATTTATGCTTCCGCTCAAACTTTAAAAACTGATGCTTCTGCTAAATATTGGTAATATAAAATCTACAACAAGTGATTTTGGAAAACGTATTATCAAATCATATAGAGTCGTTCGACGTACTAGTGTTTCAGATTCTGGTTTGTTCACACGCCTCGCGGTAAAACTCCGCAAGTGGAAATTGAGGGTGTGACAAACTTGTTTAAACAACATGCTAAAATATTGTTTTGAAAAGGATAATAAACATTAAAAACCCTCTTGGTTTACTAGGATTTTTAAACAACAAAAGTCATGGATGATGATATGTAGGTTATGTTAAATAAATATTAGATGGTTTGTTGATGATGATTATAAGTTAAAACAGGTTTTAAATACGTTTTTAAAACGTGGAAAACGCCATAGTTTTGGGGAAACTATGATTGCGATTAAAGCATGATTAGTGGGGTGATTAGTGGGACTAAACGCGATTAGTAACCTAAATCGTCATTAAGTGGACTTTAATGACAAGGGTTATCCCTAAATAACCAAGTGTTTAAACAAAGTTTTAAATATATATTTATGAGTAAAAAATAAATACTTTTGCAAATATATATTCTTATATGGAAAATTATACAAGTAATTGTATGAATATTTGCTACTAATAAATGGTATGTATACATGTGTATATTGTATATGTATGTATTAGAAACTTAGGGTATTCACAATAAAATACCCAATCTTATACAAAATACAAACACTTAAACAATATACCAAGTATTGGTGACATAATAAATATATTCTCACAATGCGTCGAAACAATAAACGGACAATTAAAGCAATGCGAACAATAGGCGGACATTCAAGATTTCACCGTCGCGTCGACGACCAACGGGTGAATCACCGGCACGAAAGGTCGTTGCGACAACGGGCGATCCTCGACAAAAATGAATATATAACGAACGACGCCGACGACAAGTCTAAATATATATATATATATATATATGTTATCGAAATGAAAAATACGGAAAGTTAAGTGTATTAAAAAGTTAGAAAAATTATAAGTAAACACTTATAATAAAAATGGGCTTACATACATACACATTTGGGCTAGGCCCAGATTGTGAAAATCATATATTAGGCCCAAGTTCCATAATAGTTATGGATGAGGCCCAAAACTAATAAAGGCCCAAAGACATAAAATACATGGGCTTTACATGGGCTAGGCCCAAAGGCATAGATGAAATGGGCTAAGCCCAATGACATGTGAAGGGCAAGGCCCAGTTCACACATTGTTTGAAAACAATTATATATATATATATATATATATATATATATATTTAAGAAATATATATAACAATATTCATCGAACAAATAAACTACCAACACTATAAAAACATTCTAAGTTGTTCAATCATAACAAAGAAACATATAACAAGAATTCAAGATGAACAACGTGTACAAGGTCCATTAAGACCAAGGTGTCTAATGATACCAATACGCATGTAGGTTACATACGTTGCCGGACACCGAAAGTTAAACAGTACGACTTAAAAGGAACGCAAAAACTGTGAGTTCATGTCCCTCCTTTCACTTATTTCAAGTTTTGTTTTAAACTATCGAGGGAAAATACATGTCATGACAAAACAGTATGTTAGCTATGGGTTAGCAGATAACAGATCACTGTGCGTAAGTAGGATGATAACAATAGTAACCATTAATCACTTAGTGACCAAGGTGCAAAAGAAGTAGATCTATTGAGTTTGAGATCCGCTCCACTCCTGGTTGGTATACCCTTCGGGGTGCTTTTGTGATCCCAATGATGTCAAAGTAGTCTTAGTTTGGTTACTTACTTATGGCACAAGTATGTCAGGGTGTTCGCGACACACTGATAGATCCTTAATTAACTCATTGATGCTAATAACATACTTGGATTTCAATACAGGTTTTCAAGGATGACATTTTGATACGAAAACATTAAACTACATGAACTTGCCAACTTTATGTTGACTTTTTAAAATTACATGTGTTTCAGGACGCATGACTTGAGCTGGTGATGGGATCCGGGTATGGGATTTTCAAGACAACGATGTATTACTTTTAGAGGGTTTGCCCTTTATATCCCAACCTCGTTTGAATATATAGAGGTCAAAGCCTCAACATGAAATTGTGATGAAAACACTATCCTATTTTGGAACAATGTCTTTTAAACTATGTTTGTAATGGTAATCTGAAACTGATAACAATGTGATTTTACCTTTTGATGGTTGTAATATCGGAATGAAACTTATGAATGGCATGCATCGTTGTTAATTTATAATGTTTACTATATTGGATGCAGTGATTACCTGATAGTCACGCACTTGCGCCTCTTTGCGCTTTTCCCTTCCGCATGGCTTTCAGTGCTTTCTGACCAGTGCAAAGCTTTTTGACCAGCGCAGAGTTGTAGGGATTAAATCTTTTGTTCCCAAGACTATGAGTTGCTCTCATGTTTGTCTTGGCCTTGTGCAACGTTTTAGGACTTTACTGCTAGAGGATTTGTTTGATCCGCGCAGGGTCAGGAACCTGCGCGTCTAAGTCTAACTTGCCGTTGCGCCAAGTACACAAGGTTTGTTATGCGACTTGTATGTGTTGGTCTAACTTGTCGTTGCGCTTAGTGCGCAAGGTTCGTTGTCTGACCTGCATGTATTGGTCTAACTTGTCGTTGCGCTGAGTGCACAAGACTCGTTGTGTGAGCTGCATGTGTTGGTCTAACTTGCCGTTGCACTGAGTGCGCAAGGTCCGTTGCGCTGAGTGCACGAGGTTCGTTGTGTGACCTGCATGTGTTGGTCTAACTTGCCATTGCGCTGAGTGCGCCAGGTTCGTTGTGTGACCTGCATGTGTAAAGGGTGAATTACCATTGCACATTGCGCGCAAGGTTGTTGGGCAACCTGTTGATTCCAAGAATCGCACAACGTTACGAATTGTGCGCAAGGTTATTCTTGTAGTATGTTGTTGAGGGTATGGTCCTTTGCGCAGGCGCAAAGTTTTTGGGACCATACCCCTCCAGGTCAGTTCTCTGGTCGCAAGCGTTTTCCCAAAACCTTCTCAAATCATCTTCCTAAGAATTTTATATATATTATTTTTTTAGCATCAAACTTTCAGATTCTTAGGATTGCAAGGCCTATGAGCTATATGTTAACAATAAGGTTACAATTAACGCTAGACAATCGCAGAATATCAATTCGTCATTTAACTTGACACAGAGCTAGTGGTCTCGGCTGGGTTATCAACCTGATAGATCTACCAACAATTCAACGCATACTGGTATTAATGATTAAATGGCTAAATTCATGCAAAGTGCCTCAAATTAGGTCACTTATGGTGCCTGCCTCATCAATAATCTATATTTAACTAAAATGATAAACTTAATAAATTTGCGTTGTACGAATTCCCCGAAGTCCCCATATAGGCCTATTCCGATACCTACTCTCTTGAGATTAGCAATTTTGTCACAAATTTGATTTAAATATTTTTAAATCTATACACTCGTTTTACCCCAAACACTGTAATCCTCCACGTTTAGCCCGAAAACAATATTTATATTCTTCTCATTCCCATTTTTCTCAAAAACAATTTTATATCATTCACATCCCAAAAACCATGTTTTTCTGGAAACACAACATAACCACTTTCAAACCATATTTTTCTTGAAAATATATTAATATTTTATTCGAATGCAAGTTTTATATAAAAACATATTATATCCTTTGGCGTGTTCTTCCCCCAAAATATTATATATAACAGTAAAAGATGGGTAGTGACACTCAACTTTGGGTGCATGTTTAACAAACGCAATTCCACAAAATTGGTCTACACATCCTACTTTCAAGTAGGGACGATTTAATGACCAAATATTTTAAAATCCCAAAGTTTCTCCAAGACTTATGATTTTTATATAACTTTGAGATTTTCTCGAAAAGTCTTTGTTTCGGTTATGTTGCTGTGTTTATATATATGTGTTCATATATATATATATATATATAGATTTTTGTGTACTTGAATGATTTTATTGGTGACCCTCATTATGTATATCCACTATCACACCCGTTTATGTACATATTTACACAAATGTTAACATATCATCACTATCATAGTGCACGTATTCTGCCAACTTATATATTTTGTCATTTTTAAAGCATTTTATACATGCAATAACTTCACAAGTTAACCTATTTATTATTTTCATGCTTGACAAATAAGTTGCCTTTTAACATGTCTTTTTAACAAAACTATCGTTTTAACCGTACAAGTATGCATTCATAGTCCTACATCCTACTATCATGTTAACAATTCCACATATTACATACTCATATTCACATATCACATCTCATAATGCAAAATCACACTTGAACAACCCGTTTCCACGTACATCAAAATATGTGTATTTTTACGTTTCGTTAACGTTTTTAAGCGTCGGAAGTCATGTGTGACTACCCAAACACCATGGATACTTAATATAAGTTTAAATAATTATATTTATCATGAAAATACCATTTTATAACTTAATATAAATCAGTTTTTCAAAAATCACTTTAAAAGCTGATTTAAACCGTTTTAACGCATAATCTTGTACTGAACTTTACTATAACCATCCCAAGTCATCATGACTTCATATTTTAACATAACCCATTTTATTCACTGAATAAAATGATGCTAATAACCATCTTAGTGCATATTTCATGTAAGCCATATAAATCATGCAATTTCATCCATTTTACTACTTTTTTAAGCCTCATGTACAACATGCAAAGCTACCAAATTTATGACACATCTTTATATTATTAAAACACATTATATATCATCAAATTAACATGAATACAACCTGATTTAATTCATCTTTCATATATCATTCCATTTCATCACTAATTCACCTTCACATCATCATTTGATCATCAGTAACACTTAAGTACAAGCACTTAACGCATGACCATCATTTCATCATCATCATCTAACAATTTGAACTCATTCAACATTCATTTATTATCATGCCATATAATCCTAGACATTATTCTCAATCAAATCATTCATCTTATCATTTTGATGTCATTACATGCAACATTCTTACATATTTATAAACTATCAAACAAAACCCACTTTCTAGCACATATACATACATATATATGGCTATATACATACATCCAAACATATACTTTTTACTTTTTAAACTTACAACATACTTACTTTCACATAATTCCACTTTGGATCATACATGCAATCATCTTTCAAGAATCCTTTCCATCAAAACTCAACTTTAAACAAAATACAAACTCTAACCCCACTCACACACACTCTCACGACCATACACACACGCATATACTTCTATTTTCATTTTGATAAGATTATTTTGTTGGTTAATTTCCAAGAGTTATGAAGAACCCAAGTGTTTAAGAAACATGCTATCATCATCAAGAAACAAGTTAAAGAATGGTAAATGGGTTTATACCTTCCAAGAACAACAATGGGTTTTGATGAGATTTTTTATGAATGCAAGCTTGTTCCTCCTTGATATCACCTTGGAATCACCTTTGGATCTTCAAACAAACTTGAAATAAACTTGGAATGAGCTTGAATCTTCAAAGTTTGGATGAAATATGGCAATGGGGGTGGTGTGGTGGTGTGTTCGGCGAGAGAGGGAGAGGTAAGAAAGTGAGTGTTGATGTGTGTGTAAGAATTTTGAGTTTTAAAAAGTGGAAATGATTAGGGTGTAAGGGATTTGGTGACACTTGGAAGCCTAGGGTGTTGGTGGAAACCCCCATGTTCCACCACCATCTTCTACGGACACACAAAAATCATATACATACATATATATAGGTTAATTACAGGCATAAGTAGGTATTTAACTGACAACCGGGTATTTTACTTCGCTTTTATTCTCGTTTTGAGGCGTTTTAAATTATTTTTATTGTTCTATAAAAATTAACTTGCCATAATATTGTTGAACAATATAGTATTTGTCTTGACTGGCATTGCTGTTTAAATTTTTGTAAGATACGCGCGGTACCGCGCAGTACTTGATTAAAATCACAAAAACAATGTTTTTAAGCATTTTAATTAATTTTTTCTCAAGGATATGATTAAAAATAGCATTTTAATCATAACGGAATATTTTTAGGATTTTAACATTAATTGGGCGGTTACCGACGTTCGTTTCGCATATTTTTCTTTACGCGATAAGCCTCTATCTTGTTTTTGCCAACTTAATTTTAAATAAAATTTGGAGTTGCCAACACATCAAATACCACTAACTAACATCAAATCAAATTAAATAATGCCTTTATTCATTGATAACACGTGTTACACTAGTACGGTATAGACTCCAACTAGCCGAATGTCACACTTCAGGTAACATACCTGCATAGGCACAGGGAGCTCCACAAGAATTTTAGATTTTCAGATGCTCATCCAGCTAGCCTACTACACAAACACACTATGTTCCCCTACCTGCTCCTACTCATAATCCTGTTATTGTTTCTCTATCTGCTTAAGATGTTCAAAACGCTACTATTATTACGAAGCAAAATGAAGAGAATTTGATCTTAGCTACGAGTATGATAAATTGTTTGAATGCATTTCTAGCAAGTGAACTGACACCTCCAGGGATGGACGCAACTGATTTGAATCAGATACACCCAGAGGATGCAGAGGAAATGGACATCTCATGGTAATTGGCATTTACTACCTTTAGAGCCCAAAATTTTACAAATAAGACTGGTTTCAATAATTGGGTTAATAAGTCAGGTATGGGAGTAAACAAGTTGAAGCTTAGGTGCTTCAGGTGTCATGAACCTGGTCACTTTGCTAGGGATTGCACAAAGCCACTAGTTTAACATAACACTAAGAGGGCACTGTATCGGTTACAACTCCTGGTGCATCAACTTCTTCTGCAAGGACGAATGGGACAAATAGGAACAATGCTATGGTGGCTCATGACCAAAATGTTTTCAACTGGGCTGATCAGATGAAAGCTCTAAATCTAACCAATCCACATCCGAATCAGCAGGCTCTTATGGTTCAAATGACTAGTCCTCAACAATCCATTGATGAGGTAACTTCTTATTTAAGTACTAACGAATGCGAAGATAAAGTTGCTCATTACAAATATCACAACTCTAAACAGGGACGTAGCTTTTAAGGGATCGGGGGTGCAACCCCCTCCCCCCCCCCCCCCCCGAATGTTTTGGTTAGAAGTGTAATATTTCTGATTTTTCGTCCGAAAAATTAAAATCATATAGGTCTGCCCCCGCCAATTACTTTGCCGAAAAATCCCATTGTTGTCTGAAATATTATACATATTTTTATATTCAGTTAAAAATGTGAAAACGGGCTATTGATAAATTTTTATAATTGTCCATAAACTTTATGTAAATTTTGTTACTACTTTATATAGAAATCAAAATTGATGGTTCTGTTTATCTTAAAGGTATTTAGCATTTATCGTAAAGGTCGTCGGGCTGAGTTATAATTCTTCATCTAGGTATTTACCATTTATCTCGCATCATTATAATTATTTTGGTCATTATTTTTGTTAAACAATATTTAGCTTTGTTAGTTTTATGTGTAAGAGTGCGCCATTTGAATAAATGAAGATTATGTAGTTTTATTTGGAGTTATTATTGTTTGACCCGAACATACAACCCGAAACATAGCGATAGGAAAAAAGAATTTGGTCCCATGACTTCCCCCACCCCCCGCCCCCCCTCTCGCAGAACTTTTGGTCAAGCTTTGCCACTAACTCTGAATTACTTCGAGATCTTGATGAACTTAAAGAGCAAATTTGAATTTTAAGCATAATCATAAATTGCTAAATGAAAACGTTAAATCACAAAAGAAGGATTATTGCAACTAAAACTAACAACTTCTTTCATTGTTGGCTCTTGTTTCTAAGCATCAACAACACTCCTCTTACCATCATTTAGCTTCTTCAACATAGCTGAAATATCTGCCTTCGAGGGAGTAGAAGAAGTACCCCCTAAACCACCAGCAGTTTCGTGACAACTTCTTTCTTCACAAATTTGATCCCAGTCACAAAAGTAATAACATTGGCATCGTCCTCATCATCACTATCGATAGAAATAGGATCAGAGGACTGGGTACGTCACCAACAGAAGAAGCTTCCCAAGTAGACCTTCTGACGGGAAGGGGAAGCATCTTGGCATAAGAGGCATTAATAGTTGGTTGAAGTGGAACACTTTCAAGATATCTGGTGATTCGAACATGCTCACTATGACGAATGATGGGGGGACAACCTTCGTGAACCTCTTTCTGCTGCAATTCCATAATGGACGGTCATCAAGCATAATGTAATCCAAGGCACTCATCTCTTAAAATACAAGAAACAATGCGGTTAGAAATAGTAAACAACACATTAAGGCATGAGAAGCACATAAAGGGCATACCCTTCCGACCAACAACAAAGGTCGGTTCAAAACCAAATTCAATCTAATCTTGACTAATACCGAATAACACAAGAAGCTCGTCAGGGTAAGCCCTAAGCTTCGAACGAGAAGCACGAAGTTATAAGAGTAACTCATGTTCAAGTTAAGTATCATTCAGCTCTTTCTCATTCAACCCCTCAGCAAACTTACGAGGGACAACCACGAAGGGAATAAGCCTCTCAAAAATAAAAAAAGAACCGATCTTTCCATAAATACGTATGACCAACAGTACCAGATATTAGGTCAGTTTCACATTGGATTTTCTTAATGGTGAACTAGTCCCCATTTTGGGCAAGACAAAAAAAGCGACGAAACATGATCAAAGACGGTTCATAACTCAAAGCACAGCATGTTATTTCAAAATTCATGATCTGGGAAAATCCTACGGGGCTAATTGACCAAGAGACAAACGAAAGTACTTCAAAACCTCTAAAAAGAAGTTTATAAAGGGACTATGTAGGTTTGTGTGCTTGAGAATACGAGTGTAAAAAACTATGTGACCTTCGAGGCATTTGTTGGCAGTAAGACCCTAGCAAAAGCCCCAAGAGAGGGACCGATATCATGCTCGACACAAAACCGATCAAGATCATCCTGGGTAAGCTTTGAAAACTTAACATGGATATCATTTTTGAATTGGACGCCATCGTAAAATAAGAAAGGAGAAACTTACGAATTAATAAAGGAAAAGCATTGCTGGAAAATGAAAGACTTCACCGAAAAACCCAAAAGATTATACAAAGGAGCGAAAGTAGAGAAGATGAATTATGGAATGAGGAGATACACGGTTATAAAGAGGCTTCATAAATTTCAAAATTGAAATCCCAAATAAACCGGGACGGATGGAAGGTGAGGATCCAATTGCCGCCGGCTGGAACCCATGGAATAATACCTACCCTTTGGCGCTATCCTGTCAATCACATCTGGGCTACCTGCATCGCAAATGGACAAGTGGGCTTGGGCAAAGAAAGGACAATTAATAAGTACCAAAATGATCATAAAAATCCATCTCGATTATAGATAATAACTTCCGACAGCAAGCTCCTAGCCAGATGGGTAAGCTAAGCTGATAGCTTCTAGCTTCCCCATTTAATACTAGCAGCTTCCCATACCATACGAAAAGCTAGTAGCATACACCACAACACAAAGCAAAGAAATAAAGGACACATAGCTCCCCGGCATGATCCATATACCAATTGTTTTGGGAAACTACTGACTAAAGCACATACCACAAACTAATGGGGTCCCTAAAATAACATCCTTTTGAGTCACAAGCACCAATATTTAAAAGATTAATACTTATGACTGGGGGCTAATGACATGGGTGCTCGAAAGCTCCCACTCAGTTAAGCGGAAACTAAAAATAACCACATTAGTTATCGAAAGCTGGAAGCCTCAAGCTAGAAGCCACAATCTAGAAGCCATAAGCTAAAAGTAGTCATACTAATGGCAGGAAGCTGGAAGCTTATGTTACTGTGCACACATCGAATCCTGAGCCTACAAGGTCAAAGTGATTGGACTTTGCCCAACAGTGCATAAAGTAAGCATTCAGACATACAATCTGACATTTCCTAAAAAGGCATGGTCATCCGCATAAGCAACATCACCAGGGGATAAGCTTTAGCACATTTAAAAGGTATGAGCTAGCGAAGGCTTCACAAGGCAGACCTTTCTGCCAATAAAAGGGAGTCTTCTCCTAGCTTCCATGGTATGTTCACACTACTCTCTCTCTCTCTAAAACTATCCTATATTATTTATGCTTAACTCTTAGAGATCAAATAACTAATTCTCACACCGGAGTCTAAACGCGACAGGCCACCTCTCGCGTTAAGGTTGACGGTGTTCTTTGATTGTAGATTCCGACTAGGAAGCACTCGGTTGGAGTGGATCCTGGACCTTTCCTCCTACCATATTCTTGTTGTTTTCACATGCTGGAACACCGCTCCCTCCCATCATGAGCCGATGAAATCCTTGAAAATCAAGAAGTACTCCAAGATTGGAGAAATTCAGGGCTGAAACAAGGAAGAAAACCAAATAGATTTGAAAAGGGTGATTTTGGGCTACGTTGAATCATCATTCAGTATAAATCAGGACCAATGAAATGCTTTTGGATTTATAAACCATACCGTGCTCCTTAAATATAGATCTACGAGCTAGGAAAAAAAAAGTAAACCACAAATATTAGTAGGCATATAAATAAATATAAAAATAGGCTCCCACTATTTCCTCACCCCTATATCTTATGGGTCGTATTATTGGCACACCCTGGATCCTTAATTTCCAATAAGGACTGATGTGTCCGAAAAAATATACGTAGGGGGTCGTATTGGATGAGTTTTTTATTATAATTTTTTTATACATTTATTTATGGTTTTATCGAAGTTTTCAAAAAAAAATTATTTATTTTTTTATCAAAACATTCTTAATTTTTTTTAAGAATACCATGTACAATCCTTGGCAATCGAAGATATACCTCTCATAACAAAATTAACTTTTGTAGCTAGTCGGTTTAGACCAATTCTCCAACCGAAGAACTCCACTTATATTTTTTTCTATACAACTTTTAAAGGTATTTTGTTTTGATAATGTATTTCAAGTGATTTTTGTTTGTTTAATGGATACAAAACGTCAAGTAACCAACAATATATGCCAAAATATGACATTGTACAGACATGATATGCCATAATACGAAACAATATGACAAGTGGAAACATAATACGCCATAATAGGCGCTAAAACGACACGTATAGACAATCTACACCTAATACGACATCAACAGACAATAAACGTGACAATATGGAATGTCACCGACACGACACGACCCGTATGGACAATATGTGACAACCGGCAATTTACAGGTTTACTTACGCGCATAACAGACAATTAGACAATAATCAGTAGTGGTTAAAGACACAAATTAACTTAATTAGGCCTTTAGTATGCCTAGGAACGTCTATCCGACTTTATGGTACGCGAATGGTGATTCACCAAAAACTGCCAAACGTTACACGGTAACGAACTGACATCGGACGAACTACTGAAAACACCAAAAAATATGAGTTTCATACATGTATTTAAGCATATGAATTGGTTTTACTAAATGGTCATGCTACTGAACGTTAGAAAACACATACGTGAACAAAAAACGCGACTTGAGGAACGCACCAACAACGAAAGGGAAGCATCAGACTCGTGAATTAACTTCAAAACTGAAATATTATGACATATTTAGCTTCGTAATCGAATTTTACTATCCGCAATTGAATTCGGATCGAAAACGGATAGGAAACGACAACCGAAGCATTATATGCAATTTTAACGCAACCGACGAACGAACGCGTCAAAGATCTCCTTCCGACACTAATTTACATACTCTAACCCTAAATAAGTATCATAAGACGTTCCATGAAGTTTGAGATTGAAAATGAGCCTCGTAACGTGTTTGAGCCACACAAACGATAAGAAACGCGATACCGGGCCTTGGGCTTAATGCACCAAAAAGCCCAACCCACACCCAAACCCTAACTATTTAAAGAAACTCACACACACTTCACACCATATACTACACACACTCTCCTCAACCCTCACTCTGACTAGCTTTCTCTCTCTAGAACACCCGGCAACCAGAGCCGGCCGACCAAAGCGGAGCCGCGACGGCGGCACGATGGCAGTGCTCTGATGCCATTTTCCGGCTCATGATGGCGCATACACCCCCCAAATCGAGCCTCCTGAATCCAATTCCGGCCACCGTTTTCTGTTTCGAGCAACGATAGTGTAGATTTGGAGTACGACAGCTGCGATTCGAGGTCTTTTTCTCTAGTAAGCGTCTCTAACTCTCCTTTTTCATTACTTTCTTTAGATCAGTAAAGATCCATTCAGTTTCGGGTCAAGATATGTTGTCGCAGGATGTTGACAGCGAGGGGTGGTTAATGACGGCTGTGGAGCCGCCGGTGTTAAAGATGAAGGGGGAGGGGTGGTTGATGGTGTTCGGGACGACGGCAGGCCGGGAGCAAGCCGCTGACTGCGGCGGTAGTGGAGGTGTTATGTTTCGCTTGAGTTTTGATTTGGGTTTCGGTTCACATAGTTCAGTTTTGGTTCGAGTTCGTTTGGATCGGGTTCGGGTATAATTCGGTCAACCATGGTCAACGCAATTAAACCGGTCAAACTGGTCAGAGTTGATGTTCGGTTCAGTGTTTGGATCAGCTATGATCAATACGGTCAACGGGACAGTTTTGGGTCTCCGGTCAAACTCGATCAACTGCGGTTAACACATGTCAACTAGTCAAACCTGGTCAAGTGTCGGGTCAACTAGCAAACGCAAGACTTGGTAAAGTTTAACGATGCGTTTAAATATTTATATATAGATTAATCTCATTTATTTTAGCACAAAACGGAGCTCGACCCGACCGACTAGTGATTATACATTTTCACTTTTGGGGATATTGGCTTTATTATTTCATTTATCAATCGATCATATGAAGCTTTCTTCATACATATACGCATACATGTGTGTGTATATATATGTATGTATATATATATATTAATATACTTGTTTAAAACGTAACTTATGGTGTCATTTTCTAACTATCGGACATATAATAGTATTTGTGTTATATAATGTTCGTAATGAATTATTGGGTCTTGAAAATTGTTGTGTTTTGATGAAGTATGGTCAACTTGAATTGTCGGGATCGTCCAAACACAAAGTTAACTCTGCTCCTTTTTCATAAAAATCCGTAATACGAAACATGTCTATATTTCAAAAACAACACCTATCGGAATTCAAGGTACTTTATAAAAATAATTATAAGTGTATATTTATTTTTGGAGACACTTTATAACTCACAAAAACGCATTTATAATATTTCGACAAAAGCGGTTTACATGATAATGGAGCATGGAAATTTATATCGTATAAACATAATTTTTTATATTTATTCAAACGTCTATACTTCGACGATTTATTTAAAATAAATAACGTCTACAACTCGGTGAATTTTATAATATAAATATAGCTTTATATTTATTTCAAACGCCTAAACGGCATACGATATATTACCGAACAATCTCAAACATGTATTGGCAATCTAGTTATTTGATAATGAACAAACAAAGCCGATCCCTAACAAGCGTATAATGATATAATTATTTTGATAATTATCCACAAGACACGAAAAGTATTATTTCGGCTACACGACGTTATATACATAATTATTTACGTTTACGTATACATATATATGGCTACATCTTACGAAACACTATGACGAGTTGTATTAGTACCCGTCAACGTATATAATGACTATTCTGGAAACACGTGAACACACTATACGACTCTGTAACGTGTATTATTGTTATATAAACACTTGTTTACGTACAAGCACTACCATTCGGAACGACTAACACTATTCTATAAATATATATATATACATATAATACATATATGTATATATACATATATATACATATATGTATACATATATACATATATGTATATATATGTATATATATGTATATGTATATATATGTATATATATATATATAAACCTATTGGGAACTAAGTGTTCCTAAGACTTAGTGAATATCATCGGCTAATTGGGATTAATCGAGTATAACATTATCGTTCATAAAATCAACAACACTTTCTCAACTTTCTCATCGAATCATTGGTTAGCGATTCGGTAGAGCTCGGTGACACGTGGTTTAGCTACGCTTTTAGTAGAAACTCAACAGTTTATTCCTTGATAGGAATGTTATAGAATGCATGCTAGCGAGTTTTCATTTTGGAAATGACATTTTGAATTTATATTATGCTAGCTTTGCACCGGATCTCGATGTGAGTTCCTAACCCTCACTTTTTACGTTTTTACATTTTTATAAATGTTTTCAGGGCAGGAAAGACATGCAAGTTTTGCAAAAAAACATACAATATTTCGATGACGAAAACTAAGTATTTTTAAACCGTGTTGCAAATAAGTTACAACTAACTCAATTGGTTTATGAAAGGTTTATGCTAAACTTACCTGTTTACAAAACACAAGCGTATTTTCGAAACGTGCATGAGTTTTGTGACTAGTGACGCGATTGTACTAGTTACAACGGGACTAGGTTGTCCTGCATACAAATAAGGGGACGAGTTGGTCCCGCTTACAAACTCAAATGGGCTACTCCCATTCTCATTTGTGCAAGGCACAAAGACTCCGTGAGTTCATACCCCCTTTTTCACTTGAATGTTTTCCGTTTTATAACTCTAGGGGGAAATACATGTTTTCGATGGTATGGTTTAGCTATGGAATGAAATATTATATCATGTGAGGCAAGGGTCTCTCTTAAGCGCCATTAATCTTTAATAAGACCACGGAACAAGAGTGGTAGATCTATCAGATGTAGGCGAGCCCCACTCATGGGTCCTTGTGTGGCCGCAGGGACAATGACACGGAAGCATCGGACTCGTTTATTATCTTAAAAACTGAAAATTTACGATATTTAGCTTCATAACCAGATTTTAAAGTAAAAACGATCGAAAAACGGACAAGAAACGACCACCGAAGCATTTTACGCAATTTTAATGTAACCGACGAACGAACGCGTCAAACGTCCACTACCGACACTATTTTACAAATTTTTTAACCTAAAATAATATTATATGGAATTTTACGATATTTGGATTCGAAATCAGGCCTCGTTGACGTGATTAGGATGCTCAAAACACAAGAAACGGACTTATGGGCCTTGGGCCCAACCTACACTAACCCTAGCTATAAAAAGGAACATTACACACACCACTCTCTCCAAAACCCAACTCTCTATACTCTCTCTCTCTCTCTCTAGAACACATTTCCGGTACCGAAGTCCGGCGACTAGCAGCGGCCGGCCATGACGGCGCAGTGGCGGCACCACCGCCGACGACGGCGATGGAGGTTTTCCTGCGAACCTTTCGGCGACTGTTTTCCAGCCAAGAGTACACTTTTTCCACTATCTTCGACGTTCCGGATCGCGTGGTGATGTTAGTTTTAGCACATTCAAAGCGTTTGAGCACAGGAGCAACTCCGATGACATTCTGGCAAAAATCCGACGAACATGTTTTGGGCTTTTCACTTTGTGCATGTTATCAGGTGGTTCGAGACCTTTCTGCAAGTTTTCGTGAAATTTTATTCTACGTCGAAATTCCGACTTCTGGCATGGCTCTCGCAAGGTTCCGGGCGTCAGTTTTCAACGAAAAATATTTTTTGGGCTCATAGTAACCCGTTGAGTCCATACGAAACACTTTCGTCTCGGGTGAAGAAGAAATTTCGGGACACTCTCGGGCTCGGGTCAACTCGGTCAACAGGTCAAACACGGGTCAAGGGACAATTTTGGGTCATTTTTAGTGCCTCGGTTCAGTTTTGGGTTCGGTCAAACCCGGTCAACACGGGTCAACTCAGTCAACGCGATCAGATTTTAGTTCGGGTCAAACTGTGTTCAACACGGTCAAATTCGGGTTCGGTCAACTGTGGTCAAAGTTCGGTCAACATGGTCAAACCTGGTCAGCTTATAAAAACGCGTTTATTACGTTTTGACAAAAGCGGTTTACATGATAACGGAACGTGAAAACTTATATCGTATAAACATAATTTCTTATATTTAATTCAAACGTCTATGATTCGACGATTATTTTAAATAAATGTAATTAGTTATATTAATTTCAACGTATACAGCGACTATTCGGAAAACGTGTTAATACATTATACGAGTTATAATGACTTATTTTCATATACATGTTTGATACATACATTCACGACCATTCGGAACGATTAACACGGTTCTATATATATATTTAACTTTTATATAAATATATATACATTTTAAATCTCTCGAACACTAAGTGCTTCCAAGACTTAGTGTTTACCACCAACTATGGGATTAAATGGGTATAGTATTATCGTTTCCACCAAGTTAACATCTTCCCATCGAATCATTGATTGACAATTCAGTAGAGCTCGGTGACACGTAGTTTAGCTACATCACTTTTATTAGAAACTTATAAGTTTATTCCATGATAGGAATGTTATAGATTGCATGCTAGCGAGTTTACGTTTTGGAAATGACATTTTGGATCATGTTATGCTAGCTTTGCACAAGGATATCAGGTGAGTTCATAACCCCCAATTTTTACGGTTTTACATTTTTATAAATGTTTTCAGGGGTGGAAAGACATGTTGCAAAAACATACAATATTTCAATGATGAAAACTACGTATTTTTAAACCATGTTGCAAATGAATTCCAACTAACTCAAATGGTTTATGAAAGGTTTATGCTAAACATATCGGTTAACAAAACACACGCGTATTTTCAAAACGTGCATGAGTTTTATGACTAGTGACGGGATTGTACTAGTTACAACGGGATTGGGTTGTCCTTCATACAACTAAGGAGACGGGTTGGTCCTGCTTACAGACTCAAATGGGCTAGGCCCATTCGCAATTGTGCGAGGCACAAAGACTCCATGAGTTCATGCACCCTTTTCTCTTAAATGTTTTCGATTTTATAACTCTCGAGGGATACATGTTTTCGATGGTATGGTTTAGCTATGGAATGAAATATTAGATCATGTGAGACAAGGGTCTCTCTTAAGCGCGATTAATCTTTAATAAGACCACGGAACAAGAGTGGTAGATCTTTCGGATATAGGCGAGCCCCACTCATGGGTCCTTATGTGGCCACGCCGACAATGACACGGAAGCATCGGACTCGTTTATTATCTTAGAAACTGAAAATTTACGATATTTAGCTTCGTAACCAGATTTTAATATACGCAGTCGAAAACGATCGAAAAACGGACAAGAAACGACCACCGAAGCATTTTACGCAATTTTAACGCAACCGACGAATGAACGCGTCAAACGTCGACTACCGACACTATTTTACAAATTTTTTAACCTAAAATAATATTATACGGAATTTTACGATATTTGGATTCGAAATCGGGCCTCGTTGACGTGATTAGGACGCTCAAAACACAAGAAACGGACTTATGGGCCTTGGGCCCAACCTACACTAACCCTAGCTATAAATAGGAACATTACACACACCACTCTCTCCAAAACCCAACTCTCTATACTCTCTCTCTCTCTCTCTCTCTCTCTAGAACACATTTCCGGTACCGAAGTCCGGCGACTAGCAGCGGCCGGCCACGACGGCGCAGTGGCGGCACTACCGCCGACGACGGCGATGGAGGTTTTCCTGCGAATCTTTCGGCGACTGTTTTCCAGCCAAGAGTACACTTTTTCGACTATCTTCGACGTTCTGGATCGCATGGTGATGTTAGTTTTAGCACATTCAAAGCGTTTGAGCACAGGAGCAACTCCGATGACATTCTGGCAAAAATCCGACGAACATGTTTTGGGCTTTTCACTTTGTGCATGTTATCAGGTGGTTCGAGACCTTTCTGCAAGTTTTCGTGAAATTTTATTCTACGGCGAAATTCCGACTTCTGGCATGGCTCTCGCAAGGTTCCGGGCGTCAGTTTTCAACGAAAAATGTTTTTTGGGCTCCTAGTAACCCGTAGAGTCCATACGAAACACTTTCGTCTCGGGTGAAAAAGAAATATCGGGACACTCTCGGGCTCGGGTCAACTCGGTCAACAGGTCAAACACGGGTCAAGGGACAGTTTTGGGTCATTTTTAGTGCCTCGGTTCAGTTTTGGGTTCGGTCAAACCCGGTTAACACGGGTCAACTCAGTCAACGCGATCAGATTTTAGTTCGGGTCAAACCGTGGTCAACACAGTCAAATTCGGGTTCGGTCAACTGTGGTCAAAGTTCGGTCAACATGGTCAAACCTGGTCAACTTATAAAAACGCGTTTATAACGTTTCGACAAAAGCGGTTTACAAGATAACGGAACGTGGAAACTTATATCGTATAAACATAATTTCTTATATTTGATTCAAACATCTATGATTCGACGATTGTTTTAAATAAATGTAATTAGTTATATTAATTTCAACGTATACAACGACTATTCATAAAACGTGTTAATACATTATACGAGTTATAACGACTTATTTTCATATACATGTTCGATACATACATTCACGACCATTCGGAACGATTAACATGATTCTATAAATATATTTAATTTTATATAAATATATATACATTTTAAATCTCTCGAACACTAAGTGCTTCCAAGACTTAGTGTTTACCACCAACTATAAATGGGATTAAATGGGTATAGTATTATCGTTTCCACCAAGTTAACATCTTCCCATCGAATCCTTGATTGACAATTCAGTAGAGCTTGGTGACACGTAGTTTAGCTACATTACTTTTATTAGAAACTTATAAGTTTATTCCGTGATAGGAATGTTATAGATTGTATGCTAGAGAGTTTACGTTTTGGAAATGACATTTTGGATCATGTTATGCTAGCTTTGCACAAGGATATCAGGTGAGTTCATAACCCCCACCTTTTACGGTTTTACATTTTTATAAATGTTTTCAGGGGTGGAAAGACATGCAAGTTTTGCAAAAACATACAATATTTCAATGACGAAAACTACGTATTTTTAAACCCTGTTGCAAATGAATTCCAACTAACTCAAATGGTTTATGAAAGGTTTATGCTAAACATATCGGTTAACAAAATACACGCGTATTTTCGAAACGTGCATGAGTTTTATGACTAGTGACGGGATTGTACTAGTTACAACGGGATTGAGTTATCCTGCATACAACTAAGGGGACGGGTTGGTCCTGCTTACAGACTCAAATGGGCTAGGCCCATTCTCAATTGTGCGAGGCACAAAGACTCCGTGAGTTCATGCACCCTTTTTTCTTAAATGTTTTCGATTTTATAACTCTCGGGGGATACATGTTTTCGATGGTATGGTTTTGCTATGGAATGAAATATTAGATCATGTGAGACAAGGGTCTCTCTTAAGCACCATTAATCTTTTATAAGACCACGGAACAAGAGTGGTAGATCTATCGGATGTAGGCGAGCCCCACTCATGGGTCCTTGTGTGGCCGCACCGACAATGACACGGAAGCATCAGACTCGTTTATTATCTTAAAAGCTGAAAATTTATGATATTTAGCTTCGTAACCATATTTTAATATACGCAGTCGAAAACGATCGAAAAACGGACAAGAAACGACCATCAAAGCATTTTATGCAATTTTAACGCAACCGATGAACGAACGCGTCAAACATCGACTACCGACACTATTTTACATATAATATTTTCCTAAAATAATATTATACAGAATTTTACGATGTTTGGATTCGCAAACGAGCCTCGTAGACGCGATTAGGCCACTCAAAACACAAGAAACGGACTTATGGGCCTTGGGCCCAACCTACACTAACCCTAGCTATAAAAAGGAACATTACACACACCACACTCTCTAAAACCCAACTCTCTCTAGTCTCTCTCTCTCTAGAACACATTTCCGGTACCGAAGTGCGGCGACTAGCAGCGGCCGGCCACGGTGGCGCATGGCGGCACCACCGTCGACGACGGCGATGGAGGTTTTCCTGCGAACCTTTCGACGACTCTTTTCCAGCCAAGAGTACTTCGACTATCTTCAACGTTCCGGATCGCATGGTGATGTTAGTTTTAGCAGATTCAAAGCGTTTGAGCGTAGGAGCAACTCCGATGACATTGTTGCAAAAATCCGACGAACCTGCTTTGGGCTTTTCACTTTGTGCATGTTATCGGGTGGTTCGAGACCTTTCGTAAAGTTTTTGTGAAATTTTATTTTACGGCGAAATTCCGACTTCTGGCATGGCTCTCGCAAGGTTCCGGGTGTCCGTTTTCAACGAAAAATATTTTTTGGCTACTACTAACCCGTATAGTCCATACGAAACACTTTCGTCTCGGGTGAAAAATAAATTTCGGGACACTCTCGAGCTCGGGTCAACTCGGTCAACAGGTCAAACATGGGTCAAGGGACTGTTTTGGGTCATTTTTGGTACCTCGGTTCAGTTTTGGGTTCGGTCAAACCAGGTCAACACGGGTCAACTCAGTCAACGCGGTCAGATTTCAGTTCGGGTCAAACTGTGGTCAACGCAGACAAATTCGGGTTCGGTCAACTGTGGTTAAAGTTCGGTCAACATGGTCAAACCTGGTCAACTTATATTTTTTTATAAAAATAAATATAAGTGTATATTTATTTTGGCGACACTTTGTAACTCATAAAAACGCGTTTATACATTTCGACAAAAGCGGTTTACAAGATAACGGAACGCGGAAACTTATAACGTATAAACATAATCTTATATTTGATTCAAACGTCTATGATTCGACGATTGTTTTAAATAAATATAATTAGTTATATTAATTTCAATGTATACAACGACTGTTCGGAAAACGTGTTAATACATTATACGAGTTAAAACGACTTATTTTCATATACATGTTCGTTACATACATTCACGACCATTCGGAACGATTAACACGATTGTATAAATATATTTAATTTTTATATAAATATATATACATTTTAAATCTCTCAAACACTAAGTGCTTCCAAGACTTAGTGTTTACCACCAACTATAAATGGGATTAAATGGGTATAGATTATCGTTTCCACCAAGTTAACATCTTCCCATCGAATCATTGATTGACAATTCAGTAGAGCTCGGTGACACGTAGTTTAGCTACATAACTTTTATTAGAAACTTATAAGTTTATTCCGTGATAGGAATGTTATAGATTGCATGCTAGAGAGTTTACGTTTTGGAAATGACATTTTGGATCATGTTATGCTAGCTTTGCACAAGGATATCAGGTGAGTTCATAACCCCCACCTTTTATGGTTTTAAATTTTTATAAATGTTTTCAGGGATGGAAAGACATGCAAGTTTTGCAAAAAACATACAATATTTCAATGACGAAAACTACGTATTTTTAAACCATGTTGCAAATGAATTCCAACTAACTCAAATGGTTTATGAAAGGTTTATGCTAAACATATCGGTTAACAAAATACACGCGTATTTTGGAAACGTGCATGAGTTTTATGACTAGTGACGGGATTGTACTAGTTACAGCGGGACTGGGTTGTCCTGCATACAAATAAGGGGACGAGTTGGTCCTGCTTACAGACTCAAATGGGCTAGGCCCATTCTCATTTGTGCGAGGCACAAAGACTCCGTGAGTTCATGCACCCTTTTCTCTTAAATGTTTTCGATTTTATAACTCTCGGGGGATACATGTTTTCGATGGTATGGTTTAGCTATGGAATGAAATATTAGATCATGTGAGACAAGGGTCTCTCTTAAGTGCCATTAATCTTTTATAAGACCACGGAACAAGAGTGGTAGATCTATCGGATGTAGGCGAGCCCCACTCATGGGTCCTTGTGTGGCCGCATGTTGTGCTTTTGTTATCCCAGCCAGGTGGACCGGAGGAAATCGTCTAGGGTTAGTGCTTCCTATGTCGTCACACATATTAATGTCATTGCAAAATATTAATGATTAGAACTTCATTGACGCTTTACATACCACATTATTACATACGAATTTATCAAATGTTAACGTGACGCGGACGCTGACAAATAAAAGTTTTTCAAACACAACGTTTTCAAATGACATGCCAAGGAAAAAATGGTTTTTACTATGATTTCTCACACTATTTAAACTGCTAAAAATGGTTTTTATTTTAAATCTTTAACAAACAACTATGAGCTCGCCAACTTTATGTTGAATTTTCGCATGTTTCTTTCTCAGGTTACAATTCAAATTTCGGCACGGTTAGAATAGAAGAACCCATTGTGATTCGAGTACTTAGCAATCGTTCATCTTCTAGAAGTTTTAGCATCATTATATACTTCCTGTGCAACGAAGATACTAGTCAAATCACACCAAAGTCTGATTTTAGTGGGTGTGACACAGTATATGCCATAATACGGAACATATTGACAATATACATTATAATGCAACATTTAACGACAAAATACGTCAAGTAATGATACCGTACGATGCATATACATACAACACGACACGTTAGAGTACAAGTGGATTCCATAAAAAATTACACGTAATTATAAAATACGATACCACACGGAACCGAACGTTAGCGGCACGACACGTATATAAGGTGTACTTCATAAAATGACACATAATGACAAAATACTTCGAAAGACGACACGTATACGCATCGAAACAGCAAAAACCCAAAATCTAAAATTTTTGACTTCACCCCTATACACATCGTATAGGTCAAAAATTGGGTCGTATAGTACCATTATATGACTCGTATAGACCTATATGATCCGTATAGCCCTGGTTTATCAATTAACCCCTTTTTTTTGAAAATTCAGGGAGTCTATACGGATCGCATAGGTCTATACGAGTCGTATAATTGTACTATACGACCCAGTTTTGACCTATACGATGCGGCATAAGGGTAAAATCAAAATTTCATAATTTTAGGTTACGTCTTTTCAATCGTATGTACTTTGACGTATTTTGTCATTATGTGTAGCTTTATGAAGTATATGCTCTATACGTGTCGTATCGGTGACATTCGGTTATGTGTGGTATCGTATTTTATGATTACGTATCATTTTATTTTAAATTCACTTGTACTCTTACCAGACGTATTGTATCTATACGTGTCGTACCGTATCGTTATTTGACGTATTTTGTTGTTACATCATTATGATGTATATTGTCTATATGTGTCGTATTATAGCGTTATTGTCCATACATGTCGTATTATGGCGTATTTTGTATGTACTTGTATAACTACAGTGACGCATACTAAACTATAATATATTATAGATCTCGTATTATAACATAGACAGCATAATATAAATATAGTATAATATAAATTATACGTCTTGTATAGGCCTAGTATAGATCTCGTATATGCTTATAGTTGTAGTATGGTATATGTATAGTATAATAAACTATAGTATAAGTGTAGTATATATACAATTATAACATAGATACTATCTATTTTTTTTACAATGTGTAGTATAGTAGAGTATAATAAATGTGTACCAAACCTATACTACATGATATATTTTTAAATATATTTTTTAAATAAAGAATTCTTTTATTAAACTTTGTGAAAACTATAGATTGTTGTATAAAATTTATTTAAAAAAAACAATTCAATACAACCCGTATAGGTCTAACCAACCACCAGACAAGAACTGACATCTACAGACTTGACTTTTGACTTTTGTGTCCATACGACATGTATTGAAAAAGCAAAGTGTACAAAGAGACATGATGATGTAGCGTGTGATACGATAACGAGGATTGATCATGTTGATTCTGTGAATACCTATGATAATCTTCCCAAACCCCCAAATTCTACCCAAAACACTGAGAATTCGAAGTGAAAAATGATTATCGCCAAAATTGATAAATGACCATCTGAATTACATGTGAGGGATATAAATAAGAACCAAAATTCGAAATGAGCCATAAAAAGGCCATGGGCCAAACACAAGACTAAAAACAAAATAAATAAAACATGAAAAAAACACATTAAAACGCCCGTAACTCCCACTAGAATGCGTTTTTGGACTGAAAATTGGACTAGGTCCCATCTGGGTCTTGCCACGACGTGCTCCTCGTTTCAAGCTTCAATTTGACTGATTGAACACCTAAAACGGAGACCCGTAGCAAAAGTTATGCTCGTTTTTGTAAATCACTATTGGTAGCTCAATCATGAGCCTTCATAAATGTCATGGCCTGATCTTCTATACTTACATATTTTCTACACTTGGGTCTACATCACATGAGGGTATGCTAATAGATTCTTTCTATCTTATTATCATACTATTTTCGCTTTATCTCTTTATATAGATATGTATATATATATGTATATGTATGTATATATGTATATGTATGTATATCCGAAGAGAGATAGAGTGAAAGAACTTGTGAATATTAAGTTGTTACAAATACGATCCAAATAGTGGGGACTTGGGTTATAAAAAACGACGTTCATTGCCCCTTCCACACTCTCCTCCATACCAAAAGGAATCCCACATCACACCTCAACTGTTCTTCCACCCCACCCTCTCTATATTCTCACCATTTTCAACTCACAACTTGAACCAAACCCCCCTTTGCTTTCTTCTTCTGATCATCTTTCTCCAATTCGCCGGTTTCTGGGTTCCCGGCGGCGAGTGATGGGTGTGAGCACCAGGTGTTCCCATACTTCCCACATCACCGAGATCATCATCACCAGCTTCTTCCGCCACAAGTTTTACTAAACACCTTTTTTTCATAGTTACATAATCTCAAGTATATTTTTAATACCCGGCCACAAAATATTTATGGTTGATTGAGACTTAATTTGTCATATTTCTTGTGGGTGGTGATTTCTTTTGGTGTTGAAGCTATGGCAGCTCGAAGCTTTCTCTTCGGTGGCGATTCTGGTGGATCTGTGATGCTGACGAACAAAAGGGATCATCCTTCATCTTCTGTTGCACCTGCTGCTGATCCCTTGTTTGTACCCCGATCGTCGTCTGCTTTTCAGGGTAATTGACTTTTTGTGATTTATCATTTATGATTGTAGATCCAATTAGGTGTTGGAAAGGTGTTTGATTGCTTCATGATGGGTTCTTAGTTGTCCCCATTTCCTAAAGTTTTTAATCTTTTTTATGTTTCCAGACCATAATTGAGTTACCTGCTAGATTTCCATTTGACTTTTTTATTGTGTGAATCTTGATCGTTGACTTTTGTGATTAATGCGTAATTTGACATGAAAACTGTGTTAATCTTCTTGTTTCTGATAACATTTAGAACCCTTTTTTACTATTTTTGATACTATGAGGTGTAAAGAACAATCACTTTCATTAAATTGTATAGATTTTATCAAAAGATCATGAATGTTTGTGTTGACTTTTCAAGAGCATGTCTTGTTTTGGATCCTTTCAGGTCGAAGATCGATGCTTAGTTTCGAAGATCGAGGGAATGGATCCGGGGGACAATTTTGGCAAAACGAAGACAATGGAGATGATGAATATGATGAGTACTTTCACCAGCCCGAGAAGAAACGGCGGCTCACGGGTGATCAAGTTCGGTTCCTGGAGAAAAGTTTTGAGTTGGATAACAAGCTCGAGCCAGAACGGAAAATTCAGCTTGCGAAAGAACTCGGGCTGCAGCCGAGACAGGTCGCGATCTGGTTTCAGAACCGACGAGCTCGTTGGAAGAATAAACAGCTAGAGAAGGACTATGATGATCTGCAAGAAAGTTACAATAAACTCAAAGCTAACTATGAGAATCTTGTTAAAGAGAAGGAGAAACTAAAATCTGAGGTAATATCGATTTTGTGATCTTGATCCTTACAAACAAACATACCCAATAAATTTTTCATTCGTAGAGTAGGGTCGGGTGAGGGTGAAATGAGGATAAATCTTACCTCTATCTATCCCAGACGATAAGCCTGCAACTAAGACGACCCTCGGCTCAAAAAACTCTTTTCTTAAAGTAAATACATACAAGTAACATAAACTTACTTTTTTCCTTTAAGACATGCTAAATATGGGTGACTTCTTGTTTTAGGTTGAAGAATTAGGTGACAAAATGATGCTACAAGAGAAGGGAACCTCGGTAACATCGAGTACTAAAAGCCTGTCTCAACCAAAACCATGCCAACAACATGTTGTTGAGGAAGATGTATCCAAAAACTCGAACACGGGCTATGGGCAAAATGGTAATTTCACAGACGAGTTGAACAATGAGGTTTACAACTCGTTCGTTGAACGGGTTGACTCATCTTATGTATTTGAGCAAGAACAAAGTGATGGATCGTTGGATGAAGAAAACACCTTGAGCAAGATGTTGATGCCTAATGTAGACGGTTACACACAAAAGATCGAAACGGACAGGAATTCAGTGTATCTCGGGCTCCCTGGAGATGATCAAGCCTTTGGTTTTTGGTCTTACTGAGTTAACTCAGTGGTAAATAACTCAGCTGAAGTTCTTGTAACCCAGTGATGGTGGGTTTGTGTTGTACTTATGCTTTTTAAGGTTTATGTCTGTGTTTCCTCAAAATAAGGTAAAATAATTTGTGCTTTTGTTTTGTAAATGTACTTGCAATTTCTTATAATGTAATTTTGGGATTGAGACATGTCATAGTGATTATCCAAAACTTGTTGTCGTATATGGAAAATCTGGAATAAGTTTTATGAATATAGTTTTTTATGCGGAAACAACTGAATTTACAAATAAAGCAAATGACCAACTCTGATCGAAGAAAGCCCGAGATCTGTAGTTGAATAAATTTGAACTACTCAATCATGTTTTTTTATTCATCTGATGAAAGTATAGTATACTATCATAGTCCGTCCTCAGATCCAGAGGACTATCTCTTCCCTCTCGCTTATCATCGTGGTGGATCCGTATAACATACCAAACCACCACCTTTATTGGAGAGTTGTTTTTTCCTACATTTTCGCCATGAGTATTCATACCAAGTATATCCATATCTACGTGACATATGCTCATGGCGGCTTGTAAAGAAACAAAGTTCAAGTTCCAAGATTTTCTTTTTGGTTTTACATTTGCGTTTAATATTTCCTTTCTATTCATAACTTTCAATCTCTTCGAGTTTATATTGTAATTCTTATCTATCTTTGTGTTTCACAAGTCGGATGAACTAATTTAGGGTTTAACTTCGTTTAATTTCCAGATAGAAACTGACAAAGAGGGCAAAGAATAAATATACTTCGGATGATTTTCTTTTCACCAAAACTCATTTTCATTCGAACATGTATGATGTAAGAAATTTGAGCAATATTTTGCTTTTTATATTATATATGTAAAAAACATCCTGATTTTAGAATTCACTTACAACCCGGAAAGGTTGAGACGGTCTACATATACTTTTAGATTTTTGCATGAATCTTTAAGGATTTATTTGGCGTTTTTAACCAATGGAGTGATGTTTCATTGGTAAAGACAAAAGTCTTTGAACACCTGAGTTTGAGAGGGAAAGACCGTCTTGAGTTAAACTCACATATACGACGATGATTAAAAGAAATTTGCCGTTAAAAATGTATTGGCGATTTGATAAAATTATTATATTTTAAAAATGAAGTGTTTAATTTGTATTGAGATATATACGTTTTTATCTAATAGACAAAATAGCATGTTATTTCACATGTGGACGTTTAAAGACCCACGTGTAGTGCTTTCATAGTTGCCATTATGTATAGAAATACAAATTTCTAAAGTGACAAGGAAATATTTGTCATGGAGGGTCCAAGTGTCACGTACATGATTGACGTGGGGTATAGCTTACACATGATTGGTTTGTAAACGGATATTCATGACAAGAGAAGTGTAGTCAATCGTATAAGAATGCCTCGGCTAAAAAAGCCTTCTCGAAGAAGTTATGGGTTTGTAGGATATGGATCAGGGTTGGTTATGAGAATTTATGTACTCTGTTTGAGCTTGAAAAAATATGTCCTTAGCCCTTAACGAAATTGGGTATTGAACTTACTAAAGATCTAAATTAATGCTAATGGGTCGGGTCAATAACTAATCTAAACCATAAAAAAAGGTTTTATAAGTGAGCTTATTTTGGTGTTTGTATATGTATACCCTATTAATTTGTTTTTTACATATACATATCGGATTTTTTTTAAATAACGTCTCCTTCGAAATATCGGGCTCTGGCCGGTGGTCCTCTCCACCCACCCTCTGGCCGCCCATGGTATGGATGAACTAACGTTACCCGTCAGGCGTTATGACATACACTTGAAGAGGATAAACGGTTGGCTCGAATTCCCTCATTTAGAGTCTCAATTTTGACTTTGACTTTTTTTTACGAAATTCATGATTTTAACTGATATTGTTTAAATTCATGGTTCTTTAAAACACAAACATTTTGATTTAAGGTAAACCGTTAAATTTAAATTGTCTTACAAAAACCAAAAAAAAATTAAATAAATAAAGTTACTAGATCTTTTTCATTCAGAGATATATTAGTTTCGGAGTGTATTCGTTTTAATAGACTTTTGCTTTACAGAGAGAAAATAAGGTGTGAGAAAGAAAAAGAAAGGAGAGAGTGTATAAAATTATACAAAGAATGTGATAACATATGTATTTAAATAGAGTGTGTGGGAAAGAAAAAGAAAAGGAGAGAACACTTATGCGTGTAAAATTATAAAAGAATGTGATAAGATATGCATTTGAAAGATCATCCTATTTTAGAATCTGCATTGACGGATATAGAATTTTATTTCATGGAGGTGATCGAAAAGTTTAATCATATTTTTAATAGAAGCGATCGGGATTTATGCATACATAATACACTAAATTAGTTTCCCCCCAACCAAATCATGGTTTTATGTCCGCCACTGAGAATAAGTATAAACTGCTAGATATATTTTGATACGTTAATAAACCAAGGGTGTGCATGCGTGATGCTTCGAGAATTTTGTACATGTACATTTGTGATCTGATTTACATGTAAGTTGTTAATGTATAAACGGGAAACAAATTCATAAAATACAATATTTACTAAACATAAACGTAGAATACAAAAGAACTAATATATACTTTTATCTTGTCAGATAGTCAAAGTGCGTAAGTTACCCATCCAAGCACTTTGTGAAAGTCGTTTACAATACTAAAAAATTAAATACTTTATTTGACTAAACATAAACATAAAATAAAAAGGAAAATAAATATCTACCCTTCGTCGTCATTGCGTAATCAAAGTGTGTAGATATATTGCGCCGAATTTACCAATCAAAGCACGTGCGAATAAACATAGACATAAAATACAAAGAAAAACTAAATATTTAGTCTTCATAGTCGTCGGATAGTTGACTGCGTACTTATATTCCGCTAAAGTTACGAATCTAAGCACGTGTGGATGTCGTTACGATACCAGAACAAAAATTTTATTTGACTAGTGTAGGTCCACTTGGAGGATCAAGATAAACCTGCTTCCTTGTTCATACAACACAAATACGAGTGCGGAATTCTCGTAAGAATGCAAACCAAAGCAAAGTAAGAACACAGAATAACCAAAGATTCAATATCTTGATTAACTGAAGAGAACTAGTACAAACATATACAAACAATGCTCATACACTCTCATGCAACACACTCTGTGCTCTTGTGTCTCTCTCTCTAGTCACTTGTTCACTCTGGAAGAACTCTCTCAGGTAGCCCCATACTGAGGAGTGCATGTCTGCTTATATAGTGTCCATGTTCAGAAATTGTACGAAGTATGTTTCTAGACATACGAAACACCAAAAGACACGAAGAACTACTCCAAAGATACTCGTACGAAACAGGTATGATACTTGTTTAGAGGGAATCATTCATACGAATGGCAGATGGCTTGTACGAGCAACATCTAGCTCGTACGAAGCATGTCCACTCGCACAAGTGTTTTCCTTGGAGAACGTTCCACACATGACGTACACAAGACTCAATAGTATGCACACATGCAACTGTTTAACACAAACAAACTGAATGTTGTACTAAACCAAGATAGGAGTATATCTTGATTCGGTCGACACGACCATTCTAAACAGACACTGTAAACAAAGACCGTACAATTACAGACGTAACTAAGAACAAGCGACAGACACAAAAGTGTATCAACAAACTCCCCCATGGCTGTTGCTTGGTCTTCGGTCTTTGGTCTTCATACTGAATGGCCTGGAGTATCAACAAACACCCCCTGAAGATCTGCTATCCATCGTTGATAGAGCATCAGGTCTTCAAAACTTTCCGGAAACATCAAGCCTTTCCTGTTTCCTCTTGAGTAGCACTGGAGATAACTGGATCGGTCACGATCTGTTGTGCATTAGACTGTTCCACTGGAGTTGAAGCAAAAACCTTTGATTGCGAGGATGAGGTCGAAGCATCAGGATTGCTAGTGTCTTCACTAACCTGATCACGTTTACGCTTGATCTCCTGCGCTTTGCATCTATCATTCCATAGAATGTTCACCCGCTTTCTGCTCATTTCAAACACGTCATTAATACCATTAAAGCCTTCAACCAGTGTAGCATTGCGAGAATGATACCCGTCTCTCAAGTCGTTATGCTTAACAGTTAATGTTCTGCAGATCGTTGTACAGCCGCCCTACGTTCTTTTAGTCTATCTATCTCTATCCTCGAGAGTTATCAGCTGCCCTCATCTGTTGTAGCTGAGTTGCTCTTTCAGCATCTACAGTCTTCAGTCGCTCATTTTCTTTTCTTAACTGCGCAATTTCAGAATCCTGTTTTCTAACCATCTCTTTCAAAGAATTTATCTCCAACTGTTGTTTAACAGCTGTGTTCTAATTTGAAGATATAAACTCTGAATGCTTGTTGATCTGGATTGCTGCAGCTTACAACATAGAGAACAGAAAATCTACTTTCTCATCCTTTTCCATTTCAGAGAACAAACGACTGCTTCGTTTTGCATTTTGTTGATGAGATGTAGACAGGGATTGTTGAGCTGAAGAAGTAGTAGGTTGCGATCGAACTGGAGTATCTTCAGCTGAAGGTGTTTCAGCTGCTATGGTATTTGAAGGTCATGGTTCAGTAATTGCAGTGGGTTTTGTTATTACAGGTTCAATCTCCTCTGTTGTAAAAGCAGGCTGAACTTCTGCAACTGGTTTACTAGCACAATCATTTCTAATATTGTCACCGTCATCATCATTACCCTCCTTTTTATGACCAAACTTATCGTCGATCATCTTTTTCAAGATTGGTTCTTCATTATCTGAATCGCTGTCATCACGACGCCACTTGTCATTTTCTAGTGCAATATATTGATCATTTGCCAGAAAACTGATCAACTTTTGAAGAGGTGTACTTTCCTTGTAACGTTTTGCTGCTACACCTCTAAAGATCTTCAATGAATGTTCCATCATAACCTCAACTTTTAAAACACCGTTGTCGTTCTTCGGAAGATTCAGATGTTGCACATTTAGAATCATTTGGAGAAAACGATGATATATCCAAAACTTGTTTCCACCATATCCGGTTCTTCTCAGGTTTTCCTTTATGTTTGCAAAAATATACTTTAAAACACTGAACGGTTTGTTCAATGCCAAAGCTACCATCATTCCAACCAAGTCGTTATTTGCCATGTCCTAACCACTTCGTCTGTTGCTCAAACACTAAATTAAAACATGTAGAAAAACTTGTATCGGAGTGGTAACCATGCTTTGTTTAGTTGTCCCACGAGAAAATCTCCAACACATTTCATTCTAAGCAAACATCTACGTTGACACTTCAACGATACTGAGAATGGAGCTTCAGGATCATCACCAACCTGTAATACTGAGTTAATGGTTTCAACAGTCACATCTAAGTTCAAGTCATTTACTTTCCCGCGGATAAGTTCTTTCCCATTCACTTTAACAACTTTAGCTGAATCCCAAAATTCCTTGATCAACGTCTTGTATACTGTAGTCTTGTGCGTGACAGCATAATGTATCCTTGAGTCGCGCAAAAACTTCATTATACCGTCGTACTCAGCAAATTTGTCTTCCGGATCCAAGTAGGCCACCATGTTATGTTTAGATTCAGACATAATATCCACTTTTGACTTGTCAGTTCTCTTTGTTGCGGGTTTTCTTTTATGTTCCTTTGTTCCATTCTGTACACATATAACAACTAGGATAAGAACACAAATTTATTAGGGAATATACACAAAAAGCTTTATTCCAAACTTTTTGTATGTATATATTCCCTAAACAAAGAAATACTGACTCATACGAATAACTATTTATTCATACGAAGAATAACTCGTTTCACAAATTTTTGATAAAATCAAGCAACTGATTCATTCGTATGAACGGCTGGTTCGTACAAGCGAAGTGTTGTTCGTGCGAATCTAATTCGTACAAACAACTTCAAGAGAAGTTACTTGTTTTTGTTAAAATGATTCTTCGTTTTAAATTTTGTTGTTCAAGTCAGTCAAGGTCACATGGTCAGATAATGATGTATAAGTTGTTCATCTTCAAAGTATGCCAACATTGTCAAGTATACCTTAAAGAAATCAAAAACAACTAGAAGGGAGGTGTAAAGATGACGTGAGCAAGGTGAAAGTGAAGTTCTACCAAAGAACTTCATCACCTTATATACCACATCAAAATACTCGTGCGAAACAACTTAGCTTCACACGAAGAACTTGCTTGTACAAAACCCAATGTCATTCATACGAAGCACACAGGCTCGTACGAATAAAATGATTCATACGAGTCTAGGTTTTTCACAAACTGGACTTTCAGTTCTTCGAGAATCTTAGGTTTTTCGCGGGCTTGTTTAAAAATTTTGCACAAATCCACACTAATCACAAAGTTAAGTTAGGAGAAGTGCTTGTTAAACATATTTTGTTTCTTGAGATGAGTTTACCCGTTGTAAGAAAGTGCTTTTATGAAGTTATGATATCAAAGCGAATGGTTTTTAGGGCGTATCTTGGTAGAAAACTTCTGAGCTTCAATATTGGCTGATTCAAAAAGAACTTTATTAAACAACAAAGCAAACTAACTAAAATAACTATTAACAGATAGGGGTAAACTTTATATTTACTAGATAATCTTTTTCAGAGTTTCAAGGTAAGAGAATCATACCAACTTTTAATCTTGTCAAAAACGAGTTTTGTTTAAAACAACAAATTAAATAAATAAATAAGCATTCTACTACGATTATCGGTATTGTTGTCCATGTAAGCTCAGCTTACAGATGTAATCATGATTAGGAGATATGATTAAGGTATAAATTATACTTACTAGCCGGTGTTCAACCACTTCACGACACATTCCCGTATCAAGATATGCACGAGAGAAAATCTTACCGGTGAGTATACTGCTTATCATCTATTTTGACGTATATGATGTGAGATACTCACTTATTTTGATTGAAAACAAGCCCTATCTGATTAAATCACTTATTGATGAGGAACTTGATTTTCATATGCATGCAGGGAACAGGAGTAATTCCGTGAACAGGTTAGTACCATCGTACCGACAAAGAGACGAACTTAGCTCCCGCATAAAGCTGTGATATTTTATCACTTATTTTTTGGTGGATGTGATATGTTTATCACTTATTGATGGTCGTATGCAGTATTTACACGTATGTATGGTATCATGGAAGTTCTAGACTTGCGTCACCGTTATTGTTTGGCAAAAGATTCAACCATGATACCCAGATGATAGGTCAGCATAAAGACCGCATATCTAAGATTCTCGGCACACTATCAAACGAAATTTCGGTACCAAGACCATATGCCAATGAATGGTTCCCACCTGGCTTGCAGTCCGTTATGTTTATATCAACATACACATTTTAATCTGATTGTGAGCCTACCGATACATCATTCGTAAAGCTACTTATCAATTTTTATTTTGCGCTTTTGACTGTTTATGATAGATCACTGGGTATTTCATCATCTTCACTTATCTATCCAAGAAACTCATTTTTTATTTTTGGGTTTTCTATTGTTTTTTTATTTTTCTAAAATTTTTTTCTCCCCTTTAAATAAAGAAGGTAATAAAAACTAAAACTAAATAAAAGACATATTTTTGTATTTTCTCATGTTTCTGTATTTTCTTGAAATATGCTCCCCCTAAAATATAAAACTAAGAGAAAATAGAAATCTTTTTGTATTTTTAGATTTTGAATAAAATATTTACGAAAATGATTAGCCAAGGATGAATTGCTCGGGTTTCACCTTGATGCCATTGACCAAAAGTAGATAATCAAAACGAGATTTATCAAAGGCTTTTGTAAACAGGTCGGCACATTGGTGATCGGTGTGGATTTTAACAACATTGATACGTTTCTTTTCATTACAATCTCGTATGAAATGATACTTAATCTCAATATGTTTGGTTTTGAGTGCTGTACAGGATTACAAGTGATCTGTAAAGCAGCTTCGTTATCAACAAAAGTAGGAGTAGTTAGAAATTCAAAACCGTAGTCGCGCATTTGCTGTTGGATCTATAGAACCTGAGAGCAGCAACTAGAAGCTGAAATATACTCAGCCTCACAGGTTGACGTAGCTACACAAGTCTGCTTCTTGCACTGCCACGTGACTAGGCGATTTCCCAAGAACTGACATCCCGCTGATGTTGATTTTGCATCAATCTTGCAGCCACCATGATCAGAATCACTGAATGCTGTCAAATCAAAGTTATCATCCTTCGGGTACCATAGACCAGTGTCTGGGCGACCCTTCAAATAACGAAAGATTCTTTTCACAACCATCAAATGAGAAACCTTCGGACTAGACTGGTAGAGAGCTAGAAGACATGTTGGGTACATTATATCGGGTCTTGAAGCAGTAAGATACACGAGAGATCCGATCATAGCACGGTAAAGAGATGGTTCCACATGTTCACCCATTCCGTAAGGAGTAATCCCATGATTCTGAACTAATGGAGTTCCCAAGGGCTTTGAGTCTTCCATCAGAAATCGTTTGAGAATATCCCCGACGTACTTGCTTTGTTGGATGAAAATCCCTTCCTTAGATTGTTGAACCTACAAACCTAAAAAGAAAGTCATTTCTCCCATAGTGCTCATCTCGAACTTCTCCTGCATGACCTGCTCAAATTCTTTGCACATTTTCTCGTTGGTCGACCCAAAATAATATCATCAACATACACCTGCACCAGCAATAAGTCCTCATTCTGTTCCTTGATGAAGAGAGAACAGTCGATCAATCCACGTCGAAAACCATTCTTCAGAAGATAGGAAGACAATGTTTCATACCAAGCCCGAGGAGCTTGATGAAGACCATATAGCGCCATATTAAAAAGCCAAACCTTTTCAGGATGGATTGGATCTTCAAAACCAGGTGGTTGCTCAACATATACCTCTTCTTCAACCACACCATGAAGAAATGCACTCTTAACATCCATTTGGTAGACAGTAAACTTCTTGTAGGACGCATAAGCCAAGAAAATTCTTATGGCCTCAAGACGAGCTACCGGTGCATAAACTTTATTGTAATCAATGCATTCTACCTCATTAAAGCCCTGGACGACCAATCTTGCTTTGTTTCTCACAACAACACCTCGGTCATCTTTCTTGCATTTGTAAACCCATCTTGTTCCAATCTTCTTATAGTTGTCAGGCCTATCAACCAATTTCCACACGCCTAACTTCTAAAACTACTAAAGTTCTTCCTGCATAGCTTCAACCCATGAGTCTTCTTTCATAGCCTCCTTCCAAGATTTTGGTTCGACTTGGCAAACATAGCACGCAAAAGACCAATCATTCTATTCCCCAGATTCCCTAATAACCGAATACAAACCAACATTCTGATTATTCCTGAGCTGATTACGTGTCTGCACACCACTATGGACATCTCCGATAATATTCTGCTAAGGATGGGTATTATGAATTCGAGTTTCAGGAACATAAGGAACTCGAGAGTTTATACCCAAGTTGTTGATATTCAGATCAACAGCCAATTCGTTTGCTGGATTTGATGATGAAGTAGATGCATGACCTTCAGTTGTCCCTAGATTCTGAATATTTGACTTGACATCCAGAATTCCAGGAACTGGAATAGAAGTAGCTTCATTTGCATCATGGAACTCATCATCTGTTGGAACTTTTGGAGACCGTTGGTACTTGATAAACCATAGTTTGAGCTGATTCTGAAATAGTTAGAAAAACAAAAGGGTCAAAAGTGTCACTTTGTGAAACATCTATGTATGCGGCGTATTTAATTGCCCAGCGTATTTAATAAATACGTTGGGTGATCAGTCTGTATAAATACCTTTGTGAATGAAGTTATGTCCAAGTTTCTTGGACAGATTTTGGTGATCTTCTTGTGTTGTGATTTTTGCTATTGTGCTTTCTTCGGAATATCCAGTTGCTGTTATTGATTACATGTTATTGGGATTACATATACAACACTAGTTGTTTGATCCAAACAAGATTCTTCATCTTCTTTGCTTGGTTTTTCTTAGTATTTGCACATTCAAACAACTAATCCATAGTTGTTTGGGTGAAAACAATCAACCACTGTGATCCGAATCTGTTTTGGGACTCACACCATCTTCTGACGAAACATTATAATCAGCATCATCTTTGAATTCCTCATTTTGAATAAGATTGTTAACCGAAGTAGACACTTGAGGGTTAACAACAATCTGTCGAACTAATGATTAGTCAATTGCAGTATCACTTTCCAGAAACATTTGAGCCGCTGCAGAAGCATCATCAAAAGTTGGCAGATTAAAGGAGTTAAACAACCCATCGTAGTCAAATATCCAAGGAGCACCCGGAGCTCTTACTGATTCAGTGTATCTTTGCACCTTGACTTCACCCCATTTTTCAATTTTCTTTGTTGACAAATTTCACACTATGAAATTAGGAGTAGCATATCCAAGAAAGAAACCTTCGATAGCTTTCGGACCAAATTTACCATGTGGATCAATCATAGTGCATGGAGCTCCAAAAGGTTCTAAAAAAAGAAACATCCGGTTTCCTTTTATGTAACAACTCGAAACATGTTTTCCCGTGCCTCTTCATCGTAAGAGCTCTATTCATCGTATAACATGTAGTAGCAACAGCTTCTCCCTAAAATTGAACAGGAAGTTCTGATTCTACTAGCATAGTTCTTGCTGTTTCAATTAGAGTTCTATTTTTCCTCTCAGTGACACCATTTTGTTGTGGAGTGTATCGAGAGCTGTATTCATGCAAAATGCCTTTAGAAGAATAGAACTCGTCCATAACTTGATTCTTGAATTTGGTGCCATTGTCGCTTCTGATTCTCCTTATCTTTAGATTGTACAAATTTTCAAGCAGAGTTAGGAGATTCTTGAGGATTTCAGGAACTTGACTCTTCTGTGCCAACATATTTACCCATGAAAATCTTGAGTACTCGTCAGTAACCACCAAACAATATGAATCACCAAAGGTAGTCTTGTGTTTCATAGGTCCAAAGAGGTCTATAAGAAGACGTTCCAGAGGCATATTCACCGTGTTGATTTTCTTTACAGGATGAGATTTTCTTGCTTGCTTTCCCCTTTTGGCATGATACACAGACGTCTTGTAGATGAAAATTCTTCACTGGCACACCAATCACAAGATTGTTTTTCACCAAATAGTTCATTTTTCTCAAGTGAATGGGTCCCATCCGTCTGTGCAAAGAGATTGATTCCTTTTCGGAGACTTTTGAGACAAAACATGTAACTTGTGTAGAAGAGGTAATAGCTTGGCTCATATCAAGAATATACAAGTCATTGATTCTTGGAGCCGACAAGAGGATCCATTCCTTGGGAATCTTGAAACCAGGTATCAACACATAACATCCGGTATCATCAAAATGAACCGTGAACTTTTTGTCGCAGATTTGAGAAATGCTAAGAAGATTGTGATTAATTTGTCGAACATAATTGATCTTGTCAAAACTCACAACACCATTGGAGACCATTCCTTCTCCAGTGATGCATCCGCCCTTGTCGCCAGCAAAAGCAGCATAACCACCCCTAATGCTTTTCACATCATAAAGGAGCCGTAAGTCGCCTGTCATGTGCCTTGATGCTCCGTTGTCAACAATCCAATGACTATTCACAGTTCCTCCTGGAACACCCTGCACATTTCAAAAACCAGATCAGTTTGAGATGGGGACCCAAGCCTTAATGGACTTGGGTCGACCCTTATCATCAAGAAATGTGATTTCAATTTCTTGATGATTCAGAAATTGTGTACCTCCTCTTGAACCATCACCGGTCTTAGGTTTCCAAGATTTTTGAAATTTACTAGAATGACTATTATTCACAGTTTTAACAATTTCTGGTTTTTTTATTAAATTTGAAGATCTTGGATTCCTTTATGAAGAATCCGATTTTAAAGCCTTTTCAATTACTTTTACTTGTTTACGTCTCTGTTTTTCTTCTTGTTCTTTAACAATCCGTTTGTCTTGTTTTGGAGAAACAGATCGACTTTGCAAGTTGGTTCAGGAGGGGCTTTCTCAACAAATCTTGGTTTTGCTGGGTTTGTACAATTCTTGATAATGTGGCCAAACTCTCCACATTTGAAACATGTTCTCCTTTCAACAAATTTAGGAGATCGTGTTCCATGAGTAGATGTTGAACTTGCGGGTCTTGAGGTACTGGGTTCATTTTCATTACACCCATTTGTATGTTGGGTATAATTGTTTTCACTGTTACGTTTTGAAAAAATATAAATTAGACATCCCTTGAAAAGTCTCGACTTTATCAGTACCCGAAGAACTCACAAATTTAACATTTTTAAGCTTCTTCTTGTAGCGAGTGCGTTTTGTCTCAACCTTTGGTTGTGGGACCTTAAGCTTTTCAACTCGCTTTTCCTTTTGTTTTTCTTTTGAAACAAATAATGGTTGTGATTTGATTGGATTTTCTTCTTCAAAAATTTAGTTGTTGACTTTTCAAAAACTTGATCAAAAGATGTTGGATTTACATTTTTGGTCAGAAAGTCTTTGTTAGAATATATTTTCTTGTCTCCAACCAAAGTATACAACACATTATCAATTTCATTTGTAGACACTTCTGTCTTAACAAATTTCATAAGATCATTTTCTTGATTTTTCACAATTTTTATACTGGGAGTAGCAGACATTTCTATTCCCCTTTCTTCATCAAGAGATTGATCTTGATCAATTTTCTCTGACTCATTATCTGATGAATCATCCTCCTCTGCTGTAGAGAGGTTCTGATTAACAACTGATGATGAGTTCTCGGACTTTCTTGATTCAACTGAGGAATTGTCTAGCTTGAACCCTAGTCATGTTGCATATTCTTCAGGATTAAGAGGTATGGAGGATTCAAAGCGTGGCATTTCCTCTTCATCAGGCAATTTGGTATAGTTGTGTTTCATCGGAGGTGGACACGACTTATACCCGATGCATTTAACATCTCCTTTTAGTTTTTGAACATCAATGATATGATCAAGCACATATCGGGAGTTAGAATAACTGTCCAATTTTAGCTTTATCGCATCATGTTCGCATTTGGCGATGGCTAACTTTTCTTTGTTTCTTCTAGGAGATTAATGTAGTTATAAATTCCTGTCTGTTTATTCAAAACTATCTTTGTCAATTCAGAAACACTTTTCTTAAGGGTTTCTATTACAAATTTGAATTCTTTTTTGTTTCGAGTTAAAGCCAAATTCGCCTCTTCTCATTTTGATAATTTAACAACTAGGTTTTGATTATGACTGTTAATTGTTTCAAATTTTGTTTTTAATTCAGCACAATCATTGCAAATTTTAGGAGAGTCGGGATTTACCTGACTTGTCAAACTGGCAACATTTGCCATGAAAGCAGTATGATGCATATTTGTAAAGAATTTTTATGTTTCCTTTGATGCAGCTTCTGCTTTCTTCATCAAACCCACCTTTTCACTCTTCATCTTCTCGACTTCTTTCAGCAACTTTCTGACCTCAACATCACTACCCTATCTGATATCTGAATTAGATCCATAACCACCTGAGCTTGAGCACTCTTCATCAGAACCACCACTATACCCCGAACTATCATCATCATCAGAACTATCAATGTTGTGAACATGTTTGATTCGATTGATGATCTTGGCATAACATGCAGTTCCTCCATTATTCTCAGTCCCCAATTGTAATGACCAATCGCATCCTTCATCAGTTTGAACTACCAAGGCTCTGTATGTGTTGTTTGAAGGTCCTAATTGGTTGGTGTTGTTTGGGTTACTCACAGCTACTATTCTTCTATCATTGTTGACTTGAGCTGTGTTGGATGGTTGAGATTGATTTCGGAAGGGGTTGTTATTTCCTTGTTTGCTGGGTCTTGTACACTCACGTTTGAAGTGACCTCTTTCTCCGCAGTTGAAGCAAGTAATGGCATTTTTATCAAAACCATATTTTGTATCTTTCTTGCTCTCCAAACTAGTTCTTCCTGTTCTGCTCATGTAATCCTTGGCTCTTCTTACCGCACTAGCAAACACCAACTTGATATCCATTAGCTCCATCTCATCTCTGTCTATTTGCTGGTAGTCTTCATTTGTCAAATTGATGTTTCCAATTTGACCAGCTACTAATCCGGAATAGGCACTGACCATCGTGTTTAGAAGTTCCATATGCTCTTGAGCAACTTCTACGCAGACCTTGGAAAGATGTGATGTGTCAAATCTGACTGTGTTGGGGTTTGCGGCTTGAAAGTTGTTTCCATAGAAAGCTTGTTGAGGAGCTTGCTGTGGAACTTGAGGTGTAAGATCTCGTGGTTGTGGCAAAAAGGCTTTCAGATCAAATAATTGTCCATAGGTTTGAGTACTTGAGCCTGCAGACTGATTTGTTTGAACAGGTTGTGGTAGAAAGGGATTCACTTTTAACACAAACGTGGTTTGAAGCTTTGGTTGCTGACTTGCACTAATACTTGTATTAATACCTCCAAAGTACATCTCAGGGTTTTGTGGAACCATGACTCTTTGTGCCTTTTGAAGTTCCTCTTCATTCTTGTTCTCCAATTTCTATACAAATTCATAAATACTGATTGAGTCCAAAACACTTGTATGTTTTAATAAGTCAATAAATTGACCCCATTTTGATAGTAATGCGTCAGCAAATCGCATCACGATTTCTTGCGGAGATGCTAATACTTTGTAAGAGTACATTTCGCTAAGAAGATGGTAAAAACATGTGGTCATATCATTCAATGTTTCATTTTCCATGAACATGAAACCTTCAAACTCCTTCTTTAGCAGATCATGCCGAAATTTTCTGGTTGCAGCATTACCCTCTCCTCTTGCTTCCAGGGTATCCCACAGATTTTTCGTGGTCGTACAGTACACAAACTGATGGTAGATATCTTTATGGAGTGCCTGTGTTAGGATAGCAAACGCCTTTTCTCTAGATCGTAAGCCTTTTTATCGCCTTCATCTAGATTGGCTAAGGAGGTTGGGTTTGAACCTGCCTCTTCGAGTGATTCTTTATAGGGTTTAGTAAAACATGTCCATAATTCTGTGTTATGTCCGAGAACATATGTGTGGAAACGACTTTTCCAAGACAGATAATCATTCATATGGTTCAGTTTAGGTGGATGGTTATTACTCCCAGTTTCACTTTCACTCATCAGAAGAGTCTGAATGCTCTGGTTCTCGTTTGCGACACACGCCCATTGATTTGCAGTAATCATGGCTGTATGTTGAGGCATCAATGATTTTACCCATGAGGTTGCGGAGCTTTGCGAAGAGTCCTGATTTGTGCTTGAATTGCTACTCCAATCCCACGGATTTGAACTCATTTTATTGATTATGAAAAATTAAAAGGTTAAAAGTTTGATTTCGAAAATAAAGTGGCCTTTTAGAAAAAATTCACAATTTTAGAAATTACACAGTTTGAGAAATCACAAAGTTTGAAAAACTGAAACACGAAAAGCAGACTGAGTTGTTCTTCGTACAAACCACTGTTTCGTACGGATTATATGTCCTTCGTACGAACTACTTGTTTCATACGGAGGATACTATTTTGTGCGAACAACTAAGTCTTTCGTGCGAACCGGGTTCTTCGTGCGGATGAGTTATTCGCACAGATGTTTTTCGCAGAGGAATCTTTTTGCAGGGCTCGTTGGTGAAAATTTTCTTTTTCTGCACAGACTGGTTTTCGAAAGTAGTCTGTAGTCTACACAATTTTATTTAAAAAAGACAAACATTCCATCAACTTTTCAGTTTTAATAGTCAATTCTAGAATGTCAGAGATTTGGTCAACCCTACAACAATATTCCAATGAGTTTCTCCCGTGAGTTTCTTCTGCAAGTGTGTTCAACTTAGATGAAAATTTTAAGAAAAACTAGATTTTAACATGTCTCCATGTGTTCTAACTAGGTTTTTATGAAAATTTTCTGGATACAACAGATTTTAACGAAGTTTTAAGTTTGTTATCTTTCAAAACTTAAGTTTTCTGCTGAAAGTTCAAGAACACTTCAAGAAACCCTCTCAACTAGCTCAGACACAATCACTAAGCTTGGTTTTGAACAAGGAAGAGAGCCAGAGCTCTGATACCACTTGTAGGTCGACTTGGAGGATCAAGATAAACCTGCTTCCTTGTTGATACAACACAAATACGAGTGCGGAATCCTTGTAAGAATGCAAACCAAAGCAAAGTAAGAACACAAGATAGCCAAAGATTCAATATCTTGGTTAACTGAAGAGAACTAGTACAAACATATACAAACAATGCTCATACACTCTCATGCAACACACTCTGTGCTCTTGTGTCTCTCTCTCTAGTCACTTGTTCACTCTGGAAGAATTCTCTCAGGTAGCCCCATACTGAGGAGTGCATGTCTGCTTATATAGTGTCCATGTTCAGCAACTGTACGAAGTATGTTGCTGGACATACGAAACACCAAAAGACACGAAGAACTACTCCAAAGATACTCGTACGAAACAAGTATGATACTTGTTTAGAGGGAATCATTCGTACGAATGGCAGATGGCTTGTACGAGCAACATCTTGCTCGTACGAAGCATGTCCACTCGCACAAGTGTTTTCCTTGGAGAACGTTCCACAGACATGACGTACACAAGACTCAACAGTATGCACAAATGCAACTGTTTAACACAAACAAACTAAATGTCGTACTAAACCAAGATAGGAGGATATCTTGATTCGGTCGACACGACCAAACTACACAGACACTGTAAACAAAGACCGTACAATTACAGACGTAACTAAGAACAAGCGACAGACACAAAAGTGTATCAACAAGCAAGTGCTTAATTATATATAGTCTAAGTTACCAATTCAAACACGTTAAAAACATAAAAGTAAAATACAAAAGTAAATAAATAATTGCCTACCCTTTGTCATTGTCGATAAAAAGGGACCTTCAATTCCTACTCAAAAAACTATTAAACTAAATTCTTATTACACATTTATTTTCAAGCTTATTACCTTGGAAATATATTTAGGGGATGATAAATTGAAAACTTAGTTAAGTAAACCGTAAAAACTCACTAAAAAACTTTTTATATGAAAAAAACAGCAAAAGTACTATACTATGTTTTAAAGCATTTGAGAAAAAAATGCACAAAGTTGATTTTTTAGAAAAATAAACATAATGCGTCTATTAAACATGTAAGAACAACTTTTATACAAACAACACATATTTTCATACGTAACAAGAAAGTTTATTTGTTTATTTTTTTTAAAACTGCTCGATGCTTTTTTTTTTCTCAAAACTTTTAGTCTATTTTTTTCATAATTTTTTTATATTTTTTTTCATGTGTAACAGATTTCCTCAAATAAAGTATGTTTTTAATTTTTAAGTCCCCTAATATATATATATATATATATATATATATATAAACGTGATTAGAAGAAAACGTTTGGAAGTGTGAAAACGGTGAGAATGGATCCTGGTCGAACACGTGACATGGCCGCTAAGTTATATATATGGGGCAGGATTGTCATTGTTCACGTTCCCCTAAATTAGTCGCGTTATATGCAATAGAGATGGCGTTTTGTACTTCCTCGGCTTGTTTCAATGGCTTTTTTTACAAATTAATTTATGAAAATGGCGTTTTAAAATCCAAAGCAAAAGAGCAGTTTTCAGTAAATAAATTACTTTTTTTTAAGAAACGACGTTTGCCATGTTTGGTTTTCGAATATTTTGGCGTTTTAGATTGAATGGCGTTTTGTTTTCCATCATTAAGTTTGCTGTTTCGTTTGAATGACATTTTAGATAAAGATTTAAAGCGTCCCACATTAAGTTTGGTGTTTGTATATTAAAGCTGTAATGCGTCCCCTCATTTTATATATAGTTTTGGTGTTTAGCGTTTATGGCATTTTGGCATCTTATAACTAATTAGAGAAATAAAGTATTTTTCTAAATAGAAAAGCACACAACAAACCACAGAACATGACAAAAAAATAATAAGTAAATAATAAACAGTAAAAAAAAATTAGAACTCTTCATCCAATTTCTCATCCAAATCTTCACTGTCATCGGTCTCTTCTTCTCATCCCAATCTTCACTGTCATTAGTCTCTTTTTCTTGAGGTTTTTGCCACCGGAACTTTTTAATTCCTTAGATAGATGAGGAATTCCTATACGACTGGACCCCCCGCACTACACGAAGTTGATCATTAAGTGGGATTTTCCGTTTGTTTTTGTGGGCATCAGTCTCTTCTGCTTGAAAAGTTTGTCCATCTCAGTCAACAAAATGTTATTGAGTTAATCCTCACTTTAAGAATGTTGTCAAACCTATTCAGTGAAACGTCATTGAGAACAAAACTGTGTCTCCAAGAAACGACATTTGCAACCTATGGTTTTTGAACTTTTGGCGTTATAAATTGGATGGTATTTAGTAAAATATGGTGTTGTTTATGTAGATGTTTTTGGTATGATCAATGGAAGGTCCTGAGACGTTGTTTATATAGGATGTTTTTGGCGCATAGTTTTAGGCGGGAATTTTTTATAATAAATGTTGGTAATAAGTTTCCGTTGTTTTAGTTACTATTTGTTCAGCTTTATTTGTTAAAGCTGTACGGCGTCCGATTATTAAATTAGCGTTTTGTATGAATGGCGATTTAGATAAAGAAGGAAAAATACAATTTAACTAACTTTTGGTGTTTTGGCGTTTGTGGAATTTTGGCGTTTTATATCTAGTTATAGAAATAAATTATTTTATTAGGGTAAAAGTACACAACAAAGCAAAGAAAATGACACACAAGAAAAAAGAAAAAAGTTTAAAACTCCTTTTCCGAAAGGACTTTGTCTGAGAAGTATCCATCGCTTCCCTTGTCCTCTTATTCGGATTCTTCATCCAATTTCTCATCCAAACCTTCACTTTCATCGGTCTCTTCTCCTTGAAGATTTTGAAACCTCCATGTGAATTTTTCATGAAACAACGCCAATTTTAGGGTCATGTCTATGTTCAAACATGTTTTGTTGTTTAACTACTCTAGGAACCCAAGACTCTGTTTGGTTATGATGTTATCAACCGTATAGTTGTCTTGTTCCTCGTTGTCACATACAACAGTCACTATGTCAGTGTATTCATCATAACGCCATGATTGGATTACTACGTCCGCATTTTGATCGGAGTGTCGCGCCCCGGTCAAAGATAAAATTTATAGTTCCGAATTACCCTTAACAATGCGTTAGTGGTAGTAAGGGGTCGAACCATGAAGAGTTTGTGGTTTGCGATCGGATGTGGTTGATTTTGAATAAGATTGTCACTATTATGAAGCTTGCTATTTTGATTGTTTATATATTTGTTTGTTTGAAAGAATGTCGGAATGATCCGACAAGTTTGTTTCTAATTAACTAACTACAAAAACTTAAACAATTGCAAGAACTTGATTGATTGATTATAACAATGAATTGATAACAAGATTCACACTCGGTTCAACAATTGTAGGACCTAAGGTTGCTACAGGTATTAACTTGGCTTAATTGAATTAGTTCATTAACAGTTTTAGAATCATAAAGCTTAGGTGCCAATTGCTATCGACGTTCAAAACGGACTACAATGCACTTTGTTACCTCAGACAAGTAAATCCTATTAAAAGACAAGGCATAAATACGCATATTCATTTCACGAAGTCAAATTTCATAACTCACTCGACAATTCATAATTTCAACACAAACGTAAGACAATTATCTAATGATTCAAATGCAATTCAAAATGTCACAAACCAAGTATTTAACAATTAGCAAACCCTAGAAATCCTTACAAAAGTTTACACCGAGGTGAAACCCTCAAGGATTAGCCGCTCATGACGAACGGAACTTGATCACCGGATGATTGGAGCTTGATCACGAACATCTTGAATCCTTGAGGTTGAGTATGATGAAGGTTAGGGTTTATGGTGGATGATTAGGAACGCTAGATTGGTGGAATGATGGAGAAGATGATGATTAGGGTTGTGGAGATGAAGATGGATTATGAATTCGGATGATGATAGAGATTCGAATGGATTGGAATTGAGGTTAAGGGTGTTCTTGGCTCCAAGAAGTGTTTCAAAACTCCAAAATCTCGTAACTCCTTCACAAGTGGGTCAAACACAAGTTATAATCCATCAAAATTTGAATTTCAGCAACTTGGAACCAGAAGGGGCGCCGCCGACGGCCATATGGGGCATTGGCGACGGCCTCTACTTTATGTGGTTTTCCTCCGACGCTCTATCCACTGTCTATGACCAATTTTCTCTGACGGCTTATCTGAGGGGCATCACCAATGGCCTGGGGGGCGTCGGCGACGGCCTCTCTAAATCATGCTTTCCTGTTTTCCCATTTCGGGATCCCGGTTGACCCATTTTCCGTCCCGATGCTCCAAAACGCTCCCGAATAGCTCCTTAAACTTCGTAAATCTGTAAAACACAAATCCGATCAAAGTAGGCTATTCGAAACTAAAAGTTACGTAAAACATTAACTTAAACTTAATAGAAACATCGGTTTTCGACCACGTATCACATCCCCACACTTGTCTTTTGCTTACCCTCAAGCAAATCTGTCTTTCACTTTCACGTGGGTCAATAAGGAACACATTTCCCATTCTCGAGACATGAGTTAAGGGCTAATGTCATACTCGGTTCATAATTTTTTTCATTTTCAAAATATTTAACATTAACATGATTAACATATAAAAGTGGTTATCCAAGATTAACCCGCCCTTGAAACTCACAATTCATACACATCCCTCACAATGTTCTCTCCACTCGGCTTATAAATTGGCTAATAATCGATGCATTAGCACTTTTGATATAAACACACAAATCGATTAGATCACGTACCCGCATAAGCTTGCAATTCAATCATTATCCACCACCGAGCATTAATATTAAACACAAGTCAAAAGGTCTTGAACAGTTGTATTGGGGCTAGGTTAAGGGTATGGAATAGGATATTTTGAAAGTGCCTAAGGTAATGAAAACTCGATTTTTATTACAAAAACAACTATTCTAACACCACCAACTATGAAACAATAAACTAAGAGGCAAAAGTTTTCCGCCTTTTATTCAACAAATTATCAATACATACATTTTTCTTTCCTTTTCTCAATTATATTCTGTTTTATTTTCACAACTAATCCTAAAATCAAGTTTTCATCACACAGGTTAAAAATAAAAGGTTCAACGGTCAAGGGCTAAATGTGTTGATCAAATGAAGGATTTAGGCTCAAAATTGGCGACTAAGGGATTGATTTCGGGTGAGGGTAAATAACTGGTGTAAAGTAAAAAGGTTTACCTAATGCCTTAATCATTCCTGTGCTCATATTCAGTCTATGGTCTCAAACGTATCAAAAATTGCAAGTTCTACAATACATGACTAATGGTCCACTCAACCAAAGAAATATATGCATATATGATATGTAGAAGTGGCTCAAAATCTCACGTATAAAAGGTATGGTATGCGATATGTATAAAATGCAAGTTTCTTAGGCGGATTATTTCCAAATAACCACCCGCTAAATACCCATCTTGTTAATAATTTGAACTTGACCATGACAGAAGACCACATGGGTTGTGCCATCCCTCATTAACTTAGTTACTTCTGCTTTTTAGATTGCTTCAACAAAGACATTTTGAAAGAAAAATTTTAACATTTTCCCCCATCCCCACACTTGAGGTCAACATTGTCCTCAATGTGTAGTGTTAAAATGAAAGGGTCAGAATTGAAAAAACTTTTTCTCCCCATCCCTACACTTGAGGTCAACATTGTCCTCAATGTATAGAAATAAAGCTTTTAAAACGCACAAGGGATGTGACACGGCTAACCTTCCTAAAAATTCAACCCGGAAAATAAAATACAAAATACAATCCACTTATTACTAACTAAAAATCAAAGCTAAAAAGAAACGTATGCACCTGGTTTTTTTTTTGCTCATTCCTCGTGTGCTCTTCATCTTCAACAAAAACGGTTGTCTCGCGAACACAGTTTACCTACAAATTTCAACCTTCGTGTAGAAGCAAGCTTCTCACAACCATTAAAAATTTGTTAGTTACTTAGTTCTACCATTTTTATTAAAGTAATTACCATGTCATGTAATTTTATTCAGCTTTATTTTCTTGTGGAAAAATATTTTACAACAACAACCTAAACTCACTTTGGTAGGAATCACGGTTGCATTTAGCGTATGCAACAAGCCCTTTTAAACCTTCCGATAGCTCGGAAGGACGAGTAGGTATCGTGAGGGTTATCTAGGGAACACACCCACAAAGTTCATTTAACTACTAACAAGAAACTAAACATAAAATAAAATTTACACAAAAAAATATACAATAACAAAAGAAAACATACCGGTGATCATCGCTGGTATCGCTCGTTGGGATCTACCGGTGGATACGGCTGGTAAGGTTATCCCGTGAGAGCCGACATCATGTCGTGGAAGCCATCGAGTGGCCCTCTCTCGCCTTCAGCTGGCGCTTGGAACTACGGTGGGATGAAACTGGAACCGACTGCTTCGGGCCAATGTGGAGATGGATCATAGGGCCCAGATGGAAGAGGAAGGTTCTCTAATGAGGTCCAAGGCGTGTGCTCTTGGTATGGACGCCCCGCCTCCCAATCTCTGTGGTGGCGCTCTTGGTCATGCAAATGTTTGGCGTTATTAACCGCCATCTGTTGCGCCACCGCCATAGCATGCCACTGGAGGTCTTCCAATGTGTTCTGATCAGTACGCACCCTGTCCTATTCCTCCTCCCAAGCTTGCCTTCTAGACAATTCTTGTGCTTGATACAAGTCTTGTCTTTCCATAAAGGCTTGTTAGTGGCCCACTGCTCTTGTTGCCTCTCCCAATATTCTTGCTCATTAGCCCGATGAGCAGCCTCTTCAGCCCAATGAGATTATTGTTGGGCTTCCCAATTTTGTTCCCATTACTGCCTCCTTTATTCATATTCCCGGTTCTCCCCAATACAAGCGAAGACATTATCATAAACGTCTTGTTGCCCCCGATTGTAGTTTGGATAGCCGGGCTTACACCGGTTAGGAATGAAGCTAGCCACCCCAGCTGAAATTTCTCGATGTGGCCGGGTGTACCTCTGCCGAGGTCCCTTCGGACCCTGAGGCTCATCTTCATCATCTTCGTCAGCCATCTCCTCCTCTCTTGCAGCTTCCTCGGCAGCACTCGGGTCAGTGAATTGGAATCTGTGTCCTTGGTCATCAGTGACTATGTATTGACGACCATACACTTGTACCTGTATCTTCCAATGCTGCTTCATTGATGCGAAACAAATTTGATCCACAAGCTTCGAGACCCACAACGAATCTGGTGGCAACCTATTCAGTTGCACAATCATGGCGCTGATGAGTCGTACGTACGGTATCATCTTGCGGGTGTACGACTCACGAGTGTCCCAAGTGTTGATCATTACCAGATGGCGCCATGATAACTTAGGTACTCCAAAAAGAAGTGAATGGAGTACCCTATAATCCGAAGCCTTCACTTTACCCCGATCCTCGAATCGAACCATAATATTTTCTAGAGAGAAGGGTTGAAGGATCTTTCCTTCAACCGACAACTGACTACGTAACGCCGCCCCACCAACAACATATGGCAATACTGATCCAACCATGCCATCGGGATCAGCTGAATTGACCTTGTTGTCCAAAAATTGATCGACATTGTAGTTATAATACTCGTCGATCCCCAATGAATCAAACCGGGCAATACAATTCATGGTTTCAAACCCGTATCGCCTACCAATTATCATGTGTTCGGTGGCCCATCCCTGTTGACGAACCGCAGTGAGGCCAACCACTCACAGACAACAACCAAATAAACCCGCGCTTTGATGTCTTCACACCAATCCAGAACTCTCTCCCAACCAATCCTTTCAAACATCTGGACGATCCCAATCATCCTGAACTCTTCCACATTCAACGTGCACTCCGGCACAACCCTTTCCGGGATAGATGTAGTAACCCCGTGAACCATTTTCCACTTCCAAAGTTTAATTCTAGCCGTTTGTCATTAAACCTTGAAAGTGGCCTTTGCATATTATTCTCCCATGGTCACCCACGTTACTATCCCTTATTCTCTCCCAAACCCAATCTTGTCTGTACAACCGCTCATCATTGTCTTCAATCCCACTCAATTGCTCCCATTTTCTTGCTCAATGACCCGAATATGACCCGGCTCCCGAAGATGAGCCTTGACCCAAAATCTTACTCCTCTTTCGGCTCGCCATACCTATAAGTCAAGATGCAAAGAAAACAATTAAACCTTGTCTAACTTCAAGTATATAATTCTATCATTCCAAAATCTCAATTCAATTCAAATTCTTGATCATAACAAACAATGTTGAACCACAACTTAATTGATTAGACGAGGTTAGCCGGTTTAATCTTTCAAAATTGGCACTTTTGTTACATCTAAACTTAATTTTTTATGTTTGTCATCCTAAATACATAAGATTTTGAACAAGATTCAACATTGTGTCATGTTCAAACATGCAACTTTAACAATTATAATCTCATTACTTAGCTATGTTGCATGTTGAATCCCACCCAAATCAGCCATAAACTCAAATTCAAGCAATAATTCATATAGTAGCATCATAAACAACCTACTCTTAAACCTAAGTTCAAAATTTCGGAAGAAAATCACAAACCATATGACATCCATGCTCAAATTGAAGTAAAGATCATACCTTTAGTGTTGTATAGACGTTAGAACTTGAAAAAGATGTAATACAAAATTGAAGAACACTTTTCCTTAAAAACCCAAAATTTGAACTTCACCAATCTTGCAAACAAGCAAGAATTGAAAGAAGCCATGTTAGGGGTTTTGTTCTACTCGAAAAACTACACGAAATAGGCTCAAGAATCGACTAATTTGGTGGAGAATTGAAAAAGATGTGAGGATTTGAAGTTAGGGTTCTTGAAGAAGAAGTTGGAGAAGATGGGTTGAATTGATGAGCAATGTGCAGATAGGTTGGGGTTTTAATGAGAAGCTGGGTGGATGAGATTCACCCGGGTCTAAATTGTGGCTAAAAAGATGTTCGGGTCGAGTTTCGGTAGGTTAAAATGAGTTTGGATCCGGAAAATGCGTTAAAAAGGAATCAGCGTTGGCTGAAAAACCAAGGGTCGTCGCCGACGGCCCTTGCCCCGTTGCCGACGCCCCTTAAAATTGCACAATTTCTCCGACGGCTTATCTTCCTGTCTACGACACATTTCACCCGAAGCACATAATCACGAGCCGTCGGCGACAGCCTGAAGCCCCGTCACCGACGGTTCACCATTTCACCCGAAGCACATGACACGACACACATTTACCACCCCCCGAATAATCGTGTATTGTTCTCAATACACAAAACAAATTAAAAAAAACATACCTTATATCTTCATGATCCGTTTGCGAAATCCGAACTTCACACGTTAACGAGTAACAAAACGAACTAAATAAAATACAAACTACACACTCAAACAATAAAAATATACAAAACTCTGCAACAATTGTTATTGGTCCTTTAATTGACCTCATAAGTTGGTACACTTACCAAAAAGCTTACCGATTCCTTGTTTGCTTCGGTGTTTGCCTCGTTACCATCGAGAAACGGTTTAAGACGATGACCGTTAACCGTTTGTTTTGACCCATCCTTTGGGTCCTCAATGGTAATATCCCCGAGCTTGCCGACCCTCGTGATCACATACGGGCCCATCCATTTGATCTTTAGCTTTTCGAGGAAGATTTTGAACCGTGAATTGTATAGCCAAACCTTTTGGCCCACCAAGAATTCCTTCGGCTTCAATTTGGCATCGTGTGCTCTTTTCATGCCATCCTTATATTTCGAGGCACACTCATATGTCTCTTCCCGAAGCTCCTCTAGCTCGCAAAGCTTCAACTTGCGTTCTTGACCTGCATCATCATACTTAAGGTTAACTTCTTTGATAGCTCACAGTGCACGTTGCACAAGTTCAATCAGCAAATTTTTACCATAAACCAAGCACTAAGGAGTAGTGCCAATAGGTGTCTTATGTGCCGTTCGATAGGCCCATAAGGAATCGTTCAACTTCGTTGACCAATCCTTACGGTCCGGTTGAACGGTCTTTTGCAAAATTTTCTTTTATTTGCCTATTGGACACCTCTACTTGACCACTTGTTTGCGGATGATAGAGGGTAGCAATTCTATGGTCAACACCATACCGTTTTAGTAATCTCCCAAAATTAAAGTTTTTAAAATGAGATCCCCCATCACTAATAATTACCCGAGGTATCCCAAATCTAGAAATAATATTGCACAGAATTACAAACAATGGTATGGTCATTCATTTTGGTGGTGATTGCTTCAACCCATTTAGACACATAATCTACCGCCACCAAAATATATAACTTCCCATGAGAATTTGTGAATGAGCCCATGAAATCGATTCCCCACACATCAAAGATATCAACAATAAGAATCGGTTGCATGGGCATCTCATCCCGCTTAGAAATACCCCCTAATTTTTGACACTACACAGTTTGTTTTTGCAAAATTAAAAGCATCTTTAAAGATAGTTGGCCAATAAAGGCCACTGTAGGTCCCCTAACCTGTATGGATCGTCATAGAATCGTCTATCCAATATAGAGTGCGGAATCCCCTAGATCATATTTCATAGAAAACCGAACAAGAACGCAAACACAATTACTTTCAAACTGTCTTCTATTGATTATCCAAAATTGTTTACAATCAATTCAAGACTCTCTCTATCAACTCTCTCTGAAGTAATTCTCTGAGCAACTAATCCACTGAGCAACTGAATGAGCAACCTCAACCCTAATGACAACCTCCCTTTATATAGAGACAGGTTATGCAACTGGGCTAGGGTTTCCCTACATGGACTGCAAATGGGTCTAGGCCCAATTCGCCTACCATATGCTATATGGTGTCTGGATTAGCCCAATTACTTCTAATTAACTATTACAAAACTAAACCCGCTAACCATTTATCATTTTACTAATTACAAGATATCCAAAGACCAAATCTAAGCAGTTGTCACAAATATGCACCAACAAACTCCCCCTTGACAATAGCTTCATAAAATAACTTTGTCTTCAGTCTTCTTGCAATCTTTAACTTCTTTGAAAAATGTTGGTCTTTGGATACCTTCAGCTTTAATAGCTTCTATCAGCAACAGACCCCCCTAAGCTGATGCATCCAATCACCAAATCTTCTAAATCATTAGCGTTTGAGTAAACTCCATTTTAGTACTTGCATAGCAATCTTCAAACTCTTCAACGTTGTCTGCAATATAGAAAGGAGGTTCTAGCATGCATCCAAGCAAACTCCTCTTCACTAAACTTGTCAGCAATACACTACTACAATCTGTATACTATAGAACAAACATCTCGAGAAACCATAAGAATTTTTCAACACAAGTTAAACAAATTATTATTATTCAAGAGATAGTAAAACTGTATCACAGATTAAGCACTTCTCAACTCAAACCACACTCAAAATTATAAACACCATGAACCTGCAAGATTTTAAAAACTTTTGAACTCATCTTCTAACACTGTCTCCCCCTATCGGTAAGAACTCCTCCATGAACAACCAATATTCGTACATTAAGAATTTACAAGAAAATGAAATCTTTTTGGATTTTTATATTTTCTAAAAGCAAATAAATAACAAAATAATAACCACTCTGTTTTTGTGAGAACCACCGGTGAGAAGATCATATCAACAACATCAAATTGTTTTCACACATTTGATAATTCTATATGCAATATTCATGAAAAACAGTTCAATACGATTACTAGTATTGTTTATCCACTTAAACAAAACACATGAACATTTCAAGTACCATTACCTAGTGATATGTGAAGATAATTTATGTTGATATACTAGTGTGTCCCACTTCAGGACATACCCTCACGATCAAGATATGCACAAAGATTCCTCGTAGTAGGTGAGTATATCGGAGTTCATCCTTTTTTATTTACAACGTTAGATAATTGGTGATTAGGTCAGTAATTCCATACAGCAAAGAGACCAATATCCAACGAGGGTTAGGGCAAATACCAAATTTTGGTACGAATAATGCAATTTGCACATTTGAATGACTCTCTAGGAGAGCTTCTTCAATTTTTCGGATTTGGCATTTTAGCTCTTTTAAGATATCCTGGTTGTGCCTAGGTCAGCACATATCTGGATGGAGCAGAAGGACAACCTTGATACCCCGGATGAAATAGTGATATAAAGACCTAAAACCTCAGATTTTGGCAATCTATCAACGCAAGATTTAAGGTTATAAAACCATACACCACTAATTGTTACCCACTCATACACAGTTCGTTATTTTTATATCACCAAGGTAAGTTGATTATTTCATGCCTTTTGCCTACTGGTACATCATATAATGAAGCTGCTATCACACTTGAGCAATTTAGTTTAAAATATTAGTGTGACAGTCTAAGTTGCTGATGTACTATCATTTCTTCTTTTCCACACAGTGAAAACTCATTTTTTGTTTTTCTATTTTTTATGTTTTGATTGGATTGAAAACAGTAAATTATTTACAAAATATTTCTATGGAAAATGGTTATTCAAGATTCCTCTTCCCGTTGAGTTCGACTAAATGTTCAAAACGATCCCTTTAAAACGCTTTTGTGTAAAGATCTGCCAGGTTATATAGTGTGTCGACTCGATACAGTTCAATCAATTTCTTTTCAGCACAATCCCGTATAAAATGATGACGAATGTCAATATGTTTTGTGCGACTGTGTTTTACGGGATTGTTGGTGATTGAAATAGTGGCATTATTGTCTATCATAATAGGAGTACGAGTGAAATTCAAACCATAATCGCGCATCTGCTGTTGGATCCAGAGAACCTAAGAGGAACAACTACCCGCATCAATATATTCAGCTTCACACGTCGAGGTAGACACGCAAGACTGCTTCTTGCATTGCCATGACACGATCCTCCCTTCTAAGAACTGACAACCACTTGTGGTAGACTATCTTGTTGATTTGCATCCTCCAAAGTCCGAATCAGTGAAAGCAACAAACTTCAAATCACTAGCAGCTGGATACCATAACCCAAGTTTAGGTTTCCCTTTCAAGTGACGAAGAATCCGCTTCACCGCTTTCATGTGGGACTCTTTGGGATTCGCGTGATATCTGGCACAAAGGCATACTGCGAACATGATGTCGAGTCTTGAAGCAGTCAAGTACATCAGAGAACCAATCATTGCCCTGTATCAACATCCTCCACACTCTCTTTATCTGGACCAAGATTGTGATTCTCACAGATAGGTGTATTGAAAGTAGCGCAATCTTCCATTTTGAAACGAGACAAAATGTCATACACATACTTTGTCTGATGTATAAACATCACATCCTTCTTCTGTTCAACTTGTAAACCCAAAAAGTAAGACAGTTCACCCATCGCACTCATCTCAAACTTGCTCTTCATTTCCTCCTCGAATTCATGACACATGTTCTCATCAGATGACCCAAAAATGATGTCATCAACGTATACCTGTACCAGCAAAAAGTCTTCATTTTTCCTTTTAATGAAAAGTGTACTGTCCATCTGACCTCTTTCAAAGCCATTCTTTAACAAATGTGCTGACAGTGTCTCATTATACGCCCTAGGTGCCTGATGCAACCTTACAATGCCTTATCAAGTCGATAGACTCGATCTGGATAATCTGGATCAGTAAACCATCTGGTTGTGAGACATACACCACTTCTTGGACTTTCTAGTAAAGAAACACACTCTTCACGTCCAATTGGTAAACTTTGAAGCCCTTGAATGAAGCAAAAGCTAAGAACAAACGAATTGCTTCCAACCTTGCTACTGGTGCAAACACCTCATTGTAATCAATCCCTTCTTGCTGCTTGAACCCTTTCACTACCAACCGAGCCTTATTCCTTATTACGATCCCTTTGTCGTCTTTCTTGCACTTGAACACCCATTTAGTGCCTATTTCCTTCTCTCCTTCAGGCTAGTCAACTAGCTCCCAAACTTTCAACTTCTTGAACTATGCTAGTTCCTCTTGCATAGCTTCAACCCAACAATTGTCTTTTAGAGCCATATGAACAATCTTCGGCTCCTCTTGGGCAATAAAGCAGCTATACAAATACTCATGAATCAAACCAGTCTTCTGAATCGAAGTAAATAAACAGGAACCTTCGATCACACCTCTTTTTGTCTAAACACCTGCAATATTATCACCTATGATATTTTCAACTGGATGATCTATGTGTACACGTGTGGTAGCAATGGTGTCAACAACTAGATTATCTCCCAGATTAGATCCAACCTCCCCCTGAATGTTAGTATTGGCAAACGGATTAGTGAAGTCCTCCCCCTGAATAGGTTCAGACTCACTATCACTAGAGTCCTGTAGAGCTGCACTGGAAGAAGTGTCTGGAGCATATGTCCTCGATATACTCGATCTAGGCATGAAGTCACCCTCTCCATCTTCACTGATCACAGTTTGGATCAATTAAGACTCATCTGCAATGGAAAAATCAGGAATATTAAATGATTTAAAAACACTGTCATAATCATATAATATAGAAGGACCAGTCGTTGATTATTGAGGTGAATAACTAGTGATTTCCATGTTAAACACAACCTCAATTTTACCACTTTTTAGATTAAAAACCCTTTTATTCGGTGTTCCAGGCATATAGCCTAGAAAGTAACCCTCATCAGCTACCTCACCAAATTTTTGCTTATCTTTATTTTGCACAATAGTGCAAGGTAATCCAAATGGTTCAAAGCCTTTTAAGTTTGGTTTTCGTTTAAACAATAGTTCATGAATGTTTTGTTAAACCATTTAATTGTCAAAACTTTGTTCAGAACATAACAAGCTGTGTTCATAGCTTCTCCCTAGAAAAGAACTGGAAGCTTTGAATCAGAAAGCATAGTCCTAGCAGCTTCAATAAACGCCATGTTTTTCCTCTCAGCGACTCCATTCTGTTGAGGTGTATGAGGAGCAGAATATTGATGTTCAATTCCCTTGCAAAGACAATAGAGATCTAGAATCTGATTCTTGAACTCCGTCCCATTATCACTCCTTATCCTCTTGATCCATGCATCATGGACATTTTCCAATTTTGTAAAAAGATCTATCAGCATCTCCGCTGTCTCATCTTTTGTACCTAAAAAGACAACCCATGAATATCGTGAGTAATCATCTGTGACAACTAAACAATAGTACTTTCCACCTATGCTCCTTACGTTCACCGGACCGAATAGATCCATATGAAGTAATTAATAAGGGACATCTATGGAATTTACTGTTTTAGACTTGTGAGGTTTCTTATGTTGTTTTCCCTTTTGACATGGAAGCCATTTATCTTCCACGTGAAACCTCTGTACTGGCACCCCTTCCACTAAACCATTTTTAATAATATAGTTCATTTTTTGGTAGTGGATGTGTGCCATGCGTCTGTGCCACAGCAAGACTCAGCCTCAGATGCTTTTGATAGTAAACACGCCACCACAGTGGAAGAATCCTTAGCATCCATGTCCATGACATAAGTGTCGTTTCTCCTTGGCACTCTCATCACTATCCAATCATCCGGTATCACCAAACCAGGTTTCAACACCAAAGGTTCAGACTTAGTAAGTGGACCGAGTGACCCTTGTCGCAGACTTGAGACACGCTCATCAGATTGTGCTTCAGCTGCTCAACATAGTTCGCTTGGTCCAGTGTGATCTTCCCATTGGTCACTTTTCCTAGACCTGTAATGTGCCCTCCTTTAGCACCTACAAAGTTCACATAACCACCATCTATATTCTCAAACTCAGTCAACACCCTCGCTTCCCCCGTCATGTGCCTGGAGCCGCTACTATCAACATACCACAAGTTGATAATCCTCCTTAGCAGCTCCTGCACAACCTAACAAAATTAGTTAGAATGGGGGACCCAAGCCTTAATGGCCTTGGGTCTTCCAGATTCATCAACCACGGTAATATCCATCAAATATCCATCACTCCTAATAGGAGTCTTGGATCTCAGATCTGTTGATGGAAATGGTTTTTGATTTCCACTAGGTCTCTGGTCCTGAGGTTTCCTAAACATGTTTGGACTTTGTGACCTTTGGAAATTCTGGTTTTGGTTCCATGAATTTTGACAATAATAATTTCTAAAGCCATTGTTATAAAAATTTCGACTACCAACATTATGATATCGAGTTTGATACTGACCTTGACTTCTGAAAGTTCTTGATTGACCATTAAAGTTATTCATTCTTGGTGAACTACTTCTAGGTCTTTTATATCTGCCTGATGTAGATGCAGGCTGAAATCTTTGTTGATTTCTTTGAAAACGAGGAACTTGGTGAGTTCCTTTTTCAACCTTATCTACACCAACAACAACACTTTGTTGCTTGGTAGTAGATATCTTTGGTGAGTTAGTAACCTTCTGCTCACCATCACCATGTTTTTCTAGTGATTTTTCTCTCTGTCCCTCACTCACATGTGCTTCATTCTTTTTGTTAGGATAACAGCTAGCTACATGTCCCTTTTCGTGACATTTGAAGCAGTATTTTCTAGCCGAAGACTTCTTAATTGAAGTCTCTGGTTTAGATTCGTCAGTTAATGATGATGATGATGAAGATGATGATGCCTTTGATGAATCTTGTTTAGTTTGTTTAATTTTTTATTTTTCTTTGTTTTTATTTTTAGTAAACTGCACATTTGACTCTTTTGTAATAACAGTGGCTTCTTCATTCATATCACTCCCTTGAAAAAAATCAACCTTTTTAATAAAAACTTGTTTTTGATTCTTAGGGTGTGTATTCTTTGTTTTCAAAACGGTGCCTCTGTTACTATCCTTCTTGGCATTCTCAGAACCATCAACATTACCTGATGTGGAACTACTAGGTGTAGTTGACACAAAGTCTGTTAGCTCTTCTTCGTCTGGCTAGAAAGAATAGTCATAACCAAGTGGTGGTGGAACTTCATTTAAACCTTTGAATCCAACCCATGTCTTGTCATTACTCTTCTCCAGGCCATTCATCATGTGTCTCATAACAAAAGATAAATCTCTGAATTAATTTAATTTCTTTTCATGTTCACAAATTTTTAAGTTGTGCTTCGGACAACTCTTTGCATTTTTCAGAAATTTCTTTGTTTTCTCACTCATCGTATCATGAGCTAAGTCAATTATTTGAAGCTTTTCATTAAGCTTACAGGTTAGAATATTGATTTATTCTTCATAACCTTTAATTTTCTTCAAATATAAAGACTCATCTCGTTTTACGAAAAAGTTTGATCCTTTTAGGTTTAAGAGCTCATTAACAAGACTTTGGTTTTGTTTTGTTAACGTGTCAACCTCATTTTGCAGTTCACGACATTTTAAGCAAACAGAACTACCAGAGTACCTCTCCTGTTGATTTGCTTAGATCAGCCATGAAAGCAGCAAAATCAGCAGCCATCTTCTTCTCTGCAGCATTCTATTCTCCATCAGCTTTTTCAGCTACCATCTCTCGCTCTACTTCAGCAGCCGCCTTCAATTCCACATTATCAACTGGGGCTATCTCAGCCATGAACGCTTGTGAGGCATTGTCATCACCCTCCAGATGAACACTCCAATCATAAGAACCCTCTCGAGCAGTAGAGATCAGGGCCTTTGATCTAGTGTTGGTTGACGCATTCCTGTTGCTTGAACCATGATCAGGAGAATCTTGAAAGGATGAGTTTAGAACGAGATTCAGTTTTTGGTCGTTGACATTCTCTAGCAAAATGTCCGTAGTTTTGATAATTGTAACACTTCACTTTAGACTTGTCAAAACCCACACTCTTTCCAATGAACTTCCTGCCTGTTCTGTTCATGAACCTTTTCACTCTTCTAGAGATCATGGCCATCTGCCATTGTAAATCCATCTCCTCTAGATCATCAGGGTCAATCTGATCATAATCTTCATCAAACGTAGCAGGATCAGATATTCTTCCCTGAATGTAGTGCTCGTAGAAAGCAATAAAAGAAGCAAGCAATGCCAGATGATCTTCAACACTTTTGACACTTAGAGGCATAGACCTAGTACTGCTGTTATTATTACTTGATTGTTGTCTCTTTGCCCCTGACAAGCCTCCTGAAGCAGCAACAAAGCATACTTCACCATCAGAATTTGTCACGATCTGCTCATTTTCACATGAGAGAAATGCAGTTGCAGTATCACTTGAAGCATTGTTGGTAGATGAAGGTGTAAGCCCTTTATAAATCCCTGGATCTTGAACCTGATCATATCCGGTCTCCTTCTTCTTCATATTGAGCTCATAAGCTCTTAATTTCCCAATAGATCTTCTAAATCTTTATTTTCATAGTCAGCTTCACCCTTTATCATCAAAGTATAAATATCCCACTTTGCAGGTAAAGCATCTAACAACTTATCATTTATCTTCACATTCATGTATCCCTCTATGTCATAATTGTCAATTTCTGACATCAGATGATAACATCGTGTGATAATATCTTCAATGGATTCATTTCTCATTCCTTTAAACACATCAAATTATTTCTTCAGCAGATCAACCTTGTTCTTCTTCACATCAGTATTGCCCTCATACCTCTTCTCTAGGACATCCCACATCTCTTTCGATGTAGTATAACGCTTGAATGTATGTTTGCTGTCATCAGGTAACGACATCTTTATAGCAGCTAAGGCTTTCTTCTCAGACTCATACATTCTCTTTCAGCTTCTGACATATTCACATAAGTAGTGAAACATTGTCTGCCCTCAAAGTCATGAGTGGGGTTAGCGTACCCATCTTGAATACAGATCCACATCCGTGTGTCTTGATATTCAATGAACGATTGAAACCTATCCTTCCATGTAAGGTAATTCTCAACCTTAAGCATTTTTGGAGGTTTGTTAGCCGTGCCTGCCTCGTGCTCCATTCTTAACAGTTCATTTATGTTAGACATATTCGACATTTTTTTCTCCTAAAAATCACACGAGTCTAACCGTGCAATAAGTTTGTCAAGATTGTGTGTGGATTAAGTTCTATGTCCGAAAACGTTTAACTTCAGTTACGTCAGCTGATTAACTTTCCACCTTTTTGTATGGAACTCGGAACAGTACCAAATTCGGAACAGTAACTCGGATTAACAATCCGAGATGAAAAATTAGAACAGTGATCCGAGATGTTTATCCGAGATGGTGATTCGGAATAGTGATCCGAGATGAAATCCAGAATAGTCTATTTTGATCCGATATGGAATCCCGAATAGATATTCTGATCTAAGATGGAATCCGGAATAGACTATTCTGATCCGAGATAGACTGCTGATCCGAGATGAAATCTGAGATAGACTGTGCTGATCCGAAATGCAATCCGAGATGGACTACTATGATCCGAAATGCAAGTTCTCTGATCCGAGATGCAACTTTTCTGATCTGAAAAGCAAGTTATCAATCCAAAATGCTTCACCTTTGATCCGAGATGCCTTCCTTCTATCCGAAATGCTTTGCTGTTAATTCGAAATAGCAGCAAACCCTAGAACAGCAGCAGTAACCCTAGAACAGCCATCACAAACTTCAAAAAAGCCTCCAAAACGTCCAAAAACCCAACTTTTTCGGTTGTTACGACTCTGAACTGAGCAAAAACAAGAGCCGAATGCTCTGATACCAATTGTAGGTCCCCTAATCCGTATGAATCGTCACAGAATCATCAATCCAATCTAGAGTGCGGAATCCCCTAGATCAGATTTCACTGAAAGTCAAACAAGAACACGAAGACAATTACTTTCAAACTGTCTTCTATTGATTATCCAACACAATTGTTTACAATCAATTCAAGACTCTCTCTATCAACTCTCTCTGAAGTAATTCTCTGAGTAACTAATCCACTGAACAACTGAACGAGCAACCTCAACCCTAATGACAACCTCCCTTTATATGGAGAAAGGTTATGCAACTGGGCTAGGGTTTCCCTACATGGACCGCAAATGGGTCTAGGCCCAATTCGCCTACATTTGCTATATGGTGTCTGGATTAGCCCAATTACTTCTAATTAACTATTACAAAACTAAACCCGCTAACCGTTTATCATTTTACTAATTACAAGATATCCAAAGACCAAATCTAAGCTGTTGTCACAAATATGCACCAACAGCCACTGTTGAGCACTTTGTGTCCCGTTTTGTGACCACTAAAATGGCCTCAACAAGCAAAGAATGCAAGCGCATCAAGACACTCGGGATCTCCTCATCCAGTATACATCTTCTCACAACTTGATCCGGACATGTCTTGAATAAATCCGGTTCTTCCATGTGTAGTACTTATTTGAGATACGAAGTGCAATCTCCTCCTCCTATCCCAATGAGCCGGCAAATCATTTGTCACCAAATAATTAATAATGTTAGCGAACGAAGGTAATGTTGAAACTTTAAGAATATGCTCATCTGGGAAGGTCTCATTAATCTACACACGAGAAGAACCCTCCTCTACCAACAACCGGGATAAGTGGTCCCACCACATTCTCGCTACCCTTCTTATCCTGTATCTCCAAGTCAAACTCTTGTAGCACGAGAACCCATCGGATCAACCGCGACTTTGCATCATTTTTCTCCATGAGGTACCTGACAGGAGAATGGTCAGAATAAACAATTACTTTACTACCCCAAATGTAAGCCCGGAATTTTTCCAATGCATATACCACTGCAAGTAGCTCTTTCTCAGTTGTTGTGTAGTTCAATTAAATATCCGAAAGAGTCTTACTTGCGTAGCAAATGGCAATGGGTTTCTTTTCTACCCTTTGACCCAAAATGGCCTCCACCGCATAATCACTTGCATCACACATAATGTCGAACGATAAAGAGCAATTAGGTGATTGCAAGATTGGGGCCTCAACCAATTTCTGTTTCAATACATTAAAAGCATTTTGACAATCTTTGTTAAAGTCAAACGGTTGGTCTGTCAACAATAAATTATATAAAGGTTTTGTTATATCACTAAACCCCTTTATAAACCATCTATAAAACCCCGCATGACCCAAAAATGATCTAACGTCGTTAACGCTCGTGGGATATGGCAAAGTAGAAATAACTTGCACTTTCACCCTATCAACCTCTATCCCACGACTTGACACCACGTGTCCCAACACGATTCCCTCTTGAACCATAAAATGGATCTTTTCCCAACTCAAAAACATTTTTTTCTCAACACATCTTATTAAAACCTTTTCTAGTTAGTCAAGGCAAACATCAAATGATGACCCAAAAATTGAAAACTCATCCATGAAGATTTCTAAAGACTCCCCCACCATATCTGAAAAGATACTCATCATACACCTTTGAAAGGTGGCGGGGGCATTACATAACCCAAACGACATTCGCCTAAATGCAAAAGTACCGTATGGGCAAGTAAAAGTAGTCTTACCTTGGTCTTCCTGATGCATAGCAATTTGATTGTAACCCGAATACCCATCCAGGAAATAATAATACTGTTGACCCGCTAACTTTTCAACAATTTGGTCAAAAAAAGGAAAAGGGAAATGATCTTTAGAAGTTGCGAAAGTCAACTTCCTATAATCAATACAAATACGCCACCCGGTTACCGGCCGAGTGGCGACCTCTTCACCTGCGTCATTTGTGACGACTTAGATGCCTGCTTCTTGGGAACCATCTGTGTTGGGCTCACCCATTAGCTATCAGAGATGGGGTATATGATACCCGCATCTAGCCACTTTAGTACCTCCTTCTTGACAACTTCTCTCATGTTCGGATTCAATCTCCGTTGTGTGTCACGAGAAGGAGTACTACCATCTACGGTGGTGCTCTTGTGCATCACTTCAGAAGGGCTAATTCCCTTCAAATCAGCAATGGTCCACCCAATAGCGGCTCTATTGGCGACCGACATATCCATCAATTTCTTATCTTGCTCCCCGGTTAAATTTGCAGCAATAATGACCGGTAGCGTGTTGCCCTCACCCATATAAGCATACTTCAAATGCTTAGGTAACATCTTCAACTCAATGGTAGGAGGTTCTATCAACAATGGCTTAAGCTTTGTATCAATCTTCTCGGGAAGACTTTCCACTTGGTGTGTCCAAGGTGGTCTTCCTTCCGTCACCGCCATCACCTCCATCTTTTCTCTTCCTCATCCATGCTCCGATTTGTTTCTGATTGTGACCTATCAAACATGAAACACTCCTTTATTGTGTTTTCCTCCTCGACACCTATGTCGCAAAGAGGTATACACTCGTCAACAATGTTTGCCATATAGCATTCGTCATTGACTAGTGGATCCGTTAATCCGGCAGAAAAATTCAATCACAACCGACGGTTACCAAAAGTCATGTTAACCGTTCCCGTTTTACAATTAATTTGAGCATTTAATGTTGCCAAAAACGATCGACTGAGAATAACCGCGGGTTGCTTGGTTAGGTCTAATGAAACATTATCAAGTACTAAAAAGTCCACCGGATAGTAAAAGTCCTCGACCTTGACAATTACATTCGTGACTATGCCACGGGGTAATTTAGGAGTTAAATCGGCTAACACTACGGTAGTATTTGCCGCTCTAAGTGGACCAAATTCATATTGGTCACACAAGCTACCAGGTAGAATACTCACACTAGCACCGAGATCTAAGAGTGCCCTAGTCATTTTAAATTCTCCAACTTCATTGGAGATGATAGGCGCTCCCGGGTCTTGTAACTTAGGTGGAAGTGCACCCGAAAGAATCGAACTCACATTTTCGGTTAAATCAAGTTTCTTTGGAAATTTGTGAGTTCGCTTTTGGGTACACAAGTCCTTCAAGTATTTAGTATATGATGGGACTTGTTTTATAGCACCCAAAAGTGGTAGGTTTATTTTAACTTGTTTAAAACTTCCCACATTTCTTCTTGATGGGGACCTCTTTTCTTTACCACTTTTTTGGATGGTCCCAACAAAGCTTCGGGATAAGGGGCGATATTAACCTCCACACCCTTTTCCTTAGCCTTTGGGACAGGGGCAGTTACAACGTGTGTAGTCTTTTCATTTTTTAAAACATTTTCTTTTTGACCCGTTTGACCATCAACACTCTCATCATCACTAGCCTCTTCCACCACCCCTTCAACAAACTTGGGTGGTGGTGACACATCACCATTTTCAATTCCTCGACCACTACGTAATGATATTTTATTAATTGGTACCTCGCAAGTATTCTTCGACTTGAACACTTGATGCTTAGGGTTCACTATAGTGTCACTAGGCAGCTTTCCACCATCTCCACGCATCTGCGCCATTTCCTCTCCTAGTTGACCCACTTGCTTCTCTAATACTTTATGCGATTTACCACGAACCTCAAACTCCTTTTTCATTTCCATTTTTATTTCTTCATTTGAAGTTGTGATGGTGTTCATAATTGTATCTAACTTTGACTTTACAGAGTCTTCACCACCCATTGGAGGATTAGAGTTACCACCTTGGTTGTAGCCCCTTTGATAACCACCTTCCCGGTTTTGATAATTTTGGCCACTTCCTTGATTGTAATTTCTTTGGTACCCCCCTTGATAACCGCCTTGACGGTTTTGGTACATCGAACCCCCTTGATTCCCACTTTGATTATGGGATTCATTTGATTTGAAGCATTTCCATAGCGAAAGTTGGGATGGTTTCTCAACCCCGGATGATAAGTGTTTGAATTCATGTCAAATTGCTTTCGCTCGCCATACACTTGATTCACCTCTTCATTTGCATGTGCCATGCTCACTTGACATTCCTTGGTTCGATGCCCAATATCCCCACAATCTTCGCATATCGCGAATGGCACTGCACCAACATCCTTCTTCTTCATTCGCGCCAACTCCCTTTTCAAAGTGGCAGTTCTATCCTTGGCTCTTAAATCGAGGTCGGGAAGAGATCGAGAAATTGGATGCTTCTTAGATCGGTCCGCCATAGCGACCAATTTGGAATTCTTGCTCTTCCTTTCCAAGAAATCCCAATCGTCTTCCTCATGGTTGTTCAACAACGTTCCATTACTAGCCGATCGCAGAGACTTGTGATCATCGGCATCCAATCCCCTCATAAAGCATTTAAGTAACTCACACCTTGGAATTTGGTGATGAGGAGACTTCCTAACCAATTCCTTGAAATGGGTCAATGCCTCATGTAACAATTCCCCCGGTAATTGCCTAAATGACCGAATCTCATCCCTTGCATCATCAGCCTTTGCAATAGAGTAGTATTCATCCAAGAAGACTTGTTACATCTCCGCCCAAGTGTGAATACTGTTTGCCGAAAGTGTGAGAAATCATTGCTTAGCTTTGTATTTTAGTGAAAATTGAAAGAGTCTCAATTTCACTTCTTCCAACGCAAAATCATGACCGCTAATTGTGCCACATATGGCCGAAAATTCCGCTAAATGTGTATACGGCTCGTCATTCGTTCTACCGGTGAAGTGGGGTAGAATGTTGATGTAGTTCGGCTTGCAATCAAATGCCCTTCTACCTCGAGGTGTAGGCACAATGGGTGAGTCATTTCCGATGACCACTGGTCTAAATCGCCCATTAGCACCCCGCGGAGCTTGTAGAGGCATTTGGCGTCTCAGACCATTTACCTCTTGATTTATCGGTCTATTATTACCCTTTTGGTCACCACCCCCATTTCCACCTTCATTCCCACCGCCCACGAATTGCGGAATTCGGTTACGCTTACCGTTATTATTGTTGTTGTTGCTATAATCCTGATTTCGTCGATCATTGCGTGGTTGGCGGTTATTCCCATAGCCGTCATCTCTTCCAAACTCTTTCCCATATCCTTCATTATTCCCCACGAAGTTGGCATTTTGATAGCCAAACTCGTCATAATCAAACCCCTGAGCATTGTAAAAATTTACCATGTTATCACCCAATTCATCATCCACAACTCTTTCATTGTAGTTCCCACATTCATCCGAATATTCCGAATGGATGCTCACATGATCCGCAGATTGATAATCGGGGACAATATACGGTGCATCATCGGTAATATTATTTCTCAACTCATCGAGGTCGAGAAATTGGGCTTCGTTTGTGGGATTTCCACGACTATGGTTAACCCCACGATTGGCGTTAACATTTCGGTTGTTGAGATTGGGTGGTAATGGGTTTTGTCGGTTTTGGTTTGGAGGAGGAGGTGTGGGTGTACGTTGGTGGTTGTTTTGGTTACGGCTTCGAGATTGGAATGGTGGTGTTGGTGGTCTTGAGTTGTGTCCACCCTCGATTGATGGTTTTGATTGTTTTGGTTTTGGGGTGGGTAGTCGTAATATTGGTTTTGGTTGTTGGGTTGGTTGGAATTTTGGGGATCCACTGGAATCGGTCCAAAGGATGGTGTTGGTTGTAAGTTGGTGTTGGGTGGCTTAGAGACAAGGGTTGCCTCTAACCGTATGGCTAAATTTCTTCTACCGACCCGCTCGATCTCCGGTTCAAACACTAAATTTCCGTGTATGCATGCACTACCTATATCCTAAGTAACACACCCGCGTAAAACAAAAGCAAAGATGGTATAAAGAAGCAAGCACTTTAAACAGTTAATCACAAAATCAATTAAATCCAAACGCAAAGCGCACGAACTCCGCGACAACGGTGCCAAAATTTGATCGGAGTGTCGCGCCCCGGTCAAAGATAAAATTTATAGTCTCGAATTACCCTTAATAATGCGATAGTGGTAGTAAGGGGTCGAACCATGAAGAGTTTGTGGTTTGCAATCGGATGTGGTTGATTTTAACTAAGATTGTCACTATTATGAAGCTTGCTATTTTGATTGTTTGTATATTTATTTATTTGAAAGAATGTCGGAATGATCCGACAAATTTGTTTCTAATTAACTAACTACAAGAACTTGATTGATTGATTATAACAATGAATTGATAACAAGGTTCACACCCGATTCAACAATTGTAGAACCTAAGATTGCTGTACATTTTAACTTGGCTTAATTGAATTAGTTCATTAATGGTTTTAGAATCACAAGCTTAGGTGCCAATTGCTATCGACGTTCAAAACAGACTACAATACACATTGTTACTCAGACAAGTAAATCCTATCAAAAGACAAGGCATAAATACGCATATTCATTTCACGAAGTCAAATTTCATAACTCACTTGACAATTCTTAAATTCAACACAAACGTAAGACAATTATCTAATGATTCAAATGCAATTCAAATTGTCACAAACCAAGTATTTAACAATTAGCAAACCCTAAAATCCTTACAAAAGTTTACACCGGGGTGAAACCCTCGAGGATTAGCCGCTCATGACGAACGGAACTTGATCACCAGATGATTGGAGCTTGATCACGAACATCTGGAAGCCTTGAGGTTGAGTATGATGAAGGTTAGGGTTTATGGTAGATACTAGGAACAATGAATTGGTGGAATGATGGAGAAGATGATGATTAGGGTTGTGGAGGTGAAGATGGATGATGAATTCGGATGACGATGGATGATTCGAATGGATTAGAATTGAGGTTAAAGGTGTTCTTGGCTTCAAGAAGTGTTTCAAACCACTGTCTAAGACCAATTTTCTCTGAAGGCTTATCTGAGGGGCGTCTCCGATGGCCCGGGGGCGTCGGCGATGGCCTCTCTAAATCATGCTTTCCTGTTTTCCCATTTCGCGATCCCGATTAACCTGTTTTCCATCCCGATGCTCCAAAACGCTCCTGAATAGTTCCTTAAACTCCGTAAACTTGTAAAACACAAATCCAATCAAAAGTAGGCTATTCGAAACTAAAAGTTACGTAAAACATTAACTTAATCTTAATAGAAACATCGGTTTTCAACCACGTATGACATTTCTATTTGCATTGTTCGATCGAAATTTTCAGGTTAATCTTCGTATAACCGTATGTGTTTTCTCATAGAGGTTATCAAGAGGAACGCCATGTGCTAAGAATCGCCTCTTTACTTCTTCAGTCAAATTCATTATGGCTTTGATGGTTTTCACAATCACTACTTTTCTGTTGTCAAAGAGGACTACGAATCTATTGATTCTAGTGTTGAATTTCCGTGAAACGATATTTGCCATTTGTGCCTTTTTCAGAGTTTTTTTTTTAATTTTTGGCATTTTGGGTAATATGGCGTTTTATAGTATGATCAATGGAAGTTATGGTAAGATCGTTTATAATATGATGTTTTGTCACGTAGTTTAGGAGGGAAAATTTTTATAATAAATGTTATTAATAAAGTTTCAGTAATAAATATGACGTTTCATCTTGAAGGGGACTGTATGGCTTGTACTTTTAAGGCGGGAACTTTTAATGGTGTTTTAATTATGACCTTGGCGTTTTGTATTAGAACAGTAAAAAAACTCTTTCACCCTTAATGAAGCGCGTGCACGTAATAAATTTGAAGTTATTTACGAAAACGCCACCGGGCCAATCTAATCCATAAATTGTTTTGATTCAACGAACGAGAGGCGTTATCATCGTTTTCACACTTATAGGCGTTTTCCTAAATCATGCCCCTATATAGTTAAATGAAAACTCCTATAAGTTGTGAGAATTTAAAGAACACAGCTAAATAAAGACTTCTTCAAAAAATTATTTTACCAAAATTCCTATAAAAAATTAACTTAAAAAAGTTCATTTTGATTTACACTAGCATAAAAAAAACCCCTTATAGCGGGTATAAATGCTGATGTTAGCAACTTTTTACAATGTAGTAAAAATGCTTAAAACACTGTTCAGAACTTTTTTTTACAAGTGCATTTGTAACATGTTCATCTATGTTTATGCAAATAATGATGGCAAAACATGCATAAGAAGTAGGAATTCTCTAAGTTCTCACAACTGGGGTGGTTTTCTCTTGATCTTATCATATATTTATATATATTGAATTAGGATCATTACAAAATACTAGTTATTGCGAGAACAAAAAGAACAACTCTAAATCACTAAATTTTGAGATCTAAGGTTCATATATATATTTTTTAAATTTTAGGTTTCTTACATTCATATGTGTATTATATATATATGTATATATATATGTATATAACTGTATACTTTTACCTACACATAACCTACATATATGTAGGTTATATAAAAACTGAATATTTTCTATATTTTGCTTTTAGTTTTAACATAAGAAATAATAAATCTTAAATTTTTAACAGTCCACGCCGGGGGAGTACATGGATCATATTCATCGTCATATATATATATATATATATATACATATATATATATATAACTATATACTTTTACCTACACATAACCTACATATATGTAGGTTATATAAAAACTGAATATTTTCTATATTTTGCTTTTAGTTTTAACATAAGAAATAATAAATCTTAAATTTTTAACAGTCCACGCCGGGGGAGTACATGGATCATATTCATCGTCAATGTGGCATGGTTTTTGCAGTTTTGGGCGTGGATTGGACGTGTATACCACATCGACTAGGCATGGTTCTAACCACACATAAAGGGCAGAGATGACGATGTGGTGTCGATATGACGACTTAGTGCCGAGGTGACTCCTAATATGTGATGTGGTCACACCGTAAAATTGGGCTACTATTGTCTTATGTTCTTATGATCATTTAGCTTTTAATGGTCTTATATACTTATGATCATTTAGCTTTTTGATGGAATATAAGAAAAGACACATTATATTAGATATTCTATACTAATAATAAGAAAATGGAATTATTTTATACTAATATTATATTATATATGTGAGCAGGATTTGGAGAAAACGTTTCAAAGTGTAAAATGATGAGAACATTTCCTAACGGTTGGATTAAAATATTCTATGGTTAAAATAAGATGGTGGCGTTTTTGTAAATATCAATGACCTTCATAAAGGCGCAAGGGGTTCATTAAGGGTAAAAAGTTAATTGTCCCTCTACATAAAGCTTTCAAACAAACACCAAAACTTATAAACTTCCCACAAAACTTTCCTAACTTCTACGGAAAACGCAAAAGCCCTAGATTAACGTGAAACCTAAATTATGGCGTTTGAAGATCAATCACGAACCCAGAGTAGAAATCAAAGTGTGTTAATTGGGGTGTAAATTATCAACAAAGTTATTTGATGTTATTGGTGTTTTGATTTCAATAATTTATGTACAGTTTCTAGAAGAAAGGAATCCAGATAGTCACCTGAACATAAACGCCAAAATACTGATAAAGAAATGAAGAACAGAACATCAAAACAAGGTAATAATCGTTACATTTTGAGTGATTTAAATGTCTAAAATGCCCGTATATGATTACTATGAACCTATTCTTTGAGTGTGTGTGTTTGTAAACGCCATATAAAGGCTAATTTTAAAATATCTTTAACCTCTATTAAGGTTAACTAATGTTTTGATGTATTATACAAAATTTGAACGCCAATAATGTGTTGTAGAATGTGTTACAAACCACAAACAAAAAAACGAAGGACCTTTTTACTTGTATATTTTAAGTGTGTGTATGTGTGAAAACGCCATATAAGGACTAAATTTGAAATTTGTACAAATCCAACGTAGGTTATTGATGTATAAGTAGGGATGTTAACAAATCGAGCTGAACCGAGCCAAGGTCAGCTCAAGCTCGGCTCGAATATAAAATCGAGCTCGAGCTCAACTCGAGAAAAACTCGAGCTAGCTTGGCATGGCTCAAAATGACTCAATCCAAACCAATAAACAATTATTTTACTCTTCTAAACAAGCCGAAATGCAACTAAATTTAGCCAAAGAGCAAAAAATGCAAACATATTTTAAACAAAATGGTTAAATATGCAAATTAAAAATTAAGGATATTTTTATTGGGATAACCTTGGCTTTATAAGAGGATTGTTCTCTCAGCTTTCTTTTTCCAACCAATGTGGGACAATAAGAAATTGAAGAAAATGGTGCATGTGGACTCTTATTCTTCATCCACAAACAAAGACGTAGATTGTTTCAAGTGCTTCATAGAAAACCATATAATGCATTTTAAACATAAGATAAAGGTCCAATGAAAACGTGAATGCCAACTTTTTTTCTTGATTATATCTTAATGAATTGGAATATCATACAAAGTATAGTTGTGAAACATGTTAACTTACTCACAATTCAAACGTGAATGAGAAGTAACAAAACTGAAGATGCTGATGATGAACACTATAACATATAACACTATTAAAAACCATGTGTGTGTATGTAATAAATCGAGCCGGCCTGCGAGCTCACGAGTCGAGCTGGCCTGACTCGGGCTCGGCTCGTTTACAAATCGAGCCAAGCCAGCTTGTTTAAATCCGATCTTTTTTTGAGCCGAGCATTTTCCGAGCGAGCAGCGAGTTTTTTGAACCCCCTATTTATGATTAAATGTTAGTGAAAACATGATTAGTTTAAACGTGACTATCAAACTAAAACGTCAAAATGAATAAAGTTTATGAAAACGCGACTCACAAACTAAAACACCATGGAATTTTCTCTTTTTTTAGACAAGGAGGGTTTGAAAGTCAAAATATAGATGCACATTGAAGGGGCCCAAAACTCCAAGAAGAGAAAGGTCTCTGTCACACCCCGACCCACAGCGGAAAAGGTGATTGGGGCATGATTGGGTTTTCATCAAAGCTCATGACATTTATTATAACGTGATTCATATTTATTATTACAGTTTAAAGGAGATCATACAATCATATCATACAGTTTCAACATGTTCTATACATCTTTCTAGGCTTCATTGTTTTTCTTCTAAGGCACTTTCCTATGTGTTCCTTGCTTCATCCTGTCCACCTGTATCATGTGTAAAAATGGTTTTTGGATCAACAAAAAGTTGGCGAGTGAATCCTATTAAAACATTTAAACGTGTTTATTGAATTGGTTATAAAATAAAGTGCATAACCACATATGAGTAAATGTAGATGTAAATTTATTCACAAAACACTTAATATTAAATATTGCACACACATACAACAATAGATTGTTTTGAGGCACGCGTTGTTCAACTCGTCTCCCACGAGGAACTGATGGGCCTAATGAATGAGTTTTGAGGCACGCGTTGTTCTACGAACTGATGGGCCTAATGAATGAGTTTTAAGACACGCGTTGTTCAACTCGTCGTGGAGGCTGTACACCTGGGATTGTAGTTCAATCGGTCAGAGCACCGCCCTGTCAAGGCGGAAGCTGCGGGTTCGAGCCCCGTCAGTCCCGACGCCGGATTCAAAAAATACATCAATTCATCTCTCCATTTTCTGTGAAAAAAAGGGGGGGGCAGGGAGCGGAATATCATTCCTAACCTAACGGGGGATCTTTTCTTTTTTCGTTTCGCATTTTTCCGTCAATCCGCTGTTCATCGATAGACGAAGCTCTCTCTTTATCATCTCGCGCCAGATGCAACAAAGGATGAGTCCTTTTTCCTTCTCGCGAACCACGGAAGCGCCTAGCACCCAGAGGAGCAAAGCTTATTTGGGAAAACGGCGCATAAAAAAGGGCTGGCATGGACTACCAGGGTATCTAATCCTGTTCGCTCCCCATGCTTTCGCACCCCAGCGTCGGTAGGGACCCAGAGGAACTGATGGGCCTAACAAATAATTTGCATACAACTTGACAATATGTAATACATAACAACAAATAATATTTACATTCTAAGTTTAGATCATAATATGGTATAGCACGAGTTTGAATAAACGAATTAGTTTAAGCGACACATGATACACCCCAAAACATAAATAAAAAGGGGAATTTGTAAGAATTCACTCACATTGGGTGCGTTCGTTTGATGATGTTGAATGCACACGAGTTTGGAGTGTTGATCAACGAGGAATAACTAACCTAAATAATACGGAAAGGTACGGTAAATAAGTGGATTTTATTAACAATTCTTAATAGGGTTTTTAGATTTATTTTTGTGAGTTTAAGGTTATTTTCTAACTTTAAAAACATTATTTTTAAGTATTTTTAATTGATTTTTAAATTAAATAAATAAATAAAAATATATAAAAAAATGTTGACTTTTTGGGTTGACCATTGACCATTGACTGTTTGACTGTGACTGTGGACTATTTGACCGGTTCGATCGTGTATATGTACGCGCTGGGTGAGGCTCGAACCGGAGACCCCCCGTACGCGTGCACGCAGCTCTACCAACTGAGCTACGTGTCTAACCCGAAATATTTCTGTTTTTAATTATATTTATACACTATTTAATTTAATCCGAAATCATTTATTTTAAAAAGGATTTAATTATATTAGACCGGTGCCCTCAACAGGTCTCGAACCCGGGACCTATGGTTTAGTGTTGCACACAGTCCACCGCTGGACTGTGTGTCTAACCTGGTTAATATACTGATTTTTATTAAACTTAACATCTCTCTGCGAGTTGATCCGGTTCAGTTAAAAAGGAAAAATTTTTATTACAGAGAATGAGATTGTGTCAAGGATCGAACTCGAGACGTGTGTTAGTTGTTTACACACAGTCCACCGCTGGACTGTGTGTCTAACCCGTTTATATAACTTGTTTTATATTACATATATACACAATCCAAAACTTCATCTTCTTCGTAAACATTACCCAGAAACCAAATCCCGACTGTTTCGATAAATTCATCAATTTCTTTAGTAAATTGTAATTAACTACATATGAGATTAATAAAAATGAGAGAGATTAGGTATAAGATATACCGACAGAGATCCCCTGTTTCGCCGGTGAGATTCCGATGACAGCAGGTTATTCCGGCGACGTGTATATTGCGGCAGAGGGTCTTCAGGAAGCTTGAGGTGAGTGTGGGTGGCTTCGGTATGAGCTCTAGATGTTCTGTTTTTAGAGTAAGGCACAGTGATGCAATGGGTTCGGTTTTCCGGCGAGTTGCAGAAAGTTTCCGGCGAGTTGTTCTTGCCGATTAGGGACTTGTAGGGAGGTTAGCGAGTGTGTTGAGAGCTGATTCGAGTGAATAAGCGAGTTGGGTTTTCCTGACTGAAGGTATTTTTAAGTATATGTGATTTCAAGTTTTCAGTTATGAAATTCACGGTTCATGAATGAAATTGAATCGAGTTTTCGGTTATAACCGACGTTTATCATCCGTTATACTTGCTTGATTCCGGAGAACCGTCGAATTTCGCGTATTTTCCGGCGTCTGCGGATTTGGGCGCTGGTTTTGAGTTTCGAGTTTTTTATTAAGTATTAATTGTTTCAGTATTATCAACAAATAACACAAGTGGCGGAGTGGTGTGTTGGCTATCTGATCTTGAGAGTGACCCGGGTTCGAAACCCGGCATCAGCAATTTATTTTTATTTCATTATTTATTATAGATTTTCAATTATAGATTTTAAATTCTAATATATTTATTCATTATGTATTGTTTAAAATTAAAATAACTCATAAATACGCAACGAAAATTTTAACTGGATGTTCGGTTAATAAACGAAGCGGGTTTGGTTAACCCGGTTTTTTTGACGGATGTTACAGTATCCCCTACTTTTAGAAATTTCGTCCCGAAATTTAAGTAGTCGCATGTTTGACTCAAAAGGATGGTGTTTTAATTTGACAATTACATACTTAGATGAGAGTAAGAGTTTAAATTTTGTTTGAGGCGGTAACATTCCTTGTAAGGGTTGAATACCCTGCTACAGGAATCGCTTTTTGTTGCCTACGATAAAGAATATTGATAAACATAGTTGATTGACTAAGTATGATTTTATGCATATGAGTTTTGATACGTTTGGAAAGATAAGGTTATACCCTAAAACAAAACTTCTACTACTAAAACCCTCATGGAACTTCTCATAACCGCCTGACAATGCCTCTGATCCTTTGGCAAGAGTACTTATATATAGGAAGTACCAGCGGCGTATCCACCATATTCTTGTCAAATTTTCATTGGTTTTATCAGTAAGTTATGATTGGTTCTATGATGTGACTCTAGAACATAAACAAACACAACAACCAAAGCCTGAGTCCTAATTCTGATAGTATACATGTTTGAATGGTGACAGTACCTCTCTCATTTGTTATGATGGAGAGGTTAGTCTATGTAGAAATGAAACACAATCCAATTTCTTTAAATGATGAGATGATATGAATGCTAAATCAGTGAGTATAAAACAAACTTCAACCAAGACATTACTAAATCCTACATGGAACTTCTCATAACCGCCTGACAACGCCTCTGATCCTTTGGCAAGAATACTTATATATAGGAAGTACCAGCGGCGTATCCACCATATTCTTGTCAAATTTTCATTGGTTTTATCAGTAAGTTATGATTGGTTCTATGATGTGACTCTAGAACATAAACAAACACAACAACCAAAGCCTGAGTCCTAATTCTGATAGTATACATGTTTGAATGGTGACAGTACCTCTCTCGTTTGTTATGATGGAGAGGTTAGTCTATGTAGAAATGAAACACAATCCAATTTCTTTAAATGATGAGATGATATGAATGCTAAATCAGTGAGTATAAAACAAACTTCAACCAAGACATTACTAAATCCTACATGGAACTTCTCATAACCGCCTGACAACGCCTCTGATCCTTTGGAAAGAATACTTATATATAGGAAGTACCAGCGGCGTATCCACCATATTCTCGTCAAATTTTCATTGGTTTTATCAGTAAGTTATGATTAGTCCTATGTGACTCTAAAACATAAACAAACACAACAACCAAAGCTTGAGTCTTAATTCTGATAGTATACATGTTTGAATGACGACAGTACCTCTCTCGTTTGTTATGATGGAGAGGTTAGTCTATGCAGAAATGAGACACAACCCAACTTCTTTAAATGATGAGACTGAGATACGTCGTGAGATATGATGATATGAATGTTAAATCAATGAGTATAAAACAAACTGAAATAGTAATTCGCATTAAAATTCTTGGATAAATTTCCAATTTATAATTGGGATACGTGAAACTTGAGATAACTTAAAGAAAAACATAAAACTAAGCGGTTGGAGTTGAATCCTGATTTTTGGTGAAGGAGACTAGTTGGGTGGTTCGTTTGGGCCGTCATTATCTTCAACAGGATTGGCGTTGATGTTGAAAACTCTTCCTCTTGCTGGTGGCCTAGTGGTTAGGTTTTCTTGATTTGCTTGGTTAACTGGGTTTGCTTGAGCTTGGGCGTTTATGATGTTAACCAATCGAGGGCACGTGTTTCTAAAATGGGTAGGGTCGCCACAATTGAAACAAGCTCGAACATATGGGAACATGGGGTATTGGGGTTGTTGATATGTTTGGATCATGTTTTGAGTAGGGGGTGAGGTTGGGTTTTGAGAGGTGCGACAAACCTTGCTCAAATGACCATAGCGTCCACAATTCGCACATAGTCGACAAGGTAAGGTAGATGGATGGTGATAAAAACAGGTGTTGCATTGAGGGTGAGGTCCAAGGTAAGGTTTCTTATTTGGGTAAGTTGAGTTGGGTGCTACTTGAGTGATTGGGATAGCTTGGAGGGGTATGGCTTGTGAAGTTGGTTGGTTGTGTTGGGTGACAGCGAAAAGTTGCCCATCTCGTTTTCTCTTAGAAAGGGGTTGAGAAGGGGATTCAGTTTGGGTGGAGTTTGAGGTTTCAGTTGATGCTTTATCCTTCTTCTTCTCCTCCTTGAAGTCCTTATTTCGTATGCGGTTCTCGGTGAGCTTTGTAGCTAACTCCATTGCTGCTTCCAAAGTTGCAGGTGTGGTACTTATTACAGAGTCTTGGATTTTTGAAGGAAGACCTCGAATGTAGTGCTCGATCAAACGGTAAAAAGGAGTGAACAAGTTGGGAACCATTTGATTTAACTCAAGGAATCTCTTGTTGTATGTGGTGTGGTCGCCTTCCTTTTGTTTCAAAGAATAGAACTCATCCTCCAATTTCTTGATTTCGCTTCTAGGGCAAAACCGTCTTGTCATGATTTCCTTCAACTCTTCCCAAGTCAAAGTCATAGCATCTTCAACACCTCGTTTGGCCTTCTCTGTATTCCACCATGTAAGTGCTATTCCAAGTAAACGACCAGTAGCATATCGCACTTTGTGATCATCAGGGCAATCGCAACTTAGAAAAGTGTTTTCCATTTCTTCAAACCAATGGAGGAGAGCGGTGACACCTTCAGTCCCTTCGTATTTTGGAGGGTCGCAGGATTTGAAATGCTTGAAGGTGCATTTAGTGGTAATTGGGGGAGGGTTGACAACATTTTGATCTTCTTGATTGACGGGATTAGCGGTAAGGGCTTGTTGAACTTGAACTACAATGTTGGGTATTATGGCAGCCATTTGTTGAGCGATTTGGGCAGCCATGCGCTCGCGGGCTTTTCCTGATCTCACCTTCCTACGAGCGGAATTAGAAGACATCTACAAGGAATACATATCAAGAGTATGAGTTGGATGTTTTAGGGGTCATGTGTCGTATTTAGGAATGAACATTCATAAAATAAATATATAATAATAAATCTACTACATCCATAGGATGTCTTGGGCTTTGCTCGTAATTGGGCCTTGCATGCCGCCATACTTCACCTTCGTAATCATGTGGGCCCCCATGATTACCGGGTTTTTCATATGGTTCGCATGTGTTAGCCTGGTTACGTACACTAAAACCCGGAGAAAATCGAGAAATATGTATGTAACGTATGATATTCGGAATGTATCCAGGTGTGGACACGGTGACAACTCAAAGTGGGGTTAGTTCAAACGACGTTTGGTGTGGCATGCTTTGGCCTAATAGGTCCTTCGTACTCTCATCGTTGGTCCCCAGGTAGGCAAACTGGTCCGTTATATTGGATTTATACGAATGCCAACCTAGACAGGACGTTCCGACTACCGGTACTTGTACCCTTACAGTTACTACATGCCCGTCGTAGAACTCACTTTGATGAGATTTGAAAAATGATAATTGCGACAAAATCTTGAATAACGAAAGTATGAAGATGATTTGAATATGTGAAAATTGAAATATGTATGATGAATGTGTATGTAAGTATGTTTGTTTGACTGTAAGTATAATTCATTATGTATCAATAAATGTAATATTGGAAGTGTTTGCATGCCTTTGTGTATGTCATAAATATGAAAGAAATAAACATCATGAGTTTGCATGTAACCACATAAACAATTAAAATCTAATCAACTATAGTATAGGCTCTAAGGGTCTAATAACCTATCCTATATCCCTATAGTCAAAAGCTATGATACCAATCTGTCACACCCTGACCCGCAGTGGAAAAGGTGATCGGGGCATGATTGGGTTTTCATCAAAGCTCATGACATTTATTATAATGTTTCAAAGTTATTATAACAGTTTAAAGGAGATCATACAATCATATCATACAGTTTCAACATGTTCTATACATCTTTCTAGGCTTCATTATTTTTCTTCTAAGGCACTTTCCTATGTGTTCCTTGCTTCATCCTGTCCACCTGTATCATGTGTAAAAATGGTTTTTGGATCAACAAAAAGTTGACGAGTGAATCCTATTAAAATATTTAAACGTGTTTATTGAATTGGTTATAAAATAAAGTGCATAACCACATATGAGTAAATGTAGATGTAAATTTATTCACAAAACACTTAATATTAAATATTGCACACACATACAACAATAGATTGTTTTGAGGCACGCGTTGTTCAACTCGTCTCCCACGAGGAACTGATGGGCCTAATGAATGAGTTTTGAGGCACGCGTTGTTCTACGAACTGATGGGCCTAATGAATGAGTTTTAAGGCACGCGTTGTTCAACTCGTCTCCCACGATGAACTGATGGGCCTAACAAATAATTTGCATACAACTAGACAATATGTAATACATAACAACAAACAATATTTACATTCTAAGTTTAGATAATAATATGGTATAGCACGAGTTTGAATAAACGAATTATACACCCCAAAACATGAGTAAAAAGGGGAATTTGTAAGAATTCACTCACATTGGGTGCGTTCGTTTGATGATGTTGAATGCACACGAGTTTGGAGTGTTGATCGACGAGGAATAACTAACCTAAATAATACGGAAAGGTACGGTAAATAAGTGGATTTTATTAACAATTCTTAATAGGGTTTTTAGATTTATTTTTGTGAGTTTAAGGTTATTTTCTAACTTTAAAAACATTATTTTTAAGTATTTTTAATTGATTTTTAAATTAAATAAATATATTAAAAAATGTTGACTTTTTGGGTTGACCATTGACCATTGACTGTTTGACTGTGACTGTTGACTGTTTGACCGGTTCGATCGTGTATATGTACGCGCTGGGTGAGGCTCGAACCCGAGACCTCCCGTACGCGTGCACGCAGCTCTACCAACTGAGCTACGTGTCTAACCCGAAATATTTCTGTTTTTAATTATATTTATACACTATTTAATTTAATCCGAAATCATTTATTTTAAAAAGGATTTAATTATATTAGACCGGTGCCCTCAACAGGTCTCGAACCCGGGACCTGTGGTTTAGTGTTGCACACAGTCCACCGCTGGATTGTGTGTCTAACCTGGTTAATATACTGATTTTTATTTAACTTAACATCTCTCTGCGAGTTGATCTGGTTCAGTTTAAAAAGGAAACATTTTTATTACAGAGAATGAGATTGTGTCAAGGATCGAACTCGAGACGTGTGTTAGTTGTTTGCACACAGTCCACCGCTGGACTGTGTGTCTAACCCGTTTATATAGCTTGTTTTATATTACATATATACACAATCCAAAACTTCATCTTCTTCGTAAACATTACCCAGAAACCAAATCCCGACTGTTTCGATAAATTAATCAATTTCTTTTGTAAATTGTAATTAACTACATATGAGATTAATAACAATGAGAGAGATTAGGTATAAGATATACCGACAGAGATCCCCTGTTTCACCGGCGAGATTCCGATGACAGCAGGTTATTCCGGCGACGTGTATCTTGTGGCAGAGGGTCTTCAGGAAGCTTGAGGTGAGTGTGGGTGGCTTCGGTATGAGCTCTAGATGTTCTGTTTTTAGAGTAAGGCACAGTGATGCAATGGGTTCGGTTTTCCGGCGAGTTGCAGAAAGTTTTCGGCGAGTTGTTCTTGCCGATGAGGGACTTGTAGGGAGGTTAGCGAGTGTGTTGAGAGCTGATTCGAGTGAATAAGCGAGTTGGGTTTTCCTGACTGAAGGTATTTTTAAGTATATGTGATTTCAAGTTTTCGGTTATGAAATTCACGGTTCATGAATGAAATTTAATCGAGTTTTCGGTTATAACCGACGTTTATCATCCGTTATACTTGCTTGATTCCGGAGTCAAAGGAAACCGTCGAAATTTCGCGTATTTTCCGGCGTCTTCGGATTTGGGCGCGCTAGTTTTGAGTTTCGAGTTTTTTATTAAGTATTAATTGTTTCAGTATTATCAACAAATAACACAAGTGGCGGAGTGGTGTGTTGGCTGTTTGATCTTGAGAGTGACCCGGGTTCGAAACCCGACATCAGCAATTTATTTTTATTTCATTATTTATTATAGATTTTCAATTATAGATTTTAAATTCTAATATAATTATTAATTATGTATTGTTTAAAATTAAAATAACTCATAAATACGCATCGAAAATTTTAACTGGATGTTCGGTTAATAAACGAAGCGGGTTTGGTTAACCCGGTTTTTTTGACGGATGTTACAGTCTCGGTCTCGAGCCAGGGTGTTGAGGTTCAAGAAGAACCTTTTTATCAGTTCAGTGGGGCTAGAGTTTTATTAAGAGTGAAACTGACAAACTTGACTAGTTTGTTTGTCAATTTTAATGCAAATCAAATAGAAGTTGTACAAAACATGGGATTTGATGATGCCTTAAAAATGAAAATAAACAGTATCCTAACAATGCTTAGCTACTGGCTGGTGGAAAATTACAATGAATGAACAAACGGTTAAATGTTAGCCACCATAAGATTCATATCAACATAGAATTGATCCACTCTTTAATGGGTATACCAAACGGAAACCTGGTCGTGACGATGAAAAGATCGTCAAAGAACGACCAAGTAATCACTGAGTGGAGATGACAGTTTAGTGGAACAACTTGGATAGCAAGACTAGGTGTGAAGCTATACTTTGATGATATTCTACCTAGGATGCATGCTTACAGGAGAAGATTCCGTCTAAATTTCCTTGTTGCATTCTTCACAGTCATTGGGCATGCAAGTGATAACATAGCTGTTAACTAATAATTTTGCACAACGTTAAACCAAACATTGAAATAAACCAATAAAGTGGTGTGATTACCTCAATGAATGTTTACAACACGCAAAAAGTGTAAGGGTGCATAAAGCATTTCACAGGACCCTTGATCGTACTTGTAGTATGAACAAGTGTTTTATATAGCATAGTTTGCTCAATAAAAACTCCAAACTAATATCTTTTAAAGCAACTGGCTTTTGGTGAATGATGCTTGCACGAGTGGAAGGTTGGAAAGAAAAGAAGGTTACCCAATTGAATGGGTTACAGTGAGAATTCTAGTTATGTTTAACGAAACATTACTTAAAAGGATATGGTGGTCAACCAAAACACCATGATGAAAAGGGTCAAAAGAAAACAACTGTTAGCAAGGATAAGAAGCCAAAATTTAATTTATTGTTCGAGAAAAGGCCACCTCTAAAAAGGCCACATCCAAAACGGCTAAAATTATCCAAGTTATTGATGAAGATAATACTGATGGTGGTGATGCTGACAATGATGATGATAATTGATCGGGGTGTCGCGCCCCGGTCAAAAATAATATTTATAACCCTAATTACCCTTAACAATGCCTTAGTGGTAGTAAGGGGTCGAACCACGAAGAGTTTGTGGTTTACGAATGGATATGATTGATTTTAAGTAAAAGTGTCATTTTTTATGAAGCTTGCTATAAGGTTGATTAATTTGGTTTGGTTTGAAGAGATGTCTGATTGATCCGACAAAAATTGGTTTGATTACTTAATCAATAAATTAAACAATTGCACGAAAACTAAATTACTTGATTAAAACAATGGTTTGAAACAAGGTTCACACCTAGTTCAACAAATGCAAAACCTAGGGTTAATAACAATTTTAGGTTGATTCAATTAAATTTGTCATTAACGGTTTTGATATCACAAAGCTTAGGTGCTAATTGCTATCACGTATATGACGGACTACAACACACTTTGTTATTTCGGACAAATAATCCCTTTTAAAAGATAAGGCATAAATACATAAACTTGTTTCACAAAGTCAAATTTTTATCATCATTGGACAATTCGCAAATATAGTTCAAATGTAATATCAATCAATTTAACATACAATTCAATTTGTCACAAAATCAACCAAAATCATAAAGTACCCTAAATCTTACAAATATCTACACCGGGGTGAAACCCTCGAAGAGTAGCTGCTCATAACAAACGGAACATGATCACTGGATGATTGGAACTTGATCACACACATCTTGAAGCTTTGAAGTAGGGATGATTATGTTTATGGAAGATGGATATGGATGGATGATGAATGTAATGGTAAGAATAGGCTAGGGTTATGATCAAGGATTATTATTCGGAAGATGGAATGGGCTGGATGGATTGGAAGAAGTTATTGATGATAGGTGTCTTGTTCTTGGCTCCAATATAGGTTTCAAAAGCTCCAAAACACGTAACTCCTCAAAAATGGGTTAAACACAACATAAAAACCCGTTCAAAATTGAATTTCAGCGTCAAGAACATGGGAGGGGCGTCGCCAACAGCCCCTAGAAATACTGCTTTTCCTCCGACGCTCTAATCCACTGTATACGGACATTTTTCTCCTATGGCCTTTCTGAGGGGCGTCACCGACGGCCCCATTGGGTGTCGGCGACAACCTCTCTAATGCTTGATTTCCTGTTTTCCTATTTTGTGATCCCGGTTGACCCGTTTTCCATCCTGATGCTCCAAAACGCTCCAGAATAGCTCCTTAAACTTCGTAAACCTACAAAAACACAAATCTAATCAATAGTAGGCTATTCGAAACTAAAAGTCATGTAAAATGTTAACTTAAACTTAATAGAAACATCGGTTTTCGACCACGTATCACATCCCCACACTTGTCTTTTGCTTGTCCTCAAGCAAATCTGTCTTTCACTTTCACGTGGTTCGAAAAAGGAACACATTTCTCATTCTCGAGACATGAGTTAAGGTCTAATGTCATACTCGGTTCACAATTTTATCATTCAAATTATTTAACGTTAATATGATTAACACATACAAAAAATGGTTATCCAATATTAACCCGCCTTTGAAACTCATAATTCATACACATCCCTCACAATGTTCTCTCCACTCGGCTCATAATTCGGCTAATAAGTAATAGATTAGCACTTTTGATGTAAACACACAACCCTATTAGAACATATACCCGCATAAGCTTGCAACTCAATCATTCTCCACCACTGATATGCGATATGTATAAAATGCAAGTTTCTCAGGCGGAATATTTCCAAATAACCACCTGCTAAATACCCATCATGTTATATATTTGAACTTGACCATGACAAAAGACCACATGAATTGTGCCATCCCTTAGTAACTTAGCTACTTGTGCTTCTTCGACCGCTTTAAAAAAAGACATTTTGAAAAATTTTTGAAATTTCCCCCCATCCGCACACTTGAGGTCAACATTATCCTCAATGTATAGTGTATAAATGAACGAGTCAAAATTGAAAAAACTTTTTTCTCTCCATCCCCACACTTGAGGTCAACATTGTCCTCAATGTGTAGGAATAGAGCTTTTAAAATCCCCAAGGGATGTGACACGACTAACCTTCCCAAAATTTCACCCCTGAGAATAAAATACACAATACAATCCACTTATTAAACCAAAAATGAATCAAAGCTAAAGGAAACGTATGCACCTGGTTTTTCGCTCATTCTTCGTGTGCTCTTCAACTTCAACAAAAATGGTTGTCTCGCGAACACAATGCACCTACAAATTTCAATCTTCGTGTAGAAGCACGCTTCTCACAAGTATAAAAATTTGTTAGTTACTTAGTTCTACCATTTTTATTAAAATAATTACCAAGGCATATAATTTATTCAACTTTGATCTTGTGGAAAAATATTTTACAACAACAACCTAAACTAACTTTCGTAGGAATCACGATTGCATTTAGCGTATGCAACAAGCCCTTTTAAACCTTCCGATAGCTCGGAAGGACAAGTAGGTCTCGTGAGGGTTATCTAGGGAACAAACCCACAAAGTTCATTTAACTACTAATAAGAAATGAAATATAAACTAAAATTTACACAAAATTTACAACAACAAAGAATACGTACCTGTGATCATCTCTGGTAGCGCTCGTTGGGATCAACCGGAGGGTATGGCTGATAGGGATATCCGGTGAGGGCCGACATCATGTTGTGGAAGTCGTCGAGCGGCCCTCTCTCGCCTTCAGATGGCGGTTGGAACTGTGGTGGGATAAAACTGGACCCCACTGCTTAGGGCCAATGCGGAGATAGATCAGAAGGCCCAGTGGGAAGAGGTAGGTTCTCATATGATGTCCAAGGCGTGTCTTCCTGATATGGACAACCTGCTTCCCAATCTCTATGGTGGCGCTCCTGGTCAAGCAAATGTTTGGCGTTATTTACCGCCTTCGTTGCGCAACCGCTAAAGCATGTCACCGGCGGTCTTCCAAAGCGTTTTGTTCAACACGCGCCCTTTCCTGCTCCTCCTCCCATGCTTGCCTTCTAGACAATTCTTGTGCCTGGTACAAGTCTTGTCTCTCCATAAAAGCTTGCTGGGCGGCCCACTGCTCTTGTAATCTCTCCCAATGCTCTTGGTCTTTGGCCCGATGCGCAGCCTCTTCAGACCAATGCGATTGTTGTTGGGCTTCCCAATTTTGTTCCCACTGTTGCCTCCTTTGCTCATACTCCCGGTTTTCCCCAATACATGCGGAGACATTATCATAAACGTCTTGTTGTCCCCGGTTGTAGTTGGGGTATCCAGGTTTATGCCAGTTTAGGATAAAAGAGGCCACCCCGGCTGAAATTTCTCGATGTGGCCGGGTGTATCTCTGACGGGGTCCCCTCGGACCTTGAGGCTCATCTTCATCCTCCTCTTCAGCCATCTCCTCCTCTCTCGCAGCCTCTTGAGCTGCACTTGGATCGGCGAACTGGAACCGATGTCCTTGGTCATCAGTGACGGTATATTGATAACCGTACACTTGAACCTGGATCTTCCAATGTTGCTTAATTGAGGCGAAGCAAATTTGATCCACCGGCTTCGAGACCCATAACGAATCAGGTGGCAACCAGTTCTGCTGCACTATCATGGCACTATTGAGTCGTACGTATGGTATCATCCAGTGTACGACTCACGAGTGTCCCAAGTGTTGATCATAACAAGATGACACCAAGATAACTTAGGTACTCCATAAAGCAACGAGTGGAGTACCCGACAATCCGAGGCCTTCACCTTCCCTCGGTCCCTGAATCTAACCATGATGTTTTCGAGAGAGAAGGGTTGAAGGATCTTTCCTTCAACCGATAACTGACTGCGCAGAGCAGCCCCACCATCAGAATAAGGCAAAACCGACTCAACCATTCTGTCGGGATCAGCAGTATTAACCTTGTTGTCCAAAAACTGGTCGACAGTGTAATAATCATACTCGTCAACCCCTGAGGAATCAAATTGGGCAATACAGTTCATAGTCTCAAAAGACATAACCATCTACCCTCTACCAGTATCACCCACCAACTACCATGTATTCGGCGGGCCATCCTTGTTGACGAACCGGAGCGAGGCTAACCATTCACAGACTGCAGCCAGATAAACCCGTGGTGTGATATCCTCACACCAATCCAACACTCGCTCCCAGCCGATTCTCTCGAACATCTGAACAATCCCGATCATTCAAAATTCCTCCATGTTTAACATGTGTTTCGGGACAACCCGTTCTGAAATAGAGGTAGACACCCCATTAACCATTTTCCACTTCCACAGCTTAACTTCCAACCGCTTGTCATTAAACCTTGAAAACGGTCTTCGTTTATTGTTTTCCCAGGGCTCACCCACATTACTATCTCTGATTCTTTCCCATACCCAGTCCTGTCTGAACAATCTATCATCATTATCCTCCAACCCAGTTAATTGCTCCCATTTCCTTGCTCGATGACCCGAGGATGACCCGGCTCCTAAAGACGAACCTGGACCCGAAATTTTACTTCGTTTTCGGCTTGCCATACCTACAAGACACAATACAAAGGAAAACAATTAAACATGGTCAAACCCCAACATTAAAACCCTCATTTTAATTTCAACCCAGTTTGACTTCTTGAACATGTTGCACAATGTTTAAGCATAACTAAATGGTTAGACAAATTAGCTAGTTAAATCTTCAAAATTGGCACTTTTTTCAACATTTTAAATTCAAGTTTTTATGTTCTTAATCATAAGTAAATAAGATTTTAAACAGGATTCAACGTTATGTTCATGCTCATACATGCAACCTAAATAATCACAAACTCATTACATAGCTATGTTGCATGTTCAATCCCACCCAAATAAACCATAAACTTAAATTCAAGCAACAACTCATGTCATAGTATCATAAACAACCTACTTTTAAACCTAAGTTCAAAATTTCGAAAGAAAATCACATACCATATGAAATCTATGCTCAAATTTAAGTAAAAATCATACCTTGAGTATTGTGTAGATGATAGAACTTGAATAAGATATAGTGCAAAGTTGAAGAACACTTTTTTTCTCAAAAACCCGAAATTTGAACTCCATAAATCTTGCAAACAAGCAAGAATTGAAGGAAACCATGTTAGGGTTTTGTTCTACTCGGAAAACCACATAAAATAGGCTCAAGAATCAGGCGATTTGGTGGAGAATTGAGGAAGTTATGAAGGTTTGAAGATTAGGGTTCTTGAAGGAAATTTGGGGAAGATGGATGATTTGGTGATTTGGTTATAAAGAGATGTGTGTGGATAGGGTAAAACCAGGTCGAAATTGTGGCTGAAAATACGTTCGGGTCGAGTTTCAGTGGGTAAAAATGAGCTTGGGTCCGAGAATTTGTGTTAAAACAAGATTAGCGTCGGCTGACTAACCACAGCCCGTCGGCGACGGCCCTCTGGTGCGTCACCGATGCCCCTTAGTTTTACCCAAAACCTCTGACGGCTTATCTTCCTGTCTACGACACTTTTAACCCGATGCCCCTAACCAGAGGCCGTCGGCGACTGCCTGAAGCCCCGTCGCCGACGGTACACCGTTTTCTCAAAAAAATATCTAAAACAACAAAACATGTTCATGTTCGGTTCACTTACCATACCACCCCCCAAATAACTGTGGATTGTCCTCAATACACAAACAAGTTAAAAACATACCTTATGTCTTCATGACCCATTTGCAAAATCCAACTTCACATGTTTATCGAGATTAGTATGAAGCAAGCTTAAACTAATACAAACAAACAGCGCAAACAATAAGAAGATACAAAATTCTACAGCAAATGTTCTTGGTCATCTAATTGACCTCATAAGTCGGTATGCTTACCAAAAAGCTTATCGATTCCTTGATTGCTCCAATGTTGTCCTCGTTACCATCAATAAACAGTTTAAGCCGATGACCATTGACCGTTTGTTTTGACCCATCCTTTGGGTCTTCGATGGTAACGTCCCCAAGCTTGCCAACCCTTGTAATCACAAACGGGCCCACCCATTTGCTTTTAAGCTTTCTGGGGAAGAACTTGAGCCGTGAATTGTATAACCAAACTTTTTGACCCACTACAAATTCCTTCGGCTTCAATTTTGCATCATGTGCTCTTTTCATGTCATCCTTATATTTCGAAGCACTATCATATGCCTCCTCCCGAAGCTCTTCTAACACGCAAAGCTTTAACTTGCATTCTTTACTTGCATCATCATATTTAAGGTTAAGTTCTTTTATAGCCCAAAATGCACGATGTACAAGTTCAACTGGTATATGACAATTTTTACCGTAAACTAAGTGGTAAGGAGTAGTGCCAATAGATGTCTTATGCGCCGTTCGATGGGCCCATAAGGCATCGTTCAACTTCGTTGACCAATCCTTACGGTCCGGTCTAATGGTCTTTTGCAAAATTTCTTTAATTTGCCTATTTGACACCTCTACTTGACCACTTGTTTGCGGTTGATAAGGAGTGGCAATTCTATGGTCAACACCATGCCGTTTAAGCAATTTCCCAAAATTAAAATTCTTAAAGTGAGATCCCTCATCACTAATAATTACCCGAGGTATCCCAAATCTAGAAATAATATTTGTTTGCACAAAATTACAAACAATGGTATGGTCATTCATTTTGGTGGCGATCGCTTCGACCCATTTTGACACATAATCTACCGCCACAAAAATGTATAGATTCCCATGAGAATTGGGGAATGGGCCGATGAAATCGATTCCCCACATATCGAAAATATCGACAATAAGAATCAGTTGCATGGGCATCTCATCCAGCTTAGAAATCCCCCTTAACTTTTGACATTCAACATAGTTCTTAGCAAAGTTAAAAGCATCTTTAAAGATAATCAGCCAATAAAGGCCACTATTAAGCACTTTATGTCCCGTTTTATGACCACTAAAATGGCCCCCACAAGCAAAGGTATGCAAGTGCATCAAGACACTCGGGATCTCCTCATCCGGAATACATCTTCTTACTACTTGATCCGGACATGTCTTGAACAAATCCGGTTCTTCCCATGTGGAATACTTGATCTGAGACAGGAAGTGCAACTTTTTTCTCCTGTCCCAATGAGCCGGCAAATCACCTGTCACCAAATAATTTATAATGTTAGCAAACCAAGGTAATATTGACACTTTAAAGATGTGCTCATCTGGGAAGGTCTCGTTGATCTCTTCATGAGAAGAACTCTCTTCTACCAACAACCGGGATAAGTGGTCCGCCACCATATTCTCGCTACCCTTCTTATCCCGTATCTCTAGGTCAAATTCTTGTAACAATAGAACCCATCGATCAACCGCGGCTTTGCATCCTTTTTCTCCATGAGGTACCTAACAGCAGAATGATCGACTAAACAATTACTTTGTTACCCCAAATATAAGCCCGAAATTTATCTAAAGCATATACCACTGCAAATAGCACTTTCTCAGTTGTTGTATAATTCAGTTGAGCATCTGAAAGAGTCTAACTCGCGCAATATATTTCAACGGGTTTCCTTTCTACCCTTTGACCCAACATGGCCCCCACCACATACTCACTTGCATCACACATGATTTCAAATGGTAAAGACCAATTCGGTGATTGCAAGATTGGGGCCTCAACCAATTTTTGTTTCAACACATTAAAGGCATTTTGACAATCTTTGTTAATGTCAAACGGGTGGTCTTTTAACAATAGATTACACAAAGGTTTTGTTATGTCACTAAACCCCTTTATAAACCTTCTATAAAACCCCACGTGACCCAAAAATGACCTAACACCTTTAACGCTCGTGGGATATGGCAAAGTAGAAATAACTTGAACTTTTGCCCTATCAACTTCTATCCCACGACTCGAAAACACGTGGCCCAACACGATTCCCTCTTGAACCATGAAATGGCTCTTTTCCCAGCTCAAAACTAAATTCTTTTCAACACATCTTTTCAAAACCTTTTCGAGTTGGTCAAGGAAACCGTCAAATGATGACCCAAAAATTGAAAAGTCATCCATGAAGATTTCTAAAGACTCCTCCACCATATCTAAAAAGATACTCATCATACACCTTTGGAAGGTGGCGGGGGCATTACATAGCCCAAACGGCATTCGCCTAAATGGGAAGGTACCGTATGGGCAAGTAAAACTGGTCTTAGCTTGGTCTTTCGGATGGATAGCTATTTGATTGTAACCCGAATACCTATCCAGGAAACAATAGTATTTCTGACCCGCTAACTGTTCAACAATTTGGTCAATAAAAGGCAAAGTGAAATGGTCTTTGGAAGTTGCGGAATTCAACTTCCTATAATCAATGCAAATACGCCACCCGGTTACCGGCCGAGTGGCGACCTCTTCACCTGCGTCATTCGTGACGACTTGGATGCCCACCTTTTTAGGAACCGTCTGTGTGGGGCTCACTCATTGGCTATTAGAGATGGGATATATAATACCCGCATCCAGCCACTTTAACACCTCCTTCTTGACCACTTCTCTCATGTTCGGATTTAGTCTCCGTTGTGTGTCACGAGAATGAGTGCTTCCATTTTCAGTGATGATTTTATGCATCCCTACAGAAGGGCTAATTCCCTTCAAATCAGCAATGGTCCACCTAATAGCGGCTCTATTGGCGACCAACACCTCCATCAACTTTCTCTCTTGCTCCCCAGTCAGATTTGCCGCAATGATGACCGGTAGCGTGTTGCCCTCACCCACATAAGCATACTTCAAATGCTTGGGCAACACCTTCAGCTCAACAACAGGAGGTTCAACCAACGACGGCTTAAGCTTTGTGTCAATCTTCTCGGGAAGACTTTCCACTTGGTGTGTCTAAGGTGGTCTTCCTTCCTTTACCGCCATCACCTCCAATTTCTTCTCTTCTTCATCTATGCTTCGATTTTTTTCCGAATGAAACCTGTCAAACATAAAGCATTCCTCTATTGTGTTTTCCTCCTCGAAACCCATGTCGCAAAGAGGTATACACTCGTCAAAAACGTCCGCCATATAGCATTCGTCATTGACTAGAGGGTCCATTAATTCGGAAAAAACATTTAACCGCAACCGACGGTTACCAAAAGTCATGTCGACCATTCCCGTTTTACAATTAATTTGAGCACTCGATGTTGCCAAAAACGGTCGACCGAGAATAATTGTGGGTTGCTTGGTTAAGTCCAATGAAACATAATAAAGTACAAGAAAGTCCACCGGATAGTAAAAGTCCTCGACCTTAACAATTACATCCGTGACTATTCCATGAGGTAGTTTAGGGGTCAAATCGGCTAACACTACGGTAGTGTTTGCCGCTCTAAGTGGACCAAATTCGTATTGGTCATACAAACTACCCGGTAAAATACTCACACTAGCCCCAAGATCCAAAAGTGCCCTTGTCATTTTAAATTCTCCAACTTGAATGGAGATGACATGCGCTCCCGGATCTTGTAGCTTAGGTGGAAGTGCATCCGAAAGAATCGAACTCACGTTTTCGGTTAAATCAAGTTTCTTTGGAAATTTGTGAGTTCATTTTTGGGTACATAAATCTTTCAAGTACTTAGCGTAAGATGGAACTTGCTTTATGGCATCCAAAAGTGGTAAGTTAATTTTGACTTGTTTAAAAATCTCCCACATTTCTTGTTGGTGGGGACCTCTTTTGTTTACCACCTTTTTGGATGGTCCCAACAAAGCTTCGGATAAGGGGCCGTATTAACCTCCACACCCTTTTCCTTAGCTTTTAGGACAGGGAGGATCATAACTGGTGTACTTTTATCATTTTTTAAAACATTCTCTTTTTGACCTGTTTGACCGTTAACACTCTCATCATCGCTAACCTCTTCCACCACCACTTCAACAAACTGAGGTGGTGATGACACAACACCATTATCAACAACTCGACCACTACGTAATTTAATTTTATTGATTGGTACCTCACGTGTGTTCTTCGAGCTCGATCCTTGATGCTTCAGGTTCACGGTAGTGTCACTAGGTAGCTTTCCACCACTACCACGCAACTGTGCCATTTCCTCCGCAAGTTGACCCACTTGCTTCTCCAAAGCTTTATGTGACTTGTCACGAACCTCAAACTCTCATTTCCATCTGGATTTCTTGATTCGAACTTGTGATGGCGTTCATGATTGCATCTAGCTTGGAGCTTATGGAGTCTTCACCACCCATTGGAGGATTTGGATTACCTCCTCCATTACTACCTTGGTTGTCACCTCTTTGATACCCACTTTCACGGTTCTGATAATTCTGGCCACTCCCTTGATTGTAGTTTCTTTGGTACCCCCCTTGATTACCGCCTTGACGGTTTTGGTACATTGAACCCCCTTGATTCCCCCTTGATTGTTCGTTTGAAAATTGGGGTTCATCTGGTTTGAAGCATTCCCATAGCGAAAGTTGGGATAATTTCTCAAGCCCAGGTGATAGGTGTTTGAATTCAGTCAAATTGTTTTCTTTCACCATAAACTTGATTCACCTCTTCATTCACATGTACCATGCCCACTTGACATTCCTCGGTTCGATGCCCAAGATCCCCACAATCTTCGCATACCGCAAACTGAACCGCACCAACATCTTTCTTTTATCCGTGCCAACTCCCTCTCCAAAGTAGCAATTCTATCTTTGGCGCTTGAATCGAGGTCGAGAAGTGATCGAGAAATCAGATGCTTCTTTGACCGGTCTGCCATAGAGACCGCTTTGGAATTCTTGCTCATCCGTTCCAAAAAGTCCCAATCATCTACCTCATGATTGTTCAACAAAGTCCCATTACTAGCCGATTGTAAATATTTATGATCATCGGCATCCAACCCCCTCACAAAGCATTGGAGTAACTCCCACCTTGGAATTTAGTGATGAGGACACTTTCTAACCAATTCCTTGAAACGGGTCAAGGCATCATGCAGCAACTCCCCTGGTAATTGCCTAAACGACTGAATCTCATCTCTTGCGTCGTCGGTCTTAGCAATAGAATAGTATTCATCCAAAAATACTTGTTGCATTTCCGCCCATGTATGAATACTGTTTGCCGGTAGTGTAAGAAACCATTGCTTCGCTTTATCTTTTAGTGAAAATTTAAAAAGTCTCAATTTCACTTCTTCTAATGCAAAATCATGACCGCTAATCGTGCCACATATGGCCGAAAATTCCGCCAAGTGTGTATATGGCTCGTATTGGTTCTACCGTTGAAGTGGGGTAGAATGTTGATGTAGTTCGACTTGCAATCGAACGACCTTCTTCCTCGAGGTGTAGGCACAATTGGTGAGTCATTTTCAGTGACCACCGATCTAAATCGCCCATTGACACCCCTCGGTGCTTGTTGATTCACTTGACGTCTCGAACCGTTTACCTTTTGATTCATGGGCCAAAAATTACCCCTTCGGTCACCACCCTCGTTTCCACCTTGATTTCCACCGCCAACATATTGCGGAATTCGGTTACGGTTACCATTTTTGTTGTTGTTATTACCGTAATACCGATTTCTTTGATTATTGCGTGGTTGACGGTCATTCCCGTCACCGTCATCTCTACCCATCTCTTGCCCGTATCCACTATTGTTTCCCACGAAATTGGTGTTTTGATAAGCAAAATCATCATAGTCAAACCCCCGATCATTGTAAAAATTCCCCATATTATTATCGCCCCACTCGTCATCCACAACTCTCTCATTGTAATTCCCACCATCATCCGAATATTCCGAGTGAATGCTCACGTGATCTGGCGATTGATAACCGAGAAAACTATACGGTGCATCATCGGGAATATTATTTCACAACTCATCGAGGTCAAGAAATTGGACTTCATTTGTGGGATTGCCACAGCTATGGTTAACCCCACGGTTGGCGTTAACATTTCGGTTGTTGAGATTTGGAGGTAACGGGTTTTGTCGGTTTTGGGTTGGAGGAGGTGTAGGTGTACGTTGGCGGTTAGTTGGGTTTCGGCTACGGTTTTGGAATGGTGGTGTTGGAGGTCTTGAGTTGTGTCCACCCCCCGATTGGTTGTTTTGATTGTTTTGAGCTTAGGGTGGATAGTCATATTATTGGTTGTTGGGTTGGTTGGAATTTTGAGGATCCATTGGAATGGGTCCAAAGGATGGTGTAGGTGGTGAGTTGGTTTTGGGTGGATTAGAAGCAAGATTTGCCTCTAATCGGTTGGCTAAATTTCTCCTAACGACCCACTCGATTTCCGGTTCGAACACTAACGGTGAGGTCCTCCCGGAATTTCGTATATGCATGCACTACCTATATCCTGCACAAGTAACACACCCGCGTAACACAAAAGCAAAGACGATAATAAAAATTAAGCACTTTAAACAGTTAATCAAGAAAATCAATTTAAAACCAAACGCAAAGCGCACGAACTCCCCGGGAACGGCGCCAAAATTTGAGCGGGGTGTCGCGCCCCGGTCAAAGATAATATTTATAACCCTAATTACCCTTAACAATGCGTTAGTGGTAGTAAGGGGTCGAACAACGAAGAGTGTGTGGTTTGCGAATGGATATGATTGATTTTAAGTAAAAGTGTCACTTTTTATGAATTTTGCTATAAGGTTGATTAATTTGGTTTGGTTTGAAGAGATGTCAGATTAATCCGACAAAAATTGGTTTGATTACTTAATCACTAAATTAAACAATTGCACGAAAACTAAATTACTTGATCAAAACAATGGTTTGAAACAAGGTTCACATCCGGTTCAACAAATGCAAAACCTAGGGTTACTAACAATTTTAGGTTGATTCAATTGAATTTCTCATTAATGGTTTTGATATCTCAAAGCCTAGGTGCTAATTGCTATCACGTGTATGATGGACCGCAACACACTTTGTTACTTCGGACAAATAATCTCTTTTGAAAGATAAGGCATAAATACACAAACTTGTTTCACAAATTCAAATTTTTATCATCATTCAACAATTCGCAAATATAGTTCAAATGTAAGACAATTATCAATCAATTTAACATACAATTCAATTTGTCACAAAATCAACCATAATCATAAAGTAACCCTAAATCTTACAAATATCTACACTGGGGTAAAACCCTCGAAGATTAGCCGCTCATAACGAACGAAACTTGATCACCAGATGATTGGAACTTGATCACACACATCTTGAAGCTTTGAAGTAGGGATGATGATGGCTAAGGTTTGAGATGGAATATGGATATGGATGGATGATGAATGTAATGGTGAGAATAGGCTAGGGTTATTATCAAAGATTATGATTCGGATGATGGAATGGGATGGATGGGTTGGAAGAAGTTGTTGATGATAGGTGTCTTGTTCTTGGCTCCAAGATAGGTTTCAAAAGCTCCAAAACACATAACTCCTCACAAACGGGTTAAACACAACATAAAAAGTCGTTCAAAATTGAATTTCAGCGTCAAGAACATGGGAAGGGCTTCGCTGACGGCCCCTAGAAATACTGCTTTTCCTCCGACGCTCTAATCCACTGTATACGAACATTTTTCTCCTATGGCCTTTCTGAGGGGCGTCACCGACGGCCCCACTGGGTGTCGGCGACGGCCTCTCTAATGCTCGATTTCCTGTTTTCCCATTTTGTGATCCCGGTTGACCCGTTTTCCGTCCCGATGCTCCAAAACGCTCCCGAATAGCTCCTTAAACTTCGTAAACCTGCAAAAACATGAATCTAATCAAAAGTAGGCTATTCGAAACTAAAAGTCACATAAAATATTAACTTAAACTTAATAGAAACATCGGTTTTTGACCACGTATCAATAATGATGTTGATAACGTTGATGATGAGGTTGATAATGTTGATGATGACAGGGTGGCATTGAGAGTGATGGTAGGGAGTTTGAGATTTCACTTCCTGAGTTGAGCTTCCTTCACAATTTAAAGTAATGCTATAATCATTAGAGGAAAATATATTTCATATCGAGTTGCGTTAGCATTCACATCCCTTCCATCTTTTTTTACCCTATAATTTTACTAAAAACAACTACATTTTCTCTCTCATTTCAATTAGATAATATTTTTTTATACTTTTATCATTACATTTTCTCTCTCCTTCACGCACAACCACTTTCAAAATATATTAAAAAATTATAAAGAGTGAACAATGTCCTCCCACCCCAAATTTACAGATGAACAGTAACAGTTGTTCTCTCATCTACTCACAACCACTTCCAACCACCTATAATCACTTTTTTATAATATAAAAAGCTCCTTCATATAATTTAAGAGACGGATTATGAATACTCTTATTTTATATTCCGAGAAATGCCTTTATTTCACAATTAAAAATATTATCTCTTTAACTCACATTCCAATGTCAACAAATGCTACCTAAAGGTTAAATGAACTATCTGGATTTAAGCTTAGTTAAGCTCACTCAATCAAGCTTTTAAAGAAGGTTGATTCTATTTCAATATCTCTAAATTTTTATTCTTATATCTTTTTCATTTTATCTCTCTCTATATAAGATAAAGGGGAGGGGAGTGTGACTATTAACACCCTTAAAAAACCAATCTTGAATAGCTGATGAATAACCCTACTCATTTACACCCCTAATGTCAAATAAACAAATACATGACACAATCCTTCTTCTCCCTTGAGCCTTTTTCCACCACAACTAATGACGCCTACCCAGTGGCATAGGCACATAGGAGGGTACGGGTTCGGCCGAACCCATACCAAAACTTTTTTTAGTGTTATATATGTGCTTTCGACATCGAACCCTTAGATATTTGGATATCGAACCCGTAGAAATTTTTACACCGAACCCTTAGAAACCTTGACAGTGAACCATAAAAAAATTGGCAACAAACCTTAACCAACATTTCAATTAAAAAAGAATAACTTATTGAACCTACATTCTATTAAAAAAAATAACACATTACCTCATTTAGCCCACGTTTAACTAAAAATAACTCATTAAAGGTTACGATCACCACAAAAGCCTATAAATCATTTAAATCGGATTGGTGATGAACATTTAAGTTACAGTTGCATTTATCGATATATGATGTAATGGATAGGTTTCAAAAAAGGAAACCTTGTATAGAGCCACTTTAATGAATTTAAGTTATTCACTTTTAACATCGATTGACGTATTTTTAATAATTAATTGTATTTTAATTAGTTTTTTTTGCTATTTTTGTTCGGTGACACGGCCCAAACCGCTTAACCAGACCGGACAGAAAAAGCCGAAACTTAGTGATAAATAATCAGTCGTCCGTCTCTCCAATATTTCCTAACCTGAAGGAAAAAATTCCTGACTACGCCATTATGCCTACCTCTAACAATCATTACTCTACTCAAACGAGATCCACCATCAATATCACCTAACACGGCCTCCCGGCAAAATTGATTCCGTGGTTGAAAATCTAAACAACAAAATACCCATATATTGATGAAGTGACATAATTTAAGTTTGCCACGATTTTGTATGTAGGTGGTCGAATTTGGTTGCGCTTTGAATAGAGGTTTCAACTTTAACTTCATTATGGTTTGATCTAAGAGATTTTTATTTTGAATGTATGTGTAATTAGTGTATAGTTATTTGAATTTTAATTTGATTTGGTGTAAGATGGTTAGTGTTAGTAATGGTCTTGGTAATGTGAGGTGGCCATACATGGTGGTGATCGGTGACTAATGGTCGTGATGGTTAGGTGTGGTGTGGTGTGGTATTGACTATGAACATATAAAATATTTATGTTAAATAGTTAACGAATAGATGAATTTATCAATTTGTGTACGCATCTTGACTAATTCAACGTAAGATCAACATTGATGATGGTGATTTTACATTCACTCTTAACAATCGGATTTAATTATTTTATTATAAAAAATAATATATGTCCATACTATTTACTTATGAATATTAACTAGACACCACATCATAATACTAAGGGATATGAGAAAAAAGAAAAAAAAGGTATAGGACTCCACATCAATTACAATACCCTTTTATATAAACTACAATAGTACAATACCCTTTTATATAAAAGCAGCTGTGACCCAATCTTTCTAATGAAGATCTACAAACAAAAACATATAAAGTATAATTGACTGAAACTCATGTATCGCTTGCTAGATAATATCTAAACCCATGAAATCGAATTTAACCGAATATGAACCGATTGAGTCTGGAATGATGATACAAGTTTTTCGAAGCCTAGAACCAATTGAATCTTAATATCTAAATGGATGAAACCGTAAATTCGTCTTAGATGGTTGTGAAATAAGGAATGCTTTTAACTTTTGAAACCTAGAACCACATAATAGATTAATATAACAGATGATGACACACTAACAACGTATACTAAGTATTGGCTCATTTGATCTCCTCTACTGTGATTGCCGCAGCTTGCATGTATTGTGATCGCCTCACATAGTCCCGTTTGGGCGTTCCCAAGCTCCTCGACCAGTATACGAACCGAACATTTATAAATTGTTTGACGGGAAGTTCATTTATTTAATAAAACAAACTCATGAACATAACTTTTTGTTCAATTAATTAAATAAATTAATATGAACACACGTTTTGTTTATTTTTATGTTTATGAAAGTCGGTTTAGAAGCTCATTTAAATTTTATATATATTTATTAGGTTGGCGGTTCCTCAGTTAAGAAAAAAATCTTCTATGGGATAGCGATTATGACATGTTGAGAATTTGGAAGGCAGGGAACGAGAGAGTGTTTTTCCAATAAGTGATTAAATATTGTGGAGATTATGTCGGACGTAAAAGCGTTGGGTTTCCTTTGGTATAGGAATAGGTTTAAGATGGTTCTGTTGATTGGACGGGTTAGTGCAAATTCAATCTGATGTAATCCTCTTTGTGTGGTGGTCTTGCTATTTCTATCTTGGAGATAGTTTTGGCCCTTTTGTGTTCTAATGAAATTAGCCTTTCAAAAAAATTTGTGAAGGAATATGATCAATTAAATTAAAAGAAAATTTCAAACCTTAAATCCTAATTCAAGTGACACAAAGCTCCACCGTGATTTCTTACTTTTTCTTTTGGTTTCATTAATGTTAAATAATGTATATTTATGTTTAGTCAATTATGTTCATATATGTTTGTTTAATTATTTTCGTTTACGTTTGTTTGTTATATTCGTTTAGGTTATAGATGAACTTTTAATCAAGATTTCGAATTCTCTAATCTGGTAGTTAGTTGTGATAAGTTTTGAAATTCGAAAATTAAGAGATTATGAGATATCTTTTTCCTTTTTAATGTCAATTTAATTTATCTAATTATTTCGAAAACTATATCCTTTTATAACAATAACAGATTTTGAAAAGTTTTAATTAGATAAAATAGATCAAAACAGGAAAAACACCCAATAATCCAAATTTCATTCCAAAATATAGGAACTTTTTCGAATTTCATAAGAACATGTGATGAACTCTAAAAACATAAAACCAAGTTCTGGAATCCGAAAACTGAAACTTTAACATATTATGCAGATTTCGGAACAGTGGCATTTCGGATGTGATTAAACATCCATTTAAATCATAAAATCCGAATTTTTAACTCACAAGTTATGTGATTTCGAAACAGTGATTTCGAATTATTATTAGGTTTTCAAAAAATTATGTTTTCAAGATTTTTAATCCCAGAATAATGAATTCAAGATACAACTGATTTATCAACATATGCTCTAATACCACATGTTAATCAATTCTGTTTAAACATAATGGAAAACATGAATGAAATACCTGTTACAGCAGACAGGCCAGCAGAGAATCCAGTCAGAGACACAGCCATGGAGTTCGACATTTTTTTCAGTGTGATTTGGTTCCTCCTTAGGGTGTAAGATTATGATGGTGATAACCGAACCAGGGTTAAATTCGTTTATGGAGAGAGAGGTGTAGAGGGTGGCGACTTTGATGATAATGATGTTATTTTGATTGTCTAACCCTAAACCTCTCTAATCATCTCCTTATATATACACCCAGAAGGAAACCCTAATTAGTTAATAAGGATAATATGGTCCATCAATAATTACCAACTAATATATAATAGGTTTAATATCATTTTGATCTAATATAATATAAATGATTATAATGGCTACATGATTAAATATTATAAATATAATATATTTAATCTTACAACCTCCCACTTAGCTGAGTAATCATTTATCATGAGTATTAGATAAGCTTGATCAAGATTTAACACTCATTTTAGCTTTAAACCAAGAATTGTAGCAGAGAAATACAACCGTTGAATCATCATTCGACTCAGGACCCCCATTAGTCATACTACAACCTCAATTTAAAACCTAACAGTTATGATCAAAATATGCAAATAAGCCCTTTAGCGTTTGAGTTGTATTTATATTTGTCTATATGTGATTATACCGGCAGAACATATATTAGAGACATACAAAATCAAACTGAGGAAATTTTATTAACTAAAACATAAGTAACTACAATATGCTATTAAATAAGGTCTTTCGTAAATCGCATATTCAAAACATGTTCTTCGAAAACTTTAGGTGGGAGACCTTTAGTCATCGGATCCGCAAGCATATTTTTATTACTATATACTCAATACAAAGATTAGTTTCCTCAACTCGTTCACGTACAAACAAGTATTTTGTATCGAGATATAAACCAGCTCCAGTCCAATTGTTACTGTTCGAGAAACTAACGACAACTGAGTTATCACAGTAAAGCTTCAATGGTCTAGAAATGGAATTAATGATTTTGAGTCCACTGATCAGATTTCTAAGCAACATTCCATGACAGGTTGCGTTACAAACAGTAATGTATTCTGCCATCATTGTGGAAGTTGTGGTTAACTGTTGTTTATAACTCTTCCATGAGATAAGTCCGCCTGCTAACATAAAGATATAGCCCGAAGTGGATTTCTTGTCATCTTTGCATTTGGCAAAGTTAGAATCAGAATAGCCTACCACTTCTAAATAATCACTTCTTCTATAAGTCAGTTTATACTCTTTCGTCCCTTGCAGATATCTAAGTACTTTCTTAGCTGCTTTCCAGTGATCTAGGCCAGGATTAGTCTGATAACGGCCTAGCATTCCATCAATATAAGCAATATCTGGGTGAGTACAGACTTGAGCATACATCAGGCTCCCGACTACTGACGCGTAAGGTATCTGGCTCATCTGCTCCTTTTCAACCTCTGTTGTCGGACATTAGAATGAACCGAAAACATCTCCCTTAACTATTGGAGCGACTGAGGGTTTGCAATGTTGCATGTTATAACATGTAAGGACACGATTTATATAAGCCTTTTGGGACAATCCTAAGATCCCTTTGTGTCTGTCTCGGTGAATTTCGATGCCAATTACGTAAGAAGCATCTCTAAGATCCTTCATGTCGAAGTTATGCGAGAGCAATCGCTTCGACTCATGTAACATGTCTAAACTATTACTTGCCAATAGAATATCATCTACGTAAAGGACAAGTATAGTAAAGTTGCTCCCACTCATCTTGAGGTAGGTGCATTGATCCACTTGATTCTTTTTAACTTCATCAAACTAACAGTAGACGTGATGCTTGTTTTAACCTGTAAATGGATTTCTTCAACTTACAGACTAGATGCTCCTGACCTTTAGGTTTAAAGCCTTCAGGTTGTTTCATGTAAACATCTTCGTCTAAATCTCCATTAAGGAAAGTGGTTTTAACGTCCATATGATGCAGCTCTGAATCAAAATGAGCTACTAGGGCCGTAACGATCCTTAATGAATCTTTACGAGAGACCGCTGCTGAGCAGTTAGCTTTTTGATAATCAATTCCCTCTTTCTAAGTGTAGCCTTTTGCAACCAATCTCGCTTTATAGCGATCAACGTTTCCATTCAGATCTAGTTTTGTTTTGAATACCCATTTACATCCTACGGGTTTGACACCGTTGGGTAATTCTACCAAATCCCGAACGTCATTTTTCTTCATGGATTCAAACTCATCATTCATTGCTTTATTCCATTCAGAAGACTGGTCACTGCTAATGGCTTCATTATAAGAGATAGGATCATTGAGCTTTCTTGCATCCATTTCAGTCAGATAGGTAACATAATCATCCCAATCAGTAGGCCTTCTTTGCCTGGATGACCTCCTGAGTTGATTATCGGGTTCAGCGGTGTCTTTGTTTTGAGCTTTTGATGTGCCTTCGTTATGAGATATAATGGGTTCTTGTTGTGGAGGTAAATTTGGAATTGGTGCAATAGCTTCAAGTGTGGTTGTTGCATTGGGTATAAGAGGAGTAAACGGAGTAATGGTAAGCGACAAGTCTCTCCCCCTTCTTCTTGTACTTCTTGCAATTCTTCGTAAGGGTTGGTACACTGACCTTAAATCCTCCAGGAACGCGACATGCTTGGTTTCAAAAATACGGGTAACACGGGAAGGACAATAGAAACAATAACCCTTTAAGTGATCAGGATACCCGATAAAGAAGCAGGTAACTGTTTCAGGGTCAAGTTTCCTTAGGAAAGGATTGTAAAGTTTCGCTTCAACAATGCAGCCCCATACTTTCATATATTTAAGACTCGGTTTCCTTCCTGACCAAAGTTCATAAGGAGTTTTCGGGACAGACTTAGAAGGAACTCTATTGAGTAAATGAACAGCTGCTTTTAACGCTTCCGTCCAGATGAATAATGGTAAATTAGTGTTGGCTAACATACTGTGCACCATGTTCATAAGGATACGATTTCTTCATTCAGCGACAACATTCTATTGAGGTGTACCTGGCATGGTGCATTAGTTTACAATCCCCTGGTCCTTACAAAACTCATAAAATGGACCAGGAGCTTGACTCACATCAGTATGTCTTCCATAATTCACCGCCTCTATCTGATATTACTACTTTAATTTTACGATCTAGTTGTTTTTCAACTTCAGTTTTATAATCTTTAAAAGTTGTAAGAGATTCAGATTTTTCCTTAATGAGATACAAGTACTTGTAACGAGAATAATCATCAATGAAAGTGATAAATGAAGTATGTCCTGTTATGACAGCGATATGGTAAGGACCACTAATGTCAGTATGAATGAGTTCTAATACATTAGAGCTCCTAGTGGTACCTTTCTTACTCGCTAATGTCATTTTACCTTTAAGACATTTGACGCATGTTCCAAAATCAGTGAAATCGAGAGGAGGTAAGACTTCATCCTTTAAGAGTAGATTTAATCGTTCTCGTGAAATGTGGCCTAAACATTGATGCCACAACATGGATGAAGTCTCTAAGTCTCGATTTTGTTTCATCTTTGTGAGTGATTCATTAAGACCACCATCCAGAATGTCGGTACCATAAACCATAGAATCATAGAGAATAGAGAGTTTGCGATGACCATGAGTAATATCAAAACCGTCTATGTCTAACTCTGGTCCTGATACAAGGTTCCGAGTTAGCTTAGGAACATATAAGGCATCATAAAGTTTAATGCATAAACCATTTTTCATAAATAATTATAAGTTCTAATGGCCTTCACTTCTAATTCTCTATCATCCCCCACTTTAAGTGTTCTTTGATTTCTTCCCAGCCTCTAGATTGTAAGAAATCCCTGAGTAGAGTTAGTGACATGAGTCATAGCACCAGAATCAAACCACCAAGAATCAGCATGAACATTAATATTATAGGACTCAAGTATAATGAAAAAATTGTTACCTTTCTTATCAAGCCACTCCTTAAAGTCAAGGCATTCGTTCTACTTATGTCATGTCTTTTTACAGAACTTGCAGTAGGGTTTGCCTAAGGAGTTCTTAGAGCTGGAAGGCGCACTTGTACAAGGATTGGGCTTTTGGACTTTAGAAACATCCTTCCTTGGGTAAGTGTTCTTCCTCTTCTTAGAGTTGGAGGTGGTAAAGTGTTCAACATTAGTTATCCGATCCATCTTCATACGCTCCTCCTCATGCACCCACATGGCGATCAGCTCACTCATTGTCCATTTTTCTTTCTGAGTGTTGTAATTGATCTTGAATGCTTCATAGGACGAAGGAAGCGAAGTCATGATGAAGTGAACAAGAAAACCATCACTAATCGCCATGTCTAATCCCTTGAGCTTATGGACCATGTCGTTCATCATCATGATGCGTTCACGGATGCCGCTCCTCCCATCATACTTAGTAGTCACCAGCTTGAGGATTAGAGTACTAGCGTGTGCTTTAGACGTTCCCTTGAACTGCTCCTCCAAAGAAGCCAGGTAGGTTTTAGCATCTTCAGAATCAGGAATGGCTCCTCGAATTGCATTGCTTATGGATTGCTTCATGAACATGAGAGACATGCGGTTACACCTAGTCCATTTTTCATGAGCTAACTGCTCAGCAGCGGTACTCTGAGGAGTAAGTTCTTTAGGCTTATTCTCTCTTAAAGCGTAATCGAAATCCGGCAAAGCAAAAGTAAGCATGAGAGAGTCTTTCCATGTAGTAAAGTTATCATCAGTTAATGGTGGAATCCCGCAATTGGGCTCTAAGAGTGGAAATAATATGAGTAAATTATAATACTAAGAAAAGAAGTTTTAATGTGATCTAAGGGCAAGTTACACTAAGGCAGGCATAAGTAATGACCATTTAATTATGAAGTTGTATATTGTCTATTACTAACATAAAAAATAACAAACTTAGTTAAAAAGTCTACTTAAATGAAGACAAATCAACTTTGGCCAGAAGTATTATCATCTAAGTATGTGTGCAAAGTAATTGTGACAAATCAGCTTTGGCCAGAAATGAGACAATCACTTTAATGATGCACTTGTTAAGTATACTAGACATGAATGAATTAGATCAGCTTTGGCCAGAAATAAGACATTCATGTTCATAATGCATAATTAACATAGCTTTTTGTAATGTTTGAACAATAAATAGATGCATCAAATCACCTTTGGGCAGAAGTGATATATCAGAAGCTCATTCAAGTTAAGTTATTTGGTTTTGTAGAAGGTTATCTAATTATGATTAATTAAGTATTTACAAAACCATTTATTTAATAGCAAACCCCCTATTAGCGCTGAAATTTAGTTCACAATAATAGTCTAATGTAGTAATGAGATTTCGGATAAAATATTGAATTTTGAATGGATTTCGGATAAGACTCGAATTAGTCTAAAATGGGCATCTCGAATGAGTTTCGGATGAGACTTGAATTAGTCCGAGATGGGCATCTCGGGTGAGTTTCGGATTAGTCCGAGATGGTGATCTCGGATGAAACTCGAATTAGTCCGAGATGGGCATCTCGGATGAACCTCTGATGAGACGCAAATTAGTTCGAGATGAGCATCTCCAATGGATCTCGAATCCATCTGAAACTTGTCCTCCATGATTTCGAATTCTCTAATCATGGCAGTAAGTTGTAATAAGTTTTGAAATTCGAAAATTAAGGGATGATGAGATATCTTTTTCGTTTTTAATGTTAATTTAATTTATCTAATTATTTCGAAAATTATATCCTTTTATAACAATAACGGATTTCAAAAAGTTTTAATTAGATAAAATAATTCAACAGGAAAAACACCCAATAATCCAAATTTCATTCCAAAATATAGGAATTTTTCGAATTTCATAAGAACATGTGGTGAACTCTAAAAACATAAAACCAAGTTCTGGAATCCGAAAACTGAAACCTTAACATATTTGCAGATTTCAGAACAGTGGCATTTCGGATGTGATTAAACATCCATTTAAATCATAAAATCCGAATTTTTTAACTCACAAGTTATGTGATTTCGAAACAGTGATTTCGAATTATTATTAGGTTTTCAAAAAATTATGTTTTCAAGATTTTTAATCCCAGAATAATGGATTCAAGATACAACTGATTTATCAACATATGCTCTAATACCACATGTTAATCAATTCGATTTAAACATAATGGAAACCATGAATGAAATACCTGTTACAGCAGACAGGCCAGCAGAGAATCCAGTCAGAGACACAGCCATGGAGTTCGACATTTTTGTCGGTTGGATTTGGTTCCTCCTTAGGGTGTAAGATTATGATGGTGATAACCGAACCAGGGTTAAATTCGTTTATGGAGAGAGAGGTGTAGAGGGTGGCGACTTTGATGATAATGATGTTATTGTGATTGTCTAACCCTAAACCTCTCTAATTATCTCCTTATATATACACCCAGAAGGAAACCCTAATTAGTTAATAAGGGTAATATGGTCCATCAACAATTACCAACTAATATATAATAGGTTTAATATTATTTTGATCTAATATAATATAAATGATTATAATGGCTACATGATTAAATATTATAGATATAATATATTTAATCTTACGAACCAGTATGAACGGACATAAACATGCTCATTTTCTTAATAAACAGAGATGGACAAAAAAGAATTGATTATATGTCCGTGTTCAGGTTCGGTTAAAGTTAAATGAAGGAACACGAACATGCCTTCGTTTCTGTTAGTTTATAGGCATATAAGCTGGTAGTAATTAAAAAAATAGAATTGAGTTTAGACTAGATATAAGTAACATATAAAAACTTTCAGTAAAATGAGGTTATATTTTTTTAGAGATTTAACTATCTAAACCCCTAGTTCTTTCTAAAAAACAGGTTGGGGATTTCGTGGTCGACACTGTTAAGAGTGGACCTCTTGATGTTATGTTCCACCTCACACCCCACTCCTTGTAAAAGTACCTTATAATAGTATTATAAAATTAAATAACATAAACTTAATAAATTTCTATTGCCTATTAAAAAAGAAATTCTATTAATTAATCTAATAAATTGAAAAAAGATTTATATAGATGGTACCTATTATATTTGTTTTAGGGTGTTGATATTGGTATATTCTCACACTCTATATCTCTTTTTATTTATTTATATTTATAGAGAGAATAAAAAAAGTGTCCTAATAAGATTTTGAGATATAATAATAAGATGGAACTTGTTTTATGGATTTAATCAATATGTATCATATGAGAAATTATAGGATTAGTTTCCACTTAGACTATACAGTATGGGACGCTAACTCATAGCCACCTCAGCCAAAAATCAACAATAGCATCCCCATCCCCATTTCGTGGGTGCCATAGGAGGGGGGAGGCGCTATTGATGCCTCGCCAACACAATCCTGAGCATTCACTAGCTTGACCTGGTTGAATGTTGTACCATTTGACCATTGATGCAATGGTAAAATTAAAAAAATATATATTTAAAAAGTAAAATAATCCATCCTTTATATACACACACTCCCATATTTTATTCCACCAAAAACTTCTCCAACCTCTCAATTTTTTAACACTCTCAACCCTTTTTTATACTCTCATCCTTTTTATTTTAATGGCACGCCGTTGGACGAGGCTGAGGATGTCACATTAGTCACAAGTTGGGCGAATAGGTTCGATTTAGGATTCCCTAACGATGCAACTCAAACTTGGATTATGATTAGGATCGCATTCTGCGAATGTGTAGGTGAGAATATTCGTGGAAGAAAACAAATTCTCAGAAGGTATATGTCGTTAAGCGTAAAGTGTACACATTTTGAGAGTTGCTACCTCACAACATTGAACCACGAGGAAGGTGTAGCCGACGATGAAGCGCTTACCGAGGCACGTACCGCGTACGAAGCAAACTACGGAAGGTTGTTTGATCACGTTACGGCTTGGAAGGTTTTGCGAGCCTAGAATGGGGGGATTGGCACGGCAAGCCTTTAGATTATGTTTGTTCTATTTAAATGTTTGATGTTTGATTTATGTGATGCCTTTTTTTCTAAGTTTTTTAAATGTTATGTTTTTATTTCTAAGTTATTTTATGCTATGTTTTTTATTTCTAATTTATTTAGATGTTTGGTTTCTATCTATTAATTTAAATGTAGGGAATATAAAAAATATTTAAATGTTAGAAATATTAAAAGAAATAAATAGGTAAACATTGAAAGGGCTGCATTTTACATCGTGAGCTTTATTCTAAAAAGGCAATGAAACCCCTTGTCCTTGTGTTGATGATGTGTCACAATGGAGCCCCTAGGGGCTCTAACCATACCTTGTAGCCTTAATATTGTTGGGTGACACATTTGATTCTTGATGTTAACATACATCAAAAAATTTGTTACCATTATATAAAAATACTAAACAATATTTTTTTCATAAATTTGATATACGTTTTGTCACACCCCAACTAGTAACGGAAGTAAAAGGGGGTGCAAAAGACAGCCCTGGTACAAGCACAATATTTATAAAGATATTATATTAAACATTAATTATACAATATGTCACATGTTTTTTACACATGATATGTATATTACAAAGGCGTGTTCCCACGAATAGCTTTATTCCTATACTAGATATGCATCTATGTACGTAGTTATCCGCAAGAAAACTTGAAGCAGCAAAACACGGACATCATTCATTTTCCTGTTTACTTGGAATGCATATTTAAAAACAGTCAACTACAAAAGTTGGTGAGTTTCACATGTTTTTTTTTATATTTAAAAGTAAACACACAAAAGAGAGATGAATTCAAATCACCGTGGCAAACAGAAATCACAACAACCAACATAAGAGTACCTCAAGTAGCTATGCCTAACACAACATTACTTGTTTTGTCATGATAATGTGCAACTGCATTTCGCACATTTGGCATTCCGTTGTGTTAAGATTGTTTTGCAGTTTAGGCTTGTCAGGCCAAATAGTACTATCCACAATATTCACTGGCAAAGTAGTAAAAACTCATGTGTTTGTGGGGATTTTTCAAGTGTTAGGAGTCTACTCAGATAATTAACATCAAAACCATGTTCATGTGTATAAAACATGTCCCCCAAAAAAACGTTTTAAACACGTATAAATGAGGGGCCATGAAACTCACATGATAGGGTATACACGTAGTATGGAAGCAAAGTATAGTTGTATGGTCGTAAAGCTAACCTGATCCTAATATTAGTATTGTACGGTTAATCACCGAAAACAACGTTCGGATTGGTAATTGATATATACTATGCTCGGATGTGAATATTCATCCGATAATAGGCTAACAGCCTCAATGTATGGTGTTGGGTAATGTCTTAGTGTCAAATTCAAGTTTGGCTTCTGTGCATCGTTTTTCATGCCAGTCATAGTTGTTCGTTTTAGGAGTTAGGATAATGCCTGATCACATACAATGTTAAAACTCGTTGAATAATACAAAATGGTTTGTTTTATAAAGAAAGTTTGGGCATTAGAGTAGTCTGATCCCTCAAATGGCAATTTTAGTTTTTGAAGTTTGGGGATTGACCAAACAAGCTTGTAATTTGTTAGAGTATATGTCTATTGCCTAAGTCTTAGTCGAAATTTGTTTAATTTAATAATTAAACTTAAAGTTTGTTTCATAATGGACTCATACGTGCATATGAGTCATATACAGGTAAGAGTACTAAGCATAGGAGTCATGCACTTAGGTCAGGATGTCTATACATATGTTGAGTGGTGCGCATGAGCTCCTAACTTGTGTCTTGGAGATTTTGTAGAACCAACCACCAAACAGGGTTTTTTGTTGTCGAAAATTCGATTAAACACGCTTTTTAAAACCATGTCTAGGGTTAACCAATGAACTCCAAATTTCGTGTGAATTATTCTTATGCAAAATATAGACTCTCTGTAAAATTTTAAGATTTCTTGTTGTCACACCCTGCTAGTAACCGAAGTGCATGTGTGTGACTTGAAAGGTTTTCATTGCATTCGATAAAGTAAAAATTCTATATGATAAAATAACCACGATGCCATTGTCATATATTGTTTCAAATCATGACACAAGAGTTAAAAGTATTGGTACAAACATATCCAAATGTAATGAGTTTACAAAATGACTTTTTAACAAAATAAAGTTTGAACATCAAGGCTTTGGCCCATAGATTTTTGCACAATGGCGGTATATAGAAGGCAAATGCTCTAAAATATGGCATCGTTCTTGGTTCTTGGTTTCCCCCTCGCATAGCTTGCTTTCCTGAATTACACGTTAAATGAAAGTCAACAATAATGTTGGTGAATTCATGAGTTTTATTTTTGTAGCAAATGAATCTTGAAAACATTTATTAAGCTTTGTATTGAAAACCGATATGCATAGTCACACCCCCAAATTATCACCCCATACCGCGAGGCGTGTGACGTACAAGGATCCAGCCACTAATCATGTCGAACTAATAGTAAATAATATAAAACACAATCATTGAGTCCAAGATGAATAGTGTAATTCCAATTAAACGTTTCATACTAAGTACGTGTTCAGCAGAAGCATAAATAATTGTTCAAACAGTAAAAACCATTTTTGTCCCCACGCCGAAGAGAATAACTGAAAACTAAAACGTAAACGTAACATTAAGCGTTTTTTCAAACGATACGACCCATGATAGCTCCCGCTCCTCAGGCTACAAGTTCCCAATCAACCACAGATCTAACGACCTACAAGCATGCAGAAAAGTGTATCAGCAATAAATCTGGCGAGTTCATAGTTTTGTTTAATATAATACAGGTAGGTGTTTAGTGTAAAGACATGTTACGAATAATAAACTCGGTACCGAATGACTGTTATGTTTGTTGTGCCCTCATCAATGTCTATCAGCATTGATCAAAGTGTTTAAGGTCCTTAGTTCACACCCGGCTCCCAGCACGGTGTGAGGTTTGTCAAACCTAATAGCGCTATCAACTAATATCCCATTGCCTCCCAGGCAACTAGTGTAACGCCTCGCTTTTTCGTACTTTCCTTAATTAGAAAGTGTAATCGTATTTCTATTTATGGAAACTTGTATTCGTATCGCATTCGTATTTCATTTCCGAATCTTATAATCCGACACTTTGATCGTAATAAAATTCATACCTGATACATATTTATCTTACATGCATTTAATTGTTAAATACGTGTTTACATACAAACCGATACTTGTTATATGTGCAAATACTCATACATCATACTTGATACCTAAACTATACTTACATATACATTATACACTTGAAAACATGCGAAAATATCAAGTTTTACCATGAAATGTAAAATAAACTAAGTTCAAGGACTAAGAATAGCATAATCCGGAGAAAATGGTTTCTTGCCCATGGATTGGTCCATTTTGTGTTTGTTGGATTGTGTTTCTTGCATTTAATACCACCTAACTCAACCCCCAAACCTCAACTATAAATACCCACCTCCTCCCACTCTCATTTCACACCTCAAACACTTCTTCTCTTCTCTCTAAAGCTCTAAAGCTCTCTCAATCTAAAGGTTCAAGGCTTTCAAAAGATAGCTTGGTGATCCTCCAACTCCCCAAGCCCTTCACGGAAGTAACAAAGGGAAGCTAGAAAAACCGTGAGTACACTCGACCCACTTTTCGTTTACAACACTTTTGGATGTAACATGTTTACTTATACCAATACCACAACACTTAAACTTTATGAAATGCACAAACAATCCTATAAACATGAATACTTGATACGCTTATGTGATGCTTATATCTTGGACATTCTTTATGTGATACTTTAGTCATTAGCTTGTTTTAAGCCTTCGTTTGACATATATAAGCGCTTTAGGAAGTAACGCATCCCCCTCCATCGTGTAATCTTGAGGCCATGTTAAAACATCGTGATTGCGTTAAGGGTTTGATTAGTAGTATTGCATGCCTTGTATATGCTCTTGTAGAATCATAGTTGCCATGAGGATTTGTTTAAACTTTATTCGTATACGTATGCTATGCTTAAACTTGTGTACTCGCCTTTGCTTTTGCATTGAATTGTTATTTTAAAACATGTTATAGGTTGATGTAGAGGATGCTATGAAATCAAATAGCAAGGATTTAGATACGCATATTTAGATGTTTAGGTTAATGTTGTTGTATCAGTTTTGTTGTATTGTGTTAAGTTTGTTTGTTGTATTTGTTTTAATGTTGTATTTTGACAATTATTCTTGAAATGAAATTTGACTTTAAAATTAAATATTGTCATTATTAGCTTTGTGAGCATTGAGCAATCTCGTTTAAATATTGTCATTATTAGCATTGTGAGCATTGAGCAATCTCGTTATCGTCTCACTCTGATGTTTTCGACATCGGTTGGGGTGTGACAGATTGGTATCAGAGCCATAACTATCGGGAATTAGGTAGAATTGCCATGTTCGACCTAGTCTATAGTTTAAGTGACCAAACTTGACCATTCTTGTTTCTTGTTTAAAATATTACTTCTTCCTACCTTGTTTCTTCCTGTTTCTTTTGGTCTTAATGTATACAATATGTCTTTCCTAAGACATTTACACAATATACACACTTGGAGACTTGAAGACACTCATACTAACGAGACGATCTAGCCAAAATAGGGTGAAACCCGCACTTTGGTGATCACTCTCAATCCGCGTATTCGATTTTTCACGAAATTACGGCATCAAGTTAGGAGTGATATCCATACCTTGATGAAAATTTTTCATTTCATACTCTAGTGGACCCTTATCAACGAGTCGGAATTCGCTCCTCGTTTGGTAAGTTCTAACCATGCTTAGGGTATGATGTTGTCAAGTTAGGAGTGAAACCGCACCTTGTCAGCTAGTCCCACTCCTTGATTTTTGGATCTCGCCAAGGTTTCGATTTTTCGATCAGTTAGAGACGTATAGTAATTGGAAGGGTAAAATGCCGTTAATCGCTTCTTGGCAAGAGCATTTTACCTATAGGCCAAAGCACGTCCCTCTAATTTGAAAGGATCTTCGATTCACTTTGGAATAGTCGACGCTTCTCAACCCAAAGCACTATAATATTTTACTAAGCCTATCTTTTATGCTATCTCAATTTCTATGTGTTTTAATACTTATTACCTCGTTCATTTCGAACCCGATGCACAACTCGCACATCTTTCGCATTAAAAAACAATAATAATTCTCGCAAACCAACTAAATTTATACTCCTTATGCAATCATACGTGTTTATACTATTGAATACTTGTTATGCTTATGTCACCTATGTGAACTCATACATGTTATACAATACTTACATGCTCAAACGTGATTTTTATTGTCGATCACCTATATATCTTTTTTCGAAAAAATCAAGTTGGAGAATGAGTCGAAGTCCAACTCCAACTCGACTATTTTCATAACAATCACTATATCAAAACTTATACCTACACCTTTTATCATTGTTTCGATTTTTCTCATTTATGCATAAACCTCGAACCTTACTATTTTATCCAAACGAATTCTCACCCTACAACATATTTACGTAAAATACATACACGAAACCCCTAACGACACTTTAAACGTTTCTTTCACAATTTTTCAAAAACTTTATGAAATGCTACCCATCAACTTAGTCGGTCAAATGAACCTCTTACCCTCGATTTCACAACTCGTCCAAAACACACTCACTTTATACTACCATTCTAAAGACATTTTATTTCCAACAAGAAACCAACGAAAATTTTCTCTCACATACGTATAAGTACTTTGCTAAAATACTTTTCAAAAATTTAAGTTTTACATGAAAATTTTCAAAACACGACTTTTCTTGCATCAGTAAAATAAAATAAATCAAGCTTACTATTATATAATCTTTTCAAAATACACAAATCTAAATCTGAACACATGGGCAAGAAAATTTCATATGCGAATACAAATTTTAAAACAAAAGTAGCATTTCCTTTTAGAAACCACATTTTACATCAAAAATTAATACTTTTCTCAATATTCACCCGACATTCACAATTTTGGTCCTTCATTCCCGATAAACCCGACTTATTTTAACAAACTCAATGTTTTGACTCAAGCAACCACACACATGCATACTGCCTTATACGTTTCTATTTATATAGTCAATATTACATGACAATATTACACATATCACCATTACACTTCGTATTTTACACACTCGCAACATCATAGTAACTTATATATGCTAAATCCCAATTTATTCCACCTATACGCTTGATACTGCATGCTAATGTTATACGTATTTGTCTTCAATCATACTCAAAATTTATGCATTCGCACTACTTGGTAGTAATACTTGAAATCTGTAAGTAGGCATACCCCAAGTGGTTTCGCATACGTTCGACACACTCATACATACATACAATCATGCTTACATACTTATTTTTATACGCTATCTTACATACCATTTGCTTACTAGATGTAACCTGACCCGTACACTACTAGTACAAACTATGCGGATCATGCACAAACCAAAATAATCGCGGGTGCACACGGGATTATATTGGTAGGCGCATGAAAACCATAGTGGGTTCTACTGTGTATCGCAACACGGAACATAATATGACACCGAATACCGAAACGATGTAACATGGTGTGAACATGGTGGATACGCCGCTGGTACTTCCTATATATAAGTGTCCCTACCATGTTACCAAACTTTCGTAAAACGTGCCATGAGAAATTCGGTGTTTTCCTGGACCTTGTTGAATACATTTGATTCATAACAAACTTTGGTGATCCCACTTCGTAATGATTAGTACTCGATTACCCATGACAAAGCTTCATTCTCAAAATCGTTAGCTTTAACCACCACAACTATCACTAGCATCCATGTCGCATTTTATCCGATATTCATACCATTTTTACCCCTCGCATACACCTACCGAATCGTTCACTACCATACCACGATTTTCCCAGATCTTCCGTTAACCTTCATCCAACTTTATTTACAGCAAATCAGCCTAAAACGTTCAATCCATTTTTATAAACGTCCCCACCGGCTCAATTTGGTCAAAATGTTCCTTTTCTTTTAAAACTATCTTTCACTCTTATCTAAGCTTAAACTTCAACCAGTCGGTCTATTACCGCCAAAACCTTTTAGAAACCATAAATATTTACCATCCTAGCTCTCTCCAATAAACATTTTTTACAACAACTGATTTACTAATACGCCTTAGAACTGCAAAACTTTTCTTACAGCTTTCTGTACGGACTGCTCATTTTAATCAAAATACATCCTTAGTCATACTAAAGCCTTCCTCTTAGGTCGCACTCTTTTAAAATATTCCTTCCAATGTGTTGTCCAGACCCAGTCAAACTCACTTGCTTACACACACACATACACGTTTTTACTTATCCTTATACACGTTTACGATTGGTGTCTCAAAAACACCTTAGTCAAACAAATTACTTTCACAGAACCTACCATTTTATCCTTCAAGATTTCGATACATATTGACACACTTATACATGAACTCTACAAAAACTTTAAACTTCAAAATCTTGGTTTTGGCCAAATATTTTCACCAAAATGACATCTTTTCCAAAGTCTTCCTCTAGAATAAATTTCTGGACGAAATTTCCTAAAGGAGGAAAGATTGTAACGCCTCGCTTTTTCGTACTTTCCTTAATTAGAAAGTGTAATCATATTTCTATTTATGGAAACTGGTATTCGTATTGCATTCGTATTTCATTTCCCAATCTTATAATCCGAGACTTTGATCGTAATAAAATTCATACCTGATACATATTGTCTTACATGCATTTAATTGTTAAATACGTGTTTACATACAAACCGATACTTGTTATACATGCAAATACTCATACATTCATACTTGATACCTAAAATATACTTACATATACATTATACACTTGAAAACATGTGAAAATATCAAGTTCTACCATGAAATGTAAGATAAACTAAGTTCAAGGATTAAAAATAGCATAATCCGGAGAAAGTGGTTTCTTGCCCATGGATTGGTCCATTTTGTGTTTGTTGGATTGTGTTTCTTGCATTTAATACTCACCTAACTCAACCCCCAAACCTCAACTATAAATACCCACCTCCTCCCACTCTCATTTCACACCTCAAACACTTCTTCTCTTCTCTCTAAAGCTCTAAAGCTCTCTCAATCTAAAGGTTCAAGGCTTTCAAAAGATAGCTTGGTGATCCTCCAACTCCCCAAACCCTTAACGAAAGTAACAAAGGGAAGCTAGCAAAACCGTGAGTACACTCGACCCACTTTTCGTTTACAACACTTTTGGGTGTAACATGTTTACTTATACCAATACCACAACACTTAAACTTCATGAAATGCACAAACAATCCTATACACAAGAATACTTGATACGCTTACGTAATGCTTATATCTTGGACATTCTTTATGTGATACTTTAGTCATTAGCTTGTTTTAAGCCTTCGTTTGACATGTATAAGCGCTTTAGGAAGTAACGCATCCCCCTCCATCGTGAAATCTTGAGGCCATGTTAAAACATCGTGATTGCGTTAAGGGTTTGACTAGTAGTATTGCATGCCTTGTATAGCTCTTGTAGAATCATAGTTGCCATGAGGATTTGTTTAACTTTATTCGTATACGTATGCTATGCTTAAACTTGTGTACTCGTCTTTGCTTTTGCATTGAATTGTTATTTTAAAACATGTTACAGGTTGATGAAGAGGATGCTATGAAATCAAATAGCAAGGATTTAGATACACACATTTAGACGTTTAGGTTAATGTTGTTGTATCAATTTTTTGTATTGTGTTAAGTTTAATTGTTGTATTTGTTTCAAAGTTGTATTTTGACAATTTTTCTTGAAATGAAATTTGACTTTAAAATTAAATATTGTCATTATTAGCATTGTGAGCAATGAGAAATCTCGTTATCGTCTCACTCTGATGTTTCCGCTATCGGTTGGGGTGTGACACCTAGCTCGGTAGTAAGTAGGGACTTTTATGATAGAGTTTGAGTTTATTAACTAACATTGAATTTAAACTACAACATATAAAAATACTCCTCCAAGGAATGTTTAGTTTGTCTCCCCGGGACGCATGCTTGTGAAAGAGTAGTGAACTCACCTTAGTTGCTCGATAAGTGTTAACGTGCCTTTACACGTTAAGTAAGTGTTAGGTCCTTTACACACGACCTAATGTATAATAGGTGTAAGTATGTATACAAGTAGGGTTTTGCAATACCCTAAGTGTCCAAACAACCAGTGTTTATGTGATCAGGTTAACGTGTTTTATCATACGGTGATATACAGTGGATTCTCTAGTTGGTGACATGAAATGTGATTATGAGAAACTCGGATACAATCGTGTTGATAATTCGAATATAAAGTTTACTAATAAACACGGACTTATACATATATATACTCGGAACAAATATTAAGAACCCGGAACCATTTCACAAATTCGGATCTAAACATGTATCCACAAAAACTCGGAACTACATATATCAACACGGTTCTATGCATAAACTCAGAACTACATATATCAACATGGTTCTATGCATAAACTTGGAACTACATATATCAACATGGATCTATGCATAAACTCGGAACTACATCACATAACACTTAATCTCGGACCCCTAAGTGAAGTTCGACAAGTACTATACATAATTAGACTCGGAGCCTTAGAATCTTGGGTTAAACTCGGACCATTTATTTACACAAAATTCGGACACACGCTTAATTTGGATGTCATATATAAAGTTAAACTCGGAACATATAATGTATAAGATAAATTCAGAACCTTTGGATAATTTAACAAACTCGGACCATACATACCTTCAATAAACTCGGACAAGGACAAGCATGTTAAAATCAGATCCTTACGAGTTTCAGTAACTCGGACTTTGTGACTTCACAAAGTCGGATCATTTACAATGCACAGTACGAGATCAAGCTAAAATCAAATAGTTTCTACATGTAACATTTATAGTTTCTACGATCAAAAACCCTAATTTCATGAATCAACGATGTCAGAATCATAACAACTTAACTAGCAGTTTTTTTATCATATCAATAGCAATCCTAGTATTAACAACCATTTAATCAATCATTCACAATTGCAATGACTCACTAATCACATATTCGATTGTTTGGATATCTAGGGTTTGCATGAAATCAAGAGATTATGTTATCAACAAATACATGAACACATACCTTAGATTTAATCTAGTGTTTGTTCTAGGAGAGTTGTAAAGATCGAGATTGTTAATTGTGTGTGAAACTCTTGTAGCCAAATGATCAGAGAAAGTGATAAGAGAACATGAATTGCCGTACAGAATATTATGGAGAGTTTAGGGTTTTGAGTAGTTTATTAAAGTTTCACAATTAACTCTAAACACCCCCTAACTATATAACTTTCATACAAGAAGCACATAATATCATACTATTCTCAGTAGAGCATATAATTCACGTATAATTATTATTCATTGTAACATCCGTCAAAAACCGGGTTAACCAAACCCGCTTCGTTTATTAACCGAACATCCAGTTAAAAATTTCGTTGCGTATTTATGACGTATTTTAGTTTTAAACGATACATAATTAATAAACAATTTAGAATTTATAAACTATATTTGTTAAAAAGTAAAAATAAAATAATTAAAAAGAAAAACAGGGTGCCGGGATTCGAACCCGGGTCAGCCGGGAAACTTAACACACACACATTCCACCACTCCGCCACTTGTGTTACTTGTTAATTTATTGAAACAATTAATACATATAATAAAACTGGAAGTCGAATCACTCACTCAGCGCGCCCATTTCGCAGTCGCCGGAAAATCCGACGATTTCGCCAATTATCGACGGTTTCTTTTGACTTAACGTACGCATTAACATCAACATCGGTTATAACCGATGTCTAGTTCCGCGACATCAGTCATAACCGCCGGAGAAAGGCTGACCAACGAATCAAGACAGAAATCGGACCCAATTCATCGATATTCTTTCCTATAAATACACACCCTAGCCTCTGGTAATCTTTTCGCTCAAAATCGCACCAATTCTCGAAGCAATTTCACTCGCCGGAACTTTTCTGCCATCATCGGACTTTCGCCGGAAAACCGAGACTCACATCAAAACGAATCAATCCCAGACGACGTTGCCGGATATTCTGTACTCGCCGGAAAATCGCTGGAATTTCCGAAATCACGCTGTTAATCGTTAATTGATCCGAACAGACGGAGTTCACAAAACAGAGCCGACGAATCCTTGCCGGAGTTCTGAGAAAGACATCTGATTCGGTTAGTTATTCCTCGTCGATCAACTCTCTAAACTCGTGCGCATCCAACATCATCAAGAAACGCACCCACTGTGAGTGAATTCTTACAAATTCCCCTTTTTATTCATGTTTTGGGGTGTATCATGTGTCGCTTAAACTAATTCGTTTATTCAAACTCGTGCTATACCATATTATGATCTAAACTTAGAATGTAAATATTGTTTGTTGTTATGTATTACATATTGTCAAGTTGTATGCAAATTATTTGTTAGGCCCATCAGTTCCTCATGGGAGACGAGTTGAACAACGCGTGCCTTAAAACTCATTCATTAGGCCCATCAGTTCGTAGAACAACGCGTGCCTCAAAACTCATTCGTTAGGCCCATCAGTTCCTCGTGCGAGACGAGTTGAACAACGCGTGCCTCAAAACAATCTATTGATGTATGTGTGTGCAATATTTAATATTAAGTGTTTTGTGAATAAATTTACATCTACATTTACTCATATGTGGTTATGCACTTTATTTTATAATCAATTCAATAAACATGTTTAAATGTTTTAAAAGGATTCACTCGCCAACTTTTTGTTGACCCAAAAACCATTTTTACACATGATACAGGTGGACAGGATGAAGCAAGGAACACATAGGAAAGTGCGTTAGAAGAAAAATAATGAAGCCTAGAAAGATGTATAGAACATGTTGAACTTGTATGATATGATTGTATGAACTCCTTTAAATTGTAATAATAAATATGAAACATTATAATAAATGTCATGAGCTTTGATGAAAACCCAATCATGGCCCGACCACCTTTTCCGCTGCGGGTCGGGGTGTGACAGATTGGTATCAGAGCTTTTGACTATAGGGATATAGGATAGGTTATTAGACCCTTAGAGCCTATACTATAGTTAATTAGATTTTAATTGTTTATGTGGTTACATGCAAACTCATAATGTTTATTTCTTTCATATTTATTACATACACAAATGCATGCAAACACTTCCAATATTACACTTTGTGATACATAGTGAATTATACTTACAGTCAAACATACATAATTACATACACATTCATCATACATATTTCAATGTTCACATATTCAAATCATCTTCATACTTCCGTTATTCAAGATTTTGTCGCATTTGTCATTTTTCAAATCTCATCAAAGTGAGTTCTACGACGGGCATGTAGTAACTGTAAGGGTACAAGTACCGGTAGTCGGAATGTCCTGTCTAGGTTGGCATTCGTATAAATCCAATATAACGGACCAGTTTGCCTACCTGGGGACTAACGATGAGAGTACGAAGGACCTATTAGGCCAAAGCATGCCACACCAAACGTCGTTCGAACTAACCCCACTTTGAGGTGTCACCGTGTCCACACCTGGATACATTCCGAATATTATACATTACATACATATTTCTCGATTTTCTCCGGGTTTTAGTGTACGTAACCAGGCTAACACATGCGAACCATATGAAAAACCCGGTAATCATGGGGGCCCACATGATTACCAAGGTGAAGTATGGCGGCATGCAAGGCCCAATTACGAGCAAAGCCCAAGACATCCTATGGATGTAGTAGATTTATTATTCTATATTTATTTTATGAATATTCATTCCTAAATACGACACATGATCCCTAAAACATCCAACTCATATTCTTGGTACGTATTCCTTGTAGATTCTAGTCTCGCTCGTAGGAAAGTGAAATCAGGAAATCCCGCGAGCGCATGGCTGCCCAAATCACTCAACAAATGGCGGCCGTAATACCCAGCATCGTAGTTCAAGTTCAACAAGCTCTTACCGCTAATCCCGACAACCCAATCAATCAAGAAGGTCAAAATGTTATCAACCCTCCCCCAAATACCACTAAATGCACCTTCAAGCATTTCAAATCCAGCAACTTTGGAAGCAGCCATGGAGTTAGCTACAGAGCTCACCGAAAACCGCATACGGAATAAAGACTTCAAGAAGGAGAAGAAGAAGGATTAAGCGTCAACCAAAACCCCAAACTCCACCCAAACCGAATCCTCTTCTCAAACCACTTCTAAAAGGAAACGAGATGGACAAATCTTCGCTGTCACCCAACATAACCAACCAGCTTCACAAGTTGTACCCCTCCAAGCTATCCCAATCACTCAAATAACACCCAACTTAACTTACCCAAATAAGAAACCTTACTTTGGACCTCACCCTCAATGCAACACCTATTTTTATCACCATCCATCTACCTTACCTTGACGACTATGTGCGAATTGTGGACGCTATGGTCATTTGAGCAAGATTTGCCGCACCCCTCAAAACCAAAACCTCACCCCCTACTCAAAACATGATCCAAACATATCAACAACCCCAATACCCCATGTTCCCATATGTTCGAGCTTGTTTAAATTGTGGCGACCCTACCCATTTTAGAAACACGTGCCCTCGATTGGTTAACATTATCAACGCCCAAGCTCAAGCAAACCCAGTTAACCAAGCAAATCAAGAAAACATAACCACTAGGCCACCAGCAAGAGGAAGAGCTTACAACATCAACGCCAATCCTGTTGAAGATAATGACGGCCCAAACGAACCACCCAACTAGTTTTCTTCATCAAAAATCAAGATTCAGCTCCAACCATTTAGTTTTTATGTTTTCTTTATGTTATCTCAATTTTCACGTATCTCAATTATAAATTGGAAATTTATCCAAGAATCTTAGTGCGAATTACTATTTCAGTTCTGTTTTATACTCATTGATTTAACATTCATATCATCATACCTCACGACGTATCTCAGTCTCATCATTTAAAGGAGTTGAGCTGTGTCTCACTTCTACATGGACTAACCTCTCCATCATAACAAACGAGAGAGGTACTGCCATCATTCAAACATGTATACTATCAGAATTAAGACTCAAGTTTTGGTTGTTGTGTTTGTTTATGTTTTAGAGTCACATAGAACTAATCATAACTTGCGGATAAAGCCAATGAAAATTTGACAAGAATATGGTGGATACGCCGCTGGTACTTCCTATATATAAGTATTCTTGCCAAAGGATCAGAGGCATTGTCAGGCGGTTATGAGAAGTTCCATGTAGGATTTAGTAATGTCTTGGTTGAAGTTTGTTTTATACTCACTGAATTAGGATTTATATCATCATACATCTCAACGTATTTCAATCTCATCATTTAAAGAAGTTGAGCTGTGTCTCACTTCTACATGGACTAACCTCTCCATCATAACAAACGAGAGAGGTACTGTCATCATTCAAACATGTATACTATCAGAATTAAGACTCAAGCTTTGGTTGTCGTGCTTGTTTATGTTCTAGAGTCACATCATAGAACTAACCATAACTTACCGATAAAACCAATGAAAATTTGACAAGAATATGGTGGAGACGCCGCTGGTACTTCCTATATATAAGTATTCTTGCCAAAGGATCAGAGGCATTGTCAGGCGGTTATGAGAAGTTCCATGTAGGATTTAGTAATGTCATGGTTGAAGTTTGTTTTATACTCACTGATTTAGCATTCATATCATCTCATCATTTAAAGAAATTGGATTGTGTTCCATTTCTACATAGACTAACCTCTCCATCATAACAAACGAGAGAGGTACTGTCACCATTCAAACATGTATACTATCAGAATTAGGACTCAGGCTTTGGTTGTTGTGTTTGTTTATGTTCTAGAGTCACATCATAGAACCAATCATAACTTACTGATAAAACCAATGAAAATTTGACAAGAATATGGTGGATACGCCGCTGGTACTTCCTATATATAAGTATTCTTGCCAAAGGATCAGAGGCATTGTCAGGCGGTTATGAGAAGTTCCATGCAGGTTAGTAGTAGAAGTTTTGTTTTAGGATATAACCTTATCTTTCCAAACGTATCAAAACTCTTGTGCATAAAATCATACTTAGTCAATCAACTCTGTTTATCAATATTCTTTATCGTAGGCAACAAAAGCGATTCCTGTAGCAGGGTATTCAACCCTTACAAGGAACGTTACCGCCTCAAACAAAATTTAAACTCCTACTCCCTTCTAAGTATGCAATTGTCAAATTAAAACACCATCCTTTTGAGACAAACATGCCACTACTTAAATTTCGGGACAAAATTTCTAAAAGTAGGGGATACTGTAACATCCGTAAAAAACCGGGTTAACCAAACCCGCTTCGTTTATTAACTGAACATCCAGTTAAAAATTTCGTTGCGTATTTATGACGTATTTTAATTTTAAACGATACATAATTAATAAACAATTTAGAATTTATAAACTATATTTGTTAAAAAGTAAAAATAAAATAATTAAAAAGAAAAACAGGCTGCCGGGATTCGAAGCCGGGTCAGCCGGGAAACTTAACACACACACATTCCACCACTCCGCCACTTGTGTTACTTGTTGATTTATTGAAACAATTAATACATATAATAAAACTGGAAGTCGAATTCAGTCACTCAGCGCGCCCATTTCGCAGTCGCCGGAAAATCCGATGATTTCGCCAATTATCGACGGTTTCTTTTGACTTAACGTACGCATTAACATCAACATCGGTTATAACCGATGTCTAGTTCTGCGACATCAGTCATAACCGCCAGAGAAAGGCTGACCAACGAATCAAGACAGAAATCGGACCCAATTCATCGATATTCTTTCCTATAAATACACACCCTAGCCTCTGGTAATCTTTTCGCTCAAAATCGCACCAATTCTCGAAGCAATTTCACTCGCCGGAACTTTTCTGCCATCATCGGACTTTCGCCGGAAAACCGAGACTCACATCAAAACGAATCAATCCCAGACAACGTTGCCGGATATTATGTACTCGCCGGAAAATCGCTGGAATTTCCGAAATCACGCTGTTAATCGTTAATTGATCCGAACAGACGGAGTTCACAAAACAGAGCCGACGAATCCTTGCCGGAGTTCTGAGAAAGACATCTGATTCGGTTAGTTATTCCTCGTCGATCAACTCTCTAAACTCGTGCGCATCCAACATCATCAAGAAATGCACCCACTGTGAGTAAATTCTTACAAATTCCCCTTTTTATTCATGTTTTGGGGTGTATCATGTGTCGCTTAAACTAATTCGTTTATTCAAACTCGTGCTATACCATATTATGATCTAAACTTAGAATGTAAATATTGTTTGTTGTTATGTATTACATATTGTCAAGTTGTATGCAAATTATTTGTTAGGCCCATCAGTTCCTCGTGGGAGACGAGTTGAACAACGCGTGCCTTAAAACTCATTCATTAGGCCCATCAGTTCGTAGAACAACGCACGCCTCAAAACTCATTCATTAGGCCCATTAGTTCCTCGTGGGAGACGAGTTGAACAACGCGTGCCTCAAAACAATCTATTGATGTATGTGTGTGTAATATTTAATATTAAGTGTTTTGTGAATAAATTTACATCTACATTTACTCATATGTGGTTATGCACTTTATTTTATAATCAATTCAATAAACACGTTTAAATGTTTTAAAAGGATTCACTCGCCAACTTTTTGTTGACCCAAAAACCATTTTTACACATGATACAGGTGGACAGGATGAAGCAAGGAACACATAGGAAAGTGCGTTAGAAGAAAAATAATGAAGCCTAGAAAGATGTATAGAACATGTTGAACTTGTATGATATGATTGTATGAACTCCTTTAAATTTTAATAATAAATATGAAACATTATAATAAATATCATGAGCTTTGATGAAAACCCAATCATGCCCCGACCACCTTTTCCGCTGCGGGTCGGGGTGTGACATTCATGTTAGTCACCAACGTTCGAGAATTACTTGTGTGTATTCCGGTAACTCCCCGAATTACCAACGTATACTCATTTAACTAACCCTAGTTAAATGCAGTGCTATGAATGTATGTCTAAATTAATTGTGATGGTAAGGTATTAAGCTGAAATTCCGGGTTGTCACATAGCGTCTATGAAATTCGTGGATGAATTAATGTTTTGCCATGACATTAGTATAGGTGTCGTCATAAGTAAGCAACCAAAGCTAGACGATGTATGTCGGTACAAGGCCACTAATTCTATAGTGGTCCCCAACTTTGGGAAAAAAAGCACTCCAATAGGGTCTCACGGACCAGGAGTGGAGCTCGCCAAGACTCAGTAGATCTACCTTTTCGTTCCTCGGTCTATCTGTGTGATTATGGCTACTCGTGTATTCTACTTATGCACACATGATCTATGGTGATTTCATTCCCTAGCTTTCATATCATTTTGTTACATGTATCTCGCCGTAATTTTGGAAACAAAATACATTTAAAAGAGGGGACAAGAAGCCAAAGTTTTGCGTCCATGCAAAAAAGTCTGCTAGGAATCACTGGGTTCTCTTGCTCGTATCTTGACCTATAAGTGTCCTAATTTCGTTAAGGCACTTAGGTCCATTGTATGATCATGTACAAGTCTTTCATTATGAACCTTGTTAAGACTTGTCTTTGTTTTGTTTGTTTAAAATCCTTGTTTGTTTAGACTCATTGGTGATTAATTATCTGTATGTGAACGTATCTATACACATTTGTATTCTTTGTTCGTGTATGTACGAGACCTAGTCCCTTGTATGTCTTTTTGTCCCACACGATTCTTTTGTTTAGTGAAAACAATATATTTTATTATCCAAAATATATTCTCGTTTCATGTAGTATTGATCCAGTGGGTCTATGAAATTCGTGGATGAATTAATGTTTTGCCATGACATTAGTATAGGTGTCGTCATAAGTAAGCAACTAAACCTAGACGATGAATGTCGGTACAAGGCCACTAATTCTATTGTGGTCCCCAACTTTGGGAAAAAAAGCACTCCAATAGGGTCTCACGGACCAGGAGTGGAGCTCGCCAAGACTCAGTAGATCTACCTTTTCGTTCCTCGGTCTATATGTGTGATTAATGGCTACTTGTGTATTCTACTTATGCACACATGATCTATGGTGATTTCATTCCCTAGCTTTCATATCATTTTGTTACATGTATCTCGCCCTAATTTTGGAAACAAAATATATTTAAAAGAGGGGACAAGAAGCCAAAGTTTTGCGTCCATGCAAAAAAGTCTGTTAGGAATCACTGGGTTCTCTTGCTCGTATCTTGACCTATAAGTGTCCTAATTTCGTTAAGGCACTTAGGTCCATTGTTTGATCATGTACAAGTCTTTCATTATGAACCTTGTTAAGACTTGTCTTTGTTTTGTTTGTTTAAAATCCTTGTTTGTTTAGACTCATTGGTGATTAATTATCTGTATGTGAACGTATCTATACACATTTGTATTCTTTGTTCGTGTATGTACGAGACCTAGTCCCTTGTATGTCTTTATGTCCGACACGATTCTTTTGTTTAGTGAAAATAATATATTTTATTATCCAAAATATATTCTCGTTTCATGTAGTATTGATCCAGTGGGTCTTTGATTATGTTTATGTACATGTGTATATTTATATATTTATTCTTAAATATATATTTCCAAGTTTGTTACTTTGTTAAAAATGATATATATTTTTAGCATGTCTTTGTCTATGTATGTACATGTACGTGTACTTGTTTGCATACTTGATCAAGTCATGTATTTGTTACGTATTTGTATGTATACGTGTACCCAATTATGTGTATACCTATTTCATAGGTACTTTTGTCATATTTGTACGTATACGTATGTACAGGTATAATACTTGTATTCTTGTATTTTGCTAAATGTATCGCGGTATACGTAGGAACGTATTTATATGTATATAAATTATTTATATGCTTGTAATATTCCCACACTTACATATATATATCTTTACTATTTCTTATAAATAACATAACTTTAAGATCGGTTTGTAATACATACATACATACATAATATATATATATATATATATATATATATATATATATATATATATATATATATATATATATCTTATATATATATATATATATCTATATATATATATGTGTGTGTGTGTGTGTGTTCTTGTCCGATATGTTATACATTTTACTTAGCATCGATATAATATATTTTTCCATTTAATATATATGTGTGTGTGTGTGTTTGTGTATTTATACTTGTACGTTTGTCTAATTGTCTGATTTGTCAAATGTCCTTGCCATGGGTGTCTATATATATATATATATATATACTTTGTCATTTTTCTCACATATTCTTGTAGGTGTATTTTTGTTGGTATTTAGGTAGATATATTTCCTATATCCTTATACTAAATATATGTAACACATAAAATATATGATATACACATATGTACACCTAAAGGTGACTTTGCTATTTTTCCTATATATTTATATCCATTTTAAGTTTATGAAAACTCTAGTTTCTCAAACTTACATTTTTCACCTAAAACTTTTTATAAACATGTTTGGTGCATTTAAACCATTTTTACATTGTCTTTATATAAATACATGGATGAGTACTTGTTATGTATTTGTACGTATACGTACCAAAGTATATGTATACTTACTTCATAGGTACTTGTGTCGTATACGTATGTACCGTATAATACTTGTATTCTTGTATTTTACTAAGTGTGTCACGGTATACGTAGGCACTTAATTAAATGTATATGCATACGTATATATTTGCAATTCTTGGATTATTTCCACACATAGTATTTTGTTGGTTTTTCTGGAATTATATTCCTTGTGAAATATAAATTTGATGTTACTTAAAAATAATATATTTAAAGATGATTTGCAAAATATATATTTCTTATACTTCGTAAATATATATTTTGTTACTTTTCCGAAATATTACACATTTTACAGAGCATTGATATTATTGTTAGTGCATATTCTGTGTGTCCGTCACTGTATGAATAGGCTAGATAAAAGGTGTGTTGAATATTTTATAGTTACGAGTTAGAAACGAACACATGAGGCCTTGGAGAGGATGCGAGCAGGCTTGTACGGATGAGACTCGTCTGCATGGATGAAGCTCATCTGCACGGATGAATCTCATCCGCATGGATGAGTTCATCCTCACCAACATGTCATGTATAAATAGGTTCATTTGTTAGTATTTTTAAGTTTTGGACATTAGAAGGGAAATTCTGGATAGATGTGTTGATGCTCTCTTCAGCTTGTAAATTATGTATACTCTTTCGGTATGAATGGAATCCTTCGACTTTTGTCTAATCTAACGGGAATTCTACCGAATTAGTTCTATCCTATCCAAACTTCCATCTAAACCCATGGGATTCAGAACTTTTAATTGGTATCAGAGCTACGGTATCGATTCAATCGATCTAACAATTGATTGAGTCATATGCTCATGATTTATAAGTTTTAGACGTAAAACATAAAATTAATGGTCAATTCACAGACAAAAAGTAAAACTGAAACCATAGGATTGATCAATAATGAATTTCGACCTAGTTTGTGAAAGATTCATCATGAAATTCGAAGAAATAAAGATTTTGAGATCGAAAAATATGAATAACGACGTTTCGAACGGATGAGAGAGTTTCGTGCACAGGAGTGCCACGTTCGTGTGCAGGAGTCAATCATCCGCATGAATGAGCCTGATCCGTTTGAATAATTATCCGCACGAACTAGTCCTTCATCCACACTAATCAACCTTCACCCGCACGAACTATCTTTATATTCTAAAATCATTTTTCCGCACGATGGAGACATTCACACCAATGAAGATTTCTTATCCGCGCGAATGAATCCGAAATGACAAAAACAAATTTGGTGATAGAAATTGTTTTGAGATTTTAACGTCAAATACGGGTTGTTCGGGGACATCGTCGTAGGCTTCGGAGAATAGATATGATGATGAGATCATAGAGTTTAGAAGTTAGTGGGATAGTTATGGATACCTTTGCAAAATGTTTATCATTTGGGTAAAGTGACTATTAATGGGCCAAATAGAAAAATCCGCATTGATGAAAAATTGACTTTTTGGAGCAAAATGTCATATTTTCCGCATAGATGAGTTTTTTAGTGAAAAGATAGGACTAAATTTGCTTGTTTTGAGGGGGAAATTCAGTGAAGAGTTTAGAGAGGTCAGAATTTTCAAAAATGAGGGGGAATAAAAATTTCATTAGAATATTGAAATTCTAGCATTTTTGAAATTCAGACATGCAACAGTATTCGGGTGGTTCCGACTTCAGATTTTCCAGGGATGTATTAGATCTGAATTTGTTCGTTCATGATCATAGGAAGTTCAGAGTCTTTAGATCGTGATAAGATTGATGTCTTAGGGTTTGAGTCTCAAGTCTTCATACAAGTCGGTTAGCAGGATTCGCGTAAGAGGATGTAGTAGAATTATCGATACTTAAAAGATATCAGAACTTTGTCTAAAGTGTCAGAATGGTTAATCTTCAAGCAGATGAGTTGTTTTCTAGACTAATCGCCAGGGAATGATGATGTTTGCTGATTAAGTTGTTGCCGAGACTAACTGAGAAGACTATAGATCTGTTATCGTTACTAAAGAGCAAGAATGTGAATTTGATCGTGAAAGAATGATTCTCAGATCATAGTCTATTACCAGATGATGTGTTATCCGATAAAGATTTGCTGATTGTGGAGATTACTGTTTACACTGATGAATCATTCAGAAGTGTGCTTAAAGGTGATTACAGAAAATGGGATTTCAGATTTTCGTGGGTATTCACAAACTTGAAGTTTACCGGTGTGGTGATTCGAAGTTTCTATCAATTTCCGTGTCACACCCGCTAAAATCAGAGTTGAGCGTGATCTGACTGGTATCTAAATTGCACAGCGGAAGCATAAAATGCTGGAGACTTCTAGAAAGTGAACGCTCGCTAAGTACTCGAATCCCCATGGGTTCTCCTATTCAAACCGTGCCATAGTTTGAAAATATAACCTAAGAAAGAAACATGCAAGAAATCAACATAAAGTTGGCGAGTTCATATTGTTTGAAAAAAGATTTAAAATAAATCTTTTTGATAACCGGTTTAAATAGTGTGAGAAATCATAGTAAAAACCATTTTTTCCTTGGCATGTATTTGAAAACCTTATTTTGAAAAACTTGTATAACTGTCAGCGTCCGTGTCACGTTAACATTTGAGAAATTCGTATGTAATAATGTGGTATGTAAAGCGTCAATGAACTTATGATCATTAATGTTTTGCAAGGACATTAATATGTGTGACGATATAGGAAGCACTTAACCCTAGACGATTTCCTCTGGTCCACCTGGCTGGGACAACAAAAGCACTACATGCGGCCACACAAGGACCCATGAGTGGGACTCGCCTACACCCGATAGATCTACCACTCTTGTTCCGTGGTCTTATAAAAGATTAATGGCGCTTAAGAGTGACCTTTGTTTCACATGATATAATATTTCATTCCATAGCTAAACCATACCATCGAAAACATGTATTTCCCCTGAGAGTTATAAAACTGAAAACATTTAAGAGAAAAAGGGGGCATGAACTCACAGTCTTTGTGCCTCACACAAATGAGAATGGGCCTAGCCCTTTTGAGTATGTAAGAAGGACCAACCTGTCCCCTTATTTGTATGCAGGACAACCCAGTCTCGTTGTAACTAGTACAATCCCGTCACTAGTCATAAAACTCATACACATTTCAAAAATACGCGTGTGTTTTGTAAACCGGTATGTTTAGCATAACATTTCATAAACCATTTGAATTAGTTGGTTTCACTTGCAACATGGTTTAAAATACGTAGTTTTTGTCATCGAAATATTGTATGTTTTTGCAAAACTTGCATGTTTTTTCCACCCCCGAAAACATTTATAAAAATGTAAAACCATAAAACGTGGGGGTTATGAACTCACCTGATATCCTTGTGCAAAGCGAGCATAATATGATCCAAAATGTCGTTTCCAAAACGTAAACTCGCTAGCATGCAATCTATAACATTCCTATCACGGAATAAACTTATAAGTTTCTAATAAAAGTGATATAGCTAAACTACGTATCACCTAGCTCTACTGAATCGTCAATCAATGATTCGATGGGAAGATGTTAACTTTGTGGAAACGATAATACTATACTCGTTTAATCCCATTTATTATTGGTGGTAAACACTAAGTCTTGGAAGCACTTAGTGTTCGAGAGATTTAAAATGTATATATATTTATATAAAAATACAAATATATTTATAGAATCGTGTTAGTCGTTCCGAATGGTCTTGCATGTATGTAACGAACATGTATATGAAAATAAGTCGTTATAACTCGTATAATGTATTAACACGTTTTCTGAATAGTCGGTGTATACGTTGAAGATAAATATAACTAATTATATTTATTTAAAATAATCGTCGAATCATAGACGTTTGAATTAAATATAAGAAATTATGTTTATGCGATATAAGTTTCCGCATTCCCTTATCTTGTAAACCGCTTTTGTCGAAACGTTACAAACGCGTTTTTATGAGTTATAAAGTGTCGCCAAAATAAATATCACTTATATTTATTTTTATAAAATACCTTGAATTTCTATAGATGTCGTTTTTAAACTATAAACATGTTTCATATTATGGATTTTACGAAAAACGGGCAGAGTTTCGTCTGTTTTTGGAAGATCCCGACAATACAAGTTGTCGATAAATGTTTTCAAAACTAAACATTTTCAAGATGAACATGGTATCCTATAATTATATATGTCCAATAGTTAGATGACGACGTCACAATTTAAACTTTATATAAGTGTATTATATATACATAGATAGGTGTATGCATAAATATATGAACTAAACTATGCGTAATCGGTTGGTAAATGAATGATTAACGTCATTATCCCCAAAGTTTGACAATGTGTAAATGTTAATCGATCGGGTCGAGCTTGGTTTTGTGTCAAGATGATATTTAAAAATTAAATTGTAATGTACTACGCGTCGTTAAAGTTTTACGAATCCTCGCATCGACTTGTTGACTAAGTTTGACCACTGTTGACTATGTTGACTGAGTTGACCGAGTTTGACCATGTTGACCGAACTTTGACCACAGTTGACCGAACCCGAATTAAACCGCATTGACCACAGTTTGACCCGAACTGAAATCTGACCCCGTTGACTGAGTTGACCCGTGTTGACCGGATTTGACCGAACCCAAAACTGAACCGATGCACCAAAAATGACCCAAAACTGTCCCTTGACCTGTGTTTGACCTGTTGACCGAGTTGAGCCGAGCCCGAGAGTGTCCCGAAATTTATTTTTCACCGAGATGAAAGTGTTTCGTATGGACTCTACGGGTTACTAGGAGCTGAAAACGAATGCCTAAAACTCGCGAGAGCCATGCCAGAAGTCGGAATTTTACCGGAGAATAAAATTTCACGAAAACTTGCAGAAAGTTTTCTAATCACCCGATCTAAACATGCACGAAGTGAAAAGCCTAAATCATGTTCGTCAGAGTTTTGCCGGAATGTCGTCGGAGTTGCTCATGTGCTCAAACGGCTTTGAATCTGCTAAAACTAACATCACCACACGAATCAAAATGTGGAAGATAGTCAAAAAAGTGTAGTCTTGGCTGGAAAACGGTCGTCGAAAAGTTCGCCAGAAAACCTCCATCGCCGCCGTCGACGGTGGCGCCGCCGTGGTCGGCCGCCACTAGTCGCTAGACTTCGGTGCCGGAAATGTGTTCTAGAGAGAGAGAGAGTATAGAGAGTTGGGTTTTAGAGAGAGAGTGGTGTGTGTAAGAATGGTGTGTGTGTGTGTAATGTTCCTTTTTATAGCTAGGGTTAGTGTAGGTTGGGCCCAAGGCCCATAAGTCTGTTTCTTGTGTTTTGAGCGGCCTAATCGCGTCTACAAGGCCAGTTTTCGAACCCGAACGTTGTAAAATTCCGTATAACATTATTTTAGGATAAAAATATGTAAAATAGTGTCGGTAGTCGACGTTTAACGCATTCGTTCGTCTGTTGCGTTAAAATCGAGTAAAATGCTTCGGTGGTCCTTTCTTGTCCGTTTTTCGATCCGTTTTGACTGCGTTTATTAAAGTCTGGTTACGAAGCTAATATATCATAATTTTTTTGTTTTTAAGACAATAAAGGATTTCGATGCTTCCGTTTTGTTGTCGGTGCGTTCCTGTAGTCGCGTTTTTCAGAGTATGCGTTTTGTGATGTTCGGAAGCATGACTAGTTAGCAAAAATAAATTCATGTGTTTAAAATATACGTATAAAACTCGTATTTTCCATCGTTGTCAGTATTTCATATGGTGTCAGTATTTCATACGGTGTCAGTTCGTTTCCGTTTAACGTTCGGCACTTTTCCCGCAAATCACCATTCGCGTACCATAAAGTTGGATAGACATTCCTAGGCGTACTAAAGGCCTAATTAAGTTAGTTTGCATCTTAAAACACTACTTATAATCACCTTGATGTCTGTTTTGTGCGTAATTATAACCCATAATTGCCGGTTGTCACATGCGGGTTGGGTTTTTGAAGATTTAGAGCTTAAGCTAAAGTGGTGAATTAAAAACCAATCATGAATGTGATTAAAGTCGAAGCTGATAAGAAACATTGATTAGTTTCAAGTCGGTGATTATTAGTTTGCAGTTAAGCAAATCAGAGGAGGTCGGAAATCGTGCAAACAAAGACCTAAAGTTTCATTTCAGGGGGAGCATATTGAAGATAATGCAAACCCGAATCATCAATCAAGGGGGAGGTATTGTATCATCAATTACATGATTAGAGTTGTAGAAGATTCAAACACGGCTTTCATATTTGAGGATCAAGATTCGACAGTGACGTACAAGGGGAAAATTGTTAGTGTATATTGTGTGTGTTCGCCACTATACGAATAGCCTAGATAAAGCGTGTGTTGAATATTGTATAGTTACGAGTTAGAAAAGAACACATGAGACCTTGGAGAGGACGAGAGCAGGTTCGTACAGATGAGACTCATCCACAACGATGAAGCTCATCCGCATGGACAAGACTCGTTGGCACGGATGAGTTCATCGTCACCAACATGTCATGTATAATAGGTTCATGTGTTTGAATTTGTTAAGTTTTGGACTTTAGAAGGGAAATGCTGGAGAGATGTGTAGATGCTCTCTCCAGCTTGTAAATGATGTATACTCTTTCGGTATGAATGGAATCCTTCGACTAATAACTAACCTAACGGGAATTCTAACGAATTAGTTCTATCCTATCCAAACTTCCATCTAAACCAATTGGATCCAGAACTTTCAATTATATATATATTTTCATTCAGTATGTATGTATATATATATATATATATAATTTATAGTTATATATGTATACTTATGCTTATTCGTTTATCAGATTTGTCCAACAATATTGATATGGGTGTGTGTGTGTGTGTGTGTATATATAGAAACGGGATGTGGAGAAAACAGTGGAAAGTGTGAAAACAGAACCTAGAGCGGCACATGGCACGCGCTAGAATTTAGGGGGATGGTTTGTTTTGTCTCTTTACGGGTTTTTATTCATATTATCCCACACGTCGTGCTCATTTGTGGCATGGAAACTTTTTTGGTGTTTAGTTAGAAACTCAATTTATGGCGTTTAATTTTCTTTTATAGAGTTTTGGCTTGGATAAATAAAAGGATTCAAATTAAATATGATGGCGTTCATCTTGTTCCTACATTCCTTACAATTCATTCATAAAATTACTCAAACATTACAATAAAAAAGAAACAAACAAATGAAATCAATACTCTTCATTGGATGGGATTACATCAGAGATGTACTCATCGCTTTGCTCATCACTTTCCTCTGATTCATCATCAACTACATTGGCGTTTAACGCCATCAACTAGTTCAACCTAAAAGACATCCTAGATTTAAACATAATCACAATTCTGGTTGTGATAACAAGTGAAGGTGTTAAAGTTAAGAGTTGTTAAATAAGTCGGACATTCTCTGTGTTTGACATTGTGTCCATTGTTAAGGAATCTTTACCTCCGTTGCTATAAGTCACTCTCACCATCCTCTGCTGCTCATTCAAACTCCAGCCGGTTGGTAGCTCAAAAATATCATCATCATCATCCTCTTGAAATCTTATTTTCAATCTTCTTATTACTGTTTTAGTTATTTTACACTGGTTGGCAATTAGAACACCCAGGGCAAGAATATCCCTTTGGACTGCCTCATCCATGCGAAGTATGACGTTGATGGTCTTGGCCTTCACCCTTCTTTTGTCTGAGAACTTTATAACAAATCACATATTCGATCGATCGAACCTCCATGAGCTAACTTGTGACCTTTTTGTTCGTAATTTTTGTTTGGCGTTTTATGGTTTTATTGGAGTGTTTCACTAATTATAGCTTTTTCAGCTTAGTTTGTATGACAGTGTTCTCTTGGCGCCAAAGACAACAAAATGGATTGATTATGTTTTTTTTGGCGCCGAAAGAATAAAATGAATTTTGACTATAGTGAAAATACTGTATATGTGACGATTCATTGCCTTTTTTAGTGTTGACACTATAAAATAGGGTGAGGTGGGCAAGGCATATTTTATGTATCTAGTGTTTTTGGCATTTTTATAGCATGAAAATGTTCCTTTTCTGTAATGTATTAATTATATAGTTTTTTTTTTGGTGTGAAAAGAATAAAATGTATTTTGACTATAGTGAAAGTACCGTATGATGTGACGAGTCATTGCCTTCTTTAGTCTTGACACTGAAAAAAGGGTGATATGGGCAGGAAAATATGATGAATCTAGCATGAAAATGGTCTTCTTTTATGATTTTTATTTTTTTTGGCGTTTTTTATGTAACATATATAATTTAGATTGTGTGATATTTAATGGCGTTTTGAAACATGGAGAAAATATACAGGTGATCTATCATATAACACGCATATGGTCATAAGATAAGTAGGCAAGGGTAATTCAAAAAACATATAAGTATGGCGTTTTAACCAATAATCTATTTCAATGGCCATCCTTTCTTCAATCCTGATCTCTACAGTTTCGTTATTGTTTCTTTACCTAAGGGCCTTAAATCTTTCTTAATAGTTTAGTATGTGCCCCCAAGATTGGACACAACTGTTGTGTGCATATAAATGGCCTCATGCTCTCAAATATAATTCTTGGGAGATCCTGCTAACCTGTAATCCTGAACACTATATCCCTGAAAAATACAATATGGTGTTTAAATTTTAGAATTACATTTCTAAGAATGTTACATTAATGGCGTTTTATTATCAGATTATGGCATTTTATTATCATTATTTAACTTGCATGCTATCTTAGCCTATAAATGGCGCTTTCATGGACATGCAGCCACAATGGTGTTTTTAATAGTTAATAACCCTACAGGTTTTTTATAGCAATTTTTATGCTTGCAACTACAAACTATGGCGTTTTTATGAGTAATGAAATGTACATACCATGGATCACCACATCCAGTAAATATGTAGGTTGAAATATTGTTCTCATACGTCTCCATTGTTGCATTTATAACCACCGGCCTTTTGAGATAATGGGACAAGCATGCTCTTAATGGTTGTGACTTTCTTTCACCATCTTTAGTCATAATCTCCTCCACGTCATCATCTTCATCATCATCACCTTTTTTGTCCACATCCTTCTGCTGCTTTAAGAATTATATATTTTTGAATCATCTTTCCTATGTCCGGTGTGCTCTCTCCTTCCTGATCTTTTGCCTTATCTGGGGTTTTACTAGATGATGTTTAAGTTGGTATTGTAGCACAAAAGAAGGTGTATATGCATTTTTTATGTCCCAATAGCCTTGGCGTTTTCACTATCTAGTTTTTTGGGTGTCACTTCTTCTTTAAGTCTTTGCATGAGAGTCTCCAACCTTTTTCACTTTGAACAGATTCTAAGTTTTCACTATGTTTCTCATACGGCGTTTCCTCAAACACGACACCCTGCTGGTCAACATTATCGATCATAATCTCCCTTTCAGTTTTTTCCAATTGAGATATAAAAGCATCACTGAACTGTGTCTTAGTCATAGATTGTTGTATATCTTTTCACATTTTATCAAAGGCTACAATAGTAGTGTTCTCAAGTTCAGAGATGAAAGTTTCACTGTATTGTGTTTTTGTTTGGAGAATAACAGAATCTTGATTCTTGTTTTGGTCATCCATTGGCGTTTTATCAAATACAAGGACCTTGAGTATGTCGGCAGCAGGTTCGAGGTGCTTCTTCAAAGCTTTAACTATTTCGGCCACCCTCTTTGGGCAATAAATATCTCTTTTCAATTCAACCATCTGTTCTAGATCTTGTCTTCGAAGTCAAAATCTCGGTCACATTCCTAAACACTGTTCTTTCACCATTATACCTTATAATTTCATACTCCAGCCTCTTGTAATCATAATCCCAGCTTTTTGTATCATTTTCATCAAAATCTCCATCCATGGCATTTTCATTTGACCATACATATTCTTCTTCATTTGCACCTTCAAAAGCACCTGTAGTCTCATCTCCACCCTCATCTCCATGACCAGCCTCAGCCTCAAGTGCAGCCTCACATGCGTTTCCACCTTCAACAGACATGGTGTTTTAGTCAATGTCACTGTCGTCCTCTCTTTCACCTTCACATGCAACCTCTATTGTAGTCATGGCGTTTTGGTCACCTTTACCTTCATTTTCACCTTCCCATGTTATCGGGTCATCAACCATGGCGTTTTCATTGTTGCTAGACTCAACCACATCATTATCTTTCTCTTCCATTTCGTTTGTCCCTTCTTTGGCATTCTCATCCATATCTTTTGAAATAAATTTAACAAATCCAGACATTGTGAATTTTTATATGTACTAGTAGGCTGTTTGGATGTTGAACCTTTGATTGATTTAATAAAGCCTTGATCTTGTTGTAAGATTCCTCTAACTCTTTGTAGGCACAATCTAACTTTTCAGCCATTACCTATAAAATGAGAGAAAAGATAACTAAGCATGCGTTTGTTTTTTCTTGTTTGTGTGTGTGAAGTTTTTAATTGTATAACATGGCCCTTCATCTTTATAGATGTTTTTTCCACACCAATGCTGTCATTTTTTTCACCAGCTTCTTCTTCAGCATGTTGTGTTAGGACAATGTATAGAGCATGATATCCTAATCCTGATACCTCAAATATCCTTTTTTGGCCCTGTAAATCATCTGCAACAACCCTTTGAATATAAGCTTCTTCCTGCTCATCATCCTCATCACAAATAGCTATGGCGTGTTGGACTTCAGGGTCGTGTTCTATATGACTATGGCTAACATCAAGATCAAAATCAACATCATTATCAACCTCATCATCAACATTATCAACTTCATCTTCATTATCATTATCAACATTATCTTCATCTTCATTATCAGCATCATCATCTTCATTCTCCACATCATTATCATCTTCATTAACCACCGTTTCAAATTTAGTTTTCTTGGTTTTCGGCGATTTTTGATCAATTGTTTCAAAATGTGGCTTGCTAGTCTTCCTAACACTTGTTTTCTTTGTAGCCTTCACATCATGGCGTTTTTTGTCAGCCCATGTATGCTTATCATCAATACATTCTCGATCATTTCTAGAATTCTCATATTGACCCACTCAATTGGGTAACCTTCTTTTCTTTCTAACTTTTTTCTATCGCAAGCATCCTTCACTAAAGCAACCTGTAATAAAAGATATAAATTTTCAAGTTTTTCTTTAGAAAACAATGTTGTATGTAATTTTTTCATACCGCAAGAATGATCAAGGGCCCTCTAAAATGTTTTATTGGCGTCCATGCACTCTTTGCTTGTTGTAAACACTTAATTAGATAATCACACCACTTCATTTGGTTGATTTCAATGTTTAGTTTAACGTTGTGAAACAATTGTTGGTATACAACAGCATTATCACTTGCATGCCCAATGATGGGGAAGAATGCAACAAGGAAATTTAGACAGAAGTTTCTCCCATGAAATTCATCTCAGGTAAAATGCCATCAAAGTATGCCTTCACACCTGGTCTTTTAATCCAGATTGTCCCTATAAACTGTCCTCTCCATTCAGCCACTTCTTTGTCGTTCTTTGATGATCTTTTGGCCGTTACAACGACGTTTCCATTTGGTATACCCGTTAAAGAGTGTATCAACTCCGCACTCATATGTATCGTATGATTACAGACATTTAAATTGTTTTCTTCTGCATTGTAATTTACCACGAGCCAGTACCCAAGCATTATTGGTATACTGTCTATCTTCATTTTCAGGGCAACACCAAATCCCATGTTTTGTACTGTTTGTATTTGATTTGCATTAAAATTGACAAACCAACCAGTCAAGTTTGTATGTTTCACCCTTAATAAAACTCTAGCCCCACTGAACTAATAATAAGGTTCCTCTTAAAGCTTAACATCTTGGCTCAAAGCCTTCTTTTCTAGACGTGTATCTTTATCTTGACTTTCAAATGTTCTTCTCCTAGGAACAAGATAAAATTCATTGGCATTTTCACAGACATCTTTACATTGATTTTATATGGTGTTTTCAAAGTTTACATGTACAAATAGAAAACTTATATACTTATGGCGTTTTCACACTTCATTGAAAGTTTTGACTGATATGGCGTTTTCATAGTTTTACTGAAATTATACATGTAAAAGGTAAATTTATTCAGTTCGTTGTTCCACAACACATCCTATATGGCATTAAAATTTATACAATACATCATAGTAGTAGTTGGCATTATTAGGTCAAATATATTTCAAAGTTATCGTTTATATGGCGTTTACAAACACACAAGACAATTAACATGTACAAGCTTCATAGCAACCATATGTTGGCGTTTTAAATGATACAAAATGTAACTATTATAACCTTGTTTTGATTTTGCCTTCTTCATTTGTTCGTCGGGTTTTTGGCGTTTACCATGAGGTGACTTTTTGGTTTCCATTCCTCTTGAAACTTCACAAATATTGTTGAAATTAAAACGCCAATAACATCAAATAAATAGTACACTCTAGAACCCAGTTAACTCACTATGTTTTCCACTTTTGGATCATGATTGATCTTCAGATGCCATAATACAAGTCTTCGCGTTAATCTTGGGTTTTCGCGTTTTCCGTAGAAGTTGAGGAGGTTTTTGTGGGAAGTTTATATGCTTAGGGGTTGTTTGTAAAGTTATGTATATGCACAATTTACCTTTTTATCCTTAATGAAGCCCGCACACGTTCGAAAGTTACAGACATTTACAAAAACGCCACCGCATCAATCCAAGCCTCAAATCAGAAAGATCTTGTTGCTGAAAATCATTCTCACCGTTTTCACACTTTTAGGCGTTTTCTCTAGATCATGCCCCTATATATATATATATATATATATATATATATATATTATATACACTTCGCCAAATTTCCTTACATGTACTTATAAGTGAATTTTTGTTGGTATTTATAATTTCCTATATCTTTATACTAAATACATATAACGCACAAGATATACACAAATACCCATTTTGTGTATATATATATATTAGTTTTATGAAACTCTGTTTTATTAAACTTACATTTTTCCACCAAAAAGGTCATGATTAATGCATTTAACCCATTTTAACTTTGTAAATCCTTTTGTTAATCACACCTTAATCATGTTTATATTTTTCAAAAATTTTGCCATAACTTCCCATAAAATATCATGTTTTCCCTTTTAATCATGATCATCATCAAGTGTCCAAAAATCATCATTAACAACTTTACAACTTCATAATAACAACTTATACATTTTCCAACAAGATTACAACTTATGCATTTTCCAACAAGATTAAAGAACATGAACTTTTATGATATACTAGATCTTTTAAGAAAACCACTTTCCATGTTCATCCATTCTATAAAACATTTTTTAAGCTAAACAACCTTTATATACTTTTAAAAAACAAAAAATTATGAACATGAAGCCTATGAAACCTATATAACTCATAACATACTTGTAACTTCTTTAAAAACCCTTTTTCAAGATCATCCATACATTTTAACAAGTTCATCAACTTTTATTTGTATAACATGTTAGATCTACCCATGCATCTTGTTAGATCTACACTTTGCTAGATCCATTTTTTACCATCATTTTGCAAGTTGATCACGTTAACATCTTCATCAACATCCAAGATCAAAACAACACAAGACCACTTATGTAAGTTTGATTTTGTTGTTTATTTTAGGGTTTTCATGTATTTTTTAAACAAGGTTTTTGCATGATCATCTTGTACTTTATGGATCTACACATGATAAGAAGCATAATGGTAGATTGTGAAGACTTACAACTAGCAATATGGCTTTGGAAGATCTTGATGAGAAAAAGAAGAAAATGAAAGCACTAGAATTGCAAGAACAAGCTTCCCTTGGAGTCTCCAAGCTTGCACCACCTTAGATTTTCTTGTTCTTCACTTTTAAGCCTTTAGAATTCTTGAAAGAAACTAGAAATGAAGAGAGAGGGAGAGAGAGAGTAGAGAGAGTGGGCCGAAACTAGAGAAAGGGAGTAGAGTGTTTTGTGTTGGTGAATTTTTTTGAAGTGAATGGATAAGGTTTTGTGCATAAGGGTCCTTATAATCTTCTCCTTCATGCAAAGACCTTTGGATAGATGATGGGCATCTTTGACTTTGACCAAGACTACATGGGAGGGCTAGTGGGGCCCTCCTAAAACCGACCACTTAGGGGGGGATCTTGGGTTCGTTTGTTAATTTAAGTGTTTAAGCATGAAGGGATTTGTATATTGTAAGTGTTATGTAGTTACGGTTTAATTAGGATGTTTAGGATTTTAATGAATTAAACTAGTGTTAGGATGTTAGACAATGTATATCGAGTTTGACTAGTTTGTGTCTTGATGGTTAACGGATGTTAAACGGACAAAAAGTTCACTTGCAGTTTGATTAATGTTCACTTATGAAGCTAGGATGTATGATTTGTGTTTAAATAACTTTAGGGCATATTAAATGCCTTTGATGTCATTCATGATGATTTACATCATCCATTAATTATATATATTCCAACAATTATTAAATTGTTAACCGATTTATTACAATTTGCTAGTTTATGGCTCGAATCAGACAAATTAAATGTTTGTATATTTTCCGGAAGGTTATATCATGTATACTTGTTTCCCAACTTGGTATTTTATGTATATATATCATGTAAGACATGATAATGAGTCCTCTACTTGACGTTTAGGGGAGTACCGAAACCGTTCTGACACGACTAGTCTAACCGGCAATCTACCAACGGTCTTTGTTATAAGTTTGTATCGTATCGCCATGTGGAAAATACGACCATGTGATATGAAAATGCGAATGTATTTCCCTGGATTCCTAGACTTATGAAACTCAATTATATCATTATTAAATCTAATGCACATAATTGTATATTAAACAATGATTAAGTGGTACATAATTACCATATATTTTGTCATTTGTCACATCGTACTCAAGGTTGTTACCCCGTTACACTACACCAATTAACACACCAAAGGTTCATAACTGACACCATAAATTTCTGTAAGAACGAATTTCTCATATTTGGTTTTGGTGATTTTTAATCGAATATGTTTCACTCAATCCCACTAACTTAGTTTGCCAAGTAAGCACTTAACTAGTTGATTTCCTTTTAGCATTAGCAAAATTTTTGGTGTGGGGAAGCTTTTACTTAATGGTTGTACGTTTTCCAACAACATTCCTAGTGAAAAACTTGAGGCTGCCATTTTCCCCGCTAGCTTTTTCCCATATCAGTCACTACAAATCCTCTATCTTCGGCTAATTTGTGACAAATGGCAAATAACCGGTAATTCCGTACAATCTAATCACCATTTTCATTACATAATCTCATGCATTTAATCATTTTTAATTACGTAACTGAGTCATACGTCATATAACAAGTGTTTAGGACAAGTGAAGCATTCTATAACATATGTTGGTTTCTGTCACGACGTGAAACAAATCAAACTATGTCCTAAAAGTGTTGGTAGAAAGTGCTGGGCGCACTATTTACGGTTACACTATTCATGTCAGCGAAACTGCCGAAACAAAACAGAATGATGAATAACAGCATACGAATGACATAACTGAGTCCATATATACATGAAATCACTAATGTGGGAACACATCTTGCAATAACATGTAACTTTCCGGTTTAACGCTTAAGTTTCAAAATTGTCCGTTTCGGCTATAAACATGACAATTTCAATTCGTCCGCAACACTATTTCGGCATTTTCGGGACTCCAAAATTATAACAGAATAATGACAAGCACCTTAAGACAATATGAGGGTATAAAAAATACATAAAGACATCATTTTTGGTATTACGACAAGCACTACACAACTTGACCAGAAAGCGACCGATTGTCGAACCAACAAAGATTTCAATACTGATAGCCTCATACATTAATCTAGAGAGCTAGGTAAGCTTTATTCGAGATCTGTAACCCCTTCATACCTCTCATGGTTGCGGAATTTCAACTTGTGGAATTGTCCGTCGGTATAATATACAAGTGTCGTTATCGAACGGCTAACGAAACAGAAAGCGTTTTACCACTTAAACTCAACATCTACTAGACTAGCGAACTAGTTAACCATATTTTGATGTTGGAAGTATCCTAAATAAACGCCATAGCACTTATGGTAAATTAAAACCAAAGCTTCTAGTACTAAATAATATATTTCGTATATCAACCGGTATCGAACCCATGGGCGAACTAGTGGTATTTTTACCATCCAAAACTAATACCAACTAGTCAAGGGAACTAATTAATATTCCTTAACATCTTAAACCCTAATTACTCCCTAATGATGGAAGACCAACCCCCAATTATTATACTTAAGTTAAACCCCTAAATATCTAGTAAACTAACACATGTTGCAAAAAGAAAATTACACTTTACCCCTTGCCATTTACGGTCAACAAAATGGGCCCCCACCCACCTTACTTTCTTGATTTGATAAGTAATGAAGGAGTATGGCACATGAAGATTACTCTTGACTTTGGAAGATTAATATGATTATAACTACATATCATCACCATTCTTCACAATCATTCTAACACTTCAAAAAATCAAAACAAGAACACCTCTCTAGTCTCTCTCATTCTCGGCCACATAACACCATCTTCCACCCTAAAACACCACTTTATACCCACTTTCAAGCCATTACAAGGTCATTTAGGAAGGTTGCAAGGATGAAGGAGCATTAGGACCTTCTTTGGAGCTTTCTCATCATCTTGATCTTCATCTTCTCATCATCATCCCTAGCCTAAGAGCTAGTAGTAAGTTCACTTGTTTATGATTTCAAGTTCTTATAATATGTAGATTTCAAAAGTCAAGTAAACTTCATCTTGAACATCTTGAAATAAATCATCCAAAAACTCTAAAATATAACAAGAACTAACTAGATAAAAATATGTGATTTTAGATGATCATGTTGTTTATTTGTTGTAGTATTTACAAGAGTGATGATCTTACTATATTAAGCTTAAAAATATGATTTAAACAAGTATATGTTTAAGTCATGTAAGATCATTATCTTCAAGTTCATGAGCTTTCACAATATGTAGTCTTGATATTGTTCCTAAAATGTATGATACATGATGAGACTTGAAACTTGGATCTTGAAAGCTAGTGAAGTTGATTTTTACATAAAACAAGTTATATAAAAATGGTTATAAAAAGTTGTCCATGAAATGGGGTTTTGATGATCTTGAAAAATATGGAATTTTAGAGAAATTAAGGGGTAAAAATATATACAATCAAGTTGTATAAAAAGAACTCATTAAAAAGATGAACATGAAGTTTTATTACTTCAAAAGTCTTAGAAAAATACATGTATGAAAGCTCATGAAATTTTGAAGAATATGTGCATACTACTTGAAAAATGAGTTTTAATGAACTTGATGATTTGGGAAATTGAAAAGGGGTTTAAATACGTTTTTGAAATGTGGAAAATGCCATAGTTTAGGGGAAACTATGGCGAAATTTTCTAAAAATCTAATCATGATTAAGTGTAACTAAGGGTGATGAAGGAGGCTAAACGCGGTTAGTGACCTAGACCATCATTAAGGAAGTTTTAGTGACAAGGGTTAAACCCTAACTTTCCAAGGAGTTAATAAATACTTATATATATTTTTACAAGTTAAAAATGAGTATTATTTATTACATATATATCTTTGGGAATAAAAATATATGTATATACTTTTTCACCATCATAAGTGAATGTGTAAAATACATGTGTATGCATGTGTATGTATCTAGAAATTCTAGAGTATACAATACAAAATACACAACTAATCAACACACCAAATACTTGAAAGTTACCAAATATAAATTACATGAACACATACACTTTTACACAATTCTTGAAACAAATAATCGGACGAACGGACCATTCGGACAAGGGTTAAATTTATACAATACATCGTTTCACCGTCGATCAACGAACATATCGCCATCATGAAGAGCTACTACGACACTTGGGCGACTTTCGACACGGAAATATATATATTGAATGACTACGACGACACGTCTAAAAATATATTATTTTTAGACGCTTAGCGAATATATATTACCGATAACCAAAATCCGGGAAGTTGAAATATATAAAAGTTTCCAAGAGATTTTATATAAGTATAATAGAATACTTATAAACTACAACATTTATGGAAATTATAAAAATGCAAGAATACATACTTATAGACTTGAGTAATTAATTTTGGGCTAGGCCCATTTCACTAATTATATGGACTAGGCCCAATCACATAGTTTCATGGGCTATGCCCAATCACATAAAGACATGGGCTAGGCCCAATGACATAATTACATGGGCTAGGCCCAATCACATAAAGACATGAGCTAGGCCCAATGACATACATGACATGGCTAGGCCCCAATGACACGCGTGCAAGGCACGAGGACATATGAATGGCAAGGCCCGTTCAAACACAAATAAATACACGACAAAAATATATATATAATATATATGTGTGTGTGTGTGTGTGTGTGGTGTAAAATATATATAAATAATAAGAGAACAAACAAACTACCAACACTATGAAAACAATAAAGTTGTTCAAAAGGGATAAATAAACACATAACAAGAATTCAAGATAAACAACTTGTACAAGGTCCAACGAGACCCAAGGGTCTAATGAAGTTAATACACATGTAGGTTACACTCGTGTACGGACACTCGAATTTCACTAGTACGCCATTTAGAACGCAAAAATTGTGAGTTCACGTCCCTCCTTTCAATTATTTCAAAGTTTTTGTTGCTTAAAGTAGATAATTGAAACTCGGGTCATCAATCAAGGTGGAATGTGTTGACGTGTTCTACGACATCGACAAATACCTAATTGAAGTTGCAGAATATTCAAACTCAGCTCTCAGATTTCAAGATCAAGATCAAGCTTCGATAGTGACGTATAAGGGGAAAACTGTTGATACACTTTATGTCTGTCACTATGCGAATAGGATAGATAGAGCGTGTATTGAATCACCATCACCAACTCCACAACCATCACCATCACTACCTCCATAACTATCACCATAACCACAACCACAACCACCTCCATACCCATCACCTTAACCACCACCACAACCCACCCCTCAACCTAAACCTACTTAATCTCAACCCCAATTTTCAACAGGCTCCAGACTTGAAGATCAATTTGACTTCGATTTCGGAGATATTCCTGGGGGCGAAGAATTTTCAGCAAACATGTTCAATGACTCGTGGATTGAAGAGTTAGAGAGTCAGGTCATGCTGAACATTGTTAAGATTTCTGAGTTGCAGGAGCAGATTAAAGGTCTAAAAGAAGATAAACAGCATCTCGGGGCTGTTTTAGCTAGTATCGTGTCAGAAAATGAAAGACTGAGGAAGCGAATGGCTGAATATGACGAAGAACGCCTCATGAATCAAAGAAAGATGAGCTTGTTCGAGAAAATCCTTATCAAGAAGCTCGGGATTAATCTTGCTGCCAAAATTGATGAGATTGAGAGGGAAGAAGCAAGAGAAAGAGTTGTAAAGCTTGAACGTATTGCCAAATAACTATCCGACGCTCAAGGAAAGGGAAAAGAAAAGGTTGGAGAGGAGCCTGTGATAGATAAAGCTGCGCCAGAAGCTGAATTTGCGCCAGTATCTTCAGAGTTAGTCGTGTATGTGCAAATGAAGAAGATTGTGTTGATAGGAAAGCCAAGAGATGTAGATATTGACATGTCAAATCTTTTTGCAAAACATCAGGAGTGGCTGAGGAAAAGAAAGATGTTGAAAGAGATTGAGGAAGAGATAGGTGCTTTTGCTGAAAATCCTAAGGAGGTTGATGAAGACTTAGACGAAACAGATGATGCGTTAAAGAAAAAGTCTGATAGTGATAGTGAGGATGATGATAGTGATTTGGGTGGTTCGACAATTTTTGTAACAAAATATGGTTTGAATGATGATATTGATTTTTCTGTGTACCTGAATGATTCAGCCAACCAATTTGACGATGACAAAGATCAGGGAAAGTCGTATAATAGCTCGAAGGATTCTAAGCAGGCAGGAATCCTCACAGTGACTGATATGTTAACTGTTCCTACCGTGCCGAAACCAAAGATTTTGTATTTGGAGCATGATGTGGAAGAAGGTGAATTTATCCACAATTATACAAAAGAAGAGGTTACAAGAATGTTAGGAGTGGATGAAGAAGCATTTGAAGTTGACTTTGAAGACGAACTGAATGACATCAGTGCTTTCCAGCCCGAAGATTATCTCTTCGAACACTATTCTGAAACACATGATTACGATAAGGTTGTCGTGGAGGATGATTCCGATGACGATGATACTACAAGTATTGTCGGTGAGGGTACGGATGACTTCCCAACCTTTAGTGAGATGTTTGCTGCCAAAAGTGATGATTTGTTGAAGCGTAAAGTAGAAGAGGCTGTGAAACATGGACCGGTGCCTAAACGATTATCCAAAGAAGAGATAGCTGAGATGAGGAAATTGTGGTTTAAAGAGTTACCAGAGGAATGTAAATTCAAACGTCCCATAGCATTCTTCACACATGATGCTGATATTTCTTTGGGGGACATTAATTAGCTGGGGATGGATTTAGGAACTAGATATATATGTGATAAACAGGGAGTATGGGCTCTAGTACTTCCGACACTTGAGCGATATAAAGACCCTGCCGTTCTGGGATATTAAAGAACTAGTGCAAACTAAGATGAAATTTCAGGACCAGCGGCTGTGAAAACTGATAAAGCTGGAAGCTACTCATGGTTTTAGACACTGGAAGTCACATATCCCCAAAAGAGTCACGAAGATTGATCCAATTACGAAAGAGAAGGATGTGACGTTAATTGTAAAGAGGCCAAGAGTGATAAAAAAACATGCCTCTGATTAAGATGGAGCAAGATTTCTTCAAGATATTCAAATGGTGGCACTATGATTCAAGCACAGGTGAAGCAGTTATTTGTGTCCAACCGGATGAAGGTTCTTGGAAGATTACTAAAGAACTATCTAAATCCGTCATTGCGCACAAACGTATATATGGTCTATGGCGTGGCATTCGAGTACTAGACCTAATGTGGCTAGTCAACTGCTCAAAGAAGGATATGATATAGAATGTTTATTCTACAGCAAGATCAGTTATGAGGAGAGAGATAAAGGGCGCTCCAATTCCAGAAGATTGTTAATGTTTGTTTTGCTAACGATATACATTCGGGAACAACATGGGACACTTCATGGAGGAAGCTAGAAGAGAAGGAGTAGCGAAAGAAGGAAAAGAATGCTGAAAGGTTTGCAGAGAGAACGAGGATTGCATCGCTGAGAAGCTTTCGGTTTGGCAACACGTACAATCGGCCTCCTCCTACAGACCAAATGCCGATATCATATGAGGAGCGTCGCAAGCCACTGAAAGGTTTCTTTGGACGTTAAATGTCAAATATTTTAAAAGAATTTTGAAGAAATTTTTGAAGACTATCCAAGACTGCGGCAACATCCAAGGGGGAGTTTGTTGGTTCATAATGTCTATCGCTTACGTCTAGGATATGTCTGTCATGTATATAGGGCTTGAATTGTCAATATTTTATATATTGTATATAGCTCGTAGGAGTGAGCTTGTGGCTCGTACGAGTGACATCTTGTCACTCGTACTTGCAACCACTCGCACGAGCCAACAACACTCACTCCTGTGCGAGCCATGTTGGCCTATAAATAGTGGAGCCTGAGTGTTGTGTGTTATCAGTTGGTGTGTGACTACAGCGAAGCTCTGTCCAGTTGTTTACTCGTCTATAACTTTCACGTTTATTAATATACAAAGAAAAGGCATTTAAGTAGCATACTTGATTGTTTGTTTGTCCAACTCGCTAGCAATGAATTCCGCCTCTGTTAGCTGAGTCGAATCGGTCTGGTGCTCATAACAGGAGAGCCGATCCCCTCTCACATCTATCAATGCAACATTTAAGACCATGAAGTCGTATGCCGATCATATGTTACCCACATGACGTATAGCTTGCGGTGTTTGTCACTTGGTACATGTTTCTTTCTGCCTTTGAGCGATAAGCCTATCAACACATCACAGTGGATCCTTGCCTTTTCAGCTCCGGTACCTTACATGTGTTAATCAAATTCTTAGTACAGAAATTTATTTCAATTCTTGGTATTTGTTTCTCCCCTTAAATTTGTGCAAAAGTAGAATACTTTATGCACAAATTTATTTATTCAGTTATTTATTTATTCATTAGGGAGTGGTTTTTTTTAATTGCTCAGTCGGTGAAACGCACCATTTTTAAAAGGTCCACAAGCACCTTGAATCTCAAGTTGCTGACAGGTTTTGTAAAAAGATCCGTTGTATTAACATCAGTATGGATTTGTTCAAGTTTAATCAAACCTTTGTCATAGCAATCTCGAATGAAATGAACTTTGATATCAATGTGCTTGGTTTTGGAGTGAAAACAGGGTTTTTGATTATTTGGATAGCGGCATCGTTTTCACAATAGATAGTAGCGTTTAGATAAGTCAAACCGTAATCCTCGTGCTGGTGCTGCAACATATTCTGCTTCGGCAGTAGATAGTGACACTGTTTATTGCTTCTTGCACTGCCATGAGATGAGTATGTCTCTCAAGTACAAACATCCAGCCAATGTAGACTTCATATCCATGTCCGTTCCTCCAAGGTTATTTTCAGAAAACACAAAAAAATCAAATTTTGAATCTCTAGGTACAAGATTCCTAGTTTTGGAGCTCCCTTAAGATATCTAAAGATTCGTTTAACAGCAACTAAATGAGAAAGTTAAGGATTAGCCTGATATTGAGCATATTGGCAGATGACAGACATAATGTCAGGCAGGCTTGTAGTTAAGTACATCAATGAACCAATCATAGATGTACCTTTTCTGATTTACCATGCTTCCTTCAGCATCCTCATTCAGCAAGGATCATTCTGCAATGGGGGAGTCCATAGGCTTGGAATCTGTCATGTCGAATTTTACAAGAATGTCCTGAACATATTTTCCTTGATGAATCAAGATCCCTTTACTACTCTGACGAACTTGCAAGCCTAAGAACATAGTCATTTCTCCCAGTGAACTCATTTCGAACTTCTTCTTCATCACCTCCTCGAATTCCTTACATAGATCTTCATTGGTTGACCCGAATATGATGTCGTCAACATAGATCTGAACGAGAATAAGATCCTTGTCAACGCGTTTCATGAATAGTGTCTGATCTATCATTCCCCGTGATATCTATGTGTAGGTAGATGCTTAGTTAAGGTTGCATACCATGCACAAGGTGCTTGGTCTAACCCGTATAGAGCTTTATTTAACTTGTAGGCATAGCCTTCCTTTTCTGAATCAATAAACCAGGGGGGTTGAGCGACATAAATCTCCTCCTTGACCTTCATGTACAGAAACGCTGTCTTGACATCTATCTAATAGACAGTAAATCCCTTGTAGGATGCAGATGCCAAGAATATACGAACTGCTTCCAGACGAGCCATCGGTGCGTACACCTCATCATAATCTAGGCCTTCTATCTGCTTAAAACCTTGTACTACTGATCTTGCTTTGTTCCTCACGATCACACCCGAGTTATCCTGTTTATTTCTGAACACCCAGCGTGTGCCAAGAGCACGTTTACCTTTAGGGAGTTTCACCAGCTTCCAAACACCTAATTTCTCAAATTGATTAAGCTCTTCGTGCATTGCATCGTCCCATCCAGGTTCCTACAAAGCAACATTAATGTTCTTAGGCTCAATCTGTGAGATGAAACATGAATATAAACATGTGTTTATGGTTCCTGATCTACTGCGGATTTGTACACCGACAATGACAGGACCAATAACGTTTGCAATCTGATGGTTTTTCTGAACACGCTGTGGAATTGCTATTTCAGGAGCCTGCAAGTTTGGTTGTAGATTCGAAAAACTTTCTAATATCCCAAATCGCTCCCCCTCATTTGATGCACTAGTGTTGTTAATCATAGGTGGATCAAAAGTGCTTTCTGGTGGAATTGGATCTTGAAACAATGAAGCTCCTTGGATGTTTGTATTTGAAGGTCCGACATTAGTTTGTTGTGTGGAGGCTTTAGTGTTTTGAACTGCATCATTAGGAGTAGTTATTGGAGTAGGCTCAGGAACGGGCACCTGAACTGGGGAAAGAGAATGCGGCGTTGCAGTAGTCTCGTGAAATCCTGGTGGATCCACGGTAAGTTACATGAAAGCATCCTATAGCGGCACAACATCATCTTCAACTTTAATGGGAATATGTAGCACTGTACTTGAGACATCTGCAGTAACAATTACATCAGACAAAATATTGAATGATTTAAATAAGGAGGAATAATCATATAACTAATCAGGTCCAATTCGAGCATCTTTAGGATTTTCCTCTAGCCAATCCACATAGTACGTCTCCATGATCTTCTTCTTGATCTTGTTGTACACTCGGTATGAGGTACTTTAGCATATCCAATGAAATAGCATGGATCTCCTCTTGCTTCAGATTTGCCTTTGGCATCCATGGTTAGAAGAACACAAGGACAGCCAAAAGTGCGGAAATGTTGTATAGAGGGTTTCTATCCTTTAACTATTTCATAAGGCGTCTTCATGTGAATTTTGTTGATTAAAGCATGATTTTAAACATAGCAGGCATTGTTTACTGCTTCTACCCAAAATATCAGTGGAAGGCCAGAATCTATCAGCATCGTGCGAGCAACTTCAATTAAAGTTCTATTACGTCTTTCAACGACTCCATTTTGTTGAGGAGTTTGAGCTGCACTGTATTGACGATTAATTCCTTTTTGGGCACATAAGTTATTCAACTTAGCATTCGTAACTCCGTTCCATTGTCGCATCAAATAATATTCACTCGCTCATTTGACTGGTTTTCCATGAGTGTGACAATTTTTTTTATCAATCATACAGTTTCACTCTTTTGCTCCAAGAAAAACACCCAATGAAGCGAGAGAAATCATCAGTGACAACCAAACAATATGCTTTTCCTCCAATACACATTTTTAGGACCAAATCGATCCATGTGAAGCATTTCCAAAACTATGGATGTCGTGTTCACGAGCTTAGACTTGTGAGGCTTACAATGTTGTTTCCCGCAAGCGCATGATTCACATTTCTCGATCTGCATAAAATCCTTGATTGGTAGATTTCTGATTAATCCTCCTTTGGCTACTCGATTCAAATTCTTCATGTTCAGATGACCCAATCGACGATGCCATAACATAGCGTCATGTTCGACGATTTCAGAGAAGAAACAGGTGACTTGATCAGTGGGAGCTTTGATCATGTTGAGCACGTAAACATTTCCATGACGTTCGGCTTCAAGCAGATACTAATCCTCCGGTATGACTATTCCTGGTTTTAAGATCACGCGTCAACCTTTTGTGAAGAGAACTTCTAGACCTTGTCGCACATCTGAGAGACGCTCAAGAGACTGTGTTTGAGTTCAGGAACATAATTGACATCTGAGAAGCTAAGGACTCCGTTTTTTACTGTACCCTTCATCGTTATTCGTCCAATTTCTCCACCTGCAAAGTTGACAAGTCTGCCGTCGAAGATTTTAATGTCGTTCAACTGGGAGATGTCCCCTATCATGTGTTTGGAATAACCACTATCGATAAACCAATGTCTGACGATAGCCCTCCATAGTCATTCCTACACACATATTGGGATTAGTGAGAAATTGGAACCCAAGCCATATTTGATCTGGGTTGACCATTACTTTTGGTTCTTGAAACCCCATGAAAGATCATATGACTTTTCGTAGTGTATGAGGTTCGAGAAGAAAAGGATGTAGAGTTCGATGACTAAGAACACTAAGACTGACATCTAGCAAGAACTTTAGGTCTCCCGATTTTTGAATTATTGTTGTTTGAAACAACTTTAGTTGATGTTGCGTTTAATTTCTTGGGCTGATTTTGGAAATCATTTGAGTTTGAAAGCTTTTGGTTGTTTTTCTTTGCTAGATTCTCATCTCCATCAGAAGGCTTTGTTTGATTTAATTGATGTCCATGACGTCGATGGTGTGAAACCGTCTGATGATACGTGTTCTTGGATTGCTATAACACGAGGGGACGATAAACACAATTTCTAGTTATGTGCCCCGGAATTCAACAATTAAAACAAGTTTGTCTTTTCGAGAAAAAAGACTCTTAGTTTTGATTGTGTTATTCTAGGGAGCCATATAATAATAGCCAAAGACTCTTAGATCATTGGAAGACATATAATAATAGCCAATGCTTGTGACTCTCGTTTGGTCCTATGTAGGAATGGGTCTACAACACAGATGACTCAAGACCAGAGCGGGTCAACTTGTTTAAAGAAAAGGAAAGATATGAGGGGTTAGGTGGCTACTTTGATGAAGATGGGTACCTGAATGGCTACCTTAGTTTGACCCGTGCGCTTGGAGACTGGCACATGAAGAAGGATAATAAGTTGTTGATTGCTGAACCAGATGTGAGACAAATGGTGTTGACCGATAATGATTATTAAGAAAGTTATAAATTTTGTAATAGGATTCAATTCATTTATAAAGACACATTATATGATTATTTAGTTATAAATTTTGTTCCTACAAAATTTTTATTTTTGTCTCCTATTGAAGCAAAATCCGAAATCCACTCTATGAAAATTACTATACTAAGGTTTAAGAGAACTGATGAGAATAATACTTTGAGATGTAATCAACTAGCAGAATTCAATCAAACTATCTAAATCAGGTTGTGAGGGATTGATAGAGACCTTGTATACGTATAAACATTACCTTGTGTAAATTAATTTCACATAACAAAGTCTAACACACGAATCAAGTTTTTTAATTTTACTATATTAATACATGTATATACGTATAAAGTAACAAAACGATTTAACAAAAATAACTCTTCCATCAAAATCCAACGCTTTAAGCTTTAATCTTTTTAGTGATTGCGTACAAACTCATTCGACCTTAATGTACGTGTGATTTGTTTGACAAGACTAATAAGTAGAAGAATCGGGATGATATTATATGAACTGAGTAAATATGTAATCGATTTTAAATATTAGAATGGGAAAATATGTAGTTATTCATTTAATAGTTCATTAAGGGTAAAATGGTTATAAAATAAAGTAATTTTAATAAAAAGATGAAATATGTAATATATATGGGTTGGGGAGTGGATATATGTAATTGTTTTTGTGGTTTAGGGAAATACATAATAAGGGAATTAAGGAGAGGGAAATATGTATATATCCCTATGTAGAAAAACTAGTTTACAGATGTGTAATCATAAAATTATATATAATAGATGATAAAAGTACACTAAAATAAAAATATATAAATAGAAAGATTGATTATAAAGAGTTCTGAAAGTTGTATAATTATTTTGAATTCTGAAATAAATACAACCATATATATATATATATATATATATATATATATGAGAATGTTCATTTTAGAAGAAATTTAATGTGAGAAGAAAAAAAAAAAGAAATGGCATAATGGTAAAACATTAAATAGTTTATAACTTCTCTTATTATTTATGTTATATCTCATTAATATAACAAAAACATTTTATCCTACGCATTTTAAAATTTATCCTACACATGTCTTACATTTACCGGAATTTACCCTACACACATGTAAATTTACCCTACACATTTCAAAATTTATCCTACCCATACTAAATTTATCCCACTTATGTCGAAAATTGTTCTACACCATAAATTATTTTATCTTGAACGAGTATATAAAAAATATGAGTTATAAGTTTAATTAATTAGCTAATTAATGACAATTATAGATTTACCTATATGTCATTTTTCATAACATTAAATATGCACATTAAATGAAGTAAATGAATAATTTCTATTGATTTAAAAGTTATTCTTTTTATTTTTACATGATTTTTATTTTCATTTGAACTCTACACTATATATATATATATATATATATATAGTTAGGATCGTGTGAGAAACACTAAGCTAATTTAGAAACTTGAGAACCATTCTGAACCACATATTTTCCTTAAAGTTTTCGGAATATACACATACGTATGGTTTAAAATTGACTATATACATATGTGTATAATTCAAGATTTAACAATATACATATATGTATATAGTCAATTTTATACTATACATATGTGTATATTACAAAAAGCTTAAGAAAATGTATGGTATAGAATGCTTCTCAAATTTCTTAAATTGGATATTCTTCTCTTAGAATCCTTACCACATATATATATATATATAGGATTTGGTTTAAGAGAGAACCAACTCTACCTACGAGAGTTATAAAAACTATTTTTAACCACTACGATTTTGCAAATCCTTAAACAAATCCCTATAGCAGAGGAGCAATGTTGTAATTTTTACCTCCTCTCTCCTCTTGTCAACTTTCAACCATTTATATGTCTCTTATTTCTTTTCAAATATCAATCTCTCTCTCTCTCTACTTTACATATCCAGATCCTTCTTTCTTTTCTCATGTCTCTAATAATCCATAAGATGATGACAATGAAGAACGATGATGACGAACAGTGGATATCTTGATCCAAGCATGCGGTGTTTTTTAAGGTGTTCGAATCTAGGTCCGAACCAGGTGTGGTTACAGATCGATTCGAAGATCTGAATACATGATGTGGAAGAAGAAAGATGCTGAAAATTGATTCAAATGGGGTAGAGATAAAACCTTCGATTTAGGAAGAAGAAAAATTCTCAAAATCGATTCAACTCAGGTGAAGCTATTATGGTTGTGTCGACACCCCCTTTTAACCCTAATCTTGTTCCTGGTACACAATCTAGCACCATCCAGTCTCCTTTTGGTTGAAAATCTCACAAAAGTCGGAAGTCCCAGTGATGTGTAACCTTATGAGGATCCAGCCCCTAACTGTAAGGTATGGCCCTGTTCTTGCAGATCTTCGTATTAAGGATTCTTGCAGATCTGAGTTAGTTTTGGGGGTTTCGAAACTAGATGGTAGGTGCTTAGAAATTGGTATGGTTTGTTGGAATGTTAACGGTCATTTTCTTTTAAAGTATAGTTTTTTTCATGTTAAAAGTTAATACATGTTGTTTGAATTCGTCAAAAATTGTAAATTTTTGTGTTGCGTATCCTTTTATCAGTTGAGGATTTAAAGATGAAATCAAGTTATGCTACTTTTAGATTTTGGAAATGACCAGGTTAACCATTATGTTGTTCGTTCAGATTCTTCATTTTTAACCATGCTTGCTGTCAAAATACTTATGTTCTTCGTAATATTCATCATTTTGTTTGCTTGTTAAAAATTTATTGGTTAATTCCATATCTCTTAGAAGAGCACTATGTTTTTAATTCCATATCTCGTGATGAGGGATGTTTTGAAGATTTTGGTGGGTGATTAAAAGATCTAAGGTTGGGGGAATCTAATTGGGTTTACTGGTACAATTTTGCAGAAAAAATATAGTAGAAGGTGGTTGGGGGAATCAAATGGGGTTGTTATTGTTTGATTGTTGTTAAAATCCGGCAAAAAAAGAAGGGTTAATGCATTCTAAGATCCAAAGGGACACCCCATCTAGTTAATTCTAAAACTCCAGATGTTTTATGCATTCCAAGAAGTGTTAACGCATTCTAAGATCCAACGGGACCTCATCTAGTTAATTCTAAGATCCGATGGGACACCCCATCTAGTTGATCTGACTGGCCTGTCAAGTTTGACTCTGAATAGTCAAAGTTGGGATATGTTTCTGTTTCGAAAGTAGTGTTTTTTTTGGTATTTTAACTATTTTTGTGTAATTCAAACTGATTCTAAAGAGAATTTTTGGTTGAGTGTAGTCACGAAAGAGGGTTGTTTTATGCATTGGACGTCGGTGGTACGAATGGATGAGTGGGTGATCGATACCGAATTTTAGCAAGTTTCTATACCATAGGACTTGATGTCGGGTACCTCTAAGGTATTCATCGTCTATCTATCTTTTGTTGTTGTTTGTTGTTGATCAATAAACTTAATCATGGTTTAGTGAACAAGTAACTTTTTGATTTTATGGCGACCATGTTAGGAAAATTTACATGCAAGCTATGTGCTTGTTAATTTTACATGCGCGTAAATAAAATATACGTGTGTAACTTTGCACATTTACTTTTATAAAGGATACAAAATAAAATTTTCTGTTTCTTCGATTTACGCGTATGTAAATAAAATTTACATGTGTGTAATTTTGCACATTTACTTTTCTATAAAATACAATATAAATTTTACATGTATGTAAAAAAAATTTCAAGGAACAAAGAACTAACTATTACCGGTTTTATTTGTGTGGTCAGAGTTGCTCCCTATGTAAATTTCAATAAATTTTACATGTTTTGTCGATTTACTTTTATGTAATCATGGTTTAATGATTTTGTAGTAACCTTTTGATTTTATCGCGACCGGGTTAGGAAAATTTACACACAAGATGTGTGTTTGTCGATTTTACATGGGTGTAAATAAAATTTACATGTGTGTAACTTCGCACGTAAACAATGTTCAGCGTTTCAAACGTAAAAATTACATCAAACGTAAAAAAAATGTAATTGTAAGTTTTTTTACGTTCAACAATAGACGTAAAAAATTGCCACGTTTACACTTTGCGTAAATAAGTTTTATACAATTGACAATGTAAGTTAAAAAATTAACGACAATCAACATCTAACGTAAAAAATGCACATTCTTACGTTAGACACCATGCGTAAACAAAGTTTTTTTTGACATTCTTAACCACATATATAAAAAAACATTTACGTCCCATGCACGTGTAAATTTGTATTTTTGAGGCTGTTGTAAGCTTTTTTGTTTTGTTTATTACCCCGAATTCGAAGGGCTGAGTTCTAGATAAATAGCACACGCAAATGATCAATTTTTTACATACGAGAGTGTATTTTTTTTATGCCGTGGTTCTCCGGCCCCTTCTTTTTTAAAATATCTCAATTTGTACTTTTTTACACATGTGTTATTTTCAACTTTTTTACGACCCTAGTTTGCACATTTTTTTATACAGGTGGTGAAAACATGTTTTTTTAGTAAAAAATATTTGACATTCTACCTGCATGTAAATAAAAAAGGTTGAAATCTCAACAAAAACCTTTTAACCTCTTTACTACCCTGTACGTGAAAAAGGAAAAAAATTACCAGTATGTAAAAAAACTACATCAAACGTGAAAAAATGCAAACGTAAACTTTTTTTGACGTTCAACAGTAGACGTAAAAATTGCAACATGTACATCATGCATAAATAAGTTTCTTTTACCATCGACAACGTATGTTAAAAAATTGTCTACAATCAACATCGAACTTAAAAATGTAAAATTTTACATCAGAGACTATGCGCAAAAAAAGTTTTTGACATCCTAATGTACATGTAAAAAAACATTTACGTGCCATGCACACGTAAATCTCTATTTTTGAGGTTGTTGTATGTTTTTTTCTTTTCGTTTTTTACCCCGAGTTCGACGGGCTGAGCTCTCTCTAGAGGGTAACGTAAATTGAGTTTACACTTGTTGGAGTTATATCAAGATTGGTGTAAATAATAGTTTGAAACGCTGAACATTGTTTTTAATTTCATTTGTGGGTTTGTTTAAGTTTTACGTTTGGCGTAAACAATAATTTTTGTTTCTTTTGGTAGGTTTTTGTGGTGGTTTTAAGTTGTACGTAGATAGATGCTGGTGTACATAATCTCTTAACATATCTCATCAACAAAATGACAAACAAGGAATGCTATTTGCAAACAAGAAACAAAGAAAGCGTTGATACAGTTTATTTTTTGTTACATTCATTTATTTTTTTTGTTACATTTTTGGTGATTTACATCAATGTGTGTGTATATATTTAATGTCAATATTCTAAAACTTTATCTTTTCGTGTGTGGTCAATAGTTTTTTCAATGTAAATTCCTTGAGTTAAAGTTGCATTAAATTTTTTGGCTGAATTAATACGGTATTTACATTTTGTGTATTAACATATTTACATTATCTGATTGTATCTAGAAAACAATTAGAAAAGTTGAATTTAACACACTATGACAAATTGGACATTATGACATAGTTGACACAAGTCACACAAGTCTATACATAAAGCAAATGACCTAAATTCCCTTTATGTCCCTTTTTAATAATAAGACTAACTTTAATGTAAAATAAAATAATAAATTCATTCTTTTAATCTTAGCCATACACATCATCTTAATCAATGGATGATATAGTTACTTTGGTTTTCTCAACTATAATCTTATCTCAAGAACGCTAAATATTGTGAGAAACATAAAAAAAATAAAAAAACCAATCAAAACCAATTATTTTTTATACAAACCTCATTTTAATTATAATAAAACATTAAGAAAAAGAATTTATAACATCAAAAAAATAATTCATTTTTTCCTTTCAAATCACTCTTATTAGATTTTTAGCACATGAGTAAAAGAAAATAATTGTTTTTACGTGTAAATTTAATTTATAATATTTTATTCGAATAATAATAATAAGTGTAAAAGAAAATTTTGAATTTTAATTGTTTTTTACCAAGTTCTAGCGATTTTTTCATTCGTTTTTACGGTTATCATAATATTTAGCGTTCTCATTTAGGGGAGGGTTTACATGAAAATGCTAAATATTGTGAGAACCGTGAGAACGAATGAAAAAACCACGATAACTTGGTTAAAAAAATTCAAATTCAAAATACACTTTTTATTATTCCAATGCAATATTAGAAATTAAATTTACACGTTTAGATTTACATGTATTCGTAGATTAAGAAAATTTACACATGTCTAACTTTGCCATTTACTCATGTGTAAATTTTTTGTTTTTACACGTGTGTAAAAAACTTATTAATAGTGATTTTGAACGTAGAGATAAATTATTTAAAGAGTAATTTTTTAATATTGTATTTTAATTATAATAAAGTTTGTATTAAAAATTGATTTATAATGGTTTTCCTATTCGTTCTCACTTCTCGCACTATTTAGCGTTCTTTAGATAACCCTCATATATATATATATATATATATATATATATATATATATTAGTTAAGAAAACTAAGAAACCCAAATGAATGTATCTCCTTTTGCTAGGTGTTACACCTTTTTGCAGACTGTGTACGTGTAATAATCAGATGTTGCCACGTGTTATGTGTAACAGTTTTTGCAGACTTTCAGCTTTTTCTAAAAAGTAAAAGCTTTTACGTAACATGTGGCAGTCTTTGTTTGTTACACGTAACACATCTACAAAAACGTGTAACACATAACAAAATAAGACTCATTCTTTTTGGTTTTTTTAGTTTTCTTAACTAATATGTGATTTCTTTCTATAATTACCATATATATATTCTAATAATACGTGAGTGTATATTCTACTAAATATATAAAAGCTGTATAAAAGCTGTATATTCTACTAAATATATAAAAGCTGTATGCAAATAACATGTGAACACTTATAAATATACCAAAAAACATATTTAAGAGAAAGAAAAAAATTCATTATACAATCCAAAATAGGGATGAACTTAAATTAGATGCTATAAAAGTTATCTATAATGGAAAAAATGTTTATTTTAAAAGATTTAATATCCGTTAATAAAAGGCTGCCTTTTGTACTTTTGTCATTTTGTGCTTATAACTCTTGGTCTAGGACTCTAGGCTCTATATACAATATTAGAAATGGGCATAATCGGGTTTTATTATTACCCGAACCGGTTTCAACCTGGACCCGGTTCTGTTTGGATATCATTGGAACCGGGTATGGTGTGGAACCGGGTCCAGTTCCTACCCGGGTTCACACCCAAGAATATGGAACCGTGTAGAACCGGATACGGGTATTATGGAACCGGGTATGGTGTGGAACCGGGTATGGTGCGGAACCGGTTCCTGATAGTGTGGGAACCGGTTCCTGGCAGTCAAAACCTGACTTTTACTGTTCAGAACCGGTTCCTGACAGTAAAACCTACCGGGTATGGTGTGGAACCGGGTCCAGTTCCTACCCGGTTTCACACCCAAGAATATGGAACCGTGTAGAACCGGGTACGGGTATTATGGAACCGGGTATGGTGTGGAACCGGGTATGGTGCGGAACCAGTTCCTGATAGTGTGGGAACCGGTTCCTGGCAGTCAAAACCTGACTTTTACTGTTCAGAACCGGTTCCTGGCAGTCAAAACCTGACTTTTACTGTTCAGAAACTTTTACTGTTCAGAACCGGTTCCTGACAGTAAAAACCTGACTTTTACTGTTCAGAACCGGTTTCTGATAAAATGTGACCGTTGGAACCGGTTCCTGATTAAAAGATCGTTTTTTTTTTGTATATAAACCCCTTCCTACTTACCGGTTCCTGATAAATGTTACCGTTGGTATTTTAATAAAGTTTGTGTAATGTTTCTTTCTATTCCAACGGTAACATTTTAACGGGTATAACCGGTTCCAACGGTAACATTATAACGGGTATAACCGGTTCCAACGGTAACATTTTAACGGGTATAGCCGGTTCCTTCTAGAACTGAATTTCCGGTACTGGTAGGAACCGGGTACGGGTAGGAACCGGTTACTAGGTAAAATTGTGGAACCGGGTTGGAACCAACGGGTATTTTGAACCCAAAACCGGTTCTACTTAATGTCGGGTAGGAACTGGAACCGGTTCCAGTTCGGTTCTACCGGTTCGGGTTCGGAACCGGTTTTTATGCCCATCTCTATACAATATTATTAGAAGCCCATATCAAATCTTATATTGGGCCCCGTGAATTATTGGGCTATAATGTACAACTTTGATTTCATATACAATTGAAAAATCATTCACACGTGGAACAAGGCACATGGATATCCTTCTTTCCCCTTCTCAAATTTGAATCCAGTTGTCATTTTTGTTTTCGATATTCCAGTTGTCATTAACTTAGAACTTGACATTATCTTTCAAGTAGCACACCAGTTCTTGCTGCAAAATTCGTACAAAAATAGCAAATTTAGTAACTATTTTCTATAATTTTTGAAAAATGAGCAAAAAGTCATCTAGAGATGTAAACAAGCCGAGCTTAAACGAGTCCATACTTACTTGATTAGACTTAAAGTCTAAACAAACCTAGCACTTATAGAGATGTACTCATATGTATATAATATATAATTACATATATATATATAGAGAGAGAGAGAGACGTATTATACGTAACTATAAGTCTCATTATGTATAAAAATAGTAATACTAAAATAACTACTTTAAATTAATTATATAATTGATAAATACATAACAAACGAGCTAAGCCCCAATCAAACCTTTGTTTCATGAGCTAAGCTTTGGGTTGACGTGTTTACACCTCTACAACCAACCCCTTACAAAGGCAAACTTGCAGCTGCAAGGACATGGTAACAATTAATCAACTATAAACGTTTATTTAACTTAAATTGTTTCTGTAATTACAAAAATGCCACCCTGATACATACCTGGTCGATGAATAGCACGGAAATAGATCATGAAAGCTAGTGATGCCGAGAGCACGGTGCTCCTAGCGAGCCAACCTGGACCGAAAAATGAGAACGCTAACACTCCAATTGCTGCACAACCCATTTGAGCCATAAACATATTGTACTTCTGCAGTTTTGCATTCACAAAAAGGTTGTTTTTGTTTTAAACTTTTTATCTCATTGAAATCATAACACGTATTGAATAATTTACTAACTTGTTAAATCTAAACAAAATCCAATTAAATATTAATACAAAGGACAATCCCACAAGCATAATTATCACAGATTTACACTTATTTTTCATTTGGTTTTTCTCACCCAAAAGCGACGTTTTCCCATTTTACTCATAACCTCTTAATGAGCAAAAATCAGGGAGAAAATTATAAATTTTCTCACATTTATACGAGTGAGATTACTTTTGAGAACGAAATTAATAATAATAATAATAATAAAGACATGAACATGTTTTAATCTAAAATCGGATCTTTGGCGTGAAAATTATTGTTTTATTATTACTATATTCGTTGGGTTTCAATAAAATAATTTCTATATGTTTAAATTCTGTTAAAAATTAAGATTATAATCCCAATATTCACTGAAATTTGTGGTGTCAATTACATCTTTGTAAAAAAAGGTTAAATTTTGTCGTAAAAACATAATTAAGAGAGTAAACTTTTGTTTTGCTCCCCATGGTTTGGTTGTTTTAACGACTTTGTCCTAATCCTTTAAAAATACTTATTTTACTCCGTGATGTTTGTTAAAATTTTAGTTAACAATAAGAGTATTTCAGTAAATTAATATATAAGTATTTAATTTTATTTATTATCAACTCAAAAATGCATACTTTTATTGAAATGAATATATATATATATATATATATATATATATATATTTACACACATTGACACATCTGTTTGCCCCCTCTCTCTACCACAACCTGCAGACCAACACCACCACCCTTCCCTTTTCCCCTGCCACCACAGCCACCTCCTAAAACAACCACCTCTTAAAAACACCACCACAACAACCTACTACAACCACGTTGCATCGCCCCCAGCTGACCATCACCACCTTGCATCGCCCCCATTCGACCACCACAACCCATTTAACACACTTTGTTTCATCTCTCTCACTCGCGATTGTCACCATCATTGTCCCTGAACACCCACCATCACCGCACCTCAACCCCACCATCGTCTCTAACGACCCCTCACCTCACAGAACCCCTTGAATCTTCTGAAACTAGATCTGAAGCCAGATTTGGTGGGTAGGTTTTGGTCGTATGTAACTGTCGATCTTTTCGGTTGCCTAGTTGGGCTTTCAGATCTGATGGGTTCTAGATCTGGTTGGTATAAGAAGGTGAAAGGGTTGTGGTGGCGGTGTTCGATATGGTTGTGACTGTTGAGATGGAGCGGCGACGGGTACTTCATCTGGTTGGGTTGTGGTGGCGAGTTATGAATCTGGTGTTGCGAACGGTTGTGGTGGTGGTGGTTGGTGTGGCGGTGACTGACAGGTGGTGGTGAGGCAGTGGCTGACGGTGGTGATATTTGGTGGTGCTGGTTTGGGTGATGATGTGAAAGAGAAGAGAGTGTGTGTTATGTACTACCTACATATACAAATATTGAAATATAAAATATATGTAAATTACCAAAAATACCCCTACTTTTATCCTTAAAATTACCAAAATACCCTTCAGTTAACATACAATATGGATGGAGTAAAGACCGTAGAGCAAACTGGCGACAAAACCGAAACACTAGGGAGTAAAATGGCTATTTTTAAAAGATTTGAGCAAAACCTTTAAGACAACCAAACCATAGAGAGCAAAACTGAAGTTTATTCTTAATTCTAATTAAGAAGTGTTGAAAAATATCCATGATAGCTCTAATGGTAGCGGAAATACAACATAGAAGTCCATGGACTATATATTGTTCCATTTCATGTTATCTGTGACTAGAATTGCTCCTGAACTGTTAGAAACTGGCTATACCGTTTAAGTGAAACAAGTTAAGCGGCTTGAGGTTTATTCGATTTAGGGTTTGAAAAACAGTGTTTAATAGTTGGGTTCAGGTTTGGAACTTTGAGCCACCCGCTATCCGTATTATTTTACTTATGGTATTTTTGTGTGAGTATTAAGTTATGCCTTTTTCAAACTGAACGGTTTAACAGACCAACCAACATGGTGTCATGTTGTTTGATTTTTTGTGTTTTCAAAACATTAGGCTACTCGGTGTGGGGATCGTCCAGGTCTGGCCGGCCCGGCGACGCCTCCCAACACCATTTCCAGTGGGGCGGCGGTGTCCTGGACGTCTAGCCGGAGACGTTGGCGACAAAGCATGTAAAGACAAAAAGTAGCCGTTGAACGGCTATAAATTAAAAAAAATCAATTTTCTTTAAAAATAATAATTTTACCTACAAATATACCAAAATCATCCAATCTTTTACACACTTCAACCAATTTTCTTGCTCAACTTTATACAATTCTTTTACTTTCTATAAAATTCTTCTACTTTTTATAACATTCGTCTACTTTTGCCATGGATCTATACAACCCGAACCCGAACCAAAACAAAACATTTTCTCGGTACCCGGCTACTATCCTACGATGGAACCGAGCTGGTTATCCTCGCAATTTTCTTACAACACTTTCTCGGGTTTTCAACAAACCCCTTACGCTTTCTCTCAAATGAGCCAACTCCAATCAATGCAACAAATGCAATCGTTACAACAAATGATGATGCGAAACCCGTTCAACTCGCAATTTCAATCTCAACCACAACCTTTCCCAACATCAGAGTCTCCCCAACCACAACCCGTAGAAGATGACATTGAAGAATGTGTTCCGGAAACGCAACCGCAATCCTCGAAACGGAAAAAGGGAAGCAAGTGATGGGTGACGAAGATCAACCTTCGAAAGCCAAGGCAAAACCTTGGACAAAGATCGAGGAGGAGACGTTAGCAAAGGCGTGAATTAGCACATCAAAAAGCCCCATTATTGGTATGTAAAAATATTTAAATTTTATACTAAAAATATATATATTTTACATTTTTAATATACACTTTTATTACATGCTAAAAATATAGGTAACAACCAAACCGGCGATGGGTTTTGGAAAGAAATATTATCAAAGTTTCTTGCGATTATGGAACAAGGTCATTATCGCGATATCGATTCCATCTCTTCGAAGTGGCAAAAGATGCATCCGATCGAGAACCGGTTTTCGGTGATATATAATAAGTTATATACTAGTGCTAATTGTCGTAGTGGGATGAGTGACGAAGATGTTTTTAAAGAGGCGATGCATAAATACGAAGAATCGCACCGGGTCATGTTCCCACACGTACGAGCTTGGGAAGTTTTGCGAATCAGTAACAAGTGGGCGCCGGTTCCAATGAGGTTGCAATGGCTAAACGAACAAAAACCTCGGAGACCGGTAGTTATAGTGCGGAGGGGGCTTGGACGCACGGTGCCAAATAAATATAAACGACGAGCCCGGATTTGAAGAGGATGAGTATGGGGTTTGAGAGGAGGAACGTCCCCCGGGTAGGGACAAATCTAAAAAGGCGGCGACTGCAAAAAATAACAAGCCGCAACGGGGGGCGGTTCCAAAATGGACGAGTTTATAGCACAGTTCAAAACATACACCGAGGTCATGACCCAAAAGGCAAGAGCAAAGGAACATGAGGTGGAAGAACGGGTCCGGTTGAAGAATGAGAAGAAAGAATATAAAGAGTGGGAGATAATGATGACTGATATAAATTCGTATCCGGAAGAAGATTGAGCGATTTTACGAAAAATGAAAGAAAAGATCGCGAAAAGTAGAGTTCTTAGGATTTTTATTTTTTTAGGTTATGTTTTTTTTAGGTTATTTTTTTTATTTTTTAGGTTTTGTTTTGTTTTTTTAGGTTATGTAATGTGTGGTTTTTAATATTAATTATTTTATATTAACTAGTAAATGTTAAAAAACTTGTTGAATTGAAAAAAAGAAAAATAAATTAATTAGGTGGGGTAACGTCATCACTCATTTCCTTAGTTCTATTCTTAAAGGGGCATCCTCCAAGAAGTATGACGTTACGCTGACGTGAAGGGTTATCCTCCAAAGAGGGTCATCACCTATATCGAGTGGCATTAGCGGTTTAGTACGAATTTGTTATCAAAACTGATGATATTAGAGTATTAGACCATCAACACCCTCATCGAAGCATGCGAGAGTACCCAGTTAATTTAAATTGAACTAAATAAATAATTAGAAATTGAAAAATGTAACTATCTTAATTAATTAAAAGACTAGTAATTCTTCATGGCTAAAAAGCATATTCCTTTAAAAATTAGGTCGCCTTTTTTAATTCTAAATGTAAATACACAAGCATATCTTGTGGCACACATTTCCACGTGAATCATGATTTTTACCGTTATTTAAAATCAAAACCCTAAAAATACTTACTTAATAATCTGTAGCAATCACTTTATACATATTTTAATTTTATATACCAACAGAATCCTCTCAAGTAAATAGCGTAGTTTTGGTGCTAGTTACTAGTTTTATAGTTAAGTTGGACCATGCCCGTTTCAAGAAAAGTCTAAACAAGATACAAGCATGCGTCCTTAAACATTTTGAGAGTGATGCTATACAACTTTGAGAATGATGCTATACATTTTGAGAGTAATGCTATGAAATTCTATATCTTAAATCGGAAACAAAATGTATTGCAAATATTAAGGTTTGTACATGCTTTCATGACAGAAACATGACATAACATTATAATCAGTTATTATTTGAATGTATAACATGACATTGTTTTATGGTATTGAAGTAGTTTGATTTACGCTTTAATCAATACAGATTTTTGTTGATATACCCCGGTCCAAGGGAGAATACAATAAAAACCCACCTACGTTTAAGAAATCCGTGAAAATACAGTGTAACAATCAACTTTTTTTTTTGTCTTTTAACATATGTAATATATGTTCTTGGTAACCTAAAAAATGTGTAACTAATTATTACATATGTGTAACAAAATGAAAATTCTATATGTTATACATGTGTAGCATTTTAACATCGAAATTTTGTTACACATTTTAAAATTTTATTTTCTTGAAATCTTTAAGATAATAAATAGCATACATCATACAATTTTTTTTATTGATTCATAGGATTTTCACAATTTTCCTACACTCAACTGAATTTTCAAATTATCCTATCCTTACAAAGGATAGTCGATTCTAAAAAGTTAATTACAATACTAGTATTTGTATATATACAAATACAACAATAAAGTTTAATGCACAATCATAATGTAGTTTGACTATCCAAATATCTGATGTGGTTTACATTAAAATATACTGTTAAAACGTTACATCAAACTTTAGACTTGTAAATTGAAGTTGATGCATCATAAGAAAGCAGTCTCAAATACCAATAATTATAATAATATAAAAAAAAACAAGAATTGAAAGATAAGAAATAGATGGATGAAATACCCGAGCACCAGGGGTAGAAGGGGTGGCAAAAAGAACCGCACAAACAGCTCCAAGTGGTGCGATTGTCATCGAAACTCCCTTTTGAACCAACACTTGGTCCATCTTTCCCAACACAGCCATGGCTGCAAATGCACCTGCTCCATCCAAAACATGTACATATTTGTTAGCCATGGTTCACAATTTGGTCCAACCTGCAGACGGCCAAAACACGTCGCTAAGTGAAGGAGCCTTGGAACCCTGGTCAGGTTTCCATGCATCCCAGTTGGGAGCCAAGTTAGCCGCGGCTTTAACACCAAATATTGGTGGTCTTCTTCTTCTTATGCCCGGATCAATGGAGGCTCCGGCGAGACCCGAAGGCGATCGCAAACGCATTGCATGGTTGCTTTCATGGCCGATTCTCACCAGAGTGGAGGAGATGTATGAAGCCATGAGTGGTTGTTTGATTGAAGTTGAAAATATAAGGGAAAACAGGTGCTGACAAGTTAAAAAAAGAGAGGACAAGTGTGTGTATTTGTTGGCCATTGAATGGCTGGAAGAGGCACATGGATGCTTCAATGAAGGGGCAACATGAGGTTGCTTTTAACTTATTTAGCTCAATTTGTTATCTCTCTAAATATTGTGTTGGTGTTATGTTGTCTTTATTCTCTTTAGGGTTGCTACTTTAATTTCATATTCTCATTGGTTTATTCTATTTCAGCGGTTCAGGTTTAATATATCAGAGTAGTCTGGTTATGTTTAAAACATTTTCAAAAAGAGGAGCATAACTAAAAAAATAATAATCACTACCATGTCACTTGTTATTTATGTAGGTAGTTGAACAAAAACTAAACTACCTGACAAACATGTTTAGTGGTTTACTAAAAATTAAATTAAAAATCAAAATACGATGTAGTGCCCCACATTTTCATCTTTCACACCGCCATTGCAATGGCTTAAAGACTTTGGTGTTCCCAACTTTGCACCCATAATGGATCGGTGATGGCGAAGATGCGATGTGGAGGTCTTGGCACCTCCACTACACCCAGTCTATGTATTATACGTATGACTTTTTCTTTTCATGGGTCGGTCTTATTGTTGCCTGGATGTCTATTAAGTGATGCACTGTTTGTTTTTGGCTCAAGTTGAGTCATGTCGCATATATAAAAACAATTTACTGTTGCACCGATAATACAAAAAGCTACAATTAGTCTTTTAAGATGTCTATAACTACGGAACATAAAATATTGTTCAATAACAATTTAGAAAAATAACTGAAATGCTTAATCAAGTTCAATACTTACTATTTTGCCTTTGCACTTTATTTTTTAGACAAAATTGCACAAATTAACAGTTATGTTATACCTAAATTACACTTCATATCTTTTACTATGAAATCAGCCAAACCCAACCTTTATGTTCATGTTTTGTTACATTCTATAACCTTAACAACCAAGTCGTCCAAAAACTCAGTTAAGTTATCTCATATGCTTTGCATGTGAGAGTACTATGATCTTCTATAACATAAAGACTGATTGGTACAAAAATATTATTTATAACACGAAGGTTGATTTGTGCAAAATAATATTATATATATAGTAGATTTTTTTTGCATAAACATTATTATCTGTTAATAGTTGTATATTTATATATATACACATATTAAAAAAATAGTTTTAAATTTATTAAATTAAAATTATGATTTTAATATTTTTATGAAGTAAATAACAATGACGAGATAAATTACTTTTTATATAAAGTATAACTTAAACACAAATTCTTTTAAAATAATTTTTGTTAGGAAAATAACACAGTATCACAAAAGCCCATTGAAGAGTTCAAAATAATCAAATGTTTACAATTGTTACATATGGATTTGTTTGGTCCAGTAAAAATTATGAGCTTGAGAAAAAAGCATTGCTTGGTGATAGTTGATGATTTTTCTAGGTTTGCATGGACATTCTTTCTTCACTCAAAAGATATGACAGCAGGAATTTTAAAAGAATTTATCATAAAAATAGAAAAACAATATGATCTTCCTGTAAAGTCCATTAGAAAATAGGACAGAATTCAGAAACCAAGAAGTTGAGGTAATTCAGTATTCCCAGAACACCTAAACAAAATGGGGTTGTTGAAAGAAAAAAACAAAACCCTTTGTAGGTCCTGTCTAGGATCCAAATGCTTAGGTCTAACTATGAATAGCCTAGTCCAATCATTTGCGAAATATGTTTACTAGATTAGGTGACATGTAAAACAAGATTACTTTTCAATTCAATGTTTTCATTCAATGTTTCAACTTGTACATCTAGAAAACAACTTGACAGGGCTTCGCCGTATCGTTTCCAAAATTGTTACAGACTCAATGAATGCGTACCTATATATAACCCTACTATCTTCGTACGAACTAGAGCCTCTCTTCGTACGAAGTTAAACATACAAATATCAAAATCTAACATTTTCGCCTATTACAGACACTAACACGACTCGTAGACGCAGGCATCAGACATATGTATCAACAAACTTATTGAGGCTGCAAGGACTATGCTTGCAGCTTCTGTTCTTCCATTCTCCTTCTGGGCAGAGGCTGTGAATATTGCATGTTATGTTCAAACAGGGTCTTGATAAATCATAAGCATCAAAAGACTGCCTATGAGATTTTAGTCAATATAAAACCATTAATATAGTATTTTTGAAAGTCTTTAGTTACCATGCTTTATCTTGAACCTCAAAGATTCAATTTCAAAGTTTGCAGCTAAAGTGGATTGTGGATATTTATTGGGATATTCTTCTACAGCCAAGGCCTACAAAGTGTTTAACACAAGGACCATGACTATATAAGAAATTTTGAATGTAAAATTTAATGAATTATCATCCTTGAAAATCTCTAAAAATCTTGCAGAACTATTTGATCCTATGAAGAAGTAACTACTAAGGTTGAAGAAGTAACTGCCAAGGTTGGTGTTGATACATGTAAACAAAATGCAGCACAACATGATTATAGATTTGAATTGAGATGCCATCTCAATATAAAGTCTCTTTTGATTTACAAAGTTCTTCTACACAAAACAACAGCCAGTCTACGATAACTGGAACCACTGTTGACCAAAGTCAACCCAAACCCCTGATGCTGCTTATGGTCAAACCAATGATCTATCTTCATTATCAAATAACTCACCACTTGGGCCAATACCACCATTACCATGTCAAACCACGGTTGACAATACTACAATGGCAACATAGGTTCACTAGAAAATTCTCATTTATGTCACTCACCACAAAATTCCATCATTCTATACACTGGAAACATTATCTTCCATAGATCTCATTCATCTGAATAAGTTATAGTGTGACATACGGCAAAATACTGGTAAATCCGTACAGCTTAAACAACTATTACTGTTGATGCACTTTATGTCCGTCACTGTGCGAATAGGCTAGAAAGAGTGTGTATTAAATATTGTATAGATTAGATACGAACACGACCCAAGTGCGAAAAGAACTGGCTCGTACAAGTGAAAATGTCACTTGTACGAGTGACAATGTGCCTCGTACGAGTGATGAACTCACAATGTAATTTTCGACTTGATTTTATTTAATTGAGTCTTAAAAGTCTAGGAATTTCAAAATCATAGCTTAGTATGATGACAAACCCACCACAATTAGAAACATATAAAATTATATCCTAGACTAGCGGCAAAAACGCAAACGCACTGTACATGTTAGGATTAGTCGCGGTACAGTCCGACACGGCAAAAACGAAAAATTAAGTATGTCCATGATAATTATTATATGGGAACATTAGTTGGAAATAATGTGCAAATATTACTTTTCGGAAAAAAATTATTAAAACACCAAATTGTCCAGTTCGCAGAAAAATACAGCAATTTTGCTGAGTGTAGCACTCCGCATAACGAAACAACAAATGTCCGAAACTCAAAAAAAATAATATTTATTGTCACACCCCGACCCGCAGCGGAATAAGAGTCGGGGCATAATTGGGTTATCACCAAAGCTCATGACATTTATTATTATGTTTCATATTTAATAAAGTCAAAGTTACATTTTCAAATATCCAAACATGTTCATTCAATACAAAGGAAATAAACCAAACATAACAATCCCAACTCTAAAACGTTTTATTCTCTAGTCCAAGTCCTATGTGTTCCTAGCTGCTGCTGGTTCACCTGTATCATGTGTAAAATGGGAGTTTTTGGGTCAACATAAGTTGGCGAGTGAACCTTATTAGATAAACATTTATTAATAAATTAATTGTTAGTTTATCAATGAAAATTTGTGCATAATCATAGATGAGCAAATGTAAATAATCAAGCAATGGCAAATAGCAGTCACAACTATAACATACAATAACACATGACAGCATACATGAACATACCAACATCATACTGTAAATAACATAAATGAAACTGTGCGATCAAGGCTCAATCAAAAGGAGCCGATCGTATTGCATGTACTGAAAATGAAAATGTCTGTGCGATCAAGGCTCAATCAAACGGAGCCGATCGTATGTGGGCACGCCAGGTTCAACCGCATAATGAAATGGGGAACATGCTCAACGCTCATAATGTAATGGGGAGCGGCGGCCTATGAAATTGCATGTACTGAATAATAAATTGCATCCAATAATAACTACTTAACAGCAACAAACTGAATACACATGTTCATGATATGATGCATGCACAATGGTTTAGTTATAATATATATATACAAAGACACATGATACACCCCAAAACGTGATTAAAACGGAGAATTTGTAAGATTCACTCACCTTGGGTGCGTTGGATTGGAGATGGTGATATGCGCACGAATTAGATGAGCGGAACAACGGGGATTACTAACCTACATAATAACGGAAAAATATATTAAATGGGTGGATTTTATTAAGGATTTTAATGAAATTTTTAGATATATTTTTGTGAGTTTATGGCTATTTTCTATCTTTAAAAATGTTATTTTTAAGTATTTTTAGTTGATTTTTAAATTAAATTAAATAAATAAAAATATAAAAAAAATTGTTTATTTAGCGTTGACCGTTGACCGGTCGGTCAGCGTATTAGTTTGCGCTGGGTGAGGCTCGAACCGGGGACCTCCCGTACGTGTGCACGCAACTCTACCAACTGAGCTACGTGTCTAACCCGAAATAATCTTGTTTTTATTTATACTTATACACTTATTCAGTTAATCCGAAATTCTCTTTAATCTCAAAAACATTTTAATTCATCGGACCGGTGCAAGTGACGGGTTTCGAACGCGCGACGTATGGTTCATGTTGCACACAGTCCATCGCTGGACTGTGTGTCTAACCCGGTTATTATCTCGGTTTTTATTATACTTAACAACTAACTGAGTTAGCCCGGTTTAGTTTTTGATCAAAAAGGCATTTTATTACACAAGGTGTGCGTGTAGCAGGGATCGAACTCGGGACGTGTGTGTGTATTTTGCACACAGTCCACCGCTGGACTGTGTGTCTAACCCGTTTAAAATACCGATTTTAATTAGTCTTAAGTTGTATTGCGTCTTCATCTTCTTCGTTGATTTTACACAGATAACATATTCCGACTGTTATGACCGATTCATGACTTATACGCTTTTCAGACATTACAAGTAATATAAAAGTAAAGAATGGAGAGAGTTTGGGGGAAAAAGATGTACCGATTGAGGTTGTTCACAGAATTCCGGCAGAGGTTCGTCGGTACTGAAGGTGAACTCCGGCTGTTGAAACCAATTAACAGCTTTGTTCGATTATTTAAGAAGTTGAGTCACTTAAACAAGGTTTAATAGAAGTTTGGGAGATCATACCCGTTCACGGTGTGTTTCCGGCAGTTTCAGGAGTTTTCCGGCGAAGGTAAGATTTTCGACAAACGTTGACTAGGATCGATTCTGATGGTGGAGTTGTGTTAGTGACTGATTAATCACATGATTGAAACAGAAAGAGTCGGAGGAAATACCGTGTGGATGTGAGTCCCGTTTTTCCGGCGACTTGCAGAATTTTTCCGGCGGTCTGATTCAAGCTTCTCCGGTGGACTGTAAGGTTGCGGAAATGCAATTGAAAGCTTTGCGGAGTGTTTTGAGTCGCAGGAAAGGTCTAGGATTGAAGTAGTTCGAGAATTGACAACTTTCGGTTATTAAACCGATCTACTTCCGAATTCAAGTTACACTCATGGCAGCATTGATTGGAATCGTCCGTTTATTGGTTATACTCGCTGAATCGAGAGTATCCAAATCGACTTTGGGTGTTTGATAACCGATTTCAGTTACAATTTGTAAAATCGATTGATTTACCTTAGTCCTTAAAACTTATTTGTTTCCTAAAGATGACAGAAAACAAACAAGTGGCGGAGTGGTGATGTGTGTGTGCGTTAAGGCTTTGATGTTGTAACCGGCTGACCCGGGTTCGAGTCCGGCAGCTTCATAATTTTTTTATTTATTTTGTTTTAACTTTTTATCAAATATAATTTTTATAGTTTAGTTTATTTATTAATTATGTATCGTTTTAACTCAAAATAATCACAAATATTTAATGTAACTTTTATAACTTGATACTTGATTACAAAACGGAGCGGGTTTTGATAACCCGATTTTTTTACAAATGTTACAGTAACCCCTACTTTTAGGAATTTCGTCCCGAAATTTAAGTAGTTGAAGTAGTAGGAAAAAGATGCGGGTATTTTTCACGCATTGAGTCTTCACGTTCCCAAGTAAACTCAGGTTCCCATTTCGACTCCCAGCGTACCCTAACAATTGGAATGCGACTTCGTCGAAGACGTTTCTCCCCGTAGTCCATGATCTCTCCTGGTCTTTCAATAAAATGCATAGATTCATCAATCTGAATATCTTCCAGCGGAATATGGAGATTCTCATCAGCGAGGCACTTCTTCAAATTCGACACGTGGAATGTGGGATGAATCCTGTTGAGTTCTTCTGGTAGGTCAAGCTTGTATGCTACAGGACCTACTCTTTCGAGTATCTTGAAAGGTCCTACGTAACGAGGTGCTAGCTTCCCTTTTTGACCAAAACGAACTACTCCCTTCCACGGTGATACTTTTAAAAGCACATGATCACCAATGTTAAACTCTAAGGGCTTCCGTCGTTTATCTGCATAACTCTTTTGACGACTTTGAGCCGCTAGAAGATTGTTTCGAATTTGATGGATCTTGTCTGTGGTTTCTTGGATCAATTCTGGACCAGTAATTTGTGCTTCCCCAATTTCGTGCCAACATACAGGAGATCGGCACTTACGTCTATATAAGGCTTCAAAAGGTGCCATGCCGATGCTCGAATGATAGCTGTTGTTGTACGAAAATTCAACTAATGGTAGGTGGGCGTCCAATTTCCCTTGAAGTCTATGACACATGCTCTAAGCATATCTTCAAGAGTTTGAATGGTGCGCTCAGACTGTCCATCAGTTTGAGGATGATAGGCGGTACTGAGATCTAATCGTGTGCCCATAGCGGATTGAACTGCTTGCCATGTTCGTGAGGTGAAACGACCATCACGATCAGAAATAATACTCAACGGTACCCCATGTCGGCTTACGATTTCATTGATATAAATACGTGCAAGCTTTTCGTTCTTGAAATCTTCGCGGATAGGAATAAAGTGAGCTGATTTTGTAAGTCGGTCTATAATTACCCATATTGTGTCATACCCACCAGAAGTGCGAGTTAACCCGGTAATGAAATCCATGGTTATATTTTCCCACTTCCATACAGGTATTTCTAGTTGGACTAGAAGTCCTGAGGGTCTTTGGTGTTCAGCCTTCACCTTGGAACATGTGAGACACTTGGAAACAAAAACGGCAATATCCTTCTTCATTCCAGGCCACCAATAGGTGTATCATAGGTCTTGATACATCTTATCGGCTCCTGGGTGTATAGAATATCGCGTTTTGTGAGCTTCATTCATAAGAGTTTCACGAAGATTGTTGTGGTTAGGAATCCAGATACGATCTAGGTAATACAGAATACCGTCTGATTTAGTTTCAAATTTTAGCTCGGCTCCACAGGACATCTCCTTTCGTACATCTTCTTCTGTTATTGAAACGTGTTGGGCTTCTCGAATTTGATCTTTAATGTCGGTTATAATTTGCGAACATAGAAGATGAATGGAGTTCGCATAACCCTTTCGACTAAGTGCATCAGCCACCACATTTGCTTTACCAGGGTGGTATCTAATTTCACAGTCGTAATCATTCAGAAGTTCGACCCATCTTCGTTGCCTCATGTTTAACTCTTTTTGATTGAAGATATGTTGAAGACTCTTGTGGTCAGTGTATATTTCACACTTAGTACCATAGAGATAATGTCTCCATATCTTAAGAGCGAATACAACGGCTCCAAGTTCTAGGTCATGAGTGGTGTAGTTCTTTCATGCGTCTTGAGTTGTCTCGAAGCATAAGCTATGACTTTTCCTCTTTGCATGAGAACGCAGCCTAATCCTTGCCCTGACGCGTCGCAATAGACTACAAAATCATCACAACCTTCAGGAAGAGTGAGGATTGGTGCATCACAAAGTTTCCGTTTAAGAGTTTGAAAAGCTTCTTCTTGCTTGGGTCCCCATACGAAAGGTTTTCCCTTATGAGTTAAAGCCGTGACTGGCACAGCAATGCGAGAGAAGTTTGAAATGAACCGACGATAATAGCCAGCTAGTCCAAGAAAAGATCTTACTTCAGTTAGTGTACGTGGAGCTTGCCATTCTTGAACTGCTTTGATCTTTGAAGGGTCAACATGTATTCCTTTGTCATTGACTACATGCCCGAGGAATTGCACCTCTTTTAACCAGAATTCACATTTGGAGAACTTGGCATAAAGCTTTTCCTTTTCTAGAAGTGCAAGAACGAGTCGAAGATGACGCTCATGATCAGCTTTAGATTTTGAATAAATAAGAATATCGTCGATGAAGACTATAACAAATCGATCAAGATAAGGTTTGCAGACTCTGTTCATTAGGTCCATGAAGACAGCTGGTGCGTTGGTTAATCCAAACGGCATAACCATGAATTCATAGTGGCCATAACGAGTTCGAAAAGCAGTCTTAGGGACGTCTTCTTCATGCACTCTAAGTTCATGATAGCCAGATCGAAGATCGATTTTTGAAAAGCAGCTGGCACCTTGTAGTTGGTCAAGAAGATCATCAATGCGAGATAAAGGATAGCGATTTTTGATGGTTAACTTGTTGAGCTCTCTGTAGTCGATGCACATATGGAAAGATTCATCTTTCTTCTTTACAAAGAGGACAGGTGCACCCCAAGGCGATGAGCTAGGACGTATGAATCCCTTGTCAGTCAACTCTTGCAATTGGAGAGGGGGCTAACCTATATGGAGACTTTGCAACTGGTGTAGCACCAGGTATTAGATCAATACGGAATTCGACGTCTCTAACTGGAGGAAGTCCTGAAATGTCGTCAGGAAAAACTTGTGGGAAGTCTTTTACTACAGGAATGTCTTCAAGTTTCTTCTCCATGGTTCCCTTTCTGATGATATGAGCTAAAAACGCGACATAATTCTTGCGAAGATATTTTTGAGCTTGAAGACAAGACATTAAGCTGAGCCCTTTTGACGAGGTTTCTCCAATGATTCGAAGAGTCTGACCGTTTGAAAGAGGAATACGAATAAATTTTTCACGACATACAACTTCCGCCTGATGTTGACTGAGCCAATCCATACCGATTATGATGTCAAAACTTTCCAGCTTCATAGGAATAAGGTCGACTGAGAAATCGTGGTCGTTTAATGTGAGTGTACAGTTGCGTAAAATAGAGTCTAATGAAACTGGTTTCCCGTCCGCAACTTCTACCGTTATGGATTCCGTGAGCTTATCCCGATTTTTGCTTAATATAGGTTCAAACTCTAAAGACACAAAACTTCTATCCGCACCAGTATCAAATAATATAGATGCATATCTACCATTTATAAGGAACGTACCGTTGACCACATTGCCGTCAGCTCTGGCCTGGTTAGCGTTGATATTGAAAGCTCTCCCTCTTGCAGGTGGGGGAGCTTGGTTTGCTTGGTTCACTGGGTTGGCTTGGGCCTGAGCATGAATAATATTAACCAGCCTTGGACATGTGTTTCTGAAATGACTCGGGTCGCCGCAATTGAAGCAAGCCCGCATAGGTTGGCCCATAGGATAATTGGGTTGGTAGTATGTTTGGGCTAAATGTTGGGTGGGTGGAAATGGTAGGGGTTGTTGGGCTTGACCCATTAACTGTTGGTGGGTTTGGGTTAAAGGTTGGTGGCGGTTTGTTCGTTGAGGCATACGGCAGGTTTGAACAGTATGTCCTGCGCGACCGCAGCCGGTGCAGTATTGGCAAGGATGATCAGGGGAATGGTGATATTGGCAACGGTTACATTTTGGTAACGGGCCAGTGTAGGGTCTTCTGTATGGTGCGGGTGAAGGAGTGACTTGAGTAATGGGTGCAGCAGGAATAGGGGTGTTGGTTTGGGTAACTGCAAAATTTTTGGTGTTGCGCTTCCTCTTATTAGCGAACTTAGAGGAAGAAATGGGGTGGTTTGAAGTTTGTCCCTCAACAGGGGCTTTCTTCTTCTCTTCTTTGAACTTCCCGTTGCGAATTCGGTTTTCGGTCAGTTCAGTTGCTAACTCCATAGCAGCTTCAAGTGTTACTGGTGAAACGCTGAGAACTGAATCTTGGATTTTCGAGGGAAGTCCTCGAATATAATGTTCAATCAGACGATAGGTTGGTGTGAACAGATTTGGAACCATTTGGTTCAACTCCAAAAACCTCTTGTTGTAGGTAGTGTGATCACCCTCCTTTTGCTTTAGAGCATGAAATTCATCCTCCAACTTCTTAATTTCACTTCTAGGACAGAAACGCCTAGTCATGATTTCCCTTAACTCCTCCCAAGTTAAGGCCATCGCATCTTCAGTTCCCCTCTTCCCTTTCTCAGTATTCCACCAAGTGAGAGCTACTCCAAGTAGTCTCCCGGTGGCGTATCGAACCTTGCGATCCTCAGGACAATCGCAGTTTAGGAAGGTGTTTTCCATCTCCTCGAACCAATATAGGAGAGCAGTGACACCCTCGGTCCCTTCGAATTTAGGAGGATCACAGGACTTAAAATGTTTGTAAGAGCACTTGTTGGTAGGAGGGTTGTCGATGTTCTGGTCCTGTTGTTGGGGAGGGTTAGTAGGATTTGTGACCACAATGTCAGGAAGTATCGTGGCCATTTGTTTCGCGATCTGAGTGGCCAAACGTTCCTGAGACCTTCCCGATCTTTTACCCCTTCGTTGCTGTCTAGACGACATCTACAGGATCATAAAATGAGAAGATTGTGAGTTTATGGTGTCTTTTTAGGTGTCATGTGTCTTTAAGAAAATGAAAATAACATAAATATCAATAATGCAACTACACCCATAGGATGTCTTGGGTTCGCTCATGTTGGGCCTCAAATGTCCCCCATACCTTCACCTACATAGTCATGTGGGCCCCCATGGCTATTGGCTTGGTAGGATTCACATTAGTATTGGCAATTTAACACTCGCATCCCCGAATGCAAACCACAAAATATGTCCATGAGATGTTTGGTCGGAACGTGTCCAGGTGTAGACACAATGACAACTCAAAGTGGGGTTAGCTCACACGACGTTTGGTATAGCATGCTTTGGCCTAATAGGTACTTCGTACTCTCATCGTTAGTCCCCAGGTAGGCAAACTGGTCCTTTATTTTGGATTTATACGAATGCCAGCCTAGACCGGACGTTCCGACTACCGGTACGGGTACCCTTCCAGTTACTACATGCCCGTCATGAGAACTCACTTTGATGAGATTTGAAAATACGAAAGTCATTGTAAAAGCAATCATGATGTGGTGTGTGCTTTCATGGATGTGATATGTTATGAGTATACAAGTCATGATAGGCATTATATGATAATACATACTTATGAACATGCTTAAACAATATCAAATGTAACATTTAACATAAAGCATATAAACATCATGAAATTTGGCATGTAACACACAAAAATCTTATAAGTTTCTAATCGACTATAGTATACGCTCTAAGGGTCTAATAACCTATCCTATATCCCTATAGTCATGGCTCTGATACCAATCTGTCACACCCCGACCCGCAACGGAATAAGAGTCGGGGCATAATTGGGTTATCACCAAAGCTCATGACATTTACCATTATGTTTCATATTTAATAAAGTCAAAGTTACATTTTCAAATATCCAAACATGTTCAATCAATACAAAGGAAATAAACCAAACATAACAATCCCAACTCTAAAACGTTTTATTCTTCTAGTCCAAGTCCTATGTGTTCCTAGCTGCTGCTGGTTCACCTGTATCATGTGTAAAATGGGAGTTTTTGGGTCAACATAAGTTGGCGAGTGAACCTTATTAGATGAACATTTATTAATAAATTAATTGTTAGTTTATCAATGAAAATTTGTGCATAATCATAGATGAGCAAATGTAAATAATCAAGCAATGGCAAATAGCAGTCACAACTATAACATACAATAACACATGACAGCATACATGAACATACCAACATCATACTGTAAATAACATAAATGAAACTGTGCGATCAAGGCTCAATCAAACGGAGCCGATCGTATTGCATGTACTGAAAATGAAAATGTCTGTGCGATCAAGGCCCAATCAAACGGAGCCGATCGTATGTGGGCACGCCAGGTTCAGCCGCATAATGAAATGGGGAACATGCTCAACGCTCATAATGTAATGGGGAGCGGCGGCCTATGAAATTGCATGTACTGAATAATAAATTGCATCCAATAATAACTACTTAACAGCAACAAACTGAATACACATGTTCATGATATGATGCATGCACAATGGTTTGGTTATAATATATATATACAAAGACACATGATATACCCAAAACGTGATTAAAACGGGGAATTTGTAAGATTCACTCACCTTGGGTGCGTTGGATTGGAGATGGTGATATGCGCACGAATTAGATGAGCGGAACAACGGGGATTACTAACCTACATAATAACGGAAAAATATATTAAATGGGTGGATTTTATTAAGGATTTTAATGAAATTTTTAGATATATTTTTGTGAGTTTATGGCTATTTTCTATCTTTAAAAATGTTATTTTTAAGTATATTTAGTTGATTTTTAAATTAAATTAAATAAATAAAAATATAAAAAAAATTGTTTATTTAGCGTTGACCGTTGACCGGTCGGTCAGCGTATTAGTTTGCGCCGGGTGAGGCTCGAACCGGCGACCTCCCGTACGCGTGCACGCAGCTCTACCAACTGAGCTACGTGTCTAACCCGAAATAATCTTGTTTTTATTTATACTTATATACTTATTCAGTTAATCCGAAATTCTCTTTAATCTCAAAAATATTTTAATTCATCGGACCGGTGCAAGTGACGGGTTTCGAACGCGTGACGTATGGTTCATGTTGCACACAGTCCACCGCTGGACTGTATGTCTAACCCGGTTATTATCTCGGTTTTTATTATACTTAACAACTAACTGAGTTAGCCCGGTTTAGTTTTTGATCAAAAAGGCATTTTATTACACAAGGTGTGCGTGTAGCAGGGATCGAACTCGGGACGTGTGTGTGTATTTTGCACACAGTGCACCGCTGGACTGTGTGTCTAACCCGTTTAAAATACCGATTTTAATTAGTCTTAAGTTGTATTGCGTCTTCATCTTCTTCGTTGATTTTACACAGATAACATATTCCGACTGTTATGACCGATTCATGACTTATACGCTTTTCAGACATTACAAGTAATATAAAAGTAAAGAATGGAGAGAGTTTGGGGGAAAAAGATGTACCGATTGAGGTTGTTCACAGAATTCCGGCTGAGGTTCGTCGGTACTGAAGGTGAACTCCGGCTGTTGAAACCAATTAACAGCTTTGTTCGATTATTTAAGAAGTTGAGTCACTTAAACAAGGTTTAATAGAAGTTTGGGAGATCATACCCGTTCACGGTGTGTTTCCGGCAGTTTCAGGAGTTTTCCGGCGAAGGTAAGATTTTCGACAAACGTTGACTAGGATCGATTCTGATGGTGGAGTTGTGTTAGTGAGTGATTAATCACATGATTGAAACAGAAAGAGTCGGAGGAAATACCGTGTGGATGTGAGTCCCGGTTTTTCGGCGACTTGCAGAATTTTTCCGGCGGTCTGATTCAAGCTTCTCCGGTGGACTGTAAGGTTGCGGAAATGCAATTGAAAGCTTTGCGGAGTGTTTTGAGTCGCATGAAAGGTCTAGGATTGAAGTAGTTCGAGAATTGACAACCTTCGGTTATTAAACCGATCTACTTCCGAATTCAAGTTACACTCATGGCAGCATTGATTGGAATCGTCCGTTTATCGGTTATACTCGCTGAATCGAGAGTATCCAAATCGACTTTGGGTGTTTGATAACCGATTTCAGTTACAATTTGTAAAATCGATTAATTTACCTTAGTCCTTAAAACTTATTTGTTTCCTAAAGATGACAGAAAACAAACAAGTGGCGGAGTGGTGATGTGTGTGTGCGTTAAGGCTTTGATGTTGTAACCGGCTGACCCGGGTTCGAGTCCCGGCAGCTTCATAATTTTTTTATTTATTTTGTTTTAACTTTTTATCAAATATAATTTTTATAGTTTAGTTTATTTATTAATTATGTATCGTTTTAACTCAAAATAATCACAAATATTTAATGTAACTTTTATAACTTGATACTTGATTACAAAACGGAGCGGGTTTTGATAACCCGATTTTTTTACAAATGTTACATTTATCATAAATAATATGTAGGGTATTAAAAACAATACAAAACCCTTATTTACACTTTAGGTTTTAAAGCTACACGGATAGTTCAGTAAATACCCGACAACAAAGCCGGTACAGGAACCGAGTCCGAAATATCAAATTTATTAGTCCGGAGAGTTGGATTAATAATTTGGACAATAGAATTTGTACAAAACAATTGTGTAGATAAAATTACATAAGAACACAAAATGTCAGTATTTAACCTGGTACGAGACCTTAACCGAATTTATCAACCGAACAACAAAACAATTAGCCTAGTGAGTTAGTTTGACAAGTTATAACATCACTTTAGTGTGTTGGGTCATTAAAATTTATAAAAACTAATATATACAAACATCCAAGATTATAAAGTTTATAAAATATATCAAGATTTTATAAAAAATAATTAAAACCAAACCACCCCCAATCTCACGGCTATGGGTGGTCCTCATGCCCACTCACTTTTCTTTGATGTGTTGGAACAAGGAAAACATGATTAGTGTAGGTTAAGCGTAAGAACATTAATCAAAACCACACTCCACCCTTCCTCATTTCCAACATCACCCAAAATCTTTCACCTCCTTCTTTCTTCCTTAAAAAAACGGCCATACCAAGCATCCATCATCTTCACATTTTCAAAATTCAAACTTAAGAATTTCTAGCAAGTATGGAGGTGCATGAATGATTCAAAGCATTTACAAAACTTGAAGACCCACTTGGAGCATTTTCTCAAGACTTGAAGCTCTTAGTTCATCAACTTTTTCTTTATATTATCATCACCTTCATCTTGTTCTTCAAGCTAGTAGTAAGCTTCATAGCTTATTACTACATTCTTATATTATGATTTAATATAAAAAGTACAAGATTATCTTGAAATCTTACATAAAAATCATTTAAAAACAATAACAAGATTAAACATACTAATATGATTAGTTAACTTATTTGAATGATCTTGAAGTTGTCATTTTATAGTAGAAGTAATCTTGCATTTTTATGGTTGAAAATAAAGATCTAAACACATGCATGTTTAGATTTAGCAAGATTTATTAACAAAAAAATGTTATGAGCATGATTGATGCACTTCAAATGGTCATATGCATTATACAAAATATAGATTGTTATTTAAAACTCATGATTTAGAAATTTTGTTGAAAAGTAGTAATAAAATTTCCATTTTTGAAAAGATCATGAACATGTACTCATTTTTGGAAGTGATATGAACATGTCTATATACTTAAAAAGATTTTATGTATTACATAAAGTATGTGTTTTTATATTAAAATAAATAATCTAAGAGTTTTGTTAAAAAGTGTTAATAAAGTTTTCATTTCTGGAAAGTTTAGAATTACCACAAGTTCATAACATTCTTGTTAAAGATTTATGATCTAGAAGATTAGTCATTATACTTGATCATTATTTGAGTTGAAAATTGTGTAAAAGATGTTTATTTAAAACATGGAAAAGTCCATAGTTTAGGAGAAACTATGACAAATTTTTTATAAATTTTTTTTATGATTAAAGTATGGTTAAACTAAAATTTTGAATGACTAAGGATTTTAATCATGATTAAACAAAAATTTGGATGAAAAAGATTAAATAAAATTTCAAGAGTTTTTCTCAAACTAAATGGATAAATATATATTTTTAGATGAAATATATATTTAGTTATGATCAAGTATGTGTGTGTATTTTGTGTATAAATATTATGTATTTAGACCAAGTAGGAATAAATAAAAAAATACAAAATTTCACAAAATGTACAAGAACTTATATATATACTTGAAACATGACAAGTATAAATATTTTTTGTCCCAAACATGGACATAAACTAACAAATCAGACAATAAGATAATTCGGATAAAAACGGACAATTTGGACATATCAAACAAATAAAACGACACGGACAAAACAAACAGCACGGACGAAACAAACGACATGAACGAAACAAATAATGCGAACGAAGCGGGCGACACAAACAAAACGATCAAAAACAAACAAACCATCACACACTATATAAATATATACATACAAGAATTTATAAAAATAAACTTATATAAGATGCTAGTAGTTTTATAAAATAATTTTTATAAATTATTAATAGTAATATTTAAACATGGATTAAGCCTAATTAAACAAACCACATGGGCTAGCCCACTTTTATAAACTGAATTTGGCTAGAGCCCACATTTATAAACTGAATTGGGCTAGAGACAACTTTTATAAATTAAATTGGGTTAGAGCCCACTTTTATAAGATTAATTTGGGCTAAGCCTACTCTTATATGTTTAACTTGGGCTAGGCCAACTTTTACAAACTCATTTGGGCTTGACCCATTTTAAGAAAATTTATTTGGGCTAGGCCCACACATCTAAAACAAGTTGGGCTAGGCCCACATATATAAAATAAGTTGGGCTAGGCCCACACATTTAAATCAAATTGGGCTAGGCCCACAAATGCAAGAACATAGGAATTGAATTCTTATACTTAACCCTTGGGCTAGGCTCATTCAAATACGAAAGATATGAAATATATATATATATATATATATATATATATAGAAACAAAGAAAACAAACAAATACAAGTATAATTATGAGTTCAAGATGAATATTTGTACGAAAACGATCATAACCTAAGTGTCTAATGGAATTAGAACACTTGTAGGTTGAGAAAACGAACGAAGAATCAAACAACACTTAGAGATTTGCACGGAACACGAATCTGTGAGTTCATGTTTCTCCTTTTTATTTAATATTTTTAAGGTTTTAAACGTTCGGGGAGAATACACATTTCAACTGGTATGACTGTTTTAAAGAATAAAATATTTAGATCATATGCGGATAGAATTAAACGAAGGGGCCATTAATTAATAAACAAGTACCGAGGAACAAAAGTGATAGATCTATTGGGTTTTGGCGGGCCCCACTCTAAACGGCAATAAAAACAGATCGTTACAGAGTGCTTTTGTATCACACCCCCGTGTTATCCATTTCGCATCAGAGCCGGGGCGTGAACCGAATGGCATCTTCATCGCACAACGAAAGCAGACATGATGGCTAAGGTTTCTAGTAAATGAACGCCCGCTAACTACTCGAATCCCCATGGGTTCCACTATTCCAACCGTGCCATACTTGTAATTATAACCTGAGAAAGAACATGCGAAAAGTCAACATAAAGTTGGCAAGTTCATAGTTTGTTTGTTTTCGATTTCATATGAGTCATAAAACATTTGAGCATTTTGCGTTCGAAAACCGATTTGTGGGATCATAGTATCCCAAAGCATTTGAAATGTCATGTCTGTATAACAGCATTGAAATGTTTTCCATGTCGTTTGCAAACCCATGCATATAATTGTTATGTTTATAAACCGGTGATAAAATGTTTTCAATCATATCCGTAAATAAACCGGCGTTAAAATGTTTTCTGTCATAATTGTAAACCGGTATTGAAATCGTAGTATGTAGTTTTCCTATGGAATCTAAGGATCAGTCAGTGTGTAGTCAGTGTGTAGCTAATACACTGGCCTATGTGCCATAAGTAAGTAACCAACCCGAGACAACTTTGACATCATTGGGATCACAAAGGCACTCCTTACCGGTTAACATACCAGAAGCGGAGCGTGTCTCAAACTCGATAGATCTATACCTTTTGCACCTTGGTCACTACGTGATTAATGGTTACTATTGTTATCATCCTACTTACACACAATGATCTGTTATAATCCAATACCATAGCTACATACCAATTGTTATAAATCTGTGTTATTGGGCCTAGCCCATGTTTTCTTGTCATTGGGCCTAGCCCATGTTTTCTTGTCATTGGGCCTAGCCCATGTTATAAATAAAATTGGGGCCTCGCCCCTAGTTGTGACTATGACAATCCCGTCACTAGTCATAAAACTCATGCATGTTTCGAAAAGCTTTGTATAGCTGTGAAAACCCGTAAGTTTAGCATAAACCGCTCGTAAACCATTTGAGTTCATTGAAATCTGTTTGTAACATGGTTTAGAATTATATGATTTTCGTTCATTGAAACATTTTGTGCTTTCGCAAAACTTGCATGTCTTTCCACCCCCGAAAAAATTTATAAAAATGTAAAACGGTAAAAAGTGGGGGTTATGAACTCACCTGGATAATCCAGTGCAAAGCTAGCTTAATGTGATTCTCGTAGTGTTGTCTCCACAATTTGACTTGCTAGCATGCAATCTAAGGCATTCCTAAAACGTAATAACTTGTAAGTTTCTAAGTACGACGTAGCTATACTACGTGATACCGAGTTCTACCGAATCGTTAACCCTACGATTCTATGAATGTGTCATTGTCTTTACTCGGTTAACCAATCTATGGTTTTCTAGAAACGATTCTATTTTCGAGAGGCTTGAAATATATGTTTACATCTAAACATAACTATATCTCATGAAATCATAACTGCTTCGTAGTTTTCGTAAGACATGTTGTATATATACTTGTCTATATATCCGTATAAATAATACATTTCGTATTCGCGCAAGAGTCGGGCGTATCGTGTCGCACTTCGTTAGACGTTTGAATCGAATATAAACAATATACTATTGTTATAATATCATTCGAAAGTATTCGTACGTGTTCGCGTAATAAACATAACTATATTTATTTTATAAAAGTATTCAACGCCACGACATTTGAATATATATAATATTCTTGTAATACGATTTCCGAATTCTGTCATTTGAAATAATACCCGCCTTGTATTTGTCTTGTAAAAGCTCTTCGGAAATTTGGCGTTTCGAATTAAATATAAACAATATACTTATTCTTATATTGTCGTTCGAATAATTTATCGATGCTTGAACTTTAGTTTCTGAGTTTCGACGTTGAAGTTATATAAATAATTATATTCGCTTTGAAATTGATCGTCGAAACTTGTTGTCTCGTAGTCGCGCGCGTTGAAAAGTTATCAGATCGATTTGTAGGCGTCGTTAAAATAAATATATATATGTTAATATTTATCTTGTTAAATCTTTGAAATATGTCGCGTTTTTGTATTGCGTATTTTATGAAAATCGGACAGAGTTTCCTATGTTTTTGGACGATCCCAACAATATTATTTGTCGATTTATTTATCAAAACACAACCTGCAATGTACACATTCAAACAATATATATAATTTTTCATCGCTTTCAAATATTAAGTTTTGCCGATTTATAATTTTCGATTTATTTATATATCTATCATCGGTTTGATTTTTAACTAACGATTTTTACGTGAATTGTGTACGTCGGCTTGATTATTTACTTTTAATTGTGGCGATAATTAATCGTTTACGGGTCGGGTCGGGTCGAGCTCGGTTTTGCGATAATTAAATATTAATAATTATAAACTAATATAATTAACTTTTGCGTCGTAATTAATTTTTACCGAGTCGTCGGTTGACCAGTTGACCGGGTTTGACTGGGTTGACTCGTGTTGTCCGGGTTGACCTTGACCCGTTGACTTTTGTTGACCGAACCGTACCGAACACCGAACCTGAAACAAGCAGTTAGATCTTTTAAACGGATCCGAAAATAAACTCAAATCGAATTAAAAACTGTAATACCAAAACTGAACCGGAAACCCGTTGATCGTTGTTTTGACTGGGTTGACCCGAACTGAAAACTGAACTGAATGACCCGAGACCTTCCCAAACCCAATCGAGACCCGAGATAACCCGAAACAATCACCACTGCCGTGGCATCGGCCGGCTCATAGCCGCCTGCCGGAACCCCACTCGCTGCCGTCACGGCGTTACCGCCAATGCTGCTGTCATTCGAGTCGAATCCGGTAACACCCAACCCGAAACCTGAACTGAAAAAAACCGGAGCTGAACATACCTGAACCAGATCTGACCGAAACAAGTTGAACGTCACCACCGTCAACTGTCGCTGACACCGTCGCCGCCGCAGCTGACATCGCCTCTGTTCGTCGATCGAAAACCAACCCAACCCAACCAATCCCGACCCGAACCTGAAAACCAAAACAAACCACCAAATCGCCGCTGTTGGCCGTCGATCGGAACCGGAATTCACGGCCGCTGAAATCTACCGCCGCACCACCGCCGCTGTTATGTGGCGGCTGCCGCCGCCACTCTCCCCTCTCTCACTGATCTCTCTCTCTCTCACAGCCCTCTCTCTCTCTGTTCTGTCTGTTTGCGTTTATATATATGCGGTGTGTGTGTGTCGGGTTTGAAAGGAGAAGGGTGAGGGGTGCCGGTGGTGTGTGGGGTCGGAGGAGATGACCGGTGTCGGCCGATCGCCGACGGTCACCGGAAAACGGCAACCGGATAGAGAGAGAGCAGTGGGGTTCTTTGCACAAAAAGGGGGGTTGGGTTTGGTTTTTGTGAGAATGAGGGAGATTAGGGTTAGTTTAGTATTTATAGTTAGATTTTCTAAAAGGGTCGGGCCTGTTAATGTTTTCAAGGCTCAAACACGCATTCAAGGCCCGTTATCTAAACCCGAACATCGTAAAATATTTATTTTGAGCCTACACGCGTGAAATTCGAGTCACGATTCAGTTACGACCCGTAAATCTGTCGGTTGCATTAAAATTGTGTATCTCGCTACGGTTACCGTTTATAGTCCGTTTTTTGATCCGCATGTTGTTATTTATCGAAATTTATTCGTCTAGTCTCAAAAGCATTTTAAATTATACCTGGGGTCGGGTTTTGACGCGTAATCTGTTCGTTGCGTTAAAAATCGCGTAGTTGCCCTGTTTGTCGTTTCTGATCCGTTTTTCGTTCTTGTTTCAACCGCGAATAATAAAATTAATTTACGGAGCTAAATATATCGTAATATATTGATGTCGAGGCGTAACTCAAGTCCGTTGCTTCCGTTTTGTTGCCGGTGCGTTCCGGTTTTTCCGCGTAACTTCCGCGTTGTGCTTTGCGGCGTTCAACGATCCAATTTTATCACATAATCTTAACTGTATGATAAATACAAGTATAAAATTCGTATTTTTAGATGTTGTCAGTATGTTTTCGGCATCTATTCGTTTATCATTCAAATTCGCGTTAAAGTTCTCAATTGTCTTCATATAGCGTAACGTGAAGCAAGTAGACGTTCCTAGGCTCTCCAAAGGCCTGATCGAGTTAATTTACGTCTAATTACGCTAATTATAATGGTATTACTGTTTGTTATGCGCTTAATTACAACTGGAAAGTGTCGGTTTTCACATTTTGTGTCTAAAACGAGTGTCTCAGACACAACTAAACGTCAAGGTTTGGTTGCCTCCTATTCGGCATACAGATTAATGTCCTTGCAAAACACTAATGATCTTACAAGTTTCATTTAATTACATCCCAGATTTAATACTTCAAATATTTTCAAGAATTATTTGATGCAAACTAAATACATGAATTCACCAGCTTTTATTGACGTTTTTCAAAACTAACATGTATTACAGGTAACTAGTGGACGGCTTTGGAAAAATATGTTTGCATGTTTTTAAGTCAAGTAGTTTGATGTCATCTAGTTTTTAGTTATCATGTTTGTAAAACTTGTGTTTTAAATTTTGAACAATGTCTTTGAAGATGTACTAAGTTTTTGAAACAAGTAGTTGATTGTAAATTTGTTTTAAATAAAATGTATGGACGAATATCTTATTATGTTTTACGATGTCGTTTACTTGGTTAAGTGCAACGATTACCGCTCTGGCCACACCTCGCCGATGCTTCCGTAAAAACGAAAATCGGGGTGTGACATACAGGGGACATCATTGTAGGAGTGCTCACAAGAAGCCAAACCTCAAATGTTTGTTTATTTACACGCTTTCTATCACTCACCCAACCTATCAAATACAAAGAGGCATTGAAAGACAACAGTTTGGTAGAAGCCATGCAAAATGAGCTTCTTCAGTTTAAAAGAGAACAAGTTTGGGAACTTGTACCATTCAAAAACAATACTGATGAAAGATACATAGTTACAAAAAAACAAAGCTAGGCTAGTGGGTTTAAGGGTATAAACAAGAATAAGGAATTGACTATGATGAAACCATTGCTCCCGTAGCAAGGTTGGAAGCTATAAGACTCTTCTTGGTCTTTGCTGTCAACCATAACATGAAGGTGTATCAGATGGATATAAAGAATGCTTTTCTTTATGGAAAAATCCAAGAAGAGGTCTATGTGTGTCAACCACCTAGATTGAAGACTCATTCCATCCTTATTATGTCTACATGCTAAACAAATCTTTGTATAGTTTAAAACAAGCACCAAGAGCCTGGTATGACACTTATCCACTTTTCTCCTATCCAAAAAACTAAAAGAGATAAAATTGATAAAAAACTCTTTTTCTAAAATGGGAAGGGAAAGATCTATTGATTGTACAGATGATATATGTGGATGATATCATCTTCGATTATGTGAAGATTTTAGAAAATTGATGACAACTCAATTTAAAATGAGTGCCATACAGGAGTTACAATGTTTTCTAGGTCTCCAAGTACAACAACTTGAAAATGGAACTTTCATTCATAAAAAATAAACATGTCAAATCTCTTTTGAATTTTTTTTGATATTAATGACTGTAAACCATGTCTACCCCCATGAGTACACCAAAACCATTCATATCCGATGAAAAAGATGACTTGATAGATCAGACACTTTACAGATGTATGATTGGGTCATTGATGTACTTAACTACATCTCGGCCTAATATTATGTTTGCAACTTTTGTTTGTCCAAGATATCAAGCATCACTTAGAAAGTCAAACCTAGTAGTTGTAAAAAGGATATTCAGATACCTAAAAGGTACTCCCATACTTGGTATCTTGTATCCAGCTAATGGAAATATTGAGCTTTTAGGTTTTTTAGATAGTGACTTTGCTGGTTGCCACAAAACAAGGAAGTCAACATCAGGAGGCTGCCAATTACTAGGATATGCCTTGGTCTCATGGCAGAGCAAAAAACAAACAATAGTAGAGGCAGAGTATATAGCTGTTGCAAGTTCCACTGCACAACTCCTGTGGCTTTAGAATCAATTGCTTGATTTTGGTATAACTACTTTAAAGACACCTTTAATATTAGACAGTCAAGCAGCTCACGTTAAAAAACAAAGCACATTGACATTTGTCATCACTTTGTAAAAGATTGTTATGAAAAGGGATTGATTTCACTTCATTATGTTCCCATTAAAGATCAATTAGCAGATGTGTTCTCAAAAGCATTAGACACATCTACTTTTGAAAGATTGATCACCAGAATTGGGATGTTAAATAGAGAATGAAAATATTTCAGTTTTCTACATAAGATATAAAATATTATTGTGAAAAACCAAAATTTGTGTTATTATAAAGAAAAAGATTGTTAAAATCACCAAAAACAAAAACTCTGTTCATAAGAGTAAAACAACTATTTCATTAGTTCAAAAGTCTGTTTAAGTGGATAAAACCATTGTTCAAGGCAAAAGAACCACTGCTTTCAAAACCACAGTTTGACAACAAAAGTCAAACAGAGCCACTGTTTCCACATACTCTCACCATCGTTTCACTCAAAACTCTGTTTAACCCTATAAAGGTTTCAAACAGAGGTTCTTCAAAACTCTATTGACCTAAAGTCAAACAGTTGTTCCACAACACTGATCATGTTGTTCAACGGTCTGTTGAGCACAAAAGAGGTTTCAAACAAATATTTTGATAACAGATTTTTCATATCTTCTTCAAAGGGTTTTGTTAAACAGATCTTTGCTTAAACATAGCTTTGGGGTAACAACCTAAAACTTGCCATGTTACCAATAAAGGTAACCTTTTGGTCACGTCATCACCTCTTTTGACAAACCCTATAAAATAGAGGTTATCTTTCACTTGTGCAATAAAAACATATTTTTCAAAATCTTCTCTCCAAAATAAAAAAAATTAATTGTTTCATCGCCTTTCAAAAAGATTTATGTCTACTCAAAAGATCATCTGTTTAAAAAAATTCCAAAGAGTTGACCTAATTTCAAAATGGATCTTTCATTGAAACCATCCCACAATTACCTTCCATTTTTTTTTAAATCCTCTGCAAATACAGAGTTTCACTCGATCATCGACATCCTCACCGCATCAAAGTATCATAAGATCCTTATCGCCGATACACCCATTCACGTAGAAAACATTGAAGATTTTTGGGTGAAATCAGATGTTTTACTTCATGACAAAAAGCCTAATACCATTATTTCAACCGTAAATGGTGCTACTATTCAAATCACACTAGAGTTAATTTCTGCTACCTTTAACCTAGATGATGAGACAGGTAGTGAATCTTTCTAGAAAACTGATCTTCATCATGAAGTTATTGATAAGAGGGTATGATGGACAAATGGTAGGAGCAACAACTTACAAACCTAATTTTCCACCTGCCTTGAAACTTTTCTTTCATACCCTACTTATTTGTTTAACACCTAAAACCACTGCATTCAACAAAATACCTTTAAAAACATAATTTTAACAAAATCAAATTTTAAGCTTTCCAATGCAATGTTTATGGATATGGTTGCAAATGTAAAATCCAAGAAAGATAACAAGCCTATATATTTTCTCTTGTACCCAAGACTAACCAGCTGGCTTTTATAAAGGGTTTTGGCATAAAACATTTTTTGCAAGAGCAGACTCAAATTACAAGTCTTTCAAACAAAAGTTTTACTCACATGTGACCAAGGGTCAAGAAAATATGGGTGAGGAAAATGTTTTAGAAAATCTAGCAACACATGTTCTAACATCTGTTGCAGAGCCCACTACTCCTGGTGACCACAGTACCCAACCAAATACTATGGAACACATGCCAACCATTTCCAAAAGGACCACATCTATCCGCAAACCAAAAACCAAAAAGAAAATCCCAAAAAGGTGACTCTAGAGTTTGAGGTGCCAGAGGAGCTTGCTGTATCACAAAAGCAGCAAACATCTGTTGTTACTTCTTCACAACAGATGCACCCACCTCCACCTATCCAAGCACCTCACTCATCCTTACTTAAGGATAGTGTTGTAAGCATATGGGACCCAAATCAAGGGGGAGATATATCACTTGATTATCTCTACTCAATCCCTTTCCTAGGGTTGCTTCTCTTTCTACACCTCCACCTACTTCAACATTCCCATCACCATTACAGAAACTGCATGATGCACTTGATAGCCTTGACTTGCATCAACCTAGTTCCGCTCAACAACACATTACTGAGAGTTATGCTTATAGTTGACTAGGGCAAGTTTAGGAATCAGTTTTAGCTCACAAGTTGAGGAGGCTACACCTTCTGTGTCTTAAGAGATACAGGTTGGTATTTCAAGTCGGGTAGCCATTAGGAGAATGGTTACTTCTACAAACCCCGCCACTTCTCAAGCAGTGACTTAGCCGTGAGTCTTACGGAAGATGCGGTGAGAATGAAGAAGTTGAAAGTGAAGGGAGTTGAGAAGAAAGAATCACATGTTGAGTCCACAGCAACGGGAAATGGAAGCTTCCCCACTTTAAGAAAAATACAAGGGTAACAAATAACAAAAGAAGTGAAACTAACCGGTCCAGGGAGGCGAAGGAATTTGTTGCCACAAATGACACTCGTGCCAAGGGGTACGCGGGAAATTTTCCTAAATGTGACAAGTGCAAGTACCACCACTTGGGTGCTTGTCGAAATTTTAAGTGTGATAAGTGTGGTAAAACTGGGCAGCACAAGGAATCTTAATGGGAGGAGGAAGCGGAAATCCAAACGGGAATGAACACGGAAATGGCAAAGCAATGGGGCAAGGCTGCTATGGGTGTGGCGACAAAAATCATTTCAGGAAAGATTGTCCCAAGGAGAACCAAGTTCGAGGGAGAGCCTTTGTCATCAGAGCCAAGGACGCGCGCCAGGACCCGAATGTGGTCACCGGTATGTTTCCTATCAACCAACATTTCGCATCCATATTATTTGATACCGGTGCCGATTTTAGTTTTATCTCTATGGAATTCAAAAATATACTTGGCCTAGAGTCAAGTAAGCTAGACGTCCCTTATTCTGTAGGATTGGCAAATGGTAAATTAGTCGAATCAGGAGAGTTTACAAAAGGATGCACTTTGGAACTTGGGTGAAAAAATTCAATATCAATCTTTTACCCATTCAATTGGGTAGTTTCGACGTAGTTGTCGGCATGGATTGGTTGTCAGATAACCATGCGGAAGTTGTTTATCACGAGAAAACTATAGGCATTCCCATTCCTAACGAAGAAACCCCCATAGTTCACGGAGAGAAGTGCAAGACGCCTTTACGAATCATCAATTGCATGAAGGCCCAAAAGTGCACAAAAAGGTTGTATAGCCTTTCTAGCTCATGTGGTTGACAAGAAAGCTGAGGAGCCAAAATTAGAGGAAATACCCATTGTGAAGGAAGTCCCTAAAGTCTTTCCTAAAGACTTGCCAGGATTACCGTGTGACCACCGGCAAAATTCATGGTAAATTTGTACAAGTTAACAACTATTTATCGTTTAATTGCGTTCATTATTTACTTAAATGATGCATGATTATGTCATACAAAGTCTAGCATTCGTAGGACATGTTTAAACTTACTTTCGTCGCGTCGTGATAAAATGATAAACTATGTCCAAATATGTTGGCAAAATGCTGAAAAACATTATTCACTGAACACACAATTCCTGACAGCTAGTTCTGAAAATTGTCCGAACGATCAACGAGCGATATGAAAGCATACCATTATTTAAATATGAATAAAAACCCCTAATTAGGGGCATAACTTGCAATGATATCTTAACTTTCCGGAATATGCATATAATTATAATTATCCGATCCGCACTAAAATGTAATAAATATATTTGTCCGCAACACCAAAAATTCAGCATTGTAATGTTTATAAGACGTGTAAATAATGTTATATATCCTAACTAAACCCGAGAATACTAATGGTGTATCAACGACAAAGCTTCCAATATTATAACGCAACTTTCACATAATGTCCGATTTAGAACCGACGACTAAACTAGTGAGATTTTTGCTACCCTAACACCTAGTTAACTAGTCTAATGAACTAGTTAGACTCCATTTAGCATCCTAAACATGATCATCTCACTAATTATGCAAGAATCCTCCCTAATCCCCTAAAATAATATAACATGTTTATATATATATATATATATATGTATAACTAAAAAAAATAATCCATACACTGTACCCATATTTTCAGCCAACATGAGGGCTATATCCTCATCCTACAACTTACCATGAATGATGAGGTTGGAACTATGGCTTGAGGATTATCTTGACCAAAGTTGCAAGATCTTTGAAAGATATAACATTACCTCCTTCTTATTATTTGATACAATTTCAAAAAAAAAAAAAACCAAACACCACTCTTTCTTCTCCCTTGGTTTCGGCCAAGATCACCACCACACAACCATTTATTTTCAACTCTCAAACAACCATTACAAAGCCATTACAACCTATTTTAAGGTGATTCAAGGAAGTTTAAGCCATAAGGAAGCACTTTGGAGCCTTCATACCTTCATATCTTCTCATCATCTTCATCTAAGAACTACCCTAGCATTGTGCTAGTAGTAAGGCTCTTACACACTCATTTTTATGGTTATAATGTTAAGTAGATCATAAGTGTACAACTTCTCATCTTGAACATCTTACATAACAAAGCTTAAAAAAACTCTAAATATAACTTAAAAGCTTACAAAAATAAAGTATTTACATGTTGATTATGTTAATTTTTGTGAGCTAGTTAGTATGAGCTTAATGGTTATGATAAAGTAGGTTGTTTAAATGTTATGATCTTGTATAAACATGGTTAAAAATGATGATCTAAACATCAAGGTGTTTAGATCTAACAGGATCATCATCTTCATAAACCATGAACTTAAACAATGAACTTGAAAGTGATTTTTAACAAATATACCTTTTATTAGAAGTTAAAATCATGATTTGTTATGTAATGATCTTAAAAAAACTAGTAACCTAAACAAGTTTGTTTAAATGAATGAACTAGGTTAAAGATCATAAGAAAATATGTTGATTTCAAAAGATCTTGTTGAAATATATTCTTAAAAGTGTTGTTAAAAATATATATATATACCAAAGTTCATGGAAGAATGAAGCGTTATGTGTTACTTTATACATGTAAAGTTGATATGAAACTTGTTTTGAGTTGATGATGAATTTTGAGCTTAAACATGCTTTAAAATGCGTTTTGAAAACATGGAAAATTCCATAGTTATGGCTAAATTTTCTAAAATCCTAATCATGATTAAGGTGTAATTAAAAGGTGATTAAAATGGCTAAATGCGATTAGCGACCTTAATCATGATTAACAAGTTTTAATGGAAAGGTTTAAGCCCTAAACTCCTAAATGTTTCCATAAACACTATATTTTTCATGAGTTAAAAATGAAATTATATATATGTATATATATATATATAATTTAGAATACTGTTGATGCATTATGTCTATCACCTATGTCTTTGAGTCATGTTTGTGTATGTAACAGGCTGAATGTTAGATTCTGATTATGTAATAGTTCACTTCATACAAAGTGATTGCTTCGTACGAAGGTAGTTTAGAAGTCAACTCCGTACAAAGGTAGGCAATCAAGTTCGCACGAACTAGAAAGTCTATAAATAGGGTTCGTGTGTTCATTGTGTCTGTAAGTTTTTGCTGATCGATAAGGCGAAGCCCTGTCGGATTTGTTTCAGGCTGTAAACGTTTGCATGTTAATGAACCATTAAGATTTAAAAGTAATCTTGAATCTATTGTCGCTAATCTAAAATGAATTACGCACATTTGAGATTAGGATAAACAAATTAGGACCTGAGCTTATGGATGAAAAAAGATCCTCACAAGTGGTATCAAAGCTTGGAAGCCTAATCTAAAGACAATGATTCAAGATTCTACAATCTCACACTTCTCTTCTACTCATTTTCACTCTTTTTATCATTTTTCAAAGATTTAGCGAAGGAAATGGATAGAATTTTTTGAGGAACACTTAAAATCTACTTCTAACAAGCCTTTGAAAGAATCATACCTAAAATCAACCAAAATCATGATAAAATCAACGACAAACTGAAATCTTAAACTTATCCTCGCACGAATTACCCACTTCGCACGAAGATAACTTTACCTTCGTACAAAGTGAAATTCTATCAAATTTGAAAATCTAACTCTGTACGAAGTGAGTTCTTGAAAATTGGTTTTTATCTTCGCACGAAGATATATTTGACAAATCTTGGTTTATCTTCATACGAAGTTGGATTTAACTGTGTTTTTGTGTCAACTCCATATAAGGTTATCTTCGTACAAGCTTAACTTTGCACAAAGCAGTTTGGTTCAAAATTTTTTGACGAAATGGATAACGAATTCTACAACGTCTTTGCAACGACAGCCTCAACATTAGTCGCCCAAAACCTAAGTCTTGACAACGAGATAGGTACAATGACAAAGCCTCCCAAGTTGATGAACTTAGAATAATACAAAGGATCGCACAAACGTTTGGTGAACTTGGTGCAAGTGAACTATCTTGATTGCTGGTATGCTATTGAGGAAGGGCTCTGATTCCAACCGAAGAAAATGGTCTTGAAAAAGGAATCATGCAGTTAAATCAACAAGAGAAAGAAGCGTTTACTCGAGAAAAGAAGATGATGAATATTTTACAACAAGCGATCAAAGAAGATATCTTCACACTACTACAACATGAGGGATATGCTCAGTCAATTTGGAACGCTTTAAAGTTGAAGTTCCAAGGAAGAAAGCAGATGATTAAAGGTAAACAAGTGCTGCTTAGAAAGGAGTTTGACATCTTCAACTCATTGAAAGGTGAATCTATGAAGCAACTCATCGAGAGATATTGTCATCTAGTAGTTGAGATGTTAACAAAGATAATGAAGAGCTAGTTGACAAATTGGCTGATGCTTTACCAGAAGGCGAATGGTCAACCTACTTGATGATCTTAAAAAACAGCCCAGAGTACAACAGTACTTTGGGTTTGGATAGGTTTATTGAGAAACTCGAGGGTCATGAACTAGAACTTCAGAAGATGGCTAAGATAAGAAACACACACGCTCAATAAGATGTGAATATGTATTTCAAAGGAAGTCCAATAGCCAACAATCAAAGCCCAAAAATTTAGACTGACTTTAGTGCAAACAATTCATCAAATGCTTCTTCAAATTACTCGACCAGTGGTAGCGGGTTTCCCTCATTCACAAGCTGTGATCCAAATGCCCCACAGACAACTCAATCTTCACAAAGTTCAAATAACTACAACAGCAGCCGAAACAACCAAACCAACGAATGTTGTAGTGCGATATAGTGGTAAACCTAGAAAATGCACAAGATTTTACTAAGACTACTGCCAAACAAACATGGCGTTAATCACTTCAGCGTTGGAATCATATGAAAGTCTGGTAGCTGGAAAGATTGGTAATCCAAATATGACGAAATAGGATTATGACCAGATCGATCCAGAAGAGTTGGAGCTAATAGATATCAAATGGTGTATGGCTAGTATTGTCAGAAGAGCTCAACGTTTATGGAGATATCTAGAAGAAATAGTTTGGGGGGGGGGGGTCAAGATGCCAATCTAGGGTTTGACAAATTAAAAGTCACTTGCTTCAAGTGCCGTGAGAAGGGCCACCTATAAAAGAGAATGTCCAACCGAGAAGTACAAGGAAATCACAATCCTTTCGGTGACGATTACTACAAAAAAGCAATTTATCACCGACTTCTCCACGACATCAAAGCACGACAAAGCTAAATCAAATTGAGGATAGTTCGACAAAAACAAAGGATAAAGCTCTCGTGGTCACTCAAGATGATGAAGGCTTCAACTGGAATGATTCCATTATGAAGACAGAAAGCCTTGCATTGTTAGCAGAGATCATTGAAGAACCCGAACAAGTTATTGAAGAAGTGGTCGAGGAGGTGGCAAGCGAAGATTGTGAAGTTACTTTTGACGAAACACCTAATGAAATTTCTGATGCTGATGCATATTACTATGATTAGTGTGCTGACGAGGACATTTTTCATGACGCTTTTAAATATGTAATTCCACCTAATGCGTATAAATCTTTTGCAGGTTTCTTTGGAGGATCAAGCCAGCATCAGGTTACACCAAATGATGAAGAATACACCGCAAATGAAGATTTAACAAGATTTTAGTGAATTCTTCAAGTGGTGGCTATATGATGTTGAAACTGGGGAAGCACTGATCGTGATGCAAGAAGATGGATTATGGAGAACTATCATGAATTTAGATCTAATGTGGTTGGTTAACTGCTTTGAGAAAGACATTGAATGCTTATTCTATAACTAGATCTATTATGAAGTGAAAGAGAAAGTTCAAGCTATACAATACTAGGGTGTGATCAATGTATCTTATGCACATGGTATTAATTCTAAAAAGATGTGGAAGTCTAAGTGGCATAAATTAAAAGGAAATGAATTCAGGAAGCAAATGAAAAAAGAAGAACAAATTGATGAAAAGATCAAGAAAGCTTCAATTAAAAGATTTCAATTTATGAAGTGGGCTCCGCCAATAGATCAAACGCCTATTACAAATGAAGAGCGACAAAAGCCGAGGAAGAATTTCTTTGGAACATAAAGATTAATGTTGTGATGTTTTGAAAACTTAAGACTGATCAAGACAACGACAATATCCAAGGGGGAGTTTGTTGATGCATTACGTCTATCGCCTACGTCTTTGAGTCATGTATGTGTATGTAATAGGGCTAAATGTTAGATTCTGATTATGTAATAGTTCACTTCGTACGAAGTGTTACTTGTACGAAGTGTCACTTCGTACGAAGGTAGTTTAGAAGTCAACTTCGTATGAAGTTATTTCACTTTGTACGAAGGTAGGCAGTCTAGTTCACACGAACTAGAAAGTAGGGTTCGTGTGTTCATTGTGTCTGTAAGTTTTTGCTGATCGATACGACGAAGTCATATCGGGTTTGTTTTAGGCTATAAACGTTTGCATATTAATGAAACATTGAGATTGAAAAGTAATCTTGAATCTATTTTCGCTAATCTAAAATGAATTCCGCACATTTAAGACTAGGATAAACAAATTAGGACCTGAGCTTATGGATGATAGCAGATACAACGACAGATGAGAGACTATGGATTGGCAGTTTCTTAATACGTCTATATATGTCGATAACGAGGCTGCCATTAACATAACAAAAAATCCAGTTCAACACTTTAAAACCAAACTTATTGAGATACAACATCACTTTATTCGTGACTTCTATGAGAAAAAGTTGATTTGTATCAAAAAGATCTACACTGATGAACAGAAAGTAGACTTTTATACAAAACCGTTTGACAGAGCAAACTTTATATATCTTTTGAAATTAAACGGGATGAAAGATCTGACATCAGGGGGGACACAGAGGTTGAAACCGAGATGGATGACGCTTTGACGTAATCCTCATCGGTTTGTAAAGTTTTTAGTTTTCAAATTTCTATCTTTAAAAACAAAAATCCAAAAATATGTTTTTGGTTTTAGGGGGAGAAATATGTTATAAAAAATACAAAAACATATAAAAATTTGAAAATGTACAAAAACATGTTAAAGACAAAAAGAGTTTTCGTGTAAAAAGAGGAAATGATAAACATTAGTGGGCTATCACAGTATGCTAAAGAATTGTAGTGTCAAAATGTTTAAACATGTCTCACTGATGATGTTCCAATAGGCTTTGCACATTCAATAAATTGTTTTCGAGATATAAACATAAAGAAAAACTTCTTAATTAGTGGGATAACATCTCTCGGATATATGGTCTTAGTACATCGAAATTTCGTTTGAGAGATTGCCAGATTCTGAGATACCAGGTCTTTATTAATTGATATCTGGGGTATTATGCAAGTTCTTCTGATTTTGCATTAGGAATTGCCTAGAAGTTGTAGAATACTTTTGCTTTAAAAAAACCCAAAACTGCATCAAATTGAAAGTATCAAAAGATCTTACGATTGCAGTAAAAATATTCCAAACTTGGAACACCACTCTTAAGTCATGCATTCATCTCTTTGCTGTATGGTGGTACTAACCTGAGTTCTCAAGGTCTCGCACAACACAAATACAGATATCAGTTAGATATATTCACTTGTAAAATGAAATCCAGGGAATCTTGATATAGGAGATTATATTCTGAGGTGGGAAACACTATTAAGTCAAGTTCTAAGACATCTAATTACCATATCTCGAAGTAGTTGAGAAATGTGTAGAGGTTTAAGTGGATAAGTATACTGACAATCTTAGTGAAGCTATTTAGAACTTAAAGTTTAATCAAGATCAACGGTACTAGTGATAATTCTTAAAAACTAATATGATCCTTTAACACAAACTCAAAAAAAATGTTTGTAAATATGTTTGTACATAGCTATTTCATTTCATTTCAGAAAAACCCAAAAAGATTTTCAGTGTGTTTTAGCATTAACTTTGAAAAATAAAAAAAGATTTTATTTTCATCCTACTTTCAACTGCTGATGATAGAAAACGGATCTTCAAAGTATGAAGTTGCTGAATGCTGAATGAATCTGGAAAACAACGGTTTGGGAGTTAATCTGAAATGAGAAAATGGTTTAAATTATTAAAAGTTCATTAATTTGAAACTTTTAATTGTCTAAAAAATCAGTTTCTTCACAAAATGTTCAACCAAGGTGATTAACTTGGACTTGGTAGACAAATTAGTTAACTAGGGTCATTAACTTGGACTTGGTCAACTGAGTGGGACGTTAAATCTGGTAAAACGTTTGAGACATTGAAATAGTTTGAAAATATGAGTTAGCTTCGCACGAAGTGGCATCTTCACATGAAGATAGATGTTTCAACTTCGCACGAAGGTAAACATCTACCTTCGTACGAAGATAAACCTAAGATCTATAAGTAGATCAACTTCGTACAAAGTGAATCATTCACTGTTTCAAAGTTTACTCCTTGCAAACTAAGACAGTTTGAGAAATTGTAAAACGAACGACCAAGTGCTGCCCAAATCTTGATTGTAGAGGTTGATTTGCACACCTCATACAATGGTTAAGGTAGATTGACTTTGATTGAACCTTAATTTGAATGAATTAAAACTGATCGGACCTTAAAACATAGATTTAGGTCGTTTTAGCTGATAAAATTAAAAATTGAACATACAGACATGTATATTGGCATTATTAGGTCTCATTGTGGGGTCTGTTCTTGGATCCGATATCTCAGGTCCTAACTTGATTAGTCTAGTCTTAAATGTGCGAAATCCATTTTAGAGTTAGGCGACATTATTTACAAGATTCATTTTTAATCACTGTTTCTTTAATAGTTCAACATGTACAAGATCCTAAAAATAGTTGGACAGAGCTCCGCCGTCTGGTACATTAACATCGCACACCTATTTATAGACATGGTATTACCTTCGTGCGAAGCTAGAACTCTCACTTCGCACGAAGCTAAGTTATCTTCGTACGAAGGTAATATGCTACTCCAAGCACATGACGGGGGATGCGACGTTGTTAACTGAGTTTGAAAACATAGATGGAGGTTATGTGAATTTTGCAGGTGCATATTTGTGACAACAACTTAGATTTGGTCTTTGGATATCTTGTAATTAGTAAAACGATAAACAGTTAGCGGGTTTAGTTTTGTAATAGTTAGTTGTAGTAATTGGGTCAAACCAGACCCTCATAATAGGGAGTGGTAGGCGAATTGGGCCTAGTCTAATTTGCAACCCATGTGGTTACACCCTAGCCCAGTTGCAAACTTGTCTCTATAAAAAGGGATTTTTGCATTAGGGTTAAGGTTGCTCAGTTAGTCACTTCAGAGAGAGTTGAGAGAGAATTCGTAGAGAGATTGGCTTGGACGAATTTGTGGGATCTAGATTAATTGTAATCGTTGTGATAGATAATCAATAAAGATCAGGTTTATTGTAATTGTTGTTTCTTCACGTGTTTCTGTGATAATCTGATCTAGAGGATTCCGCACTCTAGATTGGATAGACGATTCTGTGAAGATCCATACGGATTAGGGGACCTACATATACACTAAATATACACACATAAAACACATTTATAAGATATCCATATACGGATAATCGGACAATGAATAAGCGTACAACGGACAAACGACATCAGCAAACCATGTTATCACTAAAAATACTGACAAGATAATATATATTCTAAACCGACGTCATCGGCAACGATCGCCCTAATGTCACAACGAGGAGTGTGCACATATCTAGAACGGCATTTGGTCACTCTCGACACGAAAATACATATATGTGGTTACTAAGATGAAACACTAAAAAGAATATACTTTTAGACATTGGAAGTATAAATATATATTTCCACACTTATAACTTTGGAAAGTGTAAATTGAAAAATCACTGAGTGCAAGAAAATTATTATACACGTATACAAATACGCATGAAATACGTACAAAAATACACTTGGTGAAATTGCAAGAATACAGGGAATGTACATGTACACGAATACGTATAAGTACAAGTGAACAAGTATACATATATTTATAACAATTATATCTATAAAAGATATACACATATTTGTGAAACAAATATACATACTCGAATAGAACGTATTATTACAAGTGAACAAGGTTCACTAAATTTAAAATTATATATTTGAAGAATATATATCACACATAATGAACCTAAGGCCGTGCGTGGCACTGAGACGCTAATGGGCTAGGCCCACTCACACCGTGTGGATCACGGAGACTCAATGGGCTAGGCGCGCTCTCACTTGTACAAAGCACAAAGACTCAAATGGGCTAGGTCCATTCTCACTTTAGCGAGGCACGCAGACTCACGAAGGGAGAGGCCTGTTCGTACACACTATGAATACAAAATATATATATAAGAAGTAGATATATATTAAAAGCATACATACGAAACAAATGCCAACATATTATTAAAAACACACAAGGGTTCCAAATATAAAACGAATACAATGACGTTCAAGATGAACAACACGTGCAAGGTCTAGAAGAAACCAAAGTGTCTAATGAGTTAGAGCACTTGTAGGTTGACTCACGCTTTTGGAACACTGTTTGTTAGCACAATCTTTGGATGTAAATCTATGAGTTCATGTCCCCCGTTTTCCTCTTAATTTTTTTCAGTTTTACAACTCTTCGGGGAAATACATGTTTTGATTGTATGGTTTTGCTATGGAATGAAATATTAGATCATGTGCGAATAGGGTTTCTTTTAAGCGCCATTAATCTTTTATATGACCACGGAACAAGAGTGGTAGATCTATCGGGTGTAGGCGAGCACCACTCATGGTTCCTTGTGTGGCCGCATGTAGTGCTTTTGTTGTCCCAGCCGGGTGGACCGGTATGAAATCGTCTAGGGTTGAGTGCTTCCTATGTCGTTACACATATTCATATCCTTGCAAAACATTAATGATCATAAGTTTATTGACGCTTTACATACCACATTGTTTGTTATGAACTCAAAGGCATGAACTCGCCAACTTTTGTTGATGTTTTAAACTACATGTATTTCAGGAAATTAAATGGATCTTGGCTTAACGGTTATCACGAAGGAAATGGTTGTCAAGAAAGCGACGTCGTCCGTTTTGAAGGGTTTGATCCATATATCTTATCCTTGATCAGATATAGGATGCAAAGCCTTGGTATTTATAAACTTTATTTTGGAGCAAGTCTTTTTTAAAACTTTCTAGATGATGTTGTCTTTTACTTTTGAACAAGTTGTGACTTGTATTTTAATTTCATGGTTGAATGGATGAACATCGTGCTTTTTTATTCATATAGTCTTTTTGCTTACATCGTATGCAATGAAAACCGATCAAGTTCACACTGTGCGCTTCCGCCTACGAGCGGTTGTGACAGATTGGTATTAGAGCTTCGATTGTAGTGAACCAGGATTCTTTCTCGAGTCTAGTTTACAATCACTAGGATTCTCTCATTAAAACGATTTATAAAAAATAAAGTGTTTTCATTGCATATACAAAAACGCAAGATCCACTAACAAAACTCTTTTCAAATAAATAATGCAAGGGCATTACTTGGGGCATAATCTATGTGGGATAGACATGCTAAACTAGATTGATTCGCACATACCAACGTGATTATATATGATATGCCCATATTTATATATATATATATATATATATATAATAAGTAATAATATTATTTATTGATATATATACATGTTGTACGGACTATTTTGGCAAGAACCAAATTACTTCGACTTCGAATTCTATTATTATTCTTGACTCGCACAATGAAAATATCGACCTCACCTCTATTGCGGAGCTTATGGCGGACATGGTTCCTAAGGGAGACCATAAGCTCAATTCCATAAAAGATGGTTGCTTTTCCGCAGATGCGGAGGTGCCTGACTACGGTAGTGATGACGAGGCAGAGGTGGTAACCTTGGACAACAATTTTATTAATGGGACGAGGTTCCTGTGGCTCATACTAATCATGATTGATGACACTCTTGTTCAGACAAGGAAGATGAAGTACTCATCTTAAAGGTTCCCCTACAATGGTTATTGTTGCGTATTCTCTCTATTTCTAAACCTTCTAACGTCGTGCCTTTCGCGAGTAACGACGACGAACGTTGGCACATGGACCATCACCAAGGTCCCTCCTATGTTGAAGGTATGTAGACAATAGCGTCCGCTCTCTTACTGATCATCTACTTTGAACGAGAGAATGCTAGGGGACCATGCAAGGCAATTTATTATTACGGGGGGCACACGTAATAACAACTTGTGGTGCATGGGAATCCTGGTGGGCTCTGCGGGTCCAACTAATGATCATTTTATATTCGAAATTCTTAAGTTGTTCAAATCTCTATCTAGTAGAACACAAACCAGGATAGTTACTATAACACTCTACAAAGTAGGAAATCTGTCTTGTTTACTTCGTGTCTAACACTTCTATATATAGTACAAGTCGGTTGGGACTCGGTATCTAAGCAAGTGAAGATGGTTAACCTCTCAGAAAAGATTTTCCTCAACATTCTAGGATTCTTGTGCTTGAGTTTGTACAATATCTATAACACCCTATCATATCCATTGGAGTTGCTATGATAAACCACATCATTTGACATATGTTTTACCTCAAAGGGTAGTAACGCACGAGCCATAGTGTAACCCATTTACCACATTCTATTCGACATCTATGGAGACCATACTAACCTTATCAGAACTCATGGAGCTCAAACAATGTCAATGTATTAGTCGCACAGTTAAGTGCAGCAAAGGGGTTCCTCCCTACATTGGACAATTGAGGTCCATGGAGTATGGAACACATACTATAAGGACAAAGGTGACCACTCGGTTCTCCCTCCTCAACTGATTGCTGCTCTATTTAGGCACATGGATGACACATGCAAAAAGATTCTTCTCGTCCTTCACCTCACATGCACTCTACCACCCACTACCTATATCACCACCACTATCACCCCTATCAGTACCTCCACACTCTCCATTCCACGATGCACCCCATCATTTGAGTAGTGTATTTATACCCTTGAAACCCGCTCTACAGCGTTATAAGGCACGATTTCGGTCTCGAGGAAGAGGTTACTTACTCTCGCGGCCTTATTTCTGCGTTTTCACTTTCACACCCCACACGTGACAGTTATGCACAACTCCCATCTTTTGGGATGCATACCCATTTTTGTAAAACTAAAGACTATTGAAGAGTTGGAGACTTGAGGATTGACCAAGGAACAAGGTGAAGAAAAGACCTCACGATATTTTGTATATTATTGTATGACTTGTATCGACCGGAGTGAGGTAACTCTGAGGATGTTTTCTTCACAAAACTAATGGTAACAAGTTGATATGGTATATATAAAAGTCGGTATTTCCTTAGCAACACACTGTGGTAACTTATTTTACTTCCCTACAACAGTGTTATGATTGTGGTGTGAAGGATTTGCATAAGCATCATTATGAATTATCTTACCCTTATACTCGTAGTGCGTGACGAGTGAGTTTTACTATCATTCACAAATGACAATATTTATTTTAAAATATATGTCCAATTCATCTATATATTTTAAATATAGGAAGCACATGGCACCACAACGAAGAAACACTTCTCAAGCCCAATCGGAACCTTTACCTGCTATACGAGCTGGGAGCTCGATGCTCTAGTGCACCAGCAAGTCGCTGAAGTGATCCTCCAATACAAAGCAAACCGCACTGCAAACAGTGGCGGGATGAGAGTAACCATATTGAAAATTGCTCAGGCGATAACTCTTGCCTTTGGTCCTGCCGAGGGTGGGGTAAGGATGGAGAAATCGAATAAAATCCTGGTGAAAAAGAAGACGCATGTGGAGTCTTCTTCTGGTAGCAATAAGAGAAAGTCTACGCATTTCAAGCAAGGCTCTAGATCGAACGACAAACATAAGGAAACCGCTACGACTAAGAAAGTCAAGGAATTTGTGTCACAACTAAAACAAGTGGTAAGAACTATAAGGGAAAACTACCAAAGTGTGATAAGTGCAAATGTCACCACCAAGATTCTTGTCGGACCATGAAGTGTGATGAGTGTGGGAAGTTGGTTCATCGCGTTGACAATGTTGGGTAAGCAAAAAGGGTGGCCGAAACGGGAATGGCAATGGGAATGGGAAAACTCAAGATTATTTCGGGTGCAGAGACAAGGGGCATTATCGTAGGGATTGTCTGTGTGATAACTCGCAAAATAATGGTAATTTCTGTACAACTTGATTATACAAATTATTGCGTTCGTTACGAGTTAATTAATGCATGATTAGGTCGCATGAAGTCTAGCAATCATAAGACATGGTTAATTATGCCAAAAAACATCGTTACATTTTTCGCGCTGCGAGAAAACAACAAACTATGTCCAAATATGTTGGTAAAATGCTGAAAACACTATTCACCGGAACACACTATTCATGCCAACAAGTTCTGAAAACTGTCAGAATGAGCAACGAATGGCGTGAAAGCATTTTATGGTTGAAATACAAATAAAAATCCCTAATTAGGGCATTAAATACAGAAACACTTTAACTTTCCGGAAAACACGTGTCATTAAAATTCGTTCGAATCGCGTTAGAATATAACAAAGTAAATGGCCCGAAACGTTAAAACTCAACACTTTAAGAGTCATAGAACTCGTATATAATGTTATACACCCTAAATAAGATTGTGAATACCAATGAAAACATAACCTCCCGGTGCTATGCCGCATTGTTCGCAACTTGACCAAATTCAAGCCGATAGGCAAACAAGTTGTATTTCTACCATCCAATTTCCTAAACAAAAAAGCTAGCGAACTAGTTAGCCATATTTTGGCGTCGTAAACGCCTTAAATAAACGCTATGACATTAATGGTAAAATAAAACTATAGCTCCCGGTATTATATAGCATTTGTGACAACACACGATATCGAACCGACGAGCAAACTAGTGGCATTTTTACCATCAAAATTCAATACCCACTAAACTAATAAACCAGTAGACTTTAGTTAAATCCCTAAACTACCATTAACACCCAAATTACGTAATTAACCTAATTACTAAAATATCTACAAGTTAACATATTTGTGCACATGAATGATGGCTATAAGTATGGCTATGAGATCTGATCTTTGACTTAAAGGATTTTTACATCTTATAAACTTCAATCTCCACCATTTGCAACATCGAACAACACCAAAAATCTTATACCTTTCCCCTTCACCTCACGGCAGCCAACACCCCCTAAACCCTTCCTTTTCATCCATTAAACCCATCTTTTTAACCTCTAAAATCCCATTTCAAGACCACCCAAGGAAGGTGCAAGCATGGAGGACTTTTAGAGCTTCATTTGGAGCTTAATCTCTTCTTAGTCTTCATCATAACCATAGCAAAGTTGTAAGATCATTTCTCACCATTTTTAAGCTTTATATGTTATGTAGAATACCAATGTATAACTTGATCATCTTGAACTCTAAGAAAACCAAAGCTTAAAACCCTAATCATAATATAAAAAGTCTACTAATGTGATGTATTTTGTGTTGATCATGTTGCTTAGTGCTAGTTAGCTTATATATATATACTTGATGATTATGTTAAAGTAAGTTGTTTAGCTTGATGATCTTGTATGAAACTTGATTAAAATGGTGATTTAAACAACTTGGTGTTTAAATCTTAAAAAGATCATCATCCACATAATACATGAACTTTACTACAAAAATAAAAGTGATTTTTAACATTTTATAACTTTCATGAAAATTAAGAATCATTAATTGCACTATGATGGTTTTAAAAGTGTGTTATTCAAAGTTGTTAAATAGAATGACAAGATTAGTGTGTTAAATATGATGGTTTAAATAATCTTGCTAAAAGAATTAAACAATGTCATCATTTTTACTAGAAAGTGTGGCTAAAAATATATAAAGTTCAAGGATTATGAGGATAATTATGTGTGAAATTGTTACATGAAAAAGTTGGGGTTGAAACTTGATTGGAAATTGATTGAGATTAAGGAATTTAAACATGCTTAAAATACGTTTTAAAAACATGGAAAACGCCATAGTTTGGGGGAAACTATGGTGAATTTTTTCTAAAATCTAATCGCGATTAAAGTACGATTAACGGGGTGATTAATGGGACTAAACGCGATTAGTGACCTTAATCGGTAATTAAGAAAGCTTAATGAAACGGGTTACGCCCTAATCTTACACGAACTTCTATAAACACTTATATATAATTATAAGTTGAAAAGAGTTATAAAAAGGTGAAATGGAAATTTTATAAGTATAAGTATATTCTTAAATAAAAATATATACATGTTTAAAATATACCAACTTATTTGAATAAATACTTGTACAATTATGTGTATGTATTAGAATTTAGGAAGAATAATTAGTAAAATACAAATACACGACACAAACAATCTCCAAATACGTGATGACGAACGAGTATAAAAACACGTAAGGAACTAACTACATGGACAAAGTTATATTACACTTTGGCACGAAATGCGGACGACGAACAACCGGACATCGGGCAAATTGTTACATAACCTTATATTACGGGCAATATATATATAAATATATATATATACACATACATATACATATATACATACATATACATATATACATACATATACATATATATATATATATACATATACATATATACATACATATATACATATACATATATACATACATATACATATATACATACATATATGTATGTATATGTAGTATATGTATGTATATATATATACATAAAACCATAACTCGTCATGAATTATGAGATAAACGACCCAACGAAGTAAATGCGTAGCTATCCGCAACAGTCGCCGCATCATTACAACACGGGAATGATACATATCACGGGCGATGCTTGGGTGTTTCGACAAGAAAATTTATAGCAACAAGTTCTACGACGAACTCTAAAAATATTACACTTTTGGTTAAAAATCTATAAATGTCAACACTTAAAAATTCCGGAAAGTATAAAACGAAGAGTCATTAATATACCCATGTAAAAGCAAATACGTATAAATACAGTATAAATATCAAATAATACTGTATACCAATACGTATAAATATGGTATAAATACTATATAAATACCAAATAATACCGTATGTAAATACGTATGAATACAGTATAAATACTAAATAATACGGTATAAATACGTATAAATAATTATACACTTAGTAACAAACAAGAATTACAAGTAGTGTAAATGCACAACATACGTGTGCAAATGTATACAATAAAACAATTTGCATATACAATGCAATATTTGCATATACCATGAAACAAATGCATACAACAAAATAATTTGCATATACAAAGTAACAGTTGCATATATAATAGTGCAAATGCATACAACAAAACAATTTGCATATATAATGCAATATTTGCATATACCATGGAACAAATGCATACAACAAAAAATTTTGCATATACAAAGTAACAGTTGCATATATAATGGTGCAAATGCATATAACAAAACAATTTGCATATACAATGCAATTTTGCATATACCATGGAACAAATGCATACAACAAAACAATTTGCATATACAATACAATTTTGTATATACCATGGAATGAGGACATACAAAATATCAATTTGCATATACGAAGGAACATATACTTATACATGTGAACAATGTTCGCTATGCTTAAAATATGTATTGGAAGAATATACAAAACCTGTAACGAACTTATACCGTGCACGTCACGGAGACTCTCATGGGTTAGGCCCACTCATACCATGTGGATCACGGAGACTCAAATGGGCTAGGCCCATTCTTACTTGTGCGAGGCACAAAGACTCTTATGGGCTAGGCCCACTTATACTTGTGCAAGGCACGAAGACTCACGAAGGCAAGCCCCGTTCGTACACTTGATGGATACGAAATATATATATATAAAAGAAGTGTATATATATATTAAAACAAAAATACGAAACAAATGCCAACATATTTAAAATACGCAAAGGGATCCAAATACTTAACTTAAACAATAATGTTCAAGATGAACAACGTGTACACATTTAACCATAACTCATGTGTCTAATGAGTTAGAGCACTTATAGGTTGATACGCTCTTTGGGATACCCAAATTGCTAGCATATATTCACGGACGCAAATCACTGAGTTCTTGTTCCCACTTTTCTCTTAAATGTTTTCGGTTTACAACTCTCGGGGGGAAATACGTGTTTTCAATGGTATGGTTTAGCTATGGAATGAAATAATAAATCATGTGCGAATAGGGTATCTGTTAAGTGCCATTAATCTTTTATAAAACCAAGGAACAAGAGTGGTAGATCCATCGGGTGTAGCAAGTCCCACTCATGGGTCCTTGTGTGGCTGCATGTAGTGCTTTTGTTGTTCCAGCCGGGTGGACTAGAAGAAATTGTCCAGGGTTGAGTACTTCTATGTCATCACACATATTAATGTCCTTGCAAAAAAATAATGATCATCAAGTTCATTGACGCTTTACATACCACAAATTTTCATATATGAACTCTCAAATGTTTTTAAGATTCATTTGGTGAGCACACAAAACAGATGAACTCGCCAACTTTTGTTGATGTTTTTAAACTTACATGTATTTCAGGAAATTGAAGTGGATCTTGACGCAGTCGTTTACGAAGTTTTCAAGGTTACTAGTAGTCGATGTCATTCATATTTTTGGAGGGTTTGGTCTATATATTCCGTCTTCGAATGGAAAATAGGATGCAAAGCCTTAATGTTTTACAAGTTATTTTGAACAGGTCTTTTGTAAACTATAAATCACCTAGGATGTCTTTTATCTCCAAACAATTTGTGGCTTGTAATGTGTATATATGTTGAATGGATGAACATCGTACATGCTTTTATTTCATATAGTTGTTTACTCATATCGTATGCGATGAAAACTAATCAAGTTCACACCACGCACTTCCGCCTATGTATGGGTGTGACAGATTGGTATCAGAGCTTCGAGTGTGGTGAACCAGGATTCCTTCTCAAGTTTTGTTTACAATCATTAGGATCCTCTCATGAAAACATTTGATTGAAAACGGTTTTCATTGCATATGCAGAAACACAAGATCCACTAATAAAACTCTTTTCAAAGAAATAATGCAAGGATATTATTTGGGGCATAGTCTATATGGGATAGACTTGCAAAACTAGATTGACTCGCACAAACCAATGTGATTACACTATATGATTGCATGCTTATAAATATACTTAATGAGTAATAATATTATTTATTGATATATATAAAGTTGGCGAGTTCGTAGTTTGTTGTTTTGTTTCAACTGAGTCATAAAACATTTGAAAGTCTTGCCTTCAAAAAAACCGGTTTGTGGATCATAGTATCCCAAAGCATTTTAAATGTCATGTATGTATAACAGTATTGAAATGTTTTCCATGTTGTTTACAAATCCATGCATATAACTGTTATGTTTATAAACCAGTGATAAAATGTTTTCAATCATATCTGTAAATAAACCGGTATTGAAATTTTTTCTGTAATCCTTGTAAACCGGTGTTGAAATGTTTTCTTTTATTTTTGAAAACCGGTGTTTAAATCGTAGTATGTAGTTTTCCTATGGAATCTAAGGATCAGTCAGTGTGTAGCTAATACACTGGCCTATGTGCCATAAGTAAGTAACCAAACCGAGACTTCTTTGACATTTTGGAATCACAAAAGCACTCCTAACCGGTTAACTTACCAGGAGTGGAGCGTGTCTCAAACTCGATAGATCTATACCTTTTGCTCCTTGGTCACTACATGATTAATAGTTAATATTTTCATCTTCCTACTTACGCATAGTGATCTGTTATAATCTAATCCCATAGCTACATACCAATTGTTATAAATATGTGTTATTGGGCCTAGCCCATGTTTTCTTGATTTTGGGCCTAGCCCATGTTTTCTTGTCATTGGGCCTAGCCCATGTTATATATAAAATTAGGGTCTCGCCCCCTAGTTGTGACTATGACAATCCTGTCACTAGTCATAAAACTCATGCATGTTTCGGAAAAGCTTTGTCTAGCTGTGAAAACCAGTAAGTTCAGCATAAACCTTTCATAAACCATTTGAGTTAGTTGAAATCTGTTTGTAACATGGTTTAGAAATATATGATTTTCGTTCATCGAAACATTTTGTGCTTTCGCAAAACTTGCATGTCTTTCCACTCCTGAAAACATTTATAAAAATGTAAAACGGTAAAAAGTGGGGGTTATGAACTCACCTTGATATCCTCGTGCAAAGCTAGCTTAATGTGATTTCCATAGTGTTGTCTCCACAACTTGACTTGCTAGCATGCAATCTAATGTATTCCTAAAACGGAATAACTTGTAAGTTTCTAGATATAACGTAGCTAAACTACGTGTCACCGAGCTCTACCGAATCGTTACTCATATGATTCTATGGAATTGTCATTGTCTTAACTTGGTTAACCAACCTATAGTTTTCTTAAAACGATTCTGTTTTCGGGCGACTTGAAATAGGTGTTGACATTTAAACATAACTATATTTCATGAAATCATATTTAGTCGTCATGTACGTCGACGGATAATAGTACGACTCTTCGTAGTTTTCGTAAGATATAATGTATATATACTCGAAAATATATCCGTATAGATAATACATTTCGTATTTGCGCGATAGTCTTGCGGTATCATGTCGCACTTCGTTTAGGCGTTTGAATTGAATATAAACAATATTATTGTTATAAAATCCTTCGAAAGTATTCGAGTCGTCGACGTTCGAATATATATAATTGTATTCGTGTTATACGATTTCCGAATTCGGTCGTTTGAAATAATGCGCACCTTGTATTCATCTTGTAAAAGCGTTCGGAAATCTTGGCGTTTCGAAATAAATATAAACAATATACTTATTTTTATAACATCGTCCGAATAATTTATCGAGGTTTGAAATCTAGTTTCCGAGTTTCGACTTTGAATTAAATACAAATAAATATTTTTTATTTTGTAGTCGATTGCCGAATGTTTGTTATCTTGAAATTACGCTTATTGTACGTTATAGATTACAATAGCATTGACAAATAAATATACACCTATATTTATTTTATAACAATCGTTTGAACTCGGACGTTTTATCCTTGAATTTCAATGTGTTTCGTATTGTGTATTTTTTTACGAAAATCGGGCAGAGTTTCCTCTGTTTTCGGACGATCCCGACAATGCTAGTTGTCAATTTATTTATCAAAACGCAATCAATCAATGTAATAATAATATATATAACTTTCTCGTCGTTTTCGAATATCAAGTTTCGTTGATTATAATTTCCGATTTATTTTATTTATATATATATATCGTAACGTCGCGTTGATTTGGTTTTAACTAATAATTATCCGTGAGTAGTGTACGTCGGCTTGATTATTTACTTTTAGTTGTGGCGAAAAGTAATCGTTTACAGGTCGGGTCGAGCTCGGTTTCGCGATAATTTAATATTAAGATTTATATAAACTATATAATTAAAATTTCACGTTGTAATTAATTTTTACTGAGTCTCACGTTGACTCATTGAACCGACAGTTGATCAGTTGACCGGGTTTGACCAGAGTTTGACCGCATTGACCGAGTTGACTTTTATTAACCGACGCGAACACCGAACCTGAACCAAACACTTCAATGTTTAAACTGAACTGAAAATAAACCCAAATCGGAACGAAACTGAAATACGGAAACTGTTTCAAACTTGAAATGAAACATGAACCGAGTTTGATTTGAACCGGGTTTGGACTTAGTCGACCCGAGTGATCCGAACCCGAGCCGTATTTGAACAAACCTAAACCAAAATTGCTGCGACCTTTTTCGAACCCAAACCGATACCCGAGTTGAAACTCTTAACCGGGTCGAACTGTGATCCGAGACCTGAGTGAACTGAACCGGGTTAAGTCCGAATCCGTTCCAATATCAAACCGAACATCGCCATCGCCCAAACCCGAAAACATCCACCACCATCTTCATCGCCGCCGGGATCGACAACCGCCACCATCTAATCCCCACCACTGCCGGTCGCCCGCCGGAGCTGACGGCTGCTGCCGCAACTGTTCTCTCTCTCATCGCCCTCTCTCTCCACCGGTTTCTCTCTCTGTCTCTCATCTGTATATATGTACGCAGGTGTGTGTGGGTGAGAAAGGAGACAAGGGATGTCGGTGTGGGTAGCCGGAGGAGCTGAGGGGCGTCGTGTGTGTGTGTCGGCCGAAAAACCGACCGGATTCGACCGGTGGTCCCGCCGGATTCCGGCGACTAAGAAAGAGGAGAGTGCAGGGGGAATGGGTTGTGTGCTAGGGTTTGATTTTCAAAATGAGGGAAGTGACGAGTTTAAGGAACTTATATAGTTAGGGTTTTGGTTTAGTGGGTTGGGCCCAAGGCCCGTTAATCGTGTTCAAGCCCAAATATGTATCCAAGGCCTGTTATCGTTTCCCGAACTTCGTGAAATGTAATTTTAGGGTCATAATCATATAAAGTGTGTCGGTATTCGATATTTATCGCTTGCGTTCGTCGGTTTCGTTAAACTGCGCGAAACGCTTTGGTTGACGTTTCTTGTCCGTTTTTCGATCTGAATTTGACCACGAATAATAAAATTCAATTACAAAGCTAAATATATCATAATATGTTAATATCGAGGCGTAACTCGAGTCCGTTGCTTCCGTTTTGTTGTCGGTGCGTCTCGATTTTCACGTAATTTCCGCGTTGTGCTTTCCGACGTTCAACGATCAAAATTTATCGCATAATTATAACTGTATGATAAATACAAGTATAAAATTTATGTTTTTAGGCGTTGTCAGTATTTGTTCGGCACCCGTTCGCTTATCGTTCAAATTCACGTTAGAGTCTTCAATTTTCGCCAAATCACGTAACGTGAATCAAGTAGATGTTCCTAGGTTCTCAGGGGCCTGATCGAGTTAATATACGTCTAATTATGCTAATTATGATGTTTTTAATGTTCGTTATGCGTGAAATTATAACCGAAAACTACCGGTTGTCACAGGACGCTCCGGTAGTGGATGACGTGTTAGCTGTGGGGCCACAGCTAAATGACTTTGTGATTGTGGGACATCCCGACAGTGCACATATCGTCGACTACATTCCACTAGATGCCATACCCATTGCTGCCGTTCCGCCTCTCTTTATTTTGTCTGTCAACGAGGACGAGGTCCCCGTCTTTCATGTAGACCACCTGGACGATGATGTCGGTGATGGCGAGGTTATTGACATTGCTATTCTGGAGGTTTCCTCACCTGTTGTGTCTATTGTAGCCATCTCTTCATCTGATATGCACGATAACGCATCCTCCTCTGTTATACGCCGCGCGGGACTATGGGCAAATGCGACAGATAACAGCTTTGATACCGTTCCCATTGCCACACCTGTTCCTACACTGATCCCTACTTCCACTACTACCCCACCAACTACTCCTACATCATGACACACTCCTGATATCCTTGCCCCTCCTCATGCCACATACATACCTGCTCCTCTTGTCGACACCCTACTGCCCAACAGCCTTTTTTCATTGACACCCCTTCCTCATGCCGGTACATCTGTCATTTTTATTCACTAGATTCCTACACCACGTCCTGGAGAGGGATCTTCATGCCAGCCATTTCAGTCACTTCCCCATATGTCCACATCAGACCCTTACCACCCCAGTCACCACCGTACCTTTTATACTATTATGGATGATGTTTGGTTGACGTGACGATTATTTATATATTATATATATTTTAGCCGACAATATTTATTATTAAATATTTTTCTAACACCCTTCGATATCTATTACTAGAAGACAATGCCACAAAGACGTAGGACCAATGCGAACGCACTACCAACGACTGAGGCTGAGCTAAATGAGCGCATCTCACAAGCAATAGCGCAGTATGAGGCCAACCGCTCTGAGCACAGCGGTGGAACTGGAGGTTCATCTGGAGGCAACCCCAATATGAGTAATATTTGGTTGTCTATGACACCATACAATACTCTCGTTTATTCTATTCGTGGTTTTGACACTGCTCATTCATGATGTGTTCATACAAACATTTTAGGTTGCTCATACAAACAGTTTTTAGGCTGTAAGCCTCTGAACTTCGATGGCGTCGGAGGTGCCATAGCAGACAGAAAAGACCGACTCGGTCATACGAATGAGCAAGTTTCCTCCTGACCTAAGGGTCACATATGTTTCCGGGTTATTCGTAGATGGAGCACTGTCATGGTGGAATCTCCAAGTCTAAACCTAAGGGGAAGACGCTGGTTATGCTATGATGTGGGAAGAACTCAAAGAATCGATGAGATATAAATATTGTTCAAGGGCTGAAATTCAAAAACTTGAGACTGAGTTTTGGAATTTGAAGATGATCGGGGCTGATGTTGCTGGGTATACGCAATGTTTCCATGACTTGTCAAGGGTTGTTCCATATCTAGTGGAACCAGAGTTCAAGAGAATCGAGCGATACATTTGGGGACTTACTCCTGAGATCTTGAGCATGGTTACTTCTTCTCAGCCTGCTAATATCAGTGTGGCAATCGAATTGGCTGTTAGTCACACTGAGGAGGCTATTTGTTTAGGAAAGTTGTCAAGGATTGGGGCTAACCAAACGGAAACCCATGTGGAGTCCACGAGTGAGGGAAAACGAAAGTTCACCAAATTTAAGAAAGGCACCCGAGCAAACAACAACAACAAACCTAATAAGCAAAGGGAAATGAACACACCTAGGGAAGCTAAGTCCTTTGCAATAACTAACGCAAGTGGTGGTAGAGGATACACGGGTTTCTTACCAAAATGTGATAAGTGTAAGTATCATCACTTGGGCCCTTGCAGAAATACCAAGTGTGATAAATGCGGTACAACCGGGCACAACAAAGAGACTTGTTGGGTAGGTGCTAGACGTGGAAATAGAAACCAAGGTGGTAACGGAAATAACAATCAAGGTGGAAACGGGAATGAAAATGGTCAAGCATACTACGGGTGTGTAGAAAAAAGGGAATTATTGAAGGATTGCCTGAAAGAAAACCAGGCTCCAGGAAGAGCTTTTGTGATAGGAGCGAAACCCGAACATGGTTACGGGTACGTTTCCTATAAACCAACACTTTGCATCAGTTCTATTTGATACAGGCGCCGACTTTAGTTTTATATCTATAGAGTTTAAAAATATACTTGGCCTAGAGTCTAATAAACTAGACATCCCATATTCTATAGAATTAGCGAATGGAAAACTTGTGGAAACGGGAGAATTATTAGAGGTTGCATAATCGAACTTAGAGCGCGAAAATTATCTATCGATCTTTTACCTGTCAACTTGGGTAGTTTTGACGTAGTTTTCGGAATGGATTGGTTGTTCGACAACTGGGCGGAAGTGGTTTGCCATGAGAAACCCATCCACATTCCTTTACCAGATGAAGAAACACTTGTTGTACATGGGAAAAGCGCGAGACGCCCTATGAATTATTAATTGCATGAAGGGCAAAAGTGTCTACGAAAAGGTTTTATAGCCTTCCTCGCTCATGTAGTAGACAAAGAAACTAAGGAGTCGAAGTTTTAAGACATTCTGGGTCGTGAAGGAGTTCCCAGAAGTCTTTCTAGAAGACTTGCCGGGACTGCCTCTACAACGCCAAGTGGAATTTCGCATCGATTTGGTGCCAGGAATGGCACGAGTGGTGAAGTATCCTTACCGACTAGCTCCATCTGAGATGCAGGAGCTATCCACTCAACTTCAGAAATTGTTGGATAAAGGATTTATTAGACCGAGTTTCTCACCGTGGGGAGCTCCGGTATTATTTGTTAAAAAGAAGGACGGGAGCTTACGCATGTGTATAAACTATCGAGAGTTGAACAAACTCACTATCAAGAACCGATACCCCTTACATAGAATTGAGGACTTGTTCGATTAGTTACAGGGCTCAAGCTTCTATTCGAAGATCGATCTGTGATCGGGCTACCATCAGTTGAGGATTCAAGAAGAAAGCATACCCAAAAAGGATTTTTGAACTCGTTACGTTCACTACGAGTTCCTTGTGATGCTGTTCGGCTTAACAAATGCACCGGCGATGTACATGGATCTCATGAACCGCGTGTGCAAGTCGTATTTAGATAAGTTCGTGATTGTATTTATTGATGACACATTAATATATTCGTGATCAAAGGACGAACATGAGCGACATTTAGGAACTATCTTGGAACTTCTAAAGAATGAACAACTTTACACAAAGTTTTCCAAATGCGAATTTTGGATTCGCGAGGTACGTTTCTCGGACACGTGATGAACGCGAAAGGGAGTCATGTCGATCCTTCCAAGATTGAGGCAATAAAGAATTGGGAAGCGCCTAAGACGTCGACAGAAGTGCGACAATTTTTGGGATTAGCGGGTTATTACATTCGATTTATAGAAAATTTTTCAAAGATTGCCTAACCGCTAACGTCCCTGACTCAAAAGGATAAAAAGTTTGATTGGGGCGACAAACAAGAAGCTTCATTCCAACTTTTAAAGGACAAACTCTATAATGCGCAACTTATTTCTACCAGACGGTACCGATGACTTTGTCGTATAATGCGACGCGTCACATCAAGGTCTCGGCTGCATGCTGATCCAACGAGACAAAGTCATCACGTACGCATCTCGACAACTTAAGGTGCACCAGAAAAATTATCCCACGCACGACCTCGATCTAGGTGCGGTGGTATTCGCGTTAAAAATCTGGCGTCATTACTTATATGGTACTCGTTGTACAATCTTTACCGATCACAAGAGTCTGCAAAACATATTTGATCAGAAGGAATTAAATATGCGGCAAAGACGATGGGTGGAGTTATTGAACGATTACGACTCTGAAATTAAATACCACCCAGGCAAGGCGAACGTAGTGGCGAACGCCTTGAGTAGCAAAGAACGAGTAAAACCTTTAAAGGTTCGAGCCTTAGAAATGACCATACAAAACAACTTTACTTCTCATATTCGTGATGCGCAGCAAGAAGCACTTAAACCTGAGAACATACCAGTCGAATCATTGCGTGGAATGGAAATGCAGTTGATACCAAAGGAGGATGGAACATTATACTTTCTGAGTCGAATTTGGGTTCCATACTTTGGCGATCTACAGGTAATCATTCTAGATGAAGCACACAAGTCGAAGTACTCTATACATCCCGGATCAGATAAGATGTATCACGATTTAAAGGAACTCTATAGGTGGCATAACCTTAAGGGCGACATTGCTAATTATGTTGGAAAATGCCTTACTTGCGCCAAGGGTAAGGCAGAATATCAAAAGCCTTTAGGACTATTGCAACAACCTGAAATTCCCGTATGGAAATGGGAACAAATTTAAATGGATTTTATTACTAAGTTACCAGGACCTCGAGAGAACATGACATGATTTCGGTTATCGTTGATCGACTAACAAAGTCTGCACACTTCTTACCTATCCGTGAGAAGGATAGCACGGAGAAATTAGCGGAATTATACCTCAAAGAAATCGTAGCATGGCATGGAGTTCCTATTTCTATCATATCAGACCGAGATAGTTGATTCGTGTCAAGGATTTGGCAAATATTCCAAAAGGCCTTTGGATCATGACTGGATCTTAGTACGTCCTTTCACCCTCAAACGGACAGCCAAAGCGAGAGAACGATACAGAGTTTGGAGGATATGTTACGTACTTATGTGATGGATCTGGGTGGAAATTGGGATACCCACTTGCCCTTAGTGGAGTTCTCGTATAATAACAGCTATCACACTAGCATACATGCCGCCTGTTTGAAGCTTTTATATAGACGAAAATGTTGGTCACCACTATGTTGGGTGGAGACTGGAGTCAAACAGCTCATTGGTCCAGAATTAGTCCAGGAGACTATGGACAAAAATTTCAGATACGAGACCGTATCAAGGTGACTCATGACCGACAAAAGAGCTATGCCGACAAGCGACGAAAACCACTATCTTTTGAAGTCGGATACAAGGTATTACTGAAAGTCTCGCCTTGGAAAGGCGTAGCAAGTTTTGGTAAACGGGGAAAGTTGAACCCACGCTACATTGGACCCTTCAAAATCTTGGAAAAGATTGGAACCATAGCTTATAAGTTGAAGTTACCGGACGAGCTCAGTAGCATACATGACACATTCCATGTGTCAAATTTAAAGAAAAGTCATACTCAAGAAACGGTTATCATTCTGGCAGTTGAGATTCACATCGACGACAAACTCCATTTTACTGAAGAACCCGTTGAGGTTACGGACTTGAAGGTCCACAAGACACGGAGAAGTCGTATTAAGCTGGTGAAAGTTCATTGGAACTCATGTCACGATCTCCAATATACATGGGAACATGAAGATCTAATCAAGTCCAAGTACCCGCATTTGTTCCAAGGCTCAAACAAATAATAAGACGGCTTGAATTTCGGGATGAAATTCTTTTATCGGTGGGAGAATGTCACAACCGGCAAAATAATGGTAATTTCCGTACAACTTAACAACTTGATTATACAAATTATTGCGTTCGTTACGACTTAATTAATGCATGATTAGGTCGCGTAAAGTCTAGCAATCATAGCACATGGTTAATTATGCCAAACAACATCATTACATTTTTCACGTTGCGAGAAAACAACAAACTATGTCCAAATATGTTGGCAAAATGTTGAAAACACTATTCACCAGAACACACTATTCATGCCAGCAAGTTCTGAAAACTGTCGGAATGAGCAACGAATGTCGCGAAAGCATTTTATGGTTGAAATACAAATAAAAATCCCTAATTAGGGGCATTAAGTACAAAAACACTTTAACTTTCCAGAAAACACGTGTCATTAAAATCGTTCCAATCGCGTCAGAGTATAACAAAGTAAATTGTCCGAAACGCCAAAACTCAACACTTTAAGGGTCATAGGACTCGTATATAATGTTATACACCCTAAATAAGCTTGAGAATACAAACGAAATATCCTAAACATAACCTCCCGGTGCTACACCGCATTGTTCACAACTTGACCAAATTCAAGCCGATAGGCAAACAAGTTGTATTTCTACCATCCAATTTCCTAAACTAAAAAGCTAGCGAACTAGTTAGCCATATTTTGGCGTCGTAAACACCTTAAATAAATTCCATAACATTAATGGTAAAATAAAACTATAGCTCCTGGTATTATATAGCATTTGTTACAACACACAATACCGATGAGCGAACTAGTGGCATTTTTACCAATCCAACTTCAATACCCACTAAACTAATAAACTAGTTAGACTTTAGATTAAAACCTATAACTTACCCTTAACACCCATATTACATAATTAACCTAATTACAAATTCTACAAGTAACATTTTGTGCACATGATTTATAAAGTTTAATTTATATAAATAAATATAAATATATATATATAATTAATATATATAACCAATGTCATATTCCATACCATCGACCCTAACCTCAACCCACAATAGTTGGTGAATGATGGTTATAGTATGGCTATGAGATTCATCTTTGACTTAAGGATTTTAATGCAATTTTATAAACTACAATCTTCACATTTTGCAACATTGAACAACACAAATCTCTACCTTTGACCTTAGCTACGTAACAACACCCATTTAAACCCTTCCTTTTCATCATGAAACCTCTTTTAACCTCTAAAATCCATTTCAGACCACCCAAGGAAGTGCAAGCATGGAGGACTTTAGAGCTCATTGGAGCTAAATCTCTTCTTAATCTTCATCATAACCATAGCAAAGTTGTAAGATCATTCTGACCATTTTAAGCTTAATATGTTATTAGAATACAAAGTACAACTTGATCATCTTGAACTCAAAGAAAACCAATGCTTAACCCTAACATAACATAAAAAGTCTACTAATTTGATGTATTTTGTGTTGATCATGTTTCTTAGTGCTAGTTAACTATACATTCTTGATGATTAAGTTAAGTAAGTTGTTTAGCTGATGATCTTGTATGGAACTTGATTAAAAATGGTGATTAAACAACTTTATGTTAAATCTTACAAAAATCATCATCCACATAATACATGAACTTTCTACAAAATAAAAGTGATTTGTTAACATTTTATAACTTTCATGCAAATTAAGTATCATGAATTACACTAAGATGGTTTAAAAGTGTGTTATTCAAAGTTGTTTAAATAGAAGGACATGATTAGTATGTTAATATGATGGTTTAAATAATCTTGCTAAAGAATTATAAATGTCTCATTTTTACTAGAAAGTGTGGTAAAAAATATATAAAGTTCAAGGATTATGAGGATAATTATGTGTGAAATGTTACATGAAAAGGTTGGGTTGAAACTTGATCGAAATTGATTGAGGTTAAGGAATTTAAACATACTTAAATAGGTTTTAAAAACATGGAAAACCCATAGTTTAGGAAACAATGGCAAATTTTTTCTAAATACAATCGCGATTAAAGTACGATTAACGGTGATTAATGTGATAAACGCGATTAGTAACCTTATTCGATAATTAAGAAAGTTTAATGAAAAGGGTAAGCCTAATCTTACAAGAACTTCTATAAACATTATATATAATTATAAGTTAAACAGAGTTATAAAAAGGTGAAATGGAAATTTTATAAGTATAAGTATATCTTAATAAAAATATATACATGTTTAAAATATACCAACTTATGTGTATAAATACTTGTACAATTATGTGTATGTATTAGAAGTTAGGAAGAATACTAAATAAAATAAAAATACACTACACAAACAATCTCCAAATACGTGACGACGAACGAGTATAAAAACACGTAAGGAACTAACTACATGAACAAAGTTATATTACACTTTGACACGAAACGCGGACGACGAACAACCGGACATCGGGCAAATCGTTACATAACCTTATATTACGGAATATATATATATATATGTATATATATACATAAAACCAAAAGTCGTCATGAATTATCAAATAAACGACCCAACGAAGTAAATGCGTAGCTATCCGCAACGGTCGCCACATCATTACAAAACGTGAAGGATACCTATCATGGGCGATGCTTGGGCGTTTCGACAAGAAAATTTATTGCAACAAGTTCTACGACAAACTCTAAAAATATTATACTTTTGGTTAAAAATCTATATATGTCAACACTTAAAAATTCTGGAAAGTATAAAACGAAGAGTCACTAATTTTACCCATGTAAAAGCAAATACGTATAAATACAGTACGAATACTATATAATATTGTATACCAATACGTATAAATAGGGTATAAATACCAAATAATACGGTATACAAATACGTATAAATACCAAATAATACGGTATACAAATACGTATGAATACAGTATAAATACCAAATAATACGGTATAAACATACGTATAAATACTTATACAAAAACACTTAGTAACAAACAAGAATTACAAGTAGTGTACATCCACAACATACACGTGCAAATGCATACAATAAAACAATTTGCATATACAATGCAATATTTGCATAGACCATGGAACAAATGCATACAACAAAATAATTTGCATATACAAAGTAACAGTTACATATATGATAGTGTAAATGCATACAACAAACCAATTTGTATATATGACGGGTGGTCTTTTGGACAACCCGTAAGTGCGTTAAAATGATATGTATTCCATGCTTTAAACGTTTATTTGTTACAATTTGATGTCTATGATATGTTTGGCTTTTCAGGTACCGAAGAGCTAATGAGGGGGTTTAAACGTGCTTTAGCGGTTATTTACAAGAACTAATTGAAGAGGGGAATTAAGAGATTGCATGAAGGGCAAAAATGGAAAAATGAAGCTGACACCGTAGCTTACGGTGGTGTCCCCTCTTGAATACCACCGTAAGACAGAAATGTAATGCCGTAATGAAAGTTTTGCTCACCGTAAGCTACGGTGCACCGTAGCTTACGGTGGTGGGCTACGGACTGCCCAATTTAAGCTGAGTTATGGTGGCCTTTCACATTATCAATCATTGGAACGAAGTGCAGAGAAGATAGGAGGCGATTTTGGGTGCTTTTCATTGATTCTAACAAGTTCTAAACAATATTTGAGTGTGTTTGACTCGTATGAACAAGACAATTGAAGTTTGTTAGATTGTAAGAACATGAGTGGCTAAACATTTCGGTGATCATCTTGTGTTGAAGGTTCGGTAAACAATTGTGTTTCAATTTGCTTATTTCTAGAATAATTGCTATGTTATTGTAATTATGGTGTTGATTGATTATTTGTAAGTTGTTGGTTGATATTTTGCTTATTGCTTATCTCGTACGTTCTTGGTGTCGTTGACAATCAAGATATCATGGGAAGGTTTATGGGTTGGGTATTGATCAATTGGTCATCGGGTAACGACCTCGCATTTCCGAGTACTTTTTTCCCTTTTATCACAACTAGTTAATCAAACACGAGTCATGTCTATGTCACTCTTTCTAGTAAAATTGGAACACATGCATTTTGAACCGGAAACTCAAGGTGATCATTCTTCTGTTAATCTGTTAAAAGAACCAATCTTTGAAGTATTAAGTAGTTAAAATCTAATCCATCAATCGAAAATCTGAAATTTAAATTGTGCAAATTAGGTAACTAGTATAATAGTACAACCATTTGATAACACTAGTTCTACAAATCCTTGTGTTCGACACCCACTTACCGCTAGCTGATAGCAGTTTTGGGATTAAATTGGCGTGTGACAACAACAAGACGTCAAATTTTGGCGCCGTTGCCGAGGATTTGTGCGCAACGTGTGTTATTGTGTGTTAGTATAGTTTGTTATTTTCCAGGTTTACGCTGGTTGTGTTAGTGTGCAGGTTCTCACAGGTGTATGCATATTAGAGGATCCAACAAGCTATCACCATTGATATTTGATCTGGAAATCGAACGGACTTTACGACGCAACAGGGTTTTGCTAAGGGAGAATAAATCAGTGGTTCCCCAACAACACCATCAACACCTATTTCACCATTTCATACCATGGAAAATTTACCTACCACCACAAATCAAACTTCACCATCTACACCTCTAGCAAATTCTACCTCTTACCCAACTTCGACACATGAAGTTGACCCATCTAACGTCGCACACTAGTACCACCATTCTCATCTTTCTTTCCCACATCCGATCAATCCTCATCCACCCAATACCCTTTACCAAATCAAACTTTACCGAGTTCCACCATTATCCATACTTAACCTACATTTCAACCATCAAACCCACCAGGTTCTCATAACCCTTCTTCACAGTTTGTGCAAACATCGGGTGTAGGAGGAGACGGGTATGATGACGGTTATGAAGAGGAATTCGGAGGTTATGAAGATGACGGTTACTATTATGGGGGTGATGGAGGTCACTTAGGACCGTAAGGGGGAATGGGTTATCCACCAAGGCAACCTACAGGGGTGCAACAAGTTCGTCCTCAAGGGCCACCATTTCAACAACCAATGCCTCTACAACAAATTCAGGTTCAACATCAACAACCACAATTTCAAAGACCGATGCATCAACCTCCACCTCAACAACAATTTGTGCCTCAAGGGTTAAGACAATTTTCGGTGGGCCGACCAAGAGTACCATTGGGTGCCCGCGTCGACATCATCGAGAAGTAGTGCGGGGGGTTGAAGCTTTTCGTCCGGTTATTACCAATAATCCTTCTCCGGTAGTAATACCTCAACGACCGGACGGAAGGACATTTTAAGTTAGGACGACTGCCTTGAAAAGTTTGCCAAAGTATAAGGGTCTAGCAACGGAGGAACCCTATTTCCACTTGGAAACTTATGATTCCATTTTGCAATAATATCGGGGGGCAAGGGTTTTCATCGGATGATGTTAAGTTGGTGTTTTTTCAATTCTCATTGGAGGACAAAGCGAAGAGATGGTTCCATACTTTACCGTCAGCATCGATATATACTTGGGTTGATATGCAACAACGATTCCTCGAGGAATTTCAGCCCAAAAGACAAATGAAGCGAGGCGGAGTATAAGGAGTTTCCAACAACAGTCAAGTGAAATGTTCCATGAGACGTTTGAGAGATTTAACATGATGTTGAAAAATTGCCCTCACCATGGTATAACATTGTGGGAATTGTTAAATGCATTTCATGAAGGTTTGAGCTCGGAGGATGCAAGGGATTTAATGTCTATCATGAATGGTACATTCAGAACAAATTACGAGCAGGATGATTGGGCATTTCTAGAACAAATGGCGGTCACATCGAAAAGCACAATCATCGAGGCGAGCGAGACATGTAATCACAAGACCACAAGTGTATGCGGTGGAGGATGGAGAAGCACAAGCTTCGAATCAGGTATATAATGTTTGTACTAATTGTAATGAACTTGGTCATGCAGCGGAGGTGTGCTTGGTGGGAGTAAATGCAAATCAAGTAGAGGAGGTGAATGCAATTGGAGGGGGTGGTCGGAACTTCAACATGAACTCGAACACATACCACCCCAGATTACGGAATCATCCAAATTTCCGCTATGGGAACCCGATTAATCAGGCTAACCATAATTTTCAAGGAGCTCAAAGGAGTTTTGCTCCTCGCCCGCAATATAACCAAGGGAATTTTAGGGGCGGAAATAATCAATGGTATCAAAGTCAAAGTCAACAAGGGGGTGACCAAGGTGGAAACATGGGTCAAAATTCATCAAGCGGTAATGAGGTGATGGATATGCTCCGCATGATGCAACAAGACATGCAACGGAGGAATCAACTTGATGAAGCTCGTTTGCAAAAGGATGAAGTCCGGGACAAAAGTATCCAAGCACTCACAACACAATGGGTCAACTTGCATCGGAGGTAGTGGATCTTAAGAAAGGTAAGGGTCAACTTCCGAGTGACACAAAGGTAAATCCCTCTCACAACACTTCACGTAATGTCAACATTAACCATGTAAGTGTTATACGAAGAGGTAAGGAATTTAAAGCAAATGTAGAACCGGTTTTGGTTGAAGGGGTGGTAGAGGATATTACGGGTAATGAGAGTGATGAGGATGATACCTCATCACCAAATGTGTCACGGGAACCTAGGTGAATTGTTAAATGAACAAAAGGAGGAAGGGGAACCGAGTCAAGTCTCGTTTCCTTCCGCGTTAGTTGACCCCGGAAAGAAAAAAATTATTTCAACATGGGGTCCCCAAAAGGAAGAGCTCTTAGATGTTTTTAAACAAGTAAAAGTAAACCTTCCCTTGTTTGATGCTATAAAGCAAGTGCCCGCTTACTCATAATTCTTAAAAGAATTATGCACTCAAAAAACGACAACAAAAAAGGAAGTTGCCTAAGCGGGTAGATTTGACCAGGCAAGTTAGTGCGGTGCTAAAAGGAATCCTTCCACAAAAGCGCCAAGATCCGGGAACACCTCTAATCAACATTCAAGTTGGAAACTTTCCAATGTCAAAAGCGTTGCTAGATCTTGGAGCCGAGGTAAGTATTTTACCGAGTGGGTTATATGATCAATATGATTTTGGTCCATTGGCTCGGGTCTAGACGACGGTAGTTTTAACCGATTTGTCTCACAAACTACCCCGAGGGATGGTCCAAGATGTAATTGTAAAAGTTGACGAGTTTTACTACACGGTGGACTTTTTAGTGCTTGACTACTCGTCCGCCGACCCAAAACAACAAAAGAATGTTATCTTGGGTCGGCCATTCTTAAGCACCGCTCACACTGTGATTGATTGTCGACTTGGTACGGTTGACATGACATTCGGAAATAGAAAAATGCGTTTAAATGTTTTTAGTAACATATCTAATTCTGTTGGTGTTGACGAGTGTTTCATGGCAGATTTGGTGGATGGGTGTAACCCACATGAATATACGGAAGAGGATACCTGTGTTTGTGTTTGTGATGTGTTTGAACAAGTACATGCTAATGACTTGCGGGTGGAGGAAGAGAAGCAAGATGTTATGGCGTTAAGAGAGGGACGACCACCATGGACTCATCAGTTTGAGAGTCTACCGGCGGAAATTGATTCGGGGACAAAGCCATCTTTGGAAGAAGCCCCTTTGTTGGATTTGAAGGAGTTACCGAGCCATCTGAAATATGCATTTCTAGTGGATAATGACACATTACCGGTCATTATTGCCTCTAACTTAGAGGTGGCTCAAGAGAAGGAATTGCTAAGAGTGCTCAAGGCAAATCGGTCGGCTATAGGATGGACTATAGCTGATTTGAAGGGGATCAGCCCTCCATTGTGATGCACAAGATAATCACAAGTAAGGATGCAAAGCCGACGAGGGAAGCATAAAGGAGACTGAATCCGAACCTGGGTGAGGTAGTAAAAAAGGAGGCAATAAAATGGTTGGATGCAGGTATTATCTATCCCATATCTGATAGTGCTTGGGTAAGTCCTACCCAAGTAGTGCCTAAAAAGGCTGGTATTCAAGTTGTTAAAGATGAAAATGGTGAACAAATAGCCACCCGACCGGTCACCGGGTGGAGGGTTTGTATCGATTATAGAAAACTGAATACCGCAACCTCTAAGGACCATTTCCCATTACCTTTTATTGACCAAATAATTGAAAGACTTTCGGGTTAAAAATACTATTGTTTTTTAGATGGGTATTCAGGATATAACCAAATTGCAATTCACCCTGATGACCAACACAAAACTACCTTTACTTGTCCTTATGGTACTTTTGCCTTTAGGCGAATGCCATTTGGCTTGTGTAACGCTCCTGCAACTTTTCAACGATGTATGATGAGTATTTTCTCGGACATGGTTGGAGAGTCCGCTTGAAGTGTTCATGGGTGACTTCTCCATTTTCGGCACAAGTTTTGAGTCCTGTCTCGAAGAATTAGAAAAAGTTTTTGAAAGATGTGTCAAGAAGAATTTAGTGTTGAGTTGGGAGAAGAGTCATTTTATGGTCCAGGAAGGTATTGTGTTGGGCCATGTTGTGTCCGAAAAAGGGATGGAGGTAGACAAAGCAAAAATTCGGGTAATTTCATCGCTACGTCCTCCTAAAAATGTTAAAGGGGTAAGGTCATTCTTGGGACATGCGGGTTTTTATAGAAGGTTTATTAAGGGATTTAGTGTAATTACCAAACCCTTATGTAATATCTATTGAAAGATGTTCCTTTTGATTTTACTGATGAATGTTTGCAAGCCTTTAATGTTTTGAAGGAACAGTTGGTGAAGGCTCCTATCTTGCAGCCACCGGATTGGCCAAAACCGTTTGAAATAATGTGCGACGCCAGCGATATAACTATTGGTGCAATTTTGGGGCAAAGGGTTGATAAGAAACCGGTGGCGATCTTATTATGCAAGCAAAACTCTATCCGAGGTGCAACTGAATTACACCACAACCGAGAAAGAATTATTAGCGGTGGTGTATGCCTTGGATAAGTTTCGGTCATATATTTGGGGGAGCAAAGTAGTGGTTTATTCTGAACATAACGCGGTGCGGTATTTAATGGAAAAGAAGGATGCTAAACCTCGGTTGATTCGATGGATACTTTTATTGCAAGAATTCGACTTGGAGATTAGATACAAAAAGGGAAGTGAAAATGTGGTGGCCGACCATTTGTCTTGGATTTTGGTTGAAGAGGTAGATGACCCAAGTGAAATTAATGAACGATTTCTGGATGAACAGTTGCTCGCTGTCTCGACTTCTACGGCTCCGTGGTATGCACATTACGTAAATTATTTGGCCACGGGTGCTATTCCCAAACATTGGACAAAGAGAAGATGGCAACAGTTCATGGTACAAGTTAAGCAGTATATTTGGGATGAACTGGACTTGTTCAAAATCGGGCCTGATCAGGTAATCAGAAGGTGTGTTCCGGAATCGGAAGTGGTTGAAATCTTAACCCATGCTCACTCCTCCGCTTGTGGGGGACAATTTAGCGGTCATAAGACGGGGTACCGGGTGCTCACGTGCGGGTTCTATTGGCCCACAATTTTTAAAGACGCATGTGAGTTTTCTCGGAATAGTCTGAATTGCCAGAAGTTGGGGAGTATTTCAAAGAGGGACGAAATGCCGATGCAACCTATCTTGGTAGTTGAAATCTTTGATGTGTGGGGAATAGACTTCATGGGGCCGTTTCCAAGTTAAATGGGTTTTTATATATATTGGTGGCGGTTGACTATGTTTCGAAGTGGATTGAAGCCATACCGACGTGGACTAACGATCATTGGCTTGTATGTAAGTTTGTCCAATCGAATATTTTTGCTTGTTTCGGAATTCCGAGTGTCATAATCAGTGACGGAGGTTCGCATTTCAAGAATTTTAATTTTGGCAAATTATTGAAGAGATATAATGTGAATCACTGTGTTGCCACACCATATCATTCATAAACCAGTGGACAGGTCGAAGTGTCTAACCGCCAGATCAAAGAAATCCTAATGAAGACGGTACGAACAGACAGGAAGGATTGGGCAAGTAAATTGGATATGCATTGTGGGCATATCGCACGGCTTACAAGACTCCTATTGGTACGACTCTTTATCGGATGGTGTTTGGGAAGGGGTGCCATTTACCAATGGAGTTGGCGCATAGAGCACATTGGGCCATTAAGACGGTAAACGCTGATTACGATGAAGCGGAAAAGATCCGGAAACTTCAATTGAGTGAGATCGAAGAGATTCGAGATGAAGCATATGAATGCGTAGCTGCGTACAAGGATAAACTCAAGAAGGTTCACGATGCAAAGATTCGGAAGCGAACTTTTGAAACGGGTCAGAAAGTATGGTTGTTTAATTCGCGGTTGAAGATGTTCGCGGGCAAGCTTAAGAGAAAGTGGATGGGCCCATATGTTATTACACGTGTGGGAAGGTTTGGAGATGTTGATATATTGGATGAGAGGACCAATAAGAAGCAAATGGTGAACGGGCATCGGCTCAAACCGTACTTAGAAGGGAATCATATCAAGCATGTTGAACTGGACAAAGTGGGCTACATCTTGCGACCGTTGAACGAGAATTAATGCAAAAGGCCAAGATTTGGTATTGGGAAATACTTGTTGTTGTTTAGGAGTTTAGTTGTTTTGTGTCTTTATCCGTACTTGTTGATTTGTGTTTGAAACAAGTGTGGGGAAGTTTTTCGGATTTTCTCGTACACGATGTTGAGGACAACACGAATTTTTCAGGGGGGGGGGTGATATTAAAATAGTTTTATTTTGTTCCTTATGTTAAAAAAATTGAAATTCCTAGTACCCACCGTAGCTTATGGTCCCCACCGTAAGCTACGGCGGGTCAAAAATCCCTTACGGTGCTTATAATATGTCTTACGGTGTCTTTTATACCCTAGGCCCACCATAAGCTACGGTGGCCACCGTAGCTTACTGTGGCCTCTGGGCGAAAAAGGGGGTCCGTAATGTTAGTTTTAACACGGGACTTCAACCCCTTCCACTCATTTTCTGCATAACTTTCAGCCACAACCTCCTTTCTTCTTCTCCTCAATTAAACCTCAAGAACACCCACTTTCATCCACTTAAATCTTTCAATTCCTAACTAAATCAAGCGATTTTTGGGTCTATTTTGACTAAAATTTCGCAAGGAATTCGATTTTGTGGTTGCATTCGGTCGAATCTGTTGTTTTGGGGAACAAGTTGGGCACTTTTGATCTGAAAATTTCTAGGGTTTTGTGGGTTTTTGATAATCTTGAAGTTTGTAGGTTTCTTCATCTTCTACAAGATCAAGGTATGCCTTACATCTTTGTCATGGCATTGTAGGATTTGGAGATTTTGAGATGAACTAGGTTATCATGACCCACACTTGCTTATGTTTGATAATTTTGAGATGAATTTGAATGAGTTTATGATTATGGTCATGGAAGTTAGCTAGGTGATAAAGATATGATTTTTGTGTAAATTTCACTAATTTAGGGGAAGTTATTCAAATTGATGCATCTGATGAACTTCAAGTTTTGTCTAATTTTCATGACCATATCAATTACCAAGTGTGGGGATAGTGTGGGTGTTTGAAAAGGTGAGTAACATGTGTTCTTCATGTTTGTGTCTTGCAGGATTACAATGGGTCCAAAGGGTAAAGAAAAGGTGGGTTCATCTAGTAACCCGGCTCCAAGGAAAAGACAAATCCTGGTGCAAGGCGACAGTGATGAGGATATAGAGGAAGATGTGCTCGATCGAGGGCCCAAGTCACGATGGACATCCGGTCCATTACATGATCAACCACAAGAGTGGCAGGCTGAACTATTTAATGATCAAATTAACCGATTGGCACAGAGGAAGGAGGCATTCATTTGTGAGAAAGAAGTTAGGGAGGTTGATTTTGAGCCGGAGACAAGCAACTCATTGGTCCATAAATAGTGCAAGAGACTATAGACAAAATCTTTCAAATATGAGACCGTATCATGGTGGCTCGTGATCGACAAAAGAGCTACGGACAAACGACGTAAACCATTAGCTATTGAAGTCGGAGACAAAGTGTTATTGAAAGTCTCGCCTTGGAAAGGCATAGCAAGATTTGGTAAACATGGAAAGTTGAACCCACGCTAATTGGACCATTTGAAATCTTGGAAAAGATTGGAACGTCGATTATAAGTTGAAATTACCGAACGAGCTAAGTAGCGTACACGACACATTTCATGTGACAAATCTCAAGAAAAGTCCTACTCAAGAAACAGTAATCATCCCTGTGGATGAGATTCACATTGACGACAAAGTCCATTTTACCAAATAACCTGTTGAGGTTACAGACCGGAAGGCCTACAAGACGAGGGGAAGTCATATTAAACTAGTAAAAGTTCATTGGAACTCACGTCACTGCCTAAAGTATACTTGGGATCGTGAAGATCAAATGAAGTCCAAGTACCCACACTTATTCAAAGACTCCCCTAAAACTGGTAACGCAGCTTGAATTGCCAGACGAAATTCTTTTAATGGGGGAGAATGTGATAACTAGCAAATTAATGGTAAATCCGTACAACTTAACAATTACTTATACGTTAATTTTGCGTTTGTTTATAGCTTAATGTGTGCATGATTAGGTCATACAAGGGCTAGCAATCATAGGACATGTTTAAATTATACAAATAATAATCTCACATTCATCGCATCGCGAGAAAACAAGAAACTATGTCAGATATGTTGGCTAAAATGCTCAAAAAACACTATTAATCTAAACACACCATTCATGCTAGCTAGTGTTCGAACAAGAAATGAATGGCATGAAAGCATGTTATCATTGAAATACAAAAACATATCCCTAATTAGGGACATCAAATACTACAACACTTAAATTACCGGAAAATACACATATTAACAATTCGTCCTATCCGTGCTAAACTATAACACTTATAAATGCCCAAAAATCTAAAATTCAACATTTTAATGTTCGTAGGACTTGTATATAATGTTATACATCCTAAATAAGCTTAGGGATATCAATGGGATATCCAAAACATAAGCTTCCGATATTGCATCGCTGCTTGCACATTTTGTCCGATTTCGAGCCGACGAGCTAATAAATTGTATCTTTATCACCATAACGCCTAAACGAACCATCTAGTGAACTAGTTAGCCATTGTTTGGCGTCAAAAAATATCGTCACAACACTAATGGCTTAAGAATTTCTCAAATCCCCTAAACCCCTAAACTATACCACGCTTTTACATATGTCATTTTTATAAAAAAAATAATACATAAAAACTAATACCCTCCATTTCGGTTTAGGTGGGCCTCATGGCCACCTCAACTTGATGAATGGATGTAGATAGAAGGTATGGTGTTAGGGATTCTTTGTTTGACTATTGGGTGTAAGAATATTATAAAGATCTTACACCATAATTCATCCATCAAACTTTCACTTAAAAAAAACTCATCAACACCCTTCCTCCCTCAAACCTCACCTCACGACACCACAATCACCACCACTAGCGACCCTTTGCCACCATTATAACACCCCATTTAAACCTTTTTTAAACCATTTCAAGATCACTTAAGGGCTTTGCAAGCTTGGAGGGTCAATAGGGACACTTTGGAGCTCTTATTCTATCTTAATCTTCATCTTAAGCTTGTGCAAAGTTGTAAGACTTTATTACACTCATTTTAAGCTTGTCATAATATGTAGATATATAATGTACATGTTGATCATCTTGAACATGAATAAAAGCAAACTCAAAAACCCTAATCTAACCTTAAAAGTTTACTAAATATGATGTATTATGTGATGATTATGAGGATTAGTGTTAACTAGTTAGTATGATTATGTTGATTATGTTAAAGTAAGATGTTTAGGTGCATGATCTTGTAGTATCTAGGCTAGGAATAAACAAGATCACAAGCCTTATATTCCATGGACTTATACATAAACTTGAAGATGATTTGTGATGAACACAACTTTTATAATAGTTAAACAACATGATTTTCACTAAGATCATCTTAAAAAGTAGCCTAAACAAGTGTGTTTAAACAAAGGAACTAGAATTTCAAGTATGAGAATAATGATAATTTTGAAGAATCTTGTTAGAAAATATATAAAGATATTATTTTTAATGATACGGTTAAAATATGGATATAAAAAGTCTATGGAAATGTAGATGTAAAGATAGTTCATGCATGCAAAGTTGGTGTTTTGAAACTTCATTGAGTTTTCATGATGATTAGTGGGATAAATCATGTATTAAACACGTTTAATAAACGTGGAAAACATCATAGTTTAGGGGAAATTGTGGCGAAATTTTATAAAAATCTAATCGTGATTAATGAATAATTTAATTGTGATTAAAATGGTTGATCATGATTAGTAACCTTAATCGTGGTTAGGCAAACCTTAATGGTAAGGTTTAAGTCTTAATCATCCTAGGTTAAAATGGATGGAAATAATATATATGTTTAGAAATATGAATTTTGGAAAAATTATATATTTCAAATACTTCACTTGGTGTGTATAATACTTATGTATTATGTGTATCTATTAGTGTTAGGAGAATACAACCAATTATCATAAATCACATATGGAGAATATATAAATCTATAAATGTGAACATGAACCTTCATGTATACATGTACTTGGGAAATTTATACACCAAATATACACACATCAAACACATATATAAGATATCCATATACGGATAATCAGACAACGAAAAAGCGGACAACGGACAAACGGACATCGGACGAACCATGTTATCACTAAAAATATTAACAAGATAATGTGAAATCTAAAAAAAATAAATACTTTAGCAAAATAAATGCCTCGTCATTGGCAATGATCGCCCTAACATCAAAACGAGGAGCGTGCACATATCACGAACAACATTTGGTCACTCTCGACACGAAAATACATAAATGAGGTTATTATGACGAAACGCTAAAAATAATATATTTTTAGATATTGGAAATATAAATATATTTCCACACTTATAAATCTGGAAAGTATAAAGTAAATAATCACTAAGTGCAAGAAAATAATTATATACTATACAAATACACATGAAATATGTACGAAAATACACTTGGTGAAATTGCAAGAATACAAGGAATATACATGTACACGAATACGTATAAATACGACATAAATACCAATAATAAAATATACAAATAGAAGTATATATACGATATACATATACGTATAAAATACGCAAGTACATGGTGATGTACTCGAATACACTTGTTGAAGAGTACACTCACAAAGCCTTAGATGTACATAATGCAAATACGATATTAAAAATAAATATTTTTAACAATTATATCTATAAAGGATATACACATATATTTGTGAAACAAATATACATACTCGAATCGAACGTATTATTACAAGTGAACAAGGTTCACTAAACTTAAAAAATATATATTTGAAGAATATATATATATATATCACACATAACGAACCTAAGCCGTGCGTGACACGGAAACGCTAATGGGCTAGGCCCACTCACACCATGTGGATCACGGTGACTCAATGGGCTAGGCCCACTCTCACTGGTGCAAGGCACAAAGACTCAAATGGGCTAGGTCCATTCTCACTTGTGCGAGGCACCATGACTCTCATGGGCTAGGCCCACTTTTGCTCGTGCGAGGCACGAAGACTCATGAAAGGCGAGGCCCGTTCATTCACACTATGAATACAAAATATATATATATAAGAAGTAGATATATATTAAAAGCATACACACGAAACAAATACCAACATATTATTAAAAATACACAAGGGTTCCAAATATAAAACGAATACAATAACGTTCAAGATGAACAACGCGTACAAGGTCTAGAAGAGACCAAAATTAGTTAGAGCACATGTAGGTTGACTCATGCTTTTGGAACACTGTTTTTAGCACAATATTTGGATGCAAATTTATGAGCTCATGTCCCCCCTTTTTCACTTAAATGTTTTTGGTTTTACAACTCTCGGGGGAAATATATGTTTCAATGGTATGGTTTAGCTATGGAATGAAATATTAGATCATGTGTGAATAGGGTCTCTCTTAAGCGCCACTAATCTTTTATAATACCACGTAACAAGAATGGTAGATCTATCGGGTGTAGGCGAGACCCACTCATGGGTCCTTGTGTGGCCGCATGTATTGCTTTTGTTGTCACAGCCGGGTGGACCGGTATGAAATTGTCTAGGGTTAAGTGCTTCCTATGTCGTCACACATATTAATGTCCTTGAAAAACATTAATGATCATAAGTTCATTCGCGATTAAATACCGCATTATTATATACGAGCTATCAAATGTTTTTTAGATCATTTGTTATGAACTTAAAATGCATGAACTCACCAACTTTTGTTGATGTTTTAATATACATGCATTTTAGGAAATTAAGTGCATCTCGGCGCATTGGTTGTCAAGAAAGCGATGTCATTCGTTTTGAAGGGTTTGATCATATATCTTTTCCTCGATCAGATATAGGATGCAAAGCCTTGTTATTTATAAACTCTATTTTGGAGCACGTCTTTTGTAAAACTTTCTAACTGATGTTGTCTTTTACTTTTCAACAACTTGTGACTTGTATTTTAATTTCATGGTTGAGTGGATGAACATCGTGCTTTTTATTCATATGGTTTATTTGTTTATATCAAGTCACACTGTGCGCTTCCGCCTACGAGTGGGTGTGACAATATATCCGAGAGATGTTAACCCACTAATTAAGAAGTTTTTCTTTATGTTTATATCTCGGAAAAAATTACTGAATGTGTGAAGCCTACTAGCACATCATCAGTGAAACATGTGTAAACATTTTGACACTATATTTCCTTAGCATATTGTGATAGTTCGCTGATGTACTATTATTTTCTCTTTTTACATGAAAACTTTTTTGTCTTTTTCATGTTTTTGTAATTTTTGCATTTAATATGTTTTTGTATTTTCTCAAAAATTTTCTCCCCCTAAAATCAAAAACATATTTTTTGATTTTTGTTTTTAAGCAAAGAAACATTAACTGATCGAAGAGAATCACTTCAATTCGCCATCCATTACTGCTTCACAAATTTTCTTTTAAGCTCTCTCCCCCTCAAGATGACAAAACTTTGACACTTTTGATTTTAAAAAAAATTACAAATATGTCTGTTCAACCAATTTTGTCTGTTCAACAGTGACGGTTATATGAATTTTTTAAACATCTCAAAAATTTTAACAAATATCCTCAAAAATTTCTCATTAGACATCATGGCTCGTCATCATGTGACAGAGAACTTCACTCTTCATGATTAACTTTGATTCTCCGAAGTTTCTACACACAAACACAAACAATCAGTTGAATAGAGATACCCAAGTTTTTCCCAGTCTTAGGTGTACTTTATTCGACTTTAATTTTCTCTACTAAAACAGATTTATTTACAACTTTTCAAGTTTAGGAAGATCCTCTAAACTATCAATTTTTACTATATTTTTAGCTTTTTCAAAAATTTCCTTTTCTCTTACCACCCATGTTTGATTTTTCTTCAAAATTTCTTGAAATACAATGTCAAATCTTTTTGTTCATTACTTTTTGAAGATTCACCAGTTTCATAATTTGGAACTTTAGTATTAACTGGTTTCACTTTATTTGTAGATTCTATTCCAAAGCTGAGTTGTTACAAACATCAGTGATGATCTTTGTTTCAAATCTTTAGAATTTTTCCTTACATCATGAACAGGTGTAGGTTTTGTTTGTTGACATCGTCTAGCATGTCCAACTTCATTGCATCTAAACCACGTCCTACTGTCTATTACAACAGAGGATTTCACAACCTGTTTACGTTGTTGTTGAGCGAAAAATTCTTCATTAGATTGTTTAAAAATTTGACTTTCTTTTGTACTTTCTGAACATGCTGGCACAAAATTCATTTTCTTTATAAATATTTTCTTTTCAAACTTTGTATTATTCCTCTTACCATACCCGTACCCATTCCTACCATTATAATTTCTCTATTGTTGATTTGAGTAAGAATATTTTGGTTTTCAAGAAAGCGATATCGTTGGTCTTTGATTAGCTTCAGCTTTAATAGCTTTTGTCAGCAAAAGACTCCCATAAGCTGATGTATCCAATCACCAAATCTTCTAAATCGTTAGCGTTTGAGTAAACTCCAATTTAGTCCTTGCATAGCAATCTTCAAAACTCTTCAACTTTTGTCTGCAATGTAGAAAGGAGGTTCTACCATGCATCCAAGCAAACTCCTCTTCACCAAACATCTCAGCAACACACTGCTACAATCTGATACTATAAAACAAACATCTCGAGAAACCATAAGAATTTTTCAACATATGTTAAACAAATTATTATAATTCAAGAGATAGTCAAACTGTATCACAGATTAAGCAATTCTCAACTCAAACCATATACTCAAAATTTTAAGCACACATAACCTGCAAGATCGTAAAAATTTTGAACTCATGTTCTAACACCGTCTCCCCTATCCGTAAGAACTCCTCTATAAACAACCAATATCCGTACATTAAGAATATACAAGAAAATGAAATATTTTTGGATTTATATATTTTCTGAAAGCAAATAAATAACGAAATAATAAACACTCTATTTTTGTGAGTATCACCGTTAAGAAGATCATATCAGCAACATCAAACTGTTTTCACACTATCCGATTATTCTATATGCAATATTCATGAAAATTTTGTTCAAGACGATTATCCGTATTGTTTATCCACTTAAAAAAATACATGAACATTTAAAGTACCATTACCTAGTGATATGTTTAGATGATTTATACTAATATACTAGTGTGTCCCACTTCAGGACATACCCCCGCGATCAAGGTATGCACAAAAATTCATCATAGTAGGTGAGTATACCGAAATTCATCCTTTTTGAATTACAAAGCTAGATAATTGGTGATCAGGTCAGTACTTCCGTACAACAAAGATACCAATATCCAATGAGGATTAGGACAAATACCAAATTTTGGTAAGAATAATGTAATTTGCACATTTGAATGACTCTCTAGTAGAGCTTCTTCAATTTTTGGGATTTGCCATTTTTTGCTCTTTTAAGATATCCTGGTTGTGCCTAGGCCAGCATATATCTAGATGCAGCATAAGGACAACCTTGATACCCCGGATGAAATAACGATACAAAGACCTAAAACCTCAGATTTTGGCAATCTATCAATGCAAGATTTAAGGTTATAAAACCATATGCCACTGGTATTTTACCCACTCATACACAGTTTATTATATTTGTATCACTAAGGTAAGTTGATTATTTCATGCCTTTTGCCTACTGGTACATCATATGATGAAGCTGCTATCACACTTAAGCAATTTTAGTTCTAAATTCAGTTTGATAGTCTAACTTACTATCATTTCTTCTTTTTCACACAGTGAAAACTCATTTTTGATTTTATATTTTTTTATGTTTTTGATTTTTGAAAAGCAGTAAATTATTTACAAACTATTTTCATGGAAAAATGGTTATTCAGGATTCCTCATCCCGTTGAGTTCGACTAGATGTTCAAAACGAGCCCTATCAAATGCTTTTGTGTAAAGATCTGCCAGGTTATCTAGTGTGTCGGCTCGATGCAGTTCAATTAATTTCTTTTTAGCACAATCCCGTATAAAATGATGACGAATGTCAATATGTTTTGTGCGACTGTGTTTTACGAGATTGTTGGTGATTGATATAGTGGCAGTATCGTCTATCATAATAGGAGTACAAGTGAAATTCAAACCGTAGTCGCGCATCTGCTGTTGGATCTAGAGAACCTGAGAGCAACAGCTACCCGCAACAATATATTCAGCTTCACACGTCGAGGTAGACACGCAAGATTGCTTCTTGCATTGCTATGACACTAGCCTCCCTCCTAAGAACTGACAACCACATGTGCTAGACTTTCTTGTTGATTTACATCCTCCAAAGTTCGAATCAGTGAAAGCAACAAACTTCAAATCACTAGCAGCTGGATACCATAACCCAAGTTTAGGTTTCCCCTTCAAGTAACGAAGAATCCGCTTCACCGCTTTCATGTGGGACTCCTTTGGATTCGCTTGATATCTGGCACAAAGACATACTGCGAACATGATGCCGGGTCTTGAAGCAGTCAAGTACATCAGAGAACCAATCATTGCCCTGTATTGAGTTGGATCAACATCCTCCACACTCTCATGATCTGGACCAAGATTATGATTCTCATAGATAGGTGTATTGAAAGTAGCGCAATCCTCCATTTTGAAACGAGACAAAATGTCATACACATACTTTGTCTGATGTATAAACATCCCATCCTTCTTCTGTTCAACTTGTAAACCTAAAAAATAGGATAGCTCACCCATCGCACCCATCTCAAACTTGCTCTTCATTACCTCTTTGAAGTCATACACATGTTCTCATCAGATGATCCAAAGATGATGTCATCTACGTATACCTGTACCAGCAGATAGTCTTCCTTCTTCCTTTTGACAAAAAGTGTATTGTCAATCTGACCTCTTTCGAAAACATTCGTCAACAAATGTGCTGACAGTGTCTCATACCACGCCCTAGGTGCCTGATGCAACCCATACAATGCCTTATCAAGTCGATAGACTAGATCTGGATAGTCTGGATCAGTAAACCCATCTGGTTGTGAGACATACACCACTTCTTGGACTTTCCCGTAAAGAAATGCACTCTTCACGTCAAGTTGGTAAACTCTAAAGCCCTTGAATGAAGCAAAAGCCAGGAACAAACGAATTGCTTCCAACCTTGCTACTGGTGTAAACACTTCATTATAATCAATCCCTTCTTGCTGATTGAACCCTTTCACCACCAACCGAGCCTTATTCCTTATCACGATCCCTCGGTCGTCTTTCTTGCACTTAAACACCCACTTAGTGCCTATTTCCTACTCTCCTGCAGGCAAGTCAACTGGCTCCCAAACTTTCAACTTCTTGAACTGCGCTAGTTCCTCTTGCATAGCTTCAACCCAATAATTGTCTTTTAGAGCCATATGAACATTCTTCGGATCCTCTTGGGCAATAAAGCAGCTATAAAAACACTCATGAATCAACCTAGTCTTCTGAATCGAATTGAACAAACAGGAACCTTCGAGCACACCTCTTCTTGTCTGAACACCTGCGGCAGCATCACCAATGATGTTTTCAACTGGATGATCGTTGTGTACACGTGTGGTAGCAATGGTGTCAACAACCAGATTATCTCCCAGATTAGATCCAACCTCCCCATGAATGTTAGAATTAGCAAACGGATTGGTGAAGTCCTCCCCCTGAATAGGTTCAGACTCACTATCACTGGAGTCCTCTGGAGCTGCACTGGAAGAAGTTTCTGGAGCATCTGTCATCGATACACTCGATCTAGGCATGAAGTCACACTCTCCATCTTCACTGATCACAGATGGATCACTTGAGACTCATCTGCATTAGAAAAATCAGGAATATTAAATGATTTAAAAACATTGTCATAATCATATAATATAGGAGGACCACTCGTTGATTGTTGAGGTGAATAACTAGTGATTTCCATGTTAAACACCATCTCAATTTTAACAGTTTTAGATTAAAAACCCTTTTATTCGGTGTGCAGGGTAATTCAAATGGTTCAAAGCCTTTTAAGTTTGGTTTTCGGTTAAACAATAGTTCGTGACATGTTTTGTTAAACCGTTTATCCATCAACACTTTGTTCAAGACATAACAAGCTGTGTTCATAGCTTCTCCCCAGAAAAGAACTGGAAGCTTTGAATCAGATAGCATAGTTCTTGCGGCTTCAATCAACGTCATGTTTTTCCTCTCAGCGAATCCATTCTGTTGAGGTGTATAAGGAGCAGAAAATTAATGTTCAATTCCTTTGCGAAGACAATAGAGATCCAAAATCTAATTCTTGAACTCCATGCCATTATCACTCCTTATCCTCTTGATCCGTGCATCATGGACATTTTCCAATTTTGTAAAAAGATCTATCAGCATCATTTCTGTCTCATCTTTTGTACCTAAAAAGAAAACCCATGAATATCGTGAGTAGTCATCAGTGACAACTAAACAATAGTATTTTCCACCCATGCTCCTTACGTTCACTGGACCGAATAGATCCATATGAAGTAATTCATAAGGGGCATCTATGGAATTTATTGTTTTAGACTTGTGAGGTTTCTTATGTTGTTTTCCCTTTTGACATGGAAGACATTTATCTTCCACGTGAAACCTCTGCACTGGCACCCCTTCCACTAAACCATTTTTAATAATATAATTCATTTTTCTGTAGTGGATTTGTGACATGCGTCTGTGCCATAACAATGACTCAGCCTCAGATGCTTATGATAGCAAACACACCACCACAGTGGAAGAATCCTTAGCACCCATGTCCATGACATAGGTGTCGTTTCTCCTTGGCGCTCTTATCACTATCCAGTCATCCGGTATCACAAAACCAGGTTTCAACACCAAAGCTTCAGATTTTGTAAAATGGACCGAGTGACCCTTGTCGCAGACTTGAGACACGCTCCTTAGATTGTGCTTCTGCTGCTCAACATAGTTCACTTTGTCCAGTGTGGTCTTCCCGTTTGTCACTTTTCCTCGACCGGTAATGTGCCCTTCTTTAGCACCTACAAAATTCACATAACCACCATCTATATTCTCAAACTCAGTCAACAGCCTCACATCCCCAATCATGTGCCTGGAGCAGCCACTATCAACATACCACAAGTTGATAATCCTCCTTAGCAGCTCCTGCACCACCCAACAAATTAGTTAGATTGGGGGACCCAAGCCTTAATGGTCTTGGGTCTTCCAGATTCATCAACCATAGGGACATCCATCCAATATCCATCACTCCTGACAGGACTCTTGGATCTTAGACCTGTTGATGGAAATGGTTTTTGATTTCCACTAGGTCTCAGGTCCTGAGATTTCCTAAATATGTTTGGACTTTGCGACCTTTGGAAATTATGATTTTGGTTCCATGAATGTTGATGATGATAATTTCTAAAGCCATCGTTATAAAAATTTCGATTCCCAACATTCTGGTATCGATTTTGATACCATTAAAGTTATTCATTCTTGGTGAACTACTTCTAGGTCTATCATATCTGCCTGATGTAGATGCAGGCTGAAATCTTTGTTGATTTCTTTGAAAACGAGGAACTTGGTGAGTTCCTTTTTCAGGGTTATCTACACCCACAGCAACACTCTGTTGCCTGGTAGCAGATATCTTTGGTGAGTTAACCTTCTTCTCACCATCACCACTTTTTGCTGGTGATTTTTCTCTCTGTCTCTCACTTACTTATGCTTCACTCTTTTTGTTAGGACAACAGCTAGCTACATGTCCCTTTTCCTGACATTTGAAGCACGATTTTCTAGCCGAAGACTTCTTAATTGAAGCCTCCCGCTTAGATTCATCAGTCGATGATGATGATGATGCTTTTGAAGGATCTTATTTAGTTTGCTTAATTTATGTTTTTTCTTTGTTTTCATTTTTGGCAAACTGCACATTTGACTCTTTTGTAATAACAGGGACCTCTTCTTTCATATCACTCCCTTTAACGAAATCAACCTTTTTAACAAAAATTTTTTTTTGATTCTTAGGGTGTGTATTCTTAGTTTTCAAACCAATGTTTATGTTATTATCCTTCTTGGCATTTTCAGTCACATCAACATCCTCTGATGTGGAACTACCAGGTGTAGTTGATACAAAGTCTGTAAGCTTTTTTTCATCTGGCAAGAAAGAATAGTCATGACCAAGAGGTGGTGGAACTTCATTTAAACCTTTGAAGCCCACATATGTCTTGTCATTACCCTTCTTTAGGCCATTCATCATGTGTTTCATAACAAAAGATGAATCTCTGAATTGATTTAATTTCTTTTCAAGCTCACAAATTTTAAGTTGTGCTTCTGACAACTCTTTGCACTTTTCAGAAACCTCTTTCGTTTTCTCACTCATCGTATCATGAGCTAAGTCAATAACTTGAAGTTTTTCATTAATCTTATAGGTTAGAATATTGATTTCTTCTTCATAACCTTTAATTTTCTTCAAGTATAATGACTCATTTCGTTTTACGAAAAAGTTTGATTCTTTTAGGTTTGAGAGCTCATTAGCCAGACTTCGGTTTTGCTGTGTTAATGTGTTAACTTCACTTTGCAGTTCACGAAACTTCAAACAAACAGAACTACCAGAGTTAGAACATACCTCGCCTATTGATTTGCTTAGATCAGCCATGAAAGCAAAATATCAGCAGCCATCTTCTTCTCTGTAGCAGTCCGTTCTCCATCAGCCTTTTCAGCTACCTTCTCTTGCTCCTCCTTAGCATCAGCTTTAACTTTTTCATTAACAACTGGAGATATCTCAGCCATAAACGCCTGTGATGTGTTGTTATCACTCTCCAGATGAACACTCCAATCATAAGAACCCTCTCTGGCAGTAGACATCAGGGCCTTTGATCCAGTGTTGTTTGACGCATTCTTGTTGCTTGAACCATGACCAGGAGAATCTTGAAAAGATGAATTAGAACGAGATTCAGTTTTTGGTCATTGAGATTCTCTAGCAAAATGTCCATAGTTATTAAAATTGTAACACTTCACTTTCGACTTGTCAAAGCCCACACTCTTTCCAACGAACTTCCTACCGTTCCGTTCATGAACCTCTTCAACCTTCTAGAGATCATGGTCATCTGCCATTGCAAATCCATCTCCTCTAGGTCATCAGGGTCAATCTGATCATAATCTTCATCAAATGTTGCAGGATCAGATATTCTTCCCTGAATGTAGTTCTTGGAGGAAGCAACGAAAGAAGCAAGCAATGCCAGGTGATCTTCAGCACTTTTGGCACTCCGAGGCATGGACATAGTATTGTTGTTACTATTACTTGATGGTTTTCTCTTTTCCCTTGACGAGCCTCTTGAAGGAGCAACAAAACATACTTCTCTATCAGAATTTGCCACGATCTGTTCATTCTCACATGAGAGAAACGCAGTTGTAGTGTCACTAGAAGCATTGTTGGAAGATGAAGGTGTAAGACCTTTATAAATCCCCGGATCTTGAACCTAATCATATCCAGTCTCCTTCTTCTTCATATTGAGCTCATAAGCTCTCAATTTCCCAACAACCTCTTCCAAGTCTTTCTTTTCATAATCAGCTTCACCTTTTATCATCAAAGTATATATATCCCACTTTGTAGGTAAACCATCCAGCAACTTGTCGTTTATCTCCACATCCGTGTATCCCTCTATGTCAAAATTATCTATTTCTGACATCAGATGATAATATCTCGTGATAATATCTTCAAGGGATTCATTTCTCATTCCTATACAGCAAGCTGTTTCTTTAGAAGATCAACCTTTTCTTCTTCACATCGGTATTGGCCTCATACCTCTTCTCTAGGGCAACCCACATCTCCTTCGATGTAGTATAACGTTTGAATGTATGTTTGATGCCATCAGGTAATGACATCTTGATAGCAGCTAAGGCTTTCTTCTCTGACTTATACATCCTTTTCTCAGCTTCAGACATGTTAACATAAGCAGTAACACGTTATCTGCCCTCAAAATCATGCATTGGGTTAGCATGCCCATCTTGAATACAGATCCACATCCGTGTCTTGATATTCAATAAAGGATTGAAACCTATCCTTCCAAGTAAGATAGTTCTCTACCTTCAGCATCTTTGGAGGTTTGTTTGTGGTGCCAGCCTCGTGTTCCATTCTTAACAGCTCAGTTAGGTTACACATATTCGACATTTTTACCATACCGGCTCGTTAAAAATGTTAAAACTTGTCCGAAATGAGTGGTTACCAAATTATACTGTTAGATTCGTCTCAACGATACGATTCTAATGATGTAACTGTCCGATTATGATTTTTGGAATTTTCGTGCCTTTCTTTTTGTCCTAAAAATCACACGAGCCTAACCGTGCAACCGGTTTGTCAAGAATGTTTATGGATCAAATTGTATGTCCAAAAACGATTAACTCCGGTTACGTTAGCTGGTTAACTTTCCACCTTCTTAATCCTAACTTGGAACAGTGTCAAATCCGGAACAGAAACTCGGATTGACAATCCGAGATAGAAATCATGAACAGTAATCCGAATTGATAATCCGAAATGGTGATCCGGAATAGTGATCCGAGATGAAATCCGAAATGCACTATTCTGATCCGAAATGGAAATCCGGAATAAACTATTCTGATCCAAGATGGAATTCGGAATAGTTCTGATCCGAGATGGAATCCGGAATAACTTCCGATCTGAAATTCAATCCGAAATTCAATTCGAATGGAATCCGAAAAGGCTTCTGATCCGAGATCAATCCGAAATTCAATATGAATTGCACTTTTCCAGATCCAAATTGCAAATGTTTGATGATCTGAAATGCAGATCTGATCCGAAATTCAAGTCTTCAATCGAAATACTTTGCTTTGATCCGGAATGCAAGTCTTCAATCCAAAATGCCTGCTGCAGATCCGAAATCACTGCAGAAACCCAAATTTAACCGTCACAAACTCCAAAACAACCAAAAACCTAATTTTTCTGCTGTTACGATTCTGAACCGAGCAATAATCAAGAGCCGAATGCTCTGATACCAACTGTAGGTCCCCTTGTCCTTAGGGATCTTCACAGAATCGTCTATCTAATCTAGATTGCGGAATCCCCTAGATCAGATTTCATAGAAATAACAAGAACACGGATACAAATCCTTTCAAACTTTCTTCTATTGATTATCTAACACAAAGTGTTTACAACCAATTCAAGACACTCTCTCTAAACCAGCAACACAGCAATAGAACCAGGAACCTAAACGCTAATGCAAACCTCCCTTTATATAGAGATAGGTTATGCAACTGGGCTAGGGTTTCCTACATGGACTTCTAATGGGTTTAAAGCCCAATTCACCTACCATGTACTATTTTGTGTCTAGTTCAGCCCAATTACTTCTAATCAACTATTACAAAACTAAACTCGCTAACCGTTTATCATTTTACTAATTACAAGATATCCAAAGACCAAATCTAAGATGTTGTCATGAATTTGCACCAACAAATAGTAAGGTTTTTCACTTTAAAGTTCAAAAATCAATTTTCTTCTATTAACTTCTCAATTTCAGAAATTTTGATTTCGACAAGTTTGAAAACATTCTCTACTCTATTCAAGTTCAAGTCCTGAATCAGAAATTTAGAATCAGAATGTAGTTGATCAGACCCACACATTTTGTACATTAAAATAGTTGGATCATCATTTGAACTACTTTCTGATGTTTTAAGATAAGCATCTTGAAAATTTTCGTCATTTTCATGTTGTGAACTTGAACTATCTTTTTCATATTTTGGTTGAGTATTTTCAAAAATATTTTTATCTTTTTCTTGACCTAAAACATTTTCAACCGCTTTCTTAATCACATCTGATCCATCATCACCATCAGATTTTGAATAGTTAACATCAATGTTGTCGGGCAGCTGGTCTTTCTATTCAGTCTTTACTGTCTGCATCTTTAATTTAGGTGCCTTTTCCTCCCCTTTTGGACTTTTTCCTAAGTAATGTTTCCACATCGGGGGTGGACATCGATTGTAACCTAGACCTATATCTTGATAACCATAGATATTTTCTCCATTTTTGTCATTTCCAGTCGGCTTCGGGAGAATGTGATCCAAGCTGTAGGATGTTGTTGAATAGTTGATCAAATTTTTATCAACCCTTTCTGTTTATATTTTCATTTCTTCTAGCTCACTCTTCAATTTAGCAATCATGTTAATGTGAATGTTTATCGCCATCTGTTTGCCCATGACGGTTGCTTTTAAAATTGAAATATGTAGGATCGTCTTATCTAAATAAGCATAGGACCTAACTTGAAATCTAGTCAATATATGCGGAATTCATAATTAACTAGTGACAATATGATCGTCACTATTTAAATGCTTAGTTTCATTAATATCGTTCAACGTTTTATAATTCTTAGACAAACTTAATAGGGCTTTGCCTTCACAGTCAACAAAATAGCTAATGACACAAGACCACAACTTGCCTATTTATAGACATAGACACTTCGTGCGAGTTGGCCTTGCCACTTTGTACGAGTTGGTCACTTCATGCGTAGTGGCCTATTACATACAAATAAACATCAAATTTAACATCGAAGCCCTGTTACATATACGACATGACCCTAAGATGTAAGCTATAGACATCTGCATCAACAAACTCCCCCTTGGATATTGTCGTAGTCTTGGTAAGTCTTCAAAAAATTTATAACTTTAACATTCAGCTTCAAAGAAATTCTTGCTCGACTTTCTACGTTCTTTGGATGGTATCGATGTCTGATCGGTAGCCGGTGCCCACTTGATAAATTGAAACCTTCTGATCGCAACTTTCTTCATCGTATCAGCAATCCGTTCTTTATTTCTAATCTGTTTCATGAACTGTTTATGTTCCATCTCTTTCCATTTTGATTGCCATATTTTTCAAGAATTAATTCGATAAGCATAAGAAACATTGATCACTCCCTGATAATGCATCGCTTGATCTTTCTCTCCTACTTCATAGCATATCTTGTTAAAGAATAAACATTCAACATCCTGTTCATAACAATTAACTAGCCACGTCGGGTCTAGTATGCGTATCACTTTCCAAATACCTTCATTCTTTAATACAGTCACTGCTTCACTCATTTCTATATCACATTGCCACCACTGGAAAAATTCATAAATATCTTGTTCTATTTTCATTAGCAGCATATTCTTCATTGTGCGTTGACGTTTAACTATCAAAGTCACATCCTTCTCTTTTATCACCGGATAAATCTTGATTTTCTTCTTTGGTATATGCGGTTTCCAGTAACTGAAACCGTGACCTGCTTCATACTTTATCAACTTCCACAACCGTTGGTCGTGGAATTTCATCTCGTAGTTGATCATCTTCGTTTGTACTAACTCCTCAACATCCCACTAAGGCAAAGTTTGGATATGACATAGAAATCTTAAATACTGAACACCAAACTCCTTCTTAATTGCATACACATTCAACTCTTTGATCCATCCCCAACTCAGAATATCACCCAATGATGTGTCTTGATCACGTGTAAAGAAAGCCAATGGTCTTTGAAATTTTCGTTCTTTGGGAAGCTCTTTAAACCATGACTTCTTCGCTTCATCTGTTTCTTCTCTTGTTAAACGTTTAGGAATTTTACATTCCTTCACCGTTTCCTTAACTCTATCCCTCAGAACATCTTCAAAAGCTTCAGCAAACAACTCCTGAAAGGTTGGGAAATCATCCGTATTCTCACCAGAATATTTAACTGTTTCATCATCGGAATCATCCTCCACAACAACCTCGTTATAACTATCAGCATTAGCTACATACTTGTAAACATAGCCATTAGGCTTAAATGCACTGATGTGATTCAACTTTTCTTCAAAATCAAAATCAAATTCAATCTCATCAACCCATAACATAGCAACAATTTCCTCCTTAGTATAATTGTGAATAAATTCACCTTTTTCAACTCCATGCTTTATGTAGAAAAATCTAGGTTTTGGCAAATTAGGAATAGCTGACATAGGTGCAGCTAGGAAGAAACCTGATTGCTCTTCATTGTTAACTGGATCTTTCGGCTCTGCCTGTCTTTGAGCATCATCTTCTTGATTCACAATATCATTCAGAAAGGCATCATAATTGAATGATTCATTCATTTGAGTATCCATCACTTTCACACCTGTACCTCCCTACGTGTTCTCATCATCATCACCTTTATGATCATCATCTTTATTATCACTTTTATCGTCTTTATCACCTGCACCATCATCATCATCATCATCATCATCATCATCATCATCATCATCTTCATATTCATTAGACGCATCTACTTCAGCATCAATTTCAGCATCCCTATTCATTTTCTCTAAATATTGTTTATGCCTTACAGAAATGATAGTTATATCAATAGGCTCACCCACAAACACATAGTTAACTAAAGGCCTAGCTTAAACTTTTGTTTCACACCTCAGCTTCTGTAACATTCACTACGGTTTCAGGTACAGTTTCTGGCTCTGTTGGAATAACCACATCACCTTTAGTCTCAACAACAACTTCGAAACAGGCTCAGTTAGAACAATAATAAGGACTTCATCAATTTTATTCTTTCCATTTCCCATTACTGCAACATCTTCTTCAGCTTTTCGCGTACGCTAAGCAGCTCTAGCCTTAGCTTCTTCTACTTCAATCAAATCAGATTCGGCCTCGAAATCTATACCAAACTTCCTGGTCAATATCTTCTGAAATAGATCCATCTTTCTGTTGTTTCGAAGTCGTTCAGCTTCATATTTTTATACCAACCTTCTTAATATTTCATTCTCTGTCAGAAAGCTTGATAACACAGCTTCTAGATTCTTTCGATCATCTTCAAGATACTTGATCCTGCTTTGTAGCTCTTCAATCTTTGTGTCATTGAACAGATCAGCATCTAATCCTCCTTCATATTCATTATAAGGAATATCACCAAACACATTTGCTGGAAATGATTGATGCCTTTGAGGAGATTGAGGAGTTCTTTGTTGTGTTGATGGTGTTGGCTGTTTAGGAGTTGATGATGGTTGTGGTGGTGTTACATGTGGTGGTGATGTAGGTGGTTGTTGTAGTGGTGATGTAATAAATGGTGGTGTAATTGGTGGTTGTTGTTCGTGTGGTGGTGATGTAGGTTGAATAATAGACTTAACGTTCTCTATACTAACAAAAACTTCAGGTGTCTTCTTTCTACCATATTTACTTCTAGCTTTCTTTGCTGCCGGAGACCTTTTCTTCTTCGTCCGAACCTCAGATGCTTTGCTTTTAGTTCATCTTGTTTTCCTAACTGGCATCTCAGTTTCCTCTTTAGGTTCTAAAGGAACATATGAAACTTCATCATCACCAACCTTTTTATGTTTACGTTGAAGTAATCGCTCTTCTTCACATTTTTTAGCCGCTGCAATCTCCAAATCAATACTATCATATGAGCTTTCCTCATTATCACCTTCAATTACTTCTTTCTCAACCTCAGCAATTGTTTTCACAACATTCACCTCACGATCATTATCTGACATAGCCGAAAAGACTTCTTCATGCACATTCACATTCACAGACACTGGATCATTAACAGGTATCTCTTCATCAGATTGTTCGTCTCTTAACATATTTTGAATTGTTGCACGTTGGCCAGCTTGTGTAGGCTTCTTCTTTGGAGTCGCCCTTTTCCTTTTCTTTTCTTCTTTCTCGTACCAAGTGCTATGCCTTGGAATAAGTTCTTCAAGACACTCTGCTTCATCCTTCTCAGATCCGCTAGTATCTTTTCTCCACTTGCCTTGTGGAGGTGCCATATAGTTCTTGTCTTTAATTGCTCCAAATAATGGCTTAGCAACAGGCCTTGTATCTTGCTTTAGATATACGTTTAGTCTGATCAACGTTTCTTTATCCATATGCACCAACTTCAGCTCATCTTCCTCTTTTTTTTCCTGATTCGGAAATAAGTCATCAAGCTTCATTTGTATAAACCTTGGAGACTGAAAAAACTTCTCTGGTATAGTGTTTGTTGCCATCTAGTCAAAGATTAACTTTGTGAAGTTATCTGACAAATTCAGTGTAAGTACATCAAACATAAACATCTGGTAATCGAGAATATCATCATAACCATCGTTCCTATGACTGAAAGCATGAATGATCGAGTGTACAAAAAACTTATACGGCCTTCCTAGATTCACTTTTTTGAAGTTCGGAGAATTAACGTGGCCTTTATAACCCATCCGATAGAAACATCCATTAACCATTCTCTATGGGTAGGCCGTAGGATCATCGTCTTAATCCTTTAAATCCAACACTCTACAATTCAATTCTTCAGTTATTTTAACCTCGAATTCCTCTTTAACAATATTTACAGTTGAATGAATTGCACACGGTTTCTCAACAAACTCATCAGAATTCCAAAAGTGTTCTATATGAGACTTGTAAACCTTTTATTGATGTGTTAGAGCCTTTGTTACCGAAAGACGTCCCATAAATTCAAGTATTTCTTCAAACGACGCGATATCGGGAATAATTTCATCTAAAACACATCATGTATTGTGTGTTTTTCAAACAACAACTTTTTTTTTCTGCGAAAGCAATCTTCAAACACTTAGAATCTCAACACTTAGTAAAATTTTGATGAAAAATATCGTAACACTTGGTGCGAAGTGGTATAAGTACGAAGTGGTAATTTCCACTTTGTAGGAAGTGTGCAATTAACAATATAAACTTTTATCAGACCCACTTTATGCGAAGTGGTAATTGTTTTTATCATATTTCACTTCGTGCGAAGTGACATTTGTTACTTCGCATGAAGTGGCACTTCGTACCAACTGTATTGAGCACATTTTCTCAAATTTGTTGTTTTTATCAAATTGATGGTTCTAATATGATCTAAAAGTGCCGATAAGCCCTAATACATGTTCAATTTTAGATTTGGCCGGCTAGATTTTCCTAGATCTAAGTTTTAATGTCCACTGTGCCGAAACTAGTGTTTTCTTGTTCAATTCACGGTCCAATACTATCACCATTGTAAGAGGTGTGTAAATCAACCTCCCCAATGTCAAATTTGGTAGCACTTCGTTCAAAATCATACAAAACACTCAGATCGCACAGGAATTTCACTCAGTTCGTACGAAGTAGTTATATTCGCTTTGTGTGAACTGGGTTCTACTTATAGAGCACCGGTCCACTTCGTACGAAGTGATTCACTTCGTGCGAAGTGGATTACAATTTTTCAAATTTTAACGTTTTCAAACATTTTAATAGTTTTAACAACTCACTCAGTTGACCAAGTCCAAGTTAATGACCTAAATCGAACACTTTATGAACAAACTGACGTTTTCAGGCAGTGCTAAAGTTTCAAATTAATGAACTTCTGATCATCTCAAAACATTTTCTCATTTTAGATAAGCTCCCAAGCAGTTGTCTTTCAGATTTTCTCAGCATACAACGTCTCTGGACTTTAAAGACCCGCTTTACATCATTGGCAGTCGAAACTAAGACAGAAATAAAAACTTTTTGATTTTTCCAAATTTTATGCTAAAACACACTGAAAATCTTTTTAAATTTTTCTAAAATGAAATGCAATAACTATGTACAAACATTTTTACAGACGTATTTTTGTGAGTTTTAGAGAATCATATCAGTTTTTGAGACATATCACCAATAAGATTGACCTTGATTGCACTTTAAGTTCTAAATAGATTCACTTAATTGTCAGTATACTGATCCACTTAAACCTCTAAACATTTCTCAATTGTTCCGAGATATGTTAAGTAATATTAAGAACTTGACTTAACCATGTTTCCCACCTCAGAATATACTCATGTATCAAGATTCCCTAGATTTTGTCACACCCACTATAATTCCATCACATCAGAGCTGGGTGTGAACTAAACTAGTATCTTCATTGCACAGTGAAGTAAATGTGAATACCAAGACTTTTAGAGAGTGAACGTCCGCTAAGTACTCGAATACCCATGGGTTCTCCTATTCCAACCGTGCCATACTTGAAATTATAACCTGAGAAAGAACTTGCGAAAAGTCAACATAAAGTTGGCGAGTTCATAGATTGTCTGTTTATTTCAAATGAGACATAAAACATTTGAGCATTTTGCATTCGAAAACTGGTTTGTGGGATCATAGTATCCCAAAGCATTTGAAATGTCATATCTGTATAACAATATTGAAATGTAATCTGTGCTGTTTGTAATCCGATGCATATAACTGTTATGTTTGTAAACTGGGATAAAATGTTTTCAATCGTATCTGTAAACCGGTATTGAAAATTTTCTGTCATGCCTGAACCGATATTGAGATGTTTTTCTGTTATTTGTAAACTGGTATTGAAATGTTTTCTGTTATCTTTGTAAAATAGTATTGAAATCATAGTATTTTGGATGCCTATGGATCTAAGGATCAGTCAGTGTGTAGCTAATACACTGACCTATGTGCCATAAGTAAGTAACCAACCCGAGACAACTCTGACATCAATGGGGATCACAAAAGCACTCCTAACCGGTTAACATACCAGGAGTGGAGCGTGTCTCAAACTCAATAGATCTATACATTTTGCACCTTGGTCACTACGTGATTAATGGTCACTACGTGATTAATGGTTACTATTGTCATCATCCTACTTACGTACAGTGATCTGTTATCATCTAATCCCATAGCTACATCCTAATTGTTAAAATCTGTGTTTTTGATGTGTATGAACGGGCCTCGCCCTTCCTATGATTTCATTCCTTATACTATTGATATTGGGCCTAGCCCATGTTTTCTTCTTATTGGGCGTAGCCCATGTTTTCTTGTCATTGGGCCTAGCTCATGTTATAAATAAAATTGGGGCCTCGCCCCCTAGTTATGACTATGACAATCCCGTCACTAGTCATAAAACTCATGCATGTTTCGAAAAGCTTTGTACAGTTGTGAAAACCGGTAAGTTTAGCATAAACCTTTCGTAAACCATTTGAGTTCAATGAAATCCGTTTGTAACATGGTTTAGAAATATATGACTTTTGTTCATCGAAACATTGTATGCTTTCGCAAAACTTGCATGTCTTTCCACCCCCGAAAACATTTATAAAAATGTAAGACGGTAAAAAGTGGGGGTTATGAACTCACCTTGATTTCCTTGTGCAAAGCTAGCTTAATGTAATTCCATAATGTCGTCTGCACAACGTGATTAGCTAGCATGCAATCTATAACATTCCTAAAAACGGAATAACTTATGAGTTTCGAGATATAACGTAGCTAAATTACGTGTCACCGAGCTCTACCGAATCGTTAACCATACGATTCTATGAAAGTGTTATTGACTTGACTCGGATAAACCAATCTATGGTTTTCTTGTAAACAACTTAGTTTTCGAGCGATTTGAAATATATGTTTATATATAAACGACTTAGTTTTCTGTCTTATTTAGATGATCCCGACAGTACTAGTTGTCGATTTATTTGTCAAAACTCAATTTATCAGTGTACACAAACAATATATATAACTTCTCGTCATGATCAAATATAATGTATCGCCAAATATAAACCCAATTTATATAATAATAACGTCGGTTCGGTTTTAACTACTAGATATACGCGAATAATGTAGCCGGATCGATTGTTATTTTTAAAGGTGGGTGATATGTAATCGTTAGCGAGTCGGTTTTGAGCTCGGTTTCGCAATAATCAATATTTATATTTATATACTAATATAAATAAATTTTGCGTCGTAATAAATTTTTACTGAGTCTTGATTGACCCATTGACCCGACAGCTGACCGGGTTTGACCAGTTGACTCTATGGACTTCGCGTTGACCATGTTGACTAACTTGACTAAGGGCTGACCGAGTCGAACCGAACACCAAAATGAGACCCGAGCCGTTGACTGTTTTGACCGTACTCAAATCTGACCGAGTCGATCCGGGGCCGAACCAAGTAGAACTTAGTTGTCGTATCTTGAACCCGACTTGAACTGAAACACCCGAACCGACATCTGAACTAAACAGAGTTTGAACCGGGTGAATCTGAATCGAGACCCGAGTGAACTGAACGGGACTGAACGTACTCGAACCAAACATCTTCACCGCCGCCGCCGTTGGACCGGCCCGGAGCTACTGCCGCCGATGATACTTTGACCCAACCCACAACCCAACCCCGAGAACAAACACCACAACCGTCGCCGCCAATCGTCCAGAAACCGCCGAAAACAGCGATACTGCGCCGCAGCAGCGTCACTGTCGTGCCGCCGCCTCCCTTTCTCTCTCACCGTTCTCTCTCTTTTTGCTACCTCTCTCTCTGTCCGATCTCTCTCTCTACTAGTCTTTTTCTCCGATCCTGAATGTGTGCGGGTATAAGAGTGTCTAGCGTGGTGGGTGTGTGTGGGCTGCCGGAAGGGTGTGACCGGTGCCGGCCGGCGGTCACTGGAATCCGGTGACCGGACTCAGAGAGGAAAGAGGGGCAGGGAGTCCTGTAAAGGGAGGCTAGGGTTTGATTGTGTGAAATGAGTGGAAGGAGAGCTTGAACAGGTAGGGTTTTTAAAATGGGTCGGTCCCAAAGCCCGTTAACGTGTCCAAGCCCGAATGTTCTCTACGGCCTGTTTTTGAAACCCGAACTTTGTATAGAGTCGAAATATATTTATTGGAGGCCTAAACGTGTGAAATTTAAGTCAGAAGTCGGTTTTTGACGCGTAAATCCGTTCGTTGCGTTAAAAATCACGTAATTTGCTATGGTCGTCATTTTTATCCGATTTTCGATCCGGTTTCTACCATGAGTATTAAAATTTGAAAACGAAGCCAAATATATCATATTATATTAATATGTAGACGTAACTCTAGTCTGTTGCTTCCGTTTCATAGTCAATTGTCGGTGCGTTTCGGTTTCCGCGTAACTTCTGAGTTGTGCTTTGCGACGCCCGATTATTCCAAATATATCGCAAAATTATTACCGAATGATAAATACAAGTACAAAATTTGTATTTTTTTAGGCGTTGTTAGTTTTGTTTGGCATCAGTTCGCTTATCGTTCAATTTCGCGTTAGAGTTCTCGATTATCGCTAAGTCGCGTAACGTGAATCAAGTAGACATTCATAGGCTCTCCAGAGGCCTGATCGAGTAAATTTACGTCTAATTATGCTAATTATGATTGTATTACTGTTCGTTATGCGCTTAATTACAACCGGAAAATGCCAGTTGTCACATTCTCCTCTTGTTATAAAAATTTCGTCCTCGAAATTTAAACTATGTTATTTCACTTTTGTCATGCGTAGGTAGGTATAAACAATACCATGGTAAATGACCGTGTAATTGCATTGAAACTTGTCTGGATTATATGAATACAATGACTTACTACAAGAATATGAACCCACTAGTTCGACTGAATCTGTTTTCAGAATTGATGACAAGTGAATGAAAACATAATGATATACTCACTAATGTGACTGAGTTTACATGGGTCATTCAAATGAGATTCTCGACAAATGGATTTCCAAGACATTCACAATCTATAAATGAATTTCATAAACAATAGGAATTTCTACCAACGGAAACTAGCGTTGGTTGTTGGATCCGGTGAGACTTAGAATCAACAAGCTCAACTGAAATAGAAGCATGAAGGTGATTTGTTAACTTTTTGAACCCTAAGTTAACACTATTGAATTGCATAGATACACTGAATTACAACCAAAGTTAGTGTATCAATGTCTTAATACATAGTTGCATTAAGACCACTTTTGATGATTAGCCTAAGCTACAAGTCGGTACCGACGCGATAAGACGTTATAGTGATCGAAATAATTCAATAATAGTGGTGCCCGAACAATTCAACTGTTTGCAATTAGATGAAAGGTTCAACGAAGTAAGTCTGAACATTTGTTCCAAATAAATCTCATAGGATTTTCAACTGGAGAATGAAAGAACAAATGAATATAATTTTTGGTCGATAGTGGAAGAACAATAACTATCCCAAAATTTTCGAACGATGATGAACGAACCGTTACGAGGTACACTGAAATAGACTTTAAATTTGTGTACCCTTTTTCTTAATACACGATTATATTAAGAATATTTTAAGAAAATGATCCAACAAGGGGGATTTAGTAACAAATAAATAAATAAGAAATTAAATCCGTACATGACTTGTGAAGGCAATGTCAGCGCAAGCTTCTACTAGTGTATATGCCACCACAAGGTGCCGTAACCAACAAATGATTTGATGAAGGTGAAGACTGATCCAGTCTACTATGGTTTGAAACAAATGAAATGCTTGTTGACATTACCTTGAATATGATGGCCTCAATCCTTCATATGAAATCCTTGAATTGAATTTGTATACAGTGAGCAAGTTCAAACAATTGAACTTGGTTTGACGCAATCCAACAATAAATACATGATTCGCCCAGTAAGTTTCGATATGGTTACTACGAAAACCCATGTATGCAACTTGGAAAGAAAAGAAATTTCAAGTAATTCGTTGACTCAATACCAAGGAGTCAATACTCACAATAACGTAGGTCATCTAGATCCCAAAGTAAAATTATGAATATAGCGAACCAACCTTGAATTATTGATGAAATAACCATTCGAAGTGAAGACCCTGATGGTCTCCAGTATCAATTTAACCACATGCGTAGGAAGCAAAGCATGCGTATCATATAAATATGTCAAGAAATAATGCATATAGGTGTTCGCTAACAAGAAAGACATTTCCGTGATACAATGACCATTATGAGGAGTAAAGGTATGCCAATCTACTCGTTATATGCAAAGTTAAAATCTCAACAAAAGAGATTTGAAGACTATACCTGGTATTTCCTGTGATGATTTATTGTTGCGTGACATTACCATAGAATGTCGAACATGGCGTAGTCACCATTTATGAAATAGGGGAATGAGAGGACCAGTGAATTCTTTTGCAATGTCCATAATTGTGATTTCTATTATAATATTTACCGACTATTATGAATTCTCATTTGAACGTACCTTAGCGTAGTTCGTGTCGCTTACAGGACCACGTGACAAATTGTTACATTCTGGTCGGTAGTTCTCTCGCTGATGGGATTTGCATCATTGTCATAATGTCATGCTTTCTCAAGATCATACCTTGAAAGTCATATGTGATATACTTTAACATCCTTTGTTGTATTTGTTAACTTTCACGTATATTTGCGCACTAGTGTTTCGTTTTGCGTAGGCCACCTGCTCGGGTAGATAAAATAGCAGCGAAAATATGTATAATGGTGTTTGCCCTAGTTAACAGTCGCAGTTCCTACGTAATGACCTTTATTGGATATTGTCAATAGTCTTCCAAAGGTCCTAAATGCAACCAAAACCCTCAAGGTTTTGCTTATTGAATGTAATGGTTTCGTGCACCTTGTATCAAACAAAACACTAGCGTATGATTAAAATTATAATATTGACTCATTGTTTCGGCCACGGTTGGAACCCATATTCGAGTGCTAGGCGTTCTGTGTGTATTCAAGTCTTAATGATCTAATGTCCCCAAAGGAAAGTGAGGTTAAAGCCTAGGTATCTCAACAGAAACCTAATTCATTGAAACCTATAGCTCTGATACCAAACTATTATCAGAGCCAGGTTTGATACCTAATTCGTTGAATCCTATAGCTCTGATACCAATCTGTCACACCCGCTAAAATTCCATCACATCAGAGCTGGGCATGAACTAAACTGGTATCTTCATTGCACAGTGGAAGTGAACGTGAGTACTAAGACTTTTAGAGAGTGAACGTCTGCTAAGCATTCGAATCCCATAGGTTCTCCTATTCCAACCGTGCCATACTTGTTATTATAACTTGATAAAGAACATGCGAAAAGTCAACATAAAGTTGGCGAGTTCATAGATTGTCTGTTTTTGTTTCAAAGAGACATAAAACATTTGAGCATTTTGCATTCGAAAACCGGTTTGTGGGATCATAGTATCCCAAAGCATTTGAAATGTCATATCTGTATAAAAGTATTGAAATGTAATCTGTGTTGTTTGTAATCCGATGCATATAATTGTTATGTTTGTAAACTGGTGATAAAATGTTTTCAATGTATGTGTAATCCGGTATTGAAATGTTTTCTATCATGTCTGTAAACCAATATTGAGATGTTTTTCTGTTATATTTGTAAATTGGTATTGAAATGTTTTATGTTATCTTTGTTAACCGGTATGGAAATCATAGTATGTAGGATGCCTATGGATCTAAGGATTAGTCAGTGTGTAGCTAATACACTGACCTATGTGCCATAAGTAAGTAACCAACCTAAGACAACTCTGACATCAATGGGGATCACAAAAGCACTCCTAACCGGTTAACATACCAGGAGTGGAGCGTGTCTCTAACGCAATAGATCTATACCTTTTGCACCTTGGTCACTACGTGATTAATGGTTACTATTGTCATCATCCTACTTACGCACAGTGATCTGTTATCATCTAATCTCATAGCTACATCCCAATTGATAAAATCTGTGTTTTCGATGTGTATGAACGGGCCTCGCCCTTCATATGATTTTGTTCCTTATACTATTGGTATTGGGCCTAGCCCATGTTTTCTTCTTATTGGGTGTAGCCCATGTTTTCTTGTCATTGGCCTAGCTCATGTTATAAATAAAATTGGGGCCTCGCCCCCTAGTTATGACTATGACAATCCCGTCACTAGTCATAAAACTCATGCATGTTTCGAAAAGCTTTGTACAGTTGTGAAAACCGGTAAGTTTAGCATAAACCTTTCGTAAACCATTTGAGTTCAATGAAATCCGTTTGTAACATGGTTTAGAAATATATGACTTTTGTTCTTGTATGCTTTCGCAAAACTTGCATGTCTTTCGACCCCCGAAAACATTTATAAAAATGTAAGACGGTAAAAAGTGGGGGTTATGAACTCACCTTGATTTCCTTGTGCAAAGCTAGCTTAATGTAATTCCATAATGTCATCTGCACAACGTGATTAGCTAGCATGCAATCTATGACATTCCTAAAAACGGAATAACTTATGAGTTTCGATATATAATGTAGCTACACTACGTGTCACCGAGCTCTACCGAATCGTTAACCATACGATTCTATGAAAGTGTTATTGACTTGACTCGGAATAGCCAATCTATGGTTTTCTTGTAAACGACTTAGTTTTCGAGCGATTTGAAATATATGTTTACATATAAACGACTTAGTTTCCTCTGTTTTTGGACGATCCCGACAATCCTAGTTGTCGATTTATTTGTCAAAACGCAATTTATCAATGTACACAAATAATATATATAAACTTCTCGTCATGATCAAATATAATGTATCGCCAAATATAAACCCATTTTATTTATAACATCGGTTCGGTTTTAACTACTAGATATACGCGAGTAATGTAGTCGGATCGATTGTTATTTATAAAGGTGGGTGATATGTAATTGTTAGCGAGTCGGTTTTGAGCTTGGTTTCGCAATAATCAATATTAATATTTATATACTAATATAAATAAATTTCGCGTCGTAATAAATTTTTACCGAGTCTTGATTGACCCATTGTCCCGACAGCTGACCGGGTTTGACCAGTTGACTCCATGGACTTCGCGTTGAACATGTTGACTGAGTTGACTCAGTGCTGACCGAGTCGAACCGAACACCGAAATGAGACCCGAGCCGTTGACTGTTTTGACCCTACCCAAATCTGACCGTGTCGATCCGGGGCCGAACCGAGTTGAACTGAGTTGCCGTATCTTGAACCCGACTTGAACTGAACACCCGAACCGACATCTGAACTGAACCGAGTTTGAACCGGATGAATCTGAATCGAGACCCGAGTAAACTGAACGGGACTAAACATACTCGAACCAAACATCTTCACCGCCGTCGCCGTTGGACCGGCCCGGAGCAACTACCGCTGATGATACTTTGACCCAACCCATAACCCAAACCCGAGACCAAACACCACAGTCGCCACCACCGATCCTCCAGAAACCGCCGAAAACAGCGCTGCCGCCGCGATGCTGCGCTGCAGCAGCGTCACCACCACGCCGCCGCCTCCCTTTCTCTCTCACCGTTCTATCTCTCTTCGCTGCCTCTCTCTGTCCGATCTCTCTCTCTACTAGTCTCTTTCTCCGATCCTGAACGTGTGCGGGTATAAGAGTGTACATGAGGGGAGGTTTAGCGTGGTGGGTGTGTGTGGGCTGCTGGAAGGGTGTGATCGGCGCCGGCCGGTGGTCACCGGAATCCGACGACCGGACTGAGAGAGGAGAGAGGGGCAGGGAGTCTTGTAAAGGGGGGCTAGGGTTTGATTGTGTTAAATGAGGGGAAGGAGAGCTTAAATAGTTAGGGTTTTTAAAATGGGTCGGGCCCAAAACCCGTTAACGTGTCCAAGCCCAATGTTCTCTACAGCCTGTTTTTGAAATCCGAACGTTGTATAGAGTCGAAATATATTTATTGGAGGCCTAAACGTGTGAAATTTATGTCGGAAGTCGGTTTTTGACGCGTAAATCTGTTCATTGCGTTAAAAATCACGTAATTCGCTACGGTTGTCATTTTTATCCGTTTTTTCGATCTGGTTTCTACCGTGAGTATTAAAATTTGAAGACGAAGCCAAATATATCATATTATATTAGTATTTAGATGTAACTCTACTCCGTGGCTTCTGTTTCGTTGTCAATTGTCGGTGCGTTCCGGTTTCCGCGTAACTTCCGTGTTGTGCTTTGCGTAGCCCGATTATTCCAAATATATCTCATAATTATACTCGAATGATAAATACAAGTACAAAATTCCTATTTTTCAGTCGTTGTCAGTATTTGTTCGGCATCAGTTTGCTTATCGTTCAATTTTATGTTAGAGTTCTCGATTATCGCTAAGTCGCGTAACGTGAATCAAGTAGACGTTCGTAGGATCTCAAGAGGCCTGATTGAGTTAATTTACGTCTAATTACGCTAATTATGATGGTGTTACTGTTTGTTATGCGCTTAATTACAACCGGAAAATGCTGGTTGTCACAGATTTCATCTTACAGGTGAATATATCTAATTGATATCTGTATCTAGGTTATGCGAGTCCTTCAGAGCTCAGGTTAGTACCACCGTACATACAAAGAGATGAAGGCTCGACTTAAAAGTAGTGTTACAATTTGGAATCTTTTGTACTGCAATTGTTAGATCTTTTGATACTTTCAATTTGCTACAGTTTTCAGGTTTAAAAGCAAATGTATTATATAAGTTCTAGATCATTGCTGATGCAAAATCAGAAGAACTTGTATAATACCCCAGATGTCAATTATCTATAAAGACCTAGTATCCTAGAATCCGGCAATCTCTCAAATAAAATTTGGTGTACTAAGACAATATATCCGAGAGATGTTAAACCACTAATTAAGAAGTTTTTCTTTATGTTTATATCTCAAAAACAACCTACTGAATGTGCAAAGCCTACTGGCACATCATCATCCTCTAATATCCCCCTGATGTCAGATTTTTCAACCCATTAGGTTTCAAAAGATATCTGAATGTAGCTTTATTAAAAGCCTTGGTGTAAAAATCCGCCTTTTGTTAATCAGTGTGGATCTTTTCAATTCTAACCAACTTTTTCTCGTGACAATCACGGATAAAGTAGTGTCGAATTTCAATATGTTTACTTTTAGAGTGTTGAACTGGGTTTTTAGTTATATCAATCTCCACCTTGTTATCTACATATATAGGCGTATCAAGAAACCGCAATCCATAGTCTCTCATCTGTTGTTGTATCCACAAGATTTGGGATCAACAACAGGAAGCTGAAACGTATTCTGCTTCGCATGTAGAGAGAGCGACTGTGGTTTGCTTCTTGCATTTGCATGTTACTAATCGTGTTCTGAAGAACTGGCAACCAGCCATTTTAGATTTACCATTTAATTTGCAGCAACCGAAATCAGAGTCAGAATATCTAGCGAGTTTGAAATCATCGTTTCATGGATACCAGAAGCCGGTGCTTGGATAACCCTTCAAATATCTGAAATCCGCTTGATGATCTCCAAGTTTGACACTCGTGGATTTTATTGATATTGGGCGCAAAGGCATGTTGGATACATGATATCCTGCCTTGATGCTGTAAAGTACATTAATGATCGTTTCGCAGCAACCGAGTTTGAAATCATTGTTTGAAATCAGAGTCAGAATATCTAGCGAGTTTGAAATCATGGTTTCGCGGATACCATAAGCCGGTGCTTGGGCAACCCTTCAAGTATCTTAAATCCGCTTGATGATCTCCAAGTTTGACACTCATGGATTTGATTGATATCGGGCGCAAAGGCATGCTGGATACATGATATCCGGTCTTGATTCTATAAGGTACATTAATGATCCAATCATCGATCTATACAAGGTTACATTAATCTTCACTCTAAGTATGTCTCCACCTTGTTATCTACATATATAGGTGTATCAAGAAACCACAATCGATTGTCTCTCATCTGTTGTTGTATCCACAAGATTTGGGATCAACAACTGGAAGCTGAAACGTATTCTGCTTCGCATGTAGAGAGAGCGAATGTGGTTTGCTTCTTGCATTTTCATGTTACTAATTGTGTTCTGAAGAACTGGCAACCAACCATTGTAAATTTAGCATTTAATTTGCAGCAACCGAAATCAGAGTCAGAATATCTAGCGAGTTTGAAATCATCGTTTCGCGGATACCACAAGCCGGTGCTTGGGTAACCCTTCAAGTATCTGAAATCCGCTTGGTGATCTCCAAGTTTGACACTCGTGGATTTTATTGATATTGGGCGCAAAGGCATGTTTGATACATGATATCCGGCCCTGATGCTGTAAGGTACATTAATGATCGTTTCGCAGCAACCGAGTTTGAAATCATCGTTTGAAATCAGAGTCAGAATATCTAGCGAGCTTTAAATCATCGTTTCGCAGATACCATAAGCCGGTGCTTGCGCAACCCTTCACGTATCTGAAATCCGCTTGATGATCTCCAAGTTTGACACTCGTGGATTTGATTGATATCGGGCGCAAAGGCATGCTGGATACATGATATCCGGCCTTGACGCTATAAGGTACATTAATGATCCAATCATCGATCTATACAAGGTCACATTAATCTTTTATCTATGTATGTCTTCACCTTGTTATCTACATATATATGTGTATCAAGAAACCACAATCGATAGTCTCTCATCTGTTGTTGTATCCACAAGATTAGGGATCAACAACTGGAAGCTGAAATGTATTCTGCTTCGCATGTAGAGAGAGCGACTGTGGTTTGCTTCTTGCATTTGCATGTTACTAATCGTATTCTGAAGAACTGGCAACCAGCCATTGTAGATTTAGCATTTAATTTGTAGCAACTAAAATCAGAGTCAGATATCTAGCGAGTTTGAAATCATCGTTTCGCGGATACCACAAGCTGGTGCTTGGGCAACCCTTCAAGTATCTGAAATCCGCTTGATGATCTCCAAGTCTGACACTCATGGATTTGATTGATATCGGGCGCAAAGGCATGCTGGATACATGATATCCGGCCTTGATTCTATAAGGTACATTAATGATCCAATCATCGATCTACACAAGGTCACATTAATCTTCACTCTATGTATGTCTCCACCTTGTTATCTACATATATAGGTGTATCAAGAAACCACAATCGATTGTCTCTCATCTGTTGTTGTATCCACAAGATTTGGGATCAACAACTGGAAGCTGAAACGTATTCTGCTTCGCATGTAGAGAGAGCGACTGTGGTTTGCTTCTTGCATTTTCATGTTACTAATCGTGTTCTGAAGAACTGGTAACCAGCCATTGTAGATTTAGCATTTAATTTGCAGCAACCGAAATCAGAGTCAGAATATCTAGCGAGTTTGAAATCATCGTTTCGCGGATACCACAAGCCGGTGCTTGGGTAACCCTTCAAGTATCTGAAATCCGCTTGATGATCTCCAAGTTTGACACTCGTGGATTTTATTGATATTGGGCGCAAAGGCATGTTGGATACATGATATCCGGCCTTGATGCTGTAAGGTACATTAATGATCATTTCGCAGCAACCGAGTTTGAAATCATCGTTTGAAATCAGAGTCAGAATATCTAGCGAGTTTGAAACCATCGTTTCATGGATACCATAAGCCGGTGCTTGGGCAACCCTTCAAGTATCTGAAATCCGCTTGATGATCTCCAAGTTTGACACTCGTGGATTTGATTGATATCGGGCGCAAAGGCATGCTGGATACATGATATCCGGCCTTGATGCTATAAGGTACATTAATGATCCAATCATCGATCTATACAAGGTCACATTAATCTTCAATCTATGTATGTCTCCACCTTGTTATCTACATATATAGGTGTATCAAGAAACCACAATCGATAGTCTCTCATCTGTTGTATCCACAAGATTTGGGATCAACAACTGGAAGCTGAAACGTATTCTGCTTCGCATGTAGAGAGAGCGAATGTGGTTTGCTTCTTGCATTTGCATGTTACTAATTGTATTCTGAAGAACTGGCAACCAGCCATTGTAGATTTAGCATTTAATTTGCAGTAACTGAAATCAGAGTCAGAATATCTAGCGAGTTTGAAATCATCGTTTTGCGGATACCACAAGCTGGTGCTTGGGCAACCCTTCAAGTATCTGAAATCCGCTTGATGATCTCCAAGTTTGACACTCGTGGATTTGATTGATATCGGGCGCAAAGGCATGTTGGATACATGATATTCGGCCTTGATGCTGTAAGGTACATTAATGATCCAATCATCGATCTATACAAGGTCACATTAATCTTCACTCCAAGTATGTCTGGTTCCATGCCATGATTAAGTGCCAAGGGAGTAGATAATGGTGATGATCCTGACAGGTTGAATTTCTCCAAAACATCGTGAACGTACTTCATCTGATGGATGAAGATACCGTCAGACAGCTGATCAACCTGAAGTCCTAAGAAGAACTTCATTTCTCCCAATGAACTCACTTCCAATTTCTTTTTCATGACCTCTTCAAATTCTTTGCATAACTTGTCATTTGTAGAACCAAATATGATGTCATCCATAGAGATTTGTATTATTAGCAAGTGTCCGTTCACTTCCCGTGTGAAGAGAGTGCTATCAACAGTGCCTCTTATAAAACTCTTGTTCAACAGGTGTTGAGAGAGTGTCTCATACCAGGCTCTCGGGGCTTGGTGCCAACCATCCCACGCCTTATCTAGTTAGTAGACCTTTTCTTTATGCACTGGATCAACAAACCCCGATGGTTGGCTGGTATACACTTCCTCTTTCACCTTACCATATAGGAAAGCGGACTTAACATCAAGTTGGTACACCTTAAAACCTTTCCATGATGCAAAAAGCAAGGAATATGCAGATGGCTTCTAGTCGAGTGACAGGAGCGTAGACCTCAGTGTAATCAGGATGTTCCTACTGATGAAAACCTTGGACAACCAGTCGAGCTTTATTGCGTATTATGACTCCTCTGTCATCTCTCTTACAGTTGAAGACTCACCTAGTACTGACTGACTTGTGATTATCATGTAAATATACAAGCTTCAAGACTCCAAGTTTCTCAAATTGTTGCAGCTCTTCCTACATTACGTTTGCCCAACTTTCTTCGATAAGCGCTTCTTTGTACATTTTAGGCTCAACCTGTCAAATAAAACAACTATATAAGAATTTTTTCTTGAATAGGTGCAATTTTAGTCTATAAACAACTTAGATCCATATTGATTTGATTTCTCGTTTTTACTCAGGCTTGCAACTCTCCAATTATGTTCTCCGAAGGGTGATGAGACATCGTCCTTGGCATCACTTCACTAGAAACACTCACTTCATTCTCCAGATTTTTCAGCAACCTGATTACTCGTTGAAGCTTCATTCTGATTGCTAGGATCCGCAGATTGATTAAGTAAACTTGTTATCTACTCTGAGTCTTCATCGAAACTAGATCCTCTTTTATCATTTGTTAGTTCGCTATCAGAATCAGAATCATCGGTTTGATCAATAGTGGATGCTATGTTATTCACATCTAGTTCGACTACGGGTTCTTGTTGAGTATTGCTCGGACCTACGTTAGAATCATTTGTGCCAACTTGAGATTGTGAAATCACTATTGGTCTTGGAATTTGTTCTTAAGATGACAATTATTGTTGTTGGTATAGCAATACAAGCTCCTCTTTAGTAGGTTCTTCTGGTAGTTCGAAAGCATTCCACAAACTCTCATAGTTAAACAACCAAGGATCACGAGGCTTTTGTGTTGGTGACGTGTATCTCTGGAAGTCAACATGTTGAGCAAGAATAACCTAGTTTATGCTCCGTAAAAAAACTCTTTTGAAAGAACTAGTATATCCCACAAAAACCCCTCTAGAGATTTAGCTCCGAATTTACTAACCTGGTCAATGACTGTGCTTGGAGATCCAAATAGTATCAAAAACTCCAAATTTGGTTTTCGTTGATTAAGCAACTCAAAGCATGGATCTCTTATGAGCCTTGACTATTAATACTCGATTAAGCGTGTAACAAGTAGAGGTAACTGCATCGCTCCATAAACTGACATGTGGTTTAGAATCTACGAGCATTGTGCGTGCTGCTTCAATAAGAGTTCGGTTTTTTTGCTCAACGACTCCATTCTTTTGTGGAGTATAGGGTGCGCTGAATTCATGAAGTATTCCTTTGGTGTTGCACAACTCTTCCATTCTTTTGTTTTTGAATTCAGTACCATTGTCGCTACGAATCCTTCTTTTTGGTAGATAGTACAAATTCTCCAACTTTCTAAAAAGAATCATCAGATATTCAAATGTCTCGTCTTTGCTTTCTAGAAATAGAACCCATGAAAATCTTGAGTAGTCGTTAGTCACAACAAGGCAATATAGATCACTAGATATACTTTTGACGTTTACTTGCCCAAATGAAACCATATGTAACCTCTCTAGTGGCACCTTGATCGAGTTCAGGAGTTTTTTTGGGTGAGATTTCTTCTGTTGCTTCTGCTTTTTACAGTTGATACAATCATCCCTCAAGTGAAAACTCTTAAGATTCATACCCTCCACCAAATTGTTATGTACCAGATAATTCATCTTTCATAGATGTATATGCCCCATCTTTCGATGCCATAAGATCAAATATTTTTCTGTAACCTTTGACCAAACATTGAGCCGATTTTGTAGTAGTGGATGTGATGCTCATTTCAAGGACTTAGAGATCGTTTCTCATGGAGCGCACATGAGGATCCACTCCTCGGGAATTTTGAATTCTGGCTTCAAAAATAGGCATTCTTTATCCGTAAAGTGAATTGTAAACTTCTAATCGCAAATCTGTGAAATGCTTAGAAAGTTATTCTCTAATTTGGCGATGTAGTTGACTTTGTCAAAAGATTCCACATCATTCATGAGTATTCCCTCTCCAATTATTCTTCCTCCTTGAGTACCCGCAAACCCTACATAGCCTCCACGAATTGATTTTACTGCGTAAAGCAAGGCTAGCATTCCTGTCATGCAGCGAGAAGCTCCAGTGGCCATTATCCATTTAGAAATGATTGACTTCGGGAGCCCCTACACATGTAATTAGATAGTGAAACCCAAGCCTTATCGGTATTGGGTAGGTTCGGAATATCAAACTTTGGAAAATTTGCTTTGACATCAACATCCCGTCCAACCTTTGACTCAGTGTTAACTTTCGATTTTGTTGGAACAGGTGTTGTTTTCATTTCTGTAGAAGATGGTTTAGATTTAACCAGCCAAGTTTGTGTTTTCAAAAATGCCTTTTTGGAGTAGAATTTTGAATCCTTTTGTTCATTTTTAATCGACAATTCACCTACTTTAGAGTTTGAACCATTGAAAATTGTTGGTTTCACATCTTTGTTGGATTTGTTATTTCTTTTTAAATCTTCGTTGGTACAAACTTGGGGGTTCTTTGTTTCACATCTTCCGTATACTTCTTCAAGCTATAAGCAGGTTTTGGGTTGTATTGAGGACATTGTCATGCAATGTGCCTGACTTTGTGGCATTTGTAGCATGTCCTACTATCATTCTCATCAGAGGAACCCAAAGCCTGTTCACGGTGTTTCTTTTCTGCATGGAATTCATCATTTGATTGTTTGTTAGTCAGATTTTCATTCTCATTAACAGTGCTTGTTCCGAAAACAAATTCAATTTTCTTTTTGTAATTTGGTTTTCGAAACCTATTGTTATTTTTCTTCTTATCAAAACTCAAAGCAATTCTTTTGTTTCCAGGATAATCCCTTCCCATTCGATGGTAATTATTTGTCAGTCCACAGTGGTTTGATTGTTATCACCCAAACAACTATAGATTAGTTGTTTGAATGTGCAAAAGTTAAGAAAAACCAAAAGATGAAGATGAAGATTCTTATATGTATCAAACAACAAGTGTTGTATATGGAATCCTAAAAGATATAATCACTGAATGCATCTGGATATCCGGATTTAGCACAAGAACAACAATCACAACACAAAAGAAATCACCAAAACTTGTCCAAGAACCTTGGACTAGGGTTTTCATTCAACACCTTTAAATACACACTAACTACCCAATGCATTTATTAAATACGCTGGGTGCTTAAATATGCCGCTACAAGAAGTTTTCCTGTAGTTACACTTTCAACCCCTGAACTTTCTAAAATACAGTAAACTGTTACAAAACTATCCAAAGCCTACTAAAACCAAGTACCAATGATCTCAAAAGATCCAACAATATCTCCCATAGATCGTTGCGTACCTGTTCGATTCTTCATTCTTGATCTTTGGTTTCTGGATTTGAAGCAGCTTGATCTGCGGGTTGTTTAGGTGGTGCTTCAGTTTGACTAAGAATAGCTTCACTTGTGACAGATGGATCCTTCGTTGTGGTCTCATATGTGGATGAGGTCGAAGGTTAAGATTTTAATGTAACTGGAGTGGGTGATGGAGCTTTTTGCTGAACTGACGATCTTTGCTTCTTTTTCTTTTTCCTAGCCTCCTGTTTCTCCTTTTATTTTTCAATTTTAGTCATGATGTCCATCATTTTGATTTTTCTTTCTCTTGATCATTCTACCGCCCTTTGGAACAACATGCCTTCTTCTTTATACTCATTCCCCGCACCAACATGAATCTCGTGGCCATAAAGAATATATAGATTAGATAAGCAGAACATAAAAACATCCATTGGGTCTAGAATACGAATATCTTCATTAGTATCGGATCTGATCACTACTTCTCCTGTTTTGCCGTCGTAGAACCATTTCTTGAAATTTGTAAGCATCACAGGTTGTTCTGGAGGGATCTTAACTCTGGTTTCAACTTTAACAGGATCGATGACCCACGTGACTATGCCCTTACAAGTAATGGGATCCTTTGTTGTCTTTGAAACCCTTCTGCGGGGGTGTTACGGCTTGAATACAGTAACCCTCCATTGTATTCTCTTAAGATCAATCTTTCAAAGTCAGCACCAATACTACTATTGGCAGGGTTTATCATATCTAACCTTCCAGGCTCATGGATATCCCATCGAGGAAGACTTTTCATATCTGCTCCAGTTTTGAAGTGTTGGATGACTCCTCCCATTCTTTTTACGATGAACATCCCTTTCAAATTGAAGTACTTCCAGCAGATTATCTTGTAAGTGACTTCTGTCTTTTCAACGGTGATAACTTGATAAAAACCTGGAATCTTTTCTCTTTCCTTTCTGAACCATTTAGGATGTATTGGAGTCACTTCATCACCATCTTCAATCTCATACAAAATTTCTTCCTCCAACCCCCATTCAAAAAAACGTGTTGGCATTTCATCCCCGTCCACCTCCTCTTCCTCACTTTCATCTTCTTTAGTAACATTCACTGCTGATTCTAAACGTCTCTTCTTTTTCTCGACTTCTTCATCCTTACGTTTGTCTTCCTCAACCTTAAACTTTTCATAGTCGAAGATGTCTATAGTTGAGAACATTGGTTGAATTTCTGCTTTAGCCCATAGTTCTCTTATAATTCTATACATCTTCTCCATACCGTCTTGCTGGAATCTAAGAAATTTTGTTTGTTCCTTAACATATGCATGAAGCTCTTGTATTTCTTTCTTTGTTCTCTCAGCTTCTCACGAATCACATTTGTGTTGCTTACTTGATGCTTCAGAAGACATATTTCTTGTGCTGGACCAGTCCTGATATCTTTTGACAATTTATCATAAAGTTCTTGAAATGGATGAGGTCTGTGTGGAACTTGCTGAGGTATTGACTTTGTTGGTGCACTTTTCGAAGAGCCTTCCCCTATTTTCTTTCTTTTTTGGGGAGGTGACCTGCTAGGAGCTTCTGGATCTACAATTAGTTGAACAACAAACTCAGCTAATTGTTCCTGTTCAGAAGTGGCAGTCACTGGCATCCTAGATTTTGTCATCTCACGTCTCTTTCTCTTTGTTCTCTCTTTTCTCTTTCTTCAGCTTCATGTATGGCATGTAAGTTTTCAATATGCTCCATGTGTTAGTGCCACGTGCACGAATACTACTTTCCATCAAATGTTCTTGATTCAGGGTGTCTTTCTTTTCTTTGATGATTCCCCCTCTTTTGCAAGTTGTTCGCCTTTATTCTTTCTAATTAATTGCTTAGTCTTTTCTTCTTCTTCATCTGCTCCCTCTTCAGCGTCTGTCTGTCTCTTTCTTTTAACACCTTCTCGATATTTTTCGTATGCAACTTTTACTAGTGGAAATCTCTCCTCTCTATATATCCACTGGTGCAGCATCACCCACTCTTGAGTTTTCAGTTCTGTGATTTGTCGGCCAGTTGGCAACTGAAATTTGTACGTGTCATTGTCGTGTGGAAGATTTGGATGTTGATCATTTATAAGAAGCTGAACGAATTGAGGATACATAGCCTAAGTAGAGGCGTTAGCGTTATCGACCATACTGTATAAGATCAGACCCGAGATGTTGAAAGGTTGCCTGGTGTACAAGTTGAGCATAGCAGCGGACCATTCCAAATTCAGACCATCGTAGCCTCCCTTTCTGTGGGCTAAACTCATTGCAAACACGTGAAGAATAAATCACCAATCTTTTGTGAGACCTTTCCGTTTGATCTCATTCTTTTCCCTGAAATCTCCAACATATCTCATTCCTTTGAATCCATCCAGAATATCATCTATCTTTAATCTTAGTGGATCCTTGTGATCGTCTCCAAGACTGAGCATTCTTCGCACATTGTCTTCTTTTACAGTGACTTTCTTATTCCGTACGTTTGTCGTGATCATTTTGACTTCACTGACAGTTGTAACATTAGCTGTTTTCCAGAATACTTCGATGTGAATGCTGTATATAATTGTATCTGCTTGGACAACATAGCTTATCTTGCTTGGGTTTATCCAGACAGCATAGATTATCTTGCTTGACTATACAAAAGTATTTACAAAAATATTAGAAAAGAAAAAAAATTCATAAAGATGATATATATGCTGGTATATCCGCTGTTAAATACACCGGTAAAATAAATTATATACACCAGACATGAGTTAGATACACTGGGCATGAGACACATAAACGTGAAGCAGAATAATATTTACGCCGGTTGTAACTTATATACGCTGATAGTAGATCACATATTTGAGTCTTGTTTCGAGATGTCAGTTAGCGGATATGTTTAACTACGCTGGTTTGCCCGGTGTATTTGTCAAATACGCCGGTTGCTTGAACTGTTCAAGACTTAATTGCGCGATCCTTTGATTTCCATTAGCTACATTGTCTTCATCGTAAATACGCTACATTCATTGTAAATACGCTGCATTCATAGTAAATACGCTGGCATCAAGAATTTCTTGATATACCGTTTAACAAACTTTGAAAACTGATTCAACCCAAACCATTGGTTTCGTACGTTATTTCACAGGCTTAAACATTTGACGATCAACACATAAACCATAAAAATAGACTTATATCAGACGCAAAGTAATCGGCTTGATGTTTTGAAGAAGTTTGAATTGTGTATTGAAGGTGGGTTTTTGAAGGTTTTGAAAGAGAAGCAGTTTGAAAACTAGGCATGTATAGATCTTATATATATATACACACACACACTAAAATATCTTCGAGCGTAATTATTAATTACGCTGGAAGGATAATTACGCCGCTATAGGTTATTTTTGGAATGATTCTTCAATGTTAAGAAATCCAAACCAAATATGCTCGAAAATCTTAAACTTCTTTGAAAAACGTGCCCCTTTTTAGCTAATAATAGTGCAAAAGCTGAAAATAAGTTAAAGAAAAGCAAACATTTACAATTTGGACCCTGAAATTCATTTTTAAAGCCACGCAACTTCCTTTTTCACATTTTTTCTTTTGATTCAAACCCCGTGACTTTCTTGCAAAAGATCATATTGGCAAAACTTGTCAGTTTGTAATATGTTAGAAGATTTTGAATAATCATGACACCATAAAAACTTTCGGTATGTTTGGCCCGTTTAATCCATGCACCCTTCTTTCACTTGCTTTCGGTGAGCATTTTATCATGTTGAGGTAATATCGACAAAAATTGCAATGGCCCCCATTCAAGATAGACAGATAGAATGTTGTACCCACAAGTCCCCGGTCAGGACATACACCCGCGATCAAGGTATGCACAAAGGATCCTCATAGCGGGTGAGTTTATTGACTTCATTTGTTTTTAATTTCAGTGATAGACAATTGATCATCAGGTCAGTACTTTCGTACAGCAGAGAGATCAATGTCTAATGAGGGTCAAGGCAAATACCATAGACGGTACGATTTATGCACTTGAATGACTTTTAATACGAGCTTCATATGTGTAAGGTTTTGGCCACATTGGCTCTTTTGAAAAAATATCATAATTGTGTCTAGGTCAGCATATATCTGGATGCAGCATAAGAGCAATGATGATATCCCCGAATGATAAGTCAATATAAAGACTCGAAATCTCAGACTTTGGTAATCTATCAAAGCAAGATTTAAGACCATTAAGCCATATGCCGCAACGTGTTACCCGCAAGTTGCACAAGATTGTGGGTATCCATAATTCTTGTGTAAGCATTAATTTTTGTCTCCTAATCATAGTTTACTCGATGGTGTAGCTAAATCTACTGACACGTCGTTGCTTGGCACCCTGATTTTCCTTGCTTAACATCTTAATTTCCATTCTTTTTCGGTTTTCAGAACAAACAAAGTGTCAACAGTTTTCTATCATTTCATAAGCAGGTATCAATCATAAGCTTAAAACGTTTAAAAATATGCTCATTTTCTAGAAATCTTCCCCCTAAAATTTGATTTTTGAGAGTCTAGTGCTTGAAAAAGAAATTTTAATGCTGCAAAAAATCTTTTTGTTGGCACAGTTTTAAGATATTTATTTAATATAAAAAGGCAGTTTTTAAACGGTTATGAATACGCAAATTATTTCCATTCAAGGAAATTGATCATTTCCAACCAGGTTACCAACTGGTTGAAACAGGTTTTGTCAAAGGCTTTCGTGAAAATATCTACTTTCTGTTGCATAGTATCCACAGGCACCACTTGAATGTATCCTTTCTTGTACGGATATCGGATCCCATGAATGCGAATTTCGATGTGCTTTGTTCTGGAGTGGTGGATTGGATTCTTCACAATTCCCAAACACGCCTCATTGTCAATGAATATCGGAGTCTTCATGATGTTGATTCCGTAATCCAGCAACTGATTTTGTATCCAAAGAACTTGTGAGCAGCAACTGTAAGTCGCCGTAAATTCGGCTTGAACAGTAGACGTGGAAACATTCGTCTGCTTCTTGCTTTGCCACAATATGAGACGATTTCCTAAGAATTGACAACCTCCTGAAACTAACTTTCTGTCAACCTTGCAACCTACATGATCATTGTCAGAATAAGAAATTAAATCAAATTACTTCTTTGGGATACCACAGTTCTAGCTTAGGTGTCCCTTGCAGATAGCGAAAAATTCGTCTGATAGCAGCTTCATGAGATTCTTTTGGATTCGTCTGAAATCGTGCATAGATGCAAGCAGCCCACATAATGTCAGGTCTACTTACGGTTAGATACATCAACGAGCCTGTCATCAAGCGATAGAAGGACTTGTTCACCGGTTTTCCTTGAAGATCAGGTGTGAGTTGCGTTTGAGCTGCAAATGGTGTGCTGGCGGTTTTGCAGTCGTTCATGCTGTACTTTGCGAGAATAACCCTGATGTACTTTTCTTGATGAATGAGGATATCATCTTCTCTTTGCTTCACCTCCAAACCCAAAAAAAATGTGAGTTATCCCATCATGCTCATTTCGAACTTTGCCTTCATAACCTTCTCGAACTCCTTGCATAGAGCCTAATCGGTTGACCCAAAAATAATTACGTTTACATAAATCTGAACCAACATCACATTATCTCCGATCCTTTTTGTGAAGAGAGTCATGTCGATTTTACCTCTTGTGTATCCACATTCCAAAAGATATAAAGTCTCATACCAGGCTCGAGGAGCTTGATAAAGACCATAGAGAGCTTTGTCAAGCTTATAGTGTCGTTTAGGAAACTATGGATCTTCAAATCCCGGAGGCTGGCAAACATACACTTCTTCTTTCACCTTCCCATATAGAAACGCACTCTACACATCCATCTGTAACACCTTGAAGTTTTTGTACGAAGCATATGCTAAAAATATTCTAATGGCTTCCAAACGTGCCAGTGGAGTAAAAACTTCCTCATAATCAATCCTTTCCTCCTATGGAAAGCCTTAAACTACCAATCTTGCCTTGTTCTTGATGACCACGATCATCCATTTTGTTATGGAATACCCACTTGGTGCTAATGGGATACTTTCCATATGGCAGATCAACGAGTTCCCAAACTTTGAGCTTACGAAACTGAGATAACTCTTCCCGCATAGCCTGTACCTAGCTAGAATCTTGAATAGCTTCTTCAATGTCACTTAGCATGGGCTACGAAAGAAAAGTAACATATAATCCTTTGTTGATGGTATATGTTTGTCCACGAGTTCGAACTCCATCTTCCACAGGACCAATGACATTCTCAATGTGATGATTTCGATTCGTCTTGTAACCTACGTTGGTGTGGGTCTCAATTTGTTGAGGTAGATTGGTGAAGTCTTCGTCGACATAGATAATTGGAGGCTTGTCTTCTTTAGGAGGTTCATCCACATTCGGCTGTGACAAAGAAGTATCATATGCATATGCATTCTCAGCCGAAGTGTTGCCATTAGCTGTCAACAGGAAGGATTGGATTAGCTGAAACTGGGGTGAATCAAGTTGTAAATGGAGTGAAGCCAATGTCTGAAGGATCAAACAATGGTTCTATTGGGGTTGTTTCTACAGGTTTGTTTCAGTGAGTGGTTCATCAATGTCGAAAGTATTGAAAAAAACATCTACATCATAAAACAAGTTTGGAGAATTTCCAATGTTGGTGGAGTTTCCTTCTTGAAGGTCGACATACTATGATTCAAGCACCATCTTAGTTCGTTTGTTGTAGACACAATACGCCTTCTGAGTAGATGAGTAACGCATGAAGTAGCACACATCATCGACTACTTCAAACTTGATAAGATTGTCTTAAGTGTTGAGGAGTGTACACGTTCACCCAAACGGTCTAAAGAAATCTATCAAAGGCTTCCGTTTGAAAAGAAAGAACATATGTTGTTTTTCTATGAGGTTTAACAATGTGAACTCGATTCAAAACATTGCATGTTGGGTGGACTACTTCTGCCCAGAAGATGATAGGAAGTGTAGGTCCCCTAATCCGTATGGATCTTCAAAGAATCGTGTATTCAATCTAGAGTGTGGAATCCTCTAGATCAGTTTATCACAGAAATACAAACAATATCAAGAACACGAACAATCACTTTCAATCCGTCTTCTATTGATTATCCAACACGAATGTTTACAATCAATTCAAGACTCACAAGAATCTCTCAGTCACTCTTTGTAGATTTTTCACACCTCTCTCTACTCTTTTTTCTATCCCCCAAATTCTAATGCACAACATGTATATATACTACATGTCTGCATACTGGGCTTTAGCCTGGGCTAGGCCATTCTCCAAACCCATAACAACTGTAAACAGGCTAAACATAAATGCTAAGCCCAATACAAAGTATCCAAAGACTAAACTATTAAACTATTAAGATGTTGTCACAAATATGCAACAACAGACTCCCCTGTGACAATAGCTTCATAGTGTAACTTTGTCTTCAAACATCTTGTGATCTTTTGGTCTTTGGATAGCTTCAGCTACACATATATTCTGACATTAATAGACTCCCCCTTAGTTGATGCTTCCAATCTCCAACACTTTCATTCGTTGTAGATTAGTGAACTAGCATTCTCTCGTTAAGCATATATCTCCAAATTCCTATATATCTCCCTTTGCAATGTAGTAAAAGGATCCTACCATGCATCTTCACACCTTCTACACTCCACTCTTAATAATGTGCTTTACTTGAATTCACTTCATTTTGATAACTGCATCAATCTGTTAAGAAACACAAGCAAGTAACTCGAAAAACCATTAGTCCTTTTCTACATTAAAGATAAACCAATATTTTATCTTATCATGCAAAAACAAACAACTTATCAGTTCAAACTAGGAAACTTTAAAAGCAAATCTTTTTGTATTTTTATATTTTCTGAAAACAAATAACTAAAAGAAAACAAACACAATATTTTTGTGCGAATCACCGGTAAGAAGATTATATCAGCAATATCAAACTGTTTCAACACTATTTGATAATTCTATATGTAATATTCATGAAAAAACAGATCAAGATGATTGCAGTATTGTTTATCCACTTAAACAAAATACATGAACATTTCCTACCATTACCTAGTGATATGTTAAGGTAATTTTATACTGATATACTAGTGTGTCGCACTTCAGGACATACCCCCACGATCAAGGTATGCACAAAGATTCCTCGTAGTAGGTGAGTATGCCGAAATTCATCCTTTTTGATTTACAACGTTAGATAATTGGTGATTAGGTCGCTAATTCCGTACATCAAAGAGACCAGTATCCAATGAGGGTTAGGTCAAATACCAAATTTTGGTATGATTTAAGCAATTTGCACATTTGAATGACTCTCTAGGAGAGCTTCTTCAATTTCTGGGATTTGGCATTTTAGCTCTTTAAGATATCTTGGTTGTGCTAGGTCAACATATATCTGGATGCCGCAGAAGGACAACCCTGATATCCCAGATGAAATAACGATATAAAAACCTAAAACCTCAGATTTTGGCAATATATCAATACAAGACTAAAGGTTATAAAACCATATGCCACTAATATGTTACCCACTCATACACAGTTCGTTATGTTTATATCACCAAGGTAAGTTGATTATTTCATGCTTTTTGCCTACTAGTACATCATATGATGAAGCTGCTATCACACTTAAGCAAATTTAATTTTAATTTCAGTGTGACAGTCTAACTTGCTGATGTACTATCATTTCTTCTTTTTCCACACACTGAAAACTCATTTTTTATTTTCTGTTTTCATGTATTGGATTTTTCAACTTATTAAACTTTTCAACTTACTCCACTAAACTCACGCACTAACTTAACTCTTTTTGGCTTAGGGAAATTTCTCCCCCTAAATTTTTGTTTTTATGGAGTAAGGTTTTAAAAACAGAAATTTAAACACAAATAGACTCCACTTTAACCTGACAAAGAGTTTTTCACTTTTAGTAAACATTATCTATCACAGAAGTAAATAATTTGTTACCATGTGTAACATACTATTCACCTCAGATGCTTTACATGTGTAACCACTGTTGAACACATCAACAGTCCTTCTTGGTTATCCTGCACACACTCAACAACTTAGTTAGACTTGAGAGCCCAAACCCTACCGGTTTTGGGTTAACCGTGAATGTCAATATAACTTAAATTTGTCCAATATCCATCACACCCTACTTGTGTCTTGGATGTCTTCCAAGTTGTTGAACAAGATTTATAATTTCCACGAGATCTTTGATCATGGGAGTTCCAATAAACTCTCGGATTTTCCAACCTTTGAAAATTATTATCTCGAAACTTTCTTCTCCCATTATCATAATTTGAACTTTGAAAATTTTTTGGATTGTTTTGAACATTTGAGTTACTAAAACCCCTATATTCGTTTCTTCTTTGAAAATTTTGATTACCAAAAGTCTGGTATCGATTTCGATATCTGAAATTTTTACTTTGAAAACAATTTGATTGACCATTATAATGACTTGATTTAGGAGAAAAATTTCTTGGACTATCAAAACTTCCCGATGTTGAAGGTTTAGATTGGAATCTTGGTTGTCTTGACTGACAACTTTGTTTAACATTCTTATTTGAACAACCTGATTCCCATCCTTAACTTCAACCTTAGCCTCTACTTTCTTACCCTTTTTAAAAGGAAAACAACTAGCCACATGTCCTTTGTGACATTTAAAACAAGTTCTTTTATCTTAAAAACTTTCTTTCTGTTAGATCCCTTTTTAAATGTTTTGACTGTTTTGTCTTCAATATCCTCATCCACTTTATGAGGTGTACTGTTAGACCTAATAGATTCTTACTAAGAAACTGGACTATTTGGTATGTCAACTGTTATCGGATCTACTACAATTGGTGAAGTAGGCATTAAATCTGTTAGCTCATTTTCATTGGTAAAAAGGAGTAATCCTTATCCTCAGAAGATGAAGGTTTACTACACCCCACTCCCGTTTTATCACTACTCCTTTTCAAACCTTTCTGAATTTTAGTCCTGAGGAACGAGGATTTTCCAAATTTGTCTAACTTACCATGAAGTTCAACAATTTTGGCTTGTGCACCAACCAATTCTGTGCACTTTTCTAAAAGGTCGTTAGTCTTTTCCTTCACAGTTTCACGAGTTAAATCAATGACCTGTAACAATTCAATGACTTTGCTGGTCAAACTGTTGATTTCTTGTTTATTTGATTTGAATTATTTAAACAATTTGACTCCCTTTTACTCAAAAGAACATTTGACTCTTTTTGTTTATCTAATTCAGCTAACAAAATTTTGTCTTGCTCTGATAGTTTGTCAACTTTACCTTGTAGTTTAGTGCAATTATGACAAGTATGACTTACAGATTGTAATTGTACATGCACCTCGGCTGTAAGCTTATCCGTATCAGCCATGCACACTGTAGCTCTTGCGTCCTTGACCTCCAATTTCTCCCTTTCAGCTTCCTTCTTCTTTTCTTTCTTAGCAGCTGCTTCTTCAATTTTCACAGCTTTAATCTCGGCTACACATGTTTGATCACATGTACTTTGTCTTGAAGAACTCTGATAAGGTTTTCCTAAAGCTTCTCACAGCTCTCTAGAAGATCCATACGTACTCCAAATGTGTTTCATATCAATTGGCAAGGACATCTTTAACGCTGCAAAAGCTTTCTTCTCAGCATCATACATACGTTTCTCAGAGTCTTCCATCTTCTCATATGAAAGTACCAGAATTCTCCCGTCAACTCGACTGTGGGAGCAATGTACCCATCCATCATACAGTTCCACATCTTAGAATCTTCACTTTGAACGAATGCCTCAAACTTCTTCTTCCAGTCAACATATTGTTTAGCATTTATCAACATTGGCCAGTTGTTAACACCCTCACTTATAGTGTTCAATCTGACCATCTTTAACACACAGAGTATCAGTTTAAATGGATTTTGGTATACCTGTGTCAAAATCCAAATCTAACCTCTCTTCTGGTTCCTCTTTGTGTTTTACTGTAACCGTACCGTTAGACTAGCCTCGACTATACGAATCAATGATATATTATGTCCGAGACCAGTTTTAGGAATTTTTGTGCCTTTTTTTGTTTGTCCTAAAAATCACACGAGTCTAACTGTGCAGTCGGTTTGTCAAAATTGTTTATGGATCAAAATCTGTGTATGAAAACATTTACCTCCGGTTACGTCAGCTAGTTAACTTTCGTCTGCCTTTAAGATCTTGTAGTGCCACCATTTGAAGATCTTGTAGAAGTCTTGTTCCATCTTGATAAGAGGTATATTTTCATGACTTTCGGCCTCTTTACGATTAGTGTCACATATTTTTCTTTTGTTACTGGATTGATCTTCATAACTCGCTTAGGGATGTGAGGCTTCCAGTGTATAAATCCATGAGTTGCTTCAAGCTTGATCAGTTTCCACAGCCGCTAGTCGTGAAATTTCATCTTAAGATTAATCATCTTTGTCTGCACAAGCTCTTTGATATCCTAGAACGGCAGGGTCTTTATGTCGCTCAAGTATCGAAAATACTGGATCCCATATTCCTGTTTAATCGCATAAACATTCAGCTCCTCGATCCAGCCCCAACTTATAATATCTTCAAAAGAAATATCTGCATCACGTGTAAAGAATGCTAAGGGACGTTTGAACTTTCGCTCAGCTGGTGCTAATTTAAACCACCGCTTCCTCATTTCAGCAACTTCTTCAGTATATAATTGTTGAGGAACGGTTCCTTGTTTAACAACCTCTTCAACTTTTCTTTTCAAAAGATCATCATTTTTGGCTGCAAAAAAATCACTGAAAGTTGGGGAGTCATCTGTACCCTTATCGGTAATATTTGTATCATCGTCATCAGAATCATCCTCCATGACAACTTTATCATAGTCATGTGCATCAGACACATGTTCGAAGACATAATCTACAGGCTCGAAAGCACTGATATCATTAAGCTCTTCTTCGAAATCAAACACAAAATCCTCATTGTCCATGCCTAGCATTTGAGCGATCTCTTCCTTTGTGTAGCTATGAACAAACTTACCTTCTTCAACATCATGCTCTAAATATAGAATCTTTGGTTTTGGCATGATAGGAATAGTAGACATTTCGGTCACCGTGAAGATTCCTGCCTGCTGAGCATCCTTAGAGCTATCAGACTTCCCTGATCTCTATCTTCATTCACTTGATTCACAAATCATCCAAGTACACAGAAAAATCAATATCATCATTCAAATTAGACTCTGTTAAAAGGACACTTGATCCACCTAAGTCATCATCACCACCATCATTATCATCATCATGCTTGTTAGAAAATATATCGTCGAAATCGTCTAAGTCTTCTTTTTCTTTCTCAGCATTCTCATCAAACTCATCTATCTCAGCTTCAATATCTCTCTCCATATTTCACTTGTTGAGCAATTCTCGATGCTTAGCTGAAAGATTTGACGTGTCAATATCAACATCTTTAGGCTTTACCCCCAACACAAACTTCTTCGAAACCGAATACACTACCACCTCAGTTGATACTAGCGTAGGTTCATCTTCTGACTCAGTTATAACAGTCACGAGATCCTCACCAACCTTCGCCTTTCCCTTGCCCTGAGCATCAAATAGTTCTTTGGCAATACGCTCCCGCTCGGCAACCCTTTCTCTGGCTTCAACTATCTCTATTTCATCAATTTCAGCAGCTATATTCATTCCGAGTTTCATCATATTCTGCCATTTGATTTCTCAAACGCTCATTTTCCTATACAACACTAGCCAAAATAGCTTCTAGCTGCTGTTTTTCTGTATTCAGCCCATTGAGTTGCTCTTGAAGCTCTGCAATCTTGACATTGTTCAACATAAATTGTTTCTCAAGCTCTTCAATACACGCAGCGTGGAATATGTCTGCCGAGAAATCCCCCCCTGGTATATCACCAAAATCAAAGTCAAAATTGAACAGAGGTTGTGATTGAGAGGGCTGAGCTTGTGGTGTTGGCTGTGATGTTGGTTGAGGTGGTGGCTGTGGAGTCGCTTGTAGTGGTGGAGATGCTGGTGGTTGTGGTTGTGGAGACGACTCAACATTCATTTCTTCCACAATCTTTTTCTACACTTTTCTTTTGGATTTATCTTTTGGAGAATCAGTGCTTCGAATAGCTGGCCTTTTAAGACGTCTAGAAGATTTCTTAGAAGTTTTGCGAACAGGAGTATTGCTATCAGGACCCGAAGGCACATATGTCGAATCATCCTCTCCTGACGCTTTACGTCTCTTTTCCTCTACTTTTCTTTGAACTTCGACAGACGTTCACGTTCTCGTTCTTTTGCTCTTTTTTCTCACCAGCAATCCTATCTTCTGTATCAGTACTCGATGATGATGTTTCTTCAACCTCTCCTTCCCGAACACCAAATGCTTCTCTTTCGATTTCAGCAGCCATAATTTCAACATTCTCTTCTGACTCTGATTCATCGATCAATCTTGTGCTTTCAGATGCTTTCTACTTCTTTTAAGGGAATTGGAGGAAAATGTGGATGTTTGCTTTCTTTTCGTCCCCTTACCCCCTTTTTATCATCTTTCACAAACCATACTCTTCTTTTAGCAATTAAACCGTCTAACGCTTCCAGCTCTTCATCTTCGCCTCCACTATTCTCTTTTCTCCACTTTCCCTTTGGTGGAGCCACATAATCTTTATCAATGATAGCTCCGAAGACCGGCTTTGCAGTTGGGAAAGCTTTGAGATGCAGATTCGTCTTCTTTAGAGTTGATACATCCATATGCTCCAGCTTCAACACATCATTTTTTCTTTTCTTCAAGTTCGGATGTAAATGGTCGAGTAACATCTGAATAAAGCGTGGATACTGTAGAAATTTCTCACTCTGAATATTTTGGACCATTTGGGAAAAGATCACTCTTGAGAAATTGTAAGGCAAATTCAGAACAAGTGTAGTGATCATGCACATCTGATAATCAACTAAATCATCAAATCCGCCCTTTTGGTGGCTAAGAGCGTGAATAACACAGTGTGCTATATATCAGAATGGAGCACTGAGGTTAGCCTTTTTGAACAGAGCTGCATTAACGAACCGGCATAACCCATTCTGTAAAAGTACCCTTTCACCATATACTCCGGAAAACCAGTAGGGTCATCTTCATGATCGTTAAATTCTAGCACCATTCTGATCAACTTTTCAGTAATCTTAACATGAATGTCTTCGTCATTTATCCGTACTGCTGACAAAATAGCATTCTCATCTTCATCAAACTCAGCAGCATTCCAGAATATTCAATGTGAGAACGATATGCTATGTGACGACCAGTGAGAGCTTTGGTGATAGGAAGTGGGAATAGAAAATCTAAGACTTCTCTATATGCAGCGATTTTTGGGATCGTCTTGTCTAGAAGACAACAAATATTGTGGAACAGCGAAAACGAAGACTTCTTGATCTCCAACCATAGACATTTCAACACTTAGAAAAATTTTAAAAAATTTCAACTTTTTAATCACTCGTACGAATCACCATTTGTACAAGTCATATACTTAGACAAATTATAAGTCTGAGTTAAAACCTCACTCGTACGAGCCACTACTTCGTACGAATGGAAAATATACTTAGCAGATTTTAAGAGTTTTGACTAGAACGTCTTTGTACGAGTGATGCTTCGTACGAGTCATCAAGTTGTAGACATAAAAGGACCTACTCGTACGAATGATCACTCGTACGAGTAAAAATGATAACCAAACATTTGAAATCCTTGTTCGTACGAGTGATGATTCGTACGAGTTGTAATTCGCACGGAATAACACTCTATCAAACCGAACTTAAAACGTGTAGATTTTAAAAAATTGAAGATTGATTTATAGGATATTAGGGCCGATTTTAACATTGTTGAGTTCAGTTTTATATTTTACCAGTCCAATTATCCTAAATCTATGTTTTATGTCCTTTTGGTCCAATTTTGGCATTAAAACGGCTTAAAACAAGCATTAGTACCTTGCCCATTGAAAGAGGAGTGCAAACCAATCTGCCCAACGTACAGATATGAATCGTAGATCAAGAAAATAGAGTGAATGAACTGGTTCGCCCAAAGTATGCTCTCAATCACACAGAGTCAATAGTCTGAGTCATGCGAATGAGCATCTCTTTTATACTCATTCAAGGATCACTCGTACGAGCGATGACTCATGCGAATGAAGACATTTGTCACTCGTACGAGTCAGTGTCATTCGTACGAGTCAGTTCTTATGCACTTTGATTAATTTTCTTTTGTTTTTTTAAGAAATTTTATCTGATTTTATACCCACTCAGTTAACCAAGTCCAAGTTAATGATCCTGGTTATCTGATTTGCCTACCAAGTCCAAGTTAATGACCTTGGTTGACCATTTTAACCGAAACATATTTATTTTAAAATTGTAAAGTTTCAAATTAATGAACTTTGTTGACATTCAGAAAATCTTTCTTTTCTGATTAGCTCCCACCTCTGAACTTCAGCTTTCCTCCAGCAATCGTCGCTTTGACTTGGACTAACGGTATTTTCATCATCGGGAGACTAAAATCTAAGATAAATTGATAAAAGTAAACTGAAAATATTTTTGGAATTTTTTTTGAAAAGAAAGAACAAGTAAAGATGTATATACATACATATTTTTTGTGAGTTTTGTATTTAGAGGATCATATCAAGTATTTAGAAAAATCAAAAGTACCGTTGATCTTGGTAGTAACTTCTTAAACAGATTTACCTTGATTGCCAATATACTTATCCACTTAAACCTCTAAACATTTCTCAATTGTTTCAAGATATGTTAGGTAAGATAAAGGAACATGAAGTAACTGTGTTTCCCATCTCAGAATATACTCCCTCATCGAAATTCCCAGAATATCATTTCACAGGTGAATATATCTAACTGATAGATGTAAATGGGGTGAACTGCAAGACCTTGAGAGCTCAAGTTAGTATTTCCATACAGACAAAGAGATGAAGGCTCGACTTTAAGTGGTGTTCCATTAAGGAATCTTTTGAACAGCAGATGTCGTAAATGTTTATGACATATTCATTTTTGTGCAGCTTTTGTAGGCGAATAATACGTAAAGTATTATACAAGTTCTAGGCCATTGCTAACGCAAAATCAGAAGAACTCATATAATACCCCGGATATCGATTAATTATAAAGACCTAGTATCGCAGAATCTGGCATTCTCTCAAACGAAATTTCGGAGTACTAAGTCCATATACCCGGCAGATGTCGACCCATAAGTTACTCAGTTTTTCTTTTAGTTTTGTATCTTGAAAAACAATTTACTGAACAAGTGAAGCCTATTGGCACATCCTCAGTAAGACCTGTTTAATTACTTGTCTAAACATTCCATATCTTTAGCATATTGTGATTGTCATATTGATGTAATATGATCTCCCTTTTCATAAAAAAACTCTTTTTGCCTTTTATAATGTTTTTGTATATTCCCAAACTTTCTCCCCCTAAAATCAAAAACATATTTTTGAATTTTTAAGAAAACATATTTACAGGAAAACATGTCATATCGATGAGAATCACGTCAAGACCTCGTCATCCTCAAATTCTACCTCATGAATATCCCTTGATGCCAGATTTCTTAAACCATTTAATTTTAAAAGATTTTTAAATCTTGAACGATCAAATGCTTTGGTGTAAAAATCTGCTTTTTGGTCATCAGTGTGGATTTTTTCAATTCTAACCAACTTTTTCTCGTAGCAGTCACATATAAAGTGGTGTCGAATTTCTATATGTTTAGTGCATGAGTGTTGAACACGATTTTTGGTGATATCAATAACTGCCTTATTATCTACATAAATTGGCGTATCAAGAAATTGTAGTCCGTAGTCTCTCATCTGTTGTTGTATCCAGAGTATCTGGGCACAACAACTGGATGCTGAAATGTATTCAGCTTAACATGTAGAGAGGGCGACTGCAGTCTGTTTCTTGCATTGCCATGTTACCCAACGAGTTCCGAAGAACTGGCAACCAGTTGTAGTAGATTTGGCATTAAGCTTGCAATAGTCGAAATCAGAGTCCGACTACCCCGATAGGTTGAAGTCGTCATATCTAGGATGCCACAAGCCGGTGCTTGGAAATCCTTTCAAGTATCGCATGATTCGTTTGACGGCTAACAAGTGCGAATCTCTTGGATTGGACTGATAAAGGGCGCATAGGCATGTTAGATACATGATATCTAGTCGCGAAGTTGTAAGATACATCAAGGATCCGATCATGGAGCGATATAATGTTTCATCGACTTTCACTCCATAAGCGTCTATTTGGTGCTAATGTAGTTGATGCTGGCGTAGTTCCTGTCATGTGAAATTTTTCTAACACGTCATGAACATACTTCGTCTGACTAATGAAGATACCATCAGGCAATTGCTCAACCTGAAGTCCTAAAAAGAACTCCATCTCCTCCTTAGCACACATTTCAAATTTCTTCTTCATGACTTCTTCGAAGTCTTTGCACAGCTTATCATTTGTCGATCCGAAGATGATATTATCGACATATATTTGCACCAAAATCAGATGACCATCTACTTCCTTTATCAAGAGGGTACAATCTACAATTCCTCTAAGAAAGTCGTTTTCAAGAAGATGTCTTGAAAGCGTTTTATACCAAGCTCTCGGGGCTTGGTGAAGACCATATAAAGCTTTGTTCAGAAGGTAGACTTTATCCTTGTGTATAGGATCGACAAACCCTGGTGGTTGTCTGACATACACCTTCTCTTTGACTTTTCCGTAAAGGAAAGCAGATTTGACATCCAATCGATACACCTTGAAACCTTTCCAAGAAGCAAAGGCCAAGAATATGCGAGTAGCTTCGATACGAGCGACTAGGGGGTAGACTTTAGTGTAGTCTATCCCTTCTTGCTGGTGAAAGCCCTGGACCACGAGCCGAGCTTTGTTTCTGACCACTATACCTCTGTCATCTCGCTTGCACTTGAAGACCCATCGAGTATTGATCTTTTTATGATGATCTGGTAGGTCGACAACCTTCCAGACTCCTAGCTTTTGCAATTGAAGCAACTCTTCCTGCATTACCTCCACCCAACTTTCTTCTTTCAATGCGTCCCTCCAGTTTAATGGTTCAACCTGGGAAACAAAACAACTGTAAGAAAGTCTAGTTTGTAATGGAGCAATACTCGTATAAAAACAGCTTAGATCCTTGTTGATCTGATTGCGAGTTTTCACTCCGATTTGTAAGCTGCCGATGATATTCTCTGATCGATGGGAAGAGAATATCCTTGGCATTACTTCACTCGGAACATCCACTTGAGTTTGCAAATTCGTGATCAATTCATCAACAACCGCTGCAGAAGATGTAGCTTCATTTTCTAACGTTTGAATGAGCAGCTTGAGCATTCAGGAAGCGTTCAATATGCTCAGGTCCTTCATCGGAACCAGATCCTCCATCATCAAAAGTTGGTTCACGATCAGAGTCGGCATTAGGCGGTTGTTGGACAGATGATTTAGTAGTGTTCAAGATTGGTACTAAGACTGATACCTGCAAAGTGTTACTCGGACCTATATCAGAAGTGTTAGAGACAGGAAGTGACAGGGAAATCACCAACGGTCTAAAAACTTGCTCTTGATTAGAGATTTGATAGTGTTGAAAGAGCATAAGAAGTTCTTCTTCTGATGGAACTTCAGGTAGGTCAAATGAATTCCACAAAACTTCATAGTTGAACAACCATGGATCCCCAGGTTTCCGCGTTAGCGTAGTATACCGTTGACAAGCAACATGCTGTGCAAGAATAACCTGGTTCAGACTCAGCAAGAAGACACACTTTTTTGGGCTAGCATAACCGATGAAAAATCCTTCTAAGGATTTGGCTCCAAATTTACCATCCGGGTCCAATACAGTACACGGTGATCCAAAAGGCTCCAAAAACGCGAGGTTCGGCTTCCATTGGTTTAGCAGTTCAAAACAAGTCTTGTTGTGAGGCTTGACTGTTAACACACGATTGAGGGTGTAACACGCTGATGCGACTGCTTCGCTCTAGAAACATATTGGTAATTTTAAATCACCAAGCATAGTCCTGGAACTCTCGATCAGTGTGCGATTCTTACGTTCAGCTAATCCATTTTGTTGTGGAGTATACGAAGCGCTGAATTCATGAAGAATCCCCTTTTCATTGCAGAATTCGAGCATCCTTTTGTTCTTGAACTTGGTACCATTGTCACTGCGGATTCTCTTGATAGACAAGTGATACAAGTTTTCAAGTTTCCTGAAGAGAATCATTAGACATTTAGACGTTTCATCTTTGCTCTACAGAAAGAAAACCCATGTGATTCTAGAAAAATCATCTATTACGACCAAGCAATATAGATATCCATAAATGCTTTGGACGTTTACTGGCCCAAATAGATCCATATGAAGCCTTTCTAGTGGTAGCTTGATAGAATTTAGTAGCTTTCTTTGGTGTGATTTCTTATGTTGTTTTCCCTTCTTACAGCTCAGGCAATCATCAGATAAATGAAAGTTCTTTAGATTAACACCCTCCACTAGGTCGTTGTGCACCAAATAATTCATCTTTCTCAGATGAATGTGCCCATATTCTGATGCCATAAGATAGACTCCTCGGTCGCTTTAGAAATAAAACACTGAACCTTCTATGATGTTGTAGATGCAACACTCATATCAATGACATAAAGATCATTCTCTCTTGGAGCGCGCATAAGAATCCATTCCTCAGGAATCTTGAATCCCGGCTTTAGAATCAAGCATTCTTTGTCGTTGAAGTGTGTTGTGAACTTTTTGTCACAAGTTTGCGAAATGCTGAGTAGATTGTTCTCTAGTCCCGCAATGTAGTTCACCTTGTCAAACGAAACCACTCCATTCATAAGAATACCTTCTCCTACAATTCTTCCACCTTCAGTTCCAGCAAAACCTACGTAACCTCCTCGGATAGCTTTGACGTTATGTAACAACACAAGCATCCCAGTCATGTGTCATGAAGCTCCACGATCCATAATCCATTTTGACATAATCGATATGGGGAGCCCATGCATACATGAGGAAGAAACTATTTAAATAGAGAAACCCAAGCCTGCTTGGTCTTTGGTGGGTTTGGAATATCAAACTTCGAACCAACTTTAATCTTGACATTCTGTTTGACCTCTGTTTTGTCTGGAGCAGATGGTTTCAAATCTACTTTAGATGGTTTGTCTTTTGTAACCCATGTATGTGTTTTCAAATGTGCCCTTTTTGCATAAAACTTTGAACCTTTTGACGATTCTTGGTGGAAGTTTCACCAATTTCAAATTTCAAATTTAGAATTTAGTTGAATAGTTGATTTTACATTTTTGTTGGATTCATTGTTACTTTTCAAAATTTGTTTTGGTACAACCATGGGTGCCTTTTGTTTCACATCTTTGGTAGATCTGTTAGAGTTAGAAACATATTTTGGATATTTTGAGAACATTGTCTGCAATATGCCCAACAATGTTACACTTGTAGCATGTCCTTCTGTCTTTTCGAACAGAGGAATCCAAAACATGTTTTCTACTTTCTTTTTCTTTCTTGAACTCATCATTGGATTGTTTACCAATGATCTCTTTTTCTCTTTCTATAGTTGTTCCATAAACGAAATTGATTTTCTTTGTAAAATTCAACTTTTGAAACTTGTTGTTTGTTCTTTTCTTTTGAAAACCCAACCCAGCCCTCCTATTTTCAGGATAATCTCTATTCGTTGATGGTAGGGTTTGTTAACACATTTTGATTTAGAATAAAATGTTGCATCGTGTTTTTCTAAATCAGAATGGCTCACCTCAACAAGCTTGAATAACTTTTCAACACGATCCAGATTGACATTCTGGATTTGGAAATCTTCATCATAATATAGTTTATCAGATCCATGCATTTTGTAGACGATGACGTTTGGATCAGTGTTTAAACTATTTTCTTCATCAGAAGATAGTTTTCAGACTCACTCTTCAAAACATTTCAACCACGGTTTTAACAATATCAGACTCACATTCATTTTTTGGTTTGGTGTAAGTTATATCAATGTTCTCAGGCATCTCATTTGTCTTTTCAGTTTTCAATTTTTAGTTGAGCGCCTTCTCCACACCCAATGGTTTCCTAGTAGCATAGCTATTCCACATGGGTGGTGTAACTCGATCATACCTTGCACATTTGTTTTCATCTTTATTAGTTTCTTCTTTGCTTTCGATCTTTGGAAGAATGTGATCTATGATGTATGAACTTGTAGAATAAGTGATTAACAATTTGTTAACCCTTTCTGTTTCTATTTTCATTTTCTCAAGTTCACTTTTTAGCTCGGCGATTGTGTTTAAATGAATATTAATGACCATTTGTTTGTCCATTACAGTCGCCTTGAGCGTTTAATGTGTTCCGTCATTTTCTCTGATCACCTTTTCATATTGTTTAACAGATTTGCTTAATTTGTCATAAGCTTCTTTAGTTGATTTATAGTCACATGACAAATTATTTGTTAGACATTTTAGCTCATTCTATCGTGTTTCTTTTACAGCACATTCACTGCATGGGTCTTTACATTTTAAGCACAGTTTTTCTTTCACAAACTCATTTTCCGACACGTTTACCTCATTCACATTTGCCATACAAGCTTTGTTGGTCCTGTCAGTCTGTTTGTTCAATGTCTCATCAACTCTCTTTGCTTCAACTCCCGAATTCTTCTTTTCTTCACAAGACAATCGATGGCTTGGCTCAAAATAACCTGCAAAGTTTTAAAAATATCGTTAGGCAGGAGATGTTTAAAAGCACTATTTAACAATTCCTCTTCTTCTGATGATGTGTGATAATATTCCTAAGTAGCTTCGTCAAAAGATGCCTCTACATATTCTTCAGGTTCTTCAATGATTTATGCGACCAAAGCCAAACTTTCATTCTTTGTGATGTACTTGTTCCAGTTGAAGCCTTCGTCCTCCTTAGCAACGACAAGAGCTTTGTCTTTGGAGTTTGACGGTCCATCTTCGATTTGCACCATTCTTGTTTTGGGTTGAGGATGATGATAAATGGCTTTGTTGATACACTTTTGTGTCTGTAGCTTATTCTTAGTTACGCCTGTTATTGTACGGTCCTTATGTACTGTGTCTGTATAGATTGGTCATGTCGGCCAGATCAAGATATCCTCCTATCTTGATCTAGTACGACGATTAGAATGTCTGTGTACAACAATTGCATGTGTGCATACTGTTGAGTCTCAGGTACGTCATGTCTGTGGCACGATCTCCAAAGAAAACAATTGATACGAGTGGGAATGCTTCGTACAAGCAAGAAGATGCTCGTACGAGTCACACCATTCGTACGCTCAAGCTTACTCAATCAAGCTTTCAGCTTGATTCGTACAAGCAAGGTTATTGATTCGTGCGAGCAAGTTCATTCATACGAGTCTATTTTGAGAATGTCTTTCATGTCTTTTGGTGTTTCGTATGACCAGCAACATACTTCGTACTGTTGCTTTGTGTTGGCACTATATAAGCAGACATAACCTTCTCAGTAGAATGCGCATGTGATAGAGTTCATACGAGTTACCGTGGATACTAAGCTGAGACTTTGAGAGGACAGAGTGAATGCATAAAGTCTATATGAACATTGTTTGTATATGTTTGTACTAGTGTCATCAGTTAATCAAGATATTGAATCTTTGGTTATCCTGTGTGTCTCTTACTTTGCTTTGGTTTGCATGCATACTTGGATTCCGCAATGGTATGTGTGTTGCATGAACAAGGAAGCAATTTTATCTTGATCCTCCAGGTGGACCTACAAGTGGTATCAGAGTTTTGGCTCTCTTCCTTGTTCAAAAGCAAGCTTAGTGTTGTGTCTGAGCTAGTTTGAAGGTTTCTTGAAGTGTTCTTGAACTTCCAGTAGAAAACAAAAGTTTTGAAAAGATAACTAACTTAAAACTTAGTTAAAATCTGTTATATCTAGAAAAATTTTCATAAACACCTAGTTAGAATACATGGAGACATGTTAAAATCTGGTTTTTCTTAAAATTTTCTTTTGTTCAAGTTGAACACATTTGCAGAAGAAACTCACCGGAAAACTCATCAGAATTGTGTTGTAGGGTTGACCAACTTTCCGACATTTGGACTTTGACTTTTATAACTGTAAAAGTTGGTGGAATGTTTGTCTTTTTAACTAAAATTGGGTAGACAACAGGCCACTTTTGAAAACCAGTCTGTAGAAGAAAAGGAAAGTTTTCACCAAACCAACCCTGCAAAAGATTCCTCTAGGAAACATTGCGAAAAACAGCTTGTGCGAATAACCCATCCACATGAAGAACCAAGCTGCTCGTGCGTAAGACTAGTCATCCGCACGAACAACCTGTTACGCATGAAGAAGATCCTCCGTACGAATTATATTGTTCGTATGAAGAACATTTATCCGTACGAAACATTGGTTCGTTCGAATAACCTTCTTCAGTAAGTGTTTTTCATGTTTAAGTTTTTCAAGCTTTGGGAATTCAAAATTTGTATTTTCTTCAAAATTGTGAATTTTTATAAGGGGAACTGTTATTTAAAAAAATTCAAACTTTAAACCTTTCATTTTTTCATAATCAAGAAATTATAATTAGTTCTAATCCGTGGGATTGGAGTAGTGGTTTGAACACAAATCAGGAGTCTTCACAAAGCTCCGCAACCTCATGGGTTAAGTCTTTGATGCCTCAACATACGGCCATGATTACCGCAAATCAATGGGCGTGTGTCGCAAACCAGAACCAGAGCATCCAAACTCATCTAATGAGCGAGAGTGAAATTGGGAGCAATAACCGTCCGCCAAAGCTAAACCATATGAACGATTATCCTTCATGAGAGTCGTTTTCACACATATGTTTTGGGTCAAAACACAGAATTGTGGACCTGTTTTACTACACCCTATCAAGAATCACTCGAAGAAGCCGGATCGAATCCAACTTCCTTAGCCAATCTAGATGAGAGTGACAAAAAGGCATATAATCTAGAGGAAAAGGCATTTTCTATCCTAACACAAGCTCTTCACAAAGAAACTTATCACCAGTTTGTGTATTGTACAACCACGAAAAACTTGTGGGATACGTTGGAAGCAAGAGGAGAGGGGAATGCTGCAACTAGAAAAATTCGGCATGATTTGCTCAAGAAAGAGTTTGAAGGCTTTATGTTCATAGAAAATGAAACGTTGAATGATATGACCACATGGTTTTACCATCTTCTTAGCAAAATGTACTCTTACAAAGTGTTAGCATCTCTGCAATAAATCGTGATGCGCTTAGCTGACGCATTACCGCCAAAATGGGGTCAATTTATTGACTTATTAAAACATACATGTGTTTTGGACTCAATCAGTAGTTATGAATTTGTGTAGAAACTGGAGAACAAGAATGAAGAAGAACTTTGGAAGGCACAAAGAGTCACTGTTCCACAAAACCATGAGATGTACTTCGGAGGTATTAATACAGGTATTAGTGCAAGTAAGCAACCAAAGCTTCAAACCGCGTTTGTATCAAATGTGACTCCCTTTCTACCACAACATGTTCAAACAAATCTGTTTGCAAGCTCAAGTACTCAAGCTTTTGGACAAGCATTTGATCCGAAAGCCTTTCTACCTCAACCACGAGATCTAGCACCTCAAGTTCCATAGCAAGCTCCTCCACAGGCTTTCTATGGAAACAACTTTCAATCCGTAAACCCCAACACTTGCAGACTTGACACATCACATCTTTCCAAGGTCAGTGTGGAAGTTGCTCAAGAGCATATGGAACTTCTAAACACCTTGGTCAGTGCCTATTGCGGATTGGTAGCTAGTCAAATTGGAAACATCAATTTGACAAATGAAGACTACCAACAGATAGACAAAGATGAGATGGAGCTAATTGATATCAAGTGGGCGTTTGCTAGTGCGGTGAGAAGAGCAAAGGATTACATGAGCAGAATAGGAAGAACCAGTTTGGAGAGCAAGAAGGATACAAAATATGGTTTTGATAAATATGTTGTTACCTGCTGCAACTGCTGTGAAAGAGGTCACTTCAAGCGTGAGTGCACAAGACCCAGCAAACAAGGAAATCACAACCCCTTAAGAAACCAACCACAACCATCCAATACATCCCAAATTAGCAATGATAGTAGAATAGTGGCTGTTGGTAACCCAAACATCACCAATCAATTCGGACCTTTAAATAGCAAAGCTTTAGTTGTTCAAGCTGACGAAGGATGCGATTGGTCAGTTCAATTGGGAAATGAGAGTAACGAAGGAACTACATGTTAAGCCAAGATCATCAACCGAATCAAGCACGTTAACAGCATGGATAGCTCAGATGATGATGATACTTTAGGTTAACTGGTAGTTCTGATGAAGAATGCTCAAGTTCGGGTGGTTATGGATCTGATTCAGAGATCAGAAAAGGAAGTGATGCTGCGGTCAGAAAGTCGCTGAGTGAAGCTGAGAAGATGAAAAGTGAAAAGGTGAGTTTGATGAAGAAACCTGAAGCTGCATCAATAGATACAGAAAGATTCTTTACAGATAGTGCAGCCTTTCCTCATCATACTGCCTTCATGGCGAATGTTTCCGGTTCAACAAGTCAGGTAAATTCCGACTCTCCTAAAGTTTACAATGACTGTGCTGAATTAAAAACAAAATATGAAATGATCAATAGTCATAATTAAACTTAGTTGTTGAACTATCTAAATGCAAAGAAGCGAACTTGGCTTTAACTCGAAATGAAAAAGAATTCAAATCTGTAATAGAAACCCTAAAGAAAAGCGTTTCTGAATTAATAAAAACAGTTTTGAATAAATAGACATGAATTAATAACTACATTATTCTCCTTGAAGAAACAAAGAAAGAGTTAGTCATCGCCAAATGCGAACCTGATGCGATCAAGCTTAGATTGGACAGTTATTCTAACTCTTGATATGTGCTTCATCATATCGTTGATGTTCAAAAACTAAAAGGAGATGTTAAATGCATTGGGTATAAGTCGTGTCCACCCCGATAAAACACAACTATGCCAAATTGCCTGATGAAGAGGAGATGCCTTGCTTTGAACCCTCCGTACCCCTTAATCCTGAAGAATTTACAGCAGGATTAGGGTTTAAACTAGACAATTCCTCACAAGAACCAAGCAAACAAGAAAACTCATCATCTGATGTTGATCAAAATCCATCTGAAATAGAGGAAGATGATGCATTAGATGATGAATCAATCAGAAGTGATCAGGATCAATCTCTTGATAAACGGAAAGGAGTAGAACTCTCTGGTGCTCCCAGTACTAAACCTGTTGAAAATCAAGAGAATGATCCTAAGAAATCTGTCAAGACAAAAGTGTCTATAGATGAAACAGATAATGTGTTGTATACTCTGGTTGGAGATAAGAAAATCTACTCTAACAAAGATTTTCTAATTAAAAACGTAAGTCCAATCTCTATAGATCAAGTGTTTGAAAATTCAACAACCAAACTTTTAGAGAAGGAAAAGCCAATCAAATCACAACCATTATCATTTTCAAGAGAAAAACAAGAGAAGCGTGTTGAAAAGCCTAAAGAACCACAACCAAAGGTTGAAGCAAAAGGCCCTCGCTACAAGAAGAAGCTTAAAAATGTTAAATTTGTGAGTTCTAAGGGTACCGATAAATTCGAGACCTTTGAAGGCAAGTCTAATATAGATTTTGTAAACAAAGTAAAGATTTTGAAAAGAAACAGTCAAAATAATAAAACTCAACACACAAATGGGTGTAATGAAAATGAACCTAGTACCTCAAGACCCACGAGTTCAACATCAAGCCGTGAAACACGATCTCCTAATTTTGTTGAAAGGAGAACATGTTTCAAATGTGGAGAATCTGGCCACATTATCAAAAATTGTAAAAAATCCAGCTAAAGCAAGATTTGTTGAAAGAACCCCTCATGAACCAACTTGTCAACGTCGATCTATTTTTCAATACAAGATAAACGGATTATTAAAGATCAAAAAGAGAAACAAAAACGTAAACAAGTAAAAGCAATTGAAAAAGCTTTAAACCGGATTCCTCAAAAAGGAATCCAAGATCTTCAAATTTCATAAAACCAGAAATTGTTAAAACTGTAAATAATAGTAATTCTGGTAAATTACATAAATCTTAGAAACTAAAGACCGGTGATGGTTCAAGAGGAGGCACACAATTTGCAAATCATCAAGAAATAAAAATCACATTTCTTGATGATAAGGGGCGACCCAAGACCACTAAGGCGGTCCCCATCTTAAACTTATCTGGTTTTCGAAATGTGCAGGGTGTTCCAGGAGGAACTGTGAATAGTCATTGGATTGTTGATAGTGGAGCATCGAGGCACATGGCGGGTGGCTTACGGCTCCTGTATGATGTGAAAAGCATTCGGGGTGGTTATATTGCCTTTGCTGGTGATAAAGGTGGACATATCACTGCAGAGGGATGGTCTCCAATGGTGTTGTGAGTTTTGATAAGATCAATTATGTACGACAAATTGATCACAATCTTCTTAGCGTTTCTCAAATCTGCGATAAGAAGTTCATGGTACATTTTGATGATACCGGATGTTATGTGTTGAAACCCGGATTCAAGATCCCCAAAGAATGGATTCTCTTATCGGCTCCAAGAATTAACGACTTATATATTCTTGATATGAGCCAAGCTATTACAACATCTGCGCAAGTTACATGTTTTGTCTCAAAAGCCACCGAAAAGGAATCAATCTCTTGGCACAAATGAATGGGACACATTCACCTGAGGAAAATGAACTATTTGATGAAGAATAATCTTGTGAATGGTGTACCAGTCAAGAATTTTCATCTTCAAGACATTTGTATATCGTGTCAAAAGGGCAAGCAAGTTAGAAAATCCCATCCCATGAAGAAGATCGACACTGTGAATATGCCTCTAGAACGTCTTCATATGGACCTCTTCGGACCTATGAAACACAAGACTACCTTTGGTGATTCTTATTGTTTGTTAGTTACCGATGACTACTCCAGATTTTCATGGGTGAACATGCAGGCACACAAGAGTGAAGTTCCTGAAATCCTCAAGAATCTCCTAACGCTATTAGAAAATTTGTACAATCTGAAGGTAAGGAGAATCAGAGGTGACAATGGCACCAAATTTAAGAATCAGGTTATGGATGATTACTGTTCTTCAAAGGGCATTTTGCATGAGTACAGTTCTCGCTACACTTCACAACAGAATGGTGTCGCTGAGAGGAAGAATAGAAGTCTGATTGAAACAGCAAGAACCATGTTAGTAGAATCAGAACTCCCCTTCAATTTTGGGGAGAAGCTGTTGCTACTGCATGTTACACGATGAATAGAGTTCTAACGGTGAAGAGACACGGGAAAACATGTTTTGAGTTGCTACATAAAAGGAAACCAGATGTTTCTTTCTTAGAACCTTTTGGAGCTCCATGCACTATGATTGATCCACATGGAAAGTTTGGTCCGAAGGCTACCGAAGGCTTCTTTCTTGGATATGCTACTCTGAATTTCAGGGTGTGGAATTTGCCTTCGAAGAAGATTGAAGAATGAGGTGAAGTCAAGGTTCAGTGATACACAGAATCAGTAAGATCTCCGGATGCTCCTTGGATGTTTGACTACGATGGACTGTCCGACTCCTTTAATCTGCCAACTTTTGATGATGCATCTGCAGCGGCTCAAATGCTACCGGAAAGTGATACAGCAGTTGACTCACCATTAGTTCGACCAATTATTGTTAACCCTCAAGTGTCGACTTCGGTTAACAATCTTGTTCTATTTATAGGTCAACATGACTCGCACAGGAAAAGAGTGTGTGTGTGTGACTCGTGCGAGTGATGCCTCATACGAGTGACAGAGTGTCACTCGTACGAGCCATGATGCTCACTCGTACGAGTCAAGCTACAAACTACATCATATATATACAAACACTATTCGACGTTCTAAGCACTATATACATAAATAACATATCCTTGACGTAGGCAATAGACATTATTACAAATCTTACTAGAACTACTCATTTTTTTTATCATAAGCTTGTGATTTGGTTTTTGATGCAGCAAGTAGGGGAAAACAATTCTTAATTGTTGACACTAAAAAATAAAGAAGCTGATTCAATAGCATGGGCTGCAATAAGGGCTCGGTGTCATTATGTTAATAAAAAATGGCTCGGTGGTATGTTAACGAATTAGTCCACTATAGAAACGAGACCCCGGCGGTTCGTTCATTTGACCTTAACTAGAGCCACTTTTGATTCTACAATATTTTGTTCATTAATGACTCCAGGTTCTTTCACTTCCATGTAAAGATCATTTCCTTCACGAGTCCGTTCACCGACTCCGCCAAATACAGACACGCCTCCGTGAGCTTTGGCAATATTGTTAATCAATTTCATAATGAGTACTGGTTTACCCACGCCAGCTCCCCCGAATAGTCTGATTTTTCCTCCACGGCGATAAGGGGTTGAAAGATCTACTACTTTAATTCCGGTTTCAAAAATAGATAATTTTGTATCTAACTGTATAAAGGCAGGCGCAGATCTATGAATAGGAAATGTTGTGCTATTATCTACAGGACCTAAATTATCAATAGGCTCCTCTATTTATAGGTCGACATGACTCGCACAGGAGGAGAGTGCGTGTGTGTGACTCGCGAGTGATGCCTCGTACGAGTCAAGCTACAAACATATAAATCATATATATACAAACACTATTCGACGTTTGAAGCCCTATATACATAAACAACATATCCTAGATGTAGGCAATAGACATTATGCACCAACAAAAAACTTTCTTCATTTTCATAAGGAGAACTTAATTCAGGCTTTTCCAAATTTGACTTAGCACTTTCAAACTCAGTGCTATCAGATTCATTTCCTAAAACATTTTTGACAACGTGTTTCACAACATCTTACTGGCATTCATAAGTCTCATCAATATTTTCTAGCATCTCGTCTTCTTTTTGTTCAGTTTTTAGCTTTAAATTGAGTGCCTTTTCCACCCCAGCTGGATATTTTTTAGCATAATTGTTCCACATTGGGGGTGAACATTGATTGTAATCCAGAACTTCATTTGGTTTTTCAAATTCATTTTCTTCCTGTTTAGTTTTCTCAATTTGTTGTGGAAGAATATGATCAATCAAGCAAAAGGACGTTGAGTAACTAATCAACAATTTGTTGATTTGTTCGACTCAATCTTTATGGCTTCAAATTCAGTTTTAAGCTTAGCAATGGTGTTTATGTGGATATTAATTGCCATTTGTTTGTCTATTACTGTAGCTTTTAGCATTGATTTTATTGCCATATCCTCTTTACTAACTTGTTGAAATTGGTTAATTAATTTGCTAAATTTATCAAAAGCAACTTTCGTGTCTCTTAAATCACTTGACAAGTTATTAGTTTGTTTTATAAGCTCTTTAAATTTAAAATCCTTTTCTGAGCACTCCTTGCACAGCTCGAGACACTTGGTGCATAGTTTCTCAATTTCTTTGATTACAACCTTAACCTCTTCTTTAATCAACTCATTGACTGACTCTTTCACTTCATGACTCTCCTCAGGAACTACCTCTTGTAACTGAGACATCATGGCTTTGTAAGCTATTTCCTTCAAATTTTTACCGTTCATCTCCTTTGTGACATCAATAATTTCTTCTACTGGCTTCCTGGATTCTTCTGTTTTTTGGCGCGCATTGGTATTTACTTGAACCTCCAAAGAATACAAAAGAATTATAAACATCAGGAGGAATCATGGATTTAAAAGCATGATGAAATATGTCTTCCTCAGCACAACGTTCATGTTCAACCAACTCTTCAGCACCATTATCTGGCGTTTCATCAAACACAATCTCACATTCTTCATTCAAACATTCCTCAACAACCTCATCAAACACTACTTCTTCTATTATCTCTGCAAGCAATGCCATACTCTACTTTTTCAGAATATAATCATTCCAGTTAAATCTCTAATCTTCTTGAGTCACCACAAGTGTTTGTTTGCTTTTGCTGAACCATCCTCAGTAGCAATAATCTTTGATGTACTTTGAGGAGGAGAAGTATTATGATAGATCGCTTTCTTGTAGTAATCATCTTCAAACGGATTGTGATTACCCTGGACTTTTTGGTTCATGCATTCTCACTTAAAGTGACCCTTTTCTCGGCATTTAAAGCATGTCACCTTTGCTTTGTCAAATCCCAGTTTACCATCTGGTCCTCCTAAACTGTTACGCCCTGTTATTTCCATAAAGCGCTGAGCTTTTCTAACTATACTGGCCATACACCATTTAAATCTATTAATTCTAGTTCTTTAGAGTCGTTTTGATCGTAATCCTCTTTTGTCATGTCAGGATTCCCGATCTTGCCGGCTTACAAGGCTCTCATAAGATTCAAGCACTGATGCAAGTAGAGCCATATGTTTCTTAGCTGTATTTTCATTAAAATCTTGTGCATTTGTCAAGTTCACAGCTATGTTGCACTGAAGAATTCTCTGATTTTGATTTGCTTAGTTGTTCTAACTACTGCTGTAGTTGTTAGAGCTCAAGGATGAATGGGGAGTACTAGGAACATTCGGATCATAACTCGGAAATGAGGTAAACCCAGTGCTGCTGCTTGAATTGCTTGACGAGTTGTTAGCACTGAAGGCCATTTAAATCTTCGGGCTTTGGTTATTGGCATTGGCATTTCCTTTAAAGTACAAATTGACAACTTTTTGTGCATGTGCACTTCTGGATTTTGCCATTTTTTGTAAATTCAATTCATGACCTTCAAGGTTCTCAATAAGTTTTGCGAGACTCAACGTGCTATTGTAATCAAGACTATTCATTAAAATCATGAGATAGGTTGACCATTCACCCTCTGTCAATGCATCAACTAACTTATTCACCAACTCTTCATTATCTTTGTTCACTCCCAACCCCTTCATTTCAACTACTAGGTGATAATACCTCTCATTCATCTATGTCATCAACTCACCCTTCAATGAATGAAAGATATCGAGTTCTTTCTTCAACAGTGCTTGCTTGTTCTTAATCATTTGTGCATTTCCATGAAACTTGACCTTGAACGCATTCAAGATGGACTGAGCGTAATTTTCATGCTGTAAAAGCGTGAAAATATCTTTTTTAATCGCCTATTGTAAGATATTCATCATCTTCTTTTCTCGGGAAATAACGCTTTTTCTTGTTCATTAAACTGCATCAGTATGACATTTATACATTTTTAGTCATTGAACAATTCCGGAACATTTTCGTGTTTAATAAAATCTTGTGCTCTATTTGAGAGAATGTATATTTATCAATCATTATACAATCCCGAACATTTTTGTTCAATAAAATCTTGCGTTTTATTGGTATGAATTCAAAATGTCAGTTATCGCACAAATTCGGTCATTTTTGTGTTCGATAAAGTTTTATACTTTATTTACGAAACGTTTAAGCATAGAATCGAAGAACCGACATCCATGACATTTCCGGACAAAATCCAAGTTACACATGCCTTAACGCCTTTATATAACCCAAATTTTAGGTTAAAAAGGGTTAAAAATGACAAAACGTGATAATACAAGTCCAGGGCTAAAAATTGTCAAAAAACAAGTTTGCTTCATCACCATGTTTGGCCACCTATCTCCAATTTTTCACACCTTGCACTCATTTTGCCACACTTAATTGGGTGTTAACACATGCTAGGACACTAATCCACAATTGGTAACACTTTTCATCACCTCCATCATCCTAAAACACTATAAATACCCTTTGATTCGTCAAGTTTTTTTTCACACCACTTCAAATCACTTTAAAGCATTGTGTGAAGTTCTTGTTTCTATTCTTCTTGGATCTTGATTCCAGCCTTCGGAAGACTCCTATCTTGAGTTCTGAAAGTGATCTTTAACACAAGTAAGTACTCTTCCTAGTTCTTTCATTATTTTAGCAAATTTGAAAGTCAAACAGTTTGGCTGCCACGTTTAGTAGGCGAGATGACGAGTCAAAGTTTATAAGTTAAAAAGTAAAAAAAAGATGTTTAAAAATGCATTTTATGACGAAAATTTTTTGGATATTAAAACTTAAGGTTTTGAGACCAAATCAGTTCTATAACATTATTAGACATATTCAAACATGTCTAACTCTTCATTTCTAGTTTAGTGCTTATTTCTTAGTCGTATGTTGAGCGGTTTTACTACCGCTTTAAGTTTCGAATCTTACCCGTTTGGTCAATCTTAGGATTTGACCATGCACATTTTTATGACCATAGTAATTTAAGGAATAGCCCTCTAAGGTTATACCTTATAGTCATATAGTTTGGTTAATTATATGATGACTCGATTTTATGTACTTTTAAAATGCCGAAAACACCCTTTTGGCGCATAAAATGGTTTTAAACATGTAAGACCATGGTTTTGACATCTAAACTGATATTATAACATAATCAAACTTCTTTTGATATATAAGACACATCATAGGACTTATTTAACCATCCAAACACATAGTATGCTTGCGACCGTTAAAGTGGCAGCCATAACGGGTCAAAGCACTTAGAAACTCTTCCAAATCAGAAAGTAAAGTATTATAAACCACATTATATGAGTCCCAACACTCGTTTGGTTTTTAAGACCTCATTCTATCTAATCCTCTGATTAAAGTCTCGACACACTAACATAGTATTCCGATACATTAGGACACACTTGAACTCTTCAATCATTGAGATTTTTTGATCATTTGAACAAGAAATTTATGAAATCACAAGTGAGTACCTAGCCCCCTCTTTTACGTTTTCAAATGTTTTGGGGTGATTCATATGTGCCCACCACTACTTTTTTGTTTTCATGACATTATACATGTTTTGCTTATCAAGTACATATAGTACATGATTTCAAAGAGATTTTGCTTCATATGTTGACTTAGCATACCTAGTACATGATTTCATAGACATTTATGCTTTGTATGTTGACTTAGCATATCTAATACATGATTCAAAGGCATTTGCTTCGTATGTTGATTTAACATACCTAGTACATGATTTCAAAGACATTTTTGCTTGGTATATTGACTTAGTATGCCAAGTACATGCTTTCAAAACATTTTCAGGACATGCTTACATTGTTCAAGACATATTGGTGCGTTAAATATACAATGATACATTCATTAACATTGATCTCGCTGATTGTAGTATGTAATGGTACCATAGGTTGACAATCTCGTTCCCGCTTCCTAGGTTTATTCGGAAGTGACTTTAGGGAATGACAAAATCCGATGAACATTTGATAAACCTTTGTCTTTATAAGGGTTTATTCGACAGTCAACAAGGCTTGATGTATTCGCCAACAATCCATATAGATATGTGTCTACACAATAAAAGCAATTGATTTATAAGACAAGAGTTTTTGTTTAAATAAGACCTTTGTTTATTCAAAACACCTGTTTTATACAAGACATTTTGACAAGAAAAAACATTTTGGTTATTTATACAAGACATTTATGTTATGGTTTAAACAAGACTTTTATTTTCCATACAAGACATTAGTTTATACGTAGAAATTAGTTTATGAAAGACATTTGGTTTATACATTGCATTGGTTTATACATGAAATTGGTTTAAACAAGACACCTAAATGTTGGCTCATGGTAAGTGATTTAAATGACGAAACGTGTGTAATATGATAAAAGCATGGTGGATACGCCGATGTACTTCCTATATATAAGTGCATTCATTACATTACATAATGTAGTGTTATCTAAACCACTTCAAACAAAATATGAGACATGACATATTTTATACAACGCACGAGTTATTTTGGTTATTAAATTTAAATCATTTGATTTTCATATGATTTCATAAGAGAAACATTTTTATAAAGGATCATGGCTACTTTTCTAATCGTTGAACATTTCTTTTAACTTTTAAAGCCATGAATCTTCATCACAAAACCTATGTTACTCACAGGCATTTTTATGCTGACGTTTTATTTTCACATATGTTTCAGGAGCATGCTTCACAAAGGGCAAACTTGGGCCTTAGTGACTTTAAAATTTGCAAGAAAATTGTTATGTTTATGATTTCGTTCTCCCAAGACAATGTAACCAATTAAATTCAATGATACAAAACTTTATGTACCATGTGTTGTGAAACAATAGTTCTGTGACATGACTCCCCGACGTTTCCGGCGCGGTTTGTTGTTTTACGTGGTCGAGGGTTACAGAAAGATTGGTATCAGAGCTCATAGTTATAGGGATTTAGGTTATTAGTAATACGTTGACCTAGTAACCTTCCTAGGTCCCAAATGCAAGTTAACTTGTGTTTAGATCTCAAAACAATACCATCACCTTAGGTGATTACCAAAAAAAATTCACAAGTTACAAGTCCATTTTGAAAATCAATCATCTATCCTTAGATGATTTATTTTTAGGCTTCCTGCCTTCAAAGTTTTCAAAATCTCGTCAACGTTTGGGTTTTAATAATGTGAACACGTGCAATCTGGAAGTGTGGATGCCTGTACCCTGAGTTTTATGCCTAAGGCTAGTGTGTTCGTACAAATCTGCATTATCGGACCGGTTACACTTACCTGGGAACGCTTGGGGTGAGTGTCCACTTACAGGCTAAAGCATGTCTTCGTGATACATTATAAAGACCCATTTACTTTGATTAGTCACTATATGTCGTGTGTTCGTTTTAGGTAACGAACAGATGATCACAATCCTTATGTTTCGCTGATATTTTTAACGTTTCCTTTTGACTATCCAATATCAGTCTCACCCGTTTTCTCTCATATATTCTTCTCTTTTAGAATTCCTCCTCATCGAAATGCTGCTTAGGACGCCGATATGGCGCTAATGATAGCTCAGCAGATAGTTGCTGTGCTACCAAATCTTGTAACTCAATTAAACCAAGCCAACAATAACAACAACAATACACCTATTTCGTGCAACTTTAAACAATTCAATTTGGCTAAACCACTCAAGTTTAGTGGTTCTGAGGGAGCTATTGGGCTCCTACAGTGGTTTGAGAGTCTTGAGAGCACATTCCATCATGTTCAATGTCCAAATGAGCGCAAAGTAGAATTCGCTTCAAGTGTATTCCAAAAGAGGGCGCTCACTTGGTGGAACGGAGTGGTAAGAGATATGGGTGCTGATGTTGCAATGGCTCAGACGTGGGAAGAGCTTCGAGCTCTTATGGTGAAGGAATTCTTCCAATGCCACGAGCAAAGAGCACTTGAGAACGAATTCCACAACCTGAAACAGGATAGTGGAAAACATTGTGCCTACACTGACCGTTATGAGGAGCTATGTTTGTAATGTCCTGCTATGGTCACGCCCTTGGATAAGGCTATTGAAAAATACATTTATGGCCTTCCTGACCAAGTTCAGGACATAGTCACTTGTAACAACCCTGCTACAGTCAGACAAGCTATCGAGTAGGCTGCAACCCTGACTGACTCGCTAGTGAAGAAGGGTAGACTTTTTCGCAAAGGCGACAAAAAGTAATCTACCAAGACTACACAAGGGAAACAAAAGGGAAACAAGGACGAAACCTCTGAGAAGTCTAAGAAGCGTAAAGCTTCCAAGAATTTCGTTGTTGTTACACAACCCAACCAAGATGCTCCCAATCAACCATCACAACCTCCCACCAAGAGACAATATGTCGATACTGCACCTCTGTGCAACAAGTGTGATAGTCATCACCAACCCCATCTACCATGCCGTCATTTTACCAATTGTGGATGATCTGGCCATCTGGCCAACACTTGTCATTTTGATCCTGTCCCGAATCAACTGGTTCGGAATCCTGTTTAACCACAAGCCAATCCTGCACGACCCCACTACCCACCTGGATCCTGCTACAATTGTGGTGATCTTACTCACTACCGAAACAACAGCCCGAAGCGAGTTAATGCAAATCCAGCCCGGGGATGAGCATTTAACATAAATGCTAATGAGGCTCGTGCTGACAATGACGTGGTTAACAGTACGTTCCTTGTCAATAATCAGCCTCCTTCTATTCATTTTGATTTGGGTGCCGATAAGAGTTTTGTATCCTTAGATTTTGAGCCTTATCTTTCAACACCACGAACCAAACTAGGAAAACCCTTAACAATGGAGATAGCCAGTGGCAAACCTCTTGTACTTGATTCCGTTATTCATAACTGCCAATTGAACCTCAATAACCATCTTTTTTCCATTTACCTCATGCTAATGCAACTTGGGAGTTTTGACGCCATAGTAGTGGACTAGTTAACCTAACACCATGCTGAAGTGATCTATTTTATAAGATTGTTTGCTTCCCTCTTTTTCCTAGTGAAATCCTAGAAGTTCTTGGAGAGAAACACTCATAACCTTAAACTCATAACATGTACCCATGCCCACAAATACCTAGGAAAGAATTATGTAGCCTTTTTGGCACATATCGTAGAAGAGAAAAGCAAGGGTAAAAGTATTCAAGACATCTCCGTTGTTCGAGATTTTCCTGAGGTGTTTCCTGAAGAACTACTTGATTTACCCCTAACACGTCAAGTCGAGTTTCGTATAGACCTTGTACCTGGTGCCAACCCAATTGCCAAATCCCCTTACCATCTTGCACCATCTGAAATGCAACAGTTATCAAAACAACTCCAACAACTTTAAGATAAAGGATTTATTCGTCCATGCTTTTCACCTTAGGGCGCTTCTGTCCTATTCGTGAAAAAGAAGGATGGATCCTTTCACATGTGCATCAACTATTGTGAGCTCAACAAACTCACGATTAAAAGTTGATATCCCCTACCTTGTATTGTAATATTTTTGATCAACTACAAGGTGCTACATGTTTCTCCAAGGTTGATCTGCGTTCTGGGTATCATCAGCTTCATGTATTCGATTAAGATATTACTAAAACTGCTTTTTGCATTCGATACAGTCATTACAAGTTCACTGTCATGCCCTTTGGTTTGACAAATGCTCTTGCCGTCTTCATCGACTTAATGAATAGGGTTTGTAAACCTTATTTAGATAAGTTCATCATTGTTTTCATCGATGACATTTTGATTTATTCGAAATCCTGAGCCGATCACAAACGTCATCTTCGTCTAACAATGGAACTCCTAAAGAAAGAACAACTTTATGCAAAACTCCAAGTGTGAATTTTGGCTGAAGGAGGTTCAATTTTTGGGACAAGTTGTCAACGAACAAGGTATACATGTAGATCCCACAAAAGTAAGTGCGATTAGAGATTGGAGTACACCTACTACTCCTACCAAAGTTTGTGCATTTCTAGGTCTAGCTGGCTATTTTCTCCAAGATTGTGGTTCCCCTCACTGCTTTGACTCAAAAGAGTAAACCTTTTGAGTGGGGACCCAAACAATAAGAAGCTTTTCAGACCTTGAAACAAAAGCTTTGTGATGCTCGTATTTATGCTTAACCAATGGTAACGACAACTTTGTCGTATATTGTGATGCATCGAATCTAGGCCTTGGCTATGTTGTCATGCAAAGAGGCAAAGTCATAGCATATGCATCAAGACAATTGAAAATCCATGAAAAGAACTACACAACTCATGAAATTGAGTTAGGTGTCGTTGTTTTTGCTCTCAAATTTAGAGACATTACATCTATTGTACAAAATTTGTGGTTTTCACTGACCACAAAAGTCTCCAACGCATGCATAATTAGAATGAACTGAACATGAGACAATGACGTTGGGTTGAACTTCTAAACGACTATGACTGCGAGATTCCATACCATCCTAATAAGGCGAATGTCGTTGCTGATGCTCTTAGTCATAAAGAACGTGTCAAGCTACATTGTGTTCAAGTTCGATCTGATATCCAAACACATATTTTTGAAGCCCAACGCACTTGTGTAACACAAGGTTTGTTGAAAAACGAAATACCCCATCATCTCGAGCTTCAACTTGAAACAAAAGATAATGGGTTACTCTATTACATGAACCGTTTATACGTTTCAAGCCAAGACAATCTCCGCACCCTATTGATGATCAAGGCTCACAAATCTCGTTATTCAATTTAACCTAGTGCAGATAAAATGTACAAGGATCTTCGTACCCAATATTGGTGGCAGGGTATGAAGAAGGATATTGCCTTATATGTATCCAATGCTAACTTGTCTTAAAGTTAAGGCAAAACATAACATCCACCTGGTTTGCTTGAGCAACCAGAAATTCCAGTTTGGAATGGGAAAACATTGCTATGGATCTCATCATCACAAAACTACCATGTACTTCTACAGGTCCTGATGCCATTTGGGTAGTCATTGATCGTTTAACAAAATCAACACACTTTTTGCCAATTCGTGAGGATCTATCTGCTGACAAACTTGCGAAGATCAACTTTGATTCGATAGTATCTTGACATGGTGTTCCTTTGAACATCATATCGGACTGGGATGCTCGATTCTCATCTCACTTTTGGAAGACCATGCAATCTGCCATGGGAACCAAACTTAACTTGAGCACTACTTATCATCCTCACGCGAATGGACAATTCGAAAGGACAATCCAAACATTGGAGGATATGCTTAGACCTTGTGTGATCGACTTTGGTGGTAGTTGGGATTCGCATATACCTTTGATCGAATTCTCCTACAACAATGGTTATCACTCTAGCATTAACATGGCTCCTTTCGAAGCTCTATACGGTCGAAAATGTCGTTCACCTGTCTGCTAGAATGAGGTTGGTGAAGCGCAGCTCACCGAACCAGAACTCATTCTAGAGACAACAGACAAAGTCAAGAAAATACACGATAACCTTTTGACAGCTAGAAGCCGTCAAAAGAGTTATGCGGATCAGCGATGCAAGCCCTTGGAATTCCAAGTTGGTGATCACGTCCTTCTCAAGGTATTCCCTTGGAAATGTGTGATTAGATTTATAAGGAAAGGAAAACTTGCACCTTGATATGTGGGACCATTTAAGATCATTGAGAGGGTCAGAAAGGTGGCCTACAAACTTGAGCTACCTCCTGAGCTTTGAAATGTTCATCCAACTTTCCACGTGTCCCTCCACATCCCTCTTGATAAAATTCGCATTGATAACACAATGCACTTTGTCGAGAAATATGTGTTAATATTGGGCTATGAAGTCAAGAAACTCAAACACAAACGCATACCGACCGCGTAAAACAACTAACCACGGCTGAAACGTCGGGTAGTCATGTCACAGAACTATTGTTTCATAACTCATAGAATTTAAAATTTTTTTTATTAAGTTAAATGTTTACATTGTCTTGGGATAAAAAGAAACAACACATAAATAAATTGTCTTTCATGTTTTAAGTCACTAAGGCCAGCGTCCAATCCTACATGAAGCATGCATCATATTATCAATCATTGACTCCTGAAACATATGTGAAAAGAGAGTCAGCATAAAAATGCCGGCGAGTACATAGGTTTTATGAGTGTGTCAAATTCTTGGCTTTGTACACATATCGCAACACCTCGTCCGAATACAAGATTCGTTAAGTGAAAACTTCATATCAAAAGTGTTTGATATTGCAATACAATTAATCAACTAAAACAAGTTGGTTAGATTTGTGGAAACCTTATAGCCATGAATCTTGACCAAAATGTTCCTTTTGTAAAAATCTTGTAATAGAGTGATTCAAAAGAAAAATTCATATGGTTTATAGCTTTAAGTGAAAATCATTGCGTGACATTGTTCAAAACCATTTGTCCGTGTTTAAACCATTTGTCCGTGTTTTAAACCATCCGTCCGTGTTATAAACCATTCGTCTGAGTTTTTAATTGTGAAAACTTTTGATCGTTCTTTAATGAACACATTCAAACCAGTGTTGACTATACCACCAAAGGGTATCTTTAATAGACCACCAAAGGGTCTCTTAACTAGACTAACAAATCAACAAACGATTTGTTAATCAGAAGTAGTTTCTGTCATTGCCCAAACTTCCACCAAATCTAGTGAACAGTCCGATAATGGGATTGTCAGTCCTATGGTACCATAGCATACTACTGGTCGGCTCGGCCATAGCTAATGAATGTCATTTGTGTTATGGATAACGCATCAACAAGTTGTTCACATTATTGCAATTGTATTGTTTTATATATAAACCATAGACATTGTTTTTTAAAAACTTGAAAATGATTTAGCATATATGAGTCACCCCAAAACATTTGCAAAACGTAAAAGTGGGGAACTATGTACTCACTTGGGATTGCAAAAGTGTTCTTGATCAACGGAATAAACAAAGCTCAAACGTGTCCTAATGTGTCAGATAAATATGTTAGCGTGTCGGGACTACAAATGGGAGATCGGATAGAATGAAGTCTTATAAACCAAACGTGTGTTGGAACTCATGTGATATGGTGTAACAAACTTAACATTCTGATTTGGAAAGGATCCTAAGTGCTTTGACCCATTATGACTTGTTAAGGTAGTTTATGCTACTTTAACTGGTCATTAGCTTAAACGCGTGATCGGATGGTTAATATGTCCTATGATAAGTCTTAAATGCCAATCTTTGAAAATGTTATAACATCAGTTTATATGTCAAAAATTTGGTTACATTTGTTTAAAATGGATTTATGCGCAAAAGGGCATTTTGGTCATCATTTTTTAAGAACATAGAACTAACTTATTATAACACTAACCAAACGACGTGACCATAACGTATAACCTCAGATCCTAAGATCGACCAAACAGGTCGGATTCGAAAGTCAAAGCGGTGGTCAAGAACGCTCGACTTACAACCCTAAATAAGCACTAAACTAGAAGTGACGAGTTAGACATGTCAAAATATGTCTAACTAAGTTTATAAAACTTATTTGGTATGAAAACTTGGTGTTTTGATACCCGAAAATAGTTTCGTCATAAAATGCACATCATGCTCATTTTTTACGGAAACTTTGACTCGTCACTTCGTCTAGTAAATGTGGTACAGAAGGTGGAATCGTTAGGGATTATAACCTTCGTGATTACGATCACGTTGCAAAGTTCAATTGAACTTTGAATTGATCAAATATGGTTAGAACCAAAAGTCAATCAGGAAGCCAACCTATTCGACTTTTAGCTCAAAATAGCTAAAATAATGAAAGAACTAGGAAGAGTACTTACTCGTGTTTGACTTTTAGCTCAAAATAGCATAAAAGTATTTATTATTTTTTTGACATTTTTGGTGTAACACCTCGCTTTTTCGTACTTTCCTTAATTAGAAAGTGTAATCGTATTCCTATTTATGGAAACTTGTATTCGTATCGCATTCGTATTTCATTTCCCAATCTTATAATCCGAGACTTTGATCGTAATAAAATTCATACCTGATACATACTTGTCTTACATGCATTTAATTGTCAAATACGTGTTTACATACAAACCGATACTTGTTATACGTGCAAATACTCATATATTCATACTTGATACCTAAAATATACTTACATATACATAATACACTTGAAAACGTGGGAAAATATCAAGTTTCACTATTAAATGAAGGATAAACTAAGTTCAAGGACTAAAAATAGCATAATCCAGAGAAAGTGGTTTCTTGCCCATGGATTGGTCCATTTTGTGTTTGTTGCATTAAATGCACCCAACTAACAACCCTCTAACCCCATCTATAAATACCCACCTCCTCCCACTCTCATTTCACACCTCAAACACTTCTTCCCTTCTCACTAAAGCTCTCTCTATCTAAAGGTTCAAGGCTTTCAAAAGATAGCTTGGTGTTCTTCCAACCCTCCAAACCCTTCGCGAAGTAATAAGTGAAAGCTTGCAAAACCGTGAGTACACTTGACCCACTTTCCCTTTTTTTACACAATTTGGGTTGTAACATGTTAACTTACAAAAATACATGAATACACACACTACATGCTTTATACACTTGATCCGTTATACATGCTTGTTGTTATGCTTAGGTTCATGCTAAATTCATACATGCTTATTGTCATTAACTTAGCTTGCCCCAACTTAACATATATAGCGCTATAGGAGTAGCACACCGCCCGTCGGGGTAATGTTAAGTGTAAAGCTGATTCTTATTCTTATTCATACTTTAGTCTCGTTACTTCGTATGACGAGGGACACATTCATTCTTGTGGACACTTGGGTATGACAATAGTATTGCATGCTAGCTTACCTTGTATTCAATTGCCATGTGGATTTGAGTAAACTCTTTTATACTTATTCTATGTACTTCAACTTGTGTACTCACCAATACTTTTGTATTAAAATATACTTTTAACATGTTACAGGTTGATGATGATGCTTATGACAAATCTAGTAGGGATGACATAGAAACACACCTAGAATGTTAGGCTTTCATGTTGTAATTTTGTTGAAGTTGTTGTATTTTGATTTTTGTTGTAATGGGCAATTTGATATATGAAATGAACGAGTTTTGATTTAAATATAGTCGCAAATAGTGTTATGATGCATTGAGAGATCTATTTCGTCTCACTCCGATGTTTCCGCCATCGGTTGGGGTGTGACATTTGGCCCTTGGACTTGTATTTTCACTTATTTGCCATTTTTAACCCTTTAACCTAATATTTAGGTTATTTAAAGGTGTTAAGACATATGTAACTTGGATTATGCCAGAAAATGTCATGGATGTCGGTTCGTTCGGTTGAACAGTTATGCTTTTCGTAAAAATGCGTAAAACGCTTTAACGAACACGAAAATGATCAAAATTGTGCAACGAGTGATATTTTTGCAGTCTCATAAATAAAATACAAGATTTAAATGAATACAAAAATATTTGGATTGATACACATGGTTCGTATGTTGAATACGGACCAACAAACTTTTGCAGTTTGACGAAAATAGTCCCTGGACTTGTATAAGCGTGTTTTTGTCATATCTAACCCTTCAAAACTTATATCTAAGTTATTTAAAGGGTATTTAGGGTATTATAGCTTATGTTCTTTTTTCAGAGTGTACGTCGCATTAAACTGACTGCGTTTGAGTGTGAGTTAACGAATTACTTCCACAAAAACTTTTGAGGGTTCGAAATCGTGCAAGAAATTGAAATTGTGCAAATGTCTTATATAATTATACAAATTTTGGAAATAAAACACATGGTTTCATTGAATACGAAATTGTTTGTCAATGATTGAAAGTTCACAAATGTCACACACTGGGAGTCCAAAGGTGGCCCAGAGTTTACTTGGGAACCAGAGGATGAAATGAAGGCGAAATACCCACATCTTTTCTCACAAGTTTCCTTTAATTAAATTTCGGGACGAAATTTCCTAAAGTAGGAGAGACTGTGAGATTTGAACGTTTTTAGTCATTGAACAATTCTGGAACATTTTCATAATTAATAAAATCTTGTGTTTTATTTGAGAGAACGTATATTTATTAATCATTAAACAATCCCGGACATTTTAATCAATAAAATCGTGCATTTTATTGGTAGATATGCAAAAATGTCAATCAATGCACAAATTCGGTCATTTTCGTATTCGATAAAGTTTTATACTTTATTTACGAAACGTGTAACCGTACAATTGAAAGAACCAACATCAACGACATTTCCAGACAAAATCCAAGTTATACATGCCTTAACGCCTTTATATAACCTAAATATTAGGTTTAGAGGGGTTAAAAATGATAAAACGCAACAATACAAGTCTAGGGGCCAAAATTGTTAAAAAAAAGTTTGCTTCATCACCAAGTTTGGCCACATATCTCTAATTTTTGACACCTTGCACTCATTTGTCACACTTAATTTGGTTTTAGCACATGTTAAGACACTAATTTACCCTTGGTAACACTTTGGCTTCCGGTTAGACTTTGGAGCTAAAAGTCAAACAATTTGGCTTCCGGTTTGACTTTGGGTCTGACCATTTTGGTCAAGTCAAAGTTCAAATTGAACTTTGTAATGTGATCGTAATCTCGAAGGTATTAATCCCTTGCGCTTGCACCTTCGGACTTCCATGTTTAGTAGGCGAGATGACAATTCAATGTTTTACGAGTTGAAACTAAAAAAAATGTATAAAAATGTATTTTATACAGAAGGTGGAGGATTCCAAAGGCTGGAAACAAGCTTCAAGTAGAATAGAAAGAAGAACTTCACACTTTGCTTTGAAGTGTTTTGAAGTGATGTGAAAAAATGGATGAATCAAAGTGTATTTATAGTGTTTTAGGATCAAGGAGGTAATGACAAGTGTTACCAAGGGTAAATTAGTGTCTTAACATGTGTTAACACGAAATTAAGTGGGGTAAAATGAGTGCAAGGTGTCAAAAATTGGAGATAGGCGGCCAAACTTGATGATGAAGCAAACTTTTTTTGACAATTTTAACCCCTGGACTTGTATTGTCACGTTTTGTCAAGTTTAACCTCTCTTAACCTAATATTTAGTTTATATAAAGGTGTTAAGGCATGTGTAAGTTGGATTTTGTCGGAAAATATGATGGATGTCGGTTCGTTCGATTGTATGTTACACGTTTCGTAAATAAAGTATAAAACTTTATCGAACATGACTGAATTTGTGAAATGATTGACATTTTTGTATTCTTACCAATAAAATGCAAGATTTTATTGAATGAAAATGTCCGGGATTGTATAATGATTGATAAATATACATTAACGCAAATAAAACACAAGATTTTATTATATACGAAAATGTTCTGGCGTTGTTCAATGACTAAAAATGTACAAATATCACAGTCTCCCCTATTTTAGGAAATTTCATCCCGAAATTTAATTAGAGGAAACTTTTGAGAAAAATGTGGGTATTTCGCCTTCATTTGATCCTATCGTTCCAAGGTAAACTTTGGGCCAAGTTTGGACTCCAGCGAACTTTAACAATCGGTATGTGTTTGTGTTTGAGTTTCTTGACTTCACGGTCCAATATTTCCACCGGTTTCTCCACAAAGTGCATGGTGTTATCAATGCAAATTTCATCAAGAGGGTTGTGGAGGTTTTCATCAGCTAAACACTTTTTCAAATTAGACACGTGGAAAGTTGGATGAACATTCCCAAGCTCAGGAGGTAACTCAAGTTTGTAGGCCACCTTTCCGATCCTCTCAACGATCTTAAATGGTCCCACATATGGAGGTGCAAGTTTTCCTTTCTTTCCAAATCTAATCACACTTTTCCAAGAAGATACCCTGAGAAGGACGTGATCACCAACTTGGAATTCCAAGGGTTTGCGTCGCTTATCCGCATAACTCTGTTGACGGCTTATAGTTGTCAAAAGGTTATCGCGTATTTTCATGACTTTGTCTGTAGTCTCTAGAATGATTTCTGGTCTGGTGAGTTGAGCTTCACCAACCTCATTCCAGCAGACAAGTGAATGACATTTTCGACCATATAGAGCTTCGAAAGGAACCATGTTATGCTGGGGGTGATAACTATTGTTGTAGGAGAATTCGATCAAAGGTAGATATGAATCCAACTACCACCAAAGTCGATCACACAAGCTCTAAGCATATCCTCCAATGTTTGGATCGTCCTTTCAGATTATCCATCCGTCTGAAGATGATAAGCAGTGCTCAAGTTAAGTTTGGTTCCCATGGCAGATTGCATGGTCTTCCAAAAGTGAGATGAGAATCGAGCATCCCGGCCCGATATGTGGTAGTTTGGTGATGAGAATCGAGCATCCCAGCAGATAGATCCTCGTGGCAAAAAGTGTGCTGACTTTGTTAAACCATCAATAATTACCCAAATGGCATCATGACCTCTAAAAGTATGTGGTAGTTTTGTGATGAGATCCATAGCAATGTTTTCCCATTTCCAAACCGGAATTTCTTGTTGCTCAAGCAAACCAGATGGATGTTGATCTTCTACCTTAACATTAAGACAAGTTAGGCATTTGGATACGAAGATCCTTGTACATTTTGTCTGCACCAGTGTGTATTGAATAACGAGATTTATGAGCCTCGTTCATCAATAGGGTGTGGAGATTATCTTGGCTTGGAATCCATAAACGGTTCATGTTGTAGAGTAACCCATTGTCTTTTGTTTCAAGCTGAAGATTGGGATGATGGGGTAGTTCGTTTTTCAACAAACCATGGTTACACAAGTGCGTTGGGCTTCAAAATTACGTGTTTGGATATCAGATCGAACTTGAACACAATGTAGCTTGACACATTCTTTACGACTAAGAGCATCAACTACGACATGCGCCTTACCAGGATGGTAGAGAATCTCGCAATCATAGTCGTTTAGAAGTTTAACCCAACGTCATTGTCTCATGTTAAGTTCTTTCTGATTAAGAATGTGTTGGAGACTTTTGTGGTCAGTGAAAATCACACATTTTGTACCATAGAGGTAATGTCTCCAAAATCCATGAAAACAACGGCACCTAACTCAAGATCATGAGTTGTGTAGTTCTTTTCATGGATTTTCAATTGTCTTGATTCATAGGCTATGACTTTGTCTCTTTGCATGAGAACACAGCCAAATCCTAGATTCGATGCATCATAATTTACGACAAAGTCGTTGTTGCCATTGGGTAAGGATAAAATAGGAGCATCACAAAGCTTTTGTTTCAAGGTATGAAAAGCTTCTTCTTGATTAGGTCCCCACTCAAAAGGTTTATTCTTTTGAGTCAAAGCAGTGAGGGGAACCACAATCTTGGACAAGTTTGCGATAAAGCGACGGTAATAGCCAGCAAGACCGAGAAATGAATGAACTTCGGTAGAAGTAGCAGGTGTACTCCAATCACTAATCGCACTGATTTTGGCGGGATCTACATGTATACCTTGTTCGTTGACAATGTGTCCCAATAATTGAACTTCCTTCAGCCAAAATTCACACTTGGAGATTTGGCATAAAGTTGTTCTTTCTTTAGGAGTTCCATCGTTAGACGAAGACGAAGATACTTGTTGCACAGAGGTGCAGTATCGGCATATTGTCTCTTGGTGGGAGGCTATGCTGGTTGATTGGGAGCAGCTTGGTTGTGTTGTGTAACAACAGTGAAACTCTTGGAAGCTTTACGCTTCCTAGACTTCTTGGAGGTTTCGGCCTTGTTTCCCTTTAGTTTCCCTTGTGAATTCTTGGTAGATTGCTTCTTGTCGCCTTTGCGAAATAGTTTACCCTTCTTGACTTGCAAGTCAGTCAGGGTTGCAGCCAACTCGATAGCCTGTCTGACTGTAGTAGGGTTGCTACAAGTGACTATGTCCTGAACTAGGTCAGAAAGGCCATAAATGTACTTTTCAATAGCGTTATCCAAGGGCGTGGCCATAGTAGGACATAAAAAACTTAGCTCCTCATAACGGTCAGTGTAGGCACGATGTTCTCCAGTGCTCTTTGGTCGTGGCGTGGGCAGAATTCCTTCATCATACCAGCTCGAAGCTCTACCCACGTCTGAGCCATTGCAACATCAGCACCCCTATCTCTCACCACTCCGTTCTACAATGTGAGCGCCCTCTTTTGGAATACACTCAAAGCAAATTCTACTTTGCGCTCATTCGGACATTGAACATGACCGAATGTGCTCTCAAGACTCTCTAACCACTGTAGGAGCCCAGTCGCTCCCTTAGAACCACTAAACTTGAGCGGTTTAGCCGAATTGAATTGTTTAAAGTTGCACTGCATTGTTGTTGTTATTGTTGGCTTGGTTTAATTTAGTCACAAGATTTTATAGCACAACAGCTATCTGCTGAGCTATCATTGTCGCCAGATCGGCTACCTAAGCAGCATTTCGACGAGGAGGCATTCTAAAAGAGAAGGAAATATGAGAGAAAACGGGTGAGAGTGATATTGAATAGTCAAAAGGAAACGTTAAAAATATCGATGAAACATAAGGATTGTGATCATCTGTTCGTTACGTAAAATGAGCAAACGACACATAGTGACTAATCAAAGTAAATGGGTCTTTATAATGTATCGTGAAGACATGCTTTAGCCTATAAGTGGACACTCACCCCAAGAGTTCCCATGTAAGAGTAAGTGGTCCGATAATGCGGATTTGTAGGGACACTCTAGCCTTAGACAAAAAACTCAAGGTGCAGGCATCCGCCCTTCCAGATTGCACGTGTTCACATTATTAAAACCCAATGAAGTCATGATGCCTAAACAAAATCATCTAACAATATATGATTGATTTTCAAAACGAATTTGTAACTTGTGAATTTGTTTTGGTAATCACCTAAGGATAGGTGATGGTATTGTTTTAAGATCTAAACACAAGATAACTTGTGTTAGGGATATAGGAAGGTTATAGTCTAGGTCAAAGTATTACTAATAACCTAATTTCCTATAACCATGAACTCTGATACCAATCTTTCTGTAACACCCTGACCAACAATAAACCGCGAAGGAAATGTCGGGGAGTCATGTCACAGAACTATCGTTTCACAACACTTGGTACATAAAATTTGGTATTATTGAATTTAATTATTTACATTGTCTTGGGAGAATGAAATAAAAAACATAACAATTGTCTTGCAAAATTTAAACTCACTAAGGCCCAAGTATGCCCTATGTGAAGCATGTCAAAGTCAAAAATTAGCTCCTGAAACATATGTGAAAATAAAACGTCAGCACAAAAATGCCTTTGAGTAACATAGGTTTTGTGATGAAGATTCATGATTTTGAAAGTTAAAAGAAATGTTCAACTATTATAAAAGTAGCCATGGTCCTTTATAAAAATGTTTCTTTTATGAAATCATATGAAAATCAAATGATTTAAAAGAAATGATGCATGGTTAACTTAATAACCAAAATAACTCGTGCCTTGTATACAATATGTCATGTCTTATATTTTGTTTGAAGTGGTTTAGATAATGCTACGTTATGTAGGAAGTACCAGTGGTGTATCCACCATGCTTTTATCATATTACACACGACCCGTCATTTAAATAACTTATCATGAGCCAACAATTGAGATGTCTTGTTTAAACCAGTGTCATGTATAAACCAATGCCATGTACAAACCAAATGTCTTTTATAACAAATGTCTATGACCAATTTCTTGTATAAACCAAATGTTATTTATAAACAAATGTCTATGTATAAACCAATGTCTTGTATGGCAAACAAAAGTCTTGTTTAAACCATAAAATAAATGTCTTGTATAAAATAACCAAAATCTCTTGTCTTGTCAAAAAGTCTTGTATAAAATAGGTACTTTGAATAAACAAAGGTCTTGTTTAAACAAAAACGCTTGTCTTATAAATCAATTGCTTTTATTGTGTAGACACATATATATGGATTGTTGGCGAATACATTCAAGCCTTGTTGATTGTCAGATAAACCCTTATAAAGACAAAGGTTTATCAAATATTCATCAGATTCTATCATTCCTTAAAGTCACTTCCAAACAAACATAGGAAGCAGGAACGAGATTGTCAATCCTATGGTACCATTACATACTACTGGTTGACGTGATCATTGTTAATACATGTATCATTGTATATTTAACGCACCAATATGTCTTGAACGATGTAAGCATGTCATGAAAATGTTTTGAAATCATGTACTAGGTATGCTAAGTCATCATGCGAAGCAAAATGTCTTTGAAATCATGTACTAGGTATGTTAAGTCAACATACCAAGCAAAAATGTCTTTGAAATCATGTACTAGGTATCATGTACTAGTTATGCTAAGTCAACATACGAAGCAAAAATGTCTTTGAAATCATGTACTAGGTATGCAAAGTCAACATATGAAGCAAAATGTCTTTGAAATCATGTACTATATGTTATAGATAAGCATAACATGTATAATGTCATGAAAACAAGAAAGTAGTGATAGGAACATATGAATCACCACAAAACATTTGAAAATGTAAAAGAGGGGGCTATGTACTCATTTGGGATTGCGTAAATGTCTTGTTCAAATGATCAAACAAAGCTCAAGGATTGTAGAGTTTAAGTGTGCCCTAATGTATCAGAATACTATGTTAGTGTGTCGAGACTTTAATCGGAGGATTGGATAGAATAAGGTCTTATAAACCAAACGAGTGTTGGTGTCACACCTCGATTTTTGAGGTAGCGGAAACGTGTCACGAGGTGTGGCCAGAGCGGCAATCGTTGCATTCAACCAAGTAAACGACAATCGTATTACAAACCATTCATTCGTACTTTTTATTTAATAGGTAATTTACATACCAACTATTGTATTTAAAACCATACCACAAGTTTGAAACTATTACTTAAAATTTAACATAAGTTTATAAAACATAACATTGAAAAATTGGACTAAACACGACATCTTGACTTCACAACCAAGGAACAAGATTTTTCCCAGAAGGCCATCCACTAGTTTCCTATAATACATGTTAGTTTTGAAAACAACATCAACAAAAGTTGGTGAATTCATGTTATAAATTTTGTATCAAATGAATTATCAAAAACATTTGAAATAATATATTCGTTTAATACAGCTTAATGAAACTTGTAAGATCATTAGTGTTGCAAGGACACTAATCTGTTTGTCGAATAAGGTAGCAACAAAACCTTGACGATTTATTATGTGTTTGAGACACTCCTTTTAGACACAGAAGCACTCTAATGCGATATGTTATTATTGTTGTATTAGAGTGGGGCTCGCACAAACCTAATAGATCTATCCCCTTATTCCCCGGTACTTGTTATTCATTAATGGCCCCAATCCTTGAGCATTATTCCCATGTGATCTAAATTTTTTCATTTTCCAAGCAATATTTATTGTAACATGTATACATCCTCGCACATTTAAAAACCATAAAAACGTTAAAATAAAAGGGGAAACACGAAATCACTTATTTGCATTCCGTGCAAATCTCTATTCGATTTTTCGATACTTCATTTGTTTCTTGATCTACAAGTGTTCTATTCTCATTAGACACTTAGGATTTCTTTGGTTTTTTGTACAAGTATTTTATTTGGAATTTCATGCTTGTAATTGTTGGTTTTCTTTGTTGATAAACATATATATATATATATATATATATATTAGATTGATTATATGCAAATGGACCGAGTCCATAATTTAATTATAAATAACTCAATCTAATAATTCATTACATATGGGCCTAGCCCAATTCATTTTTGTATGTGGGCCTAGCCCAATTCATTTCATGTATGTGGGCCTAGCCCAACCTAATTTTGTTTTAAAATGGATTAAGCCCAATTGGTTTGTAAAGGTGGGTCTAGCTCAAGTTAAAAATGAAAGATTGGGCCTAGCCCAATATTGTTTATAAAAATTGAATTAGCCCAAGTTTAGTTTTATAAACTGGGCTTTCGCTCAAAGTTAGTTTTATAGAAATGAATTAGCCCAACTTATTTCTTTATAAAAGTGCGCTTCGCCCAAAGTTAAGTATTATATAAGTGGGTTTAGCCATGTAAACTTTAATAAAAGTGGGATTAGCCCAAATTTGATTTTTAGACAAGTGGGCCTTAGCCCAACTATTTATATAAATGGGCTAGTCCGTATATTTTTATAAAAATAGTTTTAACCCAATATAGTTTTTTATAAAAATGGGCTTACCCAAAATATTTACTAGTTTTTGTTATAACTTATAAAAATTTATTTATGAGAACTATTAGTTATAAGTTATAGATTTAAAAATTCTAGTAAATATAAAGTGTATCCGTTTATTTGTTCGTTTTGACCGTTAGGTTCGCGTCGACTATTTTATTTTTTTCTTTTTTTTCGTTTCTTTTGTTTATACCATATATTTTATTTTGTCCAAGTTGTCCGAATTGTCTGATATATTATTTTATTAAAATTTGAACACTTATATATTTTTGTATTCAATTTAACATAATCAAAATATATATAGTTTTTGTACAATAATACATGTACACATATTAGGTGATTTCAAAATACACATTTTAACAAAAAATATACATATTTCTCCTTTTTAGTTTAAGTAAACATAAGTAATTATATTCTTAACTTTTTCATCTAAACCTTTTTTTAAACATGATTAAAGTTTCTAATCACTTTTAATCACAAAATTTTTAGTTTAATCATATCTTAATCGAGATTAAATTTTATAAACATTTGCCATAGTTTCCTTTAAAATATAAGTTTCCCATGTTTTTATAAACATGTTTTAAATAATTATTCTAACTCAAATCATCATCAAATCACATATATTATACAAAAGTATTAACAAAAATGTCATGAACTTGTTATAATTTTAAACTTTCTTAATATGGAAACTTTATTATCACTTTTAAACAAAATTTCTAAATCATAACTTTTATTTTAGTGATCTAATACTTGTATGATCATCTTTAAAATATGAAATTATGTTCATGTCTGTTTTTGTTAATGAATCTTACTAATCTAAACATGCATGTGTTTAGATTATCTTTTTCTTTATAGTTTTGCAAGATTCAAGTTTACTTGTTAATGACAAGTTCAAGAGCATCAAAAATCATCAAGAAAATCACATGATTATGTTAGTGATTATAGTTTATTAGTGTTTTTCAAGTGTGTTTTTTTTATATATTGATTGATGATCTTGTGTAACTTTTATAAAATAAAAAGTATAAGATTAGGTTTAAGGATTTACTACTAGCATAAGGCTAGGGATGATAGAAAGGATGAAGAAGATAGGTTGATCAAGAGTTCCAAACTTCCAAAGTGAGCTCCTAATCCTTGCAATTTCCTTAAATTTCTTTTAGATCTTCATACATGCTTAAAGTTCTTGTGTTTGGGTTTTAAAAAAAAGTTGAAGGTGATATGGATGAGGCTTAGCCGATTTTTGGAAGCAAAATGGAAGAAGAAGTGTGTTGTTGTAAGTGTTTTGGTGTTGTGAGAAATGAAAAAAATGAAAATTAAATGAAATGGTTTTGATCTTTGGAAAGAAATGAAAATGAAATGAAATGGTTTTCATCTTTGGTGTTAAGTTTTTGTTCTTACACCACACATGGGGGGTAGGTTTTGTTTTTATTTTTTTATAAGTTATATGTATTTTTATAAGTTTTATAAACTTTAATAAATATATATATAACTTTTTATAAAACTAATGCCCCAACACTTTAAAGTGATGTTATAATATGCCAAAATAATTACTAGTCTTATTGTTTTGTTGTTCGGTTGATAAAGTTGGTTCGGGTCTTGTACCGGGTGAAATGCTGATATATAGTGTTACTTACAAAATTTTGTGTTGATAATAATTCTGGTACAATTTTTATTGTCCCGTTAATTAATCTAGCTCTTCAGACTAATAAATTTGTCATTTTGAGTTCAGTTTCTGTACCGGCTCAGTTGTCAGGGTTTTACTAAACAAACCGTATGGCTTTAAATAATAAGATTTATATGTGGGTTTAATACTATTTCTAACACTTATTATTATTCTTTAGCTAAAAGTATTTATTTTTCAGTTTTCGGACATTTGCTGAATTTTGCCACAAAATGCTGAATTTTTGCTGCAGAATACTGAATTTTGCTGCAGACTTGGACAATTTGGTGTTTTAAATGAAATCTTATGATATAACAGTATAGACATATTTTATGTCTTATTTTGTAATATCGGACTAACCGTAACCAGTACTGTATTTATTTCGTGTTCGTGTCTTTGTCATCCGTCTAGGATATAGTTTTATATATTCGTGATTGTGACGAATCCATTATCATACCAAGCTATGATTTAGTTAAATTCCTATACTTTTAAAGCTTAAAATCAAAAATTAAGTCATGTTATATGATAAATAGACAATGTACTAGTTTTTCAAGTTGTACAGAATTATCGGAATTTTGCCAATTGTCACATTCTCCCTTTGTTCAAGAAAATTTTGTCCCGAAATTTAATTCGTGTCATCCTTTGCGTAGGATTTCTCAAAGAGGTGGGGGTACTTTCTTTTGATTTCGTCTTCCAGTTCCTAAGTGAACTCAGGTCCTGGCTTTGAGTTCCAATGGACTTTGACTAGTTTGATACGACTCCTCCTTGTTTTCTGAACTTTCGAATCTAAAATTTCGACAGGTTCTTCGATGAAATGGAGTTTGTCGTCTATATGATTTTGTCCGTGCGGATAACAAGTGATTCGTCTGAAAGACACTTTTTTAAGATTTGACACATGAAATGTGTGGTGAATGTTAACAAGTGTTTCAGGCAATTTCAGCTTATATGCAACTATTCCAATCTTCTCCAAGATTTCATATGGTTCTGTGTACCTCGGGATAAGTTTTCCTTGCTTCCCAAATCTAACTACGCCTCTCCAAAGCGAGACCTTTAATAACACTTTGTATCCAATTTCAAAGGATAATGGTTTGCGGTGTTTATCCACATAACTTTTCTTTCTTTCCTGAGCTGCTTTAATACGGTCTCGGATTTTAAATATTTTATCCGCAGTTTCTTGAATTAATTCTGGACCTATCATTTGTTTGTCGCCTATTTTTTTTTGGGGGTAAAGGGTTTACCCCGGTAAATATTATATCAATCAACCAAAAAATAACAAGTGAGGCAGACAGAAACCTCAGTTCTCAATTATGACAAGCCATACTAGAGTTCAACGAGCAATCATCCTACAGACGCTAGACACCAATTTAAAAAACACGTCACTCGACAATACACATAACACTCAGTTACAAAAAACACATGCAACACCATTAGCCATATTCATCATCATTTATCAGCAACCCTCTAGGAAGTCTCCATTCCTGTAGAAGAGCTCTAGTGTGACTCGTGTTCTTAAATTTCATCAAATGTAGCTTCATCCGAACTGTTGTTAGAATAACCTCAATGAGTTGATCTGCACTCCTTTTTTTCCTAGAAAACAATCTCTGGTTTCGTTCCTGCCACACGAAATAAGTTGCCGCACCAACAACAAGCTTCCCAATAACATGAGTAGCATGCTTTGACTTCGCATATTGCACCAAATGATCAAAGATCCTTTCCCACTTGTTAGGCAGTGATCCCATTCCTGCTCTATCTCGAATACCATTCCAAATCTGAGCAGCATATACACACTCGAAAAAAAGATGCTCATGGGAATCCAGACCAACCATGCACAACGAACAGCACATGAGGTTATAATTAGTTCTACCCACCGAAGACCATCGACTCATGACATCCTGTGTTTTTAGTTTTTTGTTCACAAGCAGCCACATTAAAAAAGAATGACGAGGAATAGATTGGGGAAACCAAATAATACTCGCCCATGGGACTTCATTCTGGTGTAATCGAAATTCATCCCACCCTATAGCGGCACTGTAGTTCATCTCCTTTCCTGATCTAGTTCTCCACACAACTTTATCATGAAAACCCGGGTTCAGTATGATACTTGGCATGTGTCGAAGAGCCGGAAATCGGTTCACCCACTCGCTCGGCCATCCCCATTCCCCATGGTCACACACATCCGCAACCTTCGAGTTCATATAGAAACCTGCATTCGATATCATACGTGGCGTAATAAAAGAATTCAAAGGACATATCTCATCCCATTTATCAAACCAGACTAGCGTTTTCTTACCATCTCCCAGTTTAGTCCATACATGATGTTGAATAATCGGCCTTAGCTGTAACATTTTCCTCCAGCTCCATGTTACGTTATTTCGAATTGGTAAGTCCCAAAAACTTCGATCTCGAATACGATATGAATGGATCCACTTTACCCAAAGAGACTCTCTATGTGTAAGAAGACTCCATACATAGCGGAGATTGACATTTACGTCCGTATAACGCTTCAAATGGAGCAGCTTGAATACTCGTGTGATAACTATTGTTATATGAGAACTCCACTAAAGGCAAGTAAGCATCCAATTTCCGCCTAAGTCAATTACACAAGAATGAAGCATATCTTCTAAGGTTTGAATGGTTCGTTCACTTTGGCCATCTATTTAGGGATGAAAGGCCATACTTAGATCTTAGTGAGATCCGAAAGCCTTTTGAAAAGATTGCCAAATTCTTGATATGAAATGATCATCTCGATCAGAGATTAAAGAAATAGGCACTCCATGTCTTGCCACATTCTCTTTAAGATAAAGTTCGGCTAACTTCTCGGTTTTATCTTTCTTCTGTACCGGTAAAAAGTGAGCTGATTTGGTTAGTCGGTCGACAATTACCCAACTCATGTCATGACCGCGAGAAGTCCTGGGTAATTTTTTATGAAATCCATAGAAATTTATCCCATTGCCAAGTTGGAATTTCAGGTTGTTGTAACAATCCTGAAGGTTTTTGGTATTCGGCCTAAATTTTTGTTGGTGCATATTTGTGACAACAGCTTAGATTTGGTCTTTGGATATCTTGTAATTAGTAAAAAGATAAACGGTTAGCGGGTTTAGTTTTGTAATAGTTAATTAGAAGCATTTGGGCTGAACTAGATACAATATAACACATGGTAGGCGAATTGGCCTTAAACCCGTTAGCAGTCCATGTAGGAAACCCTAGCCCATGAGCATAACCTATCTCTATATAAAGGGAGTTGTGATTAGGGTTAAGGTTGATGGTTCTATTGTTCAGTTGCTTCAAGAATTGCTTTAGAGAGTTTGTGAGAAGAGTCTTGAATTGATTGTAAAACAATTGTGTTTGATAATCAATAGAAGACAATTTGAAGGAATTGTGTTCGTGTTCGTGTTCTTGTTCGTCTTCGTGTTTTCTGTTAAATCTGATCTAGGGGATACCGCACTCTAGATTAGATAGACGATTCTGTCAAGATCCATAAGGACTAGGGGGACCTACAATTTGTATCAGAGCATTCGGCTCTTGATTATTGCTCGGTTCAGAATCGTAACAGCAGAAAAATTGGGTTTTTGGGCGTTTTTGGTGGCTGTTTCTTTAAGTTTTTGATGGCTGTTTTAGGGTTTTGCAGGTATTTCGGATTTTTGCAGGTATTTCGGATAAACAGCAAGCAATTCAGATTGAAGAAAGGCATTCCGGATCAAAAAGCAAAGTATTTCGGACTGAAAACTTGAATTTCGGATCAGAATTCGGATCTGGAAATTAGTGCAATTCGGATCAGAAAAGCCATTTCGGATTCCATTTCGGATTCAAATTCGGATCAGAAGTGTATTCCGGATTTTAGAAAAGACATTTCGGATTCCATTCCGAATTCCCATTTCGGATCAGAACAGTGCATTTCGGATTCCATTCTCGGATCACTATTCCGGATTCCTATTTCGGATTAGTAATACGGATTACTATTCAGGATTCCTATCTCGGATTCACTATCCGATTTACTGTTTCGGATTGGTACTGTTCTGGATTCTCTACAAAAAGGTGGAAACTTAACCAGCTAACGCAACCAGAGTTAAACGTTTTCGGACAAGTTCTGATGGATAGATAATTATGACATAGAGCGATACACAGATGTGGAGATAATCGACAAGTTGCTGGATGCTTTACCTGCAAAGTGGGATATCTACACGTTGATGATAAAAGTGAAGCTGATTACGAAAAGAAAGACTTGGAAGAGGTTGTTGGGAAGTTGAGAGCTTATGAGCTCAATATGAAGAAGAAGGAAACGGGTTATGCTCAGGTTCAAGATCCGGGGATTTATAAAGGTCTTACACCTTCATCTTCCAACAATGCTTCTAGTGACACGGAAATTGCGTTTCTCTCATGTGAGAATGAACAGACTGTGACAAATTTTGATGCAAAAGTATGTTTCATTGCTGCTTCAGGAGGCTCGTCAGGAGCTAAGAGACCACAATCAAGTAACAGCAGTTCTAAGTCTATGCCTCTGAGTGTCAAAAGTGCTGAAGATCACATGGCATTGCTTGCTCTTTTTGTTGCTTCCTACGAGAACTACATTCAGGGTAAAATATCTGATCCTTCTACGTTTTATGAAGATTATGATCAGATCGACCCTGATGACCTAGACGAAATGGATTTGCAATGGCAGATGGCCATGATTTCTAGAAGGGTGAAGAGGTTCATGAACAGAACGGGCAGGAAGTTCGTTGGAAAGAGTGTGGGCTTTGACAAGTAAAAAATGAAGTGTTATAATTGTCACAACTACGGACATTTCGCTAGAGAGTGTCAAAGAGCAAAGTCTGAATTGCGTTCTAGTTCATCCTTTCAAGATTCTCCTGGTCATGGTTCAAGCAATAGGAATGCGTCAAACAACACTGGATCAAAGGCCCTGATTTCTACTGCTAGAGAGGGTTCTTATGATTGGAGTGTTCATCTGGAGAGTGATAACAACGCCTCACAGGCGTTCTTGGCTGAGATAGCTCTAGTTGCTGATGAAGAAGTGAAACCTGATGCTGAGGGAGAGCAAGAGAAGGTAGCTGAGAAGGCTGATGGAGAACAGACTGGTACAGAGAAGAAGATGGCTGCTGATTTTGATGCTTTCATGGCTGATCTAAGCAAATCAACAGGTGATGTATGTTCTAACTCGGGTAGTTCTGTCTGTTTGAAATGTCGTGAACTGCAAAGTGAAGTTGACACATTAACAAAGCAAAACCGAAGTCTGACCAATGAGCTCTCGAACTTAAAAGAATCAAACTTTTTCATAAAACGAAATGAGTCGTTATACTTGAAGAAAATTAAAGGTTATGAAGAAGAAATTAATATTCTAACCTGTAAGCTTAATGAAAAACTTCAAGTTATTGACTTAGCTCATGATACGATGAGTGAGAAAACAAAAGAGGTTTCTGAAAAGTGCAAAGAGTTGTCTGAAGCACAACTTAAAATCTGTGAACTTGAAAAGATATTAAATCAATTCAGAGATTCATCTTTTGTCATGAAACATATGATGAATGGCTTGAAGAAGAGTAATGACAAGACGTGTGTGGGATTCAAAGGTTTGAATGAAGTTCCACCACCTCTTGGTCACGACTATTCTTTCTTGCCAGATGAAGAAGAACTTACAGACTTTGTGTCAACTACACCTGGTAGTTCCACATCAGAGGATGGTAATGTAACTGAAAATGCCAAGAAGGATAATAACAGAGACACTGGTTTGAAAACAAAGAATACGCTCTCTAAGAATCAAAAACAAGTTTTTGTTAAAAAGGTTAATTTTGTTAAAGGGAGTGACATGAATGAAGAGGTCCCTGTTATTACCAAAGAGTCTAATGTGCAGTTTGCTAAGAACAAAAACAAAGAAAAATCAGAAGTTAAGAAAACTAAACAAGATCCTTCTAAAGCATCATCATCATCATCGCCTGATGAATCTAAGCAAGAGGCTTCAGTTAAGAAGTCCTCGGCTAGAAAATCGTGTTTCAAATGTCATTAAAAAGGACATGTAGCCAGCTGCTGTCCTAACAAAAAGAGTGAAGCACAAGTAAGTGAGAGACGGAGAGAAAAATCACCAGCAAAAAGTGGTGATGGTGAGAAGAAGGTTAACTCACCAAAGATATCTGCTACGAAGCAACAAAGTGTTGATGTTGGTGTAGATAAGGCTAAAAAAGGAACTCACCAAGTTCCTCATTTTCAAAGAAATCAACAAAGATTTCAGCCTGCATCTACATCAGGCAGATATGATAGACCTAGAAGTAGTTCACCAAGAATGAATAACTTTAATGGTCCATCAAATAATTTCAGAAGTCAAGGTCAATATCAAATCGATACCAGAATGTTGGTAATCGAAATTTTTATAACGATGGCTTTACAAATTATGATTATCAAAATTCATGGAATCAAAATCATAATTTCCAAAGGCCGCAAAGTCCAAACTTGGTTAGGAAACCTCAGGACTACAGACCTAGTGGAAATCAAAAACCATTTCCATCAACAGGTCTAAGATCCAAGGCTCCTGTTAGGAATTATGGATACTGGATGGATGTTCCTATGATTGATGAATCTGGAAGACCCAAGACCATTAAGGCTTGGGTCCCCCAATCTAACTAATTTTGTTGGATGGTGCAGGAGCTGCTAAGGAGGATTATCAACTTGTGGTATGTTGATATTGGCTGCTCCAGGCACATGACAGGGGATGCGAGGTTGATGACGAAGTTTGAGAATATAGATGGTGATTATGTGAATTTTGCAGGTGCTAAAGGATGGCACATTACCGGTAGAGGAAAAGTGACTAACGGGAAGATCATACTAGACAAAGTGAACTATGTTGAGCAACTGAAGCACAATCTGATGAGCGTGTCTCAAGTCTGCGACAAGGGTCACTTGGTCCACTTTACAAAGTCTGAAGCTTTGGTGTTGAAACCTGGTTTGGTGATACCGGACGATTGGATAGTGATGAGAGCGCCAAGGTCTTCTGTGGTGGTTTGTTTACTATCAAAAGCATCTGAGGCTGAGTCATTATTGTGGCACAGACGCATGGCCCACATCCACTACAGAATAATGAACTATATTATTAAAAATGGTTTAGTGGAAGGGGTGCCAGTGCAGAGGTTTCACGTGGAAGATAAATTCCTTCCATGTCAAAAGGGAAAACAACATAAAAAACCTCATAAGTCGAAAACAGTAAATTCCATAGATGCCCCTAATGAATTACTTCATATGGATCTATTCGGTCCATTGAATGTAAGGAGCATAGGTGGAAAGTACTATTGTTTAGTTGTCACAGATGATTACTCATGTTATTCATGGGTTTTCTTTTTAGGTACAAAAGATGAGACAGCGGGGATGCTGATTGATCTTTTTACAAAATTGGAAAATGTCCATGATGCACGGATCAAGAGGATAAGGAGTGATAATGGCACGGAGTTCAAGAATCAAGTTCTCGATCTCTATTGTCTTTGCAAGGGAATTGAACATCAATATTCCGCTCCTTATACACCTCAACAGAATGGAGTCGCTGAGCGGAAGAACAGGACGTTGATTGAAGTCGCAAGGACTATGCTGTCTGATTCAAAGCTTCCAATTCTTTTCTGGGGAGAAGCTGTGAAGACAACTTGCTATGTCCTGAACAAAGTTTTGACGGTTAAACGATTTAACAAAACATGTCACGAACTATTGTTTAACCGAAAACCAAACTTAAAAGGCTTTGAACCTTTTGGATTACCCTGCACCATTGTGCAAAACAAAGATAAGCAAAAATTCGGTGAGGTAGCTGATGAGGGTTACTTTCTAGGCTATATGCCTGGGACACCGAATAAAAGGGTTTTTAATCTAAAATCTGGTAAAATTGAGGTGGTGTTTAACATGGAAATCACTAGTTATTCACCTCAACAATCAACGAGTGGTCCGCCTATATTATATGATTATGATAGTGTGTGTTATCATTTAATATTCCTAATTTTTCCATTGCAGATGAGTCTCAAGTGATCCATACTGTGATTAGTGAATATGGTGAGTGTAACTTCATGCCTAGATCCAGTATATCGATGACAGATGCTCCAGAAACTTCTTCCAGTGCAGTTCCAGCGGACTCCAGTGATAGTAAGTCTGAACCTATTCACGGGGTGGACTTCATTAATCCATTTGCTAATATTCAGGGGGAGGTTGGATCGAATCTGGGGGATAATCTAGTCGTTGACACCATTACTACCACACGAGTACATAGAGATCATCCAGTTGAAAACATCATTGGTGATCCTGCCGCAGGTGTTCAGACAAGAAGAGGTGTGCTCGAAGGTTCATGTTTGTTCTTCGATTCAGAAGACTGGGTTGATTCATGAGTGTTTGTATAGTTGCTTCATTGCCCAAGAGGAGCCAAAGAATGTTCATATGGCTCTAAAAGACAATTGTTGGGTTGAAGCTATGCAAGAGGAACTAGCTTAGTTCAAGAAGTTGAAAGTTTGGGAGCTAGTTGACTTGCCTGAAGGAGAGAAAGAAATAGGCACTAAGTGGGTGTTAAATGCAAGAAAGACGACCGAGGGATCGTGATACGGAATAAGGCTCGGTTGGTGGTGAAAGGGTTCAATCAGCAAGAGGGGATTGATCATAACGAAGTGTTTGCACCAGTAGCAAGGTTGGAAGCAATTCGTTTGTTCCTAGCTTTTGCTTCATTCAAGGGCTTCAAGGTTTACCAACTTGACGTGAAGAGTGCATTTCTTTACGGGAAAGTCTAAGAAGTGGCGTATGTCTCACAACCAGATGGGTTTACTGATCCAGACTATCCAGATCGAGTCTATCGACTTGATAAGGCATTGTATGGATTGCATCAGGCACCTAGGGTGTGGTATGAGACACTGTCAGCACATTTGTTAAAACATGGTTTCGAAAGAGGTTAGATTGACAGTACATTGTTCATTAAAAGGAAAAAGGAAGACTTTCTGTTGGTACAAGTATACGTAGATGACATCATCTTTGGGTCATCTGATGAGAACATGTGTCATGATTTCGAATAGGTAATGAAGAGCAAGTTTGAGATGAGTGCGATGGGTGCATTATCCTACTTTCTGGGTTTACAAGTTGAACAATAGAAGGATGGGATGTTTATACATCAGACGAAGTATGTGTATGACATTTTGTCTCGTTTCAAGATGGAGGATTGTGCTACTTTCAATACACCTATCTGTGAAAATCACAATCTTGGTCTAGATCATGAGAGTGTGGAGGATGTTGATCCAACTCAATACATGGCAATGATTGGTTCTCTGATGTACTTGACTACTTCAAGACCCGACATCCTTTCGCAGTATGTCTTTGTGCCAGATATCAAGCGAATCCAAAGGAGTCCCACATGAAAGCGGTGAAGCGGATTCTTCGTTACTTGAAGGGGAAACCTAAACTTGGGTTATGGTGCTAGTGATTTGAAGTTTGTTGCTTTCACTGATTCGGACTTTGGATGATGCAAATCTACAAGGAAGTGTACCACAGGTGGTTGTCAGTTCTTAGGAGGGAGGATCGTGTCATGGCAATGCAAGAAGCAGTCTTGCGTGTCTACCTCTAGGTGTGAAGCTGAATACATTGTTGCGGGTAGCTGTTGCTCTCAGGTTCTCTGGATCCAACAGCAGATGTGCGATTACGGTTTGAATTTCACTCGTACTCCTATTATGATAGACAATAATGCAACTATATCAATCACCAACAATCCTGTAAAGCACTGTCACACAAAACATATTGACATTCGTCATCATTTTATACGGGATTGTGGTGAAAAGAAATTAATCGAACTGCATCGAGTCGACACACTTGATAACCTGGCAGATCTTTACACAAAAGCATTTGATATGGCTCGTTTTGAACATTTAGTCGAACTCAACGGGATGAGGAATCCTGAATAACCATTTTTTCCATAAAAATAGTTTGTAAAAAATTTATTGCTTTTCAAAAATAAAAAAAATAGAAAATCAAAAACATAAAAAATAGAAAATCAAAAATGAGTTTTCACTGTGTGAAAAAGAAGAAATGATAGTACATCAGCAAGTTAGACTGTCACACTGAAATTAAAAGAAAATTGCTTAAGTGTGATAGCAGCTTCATTATATGATGTACCAGTAGGCAAAACGCATGAAATAATCAACTTACCGTGGTGATATAAACATAAATAAACTGTGTATGAGTGGGTAACATATCAGTGGCGTATGGTTTAAGAAACTTAAATTTGCGTTGATAGATTGCCAAAATCTGAGGTTATAGGTCTTATATCGTTATTTCTTCCGGGGTATCAGGTTGTCCTTTTGCTGCATCTAGATATATGCTGACCTAGGCACAACCGGGAAATATTAAAAGAGCAAATATGCCAAATCCCAAAAATTGAAGAAGCTCTCCTAGAGAGTCATTCAAATGTGCAAATTGCATTATTCGTACCAAAATTTGGTATTTGTCCTAACCCTCGTTGGATATTGGTCTCTTTGTTGTATGGAAGTACTGACCTGATCACCAATTATCTAACGTTGAAAATTCAAAAGGATGAATTTCGGTATACTCACCTACTACGATGAATTTTTGTGCATACCTTGATCGCGGGGGTATGTCCTGAAGTGGGACACACTAGTATATCAGCATAAAGTATCTAAACAGATCACGAGGTAATGGAACTTGAAATGTTCATGCATTTTGTTTAAGTGGATAAACAATACTGGTAATCGTCTTGAACTGCTTTTCATGAATGTTACATATAGAATTAACAAATAGTGTGAAAACAGTTTGATGTTGATGTTGCTGATATGATCTTCTTACCGGTGATACTCACAAAAATAGTGTGTTTACTATTTTGTTATTTATTTGCTTTCAGAAAATATAAAAATCCAAAAATATTTCATTTTCTTGTAAATTTGTAATGTATGGGATATTGATTGTTCATGGTGGAGTTGCTACCGATAGGGGGAGACGATGTTAGAAGATGAGTTTGAATTGATAAGTGCTTAATCTGTGATACAGTTTTACTATCTCTTGAATAATAATAATTTGTTTAACTTATGTTGAAAAATTCTTATGGTTTCTCGAGATGTTTGTTTTATAGTATACAGATTGTAGCAGTGTGTTGCTGAGAAGTTTGGTGAAGAAGAGTTTGCTAGGATGCATGGTAGAACCTCCTTTCTACATTGCAGACAAAGTTGAAGAGTTTGAAGATTGCAAGGACTAAACTGGAGTTTACTCAAACGCTAACGATTTTGAAGATTTGGTGATTGGATACATCAGCTTAGGGGGAGTCTATTGCAGATAGAAGCTGTAAAGCTGAAGCTATCCAAAGACCAACGTTTCTTAAAGATCTTGAAGATTGCAAGAAGACTGAAGACTAAGTTATTTTATGAAGCTGTTGTCAGGGGGGGTTTGTTGGTGCATATTTGCGACAACAGCTTAGATTTGGTCTTTGGATATCTTGTAATTAGTAAAAAGATAAATGGTTAGCGGGTTTACTTCTGTAATAGTTAATTAGAAGCTTTTGGGCTGAACTAGATACAATATAACACATGGTAGGCGAATTGGGCCTTAAACCCGTTAGCAGTCCATGTAGGAAACCCTAGCCCATGAGCATAACCTATCTCTATATAAAGGGAGGTTGTGATTAGGGATAAGGTTGCTGGTTCTATTGTTCAGTTGCTGCAAGAATTGCTTTAGAGAGTTTTTGAGAAGAGTCTTGAATTGATTGTAAAACAATTGTGTTTGATATCAATAGAAGACAGTTTGAAGGAATTGTGTTTGTGTTCTTGTTTGTGTTCGTGTTTTATGTTAAATCTGATCTAGGGGATTCCGTACTCTAGATTAGATAGACGATTCTGTCAAGATCCATAAGGACTAAGGGACCTACAATTTTTGCACATGTTAGAAATTTTCCAACATAAGTTTCAATATCTCTCTTATGATTAGGCCAGCAATAGAATTCTATAAGATCGCGATACATTTTATCCGCTCCAGGAAGTATCGAATATTTGGACTTATAGGCTTCATCTAGTATTAGGTTTCGCAGATTACCAAAAAGAGAAACCCAAATTCTATTTACAAAGTAAAAAGTTCCGTTCTCATTTGGTTCTAAATTTTTTCCATACCTCTAAGCATTTCTACTTTAAAATTTCCGTTCTTCAGGGATCCTGTTGAGCGTTGTGAATTCGAGAGGTAATGTTATTGTGAATGGTGAGTCTTAATGTTCTTACACGTAGGGGCTTTACCCGTTCTTTTTGGCTTAAGGCATCCGCGACAACATTCGCCTTGCACGGATGGTATTTGAATTCACAATCATAATGTTCAAGCCAATGCCTTTGGCGCATATTTAACTCTTTCTGATTAAATATATGTTGAAGACTTTTGTGATCGGTAAAGATTGTGCACTTGGTGCCCTAAAGATAATGACGCCAAATTTTTAACGCAAATACCACTGCACCTAGCTCTAGGTCATGTGTGGTATAGTTCTTTTCGTGAACTTTTAATTGGCGTGATGCATATGCAAGAACTTTCTCTGGTTGCATTAATACGCATCCTAAACCTTGATGTGATGCGTCACAAAAAACTACAAACTCATCTATGCCATCCGGAAGTGATAAAATCGGTGCATCACGAAGTATATCCTTTAGCAGTTGGAAAGCTGCTTCTTGTTTCTCTACCCAATCAAACTTCTTATCTTTCTGAGTTAGGGAGGTTAGTGGTTGAGCAATTTTCGAGAAATTCTCAATGAATCTTCGATAATAACCCGTCAATCCTAAAAATTGACATACTTAAGTGGGTGTCTTAGGTGCGTTCCAATTCTTAATGGCTTCTATTTTGATGGATCGACATGTTTGCCTTTCTCGTTGACTACATGTCCAAGAAATTGGACTTCACAAAACCAAAATTCACACTTAGAGAATTTTGCATACAATTTCTCCTTTTTTAACAACTCAAGAATGGTCCTAAGTTGATGTTCATGATCCTTCTTATTTCGTGAATATATCAATATGTCATCAATAAATACTATCATGAATTTATCAAGGTAAGGCTTGCACACACGGTTCATTAAGTCCATGAATACCGCCGGTGCATTTGTTAGACCAAATGGCATAACAAGGAACTCGTAATGACCGTAACGGGTTCGGAATGTTGTCTTTGGAATACTTTCTTCTTGCACTCTAAGCTGATGGTATCCTGACCTTAAGTCAATCTTCGAGTAAAAACTCGATCCTTGAAGTTGATTAAACAAATCATCAATCCTCGGTAACAAATACCGATTCTTGATCGTGAGTTTGTTCAATTCTCGATAATCTATGCACATTCTAAAGCTTCCATCTTTCTTCTTTACGAAGTGAACTGGAGCTCCCCAAGCTGAGAAACTTGGTCTAATAAATCCTTTGTCCAACAACTCTTGAAATTGTATGGATAACTCTTGCATTTCCGAAGGAGCTAATCTGTAAGGGGATTTTGCTACAGGTGCAGCTCTTGGAATCAAGTCTATGCAAAATTCGACTGTCGTTGTGGTGGTATTCCTGGCAAGTCCTATTGGAAGACTTCAGGGAATTCCTTCACAACAGGGATCTCCTCAAGTTTTGGCTCCTTGGATTTCTTGTCAATAACGTGTGTTAAGATTGCTATACATTCATAGAAGAAATAATTTGTAATGGTGTTTCGCTCTTCTCGCCATGTATAAGAAGTGTTTCATTATTTGGAAGTGGAATGCGAATAATTTTGTCGCAACACACGACTTCGCCTTGGTATTGGATAACCAATCCATACCGATTACAACATCAAAACTACCTAACTGGATAGGTAATAAATCGATGTTGAATTCTTGTCCACCTAACTCTAAAGAACATCTTTTAATAATTTCATCAGATTCAATTATCTTTCCATTCGCTAGTTCCATAGTGAATGGAATATATAATTTATTTGAATTTAGTTCAAGTATATCTTAACTTTTGATTTATCAAACCTAAGTTTCCCATCTAGACCTCCCAAGTTGTCTTTTCCTATTATCTCCATCAATCTTTGTGCACGACGAACAATCGATGCCATACACCACTTTATGTCAAACAGCTTCATTTCAACCGGATCTATCTGATCATAGTCTTCTCGTGTCATTTCAGAGTTTCTGATTTTCCCTGCGACTAGACTATCATAAGAGTCGAGCACTGAACCTAGTAAAGACATATGTTGCTTCGCAGTCTTCTCATTGAAATTTTGCGCATTCTAAAAATCTACAGCAATGCTGCACTGCAAGACTCTTTGATTAGGATGAGATGATGAAGTAGTCTGGTTGATTTGGGGTTGATTTGAACCATAAGATGACTATGGGCTTGAAGGCGTGTTAGGATCAACTGATGGAAAGGATTGAAAGCCACTTTTCTGGTTTAATGTTGGTGAACTTTGCAAACTGTAGGCGCTGAAAGCTGTCTGGATTTTTTTTGAGCAAAAGAACTATTCTTGAAGTACAGATTAACATCTTGTTGTACTTGGACAGTTTTGTTCTTTGCCATCTTCTGCATTTCGAGCTTGTCCCTCCAGCCTTTCAATGAAACGCGGTAAAGAAAAATTTCCATACTCGGTTCCATTCTTCAGTATGGTCAGATAGGTAGACCATTCGCCTTTTGGAAGAGAATCTGCCAACTTATCAACAAGTTCCTCGTTGGTCTTCATGATTCCCATTCTTTTAATCTGAACCACCAAATGACAGTATCTCTCTATCAATTGCTTCACAGTTTCTCCTTTAGTCAGCGTGAAGATATCAAACACTTTACTAAGCAATGCCTGTTTACTCTTGCAAAGTTGAGCACTTCCCTGAAACTTTAAACGGAGAGCATTCCACAATGATTGAGCATCATCATCATCGTGTTGAAGTAACGCCAGAATGTCTTCTTTAATTGATTGTTGCAGATTATTCATCATTTTCTTCTCGTTGATGAACCTTTGCCTTTCGACATCTGAAAGTTGAGCAAGAGTCTTCTTGAGACCATTTTCACCAACTGGCATTTGGTATTTAGCTTCAATCGCGAACCAGCAAGTAAAATGATCAGCCTGGACCCCATTCATGAACCGCTCACTCCAGCTATCGAAGTCTTCTAAATTCATTAACTTTGGCGGTTTGGTTATTGTCCCCATCTCGTTCAAGATAGATGTTCTGTGCCGCTGTGTAGTAACAACCGATGTAGCGAAGGCGTTGTAAAATTCTTCAGACATTTTCTGTTAAAATTCAAAACCACACTTTTCGAACAAAATGATTAGTGCGAAAAATTCCTTCGTGCGGATGACAAACAATACGTGCGAATGAGATCCGTTCGTACGAACTAGGAAATTTTAAGAACAAGATGTTTTTCACAAAACAGTTACTCGTGCAAACTGCTGGTTCGTGCGAGTGGTCAAGATTTGTTCATATGAGTGATATGCTCGTACGGAGGTAAGGTTTGTGCGAATCACACTTGTAAATTTTGAAACTTGTAAATTTTAGAAACTTCTGATAACTTGTTCGTACGAAAGGTTCAAATTTTAAGAAAGTTGTTTGTGTGAGTAGTCCTTCTACTCGTACAACACAGCTACGTCTCCAAACGGATGAATTTTACCGTTTTCGACATGATTAAGTCTGAATTTAGATCTGAATTTGTTAAGGATTGATTAGAATGTAGTTTAACGTGAATTCCTAGAATCCTAGTCCATGTCGTCCGTAAATTCGTCCAAAATCCAGTTTAATTCGGGAATGTGTAGAAGAAGAAGATGAATCCAAGTCTAAAACAGCTGATAGCCTGTAATTACTTGTGGTTTGTCAGTAGATCAGATCTCAAAGCTCTACCACTTGTGAACGAGGATCGGGCACCTCCGATGAGAAACTAATCTAATCTAACTCAACTAGCAGAGGCTGAATTCATTGTTAGAGAGGTTGACAAAACAAACAAGATAGAACTTACTATTTAACTGCTCTGTTGTATTCAAAGACATGCAAAGTACAGACGCTAGTAAATAAACTAGCAGGGCTTTGCCGTACTATCTGAACTGACTTCTTAGCTCTGACACAACATTCCTCTATTTATAGGTCAACATGACTCACACAGGAGTGTGCGTTAAACAGAGATGTACTTCATACGAACAGCTGATCAGTCACTCGTACGAGCCACCTTGACTCGCTCGTACGAATTATACAAAAAATATAAAATAAAATTTATCATATATACATTCAACATTAAAGCCCTATAAACAATACAGACACATCTTAGACGTAGGCAATAGACATAACGCATCAACATATTCCCCCTTAGATGTTTCCGCAGTCTGGATGGTCTTCAAAAAGTCTTTAACTGATTTGACTCTAACGCCCAAAGAATCTCTTCAGTGGCTTGCGACGCTCCACAGATGCAATCGACGTTTGGTCTATTGGAGGAGGTTGTTTTGTTTTATTGCCAAACCGAAAGCTCCTAAGCGATGTAATACAAGCACGCTCTGCAATCCGAGCTTCATTCTTCTCTTTCTTTTTCTTCTCTATCTCCTCAAGCTTCCTCCACAAAGTGTTCCATGTTGATCCAGAGTGAATATCATTGGCAAAGCAGACATTAACGATCTTCTAGAATTGGAGAGCTTGTTCCTTATCCTTCTCCTTCTCCTCAAAGCTTATCTTGCTATAGAATAAACATTTGATATCCTTCTTAGTATAGTTGACTAGCCACATAGGGTCTAGCACTCGAATGCCATGCCATAACACATATATACGTTTGTGGGCTATAACGGCTTCGGTCAGCTCTTCAGCAATATTCCATGAATCTTCAGGGTGTACGCATATGACAGCCTCTCCTGTGTTAGAGTCGTAATGCCAGCCTTTGAAGTTCGAATAAAAATCTTGCTCCACACTCCCCAAAATCAACAAGCTACTGCCCTCATCTATAAATAGGAGCTCTAGAACTCAATTAGAATGCACACACACTCCCCAAAATCTCTTGCAACTCTATGTTCATCAAAAACCTCGGCGGAATCATCTTCAATTACCAGAATCTTCGCGGGAGAAAATATAGCAAGTCAGAACTCTCGAAAGTGCCTTTGTTCGGTATATCAGGTCACTTAATCCGTTCATTTCCAATCTAATATGTAATTGTTTAAGATATAGTTGTTAATTTAAACAATCCAGTCGGGTTAACGTTCTGTGTTTTCAAAATAAAGAAGATGAACTGAAGTCTGTGTTTAAATGAAATTAAAATTGGTATTTACACCGGGTTAGACACACAGTCCAGTGGTTGGACTGTGTTCATACGAAGACAAGGTCCCGGGTTCAAGTTGTTCATGTACCGATTCGCCTAAATACCAAAACCTCTTTTTATAAAAACTAAATTATAAAATTCAACAATAAGTGTATAAAAGGAATAAAAAACCTATATTCAACGGGTTAGACACATAGCCCAATTGGTCGGGTTATGTGCACACACGAAGCAGAGGTCGCGGGTTCGAAACCGGTTCCATATACGGTCCTTGTAATTGATCAAACATTTTTACTTAAATAAAATTATAGTTAGAACTAGTAAGTGTTTAAGTGTAATTAAAATTCAATATATTCCGGGTTAGACAAGCAGCCCATTTGGCCGGGCTGCGTGCACGCAAACGAGTGGTCACGAGTTCGTTCCCCACACACGCCAAAAATCTGACCGGTTCAATTCGAATTAATATAGAGGAAAACATATTTTTTTAAATAAAACCTTTAATTATTTTCCCCAAAAAATATATTATTTTATAATCCATAAATTTTATCAAAAGTCTAGGTAACCAAAATAATCAATTTAAATTTGTCTAAAAAACAAAATATTAATTAAAAATATTAAAGATAATCAAAAGAATATATATTTTTATCTAAGTTATTATGTGAATCTTTAGGTTAGTCGTTTTTCGTCGCTTGGTATCTTAACCACTCAATCGTGCGCAATCTTCTTTGAACCGTAATCGCACCCACTGTGAGTGAATCTTACAACTCCCCTTTTTATTCACGTTTTTGGGATGTATCATGTGTCGATTTCGTTATATCATTATTTCAAAGCTCGTGCTATTACTATTATGTGCTCTAACGTGCTATGTCATAATGTATATTTATTTTCATTTTGTGTTTATATTTCTGGTTACAATCAATCTCTCACATTAGGCCCATTTGTTTCCCGTTACCTACGAGTGGAGCGTCGCGTAGCCTAATATACTAGATCGGCTCCATTTGATTGAGCCTTGATCTCGCAGCACATCGCTTATAGTGCTCACACTTACATTATTAGTTGATTATGTGGTTTGTGATATGGATTAGATATACGTTTCTCATATTGGTTAATGCACATTTTTATTAAAATACTAAACATATCATTTTTCTTAATGATAAAATGGGATCCACTCGCCAACTTATGCTGACCCAAAACTCTAATTTTACACATGATACAGGTGAACAGGTTTGAAGTGCGGATCACATAAGACATAGGCCTTAGAGGAAATAAACTATTATTTGCAAGCTTTGTTTGGAATATTATTGTGTTTGTATGAATGATGTGTTGATTGGAATGTTTTATTTAAATTTGAAATAATATGTGACATCCCGGTTTTTCAGACATCTTAAACGCACTACTTCACGGTTATTCGTTCCTACGCTAAATTGATTCGGAGACTTAAATTGCACGCTCGAAATAATTACGATGATTTCGTGTACTTGTCAAATGAATTACGTGCTACGTCTTAAACGTTTATAAGTTGGTGCGTTATTATGTGGTGTTCCTATTTCGTGATTTGTTTTAGTTGAAAAATGTAGATGTAATAAATAGATAAATGAATCGAACCGAGCCGCGAAACGAATAGACCTCACTTCCTTGCGACTCAAGTAGTTAATCGAAACTTGAGGACCAAGTTGTAGACCCAAACCGACCCACCCGAATCCCTTGCGGCCGCGAGCACCCCAAACCGTAAACCCTTCCCTTTTCCTTTCACCTCTTGCGCTATATATACACATACATGCATGAGCATTGCTTCACAAACAAAACACACAAACCCTAGTTGTGAAACAGCCGACGGCAGCCTTTCATTCATCATCCCGGTCGCAAACAGCCGTTTTCCCACTCTCCCTCTCGGTCGCAAGTCTCGCCAACATCCGAATCGGTCCCATCTAGTTCTCGGCTCATTGATCTTATTGTTAAGGTTAGAGTTTTATGTTATTTCATTAATCATACTAGGGTTATGATCTATGGATCGTGTGTGTATGTAATGGTAGAAAGTGTTATGATGTTAATCGATTAATTATGCTAGTTTGCAAGTATGATGATTAGCGGAATTAAGAAACGTTAGGTTGCGTTTTTTTGTTTGATAAAAACTATATGTTATGATTAGGGTTTGCATGGTTATGATATATATGATGATATATGATTGGTAATACTGTTCTTGATCACTTATATTTAACGTATCGACTGTTTAAACGGATTAGATTGCGATAAAATGCTGAAATCAGGATACTGAATGGTGTTTACAGCCAACTTCAACTGGCTGTAACTTGGTTATTATTTATAAAACGGATTTTCTGAAGTCAAAAACGTAGAGTTTTGAAAAACGCTTCTAATGGCGCTGGATTCATATTTTTCTGAAGTCGTTTGATATTTTTAAGTGGCCAATTAAGTTCAGTAACTGAAGCTGTGAAAATTCTGAAAATTTGTTAGTTGTTTATCGAGTCGGATCTAATAATCTGTAGGGAGTCGAAGCATGAAATTTGTACAGCAACTAGATATGGAAATTTTCGGGAAACTCCCACTGGAATTTTGTTAATTGGATGAACGGTGATTTTTAAATAAATTCTCCCGTGGACTGCAGTCAGAAAGTGATGAATCTGACTGCAGCCTAGTATATTAATATTTATGAATAATTGGTAAAGTATTAGGACTTGAAAAATTTATATAAAATTCTATAGTATAGTTGACACCTTCTGTAAAATAATTGGAATTTTTGGAATGTTGGAACTATTTTATAAAATCCTTGAAAACAGCCTAATTATGAGTATATAAGCTGAAACTTGATAACTTGCGAATGTATGTACCAAAGTGTTGTATGGATTGATTGTGTTCATGATAAATTGTTTTGATCACTATATTGGCATGATGATACTTGCATGCATGATTTGAGTCTTAGGAATTGTCATTGTATGTACCGCATTGTGTGTTAGTATGTGTAGGACTTGTATCAGTGTGATCGCACACTAACTCTAAATCAATTGACTTGTTAGGACGCAATTAGCGGTCCCATCATTTGCTACATCTGTGTTACACTAACCGAGCAACTAAAGGTGAGTTCACGGCCCCTAATTTTATCCGGTTTTAAACAACACGGGGAGAAACATGTATACACTCTACAACTCTATCTCTTTACGTTATACGAAATTAACGTCACTAAACTATTCGGTAACTAAGTTAATGTTAATGTACATTATGGTCACTAAGCAGCTATATCACACAAGTCCTCGACAATCTCACGGATCGTTAGTATTGGGTTAGATAGCGGGGAAATTATAAGTAGTACTACTAGGCCCGACAAGCCCCATCCGAGCTAGTCGCGCTAGCCGACCGGGTATGGTCAACGGGTGAATAATTTGGCCTAACTTCGCCATGGTCAGTGATAGGCCTGGCAACACGGAGGCACAACAGTCAGCTTCGATCGCGAACACTTACGTGACATAACTTTAGGCTAGCTACCTATATATATTAACATTGAACTTAATTACGAATCAACAATATTATCCCGGGTTAGGGATAATGGAACCAACAACGTTATTATTCCGGGTTAGGAATAATGGAACATCATTATTATTCCGGGTGAGGAATAATGGAACCATCAGTATTATTCCGGGTTGGGAATAATGCAACTAAACCGTTATCCCGGGTTAGGGATAACGGGGGAAACAAACTTATAACCGAACAAATGAACTTATGAAAACCTGTGAACTCACTCTTCTTTAATGTTGACACTTGTTTCTTTACATGTTTCTCAGGACGCTAGGAGCTCTAGGTGCACTCACTTGCATTGATCAAGACATCTTTTTATCGAGTCTCATTTACAAACATTTATTTGGGTTTTTCTTTAGTTTTGGCGTTTGTGTTGGGGCCTGTTCGTTTACTTTATTTTTATGCTTCCGCTCAACTTTAGAAACTAATGCTTCCGCTAAACATTGAAACCAAACTAAGACAATCTAAAATTAACTATGAATGGTTAAACAAATGATTTTGGAAAACGTATTAACAAATCATATAGAGTCGTTCGACGTTACTAGTGTCTCAGATTCTGGTTTGTTCACACGCCTCGCGGTAAAACTCCGCAAGTGGAAATTGAGGGTGTGACAGATTGGTATCAGAGCCTCTAGCTATAGAGAACCAGGTTTGCATTAAAAGTAGACCTAAACTATAGCTGATTACACGACACTAGACGTAGTTTGGCACCGAACTGTTATATCTTGTTATGTGATGTACCACAACTGTGTTATGTATAATATGAATGCATAATAAGAAATGAATGCAACTCGTAACTAACTACACAACCTAACAGGCAATGTCATCATCATCATCATCCGACAAACTTTCGCAACCAAGGGCGTCGGGAAAGGCACCTATGGTGGAACCCTCACCATCTTATGGCGTGGAGACACGCTCAGCTGCGAGAAAAAGGCTCGCTCTAGGGGAGGAGTCGTCCTCATGCCCGACCATCGCTGTGCCGGTCGAACCGGTTAACTCGGTAGAAGTAGGGAACGACCTACTTAGAGATATCATACGGAAACAACAAGAACAATTAGAAAGAATGCATGAAACCATCCTAGCACAGGGATGGATGATACAACAATTGACAGGTAAGACAGGATCGCTCGAGGAAGAGCAACATACGAGTAAGATAGCTCGTAACACTTTAGCCAGAGACCTTCGTGCTGAGCAGCTAAGGGCTGACTGGCTAGAAGACAGAGTTCTTGAGTCTAGCTGGAGAATTCAAGAACTAGAACAGAATCAGGCACCTGTACCAGTACCTGCACCAGCACCGGCCCCTCCAGTGCCGGTAGAGGAGGATCCAGAGGAGGATCCAGAAGAGGATCCAGAGGAGGATCCGGAGGAAGACCCAGCTGTAGAGGCTGGAAACGCCGCGGAGGATGACGGTAACGATAGCGATTTGGGAGATGGAGACGTAGAAGATTGACACGTCTCGCTTATTTTATTTACTTTCCTTCAGTCTATTTATTTTCCTACTTATGTTTAAACTTGAGACTTTATAGTAAACTCATATGTTTGGTTGGCACTTTGTAAGACGTTGAAATTTTATTTAACCGAGTATTTCTTTTGACTGTTTAATTTATTTGGGTTGACATAACTTGAGGAATTATTTAAGTATGGAATAGGATAACTATATTGGATATATAGACTTATTCGGTGTGTGTTTATGTTGTCTTACGAAGATCTAAATGGCAACTGGAAGTCACGGAAACCTTAACATGACGCCTGAAGAATTAGCTGCAATGATCCAAGAGCACGTGAATGCAGCTCTAGCGGGTGTTCAAAACCAACCGGCAGGTAACCATTATTAAATTTTCATGGGAAAATCTAATAGTTGGGTTAGTAAAATTCCTCGCTGACTACCTGTCCTCTGTCAGCAGGAGGGGGTCTTAACCCCTACAAGATGTTCCTCGACGCGAAGCCAAGCAAATTCACGAGGGCAGAAGGACCCATAGGACTGGTCCGCTGGATCGAAAAGTCCGAATCAGTGTTTGAAATGTGCAACTGTCTGGAGGCCAACAAGTTCAAGTATGCAGCCTCAACATTGGAAGATCGGGCACTAACTTGGTGGAATGCACAAGTCCAAACGCGTGGACTTATTGCTGCAAATGCAATGGCCTGGGCCGAGTTTAAAGCCCTAATCAAAGAACAGTACTGGCCGCGAGACAGAGTTCAACAGTTGGAGCAAACATTATGGAACCACAAGATGGTGGGATCTGAAATCGAAGCATATACAGCGAAACATCACGACTTGGTATTTCTATGTCCCGATCTGGCCAACACTGTTGAGAAACGACTCGAGTTTTACCTTGGGGGTCTGGTCCCTGAGATTCAGGGTATGGTAATGGCTAGTAACCCTGCAACTGAACATCAAGCAATCAGGTTGGCGCACAAACTCACCGATAAGGCGGTGGAACAAAAGAAGTTGCCAACTCGGGGTACGACTGATGTTGCCCCTGATAATAAAAGAAAGTTTGAAGACTCGTCTGCTCGACAGTCTTCGTCATCCCAGCCACAACATGGGAACCAGAAACAGTTCAATAATTTCAACAGCCACCGGGGTCACAATAATCAGCCCGCCAACAACAACCAGAACGCAAGCGGCTATGTAGGTCGAAAGCCGCAGTGCAATCCTTGTAATCTTCATCATCACGGCCCTTGTGTCGGGAATCTCTGCCAACGATGTGGCAAAGTGGGACATGCGGCAAAGGATTGTCGTGGGGAAATCATGTCCCGACAAAACAAAAATCAACCCCAGGGTCAGCAGCAGGGTGTTAACCGGGGATGCTATCAGTGTGGTAGCACTGCCCACTTCAAAAGAGACTGCCCACAGATTCGTAACAACAACAACAATGGTGGGAACAACCACAACCACAATAACCACAACAACAACAATAACAACAACAATAATGGAAATGGTGGCACAGGAGGTGCCAAAGGTCGCGCATTTACGTTGGGCCGCGGAGAGGCCAGAAACGACTCGAACGTGGTCACCGGTAAGTTTCCCCTTAATGAACATTTTGCTACTGTGCTTTTAGATACGGGTGCGGATAGGAGTTTTATATCTGAGTCTTTTAGGAAGAACCTAAATCTCACGCCCAAACCTCTAGAGGCCCCTTACGTCATAGAACTCACCGATGGTAAATCTGTAGATGTGACCCATATAGTATCCGGCTGTCAACTCAAAGTCGCGGGTCACACCTTTACCATTGATCTGATGACAACTACCCTGGGTAGTTTTGACGTGGTAGTCGGAATGGACTGGCTATCCGACGTCTGAGCTGAAGTTCTCTGTTTTGAAAAATCTATCCGTATTCCGCTCTCTAACGACGAAATCTTGACAGTGCAAGGCGAGAAGGCAGGCGCCGTCACAAACATCATCTCTTACATGCAAGCGTAGAAGTATCTTCGGAGTAAGAACTCCTTTGCCTTACTTGCACTGGTTACCGAACAGCCTAAGGACGAGAAACTTATAGAAGACATCCCCGTCGTCCTTGATTTTTCCGATGTATTCCCAGAGGAGTTACCTGGTCTCCCACCCCATCGACAATTGGAGTTTGAAATTGAATTGGTGAACCATGCAACTCCTATCGCCAATGTCACACCCTCAATTTCCACTTACGGAGTTTTACCGCGAGGCATGTGAACAAACCAGAATCTGAAACTCTAGTACGTCGAACGACTCTATATGATTTGATAATACGCTTTCAAAAATCAGTTGTCGTAGATTTTATATTGTCCTGATTAGTTACCAATATTTAGCAGAAGCATCAGTTTTTAAAATTTGAGCGGAAGCATACATAAGTAGTGAAGCGGGCGCCAACACAAACGCCAAAACAAATGAAAAACCCCAAAACAATATTTATAAATAAGACTCGATAAAAGATGTCTTGTTCAATGCATGTGCGTGCACCTAGAGCTCCTAGCGTCCTGAGAAACATGTAAAGAAACAAGTGTCAACATTAAAGATGAGTGAGTTCACAGGTTTTCATAAATTCGTTTGTTCGGTTATTGTTTGTTTTCCCCGTTATCCCTAACCCGGGATAACGTATTAGTTCCATTATTCCAACCCGGAATAATAAGTTGTTGCTTCCATTATCTTCAACCCGGGATAATATAGTTGTTGTTTCCATTATTCCAAACCCGGAATAATAAGTTGTTGTTTCCATTATCCCCAACCCGGGATAATATAGTTGTTTCGTAATTAAGTTCAATGTTAACATATATAGGTAGCTAGCCTAAAGTTATGTCACGTAAGAGTTCGCGATCGAAGCTGACTGTTGTGCCTCCGTGTTGCCAGGCCTATCACTGACCATGGCGAAGTTAGGCCAAATTATTCACACCGTTGACCATACCCGGTCGGCTAGCGCGACTAGCTCGGATGGGGCTTGTCGGGCCCAGTAGTACTACTTATAATTCCCCCGCTATTAAACCCAATACTAACGATCCGAGAGATTGACGAGGAATTAAGTGATAAAGCTGCTTAGTGACCATAACATTACATTAACATTAACTTAGTTACCGAATAGTTATGTGACGTTAAATTCGTATAACGTAAAGATATTGAGTTTGAGAGTGTATACATGTTTCTCCCCCTGTTGTTTAAAAACCGGATAAAGTTAGGGGCCGTGAACTCACCTTTTGTTGCTCGGTTAGTGTAGCAAAGAAGTTGTAAAGGATGGGACCGCTAATTGCGTCCTAACAAACCAATTGATTTCAAGTCAGTGTGTGATCACACCAATACAAATTCTTAATTTACGCACAAAGTGATACACACAAACAATAACACTCAAACATGCATGCAAGTATCCTCATGTGATCATAGTAATCAAACAATTTATCATGAACATAATCCAATCCATGCAATACCTTGGTGCACACAATCACAAGTTATCAAATTTCAGCTTAACACTCATAATTCAGCTGTTTTCTAGGATTTTTATAAAATAGTTTCAACAGTCCAAAAATTCCAATATTTTTACAGTAGGTGACATTTATACTATAGAAATTTATATAAATTTTCCAAGTCCTAAATCTTTACCAATTACCATAAATATTAATATACTAGGCTGCAGTCAGATTTGTCGCCTTCTGACTGCAGTCCACGGAAGAATTTATTTAAAAATCACTGATCGTCCAATTAACAAAATTCCAGTTGGAGTTGCCCGGAAATTTCCATACCTAGTTGCTGTACAAAATTCATGACTCGACTCCCTACTGATTTTAAAATCCAACTCAATAAACAACCAACAAAATTTCAGGATTTTCACAGCTTTAGTTACTGAACTTATTTGGCCCTTTAAAAATATCAAACGACTTCAGAAAATTATGAATCCAGTACCCTTAGATTCGTTATTCAAATATCTACGTTCTAGACATCAGAAAATCCGTTTTTCGACAACTAACGACCGAGTTACAGCCAGATGAAGTCGGCTGTAACTATTACTCAGCAAACTGTTTTCAGCATATCATTATCATGAATTCGCCTAACCCGTCCGTATGATTAACCTAGGCGATCTTTAACCGGTTTCCTAGTCATAATCAATACTAATAACATATCCATGCAAACCCTACTCAATAACTCTAGTCTTCATAAACAAAACACACTCGCAATCTATGAGTTCCGAAAACAATCATGTATGCAAACAATGATAGTTCAGCCGATTAACAACATACTCACTACCTTTAAACACACATATAATCCGAATAAAATCTTGCAAACAATTGTAATTCCTAACCTTTAATATTAAGCTTAATGAACCATGAGTACGCTAAGTGACTGGTGATCAAAGATTGCTTGCGACCGAGAGGATGATGATGGAGTAGGCTGTTTTGTTGATCGAATAGAGGTGAACAAGGACTGATCTCACGACTGAATGGAGGTGAACAAGGGCTGTTTGCGGTTGAATGGAATGAACGAGGGCTGATCAGATCGAGATGAAGGCTGCTCGCGATCAATGGGACAAGAGTGAGGCAGTTTACGGTCGAAGAAGATGAAGGATTTGGCTGCCGACGACTGTTTTGCCTTTTAGGGTCTTGTGGTTGTGAAAAGCATGCATTGGTGTGTGTATATATAGCGCAAGGAGAGATAGGGTTATGGTTTGGATTTGAATTCGTGGCCGAGGAACTAGGGTGGGTCGGTTTGGGTTTGATCTTGCGGCCGAGATATGTTTTAGTTTAAGGTTTAGGTTTTATCTCGGTTTGGGTTTGCGGTTTGGGTTGCACACGGCCGAGAATGGTTTGAGTTCTAAACTTGGTTAATTCCTAGAGTGACAAGGAATCAAAGTTGGTTCATGTCGCGGTTCGGTTCGTGCACATATTTATTATATACACATATATTTTGTAACTAAAACAATTCACGTAATCACACATCACGTATTCATTAACTCATACATGTTTAATACATAGCATATAATTCACTCGACAAGTATTGCGTTTAAGTTATCCGAAAAACCGGGATGTCACATTATCCCCGTATTGAAAGAATTTTCGTCCCGAAAATTGAGTAAACGCGGTTTAGAATGTAGCGTATATATGTTAGAATGCCACACAAAGAGTTAGTTCGTTTATGATGGTACGCAACGTTACAAGAAGTTCCCAAGTACCATGCACAAAGATTCCCAAGTGCAATGCACAAGGATTTAGTTAACAATAGTACACGAAAGTATGAGAAGTTTCCAGGTTGTCACATCATCCCCATGTTGAAAGAATTTTCGTCCCGAAAATTTAGTTACTGGTATCGTTAGATTGCTGCACAGTTGCGAAGATGTGTGGGTATTTGCTTTTCATTTGGTCCTCTCTTTCCCACGTGAACTCCGGTCCACGCTTAGAGTCCCAACGAACCTTAACGATCGGAATCTTGCTGTGCCTTCGAGTCTTGATCTCACGATCCATGATCTCGATAGGCTGTTCCACGAAGTGTAGTTGTTCATCCACTTGGATCTCATCCAATGGAATGACTAGAGTTTCATCTGATAGACACTTCTTCAGATTTGACACGTGAAATACGTTGTGAACTCCACTGAGTTCGGCAGGAAGGTCTAATTGATAAGCTACGGGTCCAATACGTTTCAAGATTACAAACGGACCTACGTACCGTGGGTTAAGTTTGCCCCGTTTTCCAAAACGGATTACACCCTTCCAGGGTGACACCTTTAGTAGGACGCGGTCGCCTACTTGAAATTCGAGCGGTTTGCGTCGTTGATCAGCGTAGCTTTTCTGTCGATCTCGTGCCGCCGCCATGCGGTTTCTGATTTGTACAATCTTTTCGGTAGCCTCAAGTATTAACTCAGGGCCTGTGAGTTGACTGTCACCGACTTCTGCCCAGCAGACCGGTGATCTACATTTACGACCGTATAATGCCTCAAACGGTGCTGCCGAAATACTCGTATGATAACTGTTATTGTATGAGAATTCTACTAGAGGCAGGTGGATTTCCCAACTATTTCCGAAGTCTACTACGCATGCCCTAAGCATGTCTTCCAAGGTTTGTATGGTCCTTTCACTTTGACCATCAGTCTGATGGTGATAGGCTGTGCTCATATCTAAGCGTGTTCCCAACGCTTTCTGGAGTGACTGTCAGAAGTTTGACGTGAAGCGAGCATCTCTGTCTGAGATGATGGACGTTGGCACTCCGTGCCGAGAAACTACTTCCTTAATGTAGATGCGAGTCAACTTCTCCATCTTATCTGTTTCTTTAATAGCTAGGAAGTGTGCGGACTTAGTTAAACGATCCACGATCACCCAGATGGTATCGCAACCACCCAAGGTTCGCGGGAGTTTAGTGATGAAATCCATTGAGATCTGATCCCATTTCCACACTGGGATCTCAGGTTGTTGGAGTAGCCCCGATGGCTTTTGATACTCCACCTTGACTTTTGCACAAGTCAAACATTTACTCACGTAGGTGGCTATATCGGCTTTCATGTTGGGCCACCAATACACAGCTTTAAGGTCTTGATACATCTTATCCGAACCCGGATGGACAGAGTATCGGGATTTGTGAGCTTCATCCATGACTAGCTCTCTGAGGTTTCCGTAGAGAGGTACCCATATGCGATTCATGAAATACCGGGCTCCATTAGGTTTTACTTCCCAATCGCGTTCCATTTTTCCCACCGATTCAGCTTTGATGTTTACCTCCTTAACTGCTTCTAACTGGGCGTCGCGTATTTGTTCGGGTAGCCCCGAATGAATAGTGAGTTGTAATGCTCGTACACGACGTGGTTTCAAGTGTTCCTTCCTACTGAGGGCATCAGCTACCACGTTAGCTTTACCCGGGTGATACCGAATGGCACACTCATAATTGTTCAAGAGTTCGACCCAGCGACGCTGTCGCATGTTCAACTCCTTCTGATCAAAGATGTGTTGGAGGCTCTTGTGGTCCGTAAAGATTGTGCACTTCGTTCCATAGAGGTAGTGTCTCCAAATCTTAAGTGCAAACACTACTGCTCCCAATTCCAGGTCATGCGTCGTGTAGTTTTTCTCGTGAACCTTCAGTTGTCGCGACGCATACGCGATGACCTTATCGCGTTGCATGAGTACGCATCCCAATCCCTGAATGGAAGCATCACAATACACTACAAAGTCATCTGTCCCTTCCGGCAAGGACAGAATGGGTGCACTGCAAAGTTTCTGCTTCAGCAATTGAAATGCCGCTTCTTGCTTGTCACCCCAAGCATACTTGATGCCTTTCTTGGTGAGGGTAGTAAGCGGTTGTGCGATCTTTGAAAATCCCTCGATGAAACGTCTGTAGTAACCAGCCAATCCCAAAAATTGGCGGATCTCCGTCGGTGTCTTAGGTGCTTCCCAGTTTTTGATGGCTTCAATCTTGGCAGGGTCCACGTGGATACCCCTTTCATTCACGATATGCCCGAGAAACTGAACTTCCCAAATCCAGAAATCACACTTCAAAAGCTTGGCATATAGCTTTTCCTGTTGGAGTAATCCTAGCAGTAATCGTAGATGTTCAGCATGTTCTTCTTCACTTTTGGAGTAGATGAGTATGTCATCGATGAACACAATGACAAACTTGTTGAGGTATGGTTTACACACGCGGTTCATGAGGTCCATGAACACCGCAGGTGCGTTGGTGAGATCGAAGGGCATGACCAAGAACTCATAATGGCCATACCGAGTACGAAATGCCGTCTTAGCGATATCCTCCTCCCTGACGCGTAGCTGATGGTAACCAGACCGTAAATCAATTTTAGAGTAGTAGCTTGACCCTTGAAGTTGGTCGAAGAGATCGTCGATGCGAGGTAACGGGTATCGGTTCTTGACAGTAACCTTGTTGAGTTCCCTATAGTCGATGCACATGCGGAAAGTCCCGTCCTTCTTCTTGACAAACAGGACTGGAGCTCCCCATGGCGAAACGCTTGGTCGGATAAATCCTTTTTCTAATAGCTCCTGAAGTTGGGTAGACAGCTCCTGCAGCTCGGCTGGAGCTAGGCGGTATGGAGCCTTGGCGATAGGAGTCGCATTGTTCGCCAATTCGATTTCAAACTCCAATTGTCGATGGGGTGGAAGACCAGGTAGTTCTTCTGGGAATACATCGGAAAATTCACGGACGACAGGGATGTCTTCTATACGTTTCTCGTCCTTAGGCTGTTCGGTAATCAGTGCGAGTAAAGCGAAGGAGTTCTTTCTCCGAAGATACTTCTGCGCTTGCATGTATGAGATGATGTTGGTGACGGCGCTTGCCCTATCCCCTTGTACCGTCAGGATTTCGTCGTTAGATAGCGGAATACGGATAGATTTTTCGAAGCAGAGAACTTCAGCCCGGACGTCGGATAGCCAGTCCATTCCGACTACCACGTCAAAACTACCCAGGGTAGTTGTCATCAGATCAATGGTAAAAGTGTGACCCGCGAGTTTGAGTTGACAGCCGGATACTATTTGGGTCACATCTACAGATTTACCATCGGCTAATTCTATAGCATAAGGGGTCTCTAATGGTTTAAGCGTGAGATTTAGGTTCTTCCTAAAAGACTCAGATATAAAGCTCCTATCCGCACCCGTATCAAAAAGCAGAGTAGCAAAATGTTCATTAAGGGGAAACTTACCGGTGACCACGTTCCAGTCGTTTCTGGCCTCTCCGCGGCCCAATGTAAATGCGCGACCTTTGGCACCTCCTGTGCCACTGTTCCCATTATTGTTGTTATTATTGTTGTTGTGGTTGTTTCCACCATTATTGTTGTTGTTACGCAACTATGGGCAGTCTCTTCTGAAGTGGGCAGTACTACCACACTGATAGCATCCCCGGTTAATACCCTGCTGCTGACCCTGGGGTTGGTTTTGATTCGGTCGGGACATGATTTCCCCACGACAATCCTTTGCCGCATGTCCCATCTTGCCACATCGTTGGCAGCGATTTCCGGCACAAGGGCCGTTATGATGGAGATTACAGCGGTTGCACTGCGGCTTCCGACCAGCATAGCCGCTTGCGTTCTGGTTGTTGTTGTTGTTGGCAGGCTGATTTTGGTGACCCCGTTGGCTGTTGTAATGATTGAACCGTTTCTGGTTCCCCTGCTGCGGCTGGGATGATGAAGACTGTCGAGCAGACGAGTCTTCAAACTTTCTTTTGTTATCCGGGGCAACTTCAGTTGTACCCCGTGCTGGCAGCTTCTTTTGTTCCACCGCCTTATCGGTGAGTTTGTGAGCCAATCGGATTGCTTGATGTTCAGTTACAGGGTTACTAGCCATTACATACCCTGAATTTCCGAAACCAGACCCCCAAGATAGAACTCGAGTCTTTTCTCCACAGTGTTGGCCAATTCGGGACACAGAAATACCAAGTCATGGTGTTTTGCGGTGTAAGCTTCAATTTCCGATCCCACCATCTTGTGGTTCCATAAGGCTTGCTCCAACTGTTGCACTCTGTCTCGTGGACAGTACTCCTCTTTGATTAGGGCCTTGAACTCGGCCCAGGCCATTGCATTCGCAGCTATAAGTCCACGTGTTTGGACTTGTGCATTCCACCATGTCAGTGCCCCTTCTTCCAGTGTTGAGGCTGCGTACTTGACCTTGTTGGCCTCTAGACAATTGCACATTTCAAAAACGGATTCAGATTTTTCGATCCAGCGGACCAGTCCAATGGGTCCTTTCGCCCCCGAGAATTTGCTTGGTTTCGCGTCAAGGAACATCTTGTAGGGGTTAAAGCCTCCTCCTGCTGACAGAGAATAGGTAGTCAGCAAGGAATTTTTACTAGCCTCACTATTAGATTTTCACACGAAAATTTAATAATGGTTACCTGCCGGTTGGTTCTGAACACCCGCTAAAGCTGCGTTCACGTGCTCTTGAATCATGGCAGCTAGCTCTTCGGGCGTCAAGTTATGGTTTCCACGTCGTCCAGTTGCCATTTAGATCTTCGGAACACAACACAAACACACCCCGATAAGTCTATATATCCAATATAGTTATCCTACTTCGTACTTTAATAATTATCAAGTTATGTCAACTCAATATGTTAAATAGTCAAAAGAAATACTTAATTAATTAAAATTTCAACGTCTTACAAAAGTGCAAATCAAACATACGAATTCACTATAAAGTCTCAAGTTTAAACACAAGTGGGAAAATAAATAGACTGAAGGAAAATAAACAAAATAAACGAGACGTGTCAGTCGTCTACGTCTCCATCCCCCAAGTCACTGTCGTTGCCGTCATCCTGCGCGGCATTTCCAGCTTCTACAGCTGGGTCCTCCTCCGGATCCTCCTCTGGATCCTCCTCAGGGTCCTCCTCTGGATCCTCTTCCGGATCCTCCTCTACCGGCACTGGAGGGGCCGGTGCTGGTGCAAGTGCTTGGTTTTGCAGTTCCTGAATGTTCCAACTATTTTCCAGGACTCTGTCCTCAAGCCAGTCGGCTCTTATCTGCTCAGTAGTCAGATCTCTGGCTATGGTGTTACGAGCTATCTTACTCGTATGATGCTCTTCCTCGAGCGAGTCGGTTTTACCAGTCAGTTGGCGGATCATCCATCCTTGTGCTAGGATGGTTTCCTGCATTCTTTCTATTTGTGCTTGTTGTTTATGTAATATGATTCTAAGTAGGTCAATTCCTACTTCTACAGGATTAACCGGTTCAACCGGCATAGCAATGGTTGGGCGTGATGACGACTCCTCCCCCAGAGCGAGCCTTTTCCTCGCAGCTGAGCGTGTCTCCACGCCATAAGATGGTATGGGTTCCACCTTTGGTGCCTTTCCTGGTGCCCTTGGTGGCGTAAGTTTGTCGGATGATGATGATGACGATGAGGATGATGACATTGCCTGTTAGGTCGTGTAGTTAGTTACGAGTTGTTTTCATTTCTTATTATGAAGGCATAATCTACATAACACAGTTGTGGTATATTGCATAACAAGATATAATAGTTCGGTGCCAAACTAAGTCTAGTGTCGTGAAATCAGCTATAGTTTAGGTCTACTTCTAATGCAAACCTGGTTCTCTATAGCTAGTGGTTCTGATACCAATCTGTCACACCCTCAATTTCCACTTACGGAGTTTTACTGCGAGGCATGTGAACAAACCAGAATCTGAAACACTAGTACGTCGAACGACTCTATATGATTTGATAATACGTTTTCAAAAATCAGTTGTCGTAGATTTTATATTGTCCTGATTAGTTACAAATATTTAGCAGAAGCATCAGTTTTTAAAATTTGAGCGGAAGCATAAATAAGTAGTGAAGCGGGCGCCAACACAAACGCCAAAACAAATGAAAAACCCCAAAACAATATTTATAAATAAGACTCGATAAAAGATGTCTTGTTCAATGCATGTGCGTGCACCTAGAGCTCCTAGCATCCTGAGAAACATGTAAAGAAACAAGTGTCAACATTAAAGATGAGTGAGTTCACAGGTTTTCATAAATTCGTTTGTTCGGGTATAGTATGTTTTCCCCGTTATCCCTAACCCGGGATAACGTATTAGTTCCATTATTCCAACCCGGAATAATAAGTTGTTGCTTCCATTATCCTCAACCCGGGATAATATAGTTGTTGTTTCCATTATTCCAAACCCGGAATAATAAGTTGTTGTTTCCATTATCCCTAACCCGGGATAATATAGTTGTTTCGTAATTAAGTTCAATGTTAACATATATAGGTAGCTAGCCTAAAGTTATGTCACGTAAGAGTTCGCGATCGAAGCTGACTGTTGTGCCTCCGTGTTGCCAGGCCTATCACTGACCATGGCGAAGTTAGGCCAAATTATTCACCCGTTGACCATACCGGTCGGCTAGCGCGACTAGCTCGGATGGGGCTTGTCGGGCCCAGTAGTACTACTTATAATTCCCCCGCTATTAAACCCAATACAAACGATCCGAGAGATTGACGAGGACTTAAGTGATAAAGCTGCTTAGGGACCATAACATTACATTAACATTAACTTAGTTACCGAATAGTTATGTGACGTTAAATTCGTATAACGTAAAGAGATTGAGTTTGAGAGTGTATACATGTTTCTCCCCCTGTTGTTTAAAAACCGGATAAAGTTAGGGGCCGTGAACTCACCTTTTGTTGCTCGGTTAGTGTAGCAAAGAAGTTGTAAAGGATGGGACCGCTAATTGCGTCCTAACAAACCAATTGATTTCAAGTCAGTGTGTGATCACACCAATACAAATTCTTAATTTACGCACAAAGTGATACACACGAACAACATATCTAACACTCAAACATGCATGCAAGTATCCTCATGTGATCATAGTAATCAAACAATTTATCATGAACATAATCTAATCCATGCAATACCTTGGTGCACACAATCACAAGTTATCAAATTTCAGCTTAACACTCATAATTCAGCTGTTTTCTAGGATTTTTATAAAATAGTTTCAACATTCCAAAAATTCCAATATTTTTACAGTAGGTGACATTTATACTACAGAAATTTATATAAATTTTCCAAGTCCTAAATCTTTACCAATTAACCATAACTATTAATATACTAGGCTGCAGTCAGATTTGTCGCCTTCTGACTGCAGTCCACGGAAGAATTTATTTAAAAATCACTGATCGTCCAATTAACAAAATTCCAGTTGGAGTTGCCCGGAAATTTCCATACCTAGTTGGTATACAAAATTCATGACTCGACTCCCTACTGATTTTAAAATCCAACTCGATAAACAACCAACAAAATTTCAGGATTTTCACAGCTTTAGTTACTGAACTTATTTGGCCCTTTAAAAATATCAAACGACTTCAGAAAATTATGAATCTAGCGCCCTTAGATTCGTTATTCAAATCTCTACGTTCTAGATATCGGAAAATCCGTTTTTCGACAACTAACGACCGAGTTACAGCCAGATGAAGTCGGCTGTAACTATTACTCAGCAAACTGTTTTCAGCATATCATTATCATGAATTCGCCTAACCCGTCCGTATGATTAACCTAGGCGATCTTTAACCGGTTTCCTAGTCATAATCAATACTAATCACATATCCATGCAAACCCTACTCAATAACTCTAGTCTTCATAAACAAAACACACTCGCAAACTATGAGTTCCGAAAACAATCATGCATGCAAACAATGATAGTTCAGCCGATTAACAACATACTCACTACCTTTAAACACACATATAATCCGAATAAAATCTTGCAAACAATTGTAATTCCTAACCTTTAATATTAAGCTTAATGAACCGTGAGTACGCTAAGTGACCGGTGATCAAAGATTGCTTGCGACCGAGAGGATGATGATGGAGTAGGCTGTTTTGTTGATCGAATAGAGGTGAACAAGGACTGATCTCGCGACTGAATGGAGGTGAACAAGGGCTATTTGCGGTTGAATGGAATGAACGAGGGCTGATCAGATCGAGATGAAGGCTGCTCGCGATCAATGGGACAAGAGTGAGGCAGTTTACGGTCGAAGAAGATGAAGGATTTGGCTGCCGACGGCTGTTTTGCCTTTTAGGGTTTTGTGGTTGTGAAAAGCATGCATGGGTGTGTGTATATATAGCGCAAGGAGAGATAGGGTTACGGTTTGGATTTGAATTCGTGGCCGAGGAACTAGGGTGGGTCGGTTTGGGTTTGATCTTGCGGCCGAGATATGTTTTAGTTTAAGGTTTAGGTTTGATCTCGGTTTGGGTTTGCGGTTTGGGTTGCACACGGCCGAGAATGGTTTGAGTTCTAAACTTGGTTAATTCCTAGAGTCACAAGGAATCAAAGTTGGTTCGTGTCGCGGTTCGGTTCGTGCACATATTTATTATACACATATATTTTGTAACTAAAATAATTCACGTAATCACACATCACGTATTCATTAACTCATACATGTTTAATACATAGCATATAATTCACTCGACAAGTATTGCGTTTAAGTTATCCGAAAAACCGGGATATCACAGCCAAGGCCCCATACCGCCTAGCTCCAGCCGAGCTGCAGGAGCTGTCTACCCAACTTCAGGAGCTGTTAGAAAAAGGATTTATCCGACCTAGCGCTTCGCCATGGGGAGCTCCAGTCCTTTTTGTCAAGAAGAAGGACGGGACCTTCCGCATGTGCATCGACTACCGGGAACTCAATAAGGTTACCGTCAAGAACCGGTACCCATTACCTCGCATCGACGATCTCTTCGACCAACTTCAAGGGTCAAGCTACTACTCCAAGATTGATCTACGGTCCGGTTACCACCAGTTACGCGTCAGGGAGGAGGATATCGCTAAGACGGCATTTCGTGCTCCGTATGGCCATTATGATTTCTTGGTCATGCCCTTCGGCCTCACCAACGCACCCGCGGTGTTCATGGACCTCATGAACCGTGTGTGTAAACCATACCTCGACAAGTTTGTCATTGTGTTCATCGATGACATACTCATCTACTCTAAAGGTGAAGAAGAACATGCTGAACATCTACGATTACTGCTGGGATTACTTCAACAGGAGAAACTATATGCCAAGCTTTCAAAGTGTGATTTCTGGATTCGGGAAGTTCAGTTCCTCGGGCATATCGTAAATGAAAAGGGTATCCACGTCGACCCTGCCAAGATTGAAGCTATCAAAAACTGGGAGGCACCTAGGACACCGACGGAGATCCGCCAATTTTTGGGTTTGGCTGGTTACTACAGACGTTTCATCGAGGGATTTTCAAAGATCGCGCAACCGCTTACTACCCTCACCCAGAAAGGCATCAAGTATGCTTGGGGTGACAAGCAGGAAGCGGCATTTCAATTGCTGAAACAGAAACTTTGCAGTGTACCCATTCCTTGCCGGAAGGGGACAGATGATTTTGTAGTATATTGTGATGCTTCGATTCAGGGATTGGGATGCGTACTCATGCAACGCGATAAGGTCATCGCGTATGCGTCCCGACAATTGAAGGTTCATGAGAAAAACTACACAACACATGACCTGGAATTGGGAGCAGTAGTGTTTGCACTTAAGATTTGGAGACACTACCTATATGGAACGAAGTGCACAATCTTTACAGACCACAAGAGCCTCCAACACATCTTTGATCAGAAGGAGTTGAACATGCGACAGCGTCGCGGGGTCGAACTCTTGAACAATTATGAATGTGCCATTCGGTATCACCCGGGTAAAGCTAACGTGGTAGCTGATGCCCTCAGTAGGAAGGAACACTTGAAACCTCGTCGGGTACGAGCACTACAGCTCACTATTCATTCGGGGTTACCCGAACAGATACGCGACGCGCAGTTAGAAGCAGTTAAGGAAGAAAACATCAAGGCCGAATCGGTGGGAAAAATGAAACGCGATTGGGAAGTAAAACCCAATGGAGCCCGGTATTTCATGAATCGCATATGGGTACCTCTCTACGGAGACCTCAGAAAGCTAGTCATGGATGAAGCTCACAAATCCCGATACTCTGTCCATCCTGGTTCGGATAAGATGTATCAAGACCTTAAAGTTGCGTATTGGTGGCCCAACATGAAAGCTGATATAGCCACCTACGTGAGCAAGTGTTTGACTTGTGCAAAAGTCAAGGTAGAGTATCAGAAACCATCGGGGCTACTTCAACAACCTGAGATCCCAGTGTGGAAATGGGATCAGATCTCGATGGATTTCATCACTAAACTCCCGCGAACTTTGGGTGGTTGCGATACCATCTGGGTAATCGTGGATCGTTTAACTAAGTCCGCACACTTCCTAGCTATTAAAGAAACAGATAAGATGGAGAAGTTTACTCGCATCTACATTAAGGAAGTAGTTTCTCGGCACGGAGTGCCAACGTCCATCATCTCAGACAGAGACGCTCGCTTCACGTCCAACTTTTGGCAGTCACTTCAGAAAGCATTGGGCACACGCTTAGATATGAGCACAGCTTATCACCCTCAGACTGATGGTCAAAGCGAAAGGACCATACAGACCTTGGAAGACATGCTTAGGGCATGCGTAGTAGATTTCGGGAATAGTTGGAAAATCCACCTGCCTTTAGTGGAATTCTCGTATAACAACAGTTACCATACGAGTATATCGGCAGCACCGTTTGAGGCATTATACGGTCGTAAATGTAGATCACCGGTCTGTTGGGCAGAAGTCGGTTACAGTCAACTCACAGGCCCTGAGTTGATACTTGAGGCTACTGAAAAGATTATACAAATCAGAAACCGAATGGCGGCGGCACGAGATCGACAGAAAAGCTACACTGATCAACGACGCAAACCGCTCGAATTTCAAGTAGGCGACCGCGTCCTACTGAAGGTGTCACCCTGGAAGGGTGTAATCCGCTTTGGAAAACGAGGCAAACTAAACCCACGGTACGTAGGTCCGTTTGTGATCTTGAAACGTATTGGACCCGTAGCTTATCAATTAGACCTTCCTACCGAACTCAGTGGAGTTCACAACGTTTTTCACGTGTCAAATCTGAAGAAGTGTCTATCAGATGAAACCCTAGTCATTCCATTGGATGAGATCCAAGTGGATGAACAACTGCACTTTGTAGAACAACCTATCGAGATCATGGATCGTGAGATCAAGACTTGAAGGCACAGCAAGATTCCAATCGTCAAGGTCCGTTGGGACTCTAAGCGTGGACCGGAGTTCACGTGGGAAAGAGAGGACCAAATGAAAAGCAAATACCCACACCTCTTTGCAGCTGAGCAGCAAATTAACGATACCACCAACTAAATTTTCGGGACGAAAATTCTTTTAACATGGGGATGATGTGACAACCTGGGAATTTCTTGAAATTTCGCGTACCATTGTTAACGAACTAAATCCTTGTGCATGGCACTTGGGAATTTCTTGTAATTTCGCGTAACATTGTTAACGAACTAAATCTTTGTGCGTGGCACTCTAAACATGTACGTTGCATTCTAAACCGCGTTTACTCAATTTTCGGGACGAAAATTCTTTCAACATGGGGATAATGTGACATCCCGGTTTTTCAGACATCTTAAACGCACTTCTTCACGGTTATTCGTTCCTACGCTAAATTGATTCGGAGACTTAAATTGCACGCTCGAAATAATTACGATGATTTCGTGTACTTGTCAAATGAATTACGTGCTACGTCTTAAACGTTTATAAGTTGGTGCGTTATTATGTGGTGTTCCGATTTCGTGATTTGTTTTAGTTGAAAAATGTAGATGTAATAAATAGATAAATGAATCGAACCGAGCGGCGAAACGAATAGACCTCACTTCCTTGCGACTCAAGTAGTTAATCGAAACTTGAGGACCAAGTTGTAGACCCAAATCGACCCACCCGAATCCCTTGCGGCCGCGAGCACCCCAAACCGTAAACCCTTCCCTTTTCCTTTCACCTCTTGCGCTATATATACACATACATGCATGAGCATTGCTTCACAAACAAAACACACAAACCCTAGTTATGAAACAGCCGACGGCAGCCTTCCATTCATCATCCCGGTCGCAAACAGCCGTTTTCCCACTCTCCCTCTCGGTCGCAAGTCTCGCCAACATCCGAATCGGTCCCATCTAGTTCTCGGCTCATTGATCTTATTGTTAAGGTTAGAGTTTTATGTTATTTCGCTAATCATACTAGGGTTATGAACTATGGATCGTGTGTGTATGTAATGGTAGAAAGTGTTATGATGTTAATCGATTAATTATGCTAGTTTGCAAGTATGATGATTAGCGGAATTAAGAAACGTTAGGCTGCATTTTTTTGTTTGATAAAAACTATATGTTATGATTAGGGTTTGCATGGGTATGATATATATGATGATATATGATTGGTAATTCTGTTCTAGATCGCTTATATTTAACGTATCGACTGTTTAAACGGATTAGATTGCGATAAAATGCTGAAATCAGGATGCTGAATGGTGTTTACAGCCAACTTCAACTGGCTGTAACTTGGTTATTATTTATCGAAAAACGGATTTTCTGAAGTCTAAAACGTAGAGTTTTGAAAAACGCTTCTAATGGCGCTGGATTCATATTTTTCTGAAGTCGTTTGATATTTTTAAGTGGCCAATTAAGTTCAGTAACTGAAGCTGTGAAAATTCTGAAAATTTGTTAGTTGTTTATCGAGTCGGATCTAATAATCTGTAGGGAGTCGAAGCATGAAATTTGTACAGCAACTAGATATAGAAATTTCCGGGAAACTCCCACTGGAATTTTGTTAATTGGATGAACGGTGATTTTTAAATAAATTCTCCCGTGGACTGCAGTCAGAAAGTGACGAATCTGACTGCAGCCTAGTATATTAATATTTATGAATAATTGGTAAAGTATTAGGACTTGAAAAATTTATATAAAATTCTACAGTATAGTTGACACCTTCTGTAAAATAATTGGAATTTTTGGAATGTTGAAACTATTTTATAAAAATCCGTGAAAACATCCTAATTATGAGTATATAAGCTGAAACTTGATAACTTGCGAATGTATGTACCAAAGTGTTGTATGGATTGATTGTGTTCATGATAAATTGTTTTGATCACTATATTGGCATGATGATACTTGCATGCATGATTTGAGTCTTAGGAATTCTCATTGTATGTACCGCATTGTGTGTTAGTATGTGTAGGACTTGTATCAGTGTGATCGCACACTAACTCTAAATCAATTGACTTGTTAGGACGCAATTAGCGGTCCCATCATTTGCTACATCTGTGTTACACTAACCGAGCAACTAAAGGTGAGTTCACGGCCCCTAATTTTATCCGGTTTTAAACAACACGGGGAGAAACATGTATACACTCTACAACTCTATCTCTTTACGTTATACGAAATTAACGTCACTAAACTATTCGGTAACTAAGTTAATGTTAATGTACGTTATGGTCACTAAGCAGCTATATCAGACAAGTCCTCGACAATCTCTCGGATCGTTAGTATTGGGTTAGATAGCGGGGAAATTATAAGTAGTACTACTGGGCCCGACAAGCCCCATCCGAGCTAGTCGCGCTAGCCGACCGGGTATGGTCAACGGGTGAATAATTTGGCCTAACTTCGCCATGGTCAGTGATAGGCCTGGCAACACGGAGGCACAACAGTCAGCTTCGATCGCGAACACTTACGTGACATAACTTTAGGCTAGCTACCTATATATATTAACATTTAACTTAATTACGAATCAACAATATTATCCCGGGTTAGGGATAATGGAACCAACAACGTTATTATTCCGGGTTAGGAATAATGGAACATCATTATTATTCTGGGTGAGGAATAATGGAACCATCAGTATTATTCCGGGTTGGGAATAATGGAACTAAACCGTTATCCCGGGTTAGGGATAACGGGGGAAACAAACTTATAACCGAACAAATGAACTTATGAAAACCTGTGAACTCACTCTTCTTTAATGTTGACACTTGTTTCTTTACATGTTTCTCAGGACGCTAGGAGCTCTAGGTGCACTCACTTGCATTGATCAAGACATCTTTTTATCGAGTCTCATTTACAAACATTTATTTGGGTTTTTCTTTAGTTTTGGCGTTTGTGTTGGCGCCCGTTCCTTTACTTTATTTTTATGCTTCCGCTCAACTTTAGAAACTAATGCTTCCGCTAAACATTGAAACCAAACTAAGACAATCTAAAATTAACTATGAATGGTTAAACAAATGATTTTGGAAAACGTATTAACAAATCATATAGAGTCGTTCGACGTTACTAGTGTCTCAGATTCTGGTTTGTTCACACGCCTCGCGGTAAAACTCCGCAAGTGGAAATTGAGGGTGTGACATAATAAATATGAAACTTTTAAAATAGTAAATGTCATGAGCTTTGATGAAAACCCAATCATGCCCCGACTACCATATCTGCTGCGGGTCAGGGTGTGACATTATGCACCAACATACTTAACCCTCGGGCTAGGCCCACTCAAACACAAAAGATATGGAATACATATATGAAGTATATGTATATATATATACAAACAAAGAAAACAAACAAATACAAGTATAATTATGAATTCAAGATGAACACCTGTACAAAAACGATCATAAACATAAGTGTCTAATGAAATTAGAACACTTGTAGGTTAAGAAAACGAACGGAGAATCAAACAATACATAGAGATTTGCACGGAACGCGAATCCGTGAGTTCATGTTTCCCCTTTTTATTTAATCGTTTTAAGGTTTTCAACGTTCAGGGAGAATACATGTTTAAAATGGGTATGACTGTTTTTAAGGAATGAAAATATATGGATCACATGTCGATAAGGCTCAAGCATTAGGACCATTAATGAATAACAAGAACAAGGGGATAGATCTATTGGGTTTGGGTGAGCCCCACTCTAATACGGCAACAATAACAGATCGAAATAGAGTGCTTTTTTGTCTAAAACGAGTGTCCCAGACACAATAAATCGTTGGGACCATTAATGGATAACAAGAACAAGGGGATAGATCTATTGGGTTTGGGCGAGAATAAACATATTAATGGTTATTTAACTTATTTGATGATCTTGAAGTTGTCATTTTTGTAGTAGAAGTAATCTTGCATTTTATGATTGAAAATGAAGATCTAAACACATGCATGTTTAGATCTAGCAAGATTTAATAACAAAAATGTTACGAACATGATTTATGCACTTAAAATGGTCATATGCATTATACAAAATATAGATTGTTATTTAAAACTCATAATCTAGAAATTTTGTTGAAAAGTAGTAATAAAGTTTTCATTTTTGGAAAGATCATGAACATGCAGTTATTTTTGAAAGTGATATAAACATGTCTACACACTTCAAAAGGTTTCATATCTACATAAAGTATGGTTTTTTATATAAAATAAATAATCTAAGAGTTTCATAAAAACGTGATAATAAGGTTTCCATTTCTGTAAAGTTTAGAACCACTACTAGTTCATAACATTTTTATTAAAGATTTATGATCTTGACGATTCGTCATTATACTTGATCATTATTTCAGCTGAAAATGGTTTAAAACATGTTTATTTAAAACATGGGAAAGTCCATTGTTTAGGAGAAACTATGGCAAAATTTTTATAAAATTTGTTATGATTAAATTATGGTTAAACTAAAAATTTTGAATAACTAAGGATTTTAATCATGATTAAACAAAAATTTGGATGAAAAAGTTTAAATAGAAATTTCAAGAGTTTTTCTCAAACTAAAATGGATAAATATATATTTTTAGATGAAATATATATTTAGTTATGGTCAAGTATGTGTGTGTTTATTTTGTGTATAAATATTATGTATTTAGACCAAGTAGGAATAAAATACAAAAATACAAAATTTCACAAAATGTACAAGAACTTATGTATATACTTGAAACATGAAAAGTATAAATATTTTTGTCCAAACATGGACATAAACAAACAATTCGGACTATAAGACAATTTGGACAAAAACGGACAGTTTGGACATATCAAACAAATAAAACGACACGGACAAAAGAAATAATGCGAACGAAGCAGGCGACACAAACGAACGATCAAAATAAACAAACCGTCACACATTATATAAATATATTCATACAAGAATTTATAAAAATAAACTTAGATAAGATACTAGTAGTTTTATAAAATAATTTTTATAAATTATTACTAGTAATATTTAAACATGGATTAAGTCCAATTAAATAAACCATATGGGCTAGCCCACTTTTATAAACTGAATTGGGCTAGAGCCCACTTTTATAAACTGAATTGGGCTAAAGCCCACTTCCATAAACTGAATTGGGATAAAGCCCACTTCTATAAACTATTTTGGGCTAGGCCCACTCTTACATGATTAATTTGGGCCAGACCCACTTTAACAAACCTATTTTGGGCTTGACCCACTTTAAACAAATTCATTTGGGCAAATCCCTTACATATAAAAGAAGTTGGGCTAGGCACACACATATTAAACATAAGAATTAAATTCTTATACATAACCCTCGGGCTAGGCCCACTCAAACACGAAAGATATGGAAAAACATATATGAAGTATAAGTGTATATATATATATAAACAAAGAACGAAAACAAACAAATACAAGTATAATTATGAATTCAAGATGAACATTTGTACGGAAATTATCATAAACCTAAGTGTCTAATGGAATTAGAACATTTGTAGGTTGAGAAAACGAACAGAGAAGATTTGCACGGAACACGAATCTGTGAGTTCATGTTTCCCCTTTGTATTTAACCATTTTAAGGTTTTCAATGTTCGGGGAGAATACATGTTTCAAATGGGTATGATTATTTTGAAGGAATGAAAATATTTGGATCACATGTGGATAAGGCTCAAGCATTGAGACCATTAATGGATAAGAAGAACAAGGGGATAGATCTATTGGGTTTGGCGAGCCCCACTCTATTATGGCAACAATAACACATCATAATAGAGTGCTTTTTTGTCTAAAATGAGTGTCCCAGACACAATAAATCGTTGGGACCATTAATGGATAACAAGAACAAGGGGATAGATCTATTGGGTTTGGGCGAGCCCCACTCTATTACGGAAACAATAACAGATCGTAATAGAGTGCTTTTTTGTCTAAAACGAGTGTGCCAGACACAATAAATCGTCAAGTTTTGGTTGCCACCTTATTCGGCATACAGATTAGTGTCCTTGCGAAACACTAATGATCTTACAAGTTACATTTAATTACATACCAGATTCAATACTTCAGATATTTTCAAAAATTATTTGATGCAAACTATATACATGAATTCACCAGCTTTTGTTGACGTTTTTTAAAACTAACATGTATTACAGTAACTCTTGGACAACTTTGGAAACATATGTTCGTGTGTTTTGAAGTCAAGCAGTTTGATGTCATCCAATTTTCGGTTATCATATTTGTAAAACTTATGTTTTAAACTTAGAACAATGTCGTTGAAATTATACTAAGATTTCAAAACAAGTAGTTGATTGTAAATTTGGTTCAAATAAAATGTGTGGATGTACATCTTATTATGTTTTACAATTGTCGTTTACTTGGTTGAATGCAATGATTGCCGCTCTGGCCACACCTCAGGCACGCTTCCACAACAACGAAAATCGGGGTGTGACAGACCTGGTATCAGAGCTTCAATTGTAGTGAACTAAGATTCTTTTGAGTCTAGTCTACAATTTCAAAATGGTCATTTTATAAAAAGTCGAATAAGTCATTTTCAAAATCATAACAAGTGTTTTTCATTTGCATTATCATAATCCACTAGTACCAAACTAAAATTCGAAACTATAATGCAAGGACATTCTACGAGTTAGTCTATGAGGATTAGACACGATACCAATAAGATTGATCCGAACAATACGTGAGACAACTTACAACGAAACCAATATACAATTGCCCAAAATTTATTTATAAGTAATAATTGTTTACCCATGAGATGTACGGATTATTTTGCCAGGACCATGTCTTCCGGTACCAGTACCGACACTGATTCTAAAGGATTTATCTCAGACGTTAATTACGTACCACTAGACGACCCCGTTCCACCCATCATCATCATCTCCGATGACGAGCTCTCGGACAATGAATGGATGAACATTGACTTTAAGCCCTTTGCCTTTCCTGAGCCTGTTCCCACAAATGTCCCTTTAGAGGATGATATACTAGTTGTACCTTAGTATCATGAGATGATTATCTATCGTCACCCTGAGGGTGAACATGTTGTTGCATATGATCTCATATCACTTAATGTGGTAGGTCCATTGGACGAGGATATCGATGAGAACGACCACCTCATTCCTCCTGTTATCGACGATGATGACGATATCATCCCGATCGAACATGTTGACCACCTCGAGGAAGACCTCGGTATAGGAGAGGACTTTGACATAGCCATGTTAGAGGTAACTCAGTCTGAGATCTCGGTTGTCGACATCTCATCTTCTGCACCATCCACACGTGAGACACCATCACTTATGCTTTCACCTGATACTATTTTACCACCATCTTTAGATACTCCGCCTATACATGTTGATCCCTTTTTACCAGACACATTCCCCACTGATCATTTATCTGAGTCTGCACCACCACTGTATTCTATCGGAGATATCACACACCACACAGATCACTCGATACATCACCCTTTTGCTGGACCGTCTCATTTTACTCTTGGTAGTACTTCTCAGCCTACTGATCATGTACCCGCTTATCCTTTTGCTAGATCTTTTTCTACTATTGTCACACCAACTTTCAGTTCTTATCAGGACCCGTTTGCTGCAGGGCTATCACATTTTTCACACAGTCATTCTATGAATGAGTATCCTCTTTTTATTCCGACCCCTACTGCTGGAGATCTGTCTCATTCCCCACCATATGGCATAGTACTGTTGCATACCCCTCACCTTACTATGATGTCCCACATGTTCAGCCACCTCTGGGCATAAGCCCATCTGATCTGTACCACCCGAACCATTTGTCACTTACCACCACCGAGTATAGGGTCACATCCAACAAGATACAGCTTGGTATTTTGTTTTGACAGTTTCATGAGCTTAGTGCTCAACTTTCTGCTATTCGAGCATTTCAGAGTGCTCCATCGTCATCATCCCAACCACCACTACCTACATCATCACCTCCACCACCACCACCACTACTGATATCTCCGCCACCACCATCACCATCAGTATCCTCACTTCCACCACCCCATGTTGTCTCTTCATTTCATGAGAGGCGTATTAGTGCTATCGAGGAGGAGATAGCATATTTTCATGGTGTGATACGCGCATCTTCACCCCCACCCCCACCGTCTGTCTAGATTTGGTATGTGATCATGTTTTGAAGGTAGTACCCGTACCTGCTTGGTTGAAGAATGAAGATTTTGAAGATATATATATGTCAACTTGAAGATTTTGAAGAAATGATGTGAAGCAAAATTACTTACTTATTTTGTATTATCTATGACTTGTATTCCGGAGCGATGTAACTCCGAATTATTTTTGTTCTTCACAAAAAAAAATATGCCACAAGTTGACAAGATATATGTGTGAAAGTTAGTATCTTTTCTTTTATTATGCATTGATATTATTTATGATGTGATGATTATGGTATGGAAACCTTATGCGAAGACATGATTCAATTTAATCGATTTTTACACATTAGTATACTTTATGATGACGTATTTATTCAATTTGAGTCCATGAATGACAATATTTATTTAAATATTTGTCTAATCACTTCTATATGTTTTATGAAGATCATGGCACCAAAAAGAAGAAATATACGCCGACGTCAACCAAACTCTCTACCTGCATCACAAGCTAAACTAGATGCTCTGTTGAACCAGCGAATCACCGAAACTATCACACAACATGAGACTAACCGTACCAATCAAGATAACGAAGCTAGAATTTAAACCCCACCAAGAGTTCAAAATCTTGCTAACGGTCGGTTATTCATAACCTTACCAAAAGGAATTATCATTAATATTCATTTGCGAAAATATATATTTTTGACAATTTTTGAAAACAAACATTTCAGGATGCACGTACAAGCAACTTTTGGATTGCAAGCCACTCAACTTTGACAGCACTGGCGGTGCTGTGGCATTTGTATGATGGACTGAAAAGATGGATTCTGTGATCCGTATGAGCAATTGTTCTCCTAATCAGAGAGTTTGTATGTTTCGGGTTTGTTCATTGACGAAACTCTTTCATGGTGGAATCTACAAGTGTAGACACTAGGAGATGCAACCGCATATGCTATTACGTGGGAAAGATTGAAGGACATGATGAGAGAAAATATTGTTCAAGAGCTGAATTGCTGAAGCTAGAGACGAATTTTGGAATCTAATGATGATTGGATCCGACATTTATGGCTATACTCAATGTTTTCATGATCTCTCTCGGGTTGTTCCGTACATAGTAACTCCTGAATTCAAACGAATCGAACTTTACATTTAGGGATTAGCCCCAGAGATTCGAAGTATGGTTACGTCATTACATCCGGCAACTATCACCGAAGCTATAACAATTGCCGTGAGTCTTACCGAAGAGGCGGTAAGAATGAATAAGCTTTCAAGAAAAGGTGCCAAGAAGCCCAAGGAGACACAAGTGGAGTCATCTTCGCATGACAACAAGAGAAAATTTTCTCATTTTAAAAGGGATCAAGACCAAGCAACAAGAGAAAGGAAACCCCCGCTACCAGAGGAGGTAAAGCATTTGTAGCCACAATGGAAACTGGACCAAAAGGTTATGCATGGAACGCACCAAGGTGCAACAAATGTGGATATCATCGCTATGGTGGATGCCGAACCACCAAGTGTGATAAGTGCAGAAGTTAGGACACCACACTGAGCATTGTTGGGGAAACAACAAGGGAGGCAGGAACGTAGAGAAGAGAGAAAGCAACAGTGGAAATGGAAACGAGAAAGGAAAGAACCAACGTTGCTATGGTTGCGGAGATTCGGGTCATTTTAGGAAAAATTGCCCAAAAGAAAATAAAGGCCACGGTCGAGCCTTTGTGATAGGAGCCCGAGAAGCGCACCAAGATCCTAATGTGATCACGGGTACGTTTCCTATCAACAATCACTTTGCATCTATCTTATTTTATACTGGCGTATATTAGAGTTTTATATCTTTATAGTTCAAAGATATACTTAGAGTTAATTCAAATAAATTAGACATTCCTTTCACTATCGAACTCGCAAATGGAAAAATAATTGAATCTGCAGAGATTGTTAAAGGATGCTCTTTAGAGTTTGGTGGAAAAATTTTAACATCGACTTATTACCTGCTCAATTAGGAATGTTCGATATCATAGTCGGTATGGATTGGTTATCCAATAACCGAGTTGAAGTCGTGTGTTACGATAAATTCATTCATATTCCTCTTCCTAATGACGAAATACTTCTTGTTCATGGCGAGAAAAATGAAACACAACTACGAGTTATCACTTGTATGAAAGCTCAGAAGTTCTTCCGGAAAGGATGCATATCATTCTTAGCACACGTAGTTGATAAGAAAGCTAGGGAGCCGAAACTTGGGGAGATCCCTGTTGTGAAGGAATTTCCTAAAGTTTTCCAAGAAGACTTGCCGGGAGTGCCACCACAACGACAAGTCGAATTTCGTATGGACTTAATTCCAGGAGTGCACCTGTTGCAAAATCCCCTTACCTATTAGCGCCTTCAGAAATGCAAGAGTTGTCCATGCAACTTCAAGAGTTGTTGGATAACGGTTTCATTAGACCAAGCTTCTCACCCTGGGTAGCTCCAGTTTTATTCGTGAAAAAGAAGGATGGAAGTTTTAGGATGTGCATAGACTATCGAAAATTGAATAAGCTCATGGTCAAGAATCGGCATCCATTACCGAGGATCGATGACTTGTTTAATCAACTTCAAGGATCGAGTTCCTATTCGAAGATTGACTTAAGGTCAGAATACCATCAGCTTAGAGTTCAAGAAGAAAGAATTCCTAAGATGACATTCCGAACTCGCTACGGTCATTACGAGTGCCTTGTTATGCCTTTTGGCTTAACAAATGCACCAGCAGTGTTCATGGATTTAATGAACCGTGTGTGCAAACCATACCTTGATAAATTCGTGATAGTGTTTATCGATGACATATTGATATATTCACAAAACAAGGACGAACACGAACATCATCTTAGAACTATTCTAGAGTTATTGAAGAAGGAGAAACTGTATGCAAAACACTCTAAATGCGAGTTTTGGCCTCACCAAGTTCAATTTCTCAGACATGTAGTCAATGAGAAAGGCATACATGTCGATCCATCTAAAATAGAAGTTATCAAGAACTGGAACGCACCAAAGACATCAACCTAAGTACGTCAATTTTTAGGATTGGCCGGTTATTATCAAAGATTCATTGAGAACTTTTCAAAGTTCGCTCAACCTCTAGCTTTCCTCACTCAAAAAGATGAGAAATTTGATTGGGGAGAGAAACAAGAAGTAGCTTTTCAACTGCTTAAGGACAAACTATGTGATGCACCGATTCTATCACTTCCGGATGGCACGAACGACTTTGTATTTTATTGTGATGCATCATATTAGGGATTAGGATGCGTGTAAATGCACCATGAGAAAGTTATTGCATACGTATCACGTCAATTAAAAGTCCACGAGAAGAACTATACCAAACAAGACCTAGAGTTAGGTGCAGTGGTATTTGCATTAAAAATATGGCGTCATTATCTTTACGGCACTAAGTTCATGATTTTACTGATCACAAAAGTCTTCAACATATATTTAACCAGAAAGAGTTAAATATGCGCCAAAGGCGTTGGCTTGAATTGTTGAATGACTATGATTGTGAAATCAAATATCATCCAGGCAAGGCAAATGTTGTCGCAGATGCCTTGAGCCGAAAAGAATGAGTAAAGCCCCTACGTGTACGATCATTAGGACTCACAATTCACAATAACCTCACTTCTCGAATTCGTGATGCCCAACAAGAACCACTAACGGATGAAAACTTTAAAAAAGAGATGCTTAGAGGCATGGAAAAACATCTGGAACCAAAAGAGAACGGAGCCTTATACTTTATGAGTAGAATTTGAGTACCTGGTTTTGGCGGTCTTCGAGATCTAATTCTAAATGAAGCTCATAAATCCAAATACTCGATGCATCTTAGAGTAGATAAAATGTATCATGATCTTAAAGAATATTATTGGTGGCCAAATATCAAAGGTGATATTGCGACTTATGTTGGAAAGTGTCTAACATGTGCTAAAATTAAGGCCGAATGCCAAAAACCTTGAGGATGGTTACAACAACCTAAAATTCTCACTTAAAATGGGATAAAATTTCCATAGATTTCATAACTAAATTACCTAGTACCTCTCACGATCATGACATGATTTGGGTAATTGTTGATCGATTAACCAAGTCAGCTCACTTCTTACTAGTACGTGAGAAAGATAAGAATGAGAAGCTAGTTGTACTCTATCTCGAGGAGATTGTGGCAAGGCACGGGGTGCCTATTTCGATAATCTCTTATCGTGATGGTCGTTTTGTATCAAGAATTTGGCAATCATTTTAAAAGGCTTTTGGATCTTGCTTAGACCTAAGTACAGCCTTTCACCACCAAATTGACGGCCAAAGTAAACGCACAATTCAAACTTTAGAAGACATGCTTCGTGCTTGTGTGATGGACTTAGGAGGAAATTGGGACACTCACTTGCCATTAGTGGAGTTCTCTTACAATAACAGTTATCACACAAGTATTCAAGTTGCTCCATTCGAAGCATTATATGGACGTAAGTGTCGATCTCTGTTATGATGGGCGGAGGACCAGAGTTAGTCCAAGAGACAATTGATAAAATATTTAAAATTTGAGAACGTATCAAGGCGGCCCGAGACGACAGAAAAGCTACGCGGATAAACGCCGCAAACCGTTGTCTTTCGAGGTTGGAGACAAAGTGTTGTTAAAAGTCTCACCTTGGAAAGGTGTAGCTAGATTTGGGAAGCAAGGAAAACTTAGCCCAAGATACATAGGACCTTATGAGGTTTTGGAAAAAGTTGGAACTGTCGCTTACGAGTTAAGATTACCAAAAACTCTTAACAACGTCCACGACACCTTTCACGTGTCAAACCTTAAAAAGTGTATTTCTGACGAATCACTTATTAATCCCCCAGATGAAATCAATACATCGAAGAACCTGTTGAGGTTTTGGATTCGAAAACTCAGAAAACAAGGAGGAGTCGTATCAAACTATTCAAAGTCCGTTGGAACTCAAAGCGCGGACCCGAGTTCACATGGGAACGAGAAGATGAAATGAAAAGGAAGTACCCTCACCTGTTTAAGGAAATCCCTGCAACGGATAATGCAACTTAAATTTTTGGACGGAATTTTATTGAACAGGGGAAGAATGTGACATACGACAAAATACCGGTAAATCCGTACAACTTAAACAACTATTACATTAGTAATTTTCGACTTGATTTATTTAATTGAGTCTTAAAGGTCTAGGAATCTCAAAATCATAGCTTAGTATGATAACAAACCCGCCACAATTAGAAATATATAAACTTATATCCTAGACTGGCGGTGGAAACGCGAACACACTATACATGTTAGGACTAGTCGCGCTACAGTCTGACACGGTAAAAACGAGTAATTAAGTATGTTTGTGATAATTATTATATGGGAACATTAGTTGGAGATAATGTGCAAATACTACTTTTCGAATAAATTTTTATTAAAACACCAAATTGTCTGGTCCACAGAAAAAATACAGCAATTTTGCTGAATGTACAGCACTCCGCATAACGATAACAAAAAATGTCCGAAACTCAAAAATAAATATTATTTATCATAAATAATATGTAAGGTATTAAAAACAATACAAAACCCTTACTTAAACTTTAGGTTTTTGAGCTACACGGATAGTTTAGTAAATACCCGACAACAAAGCCGGTACAGAAACTTAGTCCGAAATAACATTTTTTAGTCCAGAGAATTGGATTAATAAATTGGTCAATAAAATTTGTACAAAGACAATTGTGTAGATAAAGTTTCATAAGTAACACAAAAAGTCAGTATTTAACCCGGTACGTACCTGAACAAAATTTATCAATCGAACAACGAAACAATTAGCCTAGTGAGTTAGTTTGACATATTATAACATCACTTTAGTGTGTTGAGCCATGAAAATTTATAAAAACTAATATATATAAAAACATCCAAGTTCATAAAATTTATAAAAATATAACAAGTTTAAAAAAAATTAAAACCCAAACCACCACCCCCCCTCATCCAGGGTTTTGAGGTGGGTCCCCCACCCACTCACCTCCTTTGTTGTGTTGGTAACTTGTAAAGATGATTAGTTTAGGATAGGTGTAAGAAACATAATCAAAACCGACCCACTTACACTCCACCCTTGCTCATTTCCAACTTCGCCCAAAACTCTTCACCTCCTTCTTTTTCCCTCCCAAAAATCTGCCATACCTTCATACAACATACTCATCATTTTCAAATTCAAACTCAAAGATTACTAGCAAATATGGAGGTGCATGTATGATTCAAAGCATTACAAGACTTGAAGACTCACTTGGACCATTTTCTCAAGACTTGAAGCTCTTGGATCTTGGATCATCATCTTTTCTACATATTATCATCACTTTCATCTTGTTCATCTAGCTAGTAGTAAGTTTCATATTTTATTATTACATTCTTATATTATGATAAGTACAAGATCATCTTAAAATTTCACATAAAAATCATCCAAAAACAATGACAAGAATAAACATATTAATGATTATTTAACTTATTTGATGATCTTGAAGTTGTCATTTTTGTAGTAGAAGTAATCTTGCATTTTATGATTGAAAATGAAGATCTAAACACATGCATGTTTAGATCTAGCAAGATTTACTAACAAAAATGTTACGAACATGATTTATGCACTTAAAATGGTCATATGCATTATACAAAATATAGATTGTTATTTAAAACTCATAATCTAGAAATTTTGTTGAAAAGTAGTAATAAAGTTTTCATTTTTGGAAAGATCATGAACATGCACTTATTTTTGAAAGTGATATAAACATGTCTGCACACTTCAAAAGGTTTCATATCTACATAAAGTATGGTTTTTTTATATAAAATAAATAATCTAAGAGTTTCATTAAAACGTGATAATAAGGTTTCCATTTCTGGAAAGTTTTGAACCACTACTAGTTCATAACATTTTTATTAAAGATTTATGATCTTGAAGATTCGTCATTATACTTGATCATTATTTCAGCTGAAAATGGTTTAAAACCTGTTTATTTAAAACATGGGAAAGTCAATGGTTTAGGAGAAACTATGGCAAAATTTTTATAAATTTTTTTATGATTAAAGTATGGTTAAACTAAATATTTTGAATAACTAAGGATTTTAATCATGATTAAACAAAATTTGGATGAAAAAGTTTAAATAGAAATTTCAATAGTTTTTTCTCAAAATAAAATGGATAAATATATATTTTTAGATGAAATATATATTTAGTTATGGTCAAGTATGTGTGTGTTTATTTTGTGTATAAATATTATGTATTTAGACCAAGTAGGAATAAAATACAAAAATACAAAATTTCACAAAATGTACAAGAACTTATATATATACTTGAAACATGAAAAGTATAAATACTTTTGTCCAAACATGGACATAAACAAACAAATCGGACTATAAGACAATTTGGACAAAAACGGACAGTTTGGACATATCAAACAAATAAAACGACACGGACGAAACAAACGACACAAACAAATAATGCGAACGAAGCAGGCGACACAAACGAAACGATCAAATAAACAAACCGTCACACATTATATAAATATATGCATACAAGAATTTATAAAACTAAACTTATATAAGATACTAGTAGTTTTAAAAAATAATTTTTATAGATTATTACTAGTAATATTTAAACATGGATTATGTCCATTTAAATAAACCATATGGGCTAGCCCACTTTTATAAACTGAATTGGGCTAGAGCCCACTTTTATAAACTGAATTGGGCTAAAGCCCACTTCCATAAACTGAATTGGGATAAAGCCCACTTCTATAAACTATTTTGGGCTAGGACCACTCTTACATGATTAATTTGGTCCAGACCCACTTTAACAAACCTATTTTGGGCTTGACCCACTTTAAACAAATTCATTTGGGCTAAGCCCTTACATATAAAACAAGTTGTGCTAGGCCCACACATATGAAACATAAGAATTAAATTCTTATACATAACCCTCGGGCTAGGCCCACTCAAACACGAAAGATATGGAAAAACATATCTGAAGTATAAGTGTATATATATATATATATATATATATATATACAAACAAAGAAAACAAACAAATACAAGTATAATTATGAATTCAAGATGAACACTTGTACGAAAATGATCATAAACCTAAGTGTCTAATGGAATTAGAACATTTGATGGTTGAGAAAACGAACGGAGAATTAAACAATACATAGAGATTTGCACGGAACACGAATCTGTGAGTTCATGTTTCCCCTTTGTATTTGATCGTTTTAAGGTTTTCAACGTTCGGGGAGAATACATGTTTCAAATGGGTATGACTGTTTTTAAGGAATGAAAATATTTAGATCACATGTGGATAAGGCTCAAGTATTGGGACCATTAATGGATAACAAGAACCGAGGAACAAGGGGATAGATCTATTTGGGTTGGGCGAGCCCCACTCTATTACGATAACAATAACAGATCGTAATAGAGTGCTTTTGTGTCTAAAACGAGTGTCCCAGACATAATAAATCGTCAAGGTTTGGTTGCCACCTTATTCGGCATACAGATTAGTGTCCTTGCAAAAGACTAATGATCTTACAAGTTTCATTTAATTACATACCAGATTCAATACTTCAGATATTTTCAAAAATTATTTGATGCAAACTATAAACATGAATTCACCAGTTTTTGTTAACGTTTTTCAAAACTAACATGTATTACAGGTAACTAGTGGATAGCTAGAAACATATGTTCGTGTGTTTTGAAGTTAAGCAGTTTGATGTCATCCAGTTATTGGTTATGGTGTTTATAAAACTTATGTTTTAAAGTTTGAACAATGTCGTTGAAATAATACTAAGATTTCAAAACATGTAGTTGATTGTAAATTTAGTTCAAATAAAATGTATGAATGAACATCTTATTATGTTTTACAATTGTCGTTTACTTGGTTAAATGCAATGATTGCCGCTCTAGCCACACCTCACACACACTTCTGCAACAACGAAAATCGGGGTGTGACTGTTTTCCTCTTGTAGGATAACTCGGTGATACCCCAACTCTCCAACTCTTTACGGAAAATACCAAGTGGAAGCTTGCGAACCGTAAGTACACTTGACCCAATTCTCTTTTTTACACAATTTGGGTTGTAACATGTTAAACTTACAAAATACACGAATACACACACTACATGCTTTATACACTCAATCCGTTATACATGCTTATTGTTATGCTTAGGATAATGCTAGATTCATATATGCTTTTGTCATTAACTTAGCTAGCCCTAACTTAACATATATAACGCTATAGGAGTAGCACACCGCCCGTCGGGGTATTATTAAGCTTAAAGCTGATTCTTATTCTTATTCATACTTTAGTCTCGTTACTTCGTGTGACGAGGGACATTTTATTCTTGTGGACATTTGGGTTTGACAATTAGTATTGCATGCTAGCTTACCTTGTAATCAATTGCCATGTGGGTTTGAGTAAACTCTTTTTATACTTATGCTATGAACTTAAACTTGTGTACTCGCCAATACTTTTTGTATTGAACTATACTTTTAACATGTTGCAGGTTAAAGATGTTGAATATGACGAATCTAGTAGGGACGACATAGAAACACACCTAGAATGTTAGGCTTTTTATGTTGTAAATTTTGTTGAAATTGTTGTATTTTGAGTTATGTTGTAGTTGACAATTTGAATTATGGAATGAAATGAATATTTGAATTTATTATTGTCACAAATAGTATTATGATTTCTCGAGCAATCTATTTGGTCTCATGTGATGTTTCCGCCATCGGTTGGGGTGTGACAGATTGGTATCAGAGCCATAACTATAGGGAATTAGGTAGAATTGCCATGTTCAACCTAGTCTATAGTTTAAGTGACCAACATTCCACAATTCTTATTTCATGCTTAAAATGTTAATTCTTCCTACCTTGCTTCTTGCTATTTCTTTTGGTCTTAATATATACAATGTGTCTTTCCTAAGACCATTTACACAATATACACACTTGAAGACTTGAAGACACTCGTAATACAAATGAGAAGACTTCACCAAAATAGGCGTGAAACCCACACTTTGATGAACGACTATCAATCCGCGTATTCGATTTTTCATGAAATTATGCCATCAAGTTAGGAGTGATATCCATACCTTGATGGAAAATTTCCATTTCATACTCTAGTGGACCCTTACCAACGAGTCGGAATTCGCTCCTCGTTTGGTAAGTACCAACCACACTTAGGGTATGATGTTTGTCAAGTTAGGGGTAAAACCCTCACCTTGTTAACTAGTCCCACTCCTCGATTTTCGATCTCACCAAAGTTTTGACTTTTCAATCAAATTCGAGACGTGTAGTAACTGGAAGGGTAAAACGTCGTTAATCGCTTCTCGACGAGAGCATTTTACCTATCGACCAAAGCACGCTTCTCTAATTTGAAAGGATCTTTGATTCACTTTGGAATAGTCAGCGTTTCTCAACCAAAACACTCCAATGTTTTTACTAAGCCTATCTTTTATGCTATCTCAATTTCCATGTATTTTTAATACTTGTTACCTCGTTCATTTTAAACCCGATGCACAATTCGCACGTTTTCCCGCAACCAAAAACAATAATAATTCGTGCAAACCAACTAAATTTATACTCTTTACGCAATCATACGTGTTTATACTTGTTATGCTTATGGCATCCACATGAACTCATACGTGTTACTTACATGCTCAAACGTGAAATTTTATTACATCATGTTACGATCAAGTCTCATCCTTTCCTCTACTTTTCGACCACCTATCTCTTCCTCGCAAAACTCGGGCGCAAGGTTGAAGTCAAAGACCAAATCCAACTCAATGTCCAAGAAAGACTGCTTGAAGTTTATGGCGAAGTAGATGGCTAAACGCATCCCTGATATTGTTAGCAAGATCCAACCCCCACCAAACGTAAAATCACCCCATGCCTCAATCGACTCCAAGGTAGAAACACCTTAATCAACTTTTACCTTCAAGCAATTATGCTCTTGCAACCCTCTACCCTTCATTGGCGAAGGGGATGCCACTAAGTTGCTTCAACGGTTTGATGCCATTGAAGTGACGTTTCTACAAAGTGGATGCCCTAACCACCTGCTCATGATCAACGCAACGGGAATCTTCCGATCAAGAGTCCTTGATTGGTGGACCTCTGAACGTAACGTTCGTGGGAACAAAGCCGCACACGGCCACCCTTTGGCCGAGCTCCAAAAGTTGATAAGGGATGAGTTTTGCCCTTCGCACGAACTTCGGAAAATGGAAAACGAATTCTAGAATCTGAAGCAAGTGGGGAACGACAATGCTGGCCTCACAGCTCGCTTCAAGCAACTAAGTGCACTTTGCACTAGCCAAGTCAACAACCTTGACAAGGCCATCACGAAGTACATTGAATGCCTACCCCCTTCGATCATGGATCTGGCCGAAGCCGCCTCACCCAAAACCCTCGAGGATACCTACCGCCATGCCACCAAATTCAACAACAACCACGTTCTTCGTGAAGCCTCCAACAAGGCATCATCGAAGAATGCGTACCAAGCCACCATCGATGCCACCGAAGAACCTACCCCATCCAAGCCACCAAGAAATAATAACAAAGGCAAGAAGCGGAAGGCTTCTAGCCAAAATTATGTGGTTGTTACTCCGCAAAACCCAATACCTTTGCAATAGGTATCCACCACCTCCACCTTAGAACCACAAGGAGGAACTACACTGGTTCATGGCCCGAGTGTAACAAGTGCCACTACCACCATACTGCCAATACCCCGTGTCGCAAATGCGCAACCTGTAACAGGTTTGAGCATTTCTCCGACCAATATCGCCAAAACCAAAGGCCTACCCAAGACGAACCTATCATTGCAAACCCTGCCCTTAACCAACCTCAACCTCCAGCCGCTGCCCTTCGAGCATGCTTCAAGTGTGGCGATCCTAATCACTTTGCCAACGCAGGCCCCCGACGCAACAACCAGCAACAACAACAACCATGACAACCTCAACAAGCTCAAGGAAGAGCCTTTGTGATCAACGTCGCTCAAGGGCTTTCTCGTAAACAATGTCTATGCTTCTTGTCTTTTTGATACTGGCGCGGATAAAAGTTTTATATCCGTTGAATTCGAACCTATGCTTAAGTGTAAACGTTCTAAAGTGCCCAAGTCATTCGAAGTTGAAGTCGCCAACGGGAAGTCCGTCACTATCGATTCCGTCCTCTCTAAATGTTCCTTAAACCTTAACGATCATACGTTTTCTATTGACCTCATACCCATGCAAATGGGAAGCTTCAAAGTCATAGTATGCATGGATTCGCTTAGGCGAGTTCGTACTGAAGTCGTTTGTTCGGAGAAATTCATCCGTCTTCCTCTTCCAAATGAAGATTCCTTACACGCCTATGGCGAGAAACCATCTAAAGGTCTAAACTTATGTCGTGTGTCAAAGCGAACAAATACTTACGTAAGGAATATTTCGCCTTTCTTGCCCACATTGTGGAAAAGAAGGACAAGGGTCCAAGCGTAAGTGATATTCCTGTTGCTTGCGGATATCCTGACGTTTTCCCCGAGGATCTTCCTGGTCCGCCTCCTCCTTGTTCTATTGACTTCTGAAACGACCTCATCCCTGGCACAACTCCTGGTGTGAAGTCCCTTTATCGTCTAGCACCCTCGAAAATGCAAGAGCTATCTAGCCAACTTCAAGAACTTCTTGATAAAGGCTTCATACGCCCTAGTACTTCTCCTTGGGGCTCTCTCGTTCTGTTCGTAAAAAAGACAGATGGATCATTTCAGATGTGTATCGACTATCGTGAGCTCAATAAGCTTATAGTCAAAACCTATATCCTCTTCCACGTATTGACGATTTCTTCGATCAACTTCAAGGCGCAACTTGCTTCTCGAAAATCGATCTTCCTTCTGGTTATCATCATTTTCGAGTTCTCAAAGAAGATATACCCAAAACCGCTTTTCGCACACGTTATGGACACTATGAGTTCATAGTCATGCCTTTTGGTTTGACTAACGCACCTGCGGTTTTCATGGATTTGATGAACCGCGTGTGCAAGCTGTATCTTGATTGTTTCGTGATCGTCTTCATCGACAATATTCTTATCTATTCCAAGACACAAGAAGAGCACGAGCGACACTTGCGTCTTATCCTCCAGTTGTTGCGTACTGAACGTCTTTACGCCAAATTCTCCAAGTGTGAATTGTGGCTAAAAGAAGTTCAATTCCTTGGTCATGTCGTCAACGAACTCGGTGTTCACGTTGACCCTGAATAATTGAAGCTGTGAAGAATTGGATTGCTCCTAAATCTTCGTCCGGAATTCGTTCGTTTCTTGGTCTAGCTAGTTACTCTCATCGCTTTATCTCTAATTTCTCCAAAATCGTCGTTCCTCTCACTTCCTTGACTCAAAAGGATAAACCTTTTGTTTGGGGTTCCGAACAAGAGGAGCCTTTTCAAACGCTCAAGGACATGCTTTCCAATGCTCCTATCTTAACTCGTCCTATTGGTAATGACGATTTTGTCATGTATTGCAATGCCTCGAAACATGGTCTTGGTTGCGTTCTTATGTGACGAGATAAGGTTATCGCTTAGTCGTCACGATAACTCAATATTCATGAGAAAAACTATACTACGCACGACCTTGAACTTGGTGCTGTTTTTTTTGCATTTAAAATATGGCGACACTACCTTTATGGTAGAAAGTGTACAGTCTTCACCGACCATAAGATCCTTCAAAATATCTTCAATCAAATGGAACTAAACATGCGACAACGTCGTTGGGTGGAATTGTTAAACGACTACGACTGCGATATTCGCTACCACCCTGGTAAGGCGAATGTTGTAGCCGACGTACTTAGTTAGAAAACTCATGTTAAGAGTATCCGTTGCTACCAAACTTTGGGAAAGCTTCATGAGCTGATTCGTGAGACCCAATACTCAACCATTAATGAGGGTAACCTAGATAATGAGTTGAAGTGTGGTGTCGATAATCAACTCGTAACCAAACCCAATTGAATTATCTACTATCTGGATCGTATTTGGATTCTGAACTGTGACAACCTTCATGACTTCTTGATGCGAGAAGCTCATAAGTCCCGATATTCTATTCATCCCGGCGCTGATAAGATGTACCATGACCTTCGTACATCCTATTGGTGGCCTAGCATGAAGAGAGATATCGTCTTCTACGTTTCGAAATGCCTTACTTGTTCCAAGGTAAAAGCCGAACATCAACCTCCCTCTGGCTTACTCGAACAACCAGAAATTCCTATTTGGAAATGGGAGAGCATTGTTTTGGACTTCATTACCAAACTTCCTCGTACATCGTCTAGTCACGATAGTATTTGGGTTGTCATTGATTGTTTGACCAAATCCTCTCACTTCCTTCCCATACGTGAAGATTTCAAAGTCGAGAAATTGGCTCGTATCTACACGAATGAAATCATTTGTCGTGATGATATCCCATCGACATCATCTCGGACCATGATGGTCGTTTCACCTCTCGTCTTTGGCAAACGTTTCAAAAAGCCCTTCGTACTCATCTCAACCTTAGTACTGCTTCCTCAGTCTGATGGTCAAATCGAGCGTACTATCCAAACTCTAGAGAATATGCTTCGTTCTTGCATAATTGATTTTGGTGGGAACTGGGATATGCACTTTCCTTTGATCGAATTCTCGTACAATAACAGTTATCATGTGAGTATTCAAATGGCACCTTTCGAGGCATTGTATGGTCATAAGTGTCGGTCGCCTATTTGTTGGCACGAGATCGGGGAAGCTCAAATCAACGGTCTCGAGCTTATACAAGAGACGACGGACAAGATCCTACAGATTCGAGACAACTTGCTAAAAAAAGAGTTACACCGAAAAAAGACGCAAACCTTTGGAATTCAATGTAGCTGACTTTGTACTTCTCAAGGTATCCCCTTGGAAGAGTGTGGTTCGATTTGGTAAGAAAGGCAAGCTCGCTCCTCGTTATGTTGGTCCTTTCAAAGTTCTCAAAAGGATTGGCAAGGTAGCGTATTGACTAGACCTACCTCAAGAACTTAACAATGTCAATCCTACATTACACATCTCAAACTTGAAGAATTCTCTAGCTTATGAAGGACTTCAAGTCCTGCTCGAAGATCTTCAAATCAATAAGACCCTACACTTCGTGCAGAAACCTGTTGAGATCATGGACCGAGGCATCAAGCAATTGAGGCACAGTCGAATTCCCATATTCAAGGTTCGATGGGAAGGTAAACATGGCGCCGAATTTACTTGGGAACTCGAAAGTGATATGAAGGCTAAATATCCACATCTATTCATTACACCTTCCTCTTGAATAAATTTCGGGACGAAATTCCCTAAAGGAGGGAGACTGTAACGCCTCGCGTTTTCATACTTTCCTTAATTAGAAAGTGTAATCGTAATTCTATTATGGAAACTTGTATTCGTATCTTACTCGTATTTCTTTTCCAATTTTGTAATTCGAGACTTTGATCGTAATAAAATTCATACTTGATACATACTTGTCTTGCATGCATCCGATTGTTAAATACATGTTCACATACAAATCGATACTTGTTATACGTGCATATACTCATACATTCATACTTGATACCTAAAATATACTCACATATAGTTTATACTTTTAAAAACATGCAAAAATATCAAGTTATAGCATGAAATGATGGAAAAACTAAGTTCAGGGACTAAAAGTGACAAAAATCAAAGAAGTTTATGGAATTATGCATCTCGCGGCCGACCGTCTTTCTTTTATCCTCTCGCGGCCCGCGAATGGGGCTTAATCCGGATTTGTGGTTTCTAGCCCATGGATTGGTCAATTATGTGTTTCTTACATTAAATGCACTCACCTAACTCATCCCTTAACCTCAACTATAAATACCCACCTCCTATCACTCTTATTTCACACCTCAAACACTCATCTCTCTTCTCTTTAAAGCCCTCTCTCAATTCTGAATGTTCAAGACTTTCAAGTGAGTTCTAACTCACCTTTCCCTCTCTTCTTTACTATTTCTTCCTTCTTAACACTTGGAACACCTCTAGGAGTGTTTCCATAGGTTTTCCATGGAAAACCAACATGGAACATTACCATATTTAAGGTCTCAAGTGTAAGAAACTTTCCATTTTAATAGGGTTTTAACCCACAAGTGTTGTATCCTTCCAAGCTTGTTCTTGAAACAATACTTGAGTTGGTAAAGTGTGATTACTTGGAAGCCTTAGCTATCCTACCTTCAATCCAACACCTCACTTGATGATTTTGAATAAATTATTCCTTTTACTTCTATGTTCATTTTAACTTATTTATAACATCCTTGTTGTCCTTGTGACAACTTGTGCATTGGTGAACTATACTAAAGAGGTTAAAGGAAGGTTATCCTCTTACCTCCATGCATGACTTCTATGAACTTCCTTGATGTTTATGATCTACTTATTATGTATACTATATATATATTTTATATATATATATATATATATATATATATATATATATATATATATATAATATATATATATATATATATATACGCATTAACCTAACCCTTGATGATAATCGAATGATTGTCCATCATGGTACTAGGTTACATCACCAAAGTACTTAACTTCTCATTACGATTCTAATGGGTATCTTAACCCATGAAAACACGTCAATCCGGACGGGTAGCATAGTGTCAAAACGAGTATTAAGTCTGTAGGTCCACCTGAGGATCAAGTTAAACATGCCTCCTTGTTCATGCAACACACATACAAGTGCGGAATCCAAGTATGCATGCAAACCAAAGCAAAGTAAGAACACGGGATAACCAAAGATTCAATATCTTGATTAATTGATGAGAACTAGTATAAACATATACAAACAATGCTCATACGACTCATTCAAATTGCCTGTGCTCTTGTGTCTTCCTCTGCTCAAGTTACTAGTTCAACTTTGATCAGTGACCAATGCACTTAACCAGAGAAACCAACTTCAGCAAATTCGCCAACACCTGAATGAGAGGTGCATGTCTGCTTACATAGTGTCCATGCTAGTCATTCATACGAAGTACGTCGCTAGACATATGGAACACACTATTACACATGAAGGGCTGCTCCAAAGATGCTCGTACGAACAAGTTGGTTCATACGAAGCATTCACTAGTTCGTAAGAAACAAGCAACACTTTTGTTTCCATATATTCCTTCGTACAAAGCATGTGGCTCGTACGAGCAACGTCTTGCTCGTACGGAGCATTCTCACTCGGATGAAATGCTTTCTTCGGAGAGCGTGTCACAGACATGACGTACAGAAGACTCAACAGTATGCACACATGCAACTGTTTAACACAGACAAACTAATACATCGTACGAAACCAAGATAGGAGGATATCTTGATTTGTTCGACACAACCAAACTTATACAGACACAGTAAACAAAGACCGTACAATCAAAGATGTAACTAAGAACAAGCGACAGACACAAAAGTGTATCAACAAACTCCCCCTTGGCTGTTGCTTGGTCTTCGGTCTTTGGTCTTCATACTTGAATGGCCTGGAGTATCAAAAGCTCCCCCTGAAGATCTGCTATTCACTAATAGAGCATCAGGTCTTCAAATTTTCCAGAAACATCAAACCTTTCTTGTTTCCTCTTGATAGCTACTTGAGGTAACTGGATTTGTCACTATCTGCTTGAGCATTTGACTTCTACTTCTTGAGTTGATGCAGAAATTGTTTGTTGCGAGGATGAGGCCGAAGCATCAGGATTGCCATAGTCCTAAGTAACCGGATCATGTTGATCTTGGATTTCCTTTGCTCTGCATCTCTCATTCCACTGAATGTTCACTCGCTTTCTGTTCATTTCAAACATGTCTTTAAAACCATTAAAGCATTTAACCAGTGTAGCATTTCGAGAATGATACCATTCTTTCAAGTTGTTATGCTTAGCAGTTAAGTTTCTGTTAGGTTTACTGTTGTAAGAAAGTACTTTTTTGAAGTTGTGATATCAACACAAATGGTTTTTATGGCGTATCTTGGCAGAAAAACCTTTGAGTCTCAACTTTGGCTAAATTAAAAAGAACTTAATCTAACAACATGGTAAACTAAACTAAAATAATTACTAAGATTAATATTTAACAGGCAATCTTTTTTAGAGTTTCAAGGTAAGAGAATCATACCAGCATTTAATCTTGACAAAAACAGGTTTTGATAAAACATTAGATTAAATAAATAAATATTCTACTATGATTATCGGTATTGTTGTCCACGTAAGCTCGACTTATCAGATGTAATCATGATTAGGGTATGATTTATACTTACTAGCCGGTGTTCAACCGCTTCACGACATATTCCCGTATCAAGATATGCTCGAGAGAAAATCTTACCGGTGAGTATACTGCTTATCATCTGTTTTGACGTATATGATGTGAGATACTCACTTATTTGTTTTGAAAACAAGCCCTATGTGATTAAATCACTTATTGATGAGGAACTTGATTTTCATATGCATAAACCGATTAGTACCATCGTACCGGCACAGGAGTAAGTCCGTGAACAGGTTAGTACCATCGTACCGACAGAGAGACGAACTTAGCTCCCGCATAAAGCTGTGATATTTTATCACTTATTTTTGGGTGGATGTGATATTTTTATCAATTATTTAAGGTCGTATGCAGTATGTACACGTGTGTATGGTATCATGGAAGTTCTAGACTTGCGCCACCATTATTGTTCGGCAAAAGATTCAACCATGATACCCAGATGATAAATTAGTATAAAGACCGTATATCTCATATCCTCGGCATACTATCAAACGAAATTTCGGTACCAAGACCATATGCCAATGAATGGTTAGTCCACTACGTTTGTATCAACCTGCACATTTTAGTCTGATTGTGAGCCTACCGATATATCATTAGTAAAGGTACTTATCAATTTTCATTCTTTGTCTTTGACTTGTTTATGACAGATTACCGGTGTATTTCATCATCTTCAACTTGTCTTATCCAAGAAACTCATTTTTTATTTTTAGGTTTTCTATTGTTTTTGAAATTTTCTAAATTTTTTTGCCCCTTAAATATAGAAGGTAAATAAGTAAAAGACATATTTTTGTATTTTCTTAAAAATTTCTCCCCCTAAAATAAAAAACTAAGAAAATTTGAAAATCTTTTTGTAGTTTTAAATTTTTAGAAAAAAAAATATGTAGATAAATAATTAGCCATGCTTGAGTTACTCGGTTTTCACCTTGATGCCATTTACCAAAAGTAAATAATCAAAACGAGATTTGTCAAAACCTTTGGTAAAAAGGTCGGCACGTTGGTGATCGGTGGGGATTTTAACTTGATAAGTTTCTTTTCATAAAAATCTCGTATAAAATGATACTTAATCTCAATGTGCTTTGTTTTTTAGTGTTGCACAGGATTCCGAGTGATCTATAAAGCATCTTCGTTATCAACAAAAATAGAAGTAGAGAGAAATTCAAAACCGTACTCCTGCATCTTCTGTTGGATCCATAGAACCTGAGAGCAGCAACTAGAAGCCAAAATATACACTTCACAAGTTGATGTAGCTACACAAGTCTGCTTTTTGCATTGCCATGTGACTAGGCGATTTCCCAAGAACTGACATCCCACTGTTGTTGATTTTGCATCTATTTTACAGCCGCCATGATCAGAATCACTGAATGCTGTCAGATCAAAGTTATCATCCTTAGGGTACCAGAGACTAGTGTCCGGGTGACCCTTTAAATAGTGAAAGATCCTTTTCACAGCCATCAAATGAGAAACTTTCAGACTAGACTGATAGCGTGCCAGAAGGCATGTTGGGTACATTATATCAGGTCTTGAAGCAGTAAATACATGAGAGATCAGATCATAGCACGATAGAGAGATGGTTCAAATGTTCACCCATTCTGTCTGGAGTAATTCCATGATTCTGAACTAATGGAGTTCCCAAAGGCTTTGAGTCATCCATATGAAATCTCTTGAGAATATCCCCGATGTACTTTGTTTAATGAATGAAGATTCCTTCCTTTGATTGTTGAACCTGCAAACCTTAAAAGAAAGTCATTTCTCCCATGGCGCTCATCTCGAACTTCTTCTGCATAACCTGTTCGAATTCCTTGCACATTCGATTGTTGGTAGACCCAAAAATAATGTCATCAACATAAACCTGCACTGGCAGCAAATCCTTGTTCCTTTCCTTGATGAAGAGGGTACAGTCGATCAATCCTCGTCGAAAACCATTCTTCAGAAGATAGGTAGACAAAGTTTCATACCAAGCCCTTGGAGCTTGATGGAGACCATATAACGCCTTGTTGAGAAGCCAAACCTTGTCAGGATGGATTGGATCTTCAAAACCTGGCAGTTGCTCAACATATACCTCTTCTTCAACCACACCATGAAGAAATGCACTCTTCACATCCATTTGATAAACGATGAACTTCTTGTAGGACGCATAAGCCAAGAAAATTCTTATAGCCTCAAGTCGTGCAACCGGTGCATAAACTTCATTGAAATCAATGCCTTTGACCTGATTAAAGCCCTGGATAACCAATCGCGCTTTATTCCTCACAACAACACCTCGGTCATCTTTCTTGCATTTGTAAACCCATAGAGTGCCAATCTTCTTGTGAAATTGCTGAAGTTCTTCCTGCATGGCTTCAACCCAGGAGTCTTCTTTCAGTGCCTCCTTCTAAGATTTAGGTTCAACTTGGCAAACATAGCAGGTAAAAGACCAATCGTTCTATCCCCCAGATTCTCTTATTTCCGAATACAGTCCAACATTCTGGTTGTTTCGAAGCTGATTACGAGTCTGCACACCACTCTGGACATCACCAATAATATTCTGCTGAGGATGGGTATTATGAATTCGATTTTCTGGAACATTGGGAACTCGAGAGTCTATACCCAAATTGTTGATATTCAAATCAACAGTCAAACCAAGTGCTGGATGATGCATGACCTTCAGTCGTCCCTTGAGGTTGTACATTTGATGTGACATCAAAAATACCAGGAACCGCACCAGAGGTTGCTTCATTTGCATCATGAAACTCATCATCTTCTGATTAAACATTATAATCCACAACATCTTCGAATTCCTCATTTTGAACAAGATTGTTAACCGAAGTAGACATTTGAGGGTTAACAATAATTGGTCATACTATTGATGGGTAAACTGCAGTATCACTTTCTAATAGCATTTGAGCTGCTGCAGAAGCATCATCAAAAGTTGGCAGATTAAACGAGTTAAACAGCCCATCGTAGTCAAACATCTAAGGAGCACCCGAAGCTCTTACTGATTTAGTGTATCTTTGAATCTTGAATTCACCCCATTCTTCAATCTTCTTTGTTGACAAATTCCACACTCTCAAATTAGGAGTAGCATATCCAAGAAAGAAACCTTGGATAGCTTTCGAACCAAATTTACCATGTGGATCAATCTTAGTGCATGGAGCTCCAAAAGGTTCTAAGAAAGAAACATCCGGTTTCCTTTTATGTAAAACATGTTTTCTCGTGCCTCTTCACCGTAAGAACTCTATTCATCGTATAACATGCAGTAGCAACAGCCTCTCCTCAAAATTGAACAGGAAGTTCAGATTCTACTAGCATAGTTCTTGCTGTTTCAATTAGAGTTCTATTTTTCCTCTCAGCGACACCGTTTTGTTTTGGAGTGTATCAAGAACTATACTCATGCAGAATTCCTTTAGAAGAATAGAACTCATCCATAACTTGATTCTTGAATTCGGTGCTATTGTCGCTTCGGATTCTCCATATCTTCAGATTGTATAAATTTCAAGCAGCGTCAGGAGATTCTTGAGGATTTCAGGAACTTCACTCTTGTGTGCCAACATATTTACCCATGAAAATCTTGAGTAGTCATCAGTAGCTACTAAACAATATGAATCACCAAAGGTAGTCTTATGTTTCATAGGTCCAAAGAGGTCCATATGAAGACATTTTAGAGGCACATTCACAGTGTTGATTTTCTTCACGTGATGAGATTTTCTAGCTTGCTTGCCCTTTTGACATGATACACAGATGTCTTGAAGATGAAAATTCTTGACTGGTACACCACTAGTAAGATTATTCTGCACCAAATAGTTCATTTTCCTCAGGTGAATATGTCCCATACGTCTGTGCCAAGAGATTGATTCCTTTCGGTGGCTTTTGAGACAAAACATGTGACTTGTGCAGATGTTGTAATAGCTTGGCTCATATCAAGAATATACAAGTCATTGATTCTTGGAGCCGATAAGAAAATCCATTCTTTCGGGATCTTGAATCCAGGCTCCAGCACATAACAGCCGGTATCATAAAATGTACCGTGAACTTCTTGTCGCAGATTTGAGAAACGCTAAGAAGATTGTGATCAATTTGTCGCACATAATTGATCTTATCAAAAATCACAACGCAGTTGGAGACCATTCCCTCTCCAGTGATGTATCCACCTTTATCACAAGAAAAAGTAACATAACCACCCCGAATGGTTTTTACATCATACAGGAGCCGTAAGTCACCCGTCATGTGCCTTGATGCTCCACTGTCAACAATCCAATGACTATTAATAGTTCCTCCTGGAACACCCTGCACATTTCAAAAACCAGATCAGTTTTTAGATGGGGACCCAAGCCTTAGTGGGTCTTGGGTCGCCCCTTATCATCAAGAAATGTGATCTCTATTCTTGATGGTTTGGAAATTGTGTTCCAACCTCTGAACCACTACCGTCTTGGTTCCCAAGATCATTGATTTTTTTTTTTTTTTTTTTTTTTTTTTTTTTTTTTTTTTTTTTTTTTTTTTTTTTTTTTTTTTTTTTTTTTTTTTTTTTTTTTTTTTTTTTTTTTTTTTTTTTTTTTTTTTTTTTTTTTTTTTTTTTTTTTTTTTTTTTTTTTTTTTTTTTTTTTTTTTTTTTTTTTTTTTTTTTTTTTTTTTTTTTTTTTTTTTTTTTTTTTTTTTTTTTTTTTTTTTTTTTTTTTTTTTTTTTTTTTTTTTTTTTTTTTTTTTTTTTTTTTTTTTTTTTTTTTTTTTTTTTTTTTTTTTTTTTTTTTTTTTTTTTTTTTTTTTTTTTTTTTTTTTTTTTTTTTTTTTTTTTTTTTTTTTTTTTTTTTTTTTTTTTTTTTTTTTTTTTTTTTTTTTTTTTTTTTTTTTTTTTTTTTTTTTTTTTTTTTTTTTTTTTTTTTTTTTTTTTTTTTTTTTTTTTTTTTTTTTTTTTTTTTTTTTTTTTTTTTTTTTTTTTTTTTTTTTTTTTTTTTTTTTTTTTTTTTTTTTTTTTTTTTTTTTTTTTTTTTTTTTTTTTTTTTTTTTTTTTTTTTTTTTTTTTCCCCCCCCCCCCCCCCCCCCCCCCCCCCCCCCCCCCCCCCCCCCCCCCCCCCCCCCCCCCCCCCCCCCCCCCCCCCCCCCCCCCCCCCCCCCCCCCCCCCCCCCCCCCCCCCCCCCCCCCCCCCCCCCCCCCCCCCCCCCCCCCCCCCCCCCCCCCCCCCCCCCCCCCCCCCCCCCCCCCCCCCCCCCCCCCCCCCCCCCCCCCCCCCCCCCCCCCCCCCCCCCCCCCCCCCCCCCCCCCCCCCCCCCCCCCCCCCCCCCCCCCCCCCCCCCCCCCCCCCCCCCCCCCCCCCCCCCCCCCCCCCCCCCCCCCCCCCCCCCCCAAGTATATCTCAGGTTTTGTGGAACAGTGACTCTTTGTGCCTTCCGAAGTTCTTCTTCATTCTTGTTCTCCAGTTTCTACACAAATTCATAAATACTAATTGAGTCAAAACACCTGCATGTTTTAATAAGTCAATAAATTGACCCCATTTTTGGTGGTAAAGCATCAACAAATCGCATCATAATTTCTTGCGGTGCTGCTAACACTTTGTAAGAGTACATCTCACTGAGCAGATGATAAAAACGTGTGGTCATATCATTCACGTTTCATTTTCCATAAACATGAAACCTTCAAACTCCTTCTTGAGCAGATCATGTCGAATCTTCCTGGTAGCAGCATTACCCTCTCTTCTCATTTCCAAGGTATCCCAAAAAATTTTCATGGTCGTATAATACACAAACTGATGATAAATATCTTTGTGAAGAGCTTGTGTTAGGATAGCAAAGCCTTTTTCTCTAGATCATAATGCTTTCTTGTCACTTTCATCTAGATTGGCCAAGGAGGTTGGATTTGATCCAGCTTCTTCGAGTGATTCCTTATAGGTGTGGTGAAACACGTCCAATTCTGTGTTCTGTCCAAGAACATAAGTGTGAAAACGACTTTTCCACGAAGGATAATTGTTCATGTGATTTAGCTTCGTGGACGGTTATTGCTCCCTGTTTCACTCTCGCTCATTAGAAGAGTTTGGAATGCTCTGGTTCTGGTTTTGCTACACAACGCCCATTGATTTGCAGAGATCATGGCTGTATGTTGAGGCATCAAAGACTTAACCCATGAGGTTACGGAGCTTTGCGAAGACTCCTGATCGAGCTTGAACTACTCCAATCCCAAGGATTATGAACTCCTAATATTTTCTTGATTATGGAAATTTTGAAAGGTTTAAAGTTTGCAATAACAGATTCCTCTTGAAAATTCGCAATTTTGAAAATATTTGAAAAGCACACAGCTTTGAAAATCTGAGAAACGAAAAAACACACAATAACAAAGTTTATTCGTACGAACCATGTTTCGTACGGATAAGTGTTCTTCGTACGAGCAACTTGCTTCGTACGGATGAGCTCCTTCGTACGAACAAGGTTGTTTGTGCGGATGAGATGTCCTTCGCACGAGCAACTTGGTTCTTTCGTACGAATGATTATTCGCACAAGACTGTTTTCTCAGAGTTGTCAGATGATTTCTTTTGCAGGGTTGGTTTGGTGAAAACTTTCCTTTTCTTGTACAGACTGGTTTACGAAAGTAGCCTTTGTCTTACCCAATTTTAGTAAGAAAACAAATTCCATCACTTTTAACAGTCATAACAGTCCAAGTCCAAATGTCAAAAAATTTGTCAACCCTACAACACTATTCTGAGTGACTAAAGATCCAGATATTATTCTATTGAACTCTCTTTGATTTTCCTAACTGACATGCTTCACATATTATATCCTTTTTTGTGTGAAATAAAGGTATTCTTTTACCTAAGATTTTTGAAATTTAAGTGAGCCAATCTTTTATGCCACACACCAATTGTTTCCTTGTTTTCTTTTTGAAAATAAGCATAATTGAGGATGCACAATTTCTTCTATGAAATCAAAGTAATAGATGGATTTTCTTATTCGATTTCCACTTAGATATATTTTGTTATCATCCAGACCAATTAATAGACATTTTTCTGGTAAAAGAGTTACCTGGAATCCTTTGTCACAGAATTGACCACAACATAGTAGGTTGTATTTCAAGCCTTCTACATTTGTCAATGGTTAAGGATACATACTTGATACAACCATAACCCAAAGTTTTCCCCTTTACCCCATTTCCAAAATTTACCAATTTACCCAGTTTTGGTATAAAATTACTGAGTAAGCTCATGTCCCCAGTCATGTGCTTGGATCTTCCTGAATCGTAGTACCAGATCTGCTACACATGATGGTCCTAAAATGGTAAGGTTAGAGATTTTTTGGAACCCAAAGTTGTTTGGGCACTTTTTCTGATGAAAGTTTGTTAAAAATTTCTTCTTCAAATAAAGTAATTTTCATCATAATTTCTGTTAAAGCTGAGCCATTAACAGATTGTATGTCCTTTGAGAGATGTTGTTGAATTAGATTTAGTATTTCAACACACATGTAATCTATTTTGTCATAATTTTTTGACAAATTTAATTGTGATGGAAGGTAAGCAGATATTTGGAATTTTGGATGAATTCTTTTTTAGTTTTCTAAAAAAGTTTGTTTTGTCTCATGCCTTTTTCCTTTTGAGTTGTATTTGGATAGTTAGGTGAAACTATCAAAACTTATTGATTTGCATGACTCAACATCAGATTCTAATTAGAATTCTTATCTGATGTCTTTACAAAGGTGGTGGGATTTCTGATGTTTGTCTTTAGATATCCCAATCCTTCATCTTTGTTTTTTATTTTTTTTCAATAAAGTTTATGAACTCTTTAGCTTGTTGAAAACCTTTCACATTGATTTCACTGTCATGAATTTTTTATGTAAATCTTTTCTTTCCTTCTCACAAAATTCAATTTTTTTTCTTTTGTCAAGTTCTCCTCAATTAGTAGTTAGTTTTCTTTTATCACTTTATTCAACATTCTTTGCAAATCATCAGATTTCTTGTTTTCTAAGTTTTTTTTTTCTTTTAAGATCTCAAAATCTGTCATCAGCTTGTTTAACTGATGTTTTAAGTCAAGTTTTTTTAAGCTTACCTTGTGTTTTGAAGTTTCAGATTCTACATTAGAAATTTTTGCCATCAGATAAAAATTAGCCATTTCTTCTTCTTCATCATTAGAAGAATCCTTAGTTAGCCAAGCGTTTGTCCCTTCAATTAGACTTGGCTATTGTTACCTTTTGGCTTCTTCAAGCTTTTTCTGATAGTAAGCAACATCTTTTAGCTTCTCGGTTTTGCATTCTGATGCACAATGTCTCTTTTGCTTACATTTGTAGCACACAACTTCTGCTTTTGCTTTATCTCTTGATTTTCCTTCCATCCTCCCTTTATCACTTTTCTGGTATTTGTTACTTCCACCTCTTATCCTTTGCTCAAATGTCTTGATGAGTAGTGCAATTGCCTCAGCAAATGCAGAAAAATCTGATAAGGTATCAAAATTTTCTAAACTTTAGCAATGAGAGGTTTGTAGATCATAGTTGGTTACCCTTTGAGAGTTTGAAATAAGAGCAATGGGTCCTCCTCTTTGGTGTGTGTTTTCATAAATTTCTTATTCTCTTGGGACAAGAATACTATAGAAATTATGTAAACTCATACTTCCCAGCTCTAGGGTGGATGCTAAAGTCATTGTTAGACTTCTCCATTCCCTTAGGAAAGCATCTAGAAATTTTACATTTCTCTCATCATTAGATTTCTCAATACCAAATTTTTTGGATCATTTAAAAGTTTAGCAAATATGTTATATGTTTAAGAAAGACTTTCATTTGGAAGACTCTTAAACCTTTCATAGGAAGAGTCACAATTTGTACGTTTGTTTCTTTTCATTCTTTCTTCTCCTTCACAAAGATTTTCCAACTGATCCCATATCTCTTTAGCAGAAGCACATGCATCAACTTGAGAGAATATGTCGTTTGGAAGTGCCATAATCAAAAGTGATTTGGCCCTTTCATCGGCTTCCACCTTTTCCTTGTCCTCTTTCCTCCAATTTCTTTCTTTCTTTGGAGCCCAAGAAGGAAGTATTTCTAGTGTTTACTCAGTTGCTTGAACAGCTGGTATTTCAACCATGGATATATATGGGCCACTCACAATGGATTGAAACAGAGCTCGATCATGTCCATTCAGGAAATTGATCATCCTGAGTTTCCATTGGGGGTACTCCACTCTGACTAAAGTTGGAGGCTTTGACATAGATCCAATATTGAAAGCATTGTTCCATGTTTGTTAGTTTGTCATATTCAGTTAGAAGAATACTTAAAAAAAGAGCAATTGATCGTTTGAAAATGATTTATTCAATATGCTCTGATACCAATTGTTGATCCCAGATAACAATGCTCTTTAACTAAATTAGGCAAGTGATTTCAACATATATGAAAATAATGTACGAAATGGAAATCAAACTTTCAACACTTTGAAACAAAAAGGTTTACAAGGTGATTGTGAGATTATTGGCTATTACAAACAAGAATTATGTAATGAAGCGCAATGGAGTTTTTGTTGTATGCAATGAATGCTAGGCTTACCTCATTATCCTTCGGTGGTGACTTCTCTATTTATAGAAGTCCTTTGTCATGAAAAAACATTTGTTTATTCATGCACTTGGTCTTCATAAAGTAGCTTTTTGGCATATTCATTGAATCTATCAAGGTCAACTTGCTACTTTACAAATGTGGCAGAGCCTTATCTTTTTGACAAGTTGGCTCATTAGAAATTCTGATATCCAGCCCATCAGAAAATATGTTGAACAGATCATCAGATTTCTGATGATAATCATCAGATTTATCATCAGACTCATCAAATGGTCCTTTCTGATCGTCTTCATTCAATTGTGATGAGTTTCTTATAAATGCTGAAGATGTATTTTCCTTTCTTCTTTTGTCCTATTTATCTTGTATCTTCATTCTGTTTGATCTTCTTGACTTTATCTTCAACACATAATCAGATTGATTATATGTTTCTTTAATACTTACAAAAGTTTCCTAACACATGTTGAGCGAAGATTGTATAATCATTGTACTGTAATTGTAATCTTTGGATTTCAATATAAAACAGTTTTTTATATATCTTCCTGCTTGTGTGTTTACTTTATTTGAGTTACAATTTACAAATTATTGATCTTCATATCTTAAGTACACAAGTTCTATAGACTTAGATCCTATATGCCATTATCAAAGTGCATGTCTTTAACCATATGGTTCCTTTGATTCTCCAGTAGTATCACGAAGTGTCGAATCAAATCAGTAGTTTCACTTTTGTTCGACATGAAGAAAGCCCACGTAAAGCGTGAGTAATCATCTGTAATAAATAAGCAATTTCTTAGTAACACATTAAACAATTACAGGACTGAAAAGGTCCATATGGAGTAACTGTAGTATGGTATCGATTGTAATTAAAATCTTTGGTTTGTTGGGTTTTTGATGTTTTTTGGCCTTGGCACAAGAAATACATTGTTCGATTGAGAAAAAGTCCTTGAGTGGAAAATCAGGAACTGATTCCAACTTTTCTAAATGAGTTAGATTTTTAACATTTACATGACCAAGACGACTATAACACAACCTAACATTGTTTTTTGACATTTTTTATAAAAGACATGTAATGTCATTTGAAGGTTGCTTATTCATATCAATTATTTTTGAGTTCCCTTTCCTTTCTAATCTTAAAACCACCCAATTTTCAAGTATAATGAAGCCTGGTTTTAAGATAAGACACTCCCTTTTATTGAAGAAAACCAAATACCCTTTGTCACAAATTTGTGACACACTTAACAAACTGTGTGTCAATTCAGGAATGTAATTAACATCTTCAAACCTTAGAATACCATTTCATACTTTCCCTTCCTTTGTAATCCTACCTTTTTCAACTCCCGTAAAAGAAACATATCCCCCATTAAATATTTGAATATCATGTAGCTAGGATAAGTCTCTTGTCATACGCCTGGCAACACACCAAAGTCTGACGATATTCCTTCACAATTGTTATACTTAGATTTGACACCAAAGTCTATCAACACACCAAAGTCTCTTGTTATACCAAAGTCTATATACACACACTACATGCTTTATACACTCAATCTGTTATACATGCTCATTGTTATGCTTAGCTTCATGCTAGATTCATACATGCTTATGTCATTAACTTGGCTAGCCCCAACTTAACATATATAGAGCTATAGGAGTAGCACACTGCCCGTCGGGGTATTGTTAATCTTAAAGCTATTTCTTATTCTTATTCATACTTTAGTCTCGGTACTTTCGTGTGACGATGGACACTTAATTCTTGTGACACTTGGGTTTAACAATTAGTATTGTATGCTAGCTTACCTTGTATACAATTGCCATGTGGATTTGAGTAAACTCTTTTATACTTATGCTATGTACTTAATCTTGTGTACTCGTCAATACTTTTTGTATTGAACTATACTTTTAACATGTTGTAGGTTAAAGATGTTGAATATGACGAATCTAGTAGGGACGACATAGAAACGCACCTAGAATGTTAGACTTTTTATGTTTTAAATTTTGTTGAAATTGTTGTGTTTTGAGTTATGTTGTAATAAAAAATTTGAATTATGGAATGAAATGAATTTTAAATTTAATATTGTCACAAATAGTGTTATGATGTCTCGAGCAATCTACTTCGTCTCACTCCGATGTTTTGGCCATCGGTTGGGGTGTGACATGTGATCATCAGTTCGTTACCTAAAACGAACAAACGACACATAGTGACTGAATCAAAATAAATGGGTCTTTATAATGTATCGCGAAGACATGCTTTAGCCTATAAGTGGAAACTCACCCCAAGAGTTCCCAGTAAGAGTAACTCGTCCGATAATGCGGATTTGTACGAACACTCTAGCCTTAGATAGAAAACTCAGGGTATAGGCATCCACACTTCCAGATTGCACGTGTTTAAATTATTAAAACCCTAACGTTGACGAGATTTTGTAAACTTCGAAGGCATGAAGCCTGAAAACAAATCATCTAAGGATAGATGATTGATTTTCAAAACGAATTTGTAACTTGTGAATTTTTTTTGGTAATCACCTAAGGATAGGTGTTCGTATTGTATTAAGATCTAAACACAAGATAACTTGCGTTAAGGACCTAGGAAGGTTATAGCCTAGGTCAAAGTATTACTAATAACCTAACTCCCTATTACCATGAGCTCTGATACCAATCTTTCTATAACCCCCAACCACGTAAAACAACAAACCGCGGCGGAAATGTTAGGGAGTCATGTCACAGAACTATTGTTTCACAACACATTGTACATAAAGTTTTGTATTGTTGAATTTAGTTGTTTACATTGTCTTGGGAGAATAAAATCAAAAACATAACAATTCTCTTGCAAATTTTAAAGTCACTAAGGCCCAAGTCCGCCCTATGTGAAGCATGCTCAAAGTCAAACATTAGCTCCTGAAACACATGTGAAAATAAAACGTCAGCATAAAAATGCCTGTGAGTAACATAGGTTTTGTGATGAAGATTCATGGCTTTGAAAGCTAAAAGAAATGTTCAACTATTACAAAAGTAGCCATGATCCTTTACAAAAATGTTTCTTTTATGAAATCATATGAAAATCAAATGATTTAAAAGAAATGATGCATGGTTAACTTAATAACCAAAATAACTCATGCCTTGTGTAACATATGTCATGTCTTGTATTTTTTCTGAAGTGGTTTAGATAAAGCTACGTTATGTAATATAATGAAAGCACTTATATATAGGAACTAACAGTTGCGTATCCACCATACTTTTATCATATTACACACGTATCGTCATTTAAATCACTTACCATGAGCCAACAATTGAGATGTCTTCTTTAAACCAATGTCTTGTATAAACCAAATGTTATTTATAAACAAATGTCTATGTACAAACCAATGTCATGTATGACAAATAAAAATCTTGTTTAAACCATAAAATAAATGTCTTGTATAAAATAACCAAAATGTCTTGTCTTGTCAACATGTCTTGTATAAAACAGGTGTTTTGAATAAACAAAGGTCTTGTTAAACAAAAAACTTGTCTTAAAATCAATTGCTTTTATTGTGTACACACATATACGGATTGTTGGCGAAAACATTCAAGCCTTGTTGACTATTGGATAAACCCTTATAAAGACAAAGGTTTATCAAATGTTCATCGGATTCTCTCATTCCCTAAAGTCACTTCCAAACAAACCTAGTAAGAGGGAACGAGATTGTCAATCCTATGGTACCATTACATACTACCGATCGGCGTGATCAATGTTAATGAATTGATCATTGTATATTCAGCGCACCAATATGTCTTGAACAATGTAAGCATGTCATGAAAATGTTTGAAATCGTGTACTTGGTCTACTAAGTCAATATACCAAGCAAAATTTGTCTTTGAAATGATGTACTAGGTATGCTAAGTCAACATACGAAGCAAAAATGTCTTTGAAATCATGTACTAGGTATGCTAAGTCAACATACGAAGTAAAAATGTCTGAAATCATGTACTAGGTATGCTAAGTCAACATATGAAGCAAAATGTCTTTTAAATCATGTAATATATGTACTAGATAAGTAAAACATGTATAATGTCATGAAAACGCGAAACACGTGATAGGCACGTATGAATCACCCCAAAACAATTGAAAACGTATAAGAGGGGCTATGTTCTCACTTAGGATTGCGTAAATGTCTTGTACAAATGATCAAACAAAGCTCAAGGATTGAAGAGTTCAAGTGTGTCCTGATGTGTCGGAATACTATGTTAGTGTGTCGAGACTTTAATCAGAGGATTGGATAGAATGAGGTCTAATAAACTAAACGAGTGTTGGGACTCGTATGATATGGTTTATAATACCTTACATTCTGATTTGGAAGAGTTTCTAAGTGCTTTGACCCATTACGACTTGTTGAAATGGGTTTACGGTACTTTAACGGGTCGCAAGCGTAACTATGGGTTTGGATGGTTAAATAAGTCCTATGATGAGTTTTATATGTCAGAGAAACTTTGATTATGTTATAATATCAGTTTAGATGTCAAAACTATGGTCTTACATGTTTAAAACCAATTTATGCTTCAAAAGGGTGTTTTCGGCATTTTAAAAGTGCATAAAATCGACTCAGCATATAACTAACCAAAGTATATAACTATAAGGTATAACCTTAGTGGGTTATTCCCTAAATTAATATGGTCATAAAAATGCGCTTGGTCGAATCCTAAGATTGACCAAACGGGTAAGATTCGAAAGTGAAAGCGGTAGTAAAACCGCTCGACTTACGATTAAGAAATAACCACTAAACTAGAAAGACAAGTTAGATATGTTTGAACATGTCTAATAATGTTATAAAATGGATTTGGTGTCAAAACCTTAAGTTTCAATACCCAAAAACGTTTTCGTCATAAAATGCATTTTTATGCATTTTTATGCATTTTTTTACTTTTAACTTGTAAAACTTTGACTTGTCATCTCGCCTACTTAACGTGGTAATCAGAAGGTGCAATCGCAAGGAATTAATACCTTCATGATTATGATCACGTTGCAAAGTTCAATTGAACTTTGACTTGACCAAAATGGTAAGAACCGAAAGTCAAACAAGAAGCCTAACTGTTTGACTTTTAGCTAAAAAAGCTAAAATAATGAAAGAACTAGGAAGAGTGCTTATTTGTGTTGAAGAACACTTTCAGAAGTCAAGATAGGAGGCTTCCAAAGGCTAGAAACAAGCTCAAAGAAGGATAGAAAGAAGAGCTTCACACTTTGTTTTGAAGTGTTTTGAAGTGGTGTGAAAAAAATGGATGAATCAACGGATATTTATAGTGTTTTAGGATAAGGAGGTGATGACAAGTGTTACCAAGTGTGGATTAGTGTCCTAATATGCGTTAACACCAAATTAAGTGTGGCAAAATAAGTGCAAGGTGTCAAAAATTAGAGATAGGTGGCGAAACTTGGTGATGAAGTAAACTTTTTTTTTACAATTTTGGCCCCTTCACTTGTATTGTTGCGATTCTCATTTTTATCCCCTCTTAACCTAATATTTAGGTTATATAAAGGCGTTAAGGCATGTAAAACTTGGATTTTGTTCGGAAATGTTATGGATGTTGTGACATTTGTACATTCTTAGTTATTGAACAATTCCGGAACAATTTTGTATTTAATAAAATCTTGTGTTTTATTTGAGAGAATGTATATTTATCAATCATTATAAAATCAAGACATTTTTATTCAATAAAATCGTGCATTTTATAGGTAAGAATGAAAAAATATCAATCATTGCACAAATTCGGTCTTTTTCGTGTTCGATAAAGTTTTATACTTTATTTACGAAATGTCTAACCATACATTGGAATGAGCTGACATCCACGATATTTCCGGACAAAATCAAAGTTACACATGCCTTAACGCCTTTATATTACCTAAATATTAGGTTAAGAGGGGTTAAAATGACAAAACACGACAATACAAGTCCAAGGGCCAAAATTGTAAAAAAAAAGTTTGCTTCATCACCAAGTTTGGCCACCAATCTCCAATTTTGACACCTTGAACTCATTTTGCCACACTTAATTTGGTGTTAACACATGTTAGGACACTAATCCACATTTGGTAACACTTTTCATCACCTCCTTGATCCTAAAACACTATAAATTCCCTTTGATTCATCCATGTTTTTCACCCCACTTCAAAACATATGAAAACAAAGTGTGAAGAACTTCTTTCATCATTCTTGGAGCTTGTTTCCAGCCTTTGGAAGCCTTCTATTTTGAGTTCTGAAAGTGTTCTTCAACACAAGTAAGTACTCTTCCCAGTATTTTCATTAGTTTAGCTATTTTGAGCTAAAAGTCAAACAGTTTGGCTTGCTGTTTGACTTTCGGTTCTGACCATTTTAGTAAAGTCAAAGTTCAAATTTAACTTTGCAATCTGATCGTAATCACGAAGGTATTTGCGATGCACCTTCTGATTACCACATTTAGTAGGCGAGATGACGAGTCAAAGTTTTACGAATTAAAAGTAAAAAAAAATTTAAAAATGCATTTTACGACGAAAACGTTTTTGGGTATTAAAACTTAAGGTTTTGACACCAAATCAGTTTTATAACATTATTAGACATGTTAAAACATGTATAACTCATCATTTCTAGTTTAGTACTTATTTCTTTGTTGTAAGTCGAGCGGTTTTACTACCCGATTTGACTTTCGAATCTAATCCGTTTGGTCAATCTTAGGATTCGACCAAGCGCATTTTTATGACCATAGTAATTTAGGGAATTACCCTCTAAGGTTATACCTTATAGTCATATAGTGTGGTTAGTTATATGATGAGTCGATTTTATGTGCTTTAAAAATGCCGAAAGCACCCTTTTAGCGCATTAAATGGTTTTAAACATGCAAGACCATAGTTTTGACATCTAAACTGATATTATAACATAATCAAACTTGTTTTGACATATAGATTCATTATAGGACTTTTTAAGCATCCAAACCCATAGTTACGCTAGCGACCCATTAAAGTGGGCGCAAACCATTTTAACAAGTCGTAACGGGTCAAAGCACTTAGAAAGTCGTCCAAATCAGAATGTAAGGTATTATAAATGTAACACCCCGACCACGTAAAACAACAAATCACGGCAGAAACGTTGGGGGAGTCATGTCACAGAACTATTGTTTCACAACTCATGGAATTTAAAATTTTGTTTTATTAAGTTAAATGTTTACATTGTCTTGGGATAAACAGAAACAACGCATAAATAAATTATCTTTCATGTTTTAAGTCACTAAGGCCCGCGTCCATTCCTACGTGTAGCATGCATCATATTATCAAGCATTGACTCCTGAAACATATGTGAAAAGAGAGTTACCAAAAAATTCCGGCGAGTACATAGGTTTTGTGAGCGTGTCAAATTCATGGCTTTGTATACATATTGCAACACCTCGTCCGACTAGAAGAGTCGTTAAGTGAAAACCTCGTATCAAAAGTGTTTGTATTGCAATACAATTAACCAACTAAAACAAGTTGGTTAGAGTTGTGAAAACCTTATAGCCATTAATCGTGACCAAAATGTTTCTTTTGTAAAAACCTTGTAATAGATTCATTTAAAAGAAAACTTCATATGGTTTATATCCTTAAGTGAAAATCATTGCGTAACATTGTTCAAAACCATTTGTCTGTGTTATAAACCATTTGTCCGTGTTATAAACCATTTGTTCATGTTATAAATCAATCGTCCGTGTCATTAACCAATTGTCCATGTCATAAACAAATCGTCTGTGTTTTCAATTGTGAAAACTTTTGATCCTTCTTTAATGAACACATTAAAACCTGTGTTGACTATACCACCAAAAACTATCTTTAATAGACCACCAAAGGGACTCTTTAACTAGACTAACAAATCAACAAATGATTTGTTAATTAGAAACAGTTTTTGTCACTACCCAAACTTCCACCAAATCCAGTGAATAGTCCGATAATGGGATTGTCAGTCCTATGGTACCATAACATACTACTGGTCGGCTCGGCCAAAGCTAATGAATGTCATTCGTGTTATAGATAACATATCAACAAGTTGTTCACATTATTGAAATCGTATTGTTTTATATATAAACCATAGACATTGTTTTTGAAAACTTCAAAATGATTTAGCACATATGAGTCACCCCAAAATATTAGCAAAACATAAAAGAGGGGAACTATGTACTCACTTTGAAAATCATTTTTTATATAAAAACCATGTATATTGTTTTGAAATCTTGAAAATAGTTATAGGCACATATGAATCACCCCAGAACATTTAGAAAATGTAAAAGAGGGGAAATATGTACTCACTTTGAAAATCATTTTGTTATATATAAACCATGTATATTGTTTTAAGTTCTTGAAAATACTTATAGGCACATATGAATCACCCCAAAACATTTAGAAACCGTAAAAGAGGGGAACTATGTACTCACTTGGGATTGCGAAAGTGCTCTTGATCAACGGAATAAACAAAGCTCAAGCGTATCATAATGTGTCAGATAAATATGTTAGCGTGTTGGGACTACAACCGGGAGATCGGATAGAATGAAGTCTTATAAACTAAACAAGTGTTGGAACTTATGTGATACAGTTTAACAAACTTAACATTCTGATTTGGAAAGGAACCTAAGTGCTTTTGACCCATTATGTCTCGTTAAGGTAATTTATGCTACTTAACGGGTCCTTAGCGTAAACGCGTGATCGGATGGTTAAACGTGTCCTATGATAAGTCTTAAATGCCCAAACATGTTTGAAAATGTTATAACATCAGTTTATATTTCAAAATTTTGGTTACATGTGTTTAAAATGGATTTATGTGCAAAAGGGCATTTTGGTCATCATTTTTTAGGAGCATAGAAGTAACTTATCATAACAAAAACCAAACGACGTGACCATAAGGTATAACCTCAGTAGGTTATTCCCTATACAACTATGGTCACAAATATGTGTTTGGTCGGATCCTATGTTGATACACTTTTGTGTCTGTCGCTTGTTCTTAGTTACGACTGTAATTGTATGGTCTTTGTTTATTGTGTCTGTATAGTTTGGTTGTGTCGACCAAATCAAGATATCCTCCTATCTTGGTTTAGTATGACGGTTAGATTGTCTGTGTAAAACAGTTGCATGTGTGCATGCTGTTGAGTCTTGTGTACGTCATGTCTGTGACACGATCTCCAAAGAAGACTTCAATGTGCGAATGAGAAATGCTTTCTACGAGCAAGATATTGCTCGTACGAGCCACTCATCCTTCATACAAGTAAGTTCATCTAATTAAGCTTTCAGCTTGATTCATACGAGCTAGTTGATGCTCGTACGAACCAGCTTGTTCGTACGAGTCTCTTTGGAGACTATTCTTCATGTCTTTTGGTGTTTCGTATGACCAGCAACATATTTCGTACTGTTTCTAGGTGTGGACACTATATAAGCAGACATGCACTTCTCAGTATAGAGTGAGTGAGACAAGTGGTTGGAAAGAGAGACTAGAGCTACACTAGAGAGAGACACAAGAGCACAGAGTGTGTTGCATGAGTCTGTATGAAGATTGTTTGTATATGTTTGTACCAGATCTCTTTAATTATCAAGATATTGAATTTGTGGTTATCATGTGTTCTTACTTTGCTTTGGTTTGCATACTTAACAGGATTCTGCACTCGTATGTGTTGTATAAACAGGGAAGTAGGTTAATCTTGATCCTCCAAGTGGACCGACAAGTGGTATCAAAGCTTTGGCTCTCTTCCCTATTCTAAAACCAAGCTTAGTGTTGTGTTTGAGCTAGTTTTGTGGGTTTCTAGAAGTGTTCTTGAACTTTCAGCAGGAAACTTAAGTTTTTAGAAGATAACAAACTTAAAACTTAGTTAAAACTTGTTGTATCCAGAAATTTTTTATAAAATCCTTGTTAAAACACATGGAGACATGTTAAAATCTGGTTTTTCTTAAAATTTTCATCAGTTGAAGTTGAACACATTTGTAGGAGAGACTCACCGGAAAAACTCACCGGAATATTATTGTAGGGTTGACCAAATCTCTGACATTCTGGACTTGACTGTTAAAACTGAAAAAGATGGTATAAAATGTTTGTCTTTTTAACCAAATTTGTGTAGACAACAGACCACTTTCGAAAACCAGTATGTGCTAGCAAAGGAAAGTTTTCACCAACCAGCCCTGTAAAAAGATTCTTCGACGAAAAAATCTGTTCGAATAACCCGTCCGCACGAAGAACCAGACTGTTCGTGCGAAAGATTAGTCATCCGCACGAAGAACCTGGTCGCACGAAAGACTAAGTCGTTCGCACGAAAGAGTGTCCCCCATACAAAGCACTTGGTTCGTACGAAGGACAACACTCGTACGAAACATTGGTTCGTACGAAGAACGACTTCAATTTTTTTTTTCGTGTTTTAGTTTTTCAAACTGTGTGATTTTCCAAACTTTGTGATTTTTAAAAGGAAACTATTATGTTCAAAACGTAAACTTTAAACCTTTTAATTTTCATAATCAAGAAAAACATAATGAGTACTAATCCGTGGGATTGGAGTAGTAGTTCAAGCACAAATCAAGACTCTTCACAGAACTCCGCAACCTCATGGGTTAAATCATTGATGCCTCAACATACGGCCATGATAACCGCAAATCAATGGGCGTGTATCGCAAACTAGAACCAGAGCATTCAGACTCTTGTTATGAGCGAGAGTGAAACCGGGAGTAATAAACATCCACCTAAACTGAACCATATGAACAATTATCCATCATGGAAAAGTCATTTCCACACATATGTTCTCGGACAGAACACATAACTATGGACATGTTTTACTACACCCTATAAAGAATCTCTCGAAGAGGCAGGTTCAAATCCAACCTCCTTAGCCAATCTAGATGAAGGCAATAAAAAGGCTTACGATATAGAGAAACAGGCGTTTGCTATCCTAACACAGGCACTCCATAAAGATATTTATCATCAGTTTGTGTACTGTACGACCACCAAAAATCTGTGGGATACCCTGGAAGCAAGAGGAGAGGGTAATGCTGCAACCAGAAAAATTCGGCATGATCTGCTAAAGAAGGAGTTTGAAGGGTTCATGTTCATGGAAAATGAAACACTGAATGATATGACAACACGTTTCTACCATTTGCTCAGCAAAATGTACCCGTACAAAGTGTTAGCATCTCCACAAGAAATGGTGATGCGCTTTGCTGACGCATTACCGCCAAAATGGGCTCAATTTATTGACTTATTAAAACATATAGGTGTTTTGGATTCAATCAGTATTTATCAATCAGTATTTACTATTCCACAAAACCCTGAGATGTACTTTGGAGGTATTAATACAGGTACTAGTGCAAGTCAGCAACCAAAGCTTCAAACCGTGTTTGTCTCAAACGTGAATCCCTTTCTACCACAACTTGTTCAATCAAATCAGTCTGCAGGCTCATGTACTCAAGCCTATGGACAAGTTTTTGATCCGAAAGCCTTTCTACCACAACCACAAGATCTTGCACCTCAAGTTCCACAGCAACCTCCTCAACAAGCTTTCTATGGTAACAACTTTCAACCTGCAGGCCCCAACATATTCAGACTTGAGACGTCACATCTTTCCAAAGTCAGTGTAGAAGTTGCTCAGGAACATATGGAACAAAAACAGCAATATCCTTTTTCATTCCAGGCCACCAGTAGGTGTATCGAAGGTCTTGATACATCTTGTCGGCTCCTGGGTGTATAGAATATCGTGTTTTGTGCGCCACATTCATAAGAAAATCACGAAGGTTATTGTGGTCAGGAATCCATATGCGATCTAGACAGTATAGAATACCGTCGGATTTAGTTTCAATTTTTTTGTTTAGCTCCACAAGACGGCTCCTTGCGTACGTCTCTTTTCTGTTACTGAAACATGCTGGGCTTCTCGGATTTGATCTTTGATGTCGCTTACGATTTTATGCATAATAGTTTTGAGGGAACTGATACGCTTGTAATGATAAGGTATGTATCATAAAACAAAAACTTCAACCATAACGATATTTAAACCTACACTGAACTTTTCATAACCGCCTGGTAATGCTTTTGATCCTTTGCCAAGAATACTTATATATAGGAAGTACCAGCGGCGTATCCACCATATTCTTGTCAAATTTTCGTTGGCTTTATCAGTAAATCATGATCAGTTCTATGTGACTCTAAAACATAAACAACACAACGAACAAAACTTGAGTCTCAATTCTGAAATGATACATGACTAAATGATGACAGTACCTCTCCCGTTGGTTATGATGAAGGGGTCAGTCTATGTAAAAGTGTGACACAACCCAACTTCTTTAAATGATGAGATTGAGATACGTCGAGATGTATGATGATATGAATGTTAAATCAATGAGTATAAAACAAAACTGTAATATCAAATCGCATTATTTCCAAATTTTACAACTGTGATACGGAAAGATTGAGATAACATAAAGAAAACATTAAAACTAAACGATTGGAGTTGAGTCTTGATTCTTGGTAAGGAAAAACTAGTTGGGTGATTCGTTTGGGCTGTTATTATTTTCAACAGTATTGGCGTTGATGTTGTAAGCTCTTCCTCTTGCAGGTGGTGGAGCTTGGTTAGCTTGATTCACCGGATTTGCTTGAGCTTGGGCATGAATGATGTTCACCAAACGTGGACAAGTGTTTCTAAAATGGTTTGGGTCTCCACAGTTGTAACAAGCCCGCATAGGTTGCACCATGGGATAGTTGGGTTGGTAGTATGATTGGGCTAAATGTTGGGTAGGTGGTAGTAGTAGGGGTTGTTGGGCTTGACCCATTATTTGTTAGTGGTTTTGGGTTGAAGGCTGGTGGCGGTTCGTTCGCTGAGGTATGCGACTGGTTTGAACAGTATGACCTGCGCGACCACAGCCGGTGCAATGTTGGCAGGGATGATCAGGAAAGTGATGGTATTGACAACGGTTGTATTTTGGTAATGGGCCGGAGTATGGCTTTTTATATGGTGCAGGTGAGGGGGCAACTTGAGTGATGGGTGCAGCAGGGATAGGGAAATTTGTTTGTGTGACAGCAAAGTTCCTGGTGTTTCGATTCATTTTACCAGTAAACTTCGAAGAGGAACCAGAATGGTTTGAAGTTTGAGCCTCAATGGGGGCTTTCTTTTTCTCCTCTTTGAATTTACCGTTCCGAATGCGATTTTCGGTAAGTTCGGTAGCTAGTTCCATTGCGGCTTCAAGTGTCGCAAGCGAAGTGCTTAGAACTGAGTCTTGAATTTTTGAGGGAAGGCCTCGAATGTAGTGTTCCACCAAGCGTTACACTGGTGTGAACAAGTTGGGGATCATTTGGTTCAACTCTAGAAACCTTTTGTTGTAGGAAGTATGATCTCCTTCCTTTTTGTTTTAACGAGTGGAACAACTTCTTGATTTCGCTTCTTGGACAGAAGCGCCTTGTCATTATTTCCCTTAACTCTTCCCATGTTAAGGCCATAGCATCTTCGACTCCTCTCTTACCCTTCTCTGTGTTCCACCAGGTCAGGGCTACTCCAAATAGTCTCCCGGTTGAGTAACGTACCTTGCGATCCTCAGGACAATCGCAATTGAGGAAAGTGTTTTCCATTTCCTCAAACCAGTGGGGGAGAGCAGTGACACCTTCGGTCCCTTCAAATTTCGGGGGATCACAGGACTTGAAGTGTTTGTAAGAGCACTTTTTGGAGGGAGGGTTGTCGACGTTCTTGTCCTCTTGATGGGGAGGATTGTTGGGATTTGCGGCGAGAGCTTGTTGGACTTGAACTACAATGTCAGGAAGTAGCCCGGCCATTTGTTTTGCGATTTGAGTGGCCAAGCGTTCGTGTGACCTTCCTGATTTTCTACCCCTCGTCGTTGTCTAGTCGACATCTACAGGGACATACATAAGAAGATTGTGAGTTTATGGAGTCTTTTTAGGTGTCATGTGTCTTAAAGAAAATGAAAATAACATAAATATCAATAATGCAACTACATCCATAGGATGTCTTGGGTTTGCTCATGTTGGGCCTCAAATGTCCCCCATACCTTCACATGTATAGTCATGTGGGCCCCCATGACTATTGGCTTGGTAGGATTCACATTAGTATTGGCGATTTAACACTCGCATGACCCGAATGAAAACCACAAAATATGCTTACGAGATGTATGGTCGGAATGTGTCCAGGCGTAGACACAATGACAACTCAAAGTGGGGTTAGCTCACACGACGTTTGGTATAGCATGCTTTGGCCTAATAGGTATTTCGTACTCTCATCGTTAGTCCCCAGGTAGGCAAACTGGTCCTTTATTTTGGATTTATACGAATGCCAAGCCTAGACAGGACGTTCCGACTACCGGTACTTGTACCCTTCCAGTTACTACATGCCCGTCATGAGAACTCACTTTGATGAGATTTGAAAATACAAAAATCATTGTAAAAACAATCATGAAAATGATGTGATGTGTGCTTTCCTGGATATGATATGTTATGAGAACATGATTCATGATAGGCATTATATGATAATATATACTTATGAACATGCTTGCATAACATTGAATGTAACATTAAACATAAAACATATAAACATCATGAAATTTGGCATGTAACACACAAAAATCTTAAAAATTTATAATCAACTATAGTATAGGCTCTAAGGGTCTAATAACCTATCCTATATCCCTAGAGTCATAGCTTTGATACCAATCTGTCACACCCCGACCCGCAGCGGAATAAGAGTCGGGGCATAATTGGGTTATCACCAAAGCTCATGATATTTACTAATATGTTTCATATTTATTAAAGTCAAAATTACATTCTCAATAATCCAATCATGTCCATACAAATACAAGGAAAAATAACCAACTAAACAATCCAAGCTCTAAACCAGTTTATTCTTCTAAGCCAATCCTATGTGTTTCTTGCTGCAGCTGGTTCACCTGTATCATGTGTAAAAATGGGGGTTTTTGGGTCAACATTAGTTGGCGAGTGAACCTTGTTAGTTAAACATTTATTATTGGTTTCTTGTTATTTTTATCAAGGAAAAATTGGGCAACAGTGATATGCGAGCAAATGTAAATAATCAAAGAATAACAATAACAATCCACAAACAATAACATACATTAACATACGATAACATACATTAACATACAATAACACACCAACTTGCATGAATATATAACATGAATGAAACTGTATATGTTGGCAACGTCACGTTCACGCTCATAATGTAATGGGGAACGGACAGCCTATGATAAATGTATGTACTGAAAATGATAATGTCTGTGCGATCAAGGCTCAATCAAACGGAGCCGATCGTATGTTGGCACGCCAGGTTCACGCTCATAATGTAATGGGGAACTGCTCAACGCTCATAATGTAATGAGGAGCAGCGGCCTATGAAATTGCATGTACTGAAAATAATAAATTAAATCTAAACAATAACCACACAACAGATGATACAAGCTGAATACACATTTGTTCATGATATGATGTATGCACAATGATTTAGATATAATAAATGGTAAGACACAAGATACACCCCAAAAACGTGATTAAAATGGGGAATTGGTAGAGATTCACTCACATTGGGTGCGTTTGGTTGGAGATGATGAGATGCGCACGAGTTGGAAGGATTGAACAACGAGAATTAACTAACCTAAATAATAACGGAGGATATAGTAAATGAGTGGATTTTATTAACAATTTTAATAGGATTTTTAGATATATTTTTGTGAGTTTAAGGCTATTTCCTATCTTTAAAACATTATTTTTAAGTATTTTTAATTGATTTTTAAATTAAATTAAATAAATAAATATAAAAATATGTTGACTTTTGCGTTGACCGTTGACCGTTTGACTGTTTGACCGGTTTTATTGTGTAAATGTATGCGCCGGGCAGGACTCGAACCCGAGACCTCCCGTACGCGTGCACGCAGCTCTACCAACTGAGCTACGTGTCTAACCCGAAATAATCCTGTTTTTAATTATATTTATATACTAATTTAGTTATTCAAAATTCATTTATTTTTTTAAAAAGAATTTTAATCATCAACCCGGTGCTGTCAACAGGTCTCGAACCCGGGACCTGTGCTTTAACGTTACACACAGTCCACCGTTGGACTGTGTGTCTAACTTGGTTAATATACAGATTTTTATTATACTTAACATCTAACGGCGAAAAGGATCCGGTTCAGTTAGAAAAATAAAACATTTTTATTACAAAGCATACGTGTGTCAAGGATCGAACTCGCGGCGTGTGATATGTATGTGCACACAGTCCACCGCTGGACTGTGTGTCTAACCCGAGATAATATCCAGATTTTATTAAACTTATAATTAAACTATCATCGTCTTCTTCGTTACAAAATTACAGTCTGCGACAAACATTCAACAGACTAATATGAAATGACAGAGACGATTTTTAGAAGTAAGCATACCAGAGAACGATTTATCTCAGAATTCCGGCAAGTCGTCGGCTCTGTTTTTACTGATTTCGACTGAACGAATAAATTAACAGCTTTGATTAGCTACGTGAGCGAACAAGAGGAGCCTTTTCAAACGCTCAAGGACATGCTTTCCAATGCTCCTATCTTAACTCGTCCTATTGGTAATGACGATTTTGTCATGTATTGCAATGCCTCGAAACATGGTCTTGGTTGCGTTCTTATGTGACGAGATAAGGTTATCGCTTAGTCGTCACGATAACTCAATATTCATGAGAAAAACTATACTACGCACGACCTTGAACTTGGTGCTGTTTTTTTTGCATTTAAAATATGGCGACACTACCTTTATGGTAGAAAGTGTACAGTCTTCACCGACCATAAGATCCTTCAAAATATCTTCAATCAAATGGAACTAAACATGCGACAACGTCGTTGGGTGGAATTGTTAAACGACTACGACTGCGATATTCGCTACCACCCTGGTAAGGCGAATGTTGTAGCCGACGTACTTAGTTAGAAAACTCATGTTAAGAGTATCCGTTGCTACCAAACTTTGGGAAAGCTTCATGAGCTGATTCGTGAGACCCAATACTCAACCATTAATGAGGGTAACCTAGATAATGAGTTGAAGTGTGGTGTCGATAATCAACTCGTAACCAAACCCAATTGAATTATCTACTATCTGGATCGTATTTGGATTCTGAACTGTGACAACCTTCATGACTTCTTGATGCGAGAAGCTCATAAGTCCCGATATTCTATTCATCCCGGCGCTGATAAGATGTACCATGACCTTCGTACATCCTATTGGTGGCCTAGCATGAAGAGAGATATCGTCTTCTACGTTTCGAAATGCCTTACTTGTTCCAAGGTAAAAGCCGAACATCAACCTCCCTCTGGCTTACTCGAACAACCAGAAATTCCTATTTGGAAATGGGAGAGCATTGTTTTGGACTTCATTACCAAACTTCCTCGTACATCGTCTAGTCACGATAGTATTTGGGTTGTCATTGATTGTTTGACCAAATCCTCTCACTTCCTTCCCATACGTGAAGATTTCAAAGTCGAGAAATTGGCTCGTATCTACACGAATGAAATCATTTGTCGTGATGATATCCCATCGACATCATCTCGGACCATGATGGTCGTTTCACCTCTCGTCTTTGGCAAACGTTTCAAAAAGCCCTTCGTACTCATCTCAACCTTAGTACTGCTTCCTCAGTCTGATGGTCAAATCGAGCGTACTATCCAAACTCTAGAGAATATGCTTCGTTCTTGCATAATTGATTTTGGTGGGAACTGGGATATGCACTTTCCTTTGATCGAATTCTCGTACAATAACAGTTATCATGTGAGTATTCAAATGGCACCTTTCGAGGCATTGTATGGTCATAAGTGTCGGTCGCCTATTTGTTGGCACGAGATCGGGGAAGCTCAAATCAACGGTCTCGAGCTTATACAAGAGACGACGGACAAGATCCTACAGATTCGAGACAACTTGCTAAAAAAAGAGTTACACCGAAAAAAGACGCAAACCTTTGGAATTCAATGTAGCTGACTTTGTACTTCTCAAGGTATCCCCTTGGAAGAGTGTGGTTCGATTTGGTAAGAAAGGCAAGCTCGCTCCTCGTTATGTTGGTCCTTTCAAAGTTCTCAAAAGGATTGGCAAGGTAGCGTATTGACTAGACCTACCTCAAGAACTTAACAATGTCAATCCTACATTACACATCTCAAACTTGAAGAATTCTCTAGCTTATGAAGGACTTCAAGTCCTGCTCGAAGATCTTCAAATCAATAAGACCCTACACTTCGTGCAGAAACCTGTTGAGATCATGGACCGAGGCATCAAGCAATTGAGGCACAGTCGAATTCCCATATTCAAGGTTCGATGGGAAGGTAAACATGGCGCCGAATTTACTTGGGAACTCGAAAGTGATATGAAGGCTAAATATCCACATCTATTCATTACACCTTCCTCTTGAATAAATTTCGGGACGAAATTCCCTAAAGGAGGGAGACTGTAACGCCTCGCGTTTTCATACTTTCCTTAATTAGAAAGTGTAATCGTAATTCTATTATGGAAACTTGTATTCGTATCTTACTCGTATTTCTTTTCCAATTTTGTAATTCGAGACTTTGATCGTAATAAAATTCATACTTGATACATACTTGTCTTGCATGCATCCGATTGTTAAATACATGTTCACATACAAATCGATACTTGTTATACGTGCATATACTCATACATTCATACTTGATACCTAAAATATACTCACATATAGTTTATACTTTTAAAAACATGCAAAAATATCAAGTTATAGCATGAAATGATGGAAAAACTAAGTTCAGGGACTAAAAGTGACAAAAATCAAAGAAGTTTATGGAATTATGCATCTCGCGGCCGACCGTCTTTCTTTTATCCTCTCGCGGCCCGCGAATGGGGCTTAATCCGGATTTGTGGTTTCTAGCCCATGGATTGGTCAATTATGTGTTTCTTACATTAAATGCACTCACCTAACTCATCCCTTAACCTCAACTATAAATACCCACCTCCTATCACTCTTATTTCACACCTCAAACACTCATCTCTCTTCTCTTTAAAGCCCTCTCTCAATTCTGAATGTTCAAGACTTTCAAGTGAGTTCTAACTCACCTTTCCCTCTCTTCTTTACTATTTCTTCCTTCTTAACACTTGGAACACCTCTAGGAGTGTTTCCATAGGTTTTCCATGGAAAACCAACATGGAACATTACCATATTTAAGGTCTCAAGTGTAAGAAACTTTCCATTTTAATAGGGTTTTAACCCACAAGTGTTGTATCCTTCCAAGCTTGTTCTTGAAACAATACTTGAGTTGGTAAAGTGTGATTACTTGGAAGCCTTAGCTATCCTACCTTCAATCCAACACCTCACTTGATGATTTTGAATAAATTATTCCTTTTACTTCTATGTTCATTTTAACTTATTTATAACATCCTTGTTGTCCTTGTGACAACTTGTGCATTGGTGAACTATACTAAAGAGGTTAAAGGAAGGTTATCCTCTTACCTCCATGCATGACTTCTATGAACTTCCTTGATGTTTATGATCTACTTATTATGTATACTATATATATATTTATATATATATATATATATATATATATATATATATATATATATATATATATATATATATATATATATATATATATACGCATTAACCTAACCCTTGATGATAATCGAATGATTGTCCATCATGGTACTAGGTTACATCACCAAAGTACTTAACTTCTCATTACGATTCTAATGGGTATCTTAACCCATGAAAACACGTCAATCCGGACGGGTAGCATAGTGTCAAAACGAGTATTAAGTCTGTAGGTCCACCTGAGGATCAAGTTAAACATGCCTCCTTGTTCATGCAACACACATACAAGTGCGGAATCCAAGTATGCATGCAAACCAAAGCAAAGTAAGAACACGGGATAACCAAAGATTCAATATCTTGATTAATTGATGAGAACTAGTATAAACATATACAAACAATGCTCATACGACTCATTCAAATTGCCTGTGCTCTTGTGTCTTCCTCTGCTCAAGTTACTAGTTCAACTTTGATCAGTGACCAATGCACTTAACCAGAGAAACCAACTTCAGCAAATTCGCCAACACCTGAATGAGAGGTGCATGTCTGCTTACATAGTGTCCATGCTAGTCATTCATACGAAGTACGTCGCTAGACATATGGAACACACTATTACACATGAAGGGCTGCTCCAAAGATGCTCGTACGAACAAGTTGGTTCATACGAAGCATTCACTAGTTCGTAAGAAACAAGCAACACTTTTGTTTCCATATATTCCTTCGTACAAAGCATGTGGCTCGTACGAGCAACGTCTTGCTCGTACGGAGCATTCTCACTCGGATGAAATGCTTTCTTCGGAGAGCGTGTCACAGACATGACGTACAGAAGACTCAACAGTATGCACACATGCAACTGTTTAACACAGACAAACTAATACATCGTACGAAACCAAGATAGGAGGATATCTTGATTTGTTCGACACAACCAAACTTATACAGACACAGTAAACAAAGACCGTACAATCAAAGATGTAACTAAGAACAAGCGACAGACACAAAAGTGTATCAACAAACTCCCCCTTGGCTGTTGCTTGGTCTTCGGTCTTTGGTCTTCATACTTGAATGGCCTGGAGTATCAAAAGCTCCCCCTGAAGATCTGCTATTCACTAATAGAGCATCAGGTCTTCAAATTTTCCAGAAACATCAAACCTTTCTTGTTTCCTCTTGATAGCTACTTGAGGTAACTGGATTTGTCACTATCTGCTTGAGCATTTGACTTCTACTTCTTGAGTTGATGCAGAAATTGTTTGTTGCGAGGATGAGGCCGAAGCATCAGGATTGCCATAGTCCTAAGTAACCGGATCATGTTGATCTTGGATTTCCTTTGCTCTGCATCTCTCATTCCACTGAATGTTCACTCGCTTTCTGTTCATTTCAAACATGTCTTTAAAACCATTAAAGCATTTAACCAGTGTAGCATTTCGAGAATGATACCATTCTTTCAAGTTGTTATGCTTAGCAGTTAAGTTTCTGTTAGGTTTACTGTTGTAAGAAAGTACTTTTTTGAAGTTGTGATATCAACACAAATGGTTTTTATGGCGTATCTTGGCAGAAAAACCTTTGAGTCTCAACTTTGGCTAAATTAAAAAGAACTTAATCTAACAACATGGTAAACTAAACTAAAATAATTACTAAGATTAATATTTAACAGGCAATCTTTTTTAGAGTTTCAAGGTAAGAGAATCATACCAGCATTTAATCTTGACAAAAACAGGTTTTGATAAAACATTAGATTAAATAAATAAATATTCTACTATGATTATCGGTATTGTTGTCCACGTAAGCTCGACTTATCAGATGTAATCATGATTAGGGTATGATTTATACTTACTAGCCGTGTTCAACCGCTTCACGACATATTCCCGTATCAAGATATGCTCGAGAGAAAATCTTACCGGTGAGTATACTGCTTATCATCTGTTTTGACGTATATGATGTGAGATACTCACTTATTTGTTTTGAAAACAAGCCCTATGTGATTAAATCACTTATTGATGAGGAACTTGATTTTCATATGCATAAACCGATTAGTACCATCGTACCGGCACAGGAGTAAGTCCGTGAACAGGTTAGTACCATCGTACCGACAGAGAGACGAACTTAGCTCCCGCATAAAGCTGTGATATTTTATCACTTATTTTTGGGTGGATGTGATATTTTTATCAATTATTTAAGGTCGTATGCAGTATGTACACGTGTGTATGGTATCATGGAAGTTCTAGACTTGCGCCACCATTATTGTTCGGCAAAAGATTCAACCATGATACCCAGATGATAAATTAGTATAAAGACCGTATATCTCATATCCTCGGCATACTATCAAACGAAATTTCGGTACCAAGACCATATGCCAATGAATGGTTAGTCCACTACGTTTGTATCAACCTGCACATTTTAGTCTGATTGTGAGCCTACCGATATATCATTAGTAAAGGTACTTATCAATTTTCATTCTTTGTCTTTGACTTGTTTATGACAGATTACCGGTGTATTTCATCATCTTCAACTTGTCTTATCCAAGAAACTCATTTTTTATTTTTAGGTTTTCTATTGTTTTTGAAATTTTCTAAATTTTTTTGCCCCTTAAATATAGAAGGTAAATAAGTAAAAGACATATTTTGTATTTTCTTAAAAATTTCTCCCCCTAAAATAAAAAACTAAGAAAATTTGAAAATCTTTTTGTAGTTTTAAATTTTTAGAAAAAAAAATATGTAGATAAATAATTAGCCATGCTTGAGTTACTCGGTTTTCACCTTGATGCCATTTACCAAAAGTAAATAATCAAAACGAGATTTGTCAAAACCTTTGGTAAAAAGGTCGGCACGTTGGTGATCGGTGGGGATTTTAACTTGATAAGTTTCTTTTCATAAAAATCTCGTATAAAATGATACTTAATCTCAATGTGCTTTGTTTTTTAGTGTTGCACAGGATTCCGAGTGATCTATAAAGCATCTTCGTTATCAACAAAAATAGAAGTAGAGAGAAATTCAAAACCGTACTCCTGCATCTTCTGTTGGATCCATAGAACCTGAGAGCAGCAACTAGAAGCCAAAATATACACTTCACAAGTTGATGTAGCTACACAAGTCTGCTTTTTGCATTGCCATGTGACTAGGCGATTTCCCAAGAACTGACATCCCACTGTTGTTGATTTTGCATCTATTTTACAGCCGCCATGATCAGAATCACTGAATGCTGTCAGATCAAAGTTATCATCCTTAGGGTACCAGAGACTAGTGTCCGGGTGACCCTTTAAATAGTGAAAGATCCTTTTCACAGCCATCAAATGAGAAACTTTCAGACTAGACTGATAGCGTGCCAGAAGGCATGTTGGGTACATTATATCAGGTCTTGAAGCAGTAAATACATGAGAGATCAGATCATAGCACGATAGAGAGATGGTTCAAATGTTCACCCATTCTGTCTGGAGTAATTCCATGATTCTGAACTAATGGAGTTCCCAAAGGCTTTGAGTCATCCATATGAAATCTCTTGAGAATATCCCCGATGTACTTTGTTTAATGAATGAAGATTCCTTCCTTTGATTGTTGAACCTGCAAACCTTAAAAGAAAGTCATTTCTCCCATGGCGCTCATCTCGAACTTCTTCTGCATAACCTGTTCGAATTCCTTGCACATTCGATTGTTGGTAGACCCAAAAATAATGTCATCAACATAAACCTGCACTGGCAGCAAATCCTTGTTCCTTTCCTTGATGAAGAGGGTACAGTCGATCAATCCTCGTCGAAAACCATTCTTCAGAAGATAGGTAGACAAAGTTTCATACCAAGCCCTTGGAGCTTGATGGAGACCATATAACGCCTTGTTGAGAAGCCAAACCTTGTCAGGATGGATTGGATCTTCAAAACCTGGCAGTTGCTCAACATATACCTCTTCTTCAACCACACCATGAAGAAATGCACTCTTCACATCCATTTGATAAACGATGAACTTCTTGTAGGACGCATAAGCCAAGAAAATTCTTATAGCCTCAAGTCGTGCAACCGGTGCATAAACTTCATTGAAATCAATGCCTTTGACCTGATTAAAGCCCTGGATAACCAATCGCGCTTTATTCCTCACAACAACACCTCGGTCATCTTTCTTGCATTTGTAAACCCATAGAGTGCCAATCTTCTTGTGAAATTGCTGAAGTTCTTCCTGCATGGCTTCAACCCAGGAGTCTTCTTTCAGTGCCTCCTTCTAAGATTTAGGTTCAACTTGGCAAACATAGCAGGTAAAAGACCAATCGTTCTATCCCCCAGATTCTCTTATTTCCGAATACAGTCCAACATTCTGGTTGTTTCGAAGCTGATTACGAGTCTGCACACCACTCTGGACATCACCAATAATATTCTGCTGAGGATGGGTATTATGAATTCGATTTTCTGGAACATTGGGAACTCGAGAGTCTATACCCAAATTGTTGATATTCAAATCAACAGTCAAACCAAGTGCTGGATGATGCATGACCTTCAGTCGTCCCTTGAGGTTGTACATTTGATGTGACATCAAAAATACCAGGAACCGCACCAGAGGTTGCTTCATTTGCATCATGAAACTCATCATCTTCTGATTAAACATTATAATCCACAACATCTTCGAATTCCTCATTTTGAACAAGATTGTTAACCGAAGTAGACATTTGAGGGTTAACAATAATTGGTCATACTATTGATGGGTAAACTGCAGTATCACTTTCTAATAGCATTTGAGCTGCTGCAGAAGCATCATCAAAAGTTGGCAGATTAAACGAGTTAAACAGCCCATCGTAGTCAAACATCTAAGGAGCACCCGAAGCTCTTACTGATTTAGTGTATCTTTGAATCTTGAATTCACCCCATTCTTCAATCTTCTTTGTTGACAAATTCCACACTCTCAAATTAGGAGTAGCATATCCAAGAAAGAAACCTTGGATAGCTTTCGAACCAAATTTACCATGTGGATCAATCTTAGTGCATGGAGCTCCAAAAGGTTCTAAGAAAGAAACATCCGGTTTCCTTTTATGTAAAACATGTTTTCTCGTGCCTCTTCACCGTAAGAACTCTATTCATCGTATAACATGCAGTAGCAACAGCCTCTCCTCAAAATTGAACAGGAAGTTCAGATTCTACTAGCATAGTTCTTGCTGTTTCAATTAGAGTTCTATTTTTCCTCTCAGCGACACCGTTTTGTTTTGGAGTGTATCAAGAACTATACTCATGCAGAATTCCTTTAGAAGAATAGAACTCATCCATAACTTGATTCTTGAATTCGGTGCTATTGTCGCTTCGGATTCTCCATATCTTCAGATTGTATAAATTTCAAGCAGCGTCAGGAGATTCTTGAGGATTTCAGGAACTTCACTCTTGTGTGCCAACATATTTACCCATGAAAATCTTGAGTAGTCATCAGTAGCTACTAAACAATATGAATCACCAAAGGTAGTCTTATGTTTCATAGGTCCAAAGAGGTCCATATGAAGACATTTTAGAGGCACATTCACAGTGTTGATTTTCTTCACGTGATGAGATTTTCTAGCTTGCTTGCCCTTTTGACATGATACACAGATGTCTTGAAGATGAAATTCTTGACTGGTACACCACTAGTAAGATTATTCTGCACCAAATAGTTCATTTTCCTCAGGTGAATATGTCCCATACGTCTGTGCCAAGAGATTGATTCCTTTCGGTGGCTTTTGAGACAAAACATGTGACTTGTGCAGATGTTGTAATAGCTTGGCTCATATCAAGAATATACAAGTCATTGATTCTTGGAGCCGATAAGAAAATCCATTCTTTCGGGATCTTGAATCCAGGCTCCAGCACATAACAGCCGGTATCATAAAATGTACCGTGAACTTCTTGTCGCAGATTTGAGAAACGCTAAGAAGATTGTGATCAATTTGTCGCACATAATTGATCTTATCAAAAATCACAACGCAGTTGGAGACCATTCCCTCTCCAGTGATGTATCCACCTTTATCACAAGAAAAAGTAACATAACCACCCCGAATGGTTTTTACATCATACAGGAGCCGTAAGTCACCCGTCATGTGCCTTGATGCTCCACTGTCAACAATCCAATGACTATTAATAGTTCCTCCTGGAACACCCTGCACATTTCAAAAACCAGATCAGTTTGAGATGGGGACCCAAGCCTTAGTGGTCTTGGGTCGCCCCTTATCATCAAGAAATGTGATCTCTATTCTTGATGGTTTGGAAATTGTGTTCCACCTCTTGAACCACTACCGGTCTTTGGTTCCCAAGATCATTGATTATTACGAGATTGACTATTATTTATAGTTTTAACAGTTTCTGGTTATATTACATTTGAAGATCTTGGATTCTTCTTGAGGAATCCGGTTTTAAAGCTTTTTCAATTGCTTTTAGTTTATTACGTTTTTGTTTCTCTTTTTGATCTTTAATAATCCGTTTATCTTATGTTGGAGAAACAGATTGACGTTGACAAGTTGGTTCATGAGGGGTTCTTTCAACAAATCTTGGTTTAGCTGGATTTTTACATTTTTTGATAATGTGGCCAGATTCTCCACATTTGAAACATGTTCACCTTTCAACAAAATTAGGAGATCGTGTTTCACGGCTTGATGTTGAACTCGTGGTCTTGAGGTACTGGGTTCATTTTCATTATACCCATATGTGTGTTGAGTGTAATGATTTTGACTGTTTCTTTTCAAAATCTTGACTTTGTTAACAAAATCTACATTAGACTTGCCTTCAAAGTTCTCAACTTTATCAGTACCTGAAGAACTCACAAATTGAACATTTTTAAGCTTCTTCTTAGAGCGAGAGCCTTTTGCTTCAACCTTTGGTTGTGGAACTTTAGGCCTTTCAACTCACTTCCCTTGTTTTTTCTCTTGAAAATGATAATGGTTGTGATTTGGTTAGCTTTCCTTCTCTAAAAATTTGGTTGTTGAATTTTCAAACACCTGATCTATAGAGATTGGATTCACGTTTTTAATTAGAAAATCTTTTTCGAGTAGATTTTCTTATCTCCAACCAGAGTATACAACACATTATCAGTTTCATCTGAAGACACTTTTGTCTTAACAGATTTCTTAGAATCATTCTCTTGATTTTCAACAGGTTTAGTACTGGGAGCAGCAGAGAATTCTACTCCTTTCCCTTTATCAAGAGATTGATCCTGATCACTTCTGATTGATTCATCATCTGATGTATCATCTTCCTCTATTTCTGCTAGATTTTGATCAACATCAGATGATGAATTTTATTTCTTGCTTGGTTCTTGTGAGGAGTTGTCTAGTTTGAACCCTAATCCTGCTGCAAATTCTTCATGATTAAGAGGTACAGAGGTTTAAAGCGAGGCATCTCCTCTTCATCAGGCATTTTGGTATAGTTGTATTTCATTGGGGGTGGACACGACTTATACCCAATGCATTGAGCATCTCCCTTTAGCTTTTGAACATCAATGATATGATCAAGCACATATCGTGAGTTAGAATAACTTTCCAATTTGAGCTTGATCGATCATATTCGCATTTGGCGATGGCTAACTCTTTCTTAGTTTCTTCTAGGAGATTAATATAGTTATTAATTCCTGTCTGTTTATTCAAAACTGATTTTGTTAATTCAAAAACGCTTTTCTTAAGGGTTTCTATTATAGATTTAAATTCCTTTTCATTCCGAGTTAGAGCCAAGTTCGCCTCTTTGCACTTTAATAGTTCAACAACTAAATTTTGATTATGACTATTAATTGTATCATATTTTGTTTTTAATTCAATACAGTCATTGCAAACTTTAGGAGAGTCGGAATTTACTTGACTTGTAGAACCTGCAACGTTTGCCATGAAGGCAGTGTGATGAGGGAAGGCTGCACTATCTGTAAAGAGTGTCTATGTCTCCTTCTCTACAGCTTCTGCTTTCCTCATCTGACCCACTTTTTCACTCTTCATTATCTCAGCTTCACTCAGCAACTTGTTAACCTTAGCATCATTTCCCTTTCTGACATCAGAATCATATCCATAACCACCTGAACTTGAGTACTCTTCATCAGAACTACCAGTATCCCCTGAAGCATCATCATCATCTGAATTTTTAATGCTGTGAACATGCTTAATTTGACTGATGATCTTGGCATAACACGCAATTCCTCCGTTGTTTTCAGTTCCCAACTGTACTGACCAATCGCATCCTTCATCAGATTGAACTACAAAGCTCTATGTGTGTTTGAAGGTCCTGATTGATTGGTATTGTTTGAGTTGCCGACAGGTACTATTCTTCTATCATTGTTGAACTGAGCTGCGTTGGATGGTTGAGATTGATTTCAAAAGGGGTTGTGATTTCCTTCTTTGTTGGGCCTCGTGCATTCCCGTTTGAAGTGACCTCTTTCTCCGCAGTTGAAGCAAGTAACGACAGTTTTATCAAAGCCGTATGTTGTATCCTTCTTGCTATCTAAACTGGTTCTTCCTATTCTCCTCATGTAATCCTTTGCTCTTCGCCCAGCACTTGCAAATGCCCACTTGATATCCATCAGTTCCATCTCATCTTTGTCAATTTGTTGGTAGTCTTCATTAGTCAAATTGATGTTTCCTATTTGACCTGCAACTAGACCACAATAAGCACTGACCATTGTGTTGAGAAGTTCCATATGCTCCTGTGCAACTTCTACACTAACTTTGGAGAGACGTGATGTGTCAAGTTTGACAGTGTTGGGATTTGCAGATTGAAAATTGTTTCCAAAGAAAGCTTGTTGAGGAGCTTGCTGTGGAGCTTGATGTGCTAAATCTCTTGGCAGTGGAAGGAAGGCTTTCGGATCAAAAGCTTGTCCATAGGCTTGAGTACTCGAGCCTGCAGACTGACTTGGTTGAACAGGTTGTGGTAGAAAAGGGTTCACGTTTGACACAAACGCGGTTTGCAGCTTTGGTTGCTGGCTTGAACTTGTACCTGCATTAATGCCTCCGAAGTATATCTCAGGGTTTTGTGGAACAGTGACTCTTTGTGCCTTCCGAAGTTCTTCTTCATTCTTGTTCTCCAGTTTCTACACAAATTCATAAATACTAATTGAGTCAAAACACCTGCATGTTTTAATAAGTCAATAAATTGACCCCATTTTGGTGGTAAAGCATCAACAAATCGCATCATAATTTCTTGCGGTGCTGCTAACACTTTGTAAGAGTACATCTCACTGAGCAGATGATAAAAACGTGTGGTCATATCATTCAACGTTTCATTTTCCATAAACATGAAACCTTCAAACTCCTTCTTGAGCAGATCATGTCGAATCTTCCTGGTAGCAGCATTACCCTCTCTTCTCATTTCCAAGGTATCCCAAAAAATTTTCATGGTCGTATAATACACAAACTGATGATAAATATCTTTGTGAAGAGCTTGTGTTAGGATAGCAAAGGCCTTTTTCTCTAGATCATATGCTTTCTTGTCACTTTCATCTAGATTGGCCAAGGAGGTTGGATTTGATCCAGCTTCTTCGAGTGATTCCTTATAGGGTGTGGTGAAACACGTCCACAGTTCTGTGTTCTGTCCAAGAACATAAGTGTGAAAACGACTTTTCCACGAAGGATAATTGGTTCATGTGATTTAGCTTCGGTGGACGGTTATTGCTCCCTGTTTCACTCTCGCTCATTAGAAGAGTTTGGATGCTCTGGTTCTGGTTTGCTACACACGCCCATTGATTTGCAGAGATCATGGCTGTATGTTGAGGCATCAAAGACTTAACCCATGAGGTTACGGAGCTTTGCGAAGACTCCTGATTCGAGCTTGAACTACTCCAATCCCAAGGATTAGAACTCCTAATATTTTCTTGATTATGGAAATTTTGAAAGGTTTAAAGTTTGCAAATAACAGATTCCTCTTGAAAATTCGCAATTTTGAAAATATTTGAAAAGCACACAGCTTTGAAAATCTGAGAAACGAAAAACACACAATAACAAAGTTTATTCGTACGAACCAGTGTTTCGTACGGATAAGTGTTCTTCGTACGAGCAACTTGCTTCGTACGGATGAGCTCCTTCGTACGAACAAGGTTGTTTGTGCGGATGAGATGTCCTTCGCACGAGCAACTTGGTTCTTCGTACGAATGATTATTCGCACAGACTGTTTTTCTCAGAGTTGGTCAGATGATTCTTTTGCAGGGTTGGTTTGGTGAAAACTTTCCTTTTCTTGTACAGACTGGTTTACGAAAGTAGCCTTTGTCTTACCCAATTTTAGTTAAGAAAACAAATTCCATCAGCTTTTACAGTCATAACAGTCCAAGTCCAAATGTCAGAAAATTTGTCAACCCTACAACACTATTCTGAGTGACTAAAGATCCAGATATTATTCTATGTGAACTTCTCTTTGATTTTCCTAACTGACATGCTTCACATATTATATCCTTTTTGTGTGAAATAAAAGGTAGTTCTTTTACCTAAGATTTTTGAAATTTAAGTGAGCCAATCTTTTATGCCACAACCAATTGTTTCCTTTGTTTTCTTTTGAAAATAAGCATAATTGAGGATGCACAATTTCTTCTATGAAATCAAAGTAATAGATGGATTTTCTTATTCGATTTCCACTTAGATATATTTTGTTATCATCCAGACCAATTAATAGACATTTTTCTGGTAAAAGAGTTACCTGGAATCCTTTGTCACAGAATTGACCACAACATAGTAGGTTGTATTTCAAGCCTTCTACATTTGTCAATGGTTAAGGATACATACTTGATACAACCATAACCCAAAGTTTTCCCCTTTACCCCATTTCCAAAATTTACCAATTTACCCAGTTTTGGTATAAAATTACTGAGTAAGCTCATGTCCCCAGTCATGTGCTTGGATCTTCCTGAATCGTAGTACCAGATCTGCTACACATGATGGTCCTAAAATGGTAAGGTTAGAGATTTTTTGGAACCCAAAGTTGTTTGGGCACTTTTTCTGATGAAAGTTTGTTAAAAATTTCTTCTTCAAATAAAGTAATTTTCATCATAATTTCTGTTAAAGCTGAGCCATTAACAGATTGTATGTCCTTTGAGAGATGTTGTTGAATTAGATTTAGTATTTCAACACACATGTAATCTATTTTGTCATAATTTTTTGACAAATTTAATTGTGATGGAAGGTAAGCAGATATTTGGAATTTTGGATGAATTCTTTTTTAGTTTTCTAAAAAAGTTTGTTTTGTCTCATGCCTTTTTCCTTTTGAGTTGTATTTGGATAGTTAGGTGAAACTATCAAAACTTATTGATTTGCATGACTCAACATCAGATTCTAATTAGAATTCTTATCTGATGTCTTTACAAAGGTGGTGGGATTTCTGATGTTTGTCTTTAGATATCCCAATCCTTCATCTTTGTTTTTTATTTTTTTTCAATAAAGTTTATGAACTCTTTAGCTTGTTGAAAACCTTTCACATTGATTTCACTGTCATGAATTTTTTATGTAAATCTTTTCTTTCCTTCTCACAAAATTCAATTTTTTTTCTTTTGTCAAGTTCTCCTCAATTAGTAGTTAGTTTTCTTTTATCACTTTATTCAACATTCTTTGCAAATCATCAGATTTCTTGTTTTCTAAGTTTTTTTTTTCTTTTAAGATCTCAAAATCTGTCATCAGCTTGTTTAACTGATGTTTTAAGTCAAGTTTTTTTAAGCTTACCTTGTGTTTTGAAGTTTCAGATTCTACATTAGAAATTTTTGCCATCAGATAAAAATTAGCCATTTCTTCTTCTTCATCATTAGAAGAATCCTTAGTTAGCCAAGCGTTTGTCCCTTCAATTAGACTTGGCTATTGTTACCTTTTGGCTTCTTCAAGCTTTTTCTGATAGTAAGCAACATCTTTTAGCTTCTCGGTTTTGCATTCTGATGCACAATGTCTCTTTTGCTTACATTTGTAGCACACAACTTCTGCTTTTGCTTTATCTCTTGATTTTCCTTCCATCCTCCCTTTATCACTTTTCTGGTATTTGTTACTTCCACCTCTTATCCTTTGCTCAAATGTCTTGATGAGTAGTGCAATTGCCTCAGCAAATGCAGAAAAATCTGATAAGGTATCAAAATTTTCTAAACTTTAGCAATGAGAGGTTTGTAGATCATAGTTGGTTACCCTTTGAGAGTTTGAAATAAGAGCAATGGGTCCTCCTCTTTGGTGTGTGTTTTCATAAATTTCTTATTCTCTTGGGACAAGAATACTATAGAAATTATGTAAACTCATACTTCCCAGCTCTAGGGTGGATGCTAAAGTCATTGTTAGACTTCTCCATTCCCTTAGGAAAGCATCTAGAAATTTTACATTTCTCTCATCATTAGATTTCTCAATACCAAATTTTTTGGATCATTTAAAAGTTTAGCAAATATGTTATATGTTTAAGAAAGACTTTCATTTGGAAGACTCTTAAACCTTTCATAGGAAGAGTCACAATTTGTACGTTTGTTTCTTTTCATTCTTTCTTCTCCTTCACAAAGATTTTCCAACTGATCCCATATCTCTTTAGCAGAAGCACATGCATCAACTTGAGAGAATATGTCGTTTGGAAGTGCCATAATCAAAAGTGATTTGGCCCTTTCATCGGCTTCCACCTTTTCCTTGTCCTCTTTCCTCCAATTTCTTTCTTTCTTTGGAGCCCAAGAAGGAAGTATTTCTAGTGTTTACTCAGTTGCTTGAACAGCTGGTATTTCAACCATGGATATATATGGGCCACTCACAATGGATTGAAACAGAGCTCGATCATGTCCATTCAGGAAATTGATCATCCTGAGTTTCCATTGGGGGTACTCCACTCTGACTAAAGTTGGAGGCTTTGACATAGATCCAATATTGAAAGCATTGTTCCATGTTTGTTAGTTTGTCATATTCAGTTAGAAGAATACTTAAAAAAAGAGCAATTGATCGTTTGAAAATGATTTATTCAATATGCTCTGATACCAATTGTTGATCCCAGATAACAATGCTCTTTAACTAAATTAGGCAAGTGATTTCAACATATATGAAAATAATGTACGAAATGGAAATCAAACTTTCAACACTTTGAAACAAAAAGGTTTACAAGGTGATTGTGAGATTATTGGCTATTACAAACAAGAATTATGTAATGAAGCGCAATGGAGTTTTTGTTGTATGCAATGAATGCTAGGCTTACCTCATTATCCTTCGGTGGTGACTTCTCTATTTATAGAAGTCCTTTGTCATGAAAAAACATTTGTTTATTCATGCACTTGGTCTTCATAAAGTAGCTTTTTGGCATATTCATTGAATCTATCAAGGTCAACTTGCTACTTTACAAATGTGGCAGAGCCTTATCTTTTTGACAAGTTGGCTCATTAGAAATTCTGATATCCAGCCCATCAGAAAATATGTTGAACAGATCATCAGATTTCTGATGATAATCATCAGATTTATCATCAGACTCATCAAATGGTCCTTTCTGATCGTCTTCATTCAATTGTGATGAGTTTCTTATAAATGCTGAAGATGTATTTTCCTTTCTTCTTTTGTCCTATTTATCTTGTATCTTCATTCTGTTTGATCTTCTTGACTTTATCTTCAACACATAATCAGATTGATTATATGTTTCTTTAATACTTACAAAAGTTTCCTAACACATGTTGAGCGGAAGATTGTATAATCATTGTACTGTAATTGTAATCTTTGGATTTCAATATAAAACAGTTTTTATATATCTTCCTGCTTGTGTGTTTACTTTATTTGAGTTACAATTTACAAATTATTGATCTTCATATCTTAAGTACACAAGTTCTATAGACTTAGATCCTATATGCCATTATCAAAGTGCATGTCTTTAACCATATGGTTCCTTTGATTCTCCAGTAGTATCACGAAGTGTCGAATCAAATCAGTAGTTTCACTTTTGTTCGACATGAAGAAAGCCCACGTAAAGCGTGAGTAATCATCTGTAATAAATAAGCAATTTCTTAGTAACACATTAAACAATTACAGGACTGAAAAGGTCCATATGGAGTAACTGTAGTATGGTATCGATTGTAATTAAAATCTTTGGTTTGTTGGGTTTTTGATGTTTTTTGGCCTTGGCACAAGAAATACATTGTTCGATTGAGAAAAAGTCCTTGAGTGGAAAATCAGGAACTGATTCCAACTTTTCTAAATGAGTTAGATTTTTAACATTTACATGACCAAGACGACTATAACACAACCTAACATTGTTTTTTGACATTTTTTATAAAAGACATGTAATGTCATTTGAAGGTTGCTTATTCATATCAATTATTTTTGAGTTCCCTTTCCTTTCTAATCTTAAAACCACCCAATTTTCAAGTATAATGAAGCCTGGTTTTAAGATAAGACACTCCCTTTTATTGAAGAAAACCAAATACCCTTTGTCACAAATTTGTGACACACTTAACAAACTGTGTGTCAATTCAGGAATGTAATTAACATCTTCAAACCTTAGAATACCATTTCATACTTTCCCTTCCTTTGTAATCCTACCTTTTTCAACTCCCGTAAAAGAAACATATCCCCCATTAAATATTTGAATATCATGTAGCTAGGATAAGTCTCTTGTCATACGCCTGGCAACACACCAAAGTCTGACGATATTCCTTCACAATTGTTATACTTAGATTTGACACCAAAGTCTATCAACACACCAAAGTCTCTTGTTATACCAAAGTCTATATACACACACTACATGCTTTATACACTCAATCTGTTATACATGCTCATTGTTATGCTTAGCTTCATGCTAGATTCATACATGCTTATGTCATTAACTTGGCTAGCCCCAACTTAACATATATAGAGCTATAGGAGTAGCACACTGCCCGTCGGGGTATTGTTAATCTTAAAGCTATTTCTTATTCTTATTCATACTTTAGTCTCGGTACTTCGTGTGACGATGGACACTTAATTCTTGTGACACTTGGGTTTAACAATTAGTATTGTATGCTAGCTTACCTTGTATACAATTGCCATGTGGATTTGAGTAAACTCTTTTATACTTATGCTATGTACTTAATCTTGTGTACTCGTCAATACTTTTTGTATTGAACTATACTTTTAACATGTTGTAGGTTAAAGATGTTGAATATGACGAATCTAGTAGGGACGACATAGAAACGCACCTAGAATGTTAGACTTTTTATGTTTTAAATTTTGTTGAAATTGTTGTGTTTTGAGTTATGTTGTAATAAAAAATTTGAATTATGGAATGAAATGAATTTTAAATTTAATATTGTCACAAATAGTGTTATGATGTCTCGAGCAATCTACTTCGTCTCACTCCGATGTTTTGGCCATCGGTTGGGGTGTGACATGTGATCATCAGTTCGTTACCTAAAACGAACAAACGACACATAGTGACTGAATCAAAATAAATGGGTCTTTATAATGTATCGCGAAGACATGCTTTAGCCTATAAGTGGAAACTCACCCCAAGAGTTCCCAGTAAGAGTAACTCGTCCGATAATGCGGATTTGTACGAACACTCTAGCCTTAGATAGAAAACTCAGGGTATAGGCATCCACACTTCCAGATTGCACGTGTTTAAATTATTAAAACCCTAACGTTGACGAGATTTTGTAAACTTCGAAGGCATGAAGCCTGAAAACAAATCATCTAAGGATAGATGATTGATTTTCAAAACGAATTTGTAACTTGTGAATTTTTTTTGGTAATCACCTAAGGATAGGTGTTCGTATTGTATTAAGATCTAAACACAAGATAACTTGCGTTAAGGACCTAGGAAGGTTATAGCCTAGGTCAAAGTATTACTAATAACCTAACTCCCTATTACCATGAGCTCTGATACCAATCTTTCTATAACCCCCAACCACGTAAAACAACAAACCGCGGCGGAAATGTTAGGGAGTCATGTCACAGAACTATTGTTTCACAACACATTGTACATAAAGTTTTGTATTGTTGAATTTAGTTGTTTACATTGTCTTGGGAGAATAAAATCAAAAACATAACAATTCTCTTGCAAATTTTAAAGTCACTAAGGCCCAAGTCCGCCCTATGTGAAGCATGCTCAAAGTCAAACATTAGCTCCTGAAACACATGTGAAAATAAAACGTCAGCATAAAAATGCCTGTGAGTAACATAGGTTTTGTGATGAAGATTCATGGCTTTGAAAGCTAAAAGAAATGTTCAACTATTACAAAAGTAGCCATGATCCTTTACAAAAATGTTTCTTTTATGAAATCATATGAAAATCAAATGATTTAAAAGAAATGATGCATGGTTAACTTAATAACCAAAATAACTCATGCCTTGTGTAACATATGTCATGTCTTGTATTTTTTCTGAAGTGGTTTAGATAAAGCTACGTTATGTAATATAATGAAAGCACTTATATATAGGAACTAACAGTTGCGTATCCACCATACTTTTATCATATTACACACGTATCGTCATTTAAATCACTTACCATGAGCCAACAATTGAGATGTCTTCTTTAAACCAATGTCTTGTATAAACCAAATGTTATTTATAAACAAATGTCTATGTACAAACCAATGTCATGTATGACAAATAAAAATCTTGTTTAAACCATAAAATAAATGTCTTGTATAAAATAACCAAAATGTCTTGTCTTGTCAACATGTCTTGTATAAAACAGGTGTTTTGAATAAACAAAGGTCTTGTTAAACAAAAAACTTGTCTTAAAATCAATTGCTTTTATTGTGTACACACATATACGGATTGTTGGCGAAAACATTCAAGCCTTGTTGACTATTGGATAAACCCTTATAAAGACAAAGGTTTATCAAATGTTCATCGGATTCTCTCATTCCCTAAAGTCACTTCCAAACAAACCTAGTAAGAGGGAACGAGATTGTCAATCCTATGGTACCATTACATACTACCGATCGGCGTGATCAATGTTAATGAATTGATCATTGTATATTCAGCGCACCAATATGTCTTGAACAATGTAAGCATGTCATGAAAATGTTTGAAATCGTGTACTTGGTCTACTAAGTCAATATACCAAGCAAAATTTGTCTTTGAAATGATGTACTAGGTATGCTAAGTCAACATACGAAGCAAAAATGTCTTTGAAATCATGTACTAGGTATGCTAAGTCAACATACGAAGTAAAAATGTCTGAAATCATGTACTAGGTATGCTAAGTCAACATATGAAGCAAAATGTCTTTTAAATCATGTAATATATGTACTAGATAAGTAAAACATGTATAATGTCATGAAAACGCGAAACACGTGATAGGCACGTATGAATCACCCCAAAACAATTGAAAACGTATAAGAGGGGGCTATGTTCTCACTTAGGATTGCGTAAATGTCTTGTACAAATGATCAAACAAAGCTCAAGGATTGAAGAGTTCAAGTGTGTCCTGATGTGTCGGAATACTATGTTAGTGTGTCGAGACTTTAATCAGAGGATTGGATAGAATGAGGTCTAATAAACTAAACGAGTGTTGGGACTCGTATGATATGGTTTATAATACCTTACATTCTGATTTGGAAGAGTTTCTAAGTGCTTTGACCCATTACGACTTGTTGAAATGGGTTTACGGTACTTTAACGGGTCGCAAGCGTAACTATGGGTTTGGATGGTTAAATAAGTCCTATGATGAGTTTTATATGTCAGAGAAACTTTGATTATGTTATAATATCAGTTTAGATGTCAAAACTATGGTCTTACATGTTTAAAACCAATTTATGCTTCAAAAGGGTGTTTTCGGCATTTTAAAAGTGCATAAAATCGACTCAGCATATAACTAACCAAAGTATATAACTATAAGGTATAACCTTAGTGGGTTATTCCCTAAATTAATATGGTCATAAAAATGCGCTTGGTCGAATCCTAAGATTGACCAAACGGGTAAGATTCGAAAGTGAAAGCGGTAGTAAAACCGCTCGACTTACGATTAAGAAATAACCACTAAACTAGAAAGACAAGTTAGATATGTTTGAACATGTCTAATAATGTTATAAAATGGATTTGGTGTCAAAACCTTAAGTTTCAATACCCAAAAACGTTTTCGTCATAAAATGCATTTTTATGCATTTTTATGCATTTTTTTACTTTTAACTTGTAAAACTTTGACTTGTCATCTCGCCTACTTAACGTGGTAATCAGAAGGTGCAATCGCAAGGAATTAATACCTTCATGATTATGATCACGTTGCAAAGTTCAATTGAACTTTGACTTGACCAAAATGGTAAGAACCGAAAGTCAAACAAGAAGCCTAACTGTTTGACTTTTAGCTAAAAAAGCTAAAATAATGAAAGAACTAGGAAGAGTGCTTATTTGTGTTGAAGAACACTTTCAGAAGTCAAGATAGGAGGCTTCCAAAGGCTAGAAACAAGCTCAAAGAAGGATAGAAAGAAGAGCTTCACACTTTGTTTTGAAGTGTTTTGAAGTGGTGTGAAAAAAATGGATGAATCAACGGATATTTATAGTGTTTTAGGATAAGGAGGTGATGACAAGTGTTACCAAGTGTGGATTAGTGTCCTAATATGCGTTAACACCAAATTAAGTGTGGCAAAATAAGTGCAAGGTGTCAAAAATTAGAGATAGGTGGCGAAACTTGGTGATGAAGTAAACTTTTTTTTTACAATTTTGGCCCCTTCACTTGTATTGTTGCGATTCTCATTTTTATCCCCTCTTAACCTAATATTTAGGTTATATAAAGGCGTTAAGGCATGTAAAACTTGGATTTTGTTCGGAAATGTTATGGATGTTGTGACATTTGTACATTCTTAGTTATTGAACAATTCCGGAACAATTTTGTATTTAATAAAATCTTGTGTTTTATTTGAGAGAATGTATATTTATCAATCATTATAAAATCAAGACATTTTTATCAATAAAATCGTGCATTTTATAGGTAAGAATGAAAAAATATCAATCATTGCACAAATTCGGTCTTTTTCGTGTTCGATAAAGTTTTATACTTTATTTACGAAATGTCTAACCATACATTGGAATGAGCTGACATCCACGATATTTCCGGACAAAATCAAAGTTACACATGCCTTAACGCCTTTATATTACCTAAATATTAGGTTAAGAGGGGTTAAAATGACAAAACACGACAATACAAGTCCAAGGGCCAAAATTGTAAAAAAAAGTTTGCTTCATCACCAAGTTTGGCCACCAATCTCCAATTTTGACACCTTGAACTCATTTTGCCACACTTAATTTGGTGTTAACACATGTTAGGACACTAATCCACATTTGGTAACACTTTTCATCACCTCCTTGATCCTAAAACACTATAAATTCCCTTTGATTCATCCATGTTTTTCACCCCACTTCAAAACATATGAAAACAAAGTGTGAAGAACTTCTTTCATCATTCTTGGAGCTTGTTTCCAGCCTTTGGAAGCCTTCTATTTTGAGTTCTGAAAGTGTTCTTCAACACAAGTAAGTACTCTTCCCAGTATTTTCATTAGTTTAGCTATTTTGAGCTAAAAGTCAAACAGTTTGGCTTGCTGTTTGACTTTCGGTTCTGACCATTTTAGTAAAGTCAAAGTTCAAATTTAACTTTGCAATCTGATCGTAATCACGAAGGTATTTGCGATGCACCTTCTGATTACCACATTTAGTAGGCGAGATGACGAGTCAAAGTTTTACGAATTAAAAGTAAAAAAAAATTTAAAAATGCATTTTACGACGAAAACGTTTTTGGGTATTAAAACTTAAGGTTTTGACACCAAATCAGTTTTATAACATTATTAGACATGTTAAAACATGTATAACTCATCATTTCTAGTTTAGTACTTATTTCTTTGTTGTAAGTCGAGCGGTTTTACTACCCGATTTGACTTTCGAATCTAATCCGTTTGGTCAATCTTAGGATTCGACCAAGCGCATTTTTATGACCATAGTAATTTAGGGAATTACCCTCTAAGGTTATACCTTATAGTCATATAGTGTGGTTAGTTATATGATGAGTCGATTTTATGTGCTTTAAAAATGCCGAAAGCACCCTTTTAGCGCATTAAATGGTTTTAAACATGCAAGACCATAGTTTTGACATCTAAACTGATATTATAACATAATCAAACTTGTTTTGACATATAGATTCATTATAGGACTTTTTAAGCATCCAAACCCATAGTTACGCTAGCGACCCATTAAAGTGGGCGCAAACCATTTTAACAAGTCGTAACGGGTCAAAGCACTTAGAAAGTCGTCCAAATCAGAATGTAAGGTATTATAAATGTAACACCCCGACCACGTAAAACAACAAATCACGGCAGAAACGTTGGGGGAGTCATGTCACAGAACTATTGTTTCACAACTCATGGAATTTAAAATTTTGTTTTATTAAGTTAAATGTTTACATTGTCTTGGGATAAACAGAAACAACGCATAAATAAATTATCTTTCATGTTTTAAGTCACTAAGGCCCGCGTCCATTCCTACGTGTAGCATGCATCATATTATCAAGCATTGACTCCTGAAACATATGTGAAAAGAGAGTTACCAAAAAATTCCGGCGAGTACATAGGTTTTGTGAGCGTGTCAAATTCATGGCTTTGTATACATATTGCAACACCTCGTCCGACTAGAAGAGTCGTTAAGTGAAAACCTCGTATCAAAAGTGTTTGTATTGCAATACAATTAACCAACTAAAACAAGTTGGTTAGAGTTGTGAAAACCTTATAGCCATTAATCGTGACCAAAATGTTTCTTTTGTAAAAACCTTGTAATAGATTCATTTAAAAGAAAACTTCATATGGTTTATATCCTTAAGTGAAAATCATTGCGTAACATTGTTCAAAACCATTTGTCTGTGTTATAAACCATTTGTCCGTGTTATAAACCATTTGTTCATGTTATAAATCAATCGTCCGTGTCATTAACCAATTGTCCATGTCATAAACAAATCGTCTGTGTTTTCAATTGTGAAAACTTTTGATCCTTCTTTAATGAACACATTAAAACCTGTGTTGACTATACCACCAAAAACTATCTTTAATAGACCACCAAAGGGACTCTTTAACTAGACTAACAAATCAACAAATGATTTGTTAATTAGAAACAGTTTTTGTCACTACCCAAACTTCCACCAAATCCAGTGAATAGTCCGATAATGGGATTGTCAGTCCTATGGTACCATAACATACTACTGGTCGGCTCGGCCAAAGCTAATGAATGTCATTCGTGTTATAGATAACATATCAACAAGTTGTTCACATTATTGAAATCGTATTGTTTTATATATAAACCATAGACATTGTTTTTGAAAACTTCAAAATGATTTAGCACATATGAGTCACCCCAAAATATTAGCAAAACATAAAAGAGGGGAACTATGTACTCACTTTGAAAATCATTTTTTATATAAAAACCATGTATATTGTTTTGAAATCTTGAAAATAGTTATAGGCACATATGAATCACCCCAGAACATTTAGAAAATGTAAAAGAGGGGAAATATGTACTCACTTTGAAAATCATTTTGTATATATAAACCATGTATATTGTTTTAAGTTCTTGAAAATACTTATAGGCACATATGAATCACCCCAAAACATTTAGAAACCGTAAAAGAGGGGAACTATGTACTCACTTGGGATTGCGAAAGTGCTCTTGATCAACGGAATAAACAAAGCTCAAGCGTATCATAATGTGTCAGATAAATATGTTAGCGTGTTGGGACTACAACCGGGAGATCGGATAGAATGAAGTCTTATAAACTAAACAAGTGTTGGAACTTATGTGATACAGTTTAACAAACTTAACATTCTGATTTGGAAAGGAACCTAAGTGCTTTTGACCCATTATGTCTCGTTAAGGTAATTTATGCTACTTAACGGGTCCTTAGCGTAAACGCGTGATCGGATGGTTAAACGTGTCCTATGATAAGTCTTAAATGCCCAAACATGTTTGAAAATGTTATAACATCAGTTTATATTTCAAAATTTTGGTTACATGTGTTTAAAATGGATTTATGTGCAAAAGGGCATTTTGGTCATCATTTTTTAGGAGCATAGAAGTAACTTATCATAACAAAAACCAAACGACGTGACCATAAGGTATAACCTCAGTAGGTTATTCCCTATACAACTATGGTCACAAATATGTGTTTGGTCGGATCCTATGTTGATACACTTTTGTGTCTGTCGCTTGTTCTTAGTTACGACTGTAATTGTATGGTCTTTGTTTATTGTGTCTGTATAGTTTGGTTGTGTCGACCAAATCAAGATATCCTCCTATCTTGGTTTAGTATGACGGTTAGATTGTCTGTGTAAAACAGTTGCATGTGTGCATGCTGTTGAGTCTTGTGTACGTCATGTCTGTGACACGATCTCCAAAGAAGACTTCAATGTGCGAATGAGAAATGCTTTCTACGAGCAAGATATTGCTCGTACGAGCCACTCATCCTTCATACAAGTAAGTTCATCTAATTAAGCTTTCAGCTTGATTCATACGAGCTAGTTGATGCTCGTACGAACCAGCTTGTTCGTACGAGTCTCTTTGGAGACTATTCTTCATGTCTTTTGGTGTTTCGTATGACCAGCAACATATTTCGTACTGTTTCTAGGTGTGGACACTATATAAGCAGACATGCACTTCTCAGTATAGAGTGAGTGAGACAAGTGGTTGGAAAGAGAGACTAGAGCTACACTAGAGAGAGACACAAGAGCACAGAGTGTGTTGCATGAGTCTGTATGAAGATTGTTTGTATATGTTTGTACCAGATCTCTTTAATTATCAAGATATTGAATTTGTGGTTATCATGTGTTCTTACTTTGCTTTGGTTTGCATACTTAACAGGATTCTGCACTCGTATGTGTTGTATAAACAGGGAAGTAGGTTAATCTTGATCCTCCAAGTGGACCGACAAGTGGTATCAAAGCTTTGGCTCTCTTCCCTATTCTAAAACCAAGCTTAGTGTTGTGTTTGAGCTAGTTTTGTGGGTTTCTAGAAGTGTTCTTGAACTTTCAGCAGGAAACTTAAGTTTTTAGAAGATAACAAACTTAAAACTTAGTTAAAACTTGTTGTATCCAGAAATTTTTTATAAAATCCTTGTTAAAACACATGGAGACATGTTAAAATCTGGTTTTTCTTAAAATTTTCATCAGTTGAAGTTGAACAATTTGTAGGAGAGACTCACCGGAAAAAACTCACCGGAATATTATTGTAGGGTTGACCAAATCTCTGACATTCTGGACTTGACTGTTAAAACTGAAAAAGATGGTATAAAATGTTTGTCTTTTTAACCAAATTTGTGTAGACAACAGACCACTTTCGAAAACCAGTATGTGCTAGCAAAGGAAAGTTTTCACCAACCAGCCCTGTAAAAAGATTCTTCGACGAAAAAATCTGTTCGAATAACCCGTCCGCACGAAGAACCAGACTGTTCGTGCGAAAGATTAGTCATCCGCACGAAGAACCTGGTCGCACGAAAGACTAAGTCGTTCGCACGAAAGAGTGTCCCCCATACAAAGCACTTGGTTCGTACGAAGGACAACACTCGTACGAAACATTGGTTCGTACGAAGAACGACTTCAATTTTTTTTTTCGTGTTTTAGTTTTTCAAACTGTGTGATTTTCCAAACTTTGTGATTTTTAAAAGGAAACTATTATGTTCAAAACGTAAACTTTAAACCTTTTAATTTTCATAATCAAGAAAAACATAATGAGTACTAATCCGTGGGATTGGAGTAGTAGTTCAAGCACAAATCAAGACTCTTCACAGAACTCCGCAACCTCATGGGTTAAATCATTGATGCCTCAACATACGGCCATGATAACCGCAAATCAATGGGCGTGTATCGCAAACTAGAACCAGAGCATTCAGACTCTTGTTATGAGCGAGAGTGAAACCGGGAGTAATAAACATCCACCTAAACTGAACCATATGAACAATTATCCATCATGGAAAAGTCATTTCCACACATATGTTCTCGGACAGAACACATAACTATGGACATGTTTTACTACACCCTATAAAGAATCTCTCGAAGAGGCAGGTTCAAATCCAACCTCCTTAGCCAATCTAGATGAAGGCAATAAAAAGGCTTACGATATAGAGAAACAGGCGTTTGCTATCCTAACACAGGCACTCCATAAAGATATTTATCATCAGTTTGTGTACTGTACGACCACCAAAAATCTGTGGGATACCCTGGAAGCAAGAGGAGAGGGTAATGCTGCAACCAGAAAAATTCGGCATGATCTGCTAAAGAAGGAGTTTGAAGGGTTCATGTTCATGGAAAATGAAACACTGAATGATATGACAACACGTTTCTACCATTTGCTCAGCAAAATGTACCCGTACAAAGTGTTAGCATCTCCACAAGAAATGGTGATGCGCTTTGCTGACGCATTACCGCCAAAATGGGCTCAATTTATTGACTTATTAAAACATATAGGTGTTTTGGATTCAATCAGTATTTATCAATCAGTATTTACTATTCCACAAAACCCTGAGATGTACTTTGGAGGTATTAATACAGGTACTAGTGCAAGTCAGCAACCAAAGCTTCAAACCGTGTTTGTCTCAAACGTGAATCCCTTTCTACCACAACTTGTTCAATCAAATCAGTCTGCAGGCTCATGTACTCAAGCCTATGGACAAGTTTTTGATCCGAAAGCCTTTCTACCACAACCACAAGATCTTGCACCTCAAGTTCCACAGCAACCTCCTCAACAAGCTTTCTATGGTAACAACTTTCAACCTGCAGGCCCCAACATATTCAGACTTGAGACGTCACATCTTTCCAAAGTCAGTGTAGAAGTTGCTCAGGAACATATGGAACAAAAACAGCAATATCCTTTTTCATTCCAGGCCACCAGTAGGTGTATCGAAGGTCTTGATACATCTTGTCGGCTCCTGGGTGTATAGAATATCGTGTTTTGTGCGCCACATTCATAAGAAAATCACGAAGGTTATTGTGGTCAGGAATCCATATGCGATCTAGACAGTATAGAATACCGTCGGATTTAGTTTCAATTTTTTTGTTTAGCTCCACAAGACGGCTCCTTGCGTACGTCTCTTTTCTGTTACTGAAACATGCTGGGCTTCTCGGATTTGATCTTTGATGTCGCTTACGATTTTATGCATAATAGTTTTGAGGGAACTGATACGCTTGTAATGATAAGGTATGTATCATAAAACAAAAACTTCAACCATAACGATATTTAAACCTACACTGAACTTTTCATAACCGCCTGGTAATGCTTTTGATCCTTTGCCAAGAATACTTATATATAGGAAGTACCAGCGGCGTATCCACCATATTCTTGTCAAATTTTCGTTGGCTTTATCAGTAAATCATGATCAGTTCTATGTGACTCTAAAACATAAACAACACAACGAACAAAACTTGAGTCTCAATTCTGAAATGATACATGACTAAATGATGACAGTACCTCTCCCGTTGGTTATGATGAAGGGGTCAGTCTATGTAAAAGTGTGACACAACCCAACTTCTTTAAATGATGAGATTGAGATACGTCGAGATGTATGATGATATGAATGTTAAATCAATGAGTATAAAACAAAACTGTAATATCAAATCGCATTATTTCCAAATTTTACAACTGTGATACGGAAAGATTGAGATAACATAAAGAAAACATTAAAACTAAACGATTGGAGTTGAGTCTTGATTCTTGGTAAGGAAAAACTAGTTGGGTGATTCGTTTGGGCTGTTATTATTTTCAACAGTATTGGCGTTGATGTTGTAAGCTCTTCCTCTTGCAGGTGGTGGAGCTTGGTTAGCTTGATTCACCGGATTTGCTTGAGCTTGGGCATGAATGATGTTCACCAAACGTGGACAAGTGTTTCTAAAATGGTTTGGGTCTCCACAGTTGTAACAAGCCCGCATAGGTTGCACCATGGGATAGTTGGGTTGGTAGTATGATTGGGCTAAATGTTGGGTAGGTGGTAGTAGTAGGGGTTGTTGGGCTTGACCCATTATTTGTTAGTGGTTTTGGGTTGAAGGCTGGTGGCGGTTCGTTCGCTGAGGTATGCGACTGGTTTGAACAGTATGACCTGCGCGACCACAGCCGGTGCAATGTTGGCAGGGATGATCAGGAAAGTGATGGTATTGACAACGGTTGTATTTTGGTAATGGGCCGGAGTATGGCTTTTTATATGGTGCAGGTGAGGGGGCAACTTGAGTGATGGGTGCAGCAGGGATAGGGAAATTTGTTTGTGTGACAGCAAAGTTCCTGGTGTTTCGATTCATTTTACCAGTAAACTTCGAAGAGGAACCAGAATGGTTTGAAGTTTGAGCCTCAATGGGGGCTTTCTTTTTCTCCTCTTTGAATTTACCGTTCCGAATGCGATTTTCGGTAAGTTCGGTAGCTAGTTCCATTGCGGCTTCAAGTGTCGCAAGCGAAGTGCTTAGAACTGAGTCTTGAATTTTTGAGGGAAGGCCTCGAATGTAGTGTTCCACCAAGCGTTACACTGGTGTGAACAAGTTGGGGATCATTTGGTTCAACTCTAGAAACCTTTTGTTGTAGGAAGTATGATCTCCTTCCTTTTGTTTTAACGAGTGGAACAACTTCTTGATTTCGCTTCTTGGACAGAAGCGCCTTGTCATTATTTCCCTTAACTCTTCCCATGTTAAGGCCATAGCATCTTCGACTCCTCTCTTACCCTTCTCTGTGTTCCACCAGGTCAGGGCTACTCCAAATAGTCTCCCGGTTGAGTAACGTACCTTGCGATCCTCAGGACAATCGCAATTGAGGAAAGTGTTTTCCATTTCCTCAAACCAGTGGGGGAGAGCAGTGACACCTTCGGTCCCTTCAAATTTCGGGGGATCACAGGACTTGAAGTGTTTGTAAGAGCACTTTTTGGAGGGAGGGTTGTCGACGTTCTTGTCCTCTTGATGGGGAGGATTGTTGGGATTTGCGGCGAGAGCTTGTTGGACTTGAACTACAATGTCAGGAAGTAGCCCGGCCATTTGTTTTGCGATTTGAGTGGCCAAGCGTTCGTGTGACCTTCCTGATTTTCTACCCCTCGTCGTTGTCTAGTCGACATCTACAGGGACATACATAAGAAGATTGTGAGTTTATGGAGTCTTTTTAGGTGTCATGTGTCTTAAAGAAAATGAAAATAACATAAATATCAATAATGCAACTACATCCATAGGATGTCTTGGGTTTGCTCATGTTGGGCCTCAAATGTCCCCCATACCTTCACATGTATAGTCATGTGGGCCCCCATGACTATTGGCTTGGTAGGATTCACATTAGTATTGGCGATTTAACACTCGCATGACCCGAATGAAAACCACAAAATATGCTTACGAGATGTATGGTCGGAATGTGTCCAGGCGTAGACACAATGACAACTCAAAGTGGGGTTAGCTCACACGACGTTTGGTATAGCATGCTTTGGCCTAATAGGTATTTCGTACTCTCATCGTTAGTCCCCAGGTAGGCAAACTGGTCCTTTATTTTGGATTTATACGAATGCCAAGCCTAGACAGGACGTTCCGACTACCGGTACTTGTACCCTTCCAGTTACTACATGCCCGTCATGAGAACTCACTTTGATGAGATTTGAAAATACAAAAATCATTGTAAAAACAATCATGAAAATGATGTGATGTGTGCTTTCCTGGATATGATATGTTATGAGAACATGATTCATGATAGGCATTATATGATAATATATACTTATGAACATGCTTGCATAACATTGAATGTAACATTAAACATAAAACATATAAACATCATGAAATTTGGCATGTAACACACAAAAATCTTAAAAATTTATAATCAACTATAGTATAGGCTCTAAGGGTCTAATAACCTATCCTATATCCCTAGAGTCATAGCTTTGATACCAATCTGTCACACCCCGACCCGCAGCGGAATAAGAGTCGGGGCATAATTGGGTTATCACCAAAGCTCATGATATTTACTAATATGTTTCATATTTATTAAAGTCAAAATTACATTCTCAATAATCCAATCATGTCCATACAAATACAAGGAAAAATAACCAACTAAACAATCCAAGCTCTAAACCAGTTTATTCTTCTAAGCCAATCCTATGTGTTTCTTGCTGCAGCTGGTTCACCTGTATCATGTGTAAAAATGGGGGTTTTTGGGTCAACATTAGTTGGCGAGTGAACCTTGTTAGTTAAACATTTATTATTGGTTTCTTGTTATTTTTATCAAGGAAAAATTGGGCAACAGTGATATGCGAGCAAATGTAAATAATCAAAGAATAACAATAACAATCCACAAACAATAACATACATTAACATACGATAACATACATTAACATACAATAACACACCAACTTGCATGAATATATAACATGAATGAAACTGTATATGTTGGCAACGTCACGTTCACGCTCATAATGTAATGGGGAACGGACAGCCTATGATAAATGTATGTACTGAAAATGATAATGTCTGTGCGATCAAGGCTCAATCAAACGGAGCCGATCGTATGTTGGCACGCCAGGTTCACGCTCATAATGTAATGGGGAACTGCTCAACGCTCATAATGTAATGAGGAGCAGCGGCCTATGAAATTGCATGTACTGAAAATAATAAATTAAATCTAAACAATAACCACACAACAGATGATACAAGCTGAATACACATTTGTTCATGATATGATGTATGCACAATGATTTAGATATAATAAATGGTAAGACACAAGATACACCCCAAAAACGTGATTAAAATGGGGAATTGGTAGAGATTCACTCACATTGGGTGCGTTTGGTTGGAGATGATGAGATGCGCACGAGTTGGAAGGATTGAACAACGAGAATTAACTAACCTAAATAATAACGGAGGATATAGTAAATGAGTGGATTTTATTAACAATTTTAATAGGATTTTTAGATATATTTTTGTGAGTTTAAGGCTATTTCCTATCTTTAAAACATTATTTTTAAGTATTTTTAATTGATTTTTAAATTAAATTAAATAAATAAATATAAAAATATGTTGACTTTTGCGTTGACCGTTGACCGTTTGACTGTTTGACCGGTTTTATTGTGTAAATGTATGCGCCGGGCAGGACTCGAACCCGAGACCTCCCGTACGCGTGCACGCAGCTCTACCAACTGAGCTACGTGTCTAACCCGAAATAATCCTGTTTTTAATTATATTTATATACTAATTTAGTTATTCAAAATTCATTTATTTTTTTAAAAAGAATTTTAATCATCAACCCGGTGCTGTCAACAGGTCTCGAACCCGGGACCTGTGCTTTAACGTTACACACAGTCCACCGTTGGACTGTGTGTCTAACTTGGTTAATATACAGATTTTTATTATACTTAACATCTAACGGCGAAAAGGATCCGGTTCAGTTAGAAAAATAAAACATTTTTATTACAAAGCATACGTGTGTCAAGGATCGAACTCGCGGCGTGTGATATGTATGTGCACACAGTCCACCGCTGGACTGTGTGTCTAACCCGAGATAATATCCAGATTTTATTAAACTTATAATTAAACTATCATCGTCTTCTTCGTTACAAAATTACAGTCTGCGACAAACATTCAACAGACTAATATGAAATGACAGAGACGATTTTTAGAAGTAAGCATACCAGAGAACGATTTATCTCAGAATTCCGGCAAGTCGTCGGCTCTGTTTTTACTGATTTCGACTGAACGAATAAATTAACAGCTTTGATTAGCTACGTGAGGAATTGAAGTATTAAACAAGAGTTATCAGAAGGTTTGAATGTCTATACCGTTTTACAGTTGAAGTTAAGGATTTTCAGTAGTTTTCCGGCGAGAGTGAGTTATCCGATATCGACGTCTGAAATTGATTCCGATTGAAGGGTTTGAGTTAGCAATAGCTTAACAATTGATAGACAACGAAAGAATTGAGAGACTTACTGATTTGATGGAAAATACGGTTTTCTGGTGAAAGTCCGGCGAGTCCAAATAGATTCTCCGACGAACTGAAAGTTGTGCGAAAATGCAATTGAAGGTTTGCAGAGTGTGTTTGAGTCGCGAGATGGGTCTTTGATTGAAGTAATTCAATAATTGAAAGTTTTCGGTTATTAAAACCGATCCACTCTTGAATTTAAGTTCATTCAAAGCAAACTTGATTGGAGGTGTCGGTGTATCGGTTAAACTCAGTAAACCGCGATCAATCAAACGTCTTTGGACGTTTGATGACCGATTTCGGTTACAGTTGGCGTAACCGGTTGATTCATGGTAGTCCATAAAATTTAATTGTTTCCTAACATTTACAGAAAACAACAAGTGGCGGGGTGGTTATATGTGTGGGTGATAAGGCTTTGAGATTGAACCCGGCTGACCAGGGTTCGAGTCCCGGCAGCCAAATTTTCTTTTAATTATTTTATTTTTACATTTTAACAATTATAACTTTTATATTCTAGTTTGTTTATTAATTATGTACCGTTTAAAATTAATTTGAGCATTAGATATGTAACGAAATTTTTAACTGGTTGTTCGGTTAATAAACGAAGCGGGTTTGGTTAACCCGGTTTTTTACGGATGTTACAAATGGTAGTTCTGATGAAGATTGCTCAAGTTCATGTGGTTATGATCTGATTTAGATATAAGGGAAGCAAGTGATGCTGAGGTCAGAAAGTTGCTGAAAGAAGCAGAAAGGCTGAAAGGTCAAAAGGCGGGTTTGATGATAAAGGCAGAAGCTGCATCGAAGGAAACAAGTTTTTTTTTACAAATAGTGTAGCCTTTCCTCATCATATTGCCTTCATGGCGAATGTTGCCGGTTCGACAAGTCAGGTAAACTCCGACTCTGCTAAAATTTGCAGTGACTATGTAGAATTAAAAACAAAATTTGAAACAACAAATAGTCACAATCAAAACCTAGTTGTTGAACTGTCGAAATGCAAAGAGGCTAACTTGGCTTTAACACGAAACAAAAAAAGAATTCAAATCTTCAATAGAAACCCTTAAGAAAAGCCTTTCTGAGTTAACAAAGACAGTTTTGAACAAACAAACAGGAATTAATAACTAAATTAATCTCCTTGAGGAAACAAAGAAAGAGTTAGCCATCGCCAAATGCAAACATGATCGATCAAGCAATGGAAAGTTATTCTAACTCCCGATATGTGCTTGATCATATCATTGACGTTCAAAAACTAAAAGGAGATGTTAAATGCATTGGGTATAAGTCGTGTCCACCTCCGTTGAAACACAACTATACCAAATTGCCTGATGAAGAGGAAATGCCACGCTTTGAACCCTCGGTACCTCTTAATCCTAAAGAATTTGCAGCAAGATTAGGGTTCAAGCTAGACAATTCCTCAGTTGAATCTAGAAAACCAGAAAACTCATCATCAATTGTTGATCAGAACCCCTATACATCAAAGGAGGATGATTCGTCAGATGATGAGTCCGAGAAAAATGATCAGGATCAATCTCTTGATAAGGAAAAATGGATAGAAATGTCTGCTACTCCCAGTGTGAAAATTGTTGAAAATCAAGAGAATGATCCTATGAAATCTATCAAGACAAATGTGTCTACAGATGAAAATGATAATGTGTTGTATACCTTGGTTGGAGACAAGAAAATATATTCTAACAAAGACTTTTCGATCAAAAATGTAAATCCAACCTCTATTGATCAAGTTTTTGAAAATTCAACAACCAAATTCTAGGAGAAGAAAAATCCAATCAAGTCACAACCATTATCAAGTTTAAAAGAAAAACAATAAGAAAAGCAAGCTGAAAAACCTAAGGTATCACAACCGAAGTTTGAAGCCAAAGGCGCTCGTTACAAGAAGAAGTATAAGAATGTTAAATTTGTGAGTTCTACTTGTACTGATAAAGTCGAGACTTTTGAAGGCATGTCTATTATAGATTTTGTAAACAAAGTCAACATTTTAAAGCATATAATGAAAACAATTACACTCAACATACAAATGGGTGTGAAAATGAACCAAGTACCTCAAGACCCACATGTTCAACATCAAGTCACAGAACAGGGTCTCCTAAGTTTGTTGAGAGGAGAACTTGTTTTAAATGTGGTGAACTTGGCCACATAGTCAAAAATTGTTCAAATCCAGCAAAATCGAGATTTGTCGAGAAAACTCCTCATGAACCGACTTGTCAATGTCGATCTATTTCTCAAAACAAGACAAACGTATTGTTAAAGAACAAGAAGAAAAACAGAGATGTAAACAAGTAAAAATAACTGAAAAAGGGTTAAAACTGGATTCTTCAGAAAGGAAACCAAGTTCTTCAAATTTAATAAAACTAGAAGGTGTTAAAAATGTTAATAATAGTCATTCTGGTAAATTTCAAAAACTTCGAAACCTAAGACCGGTGATGGTTCAAGAGGAGGCACACAATTTCCGAATCATCAAGAAATAGAAATCACATTTCTTGATGATAAGGGTCGACCCAAGACCACTAAGGCTTGGGTCCCCATCTCAAACTGATCGGGTTTTTGAAATGTGCAGGGTGTTCCAGGAGGACCTGTGAATAGTCATTGGATTGCTAACAGTGGAGCATCGAGGCACATGACAGGTGACTTAAGCTCCTTTATGATGTGAAAAACATCCGTAGATGCTATGTTGCTTTTGCTGGAGACAAGGGCGGATACATCACTTGAGAAGAATGGTATCCAATGGTGTGTTTATCTTTGATAAGATCAATTATGTTCGACGAATTGATCACAATCTTCTTAGCGTTTCTCAAATATGTGGCAAGAAGTTCACGGTTCATTTTGATGATGCTGGATGTTATGTACTGAAACCTGGTTTCAAGATTCCCGATGAATGGATTCTCCTGTCAGCTCCAAGAATTAATGACCTATATATTCTTGACATGAGCCAAGCTATTACCACGTCTTCACAAGTCACATGTTTTGTCTCAAAATCCACCGAAAAGGAATCAATCTCTTAGCACAGACGAATGGGACACATTCACTTGAGGAAAATGAACTATTTGGTGAAAAACAATCTTGTGAATGGTGTACTAGTGAAAAATTTTCATCTACAAGAGGTCTGTGTATCAAGCCAAAAGGGAAAGCAAGCGAGAAAATCTCATCCTGTGAAGAAGATTAACACGGTGTATATGCCTTTGGAACATCTTCATATGGACCTCTTTGGACCTATGAAACATGTCACACCCTCAATTTCCACTTGCGGAGTTTTACCGCGAGGCGTGTGAACAAACCAGAATCTGAGACACTAGTAACGTCGAACGACTCTATATGATTTGTTAATACGTTTTCCAAAATCATTTGTTTAATCATTAATAGTTAATTTTAGATTGCCTTAGTTTGGTTTCAATGTTTAGCGGAAGCATTAGTTTTTAAAGTTGAGCGGAAGCATAAAGATAAAGTAAAGGAACAGGCGCCAACACAAACGCCAAAACTAAAGAAAAACCCAAAACAATGTTTGTAAATGAGACTCGATAAAAGATGTCTTGATCAATGCAAGTGAGTGCACCTAGAGCTCCTAGCGTCCTGAGAAACATGTAAAGAAACAAGTGTCAACATTAAAGAAGAGTGAGTTCACAGGTTTTCATAAATTCGTTTGTTCGGTTATAAGTTTGTTTCCCCCGTTATCCCTAACCCGGGATAACGATTTAGTTCCATTATTCCCAACCCGGAATAATACTAATAGTTCCATTATTCCTTACCTGGAATAATAATGATGTTCCATTATTCCTAACCCGGAATAATAACGTTGTTGGTTCCATTATCCCTAACCCGGAATAATATTGTTGATTCGTAATTAAGTTCAATGTTAATATATATAGGTAGCTAGCCTAAAGTTATGTCACGTAAGTGTTCGCGATCGAAGCTGACTGTTGTGCCTCCGTGTTGCCAGGCCTATCACTGACCATGGCGAAGTTAGGCTAAATTATTCACCCGTTGACCATACCCGGTCGGCTAGCGCGACTAGCTCAAAATGGCCATACCGAGTACGAAATGCCGTCTTAGCGATATCCTCCTCCCTGACGCGTAACTGGTGGTAACCGGACCGTAGATCAATCTTGGAGTAGTAGCTTGACCCTTGAAGTTGGTCGAAGAGATCGTTGATGCGAGGTAATGGGTACCGGTTCTTGACAGTAACCTTATTGAGTTCCCGGTAGTCGATGCACATGCGGAAGGTCCCGTCCTTCTTCTTGACAAAAAGGACTAGAGCTCCCCATGGCGAAGCGCTAGGTCGGATAAATTCTTTTTATAACAGCTCCTAAAGTTGGGTAGACAGCTCCTGCAGCTCGGCTGGAGCTAGGCGGTATGGGGCCTTGGCGATAGGAGTTGCATGGTTCGCCAAATCAATTTCAAACTCCAATTGTCGATGTGGCGGAAGACCAGGTAACTCCTCTGGGAATACATCAGAAAAATCACGGACGACGGGGATGTCTTCTATACGTTTCTCGTCCTTAGGCTGTTCGGTAACCAGTGCGAGTAAAGCGAAAGAGTTCTTCCTCCGAAGATACTTCTGCTCTTGCATGTAAGAGATGATGTTTGTGACGGCGCCTGCCTTCTCGCCTTGCACCGTCAAGATTTCGTCGTTAGAGAGCGGAATACAGATAGATTTTTCGAAACAGAGAACTTCAGCTCGGACGTCGGATAGCCAGTCCATTCCGACTACCACGTCAAAACTACCCAGGGTAGTTGTCATCAGATCAATGGTAAAGGTGTGACCCGCGAGTTTGAGTTGACAGCCGGATACTATATGGGTCACATCCACAGATTTACCATCGGCGAGTTCTATGACGTAAGGGGCCTCTAGAGGTTCGGGCGTGAGATTTAGGTTCTTCCTAAAAGACTCAGATATAAAACTCCTATCTGCACCCGTATCAAAAAGCACAGTAGCAAAATGTTCATTAAGGGGAAACTTACCGGTGACCACGATCGAGTCATTTCTAGCCTCTCCGCGGCCCAACGTAAATGCGCGACCTTTGGCACCTCCCGTGCCACCATTTCCATTATTGTTGCTGTTATTGTTGTTGTTGTGGTTATTGTGGTTGTGGTTGTTCCCACCATTGTTGTTGGTGTTACGCAGCTGTGGGCAGTCTCTTTTGAAGTGGGTAGTGCTACCACACTGATAGCATCCCCGGTTAACACCCTGCTGCTGACCCTGGGGTTGATTTTGGTTTTGTCGGGACATGATTTCCCCGCGACAATCCTTTGCCGCATGTCCCACTTTGCCACATCGTTGGCAGCGATTCCTGGCACAAGGGCCGTGATGATGAAGATTACAGCGATTGCACTGCGGTTTTCGACCTACATAGCCGCTTGCGTTCTGGTTGTTGTTGGCGGGCTGATTGTTGTGACCCCGGTGGCTGTTGTAATTATTGAACCGTTTCTGGTTCCCCTTATGTCGCTGGGATGACGAAGACTGTCGAGCAGACGAGTCTTCAAACTTTCTTTTATTATCAGGGGCAACTTCAGTCGTACCCCGAGTTGGCAACTTCTTTTGTTCCACCGCCTTATCGGTGAGTTTGTGCGCCAACCTGATTGCTTGATGCTCAGTTGCAGGGCTACTAGCCATTACCATACCCTGAATCTCAGGGACCAGACCCCCAAGGTAGAACTCGAGTCGTTTCTCAACAGTGTTGGCCAGATCGGGACATAGAAATACCAAGTCGTGATGTTTCGCTGTTTATGCTTCGATTTCAGATCCCACCATCTTGTGGTTCTATAATGTTTGCTCCAACTGTTGAACTCTGTCTCGCGGACAGTACTCTTCTTTGATTAGGGCCTTAAACTCGGCCCAGGCCATTGCATTTGCAGCAATAAGTCCACGCGTTTGGACTTGTGCATTCCACCAAGTTAGTGCCCCATCTTCCAATGTTGAGGCTGCATACTTGACCTTGTTGGCCTCCAGACAGTTGCACATTTCAAACACTGATTCGGATTTTTCGATCCAGCGGACCAGTCCTATGGGTCCTTCTGCCCCCGTGAATTTGCTTGGCTTCGCGTCGAGGAACATCTTGTAGGGGTTAAGACCCCTCCTGCTGACAGAGGACAGGTAGTCAGCGAGGAATTTTACTAACCCAACTATTAGATTTTCCCATGAAAATTTAATAATGGTTACCTGCCGGTTGGTTTTGAACACCCGCTAGAGCTGCATTCACGTGCTCTTGGATCATTGCAGCTAATTCTTCGGGCGTCATGTTAAGGTTTCCGCGACGTCCAGTTTCCATTTAGATCTTCGTAAGACAACATAAACACACACCGATAAGTCTATATGTCCAATATAGTTATCCTATTCCATACTTAAATAATTCCTCAGATTATGTCAACCCCAAATAAATTAAACAGTCAAAAGAAATACTTGATTAAATAAAATTTCAACGTCTTACAAAGTACCAACCAATCATATGAGTTTACTGTAAAGTCTCAAGTTTAAACACAAGTAGGAAAATAAATAGACTGAAGGAAAGTAAATAAAATAGGCGAGACATGTCAGTCTTCTACGTCTCCATCCCCCAAATCGCTATCGTTACCGTCATCCTCCGCGGCATTTCCAGCTTCTACAGCTGGGTCTTCCTCCGGATCCTCCTCTGGATCCTCCTCTGGATCCTCTTCTGGCTCCTCTTCTGGATCCTCCTCTGGATCCTCCTCTACCGGCACTGGAGGGGCCGATGCTTGTGCAGGTACTGGTACAGGTGCCTGATTCTGTTCCAGTTCTTGAATTCTCCAGCTAGACTCAAGAACTCTGTCTTCTAGCCAGTCAGCCCTTAGCTGCTCAGCACGAAGATCTCTGGCTAAAGTGTTACGAGCTATCTTACTCGTATGTTGCTCTTCCTCGAGCGATCCAGTTTTACCTGTCAATTGTCGTATCATCCATCCCTGTGCTAGGATGGTTTCATGCATTCTTTCTAATTGTTCTTGTTGTTTCCGTATCATATCTCTAAGTAGGTCGTTCCCTACTTCTACCGAGTTAACCGGTTCGACCGGCACAGCGATGGTCGGGCGTGAGGACGACTCCTCCCCTAGAGCGAGCCTTTTTCTCGCAGCTGAGCGTGTCTCCACGCCATAAGATGGTGAGGGTTCCACCATAGGTGCCTTTCTCGGCGCCCTTGGTTGCGAAAGTTTGTCGGATGATGATGATGATGACATTGCCTGTTAGGTTGTGTAGTTAGTTACGAGTTGCATTCATTTCTTACTATGCATTCATATTCTACATAACACAGTTGTGGTACACCACATAACAAGATATAACAGTTCGGTGCCAAACTACGTCTAGTGTCGTGTAATCAGCTATAGTTTAGGTCTACTTTTAATACATACCTGGTTCTCTATAGCTAGAGGCTCTGACACCAATCTGTCACAACCTCAATTTCCACTTGCGGAGTTTTACCGCGAGGCGTGTGAACAAACCAGAATCTGAGACACTAGTAACGTCGAACGACTCTATATGATTTGTTAATACGTTTTCCAAAATCATTTGTTTAACCATTAATAGTTAATTTTAGATTGCCTTAGTTTGGTTTCAATGTTTAGCGGAAGCATTAGTTTTTAAAGTTGAGCGGAAGCATAAAGATAAAGTAAAGGAACGGGCGCCAACACAAACGCCAAAACTAAAGAAAAACCCAAAACAATGTTTGTAAATGAGACTCGATAAAAGATGTCTTGATCAATGCAAGTGAGTGCACCTAGAGCTCCTAGCGTCCTGAGAAACATGTAAAGAAACAAGTGTCAACATTAAAGAAGAGTGAGTTCACAGGTTTTCATAAATTCGTTTGTTCGGTTATAAGTTTGTTTCCCCCGTTATCCCTAACCCGGGATAACGATTTAGTTCCATTATTCCCAACCCGGAATAATACTGATAGTTCCATTAGTCCTTACCCGGAATAATAAAGATGTTCCATTATTCCTAACCCGGAATAATAACGTTGTTGGTTCCATTATCCCTAACCCGGGATAATATTGTTGATTCGTAATTAAGTTCAATGTTAATATATATAGGTAGCTAGCCTAAAGTTATGTCACGTAAGTGTTCGCGATCGAAGCTGACTGTTGTGCCTCCGTGTTGCCAGGCCTATCACTGACCATGGCGATGTTAGGCCAAATTATTCACCCGTTGACCATACCCGATCGGCTAGCGCGACTAGCTCGGATGGGGCTTGTCGGGCCCAGTAGTACTACTTATAATTTCCCCGCTATCTAAACCCAATACTAACGATCCGAGAGATTGTCGAGGACTTGTGTGATATAGCTGCTTAGTGACCATAACGTACATTAACATTAACTTAGTTACCGAATAGTTTAGTGACGTTAATTTTGTATAACGTAAAGAGATAGAGTTGTAGAGTGTATACATGTTTCTCCCCCTGTTGTTTAAAACCGGATAAAATTAGGGGCCGTGAACTCAGCTTTAGTTGCTCGGTTAGTGTAACACAGATGTAGCAAATGATGGGACCGCTAATTGCGTCCTAACAAGTCAATTGATTTAGAGTTAGTGTGTGATCACACTAATACAAGTCCTACACATACTAACACACAATGCGGTACATACAATGACAATTCCTAAGACTCAAATCATGCATGCAAGTTTCATCATGCCAATATAGTGATCAAAATAATTTATCATGAACACAATCAATCCATACAACACTTTGGTACATAAATTCGCAAGTTATCAAGTTTCAGCTTATATACTCATAATTAGGCTGTTTTCGAGGCTTTTTATAAAATAGTTCCAACATTCCAAAAATTCCAATTATTTTACAGAAGGTGTCAAATATACTGTAGAATTTAATATAAATTTTTCAAGTCCTAATACTTTACCAATTATTCATAAATATTAATATACTAGGCTGCAGTCAGATTCGTCGCTTTCTGACTGCAGTCCACGGGAGAATTTATTTAAAAATCACCGTTCGTCCAATTAACAAACTTCCAGTGGGAGTTTCCCGGAAATTCCCATATATAGTTTCTGTACAAATTTCATGATTCGACTCCCCACAGATTATTAGATCCGACTCGATAAACAACTAACAAATTTTCAGAATTTTCACAGCTTCAGTTACTTAACTTAATTGGCCACTTAAAAATATCAAACGACTTCATAAAAATATGAATCCAGCGCCATTAGAAGCGTTTTTCAAAACTCTACGTTTTAGACTTCAGAAAATCCGTTTTTCAATAAATAATAACCAAGTTACAGCCAGTTGAAGTTGGCTGTAAACACCATTCAGCTTCCTGATTTCAGCATTTTATCGCAATCTAATCCGTTTAAACAGTCGATACGTTAAATATAAGCGATCAAGAACAGAATTACCAATCATATATCATCATATATATCATACCCATGCAAACCCTAATCCTAACATATAGTTTTTATCAAACAAAACGCAGCCTAACGTTTCTTAATTCCGCTAATCATCATACTTGCAAACTAGCATAATTAATCGATTAACATCATAACACTATATTCAAACATGATCAGGAGTTTATAATCCTATTATAACTTTGCAAATAATGATAACTCTAACCTTTTACACCGAAGATTAATGAACCGTGAGTGAGATGGGGAGCCGGTGATCAAAGAGAATCGCGACCGAGAAGGAGAATGGCGAGGGGAGGGCTGCCGCGATCAAGAGGGATGTAGCAAGGCTGTTTTGCGATCGAGAGGCTGAATGGAGAGCTGCCGTCGGCTGTTTAGCTTAATAGGGTTTGTGTGTTTTGTTTGTGAAGCAATGAACATGCATGTATGTGTATACATAGCGCAAGGGGTAAGGAGAAAAGGGAAGGGTTTACGGTTTGGGGTGCTCGCGGCCGCAAGGGATTCGGGTGGGTCGGTTTGGGTCTACAACTTGGTCCTCAAGTTTCGATTAACTACTTGAGTCGCCAGGAAGTGAGGTCTATTCGTTTCGTGGCTCGGTTCGATTCATTTATCTATTTATTATATCTACATTTTTCAACTAAAACAAATCACGAAATCGGAACACCACATAATAACCTACCAACTTATAAAAGTTTAAGACGTAGCACGTAATTCATTTAACAAGTACACGAAATCATCATAATTATTTCGAGCGTGCAATTTAAGTCTCCGAATCAATTTAGCGTAGGAACGAATAACCGTGAAGTAGTGCGTTTAAGATATCTGAAAAACCGGGATGTCACAAAACATAAGACTACATTTGGTGATTCATATTGTTTAGTAGCTACTGATGACTACTCAAGATTTTCATGGGTAAATATGTTGGCACACAAGAGTGAAGTTCCTGAAATCCACAAGAATCTCCTGACGCTGCTTGAAATTTTGTACAATTTGAAGATAAGGAGAATCAGAAGCGACAACGGCACCGAATTCAAGAATCAAGTTATGGATGAGTTCTATTCTTCTAAAGGCATTCTGCATGAGTATAGTTCTTAATACACTCCAAAACAAAACGGTGTCGCTGAGAGGAAAAACTAGAACTCTAATTGAAACAGAAAGAACTATGCTAGTAGAATCTGAACTTCCTGTTCAATTTTGAGGAGACGTTGTTGCTACTGCATCTTATATGATGAATAGAGTTCTTACGGTGAAGAGGCACGAGAAAACATGTTTCGAGTTGTTACAGAAAAAGAAACCGGATGTTTCTTTCTTAGAACCTTTTGGAGCTCCAAGCACTATGATTGATCCACATGGTAAATTTGGTCCGAAAGCTATCGAAGGTTTCTTACTTGGATATGCTACTCCTAATTTGAGAGTGTGGAATTTTTCAACAAAGAAGATTGAAGAATGGGGTGAATTCAAGGTTCAAAGATACACTAAATCAGTAAGAGCTTCAGGTGCTCCTTGGATGTTTGACTACGATGGGTTGTTTAACCCCTTTAATCTGCCAACTTTTGATGATGCTTCCATAGCAGCTCAAATACTACTAGAAAGTGATACTTCAGTTGACTCATCATTATTACGACCAATTATTGTTAACCCTCAAATGTCTACTTCGGTTACAATCTTGTTCAGAATGAGGAATTCGAAGATGCTGTTGATTACAATATTTCGTCAGAAGATGATGAGTTCCATGATGCGAATGAAGCTACTTCTGCTCCGGTTCCTGGAATTCAGATGTCACGTCAAATATTCAGAACCTAGGGACTACTGAAGGTCATGCATCTACATCTTCATCACATCCAGCAAACGAATTAGCTGTTGATTTGAATATCAACAATTTGGGTATAAATTCATGAGTTCCTGATGTTCCCGAAACCTGAATTCATAATACCCATCCTTAGCAGAATATTATAGGAGATGTCCAAAGTGGTGTGCAGATTCGTAATCAGCTCAGGAATAATCAGAATACTGGTTTGTATTCGGTTATTAGGGAATCTAGGGAACATAATGATTGGTCTTTTGCCTGCTATGTCTGCCGAGTTGAACCAAAATCTTGGAAGGAGGCTATGAAAGAAGACTCATGGGTTGAAGCAATGCAGGAAGAACTTCAACAGTTTCAAAAGTTGGCGTGTGGAAATTGGTTGACAGGCCTGACAACTATAAGAAGATTGGTACAAGATGGGTTTACAAATGTAAGAAGGATGACCAAGGTGTTGTTGTGAGAAACAAAGCAAGATTGGTCGTCTAGGGCTTTAATCAGGTAGAGGGCATGGATTACAATGAAGTTTTTGCACCGGTAGCTCGTCTTGAGGCCATAAGAATTTTCTTGGCTTATGCATCCTATAAGAAGCTTACTGTTTATCAAATGGATGTTAAAAGTGCATTTCTTCATGGTGTGGTTGAAGAAGAAGTATATGTTGAGCAACCGCAAGGTTTTGAAGATCCAATCCATCCTGACAGGGTTTGGCTTCTTAATGAGGCATTGTATGGTCTTCATCAGGCTCCTCGAGCTTGGTATGAAACATTGTGTTCCTATCTTCTGAAGAATGGTTTTTGACGTGGTTTGATCGACTGTACTCTCTTCATCAAGGAACAAAATGAGGACTTATTGCTGGTGTAGGTGATGTTGATGATATTATTTTTGGGTCGACCAATGAGAAAATGTGCAAAGAATTTGAGCAGGTCATGCAGGAGAAGTTCGAGATGAGCGCTATGGGAGAAATGACTTTCTTTTTAGGTTTGCAGGTTCAACAATCTAAGGAAGGGAATTTTCATCCATCAAACCAAGTACGCTAGGGGTATTCTCAAACGATTTCAAATGGAAGACTCAAAGCCCTTGGGAACTCCATTAGCTCAAAATCATGGGATAACTCCTGATGGAATGGGTGGACATGTGGAACCATCTCTTTATCGTGCTATGGTCGGATCTCTCGTGTATCAACTGCTTCAAGACCTGATATAATGTACCCAACATGTCTTCTAGCTCGCTATCGGTCAAGTCTGAAGGTTTCTCATTTGATGGTTGTAAAAAACAAATCTTTCGTTATTCGAAGGGTCGCTCGGAGAGTGGTCTATGGTACCCTAAGGATGATAACTTTGATTTGACAGCATTCAGTGATTCTGATCATGTTGGCTGCAAGATCGATGTAAAATCAACACCAGCAGGATATCAGTTCTTGGGAAATCGCCTAGTCACGTGGCAGTGCAAAAAGCAGACTTGTGTAGCTACGTCAATCTGTGAGGCTGACTATATTTCGGCTTCTAGTTGCTGCTCTCAGATTCTATGGATTCAACAACAAATGCGTGACTATGGTTTTGAATTTCTAACTACTCCTATTTTTGTTGATAACGAAGCTACTTTACAGATCACTCGTAATCCTGTACGACACTAAAAAAACACATTGAGATTAAGTATCATTTAATACGACATTGTTATGAAAAGAAACTTATCAATGTTGTTAAAATCCACACCGATCACCAACGTGCCGACATGTTTACAAAAGCTGTTGATAAATCTCGTTTTGATTATCTACTTTTGGTCAATGGCATCAAGGTGAAACCCGAGTAAATCATCCTTGGCTAATCATTTTTCGTAGATATTTTCTAAAAACTCTAAAAATACAAAAAGATTTTATATTTTCTCTAGTTTTATATTTTAGGGGGAGAATATTTAAAGAAAATACAAAAACATGAGAAAATGCAAAAATACAAAAATATGTCTTTTATTTAGTTTAAGTTTTTATTACCTTCTTTATTTAAGTGTGAAAAAAATTTAGAAAAATACAAAAACAATAGAAAACCCAAAAATCAAAAAATGAGTTTCTTGGATAGATAAGTGAAATGATGAAATATACCAGTGATCTGTCATAAATAGTCAAAAACCCAAATGAAAATTGATAAGTAGCTTTACTAATGATGTATCGGTAGGCTCAAAATCAGATTAAAATGTGCAGGTTGATATAAACATAACGGACTGCAAGCAAGGTGGGAACCATTCATTAGCTTATGGTGTTGGTACTGAAATTTCGTTTGATAGTATGCCAAGGATCTGAGATATGCAGTCTTTATGCTGACTTATCATCTGGGTATCTTGGTTGAAGCTTTTGCTGAAAAATAACGGCGACGCAAGTCTAGAACCTCCATGTTACCAAACATACGTGTAAATACTGCATACGACCTTCAATAAGTGATAAAAATATCACATCCACCCAAAAATAAGTGATAAAATATCACAGCTATATGCAGGAGCTAAGTTCGTCACTTTGTCGGTATGATGGTACTAACCTGTTCACGGACTTACTCTTGTGCCCTGCATGCATTTAGAATTCAGGTTACTCATCAATAAGTGATTTAATCATATAGGGCTTGTTTTCAATTAAAATAAGTGAGTATCTCACATCATATACGTCAAAACAAATGACAAATAGTATACTCACCGGTAATTTTCTCTCGTGCATATCTTGACATGGGAATGTGTCGTGAAGTGGTTGAACACCGGCTAGTAAGTATAATTCATACCTTAATCATATCTCCTAATCATGAGTATATCTGATAAGCTGAGCTTACATGGACAACAATACCGATAATCATAGTAGAATGCTTATTTATTTATTTATTTATTTATTTATTTATTTAATTTGATATTTTAAACAAAACTCGTTTTTGACAAGATTAAAAGTTGGTATGATTCTTTTACCTTGAAACTCTGAAAAAGATTATCTAGTAAATATATAGTTTACTTTTATCTATTACTGTTTATTTTAGTTTAGTTTACTTTGTTGTTTAATTAAGTTCTTTTTGAATTAGCCAAAATTGAAGCTCAAAACTAACACCATTTGCTTTGATATCATAACTTCATAAAAGTACTTTCTTACAACGGGTAAACTCAACTCACAAGAAAAAAATTTGTTTAACATGCACTTTTCCCAATTTAACTTGTGATTAGTGTGGATCTATGCAAAGTTCTAAACATGTCAGCGAAAAACCTAAGGTCCTCGAAGAACTAAAACTCCAGTTTTGAAAAACCTGGACTCGTACGAATCATATCATTCGTACGAGTCATTGCGCTTCGTACAAATGACCTTTGGGTCTTATATGTTTTGGAGCTCTTTGTACGAACTAAAGTTGTTTCGCACTAGTATCTTGATGTGGTATAAAAGGTGATGAAGTTTTTGCTAGAACTTCACTTTCATCTTGCTCACGTCATCTTTATTCCTCTCCTTAAGTTGTTTTTGATTTCTTTAAGGATACTTGACTATGTTGGCATACTTTGAAGTTTAACAACTTAAACATTATCTGACCATGTGACTTTGACTAACTTGAACAACAAACTTAAGCGAAAAATCATTTTAACCGAAAAACAACAACTTACTTCTCTTGAAGTTGTTTGTACGAACTAGATTCGCACGAATGACACTTCGTTCGTACGAGTCAGGTGTTCATACGAATGAAATAGTTGTTTGACTTAATCAAGAGTTAGTAAAAATGAGTTGTTCTTCAAACGAACAAATTGTTATTCATATGAGTCAGTAGTTCTTTGTTCAAGGAATATATACATACAAAAAGTTTGGAATAAAACTTTTTGTGTATATTCCCTAATGAATCTGTATTCTTATCCTAGTTGTTGTATGTGTATAGAATTGAACAAAAGGAACATAAAAGAAACCCAACAACAAAGAGGACTGACAAGTCAGAAGTAAAAATTATGTCAGAACCAAGACATAACATGGTGGCCTAGTTAGATCTGGAAGACAAATTTGCTAAGTACAACGGTATAATGAAGTTTTTGCACGACTCAAGGATACATTATGTTATCATGCACAAGACTTTAGTATACAAGATGTTGATCAAGGAATTTTGGGATTCAGCTAAAGTTGTTGAAGTGAATGGGCAAGAACTTATCCACGGGAAAGTAAATGACTTGAACATAGATGTCACTGTTGAAACCATTAACTCAGTATTACAACTTGGTGATGATCCTGAAGCTCCATTCTCAGTGTCGTTGAAGTGTCAACGTGGATGTTTGCTTAGAATGAAATGTGTTGCAGATTTCCTCGTGGGAAAACTAAACAAAGCATGGTTGCCACTCTGATACAAGTTCTTTCTACATGTTTTAATTCAATGTTTGAGCAACAGATGAAGTGGTTATGACATGGCAAATAATGACTTGGTTGGAATAATGATAGCTTTGGCATTGAACAAACCGTTTAGTGTTTCAAAGTATATTTTTGCAAACATGAAGGAGAACCTGAAAAGAACCGGATATGGTGGAAACAGGTTTTGTATGTATCCTCGTTTTCTCCAAATGATCTTGAATGTGCAACATCCAAATCTTTCAAAGAACGACAACGATGTTTTAAAGTTGAAGTTATGATGGAACATTCATTGCAGATCTTTAGAGGTGTAGCAGCAAAACGTTACAAGGCACACCTCCTCGTAAGTTGATCGGTCTTCTGGCAAATGATCAATAAATTGCTCCAGAAAACGACAAGTGGCGCCACGATGACAATGATTCAGATAATGAAGAACCAATCTTGAAAGGATGACGTAAGATAAGTTTGGTCATAAAAGGGGAAAGGGTAATGATGATGACGGTGATAATGTTGGTAATGATGGTGCAAGAGAATTAGTTGCACAAGTCCAGCCTACCTTTACAACGGAGGAGACTGAACCTGCTATGGTAGAACCCACTACAACTTCTGAACCACAACCTTCAATTACCACAGCAACTGAAACACCTTCGGCTGAAGATACTCCAATTCAATCGCAACCTACTACTCTTCAGTTCAACAATCCCAGTTTACATCTCATCAACAAAATGCAAAATGAAGCAGTCGTTTGTTCTCTGAAATAGAAAAGGATGAGAAGGTGGATTTTCTGTTCTCTCAGTTGCAAGCTGCAGCAATCCAGATCAACAAATGTTCGGAGTTCATATCTTCTAATCGGAACATAGCTGTCAAACAACAGTTGAAGATAAATTCTTTGAAAGAGACTGTTAGAAAACAGGATTATGAAATTACACAGTTAAGAAAGAAAAATGAGCGACTGAAGACTGTAGATGCTGAAAGAGCAACTGATAACTCACGGGGGATTGAGATAAACAAACTGAAAGAATGTAGTGCGGCTGTACAACAATCTGCGAAAACATTAACTGCTAAGCAAAACGACTTAGAGAATGGTATCATTCTCGCAATGCTACACTGGTTAAAGGATTTAATGGCATTAAAGACGTTTTGAAATGAGTAGAAAGAGGGTGAACATTCTATGGAATGATAGATGCAAAGCACAGGAGATCAAGCTAAAACATGATCAGGTTGGTAAAGACACTAGCAATCCTGATGCTTCGGCCTCATCCTCACAACCAAAAGTCTCTACGTCAACTCCAGTGGTAGAGTCTAATGCACAGCAGATCGTGACCGATCAAGTTACCTCCAGTGCTACTCAAAAGGAAACAGGAAAAGTTTGATGTTTCTAGAAAGTTTTGAAGACCTAATGTTCTATCAATGTTGGATAGCAGATCTTTAGGAGGAGTTTGTTGATACTCCAGGCCATTCAGTATGAAGACCAAAGACCGAAGACCGAAGACCAAGCAACAACCAAGGGGGAGTTTGTTGATACACTTTTGTGTTTGTCGCTTGTTCTTATTTACGACTGTAATTGTACGGTCTTTGTTTATTGTGTCTATATAGTTTGGTGGTGTCGACCAAACAAGATATCCTCCTATCTTGGTTTAGTACGATGATTAGATGTCTGTCTAAAACAGTTGCATGTGTGCATGCTGTTGAGTCTTGTGTACATCATCTATCTGAAACGATCTTCGAATATGACTTCTAAGTGCGAATAAGAAATGCTTCGTACAAACCAACTTATTCGTACGAGTCTCTTTGGAGACTATTCTTCATGTCTTTTGGTGTTTCGTATGACCAGCAACATACTTCGTACTGTTTCTAGGTGTGGACACTATATAAGCAGACATGCACTTCTCATTATAGAGTGAGTGAGACCAGTGGTGTGAAAGAGAGACTAGAGCTACACTAGAGAGAGACACAAGAGCACAGAGTGTGTTGCATGAGTCTGTATGAAGATTTTTGTATATGTTTGTACTAGATCTCTTTAGTTAATCAAGATATTGAATCTGTGGTTATCCTGTGTTCTTACTTTTCTTTGGTTTGCATACTTATGAGGATTCCGCACACGTATATGTGTTGTATAAACAGGGAAGTAGGTTAATCTTGAACCTCCAAGTGGACCTACATCCTAAGATCGACCAAACGGGTCGGATTCGAAAGTCAAAGCTGTGACAACCGACACTTTCCAGTTGTAATTAAGCGCATAACGAATATTAATACTATCATAATTAACGGAATTAGACGTAAATTAACTCGACCAGGGCTCTGGAGAGCCTAGGAACGTCTACATGATTCACGTTAAGCGAATTGGCGATAATCGAAGACACTAAACGCGAAACCGCACGATAAGCGAACTGATGCCGAACAAATATTGATAACATCTGAAAATACAAATTTTATACTTGTAATTGTCACACAGTTATAATTATGCGATAAAAGTTGATCGTTGAACGTCACAAAACACAACGCGGAAGATACGCGAAAATCGAGACGCACCGACAGCGAAACGGAAGCCACGAACTCGAGTTACACCTTGAAATTAATATATTATGATATATTTAACTATGTAATTGAATTTTATTATTCGAGGTAGAAACCGGATCGAAAAACGGACAAGAAACGACCATCGAATCGTTTTACGCAATTTTAACGCAACGAACGGATTTACGCGACGTAACCGACTTCCAATATAATTTTAAACGCTTTCGAGTCTAGAACGAATAAACTTCGATAAATCATGAAGTTCGGGTTTCGATAGCGGGCCGTGGAAAAACGTTTGGGCTTCGAACACGGTAACAGGCCTTGGACCCAACCTACTAATTCAAAAACCCTAACTATAAATACATATTAAACTCACAATCCCCTCATTTTTTTTTTGAAACCCTAGCCTACAACAAGAAATCTCTGCCTCTCTCTTCTCCGAAATCCGGTCACCGGAATTCCGGTGACCACAGGTCTTCTACTCCGGTAGCCGCACACCCACCGACACCCCTTGTCTCCGGTCACTTTCTCCGGTCACACACACACACCGCATATATATGCACGCAGACAGCCAGTCAGAGAGAGACTGTAGAGAGAAAGACTGTAAAGAGAGAGAGAGCTGTGAGGAAAGAGAGATGAGATAGAGAGTGGCGGCGGTTCTGACTCCGGTTGGTTTTTCCGGCCGATACATACTTCACACCCACCCCTTTTCCCCTCTAACACACACTCGCAAACAGATAGGTCTGAGAGAGAGAGAATCGACGACGATCGGTTGTGGTTTCCGGTTCGAGTAGCGGCGGCGCCGCTCACGGCGGGGGTCGGCTGTGGTTTATAGTGGCTGGAGGTTTCTGGCTCGACTTCAAGAGCAACGGTGGGGATTGTTCTCGGTTGGTGATGACCGGCGACGGCAGTAGCGGCAGTGTTTTAAGTCTTGGGTTCAACACGGTTCAAACCCGGTCCAGTTCAAATGGCGGTTCGGGTATTTCAGTTCAAGATCGGCTTAGGTTCGAGTCGAATCAGTCTCGGGTTCGGTTCAGTTCAGACTCCGGTTCAGGTTTCGGGTTCGACTCGGTTCAACCCGGTTCAAGTTTGAAACAGATTTTGATATTTTAGTCCGTTTCCATTCGGGTTTATTTTCGGTTCTCTTACATGTTTGTTTCAGGTTCAGTCTTGGTTCGGTTCGGATCGGTCGGTCAACGAAAGTCAACTGGTCAAACCCAGTCAACATAAGTCAAACCTGGTCAAACCCGGTCAACAGGTCAACCACGCCTCGGTAAAAAATAATTACGACGAGAAAATTTATATTATATTAGTTTATATATATTAATATATACATCTCGCGAAACCAAGCTCCACCCGACCCGTAAACAATTATATATCGCCAAAGAAAAATAAATAATATAGAACAATCAATCCAACTTCGTAACTCGTTTAGATATACCAGTTAAAACCGAACCGACGTTCGTTAATTATAAATCGGAAATATTAAATCGGGACGATAAATTTTATACATATTGTTGTTGCGACATTGCAGGTTGTGTTTTGATAAATAAATCGACAACTAGTTTTGTCGGGATCATCCAAAAACAGAGGAAACTCTGCCCGATTTTTGTAAAAATACGCAATACAAAAAAAACGCGACACATTTCAAAAATTAAACATCCGATTCAAAACAATTATTATAAAATAAATATAAGTATATATTTATTTTGACGACGCTAATTAAAACGTTCAAATCTCGAGCCGACAACATTTCCACGAGCGCGATTTCAAGATAACAGAAGTTTGGCAATTGACTACAAGATAAATAATAATTATTTATGTTTAATTCAAAGTCGAAACTCGGAAATTAGATTTCAAACCTCCATAAATTATTCGAGTGATGTTATAAAAAGAAGTATATCGTTTATATTATTCCGAACGTCAATGTTTCCGAAACGCTTTCACAAGACGAGTACAAGGCGCGTATTATTTCAAACAAACGAATTCGGAAATCGTATAACACGAATATATTATATATATTCGAACGTCGAGATTTTAAATACTTTTATAGAATAAGTATAGTTATAATTATTTCTAACATCGACGACGCGGACACGTACGAATACTTTCGAATGATATTATAACAGTAATATATTGTCTACATTCGATTTTAACGCCAAACGAAGTACGACGCAACTCCGCAAGACTATCGCGCGAATACGAAATGTATGATCTATAAGGATATAAAATTTCGAGTATATATACATTATATCTACGAAAACTACGAAGAGTCGTAATATTATCTGTAAATACGATTTTATGAAATATAGTTATGTTTAGATATAAACATATATTTCAAGTCGCTCGAAAACTAAGACATTTCTAAGAAAAACCATAGATTGGTTAACCGAGTTAAGTCAATAACACATTTCATAGAATCGTATGAGTAACGATTCGGTAGAGCTCGGTATCACGTAGTATAACTACGCCATTCTTAGAAACTTACAAGTAATTCCATTTTAGTAATACACTAGATTGCATGCTAGCAAGTTAAGTTGTGGAGACAACACTATGGAAATCACATTAAGCTAGCTTTGCACTGGATTATCCAGGTGAGTTCATAACCCCCGCTTTTTACCGTTTTACATTTTTATAAATGTTTTCGGGGGTGGAAAGACATGAACGTCTTGCGAAAGCATAAAATGTTTCGGGGAACGAAAATCATATATTTCTAAACCATGTTACAAACAGATTTCAAGGAACACAAATGGTTTATGAAAGGTTTGTGCTAAACTTACCTGTTTTCATAGCTATACAAAGCTTTTCTAAACATGCATGAGTTTTATGATTAGTGACGGGATTGTCATAGTCACAACTAGGGGGCGGGTCCCAATTTTACAAAAGAACATGGGCTAGGCGCAAAATCACAAGAAAACATGGGCTAGGCCCAATGACAAAAGAACATGGGCTAGGCCCAGAAATCACAAAAGAACATGGGCTCGGCCCAGAAATCACAAAAGGACATGGGCTAGGCCCAGAAATCACAAAATAACATGGGCTAGGCCCAATAACACAGATTTATAACAATTGGTATGTAGATATGGGATTAGATTATAACAGTTCACTGTGTGTAAGTAGGGAAATAACAATAGTAACCATTAATCACGTAGTGACCAAGGTGCAAAAGGTATAGATCTATCGAGTTTGAGACCCGCTCCACTCCTGGTATGTTAACCGGTTAGGAGTGCTTTTGTGATCCCATTATGACAAAGAAGTCTCGGTTTGGTTACTTACTTATGGCACATAGGCCAGTGTATTAGCTACACACTGACTGATCCCTAGATTCCATAGGTAAACTACATACTACGGTTTCAACACCGGTTTGCAAAGATAACAGAAAACATTTTATTATCGGTTTATAAACATAACAGTTATATGCATGGATTTGCAAGAAACATGGAAGACATTACAATACTGTTATACATACATGATATTTTAAATGCTTTGGGATACTATGATCCCACAAACTGATTTTTCAAATGAAAGACTTTCAAATGTTTTATGACTCATTTGAAACAAAAACAAACAAACTATGAACTCGGCAACTTTATGTTGATTTTTCGCATGTTCTTTTCAGGTTATGATTACAAGTATGGCACGGTTGGAATAGTGGAACCCACGAGGATTCGTGTAGTTAGCGGGCGTTCAGTTACTAGAAACCTTAGCCATCACGCCTGCTTCCGCTGTGCGATGAAGATGCCATTCAGTTCACGCCCCCGCTCTGATGCGAAAGGATAACATGGGGGTGTGACAAAAGCGGTGGTCAAGACCGCTCGACTTATGGCCCTAAATAAGCACGAAACTAGAAGTGACGAGTTAGACATGTCAAAATATGTCTAACTAAGTTTATAAAATTGATTTGGTATCAAAACTTGGTGTTTTGATACCCGGAAATAGTTTCGTCGTAAAATGCACATCATGCGCATTTTTGACCAAATCTTTGACTCGTCACTTCGACTAGTAAATATGGTAATTAGAAGGTGAAACCATTAGGGATTATAACCTTCGTGATTATGATCACATTGCAAAGTTCAATTGAACTTTAACTTGATCAAATACGGTCAGAACCAAAAGTCAATCAGGAAGCCAAACTGTTCGACTTTTAGCTCAAAATAGCTAAAATAATGAAAGAACTAGGAAGAGTACTTACTCGTGTTGAAGAACACTTTCGGAACTCAAGATAGGAGGCTTTCAAAGGCTAGAAACAAGCTCAAGAACGATAGAAAGAAGAACTTCACACTTTGCTTTGATGTATTTTGAAGTGGTGTGAAAAAAATGGAAGAATCATGGGGTATTTATAGTATTTTAGGATGAAAAAGTGATGATAAGTGTCCTCAAGTGTGGATTAGTGTCCTAACATGTGTCAACACCAAATTAAGTGTGGCAAAATGAGTGCTAGGTGTCAAAAATTGGAGATAGGTGGCAAACTTGGTGAATAAGCAAAAATCTTTATTATTTTTTTGACAGTTTTGGCCCTTGGACTTGTATTTTCACTTGTTTGCCCTTTTTAACCCCTTTAACCTAATATTTAGGTTATATAAAGGTGTGAAGACATGTGTAACTTGGATTATGCCGAAAATGTCATGGATGTCGGTTTGTTAGGTTGTACGGTTATGCGTTTCGCAAAAATGCGTAAAACGCTATAACGAACACAAAAATGATCAAAGTTATGCAACGATTGAAATTTTTGCATTCTCATCAATAAAATTCAAGATTTTATCGAATATACTCATGGTTTGTATCTTGAATACGCACCAACAGACTTTCAAAGTTTGACAAAAATAGTCCCTTGACTTGTATAAGCGTGTTTTTGTCATATCTAACCCTTCAAAACTTATATCTAAGTTATGTAATGGGTATTTAGGGTATGTGTAGCTTATGTCCTTGTTTCGGAGTGTATGTCGCGTTAAACTGATTACGTTTGCGTGTAAGTTAACGAATTACTTCCACAAAATTTTTTAAATCGTGCAAGAAATTGAAATTGTGCAAATGTCTTAGATAATAATAAAAATTTCAGAAATAAAAAACATGTTTTTGAATACGAAATTGTTTGTAATTGTGCAATGATTGAAAAGGCACAAATGTCACAATAAACCATATCATACGAGTCCCAACTGTGACAATTGGCAAAATTCTGGTAATTCTGTACAACTTGAACAACTACTACATTGTCTATTTATCGTAGACTTAATTTTTGATTTTAAGTCTTAAAAGTCTAGGAATTTAACCAAATCATAGCTTGGTATGATAATGGATTTGTCACAATCATGAATATATAAAACCATATCCTAGACGGATGGCAAAGACGCGAACATGAAATAAATATCAGTACTGGTTATGGTACAGTTTGATATGACAAAATAAGACATAAAACATGTCTGTACTGTTATATCATAAGATTTAATTTAAAACACCAAATTGTCCAAGTCTGCCGCAAAATTCAGCATTTTGCAGCAAAAATTCAGCACTCTACAGCAAAAATTCCGCATTTTGTAGCAAAATTCCACATTTTGCAGCAAAATTCAGCAAATGTCCGAAAACCAAAAATAAATATTTTTAGCTAAAGAATAATAATGGGTGTTAGAAATAGTATAAAACCCATATATAAATCTTATTATTTAAAGCTATACTGTTTGTTCAGTAAAAATCTAACACCTAAGCCGGTGTAGAAACGGAACTCAAAATGACAAATTGTTGATAAACTTTTGCGTCTGTAGCTTGTTCTTAGTTACGTCTGTAATTGTACGGTCTTTATGTACTGTGTCTGTATAGATTGGTAGTGTCGGCCAGATCAAGATATCCTCCTATCTTGATCTAGTACGACGATTAGAATGTCTGTGTACAACAGTTGCATGTGTGCATACTGTTGAGTCTCAGGTACGTCATGTGTGTGGCACGATCTCCAAAGAAAACAATTGGTGCGAGTAGGAATGCTTTGTACGAGCAAGATGTTGCTTGTACGAGTCACACCGTTAGTACGATCATCAAGCTTACCAATCAAGATTTTAGCTTGATTCGTACAAGCAAGGTTATTATTTCGTGCGAGGCAGTTCATTCATACGAGTCTATTTGGAGAATGTCTTTCGTGTCTTTTGTTGTTTCGTATGATCAGCAACATACTTCGTACTGTTGCTTGGTGTTGGCACTATATAAGCAGACATGACCTTCTTAGTAAAGCAGTGCATATGTGAGAGAGTTCATGTGAGTGACCAGTGGATACTAAGCTGAGACCTTGAGAGCACAGAGTGAATGCATAGAGTCTGTATGAACATTGTTTGTATATGTTTGTACTAGTTCTCATCAGTTAATCAAGATATTGAATCTTTGGTTATCCTGTGTTTCTTCTACTTTGCTTTGGTTTGCATGCATACTTGGATTCCGCACTTGTATGTGTGTTTCATGAACAAGGAAGCAGGTTTATCTTGATCCTTCAGGTGGACCTACAAATGGTATCAGAGCGTTGGCTCTCTTCCTTTTTCAAAACCAAGCTTAGTGTTGTGTCTGAGCTTCCAGCAGAAAACTTAAGTTTTGAAAACATAACTAACTTAAAACTTAGCTAAAATCTGTTATATCCAGTTGGAATACATGGAGACATGTTAAAATCTGATTTTTCTTAAAATTTTCTTTTGTTCAAGATTGAACACATTTGCAGAAGAAACTCACCGGAAAACTCATATGAATTGTGTTGTAGGGTTGACCAACTTTCTGACATTTGGACTTTGACTATTATAACTGTAAAAGTTGATGGATGTTTGTCTTTTTAACTAAATTGGGTAGACAACATACCACTTTCTAAAACAAGTCTATACAAGAAAAGGAAAGTTTTCGCCAAACCAACCCTGTAAAAGATTCATCTGGGAAACATTGCGAAAAACAGCCTTCTTGTGCGAAAGACTAGTCATCCGCACGAACAACCTGGTTCGCACGAAGAAGATCCTCCGTACGAATTATGTTGTTCATACGAAGAACATTTATTCGTACGAAACATTGGTTCGTACGAATAACATTCTTCAGTAAGTGTTTTTCGTGTTTCAGCTTTTCAAGCTTTGTGTTTTCAAAATTTGTATTTTCTTCAAATTGTGAATTTTTAAAAGGGAACTGTTATTTTCAAAAATTCAAATTTTAAACCTTTCAATTTTTCATAGTCAAGAAAATATAATGAGTTCTAATATGTGGGATTGGAGCAATAGTTCAAGCACAAATCATGACTCTTCGCAAAGCTCCGTAACCTCATGGGTTAAATCATTGATGCCCCAACATACAGCCATGATTTCTGCAAATCAATGGGCGTGTGTCGAAAACCGGAACCAGAGCATCCAAAGTTTTCTAATGAGCTAGAGTGAAACCGGGAGTAATAACCGTCCACCTAAGCTAAACCACATGAACGATTATCCCTCGTGGAAAAGTCATTTTCATACATATGTTCTCGGTCAGAATACAGAATTGTGGACATGCTTTACAACACCCTACAAAGAATCACTCGAAGAGGGAGGATTAAACCAACCTCCTTAGCCAATCTAGATGAAGGAGATAAAAAGGCTTACGATCTAGAGAAAAAGACTTTTGATATCCTAACACAGGCACTCCTTAAAGATATCTATCATCAGTTTGTGTACTGTACGACCATGAAAAACCTGTAGGATACCCTAGAAGCAAGAGGAGAGGGTAATGCTACAACCAGGAAACTTCGGCATAATCTGCTTAAGAAGGAGTTTGAAGGCTTTACCATCTTCTTAGCAAAATGTACCCTTACAAAGTGTTAGCATCTCCGCAAGAAATCGTTATGCCTTTGCTGACGCATTACCACCAAAATGGGGTCAATTTATTGACTTATTAAAACATATTGGTGTTTTGGACTTAATCAGTATTTATGAATTTGTGCTGAAGCTGGAGAACAAGAACGAAGAGGAACTTCAGAAGGCACAAAGAGTCACTGTTCCACAAAACCCTGAGATGTACTTCGGAGGTATTAATACAGATATTGGTGCAAATCAGCAACCAAAGCTTCAAACCGCATTTGTATCAAATGTGAATCCCTTTCTACCACAACTTGTTCAAACAAATCAGTCTGCAAACTCAAGTACTCAAGCTTATGGACAAGCATTTGATCCGAAAGCCTTTCTACCACAACCACGAGATCTAGCACCTCAAGTTCCACAACAAGCTCCTCAACAGGCTTTTTACTGCAAACCCAAACACTGTCAGACTTGACACATCTCATATGTCCAAGGTCAGCGTAGAAGTTTCTCAAGAGCATATGGAACTTCTAAACACCATGGTCAATGCCTATAGTGGATTGGTAGTTGGTCAAATTGGAAACATCAATTTGACAAATGAAGACTACCAGCAGATAGAAAAAGATGAGATGAAGCTAATGGATATCAGATGGGCGTTTGCTAGTGCGGTGAGAAGAGGAAAGGACAACATGAGCAGAACAGGAAGAACCAGTCTAGAGAGCAAGAAGGATACAAAATATGGTTTTGATAGCCATTACTTGCTTTAACTACAGAGAAAGAGGGCACTTTAAATGTGAGTGCATGAGGCCCAACAAACAAGGAAATCACTACCCTTCAAAAACCAACCACAACCATCCAATACAGCCCAAATTAGCAATGATAGAAGAATAGTGGCTGTTGGTAACCCAAAACAACACCAATCAATTTGGACCTTCAAATAGCAAAGCTTTAGTTGTTCAAGCGATGAAGGATGCGCTTGGTTAATTCAATTGGGAAATGAGAGTAACGGAGGAACTGCATGTTACGCCAAGATCATCAACCGTATCAAGCACGTTCACAACATTGATAGCTTAGATGATGATGATACTTTAGGGTATACTGGTAGTTCTGATGAAGAATGCTCAAGTTCGGGTGGTTATGGATCTAATTCAGATATCACAGAAGGAAGTGATGCTGAGGTCAAAAAGTTGCTGAGTGAAGCTGAGAAGATGAAGAATGAAAAGGTGGGTTTGATGAAGAAAGCTGAAGCTGCATCAACATATACAGAAATATTCTTTACAGATAGTGCCTTTCTTCATCATACTGTCTTCATGGTGAATGCTGCCGGTTCAACAAGTCAGGTAAATTCCGACTCTCCTAAAGTTTGCAATAACTATGCTGAATTAAAAAAAAATATGAAACGATCAACAGTCATAATCAAAAGTTAGTTGTTGAACTATCTAAATGCAAAGAGGCGAACTTGGCTTTAACTCAAAACGAAAAAGAATTCAGATCTGTAATAGAAACCCTAAAGAAAAGCATTTATGAATTAACAAAAACAGTTTTGAATAAACAGACAGGAACTAATAACAACATTAATCTACTTGAAGAAACAAAGAAAGAGTTAGCCATCGCCAAATGCGAACATGATGCGATCAAGTTTAATTTGGACAGTTATTCTAACTCCTCATATGTGCTTGATCATATCATTGATGTTCAAAAACTAAAAGGAGACGTTAAATGCATTGGGTATAAGTCGTGTCCACCCCCGATGAAACACAACTATACCAAATTGCCTGATGAAGAGGAGATGCCTCGCTTTGAGCCCTCTGTACCGTTTAATCCTGAAGAATTTGCAGCAGGATTAGGGTTCAAACTAGACAATTCCTCACAAGAACCAATCCAACAAGAAAACTCATTATCTGATGTTGATCAAAATCCATCTGAAATAGAGGAAGATGAAACATCAGATAATGAATCAATCAGAAGTGATCAAGATCAATCTCTTGATAAAAGGAAAGGAGTAGAACTCTCTGCTGCTCCCAGTACTAAACCTATTGAAAATCAAGAAAATGATCCTAAGAAATATGTCAAGACAAAAGTGTCTACAGATGAAACAGATAATGTGTTGTATACTCTGGTTGGAGATAAGAAAATATACTCTAACAAAGATTTTCCAACTAAAACGTAAATCCAATCTCTATAGATCAAGTGTTTGAAAATTCAACAACCAAATTTTTAGAGAAGGAAAAGCCAATCAAATCACAACCATTATCATTTTCAAGAGAAAAACAATAGAAGCGAGTTGAAAAGCCTAAAGTTCCACAACCAAAGGTTGACGCAAATGGCTCTCGCTACAAGAAGAAGCTTAAAAATGTTAAATTTGTGAGTTCTACGGGTAATGATAAAGTCGAGACCTTTGAAGGCAAGTCTAATATAGATTTGTAAACAAAGTCAACATTTTTAAAAGAAACAATCGAAATAATTACCCTCAACACACTAATGGGTGTAATGAAAATGAACCCAGTACCTCAAGACCCACAAGCACAACATCAAGCTATGAAACACGATCTCCTAATTTTGTTGAAAGGAGAACATGTTTTAAATGTGGAGAATTTGGCCACATTATAAAAAATTGTACAAATCCAGCCAAACTAAGATTTGTTGAAAGAATCACTCCTGAACCAACTTGCCAATGTCGATCTGTTTCTCTAAAACAAGACAAAAGGATTGTTAAAGAACAAGAAGAAAAACAGAGACGTAAACAAGTAAAAGCAATTGAAAAAGCTTTAAAATCGGATTCTTCAGAAAGGAATCCAAGATCTTAAAATTTAATATAACAAGAAATTGTTAAAACTGTAAATAATAGTAATTCTAGTAATTTACATAAATCTTGGAAACCTAATACCGGTGATGGTTCAAGAGGAGGCTCACAATTTGCAAATCATCAAGAAATAGAAATCACATTTCTTGTGATAAAGGGCGACCCAAGACCACTAAGGCTTAGGTCTCCATCTCAAACTCTGGTTTTTGAAATGTGCAGGGTGTTCCAGGAGGAATTGTGAATAGTCATTGGATTGTTGACAGTGGAGCATCGAGGTACGTGACGCGCGACTTACGGCTCCTGTATGATGTGAAAAGCATTCGAGGTGGTTATGTTGCCTTTACTGGTGATAAAGGTGGATACATCACTGGAGAGCGAATGGTCTCCAATGGTGTTGTAAGTTTTGATAAGATCAATTATGTGCGATAAATTCATCACAATCTTCTTAGCGTTTCTCAAATCTGTGATAAGAAGTTCACGGTACATTTTGATGATACCGGATGTTGTGTGCTGAAATCCGGATTCAAGATCCCCAAAGAATGGATTCTGTTATCGGCTCCAAGAATTAACGACTCGTACATTCTTGATATAAGCCAAGCTATTATAAAACATCTGCGCAAGTCACATGTTTTGTCTCAAAAGCCACCGAAAAGGAATCAATCTCTTGGCACAGACGAATGGGACACATTCACCTGAGGAAAATGAACTATTTGGTCAAGAATAATCTTGTGAGTGGTGTACCAGTCAAGAATTTTCATCTTCAAGACATCTGTGTATCGTGTCAAAAGGGCAAGCAAGTTAGAAAATCTCATCCTGTGAAGAAGATGAACACTGTGAATATGCCTCTGGAATGTCTTCATATGGACGTCTTTGGACCTATGAAACACAAGAATACCTTTGGTGATTCTTATTGTTTGGTAGTTACTGATGACTACTCCAGATTTTCATGGGTGAATATGCTGGCACACAAGATTGAAGTTCCCGAAATCCTCAAGAATCTCCTGACGCTATTAGAAAATTTGTACAATCTGAAGGTAAGGAGAATCAGAAGCGATAATGGCACAGAATTTAAGAATCAAGTTATGGATGAGTACTGTTCTTCACCATGGAGGATCCACCAATCATCAATGAAGTTGTCATTAATCAACCACCACCTGAATAGAACACAGATTGAGCTGCAACAAATCCAGAAACAAAAATTTAAGAATGAAGAACTGTAACACGCTGACCGCGTAAAAGTTTTGTATTATTGAATTTAATTGTTTACATCGTCTTGGGAGAACGAAATCAAAAACATAACAATTGTCTTGCAAATTTTAAAGTCACTAAGGTCCAAGTCCGCCCTATGTGAAGCATCCTCAAAGTTAAACATTAGCTCCTAAAATACATGTGAAAATAAAACGTCAACAAAAAATGTATGTGACTAACATAGGTTTTGTGATGAAGATTCATGGCTTTGAAAGTTAAAAGAAATGTTCAACTATTAGAAAAGTAGCCATGATCCTTTACAAAAATGTTTCTTTTATGAAATCATATGAAAATCAAATGTTTTAAAAGAAATGATGCCTGGCTAACTTAATAACCAAAATAACTCGTGCCTTGTATAAAATATGTCATGTCTTGTATTTTGTTTGAAATGGTTTAGATAATGCTACGTTATGTAATATAATGAAAGCACTTATATATAAGAATTACCAGCGACGTATCCACCATGCTTTTATCATATTACACAGGTCTCATCATTTAAATCACTTATCATGAGCCAACAAACCAGATGTCTTGTTTAAACCAATGGTATGTATAAATCAATGTCTTGTATTGCAAACAAAAGTCTTGTTTAAACCATAAAATAAATGTCTTGTATAAATTATCGAAAATGTCTTGTCTCGTCAAATTGTCTTCTATAAAACAGATGTTTTGAATAAACAAATGTCTTGTTTAAACAAAAACTCGTGTCTTATAAATCAATTGGTTTTATTGTATAGACATATATATGGATTGTTGGCGAATACATTCAAGCCTTATTGACTGTCGGATAAACCCTTATAAAGATAAAGGTTTATCAAGTCTTCATCGGATTCTGTCATTCCCTAAAGTAACTTCCAAACACACCTAGAAAGCAGGAATGAGATTGCCAATCCTATGGTACCATTACATACTACAGGTCGGTGTGATCATTGTTAATGAATGTTTCATTGTATATTCAACGCACCAATATCTCTTGAACAATGTAAGCATGTCATGAAAATGTTTTGAAATCATGTACTAGGTTTGCTAAGTCAACATACGAAGCAAAATGTCTTTGAAATCATGTACCAGGTATGCTAAGTTAACATACGAAGCAAAAATGTCTTTGAAATCATGTACTAGGTATGCTAAATCAACATATGAAGCAAAAATGTATTTGAAATTATGTACTAGGTATGCTAGGTCAACATACGAAGCAAAAATGTCTTTGAATTCATGTACTCAATATGCTAAGTCAACATATGAAGCAAAATGTCTTTGAAATCATGAACTATATGTACTAGATAAGCAAAAACATGTATAATGTCATGACAACAATAAAGTAGTGATAGGCACATATGAATGACCCCAAAACATTTGAAAACGTAAAAGAGGGGGCTATGTACTCACTTGGGATTACGTAAATGTCTTGTTCAAATGATCAAACAAAGCTCAAGGATTGAAGATTTCAAGTGTGTCCTAATGCATCGGAATACTATGTTAGTGTGTCGAGACTTTAATTGGAGGATTGGATAGATTGAGGTCTTATAAACCAAACGAGTGTTGGGATCGTATGATATGGTTTATAATACCTTACATTTTGAGTTGGAAGAGTTTCTAAGTGCTTTGACCCGTTATGACTTTGTTAAAATGGTTTGCTCCACTTTAAAGGTTTGCAAACGAAACTGTGGGTTTGGATGGTTAAATAAGTCCTATGTTGAGTCTTATATGTCAAAACAAGTTTGATTATGTTATAATATCAAAATAGACGTCAAAACTATGGTCTTACATGTTTAAAACAATTTTATGCACCAAAAGGGTATTTTCGGCATTTTAAAAGGACATAAAGTCGACTTATCATATAACTAACCAACTATATGACTATAATGTATAACCTCCGAGGCTTATTCCCTAAATTACTATGGTCATAAAAATGTGCTTGGTCGAATCCTAAGATTGACCAAACTGGTCAGATTTGAAGTCAAAGCGGTAGTAAAACCGCTCGACTTACTACTAAGAAATAAGCACTAAACTTGAAATGACGAATTAGACATGTTTGAATATGTCTAATAATGTTATCAAACTGATTTGGTGTCAAAACCTTAAGTTTTAATACCCTTAAACGCTATCGTCGTAAAATTCATTTATATATATATACACACATATATATATATATTACTTTAGCTCGTAAAACTTTGACTTGTCATCTCGCATACTAAACGTGGTAATCAGAAGGTGCAATCGCAAGGGATTAATACCTTCGTGATTATGATCACGTTGCAAAGTTCAATTTGAACTTTGACTTGTTCAAAATGGTCAAAACCGAAAGTCATACAAGAAGCCAAACTGTTTGAATTTTAGCTCAAAATAGCTAAAAGAATGAAAGAACTAGGAAGAGTACTTACTTGTGTTGAAGAACACTTTCAGAACTCAAGATAGGAGGCTTCCAAAGGCTTGAAACAAGCTCCAATAAGGATATAAAGAAGAAAATCACACTTTGCTTTGAAGTATTTTGAAGTGGTGTGAAAAAAATGGATGAATCAATGGGTATTTATAGTGTTTTAGGATTAAGGAGGTGAGGGAAAGTGTTACCAAGTGTGGACTAGTGTCCTACGTGTGTCAACACCAAATTATGTGTGGAAAAAGGAGTGCAAGGTGTAAAAAATTGGAGATAGGTGGCAAACTTGGTGATAAAGCAAACTTTATTTTTGACAATTTTGGCCCCTGGACTTGTATTGTCGCGTTTTGTCATTTTAAACCCCTCTTAACCTAATATTTAGGTTATATAAAGGCATTAAGGCTTGTGTAACTTGGATTTTGTCTTGAAATGTAGTGGATGTCGGTTCGTTAGATTGTACGGTTACATGTTTTGTAAATAAAGTATAAAACTTTATCGAACACGAAAAATGACTGAATTTGTGTAATGATTGATATTTTTGCATTCTTGCCAGTAAAATGCAAGATTTTATTGAATAAAATTGTCCGGAATTGTATAATGATTGATAAATGTATATTCTCGCAAATAAAACACAAGATTTTATTAAATACGAAAATGTTTCAGAATTGTTCAATGACTAAAAATGTACAAATGTCACAGTCTTCCCCACTTTAGGAAATGTCGTCCTGAAATTTAATTAGAGGAAACTTGTGAGAAGATGTGGGTTTTTCACCTTCATTTGAACCTTTCGTTCCCAGGTAAACTCTGGGCGACGCTTGGACTCCCATGGAACTTTAACAATTGGTATGCGTTTGTGTTTGAGTTTCCTGACGGTTCAATATTTCCACAGGTTTCTCGACAAAGTGGATTGTGTTATCAATGTGAATTTCATCAAGAGGGATATGGAGGTTTTCATCATCCAAACACTTTTTCAAATTAGACACGTGGAAAGTTGGATGAACATTCCCAAGCTTAGGAGGTACCTCATGTTTGTAGGCCACCTTTCCGATCCTCTCAAAAATCTTAAATGCTCCCACATATCAAGGTGCAAGTTTTCCTTTCTTTCCAAATCTAATCACACCTTTCCAAGGGGATACCATGAGAAGGATTTGGTCACCAATTCGGAATTCCAAGGGCTTGCGTCGTTGATCCTCATAACTCTTTTGACGGCTTCTAGCTGTCAAAACGTTATCGCGTATTTTCTTAACTTTTCCTGTAGTCTCTAGAATGAGTTCTGGTCTGGTGAGCTGAGCTTCACCAACCTCATTCCTGTAGACAAGTGAACGACATTTCGACCGTATAGAGCTTCGAAAGGAGCCATGCTAATGCTGGAGTGATAACTATTGTTGTAGGAGAATTCGATCAAAGGTAGATGTGAATCCCAACTACCACCAAAGTCGATCACACAAGCTCTAAGCATATCCTCCAATGTTTGGATCGTCCTTTCGGATTGTCCATCTGTCTGAGGATGATAAGTAGTGCTCAAGTTAAGTTTGGTTCCCATGGTAGATTGCTTGGTCTTCCAAAAGTGAGATGAGAATTGATCATCTCGGTCCAATATGATGTTCAAAGGACCACCATGTTGAGATACTATCTCATCGACGTAGATCTTCGCAAGTTTGTCAGCAGATAGATCCTCACGAATTGGCAAAAAAGTATGCTGACTTTGTTAAACAATCAATGACTACCCAAATGGCATCATGACCTCTAGAAGTATGTGGTAGTTTGGTGATGAGATCCATAGCAATGTTTTCGCATTTCCAAACAAGAATTTCTGGTTGCTCAAGCAAACAGATGGATGTTGATGTTCTGCCTCAACTTTAAGACAAGTTAGGCATTTGGATACGTATAAGGCAATATCATTCTTCATACCCTTCCACCAATATTAGGTATGAAGATCCTTGTGCATTTTATCTGCACCAGGATGAATTGAATAACGAGATTTGTGAGCCTCGTTCTCAATAGAGTGCGAAGATTGTCTTGGCTTGGAACCCATAAATGGTTCATGTAGTAGAGTAACCCATTGTCTTTTGTTTCAAGCTGAAGCTCAAGATGAAGGTGTAGTTTGTTTTTCAACAAACCTTGGGTTACACAAGTGCGTTGGGCTTCCAAATATGTGTTTCGATATCAGATCTAACTTGAACACAATGTAGCTTGACACGTTCTTGACGACTAAGAGCATCAGCTATGACATTCGACTTACCAGGATGGTAGCGAATCTCGCAGTCAACCCAACATCGTTGTCTCATGTTCAGTTCTTTCTTATTAAGAATGTGTTGTAGACTTTTGTGGTCAGTGAAAACCACACATTTTGTACCATAGAGGTAATGTCTCCAAATTTTGAGAGCGAAAACATCGGCACCTAACTCAAGATCATGAGTTGTGTAGTTCTTTCCATGGATTTTCGATTGTCTTGATGCATAGGCTATGACTTTGTCATTTTACATGAGAACACATCCAAGGCCTAGATTCGATGCATCAGAATATATTTGAAAGTCATCGTTGCCATTTAGTAAGGATAAACTAGGAGCATCACAAAGCTTTTGTTTCAAGGTCTGAAAAGCTTCTTCTTGTTTGGGTCCCCGACTCAAAAGGTTTATTCTTTTGAGTCAACGCAGCGAGGGGAACTACAATCTTGGAGAAGTTTGCGATAAAGTGGTGGTAATAGCCAGCTAGACCAAGAAATGAACAAACTTCGGTAGCAGTAGTAGGTGTACTCCAATCCCTAATCGCACTGATTTTGGTGGGATCTACATGTATACCTTGTTCGTTGACAATGTGTCCCAAAAATTGAACTTCCTTCAGCCAAAAATCACGCCTGGAGAATTTGGCATAAAGTTTTTCTTTCTTTAGAAGTTCCATCGTTAAACTTAGATGACGTTTGTGATTGGCTCGAGATTCGAATAAATCAAAATGTCGTCGATGAAAACGATGATGAACTTGCCTAAATAAGGTTTACAAACCCTATTCATTAAGTCCATGAAGACGGCAGGAGCATTTGTCAAACCAAAGGGCATGAAGGTGAACTTGTAATGGTCGTATCGAGTGCAAAAAGCAGTTTTGGGAATATCTTCATCGAGTACACGAAGATGATGATACCCAGAACGCAGATCAACCTTGGAGGCACCTTGTAGTTGATCAAAAAGATTATCAATACGAGGTAGGGGATCTCATGTTTAATCGTGAGTTTGTTGAGTTCACGATAATCAATGTACATGTGAAAGGATCCATCCTTCTTTTTCACGAATAGGACAGGAGCATCCCAAGGTGAAAAGCTCAGATGAATAAATCCTTTGTTTGAGAGTTCTTGTAGTTGTTTTGAAAACTCTTGCATTTTAGACGGTGCAAGACGGTAAGGGGATTTGGCAATTGGGTTGCCACCAAGTACAAGGTCTATACGAAACTCGACTTAACATGCTAGGGGTAAGCAAGGTAGTTATTCAGGAAACACCTCAGGAAAATCTCGAACAACGGGGATGTCTTGAGTACTCTTACCCTTGCTTTTCTCCTTTATGATATGTGCCAAAAAGGCTACATAATTCTTTCGTAGGTATTTTTGGGCATGGGTACATGTCATGAGTTTAAGGCTATGAGAGGGTTCGTGTCCACGAACTTCAAGGATTTCACCAGACAAATGAGGGAGGTGAACAATCTTATCAAAACAGATCACTTCAGCATGTTGTTTGGTTAACCTGTCCAGGCCTACTATGATGTCAAAACTCCCAGGTTGCATTGGTGTGAGGCTAATGGAAAAAATGGTTATTCAGGGTCAATTGGAAGTTAAGAATAACATAATCAAGTACAAGAGGTTCGCCACTAGCTATCTCTACTGTTAGGGGTTTTCCTAGTTTGGTTCGTCGTGTTGAAAGATAAGGCTCAAAATCTAAGGATACAAACTCCTATCGGCACCCAAATAAAAAAGAATACAAGCAGGCTGATTATTGACAAGGAACGTACCGTTAACCACGTCATTGTCAGCACGAGCCTCATTAGCATTTATGTTAAATGCTCGTACCCGGGCATGATTAGCAATAACTAGCTTCGGGTAGGTTTTTTGGTAGTGAGTAAGATCACCACAATTGTAGCAGGATCTAGGTGGGTAGTGGGGTCGTGCAAGATTGGCTTGTGGTTGAACAAGATTTCGAACCACTAGATCGGGGCAGGAAGAAAATGAAAAGTGTTGGCCAGATCATCCATAATTGGTACAATGACGGCACGGTATTAACTCCGTGAGTGGAGGCATGACTACAATCCCATGGAGTATCCAAGGCATGAGTGACTTGTTGTGCACACTCAGCATAGCCTTGCGCATGCCCATCATGGCGCGCAACAACCACCAGCTTAACCACTGCACCATCCAACTCCGCGGAGTTCACAATGGAATTAGCAATCTGCAAAGTCAAGGGAACGGCCAAAATCATCACATAAGGGTCACACAAATATAGCAAGACACTTACATGACCAATCCCATGCTGTTGAAGCCACAACATGTTGTTGGAGAGTGACTCCACCAACGATTCGGAGATAGCGCGGGAACTTTCAGAATCCTCCATTTTTTTCTCACCCGCTTCACTAACATTAACCACGCTACCCAGATGCGCATTCTGATCCCACCACAACGTGTTCTTGCACAATGAACCCCGATTCTTCCACTTCCACAGAAGGTTCTCCAAGATCCACCGGTGATTCGTCAACAATCACAAGTTCTTCAATATCCTATTGTGGTTGCGTCAATGGAACACCCGGAGTTTCCAAAACCGGGGAACCCACTTTAGTACCCATACCAGCACCTTCCACCTCAACGTGAGGCCCCTCCCTCACGCTGACCGGTTCTTTTGCCCTAGCAGCAAAATGTTTCCACGCAACCATTTTAGGTGGTTGCCCAGAGAGGTCCTCCTTCGGATGCCTCTTTCGCTTCAGAGGCACTTCTGGGACCTCTTGAGCATCTTCGGGCTAACAGGTATGGCGGTAGGGATAACCGCCTACTTTGGTGCAGCCCTCTTTGCACCTACAGGTTCAAAACTCTCCCATGAGTCAGAAATGACCACATAAGCTTTCCACTTGTTAGTAACAACGCGCTTACCTTTAGGGGGGCCTGCCCGGGTTGAGTTGCCTCTCCCTCTAGCACCGCGCTTGACCCTGCGCGTCGCATCTTTTTTGGATATGGGCCAATGCCCAAATCTCCCAGTGTGCATGCATGAACACAAGAACAACAAATAAGTCACCTGCAACGGCGCACAAGTAAATAGTCAAGACTCACCAGTTGGTGGCGTGGGGGCCTCCAGCTCTGCATCCTTGACCAAGGCAAAATTGCCTAGGACCTGCGCGTACCAGGTGGGCTCATCCTCCCCCAAGCGGAGCTTTTCCATCCACCCTTCCTTCCTCGGGAAGGCGGCCAAGAACAATAGGGCTCCTGCAAACAAAACACATATATGGTTAAGCAATCAACAAGTCAAAACCAAGGAAGCACAAGGGAATAAGAGTGCAAATGCGATCGCCCTCAACATACACTGGTCGAGACTTGCGGTCGGGTCCCCACAGCAGGCTCATCCCCGCCGCCACTAGTACCCTCAGCGGCATCTAAATCGCCGGGATCTCCTTCAGATCATAATACCAGGCGTCCAACACTCGTATTGGTAGGGTCTTCGCCAGAATCTCATGCTGCCCCCAGAACACCAACGGCACCAGTATGACAGCGGCCTTCACAAAAAAGAATTTTGCCTTCCAATCATGGAAGGACTTGGGGGAGAGAGCAAAATTTTTCGTGCCTGCGCACCCCTGAAAAGAATCAAACCATATTGAACAATGGAGTTGATAAAAAAATACAGAACAGATCGATGGTGGGAACAGACCCGAGGACCGGCAAAGAAACTCAAAGTGCTTAATTCTCACCATTCCCAGTGGATTCAACTGGGAAAGGTGAAACCCATAATGCTGCAGCACTTCCAAGAAAAACTTGGTGACGGGCAACCTAAAGTTCCCCTCACCGAAAAAAATCATAGAATAGGGTGATGTAGCCCGCCGGAGCATCGGCGGCCGTCTCGCCTTCCGCCGGCGACCGGGCATCCCAAGTGGGAGAAAATCGGAAGCCAGACACAAGCTCATCAAACGCCTGCCGGCTCAGCCTACAAGCCGGCAAAGGAGGCGGAGCACCAGCACAAGAGGCAGTCTGAGGCCCTCTGGATGCCATCAAATACAAAGAAAGACAAGAAAATTGTTTGAAAATTTTTTTGAAGGACTCAAGAACTTAGCGAATTCAGAGAAAAAGTTTGAAGGGAATTTGAATGAATGAAGAAAACCCTAGCCGGAGCGCACCTATTTATAGCGCTCACATTAATGCGCTTGGAGAACATGTCTCACACCTGTTAGTAGCAACCAATTATAAACAGACGCGTGGCAAGCAAGTGGGAAGAGAGAATTAATGTGCGCGCGTTGCCTACACGCTCTCTGCCAATTCATTAATGAATGACAGACGAAGCGGCTGAGTGCACGCTACAACTGTCAGACATCTTTTCAACTCCCATTTTTTCTCACCAACTCACTTGCAATGTCAGAAGAGCAGTTTTCGAATTCCAAGAGCTTGATGACAAAATGTTTCCTTCACAACAAACCTCTCCTCTCAACAGTTATCAAAATTTTCGCCATCACATTAACGGCGCAAGCAACAACTCTTCTAGTCCAGCACTCCTCCACCTTACAACATGCGCGTAGGAGCATCACTGGACTAGGGGACTTGAGGAGGTATGGTCCCAAATGACCATTCCCTTGACTATATTTCACAAGGATAACCTTGCATGCAACATGTAATGGTGCGTTTTCCTTAGAATCAATAGGTCGTACAATCAACCTTGCGCGCTCAGCACAATGGTGAATTAGACCAACAACAATAGGTCGTACAATGAACCTTGCGCGCTTAGCACAACGATGAATTAGACCAATAACAATAGGTCGTACAATGAGGCTTGCGCACCCAGCACAACGGTGAATTAGACAAGTAACATCAAGTCTCACAACGAGCCTTGCGCACCCAGTGCAATGGCAAGTTAGACTAAACTATACAAGTCACACAACAAGCCTTGTGTACTCGGCGCAATTGCAAGTTAGACTTATGCGTGTGGGCTACTAAACCCTGCGCACAACAACATTCCTCTGAGCTGCGAATCACAAGACCTTGCAAGGACAAGGCATACATGAGAAACATCTCATAGTCTTGGGAAATAAGGATATACCCCTGACACCTTGCGCTGGTGGGAAAAACCTTGACAGCCTTGCAGAAGGGGTAAGCACTAAGAGGTGTTGACCATACCCTAGGGTATGAAGTGGCATAACTGTGACCAAAGGTTACTCGGCAGGTTGCGTGTGACAGTGCCCTCGACCAGTGAGGCAGACGTCAGACCATACACCAACCACGTCTCTACCAGTGACTGTTATACCTTCTCCACTTTCGGCTGTCAACAGGCCTGGCACCAGTATCGGCTGCCTTTACACGTGGCACCACTCAACATCCGACAAAGCACGCCTCCTGACAAAGGACACTAATTCTCCTGCAGGGAGCATTTAATGTCTGGCACAGAGGGACAAAAAGGATGTCTCTGGCTGTACGGGCCGGGCAAGGTCCACCAGCACTTCTCCTGAACATACCTTTTTCGGCTATAAATAAGTATCGGATCTCCAGGTAAACATACGCTTTACAATACACACACACAAGCTTACGCTTATACTTACATTTACTTGCTTACCATCCCCTGATACTTATTCTCGCGCTGGAGTGTGGTCACAGAGAAAACCACCCTTTCCTCCATGGCGAGACTAACGGTGTTGCTAGTTTTGAAGATCGGCTTGAGTGAGCTTACACCGAAAAGGTGAAGTCAGAGGATAACCTTTTATGTAGATACACCTTGGTTGTAACTTATATATCATCGGGTATCACTATGTTCAACATGTGCTTCTTCAAATAATGTTATAAAATTGATTTGGTGTCAAAGCCTTAAGTTTTAATACCTAAAAATGTTTTCGTGTTAAAATTCATTTATATATATATATGTATATATATTACTCTAGCTCGTAAAACTTTGACTCGTCATCTCGCCTACTAAACGTGGTAATCAGAAGTAGCAATCGCAAAGGATTAATACCTTCGTGATTATGATCATGTTGAAAAGTTCAATTTAAACTTTGACGTGACCAAAATGGTCAGAATCGAAAGTCAAACAGGAAGCCAAACTGTTTGAATTGTAGCTCAAAATAGCTAAAGGAATGAAAGAACTAGGAAGAGTACTTACTTGTGTTGAAGAACACTTTCAGAACTCAAGATAGGAGGCTTCCAAAGGCTGGAAACAAGCTCCAAGAAGGATAGAAAGAAAAACTTCACACTTTGCTTTGAAGTATTTTGAAGTGGTGTGAAAAAAAAGGGATGAATCAAAGGGTATTTATAGTGTTTTAGGATCAAGGATTTGATGGCAAGTGTTACCAAGTGTGGATTAGTGTCCTAACATGTGTCAACACCAAATTAAGTGTGGCATAATGAGTGCAAGGTGTCAAACATTGGAGCTAGGTGGCAAACTTGGTGATAAAGAAAATGTTTTTTGACAATTTTAGCCCCTCGTTTTGTATTGTCGCGTTTTGTCATTTTTAACCCCTCTTAACTTAATATTAATGTTATATAAAGGCGTTAAGGCATGTGTAACTTGGATTTTGTTCGGAAATGTTACGGATGTCGGTTAATTAGATTGTACGGTTACGCGTGTCGTAAATAAAGTATAAAACTTTATCGAATACGAAAAATGACCAAATTTGTGTAATGATTGACATTTTTGCATTCTCACACTTTATTGAATAAAAATGTCCGGGATTGTATAATGATTGATAACTATACATTCTCGCAAATAAAGTACAAGATTTTATTGAATACGGCAATGTTTTGGTATTGTTGAATCACTAAAAATGTACAAATGTCACAAGAACGATCAAGTACGCAACGATCTAGGGAGGATATTGTTAGAGTTTTTGAGATCGTTGGTACTTAATTGTTTTAGGTTTTAGATTGTTTTGTTATAGTTTATAATATTCTAGTAAGTTAAGGGGTAAAAAGTAAAATTATGTAATAGCCAAGACAGGCGTATTTAAGTTTCTGGCGTATTTAATAAATACGCCACACAGTAGGTATGTCTGGACTAGGTTTGGTGATTTTTCTTGTGTTGAGATTCATATCTTGTGCTAAATCCAAATATCCAGGTGCTTTTAGTGTGTATATCATTGGGGATTACATAAACAACACTTGTTGTTTGATCCAAACAAGAATCTTTATCTTCATCTTTTAGTTTTTCTTAACTTTTTCTCATTCAAACACTTAATCAATAGGTGTTTGGGTGTTAACAATCAAACCACTGTGATCTGGATAGCATTTGGGACTCACAATTCAGTTTCTACTCCTTTCTTAATAACATTCTACCGAATTAGTACTATTATATACCCACACTTCCGTCTAGAACCGCCAGATCCTGGACTCTCAATTGGTATCAGAGCTACGGTACCGATTTAATCAATCTAAAAGTTGATGAATCCCTACGCTCATGAATTTTGGACATTTATGGACTTAGGAGGGGTTTTAGACGTAATACATCAAATAAACAGACAATCCACGGACAAAAAATTAAATTGAATCTATAGGATTGATAGAAAATAATTTTCGACCAGATCTGTGCTAGAATCATCTCGAAATTCGAAGTAATAAAGATTTTGGATCGAAAAAGGTGATCAGATGTGAAGAGACACTTTGCCGGAAGTGAGAATCCACTTCACATGAAGTGAGAATTCACTTTGCAAGAAGTGAAATTCAGCTCGTGCGAAGTGAACCAGAATGCCTAAAAAAGGCATTGAAATATTTTGTTAATCGTATCGATGAGATGAGTGTCTAGAAAAATTTTGGTGATGTTCGGGGACACCGTCTATAGCTTCAGAAAATAGATTTGATGATATGGTCACAAAATGTTGAAGATATTGGGGTAGTCACTGATACATATGCAGAATGATGATCATTTGTGTTGATGCATTATGTCTATTACCTACGTCTTAAGGTTGTGCCTGTGTATGTAATAGGGCTGAGCTGTTAGAGTTGAAATTGTGTTGTTTGTATTTAATTTCGCACGAAGGTAGTTTTACCTTCGTACAAAGTTAACTTACCTTCAAAGATAAACTTACCCTCGCACAAAGGTAGATTTCATGTCAATATATAGTCGTGTTGAGGTGTGAGTATGTAGAACTTTTGGTGACTGAAACGGCGAAGCCCTGTCGGATTTCTTGATGCTCGGTAACTTTTAAACAATCAATGAAATCAATAAATTGATAAATAATCTTGTAATTGTCACTAGTTAATATGGATTCCGCACATATGGACTAGATAACCAAATTAGGACCTTTCTATTGGACAAAACGATACTACAAGTGGTATCAGAGCTCACGATGCCTGATTTGAAAACAATTGTTCAAGATTCAGCCTTGAAGACTTCTTATTCTACTCATTCTTCTTATTTTTCAGTTTTCAAAATGAATCCACGGACAAAAAGAACTGATTTTCAAGTATAACACCTAAAAACATGTTTAGATAAACCGTTTATAACACCACGACCACGTAAAACAACAAACCACGATGGAAACGTCGGGGAGTCATGTCACAGAACTATTGTTTCACAACACATGGTACATAAAGTTTTGTATTAATGAATTTAATTGTTTATATTGTCTTGGGAGAATGTAATAAAAAAACATAACAATTGTCTTGCAAAATTTAAAGTTACTAAGGCCCAAGTCCGCCCTATGTGAAACATGCTCAAAGTTAAACATTAGCTCCTGAAATGTATGTGAAAATAAAACGTCAGCATAAAAAATGCATGTGAGTAACATAGGTTTGGTGATGAAGATTCATGGCTTTGAAGGTTAAAAGAAATGTTCAACTATTACAAAAGTAGCCATGATCCTTTACAAAAATGTTTCTTTTAATCATATGAAAATCAAAGGATTTAAAAGAAATGATGCATGGTTAACTTAATAACCAAAATAACTCGTGCCTTGTATAAAATATGTCATGTCTTGTATTATGTTTAAAGTAGTTTACATAACGCTACATTATATAATATAAGGAAAGCCCTTATATATAGGAAGTACAAGCGACGTATCCACCATGCTGTTATCATATTACACACATCTCGTCATTAAATCACTTACCATGAGCTAATAATTGAGATGTCTTGTTTAAACCAATGTCATGTATAAACCAATGCCATGTATAAACCGAATGTCTTTTATAAACAAATATCTATGTATAAACCAATTTCTTGTATGGCAAACAAAAGTCTTGCTTAAACCATAAAATAAATATCTTGTATAAAATAACAAAAATGTATTATCTCGTCAAAATGTCTTGTATAACAAGAGTTTTGAATAAACAAAGGTCTTGTTTAAACAAAAACTCATGTCTTTTAAATCAATTGCTTTTATTGTGTAGACACATATATATGGATTGTTGGCGAATACATTCAAGCCTTGTTGACTGTCGGATAAACCCTTATAAAGACAAAGGTTTATTCCCTAAGTTACTATGGTCATAAAAATTCGCTTGCTCGAATCCTAAGATTGACCAAACCGGTCAGATTCAAAAGTCAAAGTGGTAGTAAAACCGCTCGACTTACGACTAAAAAATAAGCACTAAACTAGAAATGACGAGTTAGACATGTTTGAACATGTCTAATAATGTTATAAAACTGATTTGGTGTCAAAACCTTTTGTTTTAATACCCAAAAATGTTTTCATCGTAAAATGCATTTTATTACTTTTTTTTTTTACTTTTAACTCTTAAAACTTTGACTCGTCATCTCGCCTACTAAACGTGGTAATCAAAAGGTGAAATCGAAGGGGATTAATACCTTCGTGATTACGATCACGTTGCAAAGTTGAATTTGAACTTTTACTTGACCGAAATGGTCAGAACTGAAAGTGAAACAGGAAGCCAAAATGTTTGACTTTTAGCTCAAAATAGCTAAAATAATGAAAGAACTAGGAAGAGTACTTACTTGTGTTGAAGAACACTTTCAGAACTCAAGATAGGAGGCTTCCAAAGGCTGGAAACAAACTCCAAGAAGGATAGAAAGAAGAACTTCACACTTTGCTTTGAAGTGTTTTGAAGTGGTGTAAAAAATGGATGAATTAGGTGTGGCAAAATGAGTGAAAGGTGATGACAAATATTACCAAGTGTGGATTAGTGTCCTAACTTGTGTCAACACGAAATTAAGTGTGGCAAAATGAGTGCAAGGTGTCCAAAATTGGAGATAAGTGGCAAACTTGGTGATAAAGCAAACTTTTTTTGACAATTTTGGCACCTGGACTTGTATTTTCGCGTTTTGTCATTTTAACCCCTCTTAACCTAATATTTAGGTTATATAAAGGTGTTAAGACTTGTCTAACTTGGATTTTGTCTTGAAATGTAGTGGTTGTCGGTTCGTTAGATTGTACGGTTACATGTTTTGTAAATAAAGTATAAAACTTTATCGAACACGAAAAATGACCAAATTTGTGTAATGATTGACATTTTTGCATTCTTGCCAGTAAAATGCAAGATTTTATTGAATAAAAATGTCCGGAATTGTATAATGATTCATAAATATACATTCTCGCAAATAAACACAAGATTTTATTAAATACCAAAAAATGTTTTGGAATTGTTCAATGACTAAAAATGTACAAATGTCACACCCTTTGAAAACCAGAGCAAAAAACAACCGAATTCGTGTCGAAAATTGCAAAAATTGTCAAATTTTGAACCTACCTTCGCACGAACATAATGCTACCTTCGCAGGAACATAACTCTACCTTCGCCCGAAGATAATTCTATCTTCACATGAAGATAAAAGTTGTTAGGTTTTGAAAAAAAAATTCTTCGCACGAAGATAAATCAAGTTTTTGGGAATTTTACTTCATTTGAACCGAAATCATAATAGTTTTAGCGTTTGCTACGTCAATTGTTAATGCATCAGCCGCATCTACACATAGTCTAAATTTAGAAAACGAAATGGAGACGATGGTGAAACACCTAAAGTTGATGAATTTGAGGATTATGATAGTTGGAGTGAACGGTTTGTTAACTTGGTTCAAGCGAATCATTTTAACTGCTGGTTTGCTATAGAAGAAAAATGTACCGCACCAATCGGGAAAAATGAATCGGAGAAGACATTGACTTTGTACACAACAACTGAAAAAAATTCATCAATGACAAGAAAATGATGAATATATTACAACAATCAATCAAAGAAGATATGTTAGCGATGCTGCAACATGATGACGATGCACATTCATTATGGAATGCATTAACATTTAAGTTCCAGGGAAGCTCGCAAATGAGGAAAAGTAAAAAGGCACTGCTTAGAAAAGAGTTAGATATTTTTCAATCTTTTGAAAGGAGAAAACATGAAGTAGTTGATCGAGCGTTACTGTCACCTTGTTGTTCAAATGAAGAGGTTGGGAATTTAGAAAGCTAATGAGGAGTTAGTTGACAAGCTGGCAGATGCTTTATAAGAGGGAGAGTGGACTACATACTTGATGGTTCTAAAGAATGGTGCAGATTATAGTGGTTCCAGCTTATCAAAGTTCATATAAAAGCTCAAAGGTCATGAAATGGAAATGCAGAAGATGGCTAAATCAAAAGGTGCTCAAATACAGCAAGATGTGAACCTGTACTTTAAAGGCAGTGCTGTTGGTACTCAAAGTCCCAAAGTTAAAATTGCCTTCAGTGTTGATAGTTCTGTAAGTCCATCTTCTAATCAATCCGGTTTTTCGTCATTTTCCAGCTTTAAACTGAACCTACACAAAACACCTCACTCTTCACGGAGCTCAAACGGTTTCAAAGTCATCGATCTGGTCAATCTCTCAAGCAGAGGATTCTACAATGCGATAATGCTATAAATCTCCAAAATGCACAAGATTTCAATGAACATACTGCCAAGCAGCACATGGCGGTGCTTGCTTATATTCTTGAATCTTATGAAAGCCTGGTTGCTGGGAAGATATGAAATCCAGATATGACAAAGGAATATTATGATTAGATAGACTTAGAAGAATTAGTGATGATCGACATTAAGTGGTGCATGGCTTCTATAGTTCGCAAAGCTCAAAGGTTACTTGTTTCAGATGCCGCGACAAAGGAAATTTAAACAAGAATTTACTAACCGAGAAGTCAACATTAATGAAAGTCCTTTTGGAGACGATTACTACAAGAAAGCTATATATCACAGGCCGTCACCACCACAATCTAATTCAAGGATGCTTCAAATAGAAGACGGTCAATCGAATACTAAAGACAAAGCTTTAGTAGTCGCCCAAGAGGATGAAGGGTTTAACTGGAGCAAGTACATTTCAAAAAAATGAAAGTCTCGCACTTCTAGCAAAGATAATTAAAGAACCTGAACCTAAAACAGAAGATTGTTGTATTCGATGAAGCTATTAAGGAAGCTGTTCTTGAAGGATATTATCATGAACAACGTGCCAAGGAAGAAAATTTTTTGCATAATGCTTTTAGAAATTTGATTCTACCTAATATGTTTTCGTCTTTTGAAGGAGACTTCGACTCAAGCTATCAAGTACAATTGGAAGACGAATCAAAGCCTGCATGTGTGAAATTGATAGATGTGGATAAAGAAATGAATGTCGAGAACTTGACACATATCGCAAACAAAGCAATGATGGCAAATCTCGAAGAGGTAGTTTCTGACGAAGTCAAGGAAGAGTTTGGTGACTGAATGTGTCAAAGAGTCGGTAAAGGAGATTGTGAAAGTTCAGGTTGTTGAGGTTGAAAAACCTTGCAAGAAATGCCAAGAGCCTTGCTATGTAACATTTGTCAAAAACAGTTTTCCAAACCCGCTCCGTTTGTAATCAAATATCAAGTTATAAATGTTTCGTTGCTTAATTATGTCTATTTTGATTCTTAATGATACATAATTAATAAAAAAACTAAACTATAAAAAGTTATAATTGATAAAAAATAAAAATAAAATAATTAAAAATAAAATGTGGCTGCCGGGACTCGAACCCGGGTCAGCCGGGTTGAAACCCAAAGACTTAACACACACACATATAACCACTCCGCCACTTGTTGTTTTCTGTCAACTCTAGGAAACAATGAATTTTATAGTCAATCATAGATCAACCGGTTGCGCCAAACAAAAACCGTAATCGGCTATTCAACCGTCCAAAACGTTTGATTAATCACGAATTCTGGTTTATAACCGATGCACCGACGATTCTAATCAATTCAGACTTGAATTAACTTAAATTTTGATGATGATCGGTTTTTATAACCGAAGTTATTCAATGTCTGAGCTACGCCAATAATTGGTTCTTCTCTCGACTTAAAATCATCCGCATAACCTTTCTATTTCACTTTCGCTACTCATTCAGTTCGTCAGAAAAACTTTTTGAACTCGCCGGAAAATCTCGGCAAGTCGCCGGAAAATGGAGACCTTCATTAATACGGTAAATACTTCGATTATTTCTATTTCAAACCGTTGTTAGACTGTTACTAACCTCAAACCAACAATCAGAATCAATCCCAGACGTTAGAGCTGGAATATTCAGCTCTCGCCGGAAAACTTCTGGAATTTCCAATCTCACGTGGTGAATCGGTATGAAAATTCAAAACTTCTGTTAATCCTTGTTTAGTACTCCACTTTCATATCTAATCAATCAAAACTGGTAATTGACCGGAACAGAGGAAACTCATAAAACAGAGCCGACGCCTTGCCGAAATTTCTGTGATAATCATTCCTCCGGTATGTTTACTTCCAACACCGTCTCTGCCATTTCATTTTAGTCTTATGAATGATTGTTAATCGTTTAAAAGCAAGAAACAGATGAGTGAACAGTTGACTGTAAATTCAGCGAAGAAGATGAAGTGTGATAACAATATAAGATTAATTAAAATCGGTATTATGAACGGGTTAGACACACAGTCCAACGGTGGACTGTGTGCACATACAAACCACACGTTGCGAGTTCGATCCTTGACACACGTATGCCTCGTAATTAAAATGTTCTTTTTCTAAAATGAACCGGATCCTTTTCGCAATTAGATGTTAAGTATAATAAAATTCTGTATATTAAACAAGTTAGACACACAGTCCAGCGGTGGACTGTGTGTAACGTTAAAGCACAGGTCCCGGGTTCGAGACCTGTTGGTGACACCGGTTCGATGATTTAAAATGTTTTTGAAAATAAAAGAATTTTGAATAAACTGAGTTAGTATATAAGTATAATTAAAAACATAATTATTTCAGGTTAGACACGTAGCTCAGTTGGTAGAGCTGCGTGCACGCGAACGGGAGGTCTCGGGTTCGAGCCTCACCCGATGCATACAATTACACAATAAAACGGTCAACAAGTCAAACGGTCAACGGTCAACGGTCGCAAAAAGTCAACATGTTTTTATATTTTTATTTATTTAATTTAATTTAAAAATCAATTAAAAATACTTAAAAATAATGTTTTTAAAGATAGAAAATAGCCTTAAACTCACAAAAATATATCTAAAAATCTTATTAAAATTATTAATAAAATCCACTCATTTACTATATTTCCCGTTATTATTTAGGTTAGTTAAATCTCCTTGTTCAATCTTTTCAACTTGTGCGCATCTCATCATCTCCAACCAAACGCACCCAATGTGAGTGAATCTTTACAAATTCCCCGTTTTAATCACGTTTTTGGGGTGTATCATGTGTCTTGCCATTTATTATATTTAAATCATTGTGCATTAATCATATCATGAACAAATGTGTATTCAGCTTGTTTCAACTGTTTGTGTGGTTATTGTTAGATTCAATTTATTATTTTCAGTACATGCAATTTCATAGGCCGCCGCTCCCTATTACATTATGAGCGTTGAGCATGTTCCCCATTACATTATGAGCGTGAACCTGGCGTGCCAACATACGATCGGCTCCGTTTGATTGAGCCTTGATCGCACAGACATTCATCATTTTCAGTACATGCAATACGATCGGCTCCGTTTGATTGAGCCTTGATCGCACAGTTTCATTCATGTTATATATTTCTGCAAGTTGATATGTTATTGTATGCTGTTGGTATGTTATTATATGTTATTGTATGTTACAGTTTGTGATTGTCATTGTTACTGATTGATTATTTACATTTGCTCACTTATGATTATGCACAATTTTTCCTTGATAAAATAACAAGAAAATCAATAATAAATGTTTATTTAACAAGGTTCACTCGCCAACTTATGTTCACCCAAAAACCCCCATTTTTACATATGATACAGGTGAACCAGCTGCAGCAAGAAACACATAGGATTGGCCTAGAAGAATAAAATGATTTAGAGCTTGGAATTGTTTAGTTGGTTATTTTTCTTTGTATTTGTATGAACATGTTTGGATTATTGGGAATGTAATTTTGACTTTAATAAATATGAAACATATTAGTAAATATCATGAGCTTTGGTGATAACCCAATTATGCCCCGACTCTTATTCCGTTGCGGGTCGAGGTGTGACAGATTGGTATCAGAGCCATGACTATAGGGATATAGGATAGGTTATAGACCCTTAGAGCCTATACTATAGTTGATTAGAAATTTTTAAGATTTTTGTGTGTTACATGCAAATTTCATGATGTTTATATGTTTTATGTTAAATGTTACATTCAATGTTATGAAAGCATGTTCATAAGTATATATTATCATATAATGCCTATCATGAATCATATTCTCATAACATATCATATCCATGAAAGCACACACCACATCATTTTCATGATTGCTTTTACAATGATTTTTGTATTTTCAAATCTCATCAAAGTGAGTTCTCATGACGGGCATGTAGTAACTGGAAGGGTATCAGTACCGGTAGTCGGAACGTCCTGTCTAGGCTGGCATTCATATAAATCCAAAATAAAGGACTAGTTTGCCTACCTGGGGACTAACGATGAGAGTACGAAGTATCTATTAGGCCAAAGCATGCTATACCAAACGTCGTGTGAGCTAACCCCACTTTGAGTTGTCATTGTGTCTACACCTGGACACATTCCGACCATACATCTCGTAAACATATTTTGTGGTTTGCATTCGGGTGATGCGAGTATTAAATCGCCAATACTAATGTGAATCCTACCAAGCCAATAGTCATGGGGGCCCACATGACTATACAGGTGAAGGTATGGGGGACATTTGAGGCCCAACATGAGCAAACCCAAGACATCCTATGGATGTAGTTGCATTATTGATATTTATGTTATTTTCATTTTCTTTAAGACACATGACACCTAAAAAGACTCCATAAACTCACAATCTTCTTATGTATGTTCCTGTAGATGTCGGCTAGACAACAACGAGGGGGTAAAAGATCAGGAAGGTCTCACGAACGCTTGGCCACACAAATCGCGAAACAAATGGCCGTGGTGCTTCCTGACATTGTGGTTCAAGTACAACAAGCTCTCGCCACAAATCCCACTAATCCTCCCCAACAACATGACCAGAACATCGGCAACCCTCCTACCAGCAAGTGCTCATACAAACATTTCAAGTCTTGCGATCCTCCTAAATTTGAAGGGACCGAAGGTGTCACTTCTCTCCTCCACCGGTTTGAGGAAATGGAAAACACTTTTCTCAAATGCGATTGTCCTGAGGATCGCAAGGTTCGATACGCCACCGGGAGACTATTTGGGGTAGCTCTCACCTGGTGGAATACTAAAAAGGGGAAGAGGGGAATTGATGATGCAATGGCCTTAACATGGGAGGAGTTAAGGGAAATCATGACGAGGCGATTCTGTCCTAGAAGTGAGATTAAGAAGCTAGAGGACGAATTTCATTCTTTGAAGCAAAAGGAGGGAGATCATACTTCCTACAACAAGAGGTTCTTAGAGTTGAACCAAATGGTCCCTAATTTGTTTACCCCAGTTTATCGCTTAATCGAGCATTATATTCGAGGTCTTCCCTCGAAAATTCAAGATTCAGTCCTCAGCACTTCGCGAGCAACACTTGAAGCTGCTATGGAATTAGCGACTGAACTGACCGAGAATCGAATTCGCAACGGTAAGTTTAAAGAGGAAAAGAAGAAAGCCCCCGTTGAGGGCCAAACATCAAACCATTCCACCTCCTCCTCTAAGTTTGCTAACAAGAGGAAGCGTAACACCAGAAGCTTCGCTGTCACACAAACCAATTTCCCTATCCCTGCTGCACCCATTACTCAAGTTGCTCCCTCACCTGCATCATACAAAAGACCATACTCTGGCCCGTTACCAAAATGCAACCGTTGCCAATACCACCATTTTCCTGATCATTCCTGCCAACATTGCACCGGCTGTGGTCGCGCAGGTCATACTGTTCAAACCTGTCGCATGCCTCAGCGAACGAACCGCCACCAGCCTTCAACCCAAACCCACCAACAAATAATGGGCCAAGCCCAACAACCCCTACTATTACCACCTACCCAACATTTAGCCCAAACATACTACCAACCCAACTATCCCATGGTACCACCTATGCGGGCTTGCTACAATTGTGGAGACCCAAGCCATTTTAGAAACACTTGTCCAAGGTTGGTGAACATTATTCATGCTCAGGCCCAAGCCAATCCGGTGAATCAAGCGAACCAAGCTCCTCCACCTGCAAGAGGAAGAGCTTTCAACATCAACGCTAATCAGGCTAGAGCTGACGGCAATGTGGTTAACGGTACGTTCCTTATAAATGGTAGATATGCATCCATGTTGTTTGATACTGGCGCGGATAAAAGTTTTGTGTCCTTAGAGTTTGAACCTATCTTAAACCAAAATCGTGATAAGCTCATGGAATCCATAACGGTAGAAGTTGCTGACGGGAAACCGGTCTCATTAAACTCTATTATACGCAACTGTACACTCACCTTAAACGACCACGACTTTTTAATTGACCTTATTCCTATGAAGTTGGGAAGTTTTGATATCATAATTGGTATGGACTGGCTCAGTCAACATCAGGCAGAAGTTGTATGCCGCGAAAAGTTTATACGCATTCCTCTTTCAAACGGTCAGACTCTACGAATCTTTGGAGAAACCTCGTCGAAAGGGCTCAGCTTAATGTCCTGTCTTCAAGCTCAAAAATATCTTCGCAAGAATTATGTCGCGTTTTTAGCTCATATCATCAAAAAGGGAACCATGGAGAAGAAACTTGAAGACATCCCAGTAGTAAAAGATTTCCCGCAAGTTTTTCCTGACGACATTTCAGGACTTCCTTCAGTTAGAGAGGTTGAATTCCGTATTGATCTTATACCTGGTGCTACACCAGTTGCAAAGTCTCCTTATAGATTAGCCCCATCCGAAATGCAAGAGCTAGCCAGTCAATTGCAAGAGTTGACTGACAAAGGATTCATACGTCCTAGCTCCTCGCCTTGGGGTGCACCTGTCCTTTTTGTAAAGAAGAAAGATGGATCGTTTTGTATGTGCATCGACTACAGAGAACTCAACAAATTAACAATCAAGAATCGCTATCCATTACCTCGTATCGATGATCTTCTTGACCAACTTCAAGGTGCCAACTGCTTTTCAAAAATCGACCTTTGGTCTAGTTATCATCAACTTAGAGTACATGAAGAAGACGTCCCAAAGACCGCTTTCCGAACACGTTATGGTCACTATGAATTCATGGTCATGCCATTTGGTTTAACCAACGCTCCAGCTGTCTTCATGGATCTAATGAACAGAGTCTGCAAACCTTATCTCAGTCGTTTTGTTATAGTCTTCATCGACGACATTCTCATTTATTCAAAGTCTAAGTCTGATCATGAGCGACATCTTCGACTCATCCTTACACTTCTAGAGAATGAAAAGCTTTACGCCAAATTCTCCAAATGCGAATTCTGGTTAAAAGAGGTGCAATTCCTCGGACATGTAGTCAATGACAAGGGAATACATGTCGACCCCTCAAAGATCAAAGCGGTACAAGAATGGCAAGCGCCACGTACACCAACTGAAGTAAGATCTTTTCTTGGTTTGGCTGGTTATTATCGTCGTTTCATTTCAAACTTCTCATGCATTGTTGTACCACTCACGGCTTTAACTCATAAGGGAAAACCTTTCATATGGGGACCCAAGCAAGAAGAAGCCTTCCAAACCCTTAAACAAAAACTCTGTGATGCACCAATCCTCACTCTTCCTGAAGGTTGTGATGACTTCGTGGTTTATTGCGACGCGTCAGGGCAAGTATTAGGCTGTGTCCTAATGCAAAGAGGAAAGGTTATAGCTTATGCTTCGAGACAACTCAAGACTCATGAGAAGAACTACACCACCCATGACCTAGAACTTGGAGCCGTTGTGTTCGCCCTTAAGATATGGAGACATTATCTCTACGGTACTAAGTGTGAAATATACACTGACCACAAGAGTCTTCAACATATCTTCAATCAAAAGGAGTTAAACATGAGGCAACGAAGATGGGTCGAACTTCTAAATGACTACGACTGTGAAATTCGCTACCACCCTGGCAAAGCAAATATGGTGGCTGATGCACTCAGTCGAAAGGGTTATGCCAACTCCATTCGTCTTCTATGTTCGCAAATCATAACTGACATTAAAGATCAAATTCGAGAAGCCCAACATGTTTCAGTAACGGAAGATGATGTACGAAAGGAGCTGTCCTGTGGAGCTGAACTTAAAATTAAAACTAAATCTGACGGTATTCTGTACTATCTAGATCGCATATGGATTCCTGACCACAACAACCTTCGTGAAATTCTTATGAATGAGGCTCACAAAACACGATACTCTATACACCCAGGAGCCGATAAGATGTATCAAGACCTTCGATACACCTATTGGTGGCCTGGAATGAAAAAGGATATTGTTGTTTTTGTTTCTAAGTGCCTTACATGTTCCAAGGTGAAAGCTGAACACCAAAGACCCTCAGGACTTCTGGTCCAACCTGAAATACCTGTATGGAAGTGGGAAAACATAACCATGGATTTCATTACCGGGTTACATCGCACTTCTGGTGGGTATGACACTATATGGGTAATCATTGACCGACTTACAAAATCAGCTTACTTTATTCCTATCCGCGAAGATTTCAAGAACGAAAAGCTAGCTCGTATTTATATCAGCGAAATCGTAAGCCGACATGGTGTACCGTTAAGCATTATTTCAGATCGTGATGGTCGTTTCACTTCACGAACATGGCAAGCAGAACAAGCCGCTTTGGGTACGCGATTAGATCTCAGTACCGCCTATCATCCTCAAACTGATGGACAATCTGAACGCACCATTCACACTCTTGAAGATATGCTTCGAGCATGTGTCATAGACTTCAAGGGAAATTGGGACGCTCATCTACCATTAGTTGAATTTTCGTACAACAACAGCTATCATTCAAGTATCGGCATGGCACCTTTTGAAGCTTTATATGGTCGTAAGTGCCGATCTCCAATATGTTGGCACGAAATTGGGGAAGCTCAAATCACTGGTCCAGAATTGATTCAAGAAACCACAGACAAGATCCATCAAATTCGAAACAATCTTCTGGCGGCTCAAAGTCGTCAAAAGAGTTATGCAGATAAACGACGGAAGCCTTTGGAGTTTAACATTGGTGATCATGTACTTTTAAAAGTATCACCGTGGAAGGGAGTAGTTCGTTTTGGTCAAAAAGGCAAGCTAGCACCATGCTACATAGGACCTTTCAAGATACTCGAAAGAGTAGGACCTGTAGCATACAAGCTTGATCTACCAGAAGAACTCATCAGGATTCATCCCACATTCCACGTATCAAACTTGAAGAAGTGCCTCGCTGATGAAAACCTCCACATTCCTCTGGAAGATATTCAGATTGATGAATCTATGCATTTTATTGAATGACCTGTAGAGATCATGGACTTTGGAGAAAAACGTCTACGACGAAGTCGCATTCCAATTGTTAGGGTACGCTGGGAGTCGAAACGGGGACCTAAGTTTACTTGGGAACGTGAAGACTTAATGCGCGAAAAATACCCACATCTTTTTCCTACTACTACTTAAATTTCGGGACGAAATTCCTAAAAGTAGGGGATACTATAACATTTGTCAAAAACGGGTTTTCCAAACCCGCTCCGTTTGTAATCAAATATCAAGTTATAAATGTTTCGTTGCGTAGTTATGTCTATTTTGATTCTTAATGATACATAATTAATAAACAAACTAAACTATAAAAGTTATAATTGATAAAAAATAAAAATAAAATAATTAAAAATAAAATGTGGCTGCCGGGACTCGAACCCGGGTCAGCCGGGTTGAAACCCAAAGACTTAACACACACACACAAAACCACTCCGCCACTTGTTGTTTTCTGTCAACTCTAGGAAACAAATGAATTTTATAGTCAATCATAGATCAACCGGTTGCGCCAAACAAAAACCGTAATCGGCTATTCAACCGTCCAAAACGTTTGAGTAATCACGAATTCTGGTTTATAACCGATGCACCGATGATTCTAATCAATTCAGACTTGAATTAACTTAAATTTTGATGATGATCGGTTTTTATAACCGAAGTTATTTAATTTCTGAGCTACGCCAATAATTGGTTCTTCTCTCGACTTAAAATCATCCGCATAACCTTCGATTTCACTTTCGCTACTCATTCAGTTCGTCAGAAAAACTTTTTGAACTCGCCGGAAAATCTCTGCAAGTCGCCGGAAAACCGAGACCTTCATTAATACGGTTAATACTTCGATTATTTCTATTTCAAACTGTTGTTAGACTGTTACTAACCTCAAACCAACAATCAGAATCAATCCCAGACGTCAGAGCTGGAATATCCAGCTCTCGCCGGAAAACTTCTGGAATTTCCAATCTCACGCGGTGAATCGGTATGAACATTCAAAACTTCTGTTAATCCTTGTTTAGTACCCCACTTTCATATCTAATCAATCAAAACTTGTAATTGACCCGAACAGAGGAAACTCATAAAACAGAGCCGACGCCTTGCCTGAATTTCTGTGATAAATCATTCCTCCGGTATGTTTACTTCCAACACCGTCTCTGCCATTTCATTTTAGTCTTATGAATGATTGTTAATCGTTTAAAAGCAAGAAACAGATGAGTGAACAGTTGACTGTAAATTCAGCGAAGAAGATGAAGTGTGATAACAATATAAGATTAATTAAAATCGGTATTATGAACGGGTTAGACACACAGTCCAGCGGTGGACTGTGTGCACATACAAATCACACGCCGCGAGTTCGATCCTTGACACACGTATGCCTCGTAATTAAAATGTTCTTTTTCTAAAATGAACCGGATCCTTTTCGCAATTAGATGTTAAGTATAATAAAAATCTGTATATTAAACAAGTTAGACACAAAGTCCAGCGGTGGACTGTGTGTAACGTTAAAGCACAGGTCCCGGGTTCGAGACCTGTTGGTGACACCGGTTCGATGATTTAAAATGTTTTTGAAAATAAAAGAATTTTGAAGAAACTGAGTTAGTATATAAGTATAATTAAAAACATAGTTATTTCAGGTTAGACACGTAGCTCAGTTGGTAGAGCTGCGTGCACGCGAACGGGAGGTCTCGGGTTTGAGCCTCACCCGGCGCATACAATTACATAATAAAACGGTCAACAAGTCAAACAGTCAACGGTCAACGGTCGCAAAAAGTCAGCATGTTTTTATATTTTTATTTATTTAATTTAATTTAAAAATCAATTAAAAATACTTAAAAATAATGATTTTAAAGATAGGAAATAGCCTTAAACTCACAAAAATATATCTAAAAATCTTATTAAAATTATTAATAAAATCCATTCATTTACTATATTTTCCGTTATTATTTAGGTTAGTTAAATCTCGTTGTTCAACCTTTTCAACTCGTGCGCATCTCATCATCTCCAACCAAACGCACCCAATGTGAGTGAATCTTTACAAATTCCCCGTTTTAATTCACGTTTTTGGGGTGTATCATGTGTCTTGCCATTTATTATATTTAAATCATTGTGCATTAATCATATCATGAACAAATGTGTATTCAGCTTGTTTCAACTGTTTGTGTGGTTATTGTTAGATTCAATTTATTATTTTCAGTACATGCAATTTCATAGGCCGCCGCTCCCCATTACATTATGAGCGTTGAGCATGTTCCCCATTACATTATGAGCGTGAACCTGGCGTGCCAACATACGATCGGCTCCGTTTGATTGAGCCTTGATCGCACAGACATTCATCATTTTCAGTACATGCAATACGATCGGCTCCGTTTGATTGAGCCTTGATCGCACAGTTTCATTCATGTTATATATTTATGCAAGTTGATATGTTATTGTATGCTGTTGGTATGTTATTATATGTTATTGTATGTTACAGTTTGTGATTGTCATTGTTACTGATTGATTATTTACATTTGCTCACTTATGATTATGCACAATTTTTCCTTGATAAAATAACAAGAAAATCAATAATAAATGTTTATTTAACAAGGTTCACTCGCCAACTTATGTTGACCCAAAAAACCCCATTTTTACATATGATACAGGTGAACCAACTGCAGCAAGAAACACATAGGATTGGCCTAGAAGAATAAAATGATTTAGAGCTCGGAATTGTTTAGTTGGTTATTTTTCTTTGTATTTGTATGAACATGTTTGGATTATTGGGAACGTAATTTTGACTTTAATAAATATGAAACATATTAGTAAATATCATGAGCTTTGGTGATAACCCAATTAAGCCCCGACTCTTATTCCGCTGCGGGTCGGGGTGTGACATGCTAGGAGTGTGCCGTGAAAGATGAAAACTATTCTAATCTGAAAAAGCTTTCATATATTTTTTCAAGTGATTATAACGAAACAAAACAAGCTTATGACAAATTATCCAAAGTGATTAAACAATATAAACAAGTTAATAAAGAAGATAGTGCGACTTTGTCGATGCTTAAAGCAACTCTTATGGACAAACAAGTGGTTATTAACATTCATCTAAACACAATAGCTGATCTTAAAAATGAACTTGAGAAAATGAAAATTGAAACTCAAAGGGGTTTACAAACTGTTAATCAGTTATTCCACAAGTTCATATATCATTGATCATATTCTTCCAAAAACTGAAAAGGAAGAAGATGATAAGAAAGGTAAGAACAAAAGTGTCGGTTACAACCGTGTTCCACCACCCATGTGGGAAAGCTATGCAAGAAAGAAACCATCAGGAGTGGAAAAGGCGCTCAATTTAAATTTGAAAACTGAAAAGAAAAATGAGTTGCCCATGAACATTGGTGTAACATACACTACATCAGACAATGACTGTGAATCTGATGTGGTTAAAACTGTGGTTGACAAGCTTTTAGGAAGTGATAGCACAGGATATAAGAGCGCTGAGTCAAACTTGGAGAAAACTAGTTCAAGTTCACCTTCTGAAAATGAGGAGAGTTTTCATTAGAATTATCTTGATAAATTAGAATCTAGTTCGGATGATGATTTTACATTGGTTGCTTATACATGAAAGGATCGGGCAAACTATATTCTGATGAACAATTTCCGATTCAGAATGTGAATCTTGAAAAAGTTGAACAAGTGTTTAAGTTGATAGATATAAATCTTTCAAATCTTGAAAATTTGAATGAGTCTTACTACTCTAAACCAAAAAGTTCTTATAAAAGTGATAGCAAAGGTAAAAATTATCCCGAGAACAAGCGAAAAGGGTTGGGGTATGTAAAGAAGAAAAATGATAAGTTTCAAAAATCAAATTTTCGAAAGAATGTAAATTTTGTTTTTGGATCAAGCTCGGTAAGTGAAAAGGAAAGGTGGGGAAAGGAGCAATCAAACGAGAGTTCCATGCATATTAGAAACGTTGTGAGCAGAATTTGGGTTTCGCTGTTGGAAGTGACAATAGGACATGTTGGAAATGTACCAAAGTCGGGCACATTGCGACATTGTACACAAAACAACCCAAAATCTATTTACAACATGAAGAAATCTATAGAAGATGAGAAACAAAAGATCCTTGAGTTTGTACCAACAATGATCTTAAAAAGAAATAACGAATCGAACAAAATTGTGAAACTAACAATTTCATATGGTTCAAAATTTGAAATTGGCGAAACATCAACCATAAATGAATAAAAGGTTTCGAAATTTTGCCCCAAAAAGGCAATTCTGAAAACACAAACTTAGGTGGTAAAAACAAAATCATCTTCTGCGGAAATCAAAACATCTATTCCTACTAAATCTGAGACTAGATAGGATGTTAAAGTCAAAGTTCCGAAGTTTGATAATCCGAACCCACCCAAGACCAAGAAGGCTTGGATTTCATTGTTTAAGTAATTTGTTATTTACATGTGCAGGGGATTTCGAGGTAAATCATTTCAAAGTGGATATGAACGGTGGAGCTTCTCATCACATGACAGGAATGCTGGCCTTACTCTATGATGTTAAATCTATTCGTGGAGGCTATGTAGGGTTTGCGGGAAATCACGGAGGGATAACTGTCAGTGAAGGAAAACTTTCCAATGGTGTGGTCTCATTCAACAAAGTTAACTATATTACTGAATTAGAAAATAATTTACTGAGCATCTCACTGATTTGTGATAAGAAGTTTACAACTTACTTCAATAATAAATAATGTCTAATTCTGAAGTCGGGATTCAAAATTCCTAAGGAGTGAATTCTCATGCTTGCTCCACGAGAAAATGATCTTTATGTCTTAGACATGAGCGTCGCATCCACTATCTTGAAGTCCGCACAATGTTTCGTAACGAAAGCGACTGAAAAGGAATCAATCTTATGGCATCGATAGATGGGGCATATCCATTTGAGAAAAATGAACTATCTAGTACACAACAATCTGGTGGAGGGTATTAATCTCAAAAGGTTTCATATAAGTGACGATTGTCTTAGCTACAAAAAGGGGAAGCAACATAAGATTTCATACCCGAGAAAACTTCAAATGGATCTTTTCGGGCCAGTAAACGTCAAAATTATTTCTAGAGATCTGTACTACCTCGTTATGACAGAGGAATACTCGAGATTCTCATGGGTTATATTTCAGGAGAGTAAAGATGAGATATTTGACAATCTTATGATTCTCTTTAGAAATTTAGAGAACTTGTACCATCTTCCAATCAGAAGAATACGCAGTGACAATGGTACTAAGTTCAAAAATAATCGAAAGCTTGAATTTTATAATGACAAAGGTATTCTTCACGAATTCAGCGCCCCTTATACACCGTAGCAAAATGGAGTAGCTGAACGTAAAAATCGTACTCTCAATAAAACAGCACGCATGATGCTCGCCGATTCAAAGTTACCTGTTAGTTTCTAGAGCGAAGTTGTTGCCTCTGCTTGCTACACGCTGAACAGCTTTTTAACCATCAAGTCTCATAAAAAGGCATGCTTCAAACTGCTTAACCAACAAAAGCCGAATTTAGAGTTCTTGGAGCCATTTAGATCTTCGTGTACGGTCATCGACCTGGATGGTAAATTTGGTGCCAGATCTTTGGAAGGATTTTTCGTGGGTTACGCAAGTCCGTTGAGAAGAATATATGCCGAGTTTAAACCGAGTTATTCTTGCTCAACATGTCAACTGTTAGAAATACACAATTCCAACTCAAAAGCCTTGTGATCCCTGGATGTTTAACTATGAAAGTTTTTTCGAATTCATTCGATTTGCCAAAAGAACCAAATGAAGAGGAACTTGTGTTGTTATATCAACAACAGCAAGCGTCTAATCAAGAGTAGGAATTTGTCCTACCACCCATCGGAGAATATTATTGGAGAGGTGCACGCTGGAGTTAAAACGCGCAATCAGATCAACAAGGATCTTAGTTGGTTTTACACCAAAATTGCACCTATTCAAGATATCTCCTTACATCGTTTTTTAATTTCAAAGATTGAATCAAAATTGAACAAAGAAGCGCTTGCCGACGAAAGCTACATAAACGCAATGCAGGACGAGCTACAACAATTTGAAAAGCTTGGTGTCTGGAAGCTTGTTGACCTTCCGGCTAATCACAAAGCTATCACTACAAAATGGGTCTTCAAGTGCAAAAGAGACAATTGAGGAGTAATTGTGCAAAACAAAGCTCGACTGGTTAGTAAGTTTTTCATCAGCAAGAAGGTATCAATTAAATAGAGGTTTATGCTCCAGTCACACGACTAGAAGCAATCCACATATTCTTGGCGTTTGTGTCATGGAAAGGTTTTAAGGTGTACCAGCTCGATGTTAAATCTGCTTTCCTTTACGAAAAAATGAAAGAGCTAGTGTATGCTTGACAACCATCAGGGTTTGTCGATTTGGTGCATAAAGACAAGGTTTACGTACTACATAAAGCGTTATACAGGTTGCATCAGGCCCCGAGAGCCTGGTATGAGACACTCTCTCAGCATCTATTAAACAATGGCTTTATCAGAGGCACTGTTGATACCACACTCTTTACAAAGGAAGTAAACGGACACTTGCTGATCGTACAAATCTATGTGAATGACATCATATTCGGGTCAACGAATGATTCTTTATGCAAGGAGTTCGAAGAGGTCTTGAAAAAGAAATTTGAAGTGAGTTCAATGGGAAAAATGAAGTTCTTCTTGGGACTTCAAGTTGATCAGTTTCCTGATGGTATCTTCATCCATCAGACAAAGTACGTCCACGATATCTTGGATCATGTATGGCATCTGACCAGATGAACACTGATGATTGATCATGTATGTATCTTACAGCATCTAGACCAGACATCATGTATCCAACATGCCTTTGCGCCCGATATTAATGGAGTCCTCAAGTGTCACACCTAATGATAGCAAGAGGATTTTCAGATATCTGAAGGGTTGGTATTCACGATATGACAACTTCGACCTCGCTGGATATTCTGACTCAGATTTCAGATGCTTCAAATTTAATGTCAAATCTACAACGGCTGGTTATCAGTTCTTCGAAACACGCTTATTAACGTGGCAATGCAAAAAGCAAACCACGATCGCTCTCTCTAATTGTGAGGCTGAATACGTTTCAGCTTCTAGTTGTTGTTCCCAAATCTTGTGGATATAACAACAGATGAGGGATTTTGGATTGTAGTTTCTTGGTACGCCCATATATGTAGATAACAAAGCTGCCATCGATATAACTAAAAATCCGGTTCAACACTCTAATACTAAACACATTGAAATTCGACATCACTTTATCCGTGACTGTCATGAGAAAAAGTTGATTCAAATTTAAAAGATCTACACTATGAAAAAAAGGAAGATTTTTATACCAAACCATTTGATCGAACCAGATTTAAATATCTTTTGAGACTTAACGGTTTGAAAATTTTGACATTAGATGGGGAAATTGAGGTTGAATACGGATCAGATGACTAGTTTTCGTGATACTCATCGGTTTGTCACATTTTATATTTTTTAGATCTTTTTTCTTTTACAAAATCCAAAAAATATGTTTTTGATTTTAGGGGGAAAATGTTGTAGAAAATAAAAAAACATAAAAAATGCAAAAATGTACAAAAACATGAAAAAGACAAAAATAGTTCTCATTTGAAAAGAGTAAATGATAGTACATCAGTGGACTATCACAGTACGCTAAAGAATTGCAATGTTAAAAAGTTTAAAAAGATCTCACTGAGGATGTGCCAACAGGCTTCGCACATTTAGTAGATTGTTTCTGAGATATAGCCATAAAAATATAACTTCTTAATTACTGGGTTTACATCTCTCGGATATATGGTCTTAGTACATCGATATTTCGTTTGAGGGATTGTCGGATTATGAGATACTAGGTCTTTATGAATAATTGATATCTAGGGTATTATACAAGTTCTTATGATTTTGCGTTAGCAATGGACTAGAACTTATAGAATACTTTTACTTTTAAACCCAAAACTACAACAAATTGTAAATATCGAAAGATCCAACAATTGTAGTAAAAGATTCCAAATTGGAACACTACTTTTAAAGGCGAGCCTACATCTGTTTGTTGGTACGGTAGTACTAACCTAAGCTCTCAAGGTCTCGCACTACTCAGATACATATATCAGTTAGATATATTCACCTAGAAAATTAAATTCAGGGAATCTTGATACGAGAGTATATTTTGAGGTGGAAAACACGGTTAAGTCAAGTTTCTAAAATTACCTCACGTATCTCAGAACAATTGAGAAATATGTAGAGATGAGGACAAGTATACTGACAATCTAAGTGAATTTGTCTAGAACTTAAAGACTTATTAAGGCTAACGGTACTAGTGTATGTCTCAAAAACTGATATGATCCTCTAACACAAACTCACAAAAATATGTCTTTAAAAATGTTTGTACATAGTTCATTATATATTATTTCAGAAAAACCCAAAAGCATTTTCCGTGTGTTTAGCATAAACTTTGAAAAAATCAAAAAGATTTTATTTCTATCTTAGTTTCGACTACCGAAGATGGAAAGCGGAACTTCAAAGTCAAGAGATGTTGTATGCTGAGAATACCGAATGACAACGGGTTGGGAGTTTATCTGAATTGAGAAAATTTTTTGAAAGGATTAAAAGTTCATTAATTGAAACTTTACATTGCCTAAAAGCATCAGTTTGTTCACAATGTGTTAAACCAAGGTCGTTAACTTGGACTTGTTAGATAAATTAATTTGAACGAAATGTGAAAAATTAGAAAAAATGGTTTTATCTTTGCACGAAGGTAAATTACCTTCGTACGAAGATAGATGCCTATATAAGGCATTTCGCACGAAGAGAAAACATATTTCACAGTTGATTCTCTCTGAGCGATGATAGATTTTTGTGATCCAAACGATGGAGTTTTGTCCAAATCAAAGCTTGTAGTGGTTGATTAGCACACCACAAACTATGCCTAAGGTAGATTGGACTTGAATCAACTTAAATGTAACCTTAAATTGATGGTTTTGGTAATTCGGACTTAAAAACGCAGATCGAGGACAATATAATGGGCCAAAATTAAAATTGAACATACGGTTGCGTAAATTGGCGATATTAGGTTGTTTTAGAACCATCAATTTGATGAAAAACGTAGAAAAATTTTTAGGTGTTCTTGAGGTTACCTTCACACGAAAGTAAATTACCTTCTCACAAAGATTATTACCTTCACACTAAGATAAAGTGCAAAATGTATAAAATGGTCATTTATCTTTGCACGAAGTAAAATGGTCACTTCGTACCAAGTAAAATGGTCATTTTCTAAGTGTTCGTATTTGTGTTTCTGCAGGATAACAAGTCTAACTATGACAAGAAATACAATATCTGCGATGTTCTTGATGAGAAAATACCCAAAATCACTCCGATTAAGTTGATCCTAAAGTTTATGAGCGAACTACCGATAGCTAAAGCACTTACTGATCCTCACAAAGCCTATCGTTCACACGTTGAGAGATTTGGGAGCATTTGAGGTACATACCAGAACACAAAGTTATACAATCTTTTGTACGAATCAATAATCAAGATAAGGAGGTGTATATTACAGAAGCATTGATTCTACGTGTTTTAGATTTTTAGAGATAAATACAAAGATCCCATGATGTAAAGGATGTGCAAAGGATGTTTTTACAGAATGGGCTATAAGGATCACGTCAACACACAGTTTAACAAAGCCTATCCCGGATACAATTTCTTCGTGCACTCTGTCATTTCTTCACTGAGTCACAGGAAAGGGGGAGGTGATGCTATTGTCGACTACTAGATGTGTATGATTGCTGCACTCGCACTGAACAAGCCATATAATTTCACAAAGATAAGTTTCTATGGTACCCTAGATTTGTGTGGATGATGTTGGATGACCAATTCCCAAACTTGGAGAAAAACAAGAAAGATATGATGCCGCCACAAGAAGGAAGACATCAGAAGTTGGAAGTGTTGAGCAACCGCCACAAACACCTAATCCACCATCACCACCACCACAACCATCACCTCAACAAATTACACCTCCACAACATCAAGCAACACCAAAATGACCAACACCTCAACGACAATCAACACCAAAATCAGCTCAAAGACAATCTTTGTCTCATAGATTTCTACAGATTTTGGAGAGATTCCATATATAGAAGGTTTGATAGTGAAAATTTTGATGCATACATGTTTAATGACATGAAGATTGCAGAGTTGGTAAGTCGAATCAAGTTTCTAGAAGATGATTGAAAGAACCTTGAAGCAGTGTTAGCCAGTTTTCTGACATAAAATGAGAGGTTGAGAAGATTGATTGTAGAGTATGTTGCTGAGCATCTACGCAATAATAGAAAGATGGATTTATTTCAAAAGATTCTGACTAGAAAGTTTGGCAATGATTTCGGGGCAGAATGTGATTTGATCGAGAGAGAAGAAGCTAAAGAAAGAATTGCTGAACGGGAAAGAAAAGCAGAAGCTAAAGCTGCAGCGTATGCAAATGGAAAGAAAAGATTGATGAGGTTCTTGTGATCGTACAATCTGAGCCAGAAGCTGAATCTGTGCCAGAAATTATCGCTAAAACAGCTATGAATGAAATAGAGGGAAAAACTTAAGTAAATTCTAAACAAGTGAATTTCGTGCTTATTGGAGGGATGCAGATGTTTCTAGTATGACTTGAGGGAAAACATTATAGAGCGAAAGAGAATGTATGCAGAGATTGATGACGAGATAGATGGGTTTAACAAAGAGGAGGATGATGATGATAAAGAAAAAGATGATGTAGATGATGGTAAGAAAAATGTTAAAAAGGATGATGATAATAAGGGAGATGATGATAAACAAATCAGGGAGGTACGGGAGTGGCGGTCATTGAAACTGCAAAGATAAACAAATCGTTTGATTATGACACTTTTCTACAAAGATAATGTTAATGAGGAGAATGAAGCTCAGAGACAGGGGGAGCAGAAAGATCAAGTTCATGATGTAGAACAGTCAGGAATCTTCACAGCTAATCCTTTGACAGTTATTCCTAATTGTCGACCGCCCCGAGTTTTCTATCTTGAACATAGCATTGAAGAAGGAGATTTCATACACAACTACACAAAAGAAGAGATAGCGATTATGTTCGGAGTTGAAGAAGATAAGTTCGAGTTTGACTTTGAAGACCAACTGAACAACATCAGTGCATATAATCCTAGTGAGTACAAGAACAAATATATCCCAGATGTTGATATGTATGACAAAGTTATTGTTGAAGATGCATTAGACGACCATGATGAAACGATGAAGTATTCTGGAGCTGAGTCTGACAGTTTTCCAACACTCCAAGAGTTATTCACCAAAGCATCTGATTAGCATTTGAGACAAAGAGTTGAGGAAACAGTGAGAGAAGGTTATGTTCCTAAACGCCTTACAAAAGAAGAAATCGTTGAAGCTAAAAGATTGTGGTTCAAAGAATTGCCAAAAGAACGAAAGTTTTGACGTCCACTAGCATTCTTTACACGAGATCCAGAAATATCACTTGGAAATTAACTGAGTTGGGGTTGGTTAGAAAAGCTAAATGTGTATGCTATCAAGAGGGAGTTTGGAGTGCAATACTTTTGATACCTTTGTGATACAAGACATTTCCGTATTGGGATATGGAAGAGCTTGTGTAGCCCAAGATGATTCACTTTTAGATGAAATTTGATGATCAACATTTATGGAAGCTTATCAAGTACGAAGCAGATCATGGATTCAATCATTGGAAGCCGCATATTCTGAAGAAATGCATAAAGATTGATCCGGTGACAAAGGAAAAGGATGTAACGCTGATTACTAAACATCCACACACAATGAAGAGCATGCTACTAATGCGAATCAAACAAGATTTTCATACATACTTCAAGTGGTTGCAGTATCATATCGGAACTTGTGAAGTAGTGATTGTATTGAAGGATGAGAATATTTGGAGGACGATACGTGCACTAGACCCGATGTGGCTAGTGAACTGCTCATAGAAAGATGTTGAATGTTTATTTTTTAATAAGTTTTACTATGAAGCATTAGAGAAAACACAGGCGATGCAATACAAGGGTGTGATCAATGTTTGTTATGCACACGGTATTAATTTGGGAAAAAGGTGGAACTCAAAATGGAGCAAGCTTGAACGTAAAGAGTTTATGAGACAGATAGGAATGAAGAGCGAATAGAAGAAATGTCAAAGGAAGCATGCCTTAGAAGATTCCAATTTATCAAATGGGCTCCAACGACTGATCAAACACCAATTCCTTCTAAAGAAAGAAGGAAACCAAGGAAGAACTTCTTTGGGCGTGAATTGAATGTTTGAAGATTTTGAAGACAGACCAAGACTACGACAACATCCAGGAGGAGTTTGTTGGTGCATTATGTCTATTACCTACGTCTTAGGGTTGTTGTGTGTATGTAATAGGGTGAGCTATTAGAGTTGAAATTTTCGTGTTTGTATTTAAGTTCGCACCAAGGTAGATTTACCTTCATACGAAGGTAGCCTACCTTGGTACGAAGATAAACTTACCCACGCACAAAGGTAGATTTCATGTATATATATAGTTGTGTTGAGGTGTGAGTTTGTAGAACTTTTGGTGACTGATACGGTGAAGCCCTGTTGGATTTCACGGTGATCTATAACTGTTAAACAATCAATGAAATCAGTAAATTGATAAATAATCTTGTAATTGTCACTAGTTAATATGGATTCTGCACATATGGACTAGATAACCAAATTAGGACCTTTCCTATTGGACAAAACGATCCTAGAATTTGGTATAGCGTTACTAATGAGCCTTAACGTAAAATCCGCATTTGTTGAAAACTGAATTTTCCAGATTTGAGGCGGAATTTCACTAAAAAATTTGGTACGGTCAGAATTTGTAAAAATGAGGGGGAATAAAAATTTCATGTATATATTAAGATTCTGGCATTTTTGAAATTTGTGACTCTACAACAGTATTCGGGTGGTTTCGACTTCAGTTTATCTAGGGAATGCAGGTGATCTAGTTCCGTTAGTTCATGATCACAGGAGGTTCAGAATTTTCAGATCATGATACAGATTGATGCTTAGAGTTAGAGTCCTGATCCTCGATGTCGGGCGGGTTAGAAGGATTAGCAGTTTTGTTGATACCAGCAAAGGATCTAAGGATTTTCAAGTTATATTGCATACACGTATGTTTAGTGACGGTCTTAGGTGTTTGTAGGACTAGCTCGGTGTTTCAAAATTATCGAGGAGATCTGAGGTCATTCAAGTTATATTGCATACACGAATGAACGAGGATAGTCTTAGGTTCCATTATTTTAATCTTCAAGCATATGAATTGTTCTTCTTGGACTAACAGTTGTTGAATGACGATGTTTGCTGATTAAGTTGTTCCTATAGAGTGGGGATAGCTATATATTTGTTATTGTGACTTAAGAGAATGAATGTGATTTTGATTGCGGAAGAATTTTTCTTAGAACTGATGTGTTACCAGATGATTTGATTTTGATGATGATTTGTTGATTGAGAATATTACCGTTTTGCTGATCTATCTTTCAGGAGTATGCGTATTTATGATTACGTAAAATGGAATTTCAGATTTTCACGGGTGCTCACAAACTTGAAGTTTACCGTGTAGTAATTCGAAGTTCTATCAATTTCCGGTTAGGTTTTTGAAGATCAAAGGATCAAGCATACGAGGAATGCGCTAAAACCGAACGCGGATGTGGTAAAAGTTTAAACGAAGAAGCTGCATTGATTAGTTTCAAGTTGGTGGTTATTCAAGAAAATTTGTAGATCAAGCAAATCAGAGGAGGTCGGGAAACCTGTAAACAAAGATCTGAAAATTTGTGGGAATTTATGCTTTATGAAGATAATGCAAGCCTGGATCATCAATGAAGGGGGAACTTGTTGACACGTTCTACGACATCGACAGATACCTGATTGAAGTTGAAGAATATTCAAACACGGCTCTCATATTTCAAGATCAAGATCAAGTTTCGATAGTGACGTCCAAGGGGGAAATTGTTGATGCATTTTATGTCCTTCACTATACGAAAAGGCTAGATAGAGCGTGTGTTGAATACAGTATAAATTAGATACGCACACGACTTAAGTGCGAACAAGAACAGTGTATAAAGTTCACTTCGTACCAAGTCAATGCCTAAGTTCACACGAGGTGGTCATGTCTATATATAGGTGTTGTGTGTTCATGGTTAGATATGTTTTGGAGTTCCAGGAGGGGAAGCGTTGGCGATATTTCACTAGAATTTTGCCAGCTTGAAAAGATGTATACTCTTTCGGTATGAATGGAAAGCTTCCACATATTATGTTTCTACTCCATTCTTAATCACATTCTACCGAATTAGTACTACTATATATCTAAACTTTCGTCTAGGACCATCAGATCCTGGACTCTCATTTCTTTAGTATACTGTGATCGTCCACTGATGTACTATCATTTCCTCTTTTTACACGAAAACTCTTTTTGTCTATTTTATGTTTGTGTACATTTTCAAATTTATATGTTTTTGTAGTTTTCACAGCATATTTCTCCCCCTAAAATCAAAAACATATTTTTGGAATTTTGTTTCTAAAGAAAAAACTTGACAAACCGATGAGGATCACATCAACTATTCATCCGTCTCGAATTCAACCTCTAATTCCCCCCCCCCCCCCCCCGATGTCAGATTTTTCATCCCGTTAAGTTTCAAAAGTTATTTAAATTTAGCTCAATCAAATAGCTTAGTGTAAAAATTTGTCTTTTGTTCATCAGTGTGGATCTTTTCTATTCGAACCAACTTTTTCCCTTAACAATCACGGATTAAGTGTTGTCGAATTTAATTTTTTTTCGTTTTAGAGTGTTGAACAAGATTTTTTGTGATGTTAGTGGTAACCTTGTTAACTCTCTCTCTCTCTCTACATATATATATATATATATATATATATATATATACGCATCAAGAAACTACAATCCATAGTCTCTCATCTGTTGTTGTAACTATAAGATCTAGGAACAACAATTGGAAGCTGAAATGTATTCTACTTTTCAAGTAGAGAATCACCGTGGGCTACTTTTTGCATTGCCACATCACTAATCGCGTGCCAAAGAACTTGCAACCAGTAGTTGTAGATTTGCATTTAATCTGCAACACCCAAAATCAGAATCAAAATATCCAGCGAGGTTGAAATCGTCGTTTCATGCATACCACAACCTTACAGAAATCGAAGAATCCGTTTGACGATCAGCATGTGTAACAATCGTGGATTTGACTGATATCGGGCATAAAGACATGTTGGATAAATGATATAAGGCCTTGATGCTGTGAGTTACATTAATGATCCAATCATTGATTGATATAAGGTCTCATCAATCTTCACTCCTTTTTCATCTTGCCGGATTCCGTGATTGAGAGCTAACAGGGTAGATAGTGGTATTGATTCCGACATACTGAATTTCTCCAAAACATCATACACATATTTTGTCTGATAGATGAAGATAACATCAGGCAACTGATCGACCTGAAGTCCCAAGAAGAACTTCTTCTCTCCTATTGAACCCTTTTCAAATATCTTTTGCATGACTTTCTCGAAGTCTTTACAAAGCCCATCGCTGGTCGAACCAAAGATTATGTCATCCACATATATTGCACAATAATCAGATGTCCATCCGCTTCCCGTGTAAATTGGGTACTATCTACTGTTCCTCTGGTGAAACCGTTCTCCAGAAGATGTTGCGAAAGCGTCTCGTACCAGGCTCTTAGGGCCTAGTGTAAACCGAATAACGCGTTATCTAGTAGGTAAACCTTTTCTTTATGTATCGGATCGACAAACCCCGGTGGTTAGCCGAATAGGAATGCAGACTTCACATCCAATTGGTACACCTTAAATTCTTTCCATGACGTGAATGCTAGGAAAATGCGGATAGCTTCCAATCTAGCGGGTGTAGACCTTAGTATAATCAATTCCCTCTTGCTGATAAAATCCTTGAACAACGTCACGTTTACTTTCTTCTGTAAGAGCTTCTTTGTATGTATTTGGCTTAACCTACGAAATAAAGCAACTATATGAGATAGTATCTTGTACAGGTGTCCTTATTGATCGGATTTCTTGTTTTGACTCCAGTCTGCAACTCTCCAATGATGCTTTCCGATGGGTGGTAAGACAACGTCCTCGGCATAACTTTGTTTGAGACACTCACTTCATGTTCTAGATTGGTGATATTTTGATCAGCGGTTTGATTACTCATGGATGCTTTATTCTGAACACATGTACCTGTAGCTTAATTGTTTAGTAAACTTTGAATTTGTTCTTCACCATTATTGGAAGTAGATCCGTCATAGTCATATGTCGGCTCAACATCAGAATCATAATCATCACTTTTATCGAACGTGGGAGCAGGTTCATTCATCACTTGATTCATAGTGGGATCACTTGTTCCAGTTGTCTAAGATCCTGGATGTTGAGTACTTGTACTAGCTTCAGTATCATGAGTACCAATAGGTGTTTGGGTAATCACGATAGGTCTAGGAACTTGTTCTTGTGATGACGCTTGTTGTTGCTGATAAAGAATAAAAAATCCCTCTTCTGTTGGTTTGGATGGAAGCTCGAAGGAATCCAAGAGACTATCATAGTTGAATAGTCAAGCATCTCCTAGTTTCTGTGTGTTGAAGACGTTCATCTTTGACAATCTACTTTCTAGAAGTTTAGAATCAGTGAGCATGGTTCTTGCTGTCTCTATCATGGTTTTTTTTTGCATTGTGTATATGATGCACTGAATTCATGCAAAATTCCCTTCTCGTTACAAAACTCTACCATCCGATTGTTCTTGAACTCGGTACCGATGTCACTACGAATGCGACGAATTGGTAACTGATACAGGTTCTCCAATTTCTGGAATAAGATTATCAGACTCTCAAAAGTTCATCTTTACTCTCTAAGAACATCACCCACGAAAATCTTGAATAATAGATCTCCTAAAATACTACGAACGTTGACAGGTCCAAAGAGATCCATGTGTAGTCTCTCTAGCAGGAGCTTGATTGAGTTCAGGAACATCCTAGAATGCGACTTTTTATGTTGTTTGCCCTTTTTGCAACTTATGTAGTTATCACTCAACTGATAACTCTTTAAATTGACTCCCTCAACTAGATTGTTGTGTACTAAAAAGGTCATCTTACAAAGATGAATGTGCCCCGTCTTTCTGTGCCACATGATTGATTCGTTTTCTTGTTGTTGTTTCAATACTCATGTCTAAGACATGCAAATCAATCTCTCGTGGAGCTCGCATCATGATCATTCCTCTAGTATGTTGAATCATGGCTTCAGAATGAGACATTCTTGATCTCTGAAGTGTGTTTGTGATGTTTTTGTCACAAATCTTAGAGATACTAAGCAAGTCATTCTCTAACTCTGCTATATAGTTGACTTTATCGAACAACACCACAGATTGATTTAACATCGTATAGCAAGGCCAACATTCCCGTCATGTGTCGAGAAGTTCCACTATCCATTATCCACATGGAAATTATTGATCTAGGGAGCCCCTGCACATGTAATTAAGCGATTATTTGAATAGCGAGACCCAAGCCTTGACGATCTTGGGTGGGTTTGGGATATCATATTTTGGTTCACAAGCACTGTTACTTTCTTTCTTGATTTCAACAACCTATTCAACCTTTGACTTAGTTTGGACAGTTGTTTTGACTTCTTCAGAAGATGGTTTTATTTTAACCACCCAAGTCTGCTCTTTTGAAATTGCATTTTTAGAATTAAATTTTGAATCTTTTTAATCCTCTATAATTGATATCCACCAGTTTCTTTGTTTAATACATTAACCTTTATTGGTTTCACAATGTTGTTAGATTCAGTGTTTCTTTTTAAATTTTTTGTTGGAACGAACTATGGGAATTTCTGATTCTCATCCTCTGAATATTTCTTGACATTGTAAACAGGCATAGATTTGTTCTGGGGAGATCGTCTTGCGATATGCCCAAGCTGATTCCCAGTTGAAGCATATCTTACTGTCGTTTCCACAGAGGATCTCATAACCTATTCATGACGTTTCTTTTCAGCATGAAACTCATCATTTGACTGTTCTTTGGTCAAACTTTCCTTCTCACTCTCTGAGCTTGTTCCGAAAACAAAGTTTATGTTCTTTGAAAAATTTGGTTTTCAAAACCTATGGTATGTTTCTTAACATATCCCAACCCTTTTCTTTTGTTCTCAGGATAATTCTTTCCTTTGTAATTGTTATGATAAGAACGTTTGGGTTTAGAATAGTAAGATGCGTTCAGATTTTCAAGCTTACACAGATTCACTTCAACCAATTTAAACACTCGCCAACTTTTTCAAGATTCACATTTTGAATTGGAAATTCTTCATCGGAATATAGTTTGTGAGATCCTTTCAATTTGTATGCCACCATATTAGGATCATCACTCGAACTAGATTCTAATTTTTGAAGATAATTCTTATGAAAAATTTCTTCATTTTCAGAAGGTGAACTTGAACTTGTTTTCTCTCGGTTAGACTCAACACTCTCGAATTTAGTGCTATCACGCTCACTTTCCTAAATATTTTCATCCACATTTTTAACCACATCATATTCACAGTCATTGTCAGGCTTAGTGTAAGTTACGTCGATGTTTTCAGGTAGCTCGTTGTTCTTTTCAGTTTTATGTTTTAAATTTAGCCTTTTCCACCCAGATGGTTTTTTTTTCCTAGAATAACTTTCCCACATGGGAGGTGGAACGTGATTGTAACCTATACTTTTGTTCTTACCATTTTCTTCCTTTTCATTTATTTCTGGTTGTTCAGGAAAAATCTGACCAATGACATATGAAGTGGTTGAATAACTGATTAACAACGTATTAACCCGTTCCGTTTCAATTCTCATTTTTTCCAATTCCTTTTTTAGCTCATCATGTTAATGTGAATGTTTTTGGCCATTTGCATGTCCATAACAATTGCTTTAAGCATCGAAAGTGTGGCATTATATTCCCTACTTGCTTGTTGGAACTGATTAATAGTTTTACTCAATTTATCATATGCTTCTTTTGTTTCTTTATAATCACTTGACAAATTAACAGTGAATTATTTCAGTTCTTTATATTTTTTTTATCTTTTTCAGCACATTCCTTGCAAGGGTCCATGAATTTCTTGCAAGGTTTTTCGACTTCGATTATCTGAACCTTAGTCTCTTCTTTGGTCGACTCTTTTATTGACTCAACGTTGACCTTCTTGACTTCTTCGGAAACTACCTCTTTCAAGTTCACCATCATTGCTTTATTTGCTATCTCAATGAGATTCTCAATGTTCATCTCCTTGCTAACATCAATCTATTCATCTACCTCAGGCTTAAACTCTTCATCACAACGCACTTTGTAGCTCGATTCAAAGTAACCTGCAAAAGATTTATACATTTCAGGTGGTATTAAATGTTTAAATGCACTGTGAAAAAGATCTTCTTCATTAGTAGAAGGATCATAATAGCATTCTTCATTTGGAGCTTTATCGAAAGATCCCTCAGCATATTCTTCTTCAACGGGTTCCGGTTCTTCTATAATCTTTTCCAAAAGCACGAGACTTTCAAATTTTGAAATATACTTGTTCTAGTTGAATCCCTTGTCCTCCTGACAAACAACTAAAGCTTTATCTTTGGAACTTGACGACCCGTCTTCAATTTGAACCATTCTAGATGTAGTCTATGGTTGCGCAGGTCGATGATAAATTGCCTTTTTGTAATAGTCGTCTCCAAAAGGATTCTGGTTCCCGTTAATTTCGCAATTCGGACATTCCCTCTTGAAGTGTCCCTTGTCTCCACAATTAAAACAAGTGACTTTCAACTTGTCAAATCTAAGCTTTATATTTGGACCACACACAACTTTTCTACCCGTGATCTCCATGAATCGTTATGCTCTTCGAACAATCGAAGCCATGCACCATTTGATATCTATGAGTTCCAACTCTTATCGATCAATTTGGTCATAGTCTTCCTTTGTCATGTTCGGATAGCCAATCTTTCCAGCCACAAGACTCTCGTATGATTCTAGCACAGATGCAAGTAACGTCGTGTGCTGTTTAACAGTGTTCCCATTGAAATCTTGAGCATTCTATAAATTCACGGTGATATTGCTCTGTAAGATTTGTTGGTTCGAGTTGGTTTGGCTGATTTGGTAATTGTTTGATTTTGTGAAGATTGCGGTGTTTGAGGTGAATTGGGATCATAAGTTAGGAACCTCCTTTGTAGTACAAATCCACGTCTTGCTGAATGTGTGAACCTCTTGTCTTAGCCATCTTTTGCATTTCAAGCTCGTGACCTTCCAGTTTCTCTATGAATCTTAACAAAGTGAGAGTACCATATTTTGAGCTATTTTTCAAAATTGTAAGATAGGTAGACCATTCTCCTTCAGGCAGTGAATCAGCTAATTTGTCCATTAACTCTTTGTTCTCCTTTTGGATTCCCAATCTTTTCATCTCGACCACGCTTTCTTGCTTTTAATCATCTGGGTGCTTCCCTGAAATTTCACCCTTAAAGCATTCCAAACAGATTGAGTGTCACCATCATGTTACAAGAAAGCAAATATATCATCTTTAAGAGCTTGCTGCAAAATGTTCATCATTTTCTTTTCCCTGACGAATTTATCTTTCTCTCCTTGAGTAAACTATGTTAATGACTTTTCAAGCCCGTTTTCATCACCCAATGCAGATATTTCTCCTCTTAGCGTACCAGCAATCGAAATGATTTGCTTGTATCCAATTAACGAACCTCTCATTCTATCCGTAATAATTTTCCAAAAACATCAGCTTCGGGGGTTTAGTCATAGTCCCCATTTCATTCTCAAAAACTGCGGATGTTGCGAATGCGTTGAAAATTTCGGTATCCATTTCATCGAGATTTTTGTCAAAAACTTGTTTGGTGCAAAGTTAACCTGGGACTAAGATAAACACTAAACAACTAAATCTCTAGTTCGTGCGAAGTAAAAAAAACCAATTTTTAGATCTATCTTCGTGCGAAGATAAAGTCCAAAATTTTCAAGACACTTGGTATGAAGTTAATTTTTACTTCGTACGAGGGTAACTTTTTTCGAAGTTTTTCACAAAATTTATTTTCGTGCGAAAATAAAATTATCTTGGTGCGAAGTGACTTTTAAGTTCGTGCGAAGGTAATGTTAAAACTTTCACGTTTTTCGAAGTTTTAATCATGATTCCAGTTGATTTTAGGTCTGATTCTTTCAAGGGTTTGTTATTATTCCATTTTGACCATTCAATCTCTGAGAAATGATAAAAAGAGTAAAAATGAGTAGAAGAAAAGTAGAATCTTGATCAGATGTCTTCAAATCAGGCCTTCTAGCTCTAATACCACTTGTAAGGATCTGCTCATCCAATAAGCTCGAGTCCTATTTGTTTCCTAGTTCGTTATGTGTGTAATTCATGTTAAACTAGTGACAAGTTCAAGATTTACTGTTTAATCTCAACATTTCATTAAGAGAAATTTCAAAGGGTTTTCGCTGTATCAGTCAACAAAACAGCTACACACTCAAGACCTTAGCACACCTATTTATAGACAAGTCACTTCTTGCGAGGTGAGTCTCTTCGTACGAAGCTAGTTTTTCTTCGTACGAAGGTAAACTGGCTACCTTCATACGAAGTGAACTGCCACTTCTTGCGAAGTTAAACATACCAATACAAATTTAACATTTATCGCCCTATTACAGACACTAACATGACCCAAAGACGTATGCGATAGACATTCTGTATCGACAAAAATACCAAATGATCATCATTCTACATAGGTATATGTGACTACCTGTTATCTTCAACCCTCTGTGTTCGTGGCATCAAATATGTTCTCTGAAGCCCTCGACGGTGTCCCCGAACAGCCCCTATTTGTCATTAAAATCTTAAAAAGTTTTCATTCACCAATTTTTTTCTGGACACACGTCTCATCGTCACGATCAAAAAATTTTTTTATGCATTTTGGTTACCTTCGTACAAGGGTAAGGTATCTTCGTACGAATAGTGCTGATCACATTTTTCGATCCAAAATCTTTATTTCTTCGAATTTTAAGATGATTCTTTCAGAGACATAGTTGAATTCATTTCTAAACAATCCTATGGTTTCAATTTTAATTTGTCTATGGATTGTCCGTTTATTTGATGATTTACGTCTTAAATACCTCAAAAGTCCATAATTCATGAGCGTATGTGATTCAATCAACTGTTAGATCAATTAAATCGATACGCTAGTACTAATACCACTTGATAGTCCAGGAACTGGCGGTTTAGACGGAAGTTTGGCTAGAAAAGAACTAATTCGGTAGAATGTTACTAAGAACGGAGTAGAAGTAAAAGTCTAATGATTAATTCATAACCAAAGAGTATACATCTTTACAAGCTAGAGATATTGGATAGCATTTCTCCTCTAGGAACTCCAAAACTTGGAAAACTATGAACACATGATGCTATCTAGATATAGACTTGACACCCTCGTGCGAAGAGAGCATTTCACCTTCGTACGAAGTAGTTCACTTTGAACGAAGTGACTATCTTCGTACGGAGTAACTACTTCGTACAAAATGACCTCCAATTACCTCTCTTGTTGGCACATAAGTCATGTGTTCATATCTAAACTATACAATTTCAGCACACACTCTATCTAGCCTATTCGCACTATGGCGAACACACGGAACATGCACCAACACCTAACGGGGTGGAAAATGCGCTAAATTCAAGATTGAAAACTGAAAAGAAAGATGAGCTGCTTGAAAATCTTGACATAACCTATACCAAGTCTAAGACTGAGTGTGAGTCAGAAGTAGTAAAAAATGTTGTTGACAAGGTTTTGGAAAATGACAGTGATAGTAGTGTTTTTGAAAGTGCTCAATCAAATTTGGAAAAAACCAGTTCGAGTTTGCATTCTAAAGATGATGACATTATTCATAAAAAGTACATTAAAGAATCAGATAATAGTTCGAATGATGATCCGAAGATTGTTATGTATAAAATGTGTGGATCCGACAAATTTTTCTCTGATGAAGAATTTCCGATTCAGAATGTGAACATAAACAAAGTTGGAAAAGTGTTCAAGCTAGTTGAGGTAAAAATATCTGAAATCGAAAATTTGTAACAAAATCAAAGTTTTTCAAACTTCATAAAGGATAAAGCTTACTATTCTAAAACGAAAACCTCCTATTCTAAATATCAATAGAAAAATTATTATTATGGGAGAAACAGTTCAGGAAACGGTCATAGAAATAACAACAGGTTTGAAAATTTGTAATTTACAAAGAAAATGACGTTTGTTTCTGGATCAAGCTCGGAAAGTGATAAAGAAAGTCAGTTTAGCAAACAGTCAAATGAATAATTTTTCACTCAACGAAAGCAATGTGAATAGGTTGAGGGATACTCTGTTGTAAAAGACAGTAGGACTTGCTTTCGACGCAATCAAGTTGGGAATATCATTAGTCGGTGTCCACAAAGAACCCAAAACATGTTTACAATGTTAAAGTCTCTAGAAGACCTCAAACAAAAATCACCGATGTTTGTTCCAACTCAAATCCTAAAACGAAACAATGAATCTGCAAACCATGTGAAACCACTAAACTCCAAAGTTTCAACTAATAAAACTATTGAAACTTTAATTAATGTTAAACAAAAAGATTCAAATTTTATACCAAGAAAATATATTTGAAAAACAAAACATGGGTGATAAAGAAGAAAGAATCTTCCAAGGAGACAAAACAATTCGTTTCAAAAGTGATTGATGAAAAGCTTGAACAGAAAGTTGAACAAAAGAGTGATAGTGTGTATGAACCTTACTTTGGAACCCACCCAACACCGGTAAGGCTTGGGTCTTGCTATTCAAGTAATTGTTTGAATGAATGTGTAGGGGCTCCCAAAATCCATCATTTCAAAGTGGATCGTTGATAACGGAGCATCCCGACACATGACAAGGATGTTGGCTCTCATATATTACGTTAAATCTGTTAGAGGAGGCTATGTCAGGTTTGTAGAGAACAAAGGATGTAGAAGTGTAAGTGAAGGAATATTGATAAAAGTATGGTATCATTCGACAAGGTCAACTACATAGAAGAGTTGGAGAACAACTTACTCAGTGTCTCTCAGATCTGTTATAAGAAATTCATAATACACTTCACTGATAAAGAGTGTTTAATTCTGAAGCTGGGGTTCTAGATAATGAAAGAGTGGATCTTAAAGTGCACTCCCCATGAAAACGATTTAGTGTCTTTTACATGAGCGTTGCAACCGCAACGACAAAAACCACGCAACGTTTTCAGTCAAAAGCAACAGAGAAGGAATCAGTATTGTGGTATAGGAAAATGGGACATACATCACCGAAAGATGAACATCCTAGTACACAATGAGCTAGTGGATGGTGTCAATCTAAAGAGCTTTCACTTGAATGATGATTGTATTAGCTGCAAGAATGGAAAACAACATAAAAAGTCACATCCAAGGAAGCTTCTAAACTCGATAAAGCTCCAACTACAAAGACTGCCCATGGATATCTTTGGACCAGTAAATGTTAAAAGTACCTCCGGAGATTTGTACTCTCTCGTTGTTACCAATGACTACTCAAGGTTCTCGTGGGGGATATTCTTGGAAAGCAAGGATGAAACATTCGATAGTCTGATGATTTTGTTCAACAAACTAGACAATCTGTACCATTTGCCAATTAGACGCATTCGGAGTGACAATGGAAAAGAATTCAAGAATAATAGGATGTTTGAGTTCTGCAATGGGAAAAGAATTTTGCATGAATTCAGTGCACTGTACACCGCACAACAAAACGGTGTAGCTGAGAGAAAGAAAAGAACACTGATAGAGACTGCACAGACCATGCTCGCTGATTCAAAACTACAAGTTAGTTTTTGGAGCGAAGTCGTGGCCTTTGCATATTACACACTGAATAGAGTATTGACAATTAAAGCACACAAGAAGACGTGTTTCGAGCTGCTTCAACAAAAGCCAAATCTAAAATGGTTAGAACCTTTTGAGTCACGGTGTATGGTTATGGACTCAGATGTTAAATTTGGAGCTAAATCACTAGAAGGGTTCTTTGTAGAGTAGGCTAGTCCTATAAAGACAGTTTTTCTTCCTAGCATTAACCAGGTTATCCAAGCTTAACACGTGGATTGTCAAAGAGACATATCTCTGACACAGAAACCAGGAGATCCTTGGTTGTTCAATTACGAAAGTCTCTAGAATTCATTCGAGCTACGAGCTAAACCAATAGAAAAGGAACTTTTTGTGCTTTATCAGCAACAAAAATATTCTTCACAAGAACAAGTTCCGAGACCAATCATTGTGACTCAGACACACGCTGGTACACATGATGCTGAAGTTGGCCCGAGTTATCAACATCCTGAATTACAAACTGCTGGAACAAGTGAACCTACAGCTGAGCCAGAGCTGAATGAACCAGCTCCTAGTTTTGATCAATCTGACGACTCTGAATCTGAAGCAAAACCACATACGATACCTCTCATAATGGTGAAGTTCAGATTGAAAGTTTACTCAAGAATCAAGCTGAAGGAACGAGTGCTCGGAATGAAACATCTGCTGTTAATCAGAACGTTGAACAAAATATTACAAATCTAGAGCACGAAGTGACCGTATCCAATGAAGTTATGCTAAGGACACTGTCTTACCACCCACCGGAGTTTATTATCGGAGAGTTGTAGAATGGTGTTAAAACTTGACTTCAAATCAATCAGGATTTTAGTTGTTTTTATTCTAAAGTGGAACCTTTACAAAATAGGATCTAATACAGATGTTTTATTTCGCAAGTAGAGCCTAAAATGTATGACGAATCACTGATAGAGGAAAGCTTAGTAAATGCCATGCAGGAAGAACTCTCTCAAATTGAAAAACTTGGTGTGTGGAAACTAGTCGATCTACCAGAATACCATAAGAAGATAAATACAAAACGGGTCTTCAAATGAAAAACATATGACAGAGGTGTAATTGTGCGTACCAAAGCTCGACTCATTGTTCAGGGATTTTGCCAAAAAGAGGGAATAGACTTAACTGAATTTATGCTTTGTTGATGCACTTTATGTCCGTCACTTTATGTCCGTCACTCGTTGTTCATGAATAAATGTTTCAACTGATTATGTTTCTACTTCCTTCTTAATAATGCTCTATCGAATCGGTACTATCATACGCCCAAGCTTCCGTCTAGAATCACCATCAACCGGGACCCACATGCTCCCGTAGCCAGATTAGAAGCAATCCAAATCTTCTTCGCATTAGCATCTTGGATGGGATTCAAAGTGTACCAATTAGATTTCAAATCTGCATTCCTGTACGGAAAGGTGAAAGAGGAGGTGTACGTCGGCCAACCGCAGAGGTTCGTCGATCCGATACACAAAGACAAGGTTTACCTACTAGATAAGGTGTTGTATGGTTTACATCAGGCCCCGAGCGCCTGGTATGAGACGCTTTCTCAGCATCTCCTGGACAACGGTTTTATCAAAAGAATAGTAGACAACTCCCTCTTCACGTGGGAAGTGGACAAACACATCCTAATTGTACAAATCTACATGGATGATATTATATTCGGTTCGACAAACGACGCGTTGTGCAAATATTTTGAAAGAGTCATGAAGAAAAAGAGTGAGATGAGTTCTATGGGGGAGATAAAATTCTTTCTTTGACTTAAGGTCGATCAATTGCCTGATGGAATCTTTATACATCAGACAAAGTATGTGAACGATATTTTGGAGATATTCAAGATGTCTGACGCATTAGCAATGTCCACCTCATTAGCTAAGAATAAAAAGCATCGAACCGGAATCCACTAGAGTGATAATTGATGGAACTCTATACCGTTTGATGATTTTCTCTTTGATGTATTTGACAGCATCACATTCGGATATCATGTATCCAACATGCCTCTGTGCACGCTACCAGTCAAGTCCCAGAGTGTCTCACTTGATGATCGTCAAGGGGATCCTTTGAACCTTAAGGGTTGTCCAAGCACAGCTTGTGATACCCTCGCACTAACGACTTCGATCTTGAAGGATACTCGGACTCTGACTCTGGGTGTTGCAAAATCTACAATTTCTGGTTACAAGTTCTTTGGCACACGTTTGGTAATGTGGTAGTGTAAGAAGCAAACCATAGTCGCTCTCTCGACTTGTGAAGAAGAATACGTTTCAGCTTATAGTTGTTGTTCGCAAATCTTGTTGATACAACAATAGATGAGAGAGTATGGTTTATAGTTTCTTAACACGCCTATATATAGATAACGAGGCTGCCATTAACATAACAAAAAATCCGGTTCAACACTCTAAAACAAAGCATATTGAGATACGGCATCACTTAATCCGTGACTGCTACAAGAAAAAGTTGATTGGCATTGAAAAAATCAATACCGATGAACAAAAACCATATTTTTATACAAAACCGTTTGACAGAGCAAAATTATCTTTTGAAATTCTTTCTACCAAAAATCCATATTTGACGTAATCTTCATTGGTTTGTCAAAGTTTTTGTTTTCAAATTCTTTCTTTAAAACCAAAAATCCAAAAATATGTTTTTGATTTTAGAGGGAGAATATGTGGTGAAATATACAAAAAGATGTATATATTGGAAAACTACCAAAACATAGAAAAGACAAAAAGAGTTTTGGTGTATAAAAGAGGTAATGATAATACATCAGTTGACTATCATAGTACGCTAAAGAAATGTAGTGTCAAAAATTGTTTAAAAGGTCTCATTGATGATGTGCAAGTAGGCTTCCCACATTCAGTAAATTGTTTTCGAGATATAAACATAATGAAAAACTTCTTAATTAGTGGATTAACATATCTTAATATATGGTCTTAGTAGAACGAAATTTTGTTTGAGAGATTGTCGGGTTCTGAGATACTAGATCTGTATAGATTGTTGATATTAGGGGTTTTATACAAGTTCTTCTAATTTTGTGTAAGAAATGGCCTAGAACTTGTAGACTACTTTTGTGATATTAGGTCTTTATAGATAACTAATATATGAGGTATTATACAAGTTCTTCTAATTTTGGGTAATCAATGGCCGAGAACTTGTAGAATACCTTTGCCTGAAAAAACATAAACTGCATCAAAATTGAAAGAATCGAAAGATCTGACAATTGTAGTCAAAAGATTCCAAAATATGAACACCACTTTTAAGTCAAGCCTTCATCTCTTTGTCTGTATGATGGTACTAACCTGACCTCTCAAGGCCTCGCATATCCTAGATATAGATATCAGTTAGATATATTCACTTGTAAGATGAAATCCAGGAAATCTTGATACGGGAGTATATTATGAGGTGGGAAACAGTGTTAAGTTAAGTTCTAAGACATCTAATTATCGTATAATGAAACAATTGATCAATGTGTAGAGGTTTAAGTGGATAAGTATACTAAAAACTGATATGATCCTCTTACACAAACTCACAAAAATGTTAGTAAATATGTTTGTACATACTTATTTCATTTCGGAAAACCATACCTCCGCACGAGCTAACGTTTTGAGAGAAAAAGTATTCCTAGTGACGAAGTGCTGCCCAAATCAAACCTTAAAGTTTTGTGTTGGTGCATATTTTGTATGTCCGCCACTGTGCAAATAGGATGGATAGAGCGTGTGTTGAATATTGTATTGTTTAGTGAGAAAAGCGAGACGTGATACGATGGGAGGATGAGATCACCTTCGTACGAAGGTAACACCTTCGTACGAGGGTAACACCTTCGTACGGAAGAAAACAAGCCTACTTCGCACGAACGACTCCTCCACACCAAATCTGTGTCTATATATAGTGTCGTGTTTTCATTGTTAGATATGTTTTGGAGGTCCCAGAAGAGAAATGCTGGAGAAATTTTGTTTCTCTAGCTTGTAAATTATGTATACTCTTTCGGTATGAATGGAAAGCTTTCGATTCTACTTCTTCTTAATAAGTTTATACCGAAATAGTGATACCCTATCTGAACTTCCATCTAGACCCGTCGGATCCTTGACTTTCATGTTCATTAGCACAACACTTGCAATGGGAAAGGTAGATTTATCTTCGTACGAAGGTAAATATGTATAGTAAATCCGAATTATCTTCGTACGAAGATAATCATGGTACCTCCCGCATGTATACCCTCGTACCAAATTGTGTTAAATTTGAAAATTTGTCTAAGTGTTGATTTATTGTGTTTGTGCAGGCGAAAGTTTCGAATTTTGACCTAAAGCACAATATTTGTTGTGTGCTGGATAAAGAACTGACAAAGATGAAACCATTCGAATTGATTTTTTAATTTATGGATCGGATACGGATCAAGAAAGTACTTACTGATCAACATAAAGCATATCGATCGCACATTGAACGTTTCAGGGAGAATGCAAAATTTATTCCTAATCCGCCAGCAATTCATTCTATCGCTAAATTTGGAAACGAGGATAAAGAAGTAATAATTACTAAGTCTTGATCAGAAGGGTTTTGGATTTCAACGATGAAGATAGTGATCCTATAGGCTATCCTAAACGAATGGTCAAAGGGTGTTTCTACAGGATGGGTTATGTTGGGCATGTCAATGATACAAATTTTTCTAAAGTGAATTTCTCAAGGCCCTACAAGTTCTTTGTACACTCGGTGATTCACGCTATGGGGCGTAGGAGGGGAGGATTTGATGTGTTGGTTGATTATCAAATGTGCATGATGTAGCATTAATGCTAAACTTCCCTTACAACTTCACGAGATTGATCTTCGAGTAAATGAAGGCAAACATAAACAAAGAAAAATTTCTACAATATTTGAGGTTTGTACAGATGATGTTGGATGATTTTTTTCCGAACCTTCTGAAAGAAGAATTTGATGAGACACCTCAGAACACATGATGAATTTGTCATTGGATCAGATTCTACAGTAACTATCAAAATCTATTCCTCCTTTAAGGAAATTCTTCAGATGCATAAAAGATAAAGATTATGTTGCAGCACTAGAGGGGAAGTGGAGAAAGACAAGAGTAATTCCGAGAATGATGAGGAAAAGAAGTTAGAAGGAGTTGTTGCCAAAAGAAGTAAGTGGTTTGTTAAGGAAGATGAAAAGAAAAGAAAGAGGCAAGAAGCTCGAAAGAACACAAAGAAAGGTTGCATGTACTATGCTTTGTGATGCAAGTAGCGCTGATGATGAGGAGAATTTAAATGTGAATGTGAATGTAAGTTGAAGACAAAGTTATTTCTACAACTACTGACATAGAATGAGCTAACAAAAGCACTGAAAACACACCTGAGATTGCATGAAATATTGAGAAAGAAGCATTTGGAGAAGGTTCAGGGGGTGATGTTGATTCTAAAACAGAAAATGATAGTTTTATTGAGATCACCAAAATAGCTCCACAATGCATGATCCAAGAGCGATGGTCGAGAATAGAATTTCTAAAAGAAAGTAGAAGACAACTGATGGAGATGATGAACTGTATGTGTTATCTGATCCTGAAACAATCAAGAAACTTGCAAAAAGAGTTAAGAGCAAAGTTGATGATCTAAGCAAGAAAAAGACAGGGTCTCCGTTGGTAAAGAAATCAAGAAGGAAATACTTGATATCTTCAAAGAAAACAACTACTAGAGCAGAACTAGTAGTTACTAAAAGAGAAATACCAACAGTGGATGTTGAACTGAAGTTGAGCACGTAATTCCAATTCAAACCCCACCAACAACTTCACAACAACTACCAATAACTCCTATTCCACCTATTTCTCTTCAACAACAACACCACAATCACCACCTATTTCTCTTCAACAACAACACCACAATCACCACCTATTTCTCAGTCTTCTCCTCGATCTACGCCACATAAACAAACATATCCAACTGGTCCAGCATACAAAGACAGTGAATTCGTATTTGGTGACGAACAATTATTCCAAGTAGGTATAAACTTGGAGTTCTTAAATTATCCTAATGACCAAACAATCAAGCAGATAGAGAATAAAATCAAGTTTTTGGATAACAAATGTGTACAAATGGAAGCTGTAATTACAAGTCTAGTTTTTGAGAATGAAAGACTGAGAAAAAGATTGAGTGACTTGAAGCTGATAAGAAGTTGAAAGATAAAAAGCTAGAGATTTTGTATACAGTTATAAAGAAAAGAATGGGGATAGACTTTGAAGTTGAGTTTAATAAAATGGAGATTGATGAAGCAAAAGAAAGGGCTACTGAAAGGTCTCAAAAAGCTGCTGCTGAAGCTTAGGCTATAAGTACAGATAAAGGAAAAGGAAAATTGACGATGTTCCTATTATCACAACTAAGCCTGAGAAAGAAATTGAGCCAAAAAATTATATTTCAAAGTTTGTTCTTATCGAAGGAGTGAAAGATGTTCCTTACGAGAAAAAGAAAGAATCGGAGAAAGAGACGAATGATAAAGAAGATGAAGAAGATTTAGATGTGGATTGTTATTAGGTCCTATAAGTGTGAGGCTGACGCATCAAATATACACAATAAGCTATGGTAGCAACTAGGAATTATTTCGGTTAGTTTGGACCTTGTATAGGCCATTTGGGCATGCCTAAGGCCATGTGTGTCAAGCAAGCCTATAGGGAGCCCATGAGGGGCATGGCCTTACCCTAGGTATATAAACAACTTTATGTCATTTCTAAGGTTAAGCCTTGAGAGAGAGCCTCTATGAGATAGAACTCGTAGATAGAGAAAAAAACCCTAGAGAGAGAGTGAGAGATGAATAACTTGTATCAGATGGTTTTGCTAATTGTTAGTAATAGAATCATAGGCAAGTTTGAAGTAATTTGTGTGTTACTCTCGTTCATCTCGATTCCGCCCATCCTTGGTGATTGTTTGATATCATTGTCAGATCCAGATTTTTCGGGACTTACAATTGGTATCGGAGCTATTGAACCTGTTTTCCAAGCTCAGATCTGATATCACACTGATTCTGTTCGATTTCTGCTGAAAAACAAGCATTTCGGATCATTAGTTAAGCATTTCATATAAACATTTAGGATTTCGGATCTTATAGTTGAATTTTAAATAGAATTCCGATAAATCTGTTGAATTTCGGATTGATTTCGGATTAATCTTTTGAATTTCGGATAAATCTCTTCAAGGATTTCGGATCATATTCTTGAATTTCAGAACATCAGCTTGAATTTCTCATCATATTCAAACATTTTGGATTGGATTTCAGATAAACCAGACTGATTTCGGATCATATCGACAGCCATTTTGGATAACTATTCGGATAGACATTTTTTATTGTCATTTCGGAGTGCATTTCAGATACACTGTTCCGAATTGCTGCTGAGGTTTTCGGACAAAGATACTATTCCGAATCAGGGGTGGATCTTTAATTAGCTGACGTATTTCGTAATAAATGTTTTTGTGCACAGAAAATTATCTGTAGCAAACTTTAAAAACGGACTATACGGATTGAACCGTCTTATTTTTAGGACCAAAAAAACAGTTTTTGGAAAAGGTCTTTGACATTATATATCATTGGATTCATAATTTCGAGACGGGTCTAACGGTATAATTTGGTAAAAACAGTTTTTGGACATTTTTTAACGTTTTTACAGTACGGTTTCGGTTATCCAAAGATGTCTACAACCCAAGCTCAGTACTCGAACATAGTTCTCCGCCCAGTATGTAACCCAAACCCGTATGCTGATCCGAACATTGTCTTTTAACTGCCAATAAAAGCAATGCACCCTAGGCTCAAAATCAACCCAAACGTTATGGATAGCGCTGGTAGGTTGCGGGATCGAGTGAAAGAAAAGCTGAATGAGTTTATAGGGAACGACAATGTTGATCCTGTTGCTAACTATCTGATGCGTTTACTTGAAAATGGGAGGCGAAAAGAGGAAGTAATGAATGAGATGAATACTTTTCTGGGTGATGACAGGGACTCCTTTGTATCTTGGTTGTGAGATCATTTACAATCAAACCAAGATCTATACGCACAATCAAAGGAATCTCATCCCGATGAAGTAGCCAAACAGAAACCTCACCCAGCACGCTGCTGTTAATATCCCAGCACCTCAAACCCATCAAGTTGTTGTCAATAGCCCAGCACCCTAAGCCCAAACTCATACAGAAAAACCAAAATCGCTCATTAATATGGTCAACTATCTTTTGTGTACTGAAAATTGAAGGAATAAGGTTGCGCAACTCAGGGCACTCAACTCTAATATGGCAAATGATTACAACAGTGCAATGGCTCAGTGCATCAGCCTTCAACAAAGTAACAAGTTGCTTACAGAAAATGTTGAAGCACAAAAGAAGGATATAGCCCAGCTTCACTTGGATCTCAATCAACAACAGTGTTGGGTCCATGATTATAAAAAAAACAAACTCAATGTGAAAAACATGGAATTTGAGTCTGTGAGAGCTGAGCTAGAGCTCCTGACTAGCAAGTATCAACAAAATGAAGTAAATATAAAGAATTTTGATACATCCAGCAAGCTCGTTCAAGACGTGTGCACTATGCAACTAGCATACAAAACGAACAAAGGGAAGGATTTGGGATTCAATCAGGTTGCCCCACCATATAGTCACAATTACACGAGAATGTCTGACAACGAGGAAGAACTTGAGAACAAACAACATCTGGTGTATGGCAAACCTAGTGATTATACATCTGACACACATGAGTCTGTTAAACCTGTAAATGTTAAAATGAAGCAAAAATGTGTGAACAATTCTAATGCTTCTACTTCACGTGCAGAAAAAGTGTCATTTGTAGATAGGACAGAAGAAGATGATTCTCGTGCAGAAAAATTCTAATTCTAATGAACAGCCTTGTGCTGATAATTCCTCCGATGATTCAGCTGAAGTTTCTGGTGTTACATCCGAAAAAACAAGACTCTCCGATTCAATCAAAATTTATGAAGTGAAGACTGATGTGAAGCCTCCTACTACGCAAACTGAACAATCTGAACCCTCTATTAGTACTATAAAGGTTCAGATCAACCAACAGGAGTCGAAGCAAGCTAGTCAGGGACGAAGAAAGAAGAATTCGAAACATCAAAGACACTCACGCTCTCCAAAATCATCTATGGGCAACAGTAGTCGGCAAATGGCTCGTAATGTGAAAAATGCTTTTGTTAAGCCGGTCAGTAATGGCAAATATGAAAAATATGCATTTGACTATGCTAACAAAGCTTTTGAGAAGGTTGGTGAGATTTCTGAACAAGACTTTCAGTCTAAGCAACATAAGAAGAATCAAAAGAATCTGCACAACAAAAGACCTCTACAAGCAGCAAATACAAGCACCCAAACTCATCTTCATCTGCAAAAGAATAAAGCACAGAAAGGACCAGTTTTTCTTTTAGGACCTGCAAGAGCAAATCAAGCTTCTTAGAATGTCCTTCCTATGAAAAGACAAACTAGCTACAACTGTGGCATTGCGGGTCACATCGCTCAGAACTACACACATTATCCTTATGTACCCCACTATGCTGAAAATCAGAGGGTTACACCAAAGGATAACTACCATTCCAAGCCGATGAAGGTACCATAACCTAAGACAATGAAGAATATGAGTCCCAAGGTTTGAAACCTACATAAGTTTTGAAAAATAACAAGGTTGAAAAGCCAACTGCTTTGCCAAAGGCATCTAAGAAATTAGAAACGCCTAAAAAAATTTGGAAAGCAAAACAAAAAGAAGCAACATCTCCAATCCTTGAAATGAAAGGGGACTTGTGTTTAAAGGAAGTGTCTTATATTGATGCTTCAGGAAATCCCAGGACCACGATAGACTGGGTACCAATATCCTACTAATCTCCTTATTTTTCAGAGACAACAAAGGAGGAGCTGTTGACAATCTCTAGAATGTTGATAGCGGTTGTTCCCGAGATATAAAGGGTAACATTTCCCTGTTGCAAAAAGTTCAAATTTTTCTACAGATGATATGTTTCCTTGGGGAAGAGAAGAGAGGTAAGACATGACTAGCGAAAAGGTACAATTTAAATTTCGTGCTTTAATTTTGACATTGATTAGTCTTCAATCTGATGACGGAATGGTTAAGCAAAAACAACAAAAACATTTTCCTGTTCTTTCGTTTATAACTTTGTACATACGTTTTCATTATTAGGTAAATTTGTGCATAAAGTGTGATGGACAAATTTAGGTGGGAAAAGGGATATATATGTATATATGCATTGTTTGAGGGGGATAAACTGAGAAAAAAAATTAACAAAAACAGAAAAATACAAAAACATTTGAAAAGTAGAAAAATCCAAAAAGATTTGAAAAGTAGAAAAATCCAAAAAGATTTTTATTGCATCATTGGGAATTGAAATGAATGTTCGTGCTAAAGGGTTTGACTAACATATGTAAGGTGTTATAGCTAAAAAGACTAGGATCTAATGTGATATGTCGATAGGCTTGACGCTAAAAAAGATAAAAGATACCAAGTGATATGAACATAACGAATTATGTACCATGTGGGTAACATACCATCAGCGTATGATTTTATGGTTTTAAATCTTGCGTTGATAGATAACCAACGTTTGAGGTTTCGGGTCTTTATACTAGTGAGTCATCCGAGATATCAGGGTTGTCCTTCTGTTGCAACTAGATTATATGCAGACCTAGGCACAGTCAGGAAATCCTAAAAGAGCCAATAAAAGGGCCAAAACCTTGAAAGGAAGAAAATCTCATAACCAGAGAATCTCGTGTGCTTTAAAAGCTAAATTCGTACAAAAAGGTATATGCCTAACCCTCATCAGACATTTATTGGTCACTCTTCTGTATGAATGTACAGACTTGTTCACTAACTGCCTGACGTTGTAAATCAAACGGATGATCTCAGTATACTTACCTGTTATGATGAATTGTTATGCTTACCTTGATTGCGGGGGTATGTCATGGTATGGGACACACGGGTATTATAGTATAATATTACTATACAGAAATTTACAAAGTTGAAAAATGAAAATTGAGCATTAAATTTTAAGCGGACAAACATATCGGCAATTGCATAGACCAGTCTGAGTAAGTTCATACTGAGAAGTGTTCCTTGATCCGCCTGAAAACTATTTGATCCCATTGCAAATTATAACTATTAATTAGTTTTTTTGTTTATATTATTTTATTTAAAAATTAAAAAAAGAATTGAAAACCTAAAAATAGAGTATTTATTCGTTTTATTAAAATTTAACCGTTCTTGAAGATTTGGCTGATTATCAAGAGATGAAAGAAATTTGAATTTTGATCCGAGTACAATTACTTGGATGTACCAAGTGTTCATATGGTACTCTCCATGTTGCATTGAAATGTTTGCTTATGAAATTCTGAGCATGTGCAAATCTTGATTTTAATCAAGAAACAGGGGTTGATGAAGTTTGAGATGCTGTTAGTTGCTGACAAAGCACGAAGCATTACAACAGCAAGATGTACCTGAGTGAGAAGAACCGGATACGTATTGTCATCTTACAATGATAGTACATTTGAAGAACTACCTGTGAACCTGCTTGAAATTGAAAGATCAAAGAAGAGAAGAGCTACTGAGAATACTCCTCTCGCGTTATTTTTAACATGATATTTCAAGCAAAGCTGATCGAGATCCTGATATGAAGCTACCCGCAAGAGAAGAAGAAAGAGACCCAGTGTTGAGAGTTCAGAAGTCAAGAACTTCCACAACTTGTACAGCATAACGACAACCATAGACTCTGTTGAAGATGTTGCTGAATTAATGCTATGAAGACAATTTGATGCATTAGTCTAGGGGGAGATTGTTAGGTCCTAGAAGTGTAAGACTGACACATTAAATATACACAACGAGCTATCGTAGGGAACTATGATTTATTTGGGTTAGATTGTATTAGGTTTGGACCTTGTACGGCCATGTGGGCCAAGCAAGCCCATAGGAAGCCCATGAGGGGTATAGCCTTATCCTAGGTATATAAACAACTTTATGTCATTTCTAGGGTTAAGCCTTGAGAGAGAGCCTCCATGAGATAGAACTCCTAGATAGAGAAAAAAACCCTAGAGAGAGAGAGAGTGAGAGGTGAAGAACTTGTATGAGACAGTTTTGCTAATTGTTAGTAATAGAACCGTATACAAGTTTGAAGTGATTCGCGTGATATTCTCGTTCATCTCGATCTTCTTATTTTTCGGATTTCTTGAATCTCATGAAGTTTGGATTCCGCCCATCCTTGGTGATTGTTTGATATCATTGTCAGATTCGGATTTTTCAGGACTTACAATGGTGCTGATCATGATGATTATAGTGATAAGGGTGATGATGATGACAACAACAAGGGTGGTACTGGGTTGGTTGTATTTCAAGGTAAATCTTCTAGCACTGGTGATTATGATGATTTTCTGAATAATAATGCTAATCAAGAAGATGATTTTTTATCAAGAGGGGGAGCAAGATGATCCGATACATGATGTAGGGAGTTTAGGAATTTCATATACGTTACTTCTCCAACGCTTGTTCCTATAATTCTTCACAAACAATTATCTTGAGCATGATATAGAGGAAGACGAATTTCTGCACAACTATACTAAAGAAGAGATAGCACAAATGATGGGAGTTGACGAGAATGCATTTGAGTTTAATTTTTAAGAAGAGCCGAATAATATTGAAGCATTAAAGCCTGAAGATTATTTGTTTAATTATGTTGAAGAGGTTGCTAACTACAACAATGTTGTCGTGGAGGATTATTCAGATGATGAAACAGTTAAATAGTCTATTGATGGAATTGATGACTTCCCAACATTTCAAGAGATGTTTGATCAAGATAAAAATGAATTGCTAAAGTGTAAAATTGAAAAAACGATCAAAGATGGTGAATCCCCAATGGTAGATAGAGATGAGATAAGAAACACACGGAAAGCTTGGTTCAAGGCTATTCCAAAAGAAAGTTCAGATGGCCATTGATGTTCTTTACTCGACATCCTAATGTTTCACTTAGTGACATTATTAGATGGGGATGGATTCTGGAATTGAATGTTTGGGGAATCAAAAGGGACCATGGTGTGTAGTATTTCAAATATTTGCAAGATATTCAAACACTACCATGGTGGGATGTGCAGGAATTATGCCGGACAAACTGATCAATTTTCAAATGAAGCTCGGAGATAAAAAATTATGGATGCTGATCAGATGTGAAGCCAGCCATAATTTTCCAACATGGAAGCCATATTATCCAAAGAAAATTACAAAGATTGATCCTATATCTCAAATGCCAGATGTGACATTGATTATAAAGTGACCACGAGCAATGAAACACATGCCACTAATGAAAGTAGAACAAGCTTTTTATGGGGATTTCAAATGGTGGGAATACGATGCTGAAACTTGTGAAGCTATTATTGTATTGAAAACTCAAGGTCTATGGAGAGTGATAAGGATTCTTGATTCTATGTTGTCACACCCCGATTTTCAATGTAGCGAAAGCGTGTCGTGAGGTGTGACCAGAGCGGCAATCGTTGCATTCACACAAGTAAACGACAATTGTATTTGACTACAAAACATTCATCCATACTTTTTATTTAACCATAATTCACATATAAACTTTTGTCTTTAAAAGAAACCACAAGTTTAACAACATTATTTAAAATTTAGAGATAAGTTTATAAAACATAACAACAAAACAGGATGAAACATAACATCCTGACTTACAACAAAAGAAAAAGATTTCTTCAAAGGCCATCCACTAGTTTCCAGTAATACATGTTAGTTTTGAAAACAATGTCAACAAAAGCTGGTGAATTCCTGTTATAAATTTTGTATCAAATGAATTATCAAAAACATTTGAAATAATGAATTCGTTTAATATAGCTTAATGAAACTTGTAAGATAATTAGTGTGTTGCAAGGACACTAATCTGTATGCCAAATAAGGTGGCAACCAAACCTTGACGATTTAATATGTGTCTGGGACACTCGTTTTTGACACAAAAGCACTTACGATCTATAACTATTGCCGTATTAGAGTGGGGCTCGCCCAAACACAATAGATATATCCCCTTGTTCCTTGGTACTTGTTATTCATTAATGGCCTCAATGATTGAGCCTTATTAACATGTGATCTAAATATTTTCATTTCCCAACTATATTAACTGTAACATGTGTCACACCCCGATTTTCGATGCAGCAAAAGCGTGTCGCGAGGTGTGGCTAGAGCGGCAATCGTTGCATTCAACTAAGTAAATGACAATTGTGTTACATTACAAAACATTCACACATACTTTTTATTTAACCATAATGCACATATAAACTTTTGTCTTTAAAAGAAACCACAAGTTTAACAACATTATTTAAAATTTGGACATAAGTCTATAAAACATAACAACAAAGACTGGATCACACATAACATCTTGACTTCACATCAAACAAACAAGATTTTCCCCAAAGGCCATCTACTAGTTTCTAGTAATAAATGTTAGTTTTGAAAACAATGTCAATAAAAGCTGATGAATTCATGTTATAAATTTTGTATGAAATGAATTATCAAAAACATTTGAAATAATATATTCATTTAATATTGCTTAATGAAACTTGTAAGATAATTGGTGTGTTGCAAGGACACTAATCTATATGCCGAATAAGGTGGCAACCAAACCTTGACGATATATTATGTGTATGAGACACTCGTTTTAGACACAAAAGCACTCTAATACGATCTGTTATTATTGCCGTATTAAAGTGGGGCTCGCCCAAACACAATAGTTCTATTCCCTTGTTTCTCGGTACTTGTTATTCATTAGTGGCCCCAATGCTTGAGCCTTATTCACATGTGATTTAAATATTTTCATTTTCCCAACTATATTAATTGTGACATGTGTCACACCCTGATTTTCGATGAAGCGGAAGCGTGTCACGAGGTGTGACCAGAGCGGCAATCATTGCATTCAACCAACTAAACGACAATTGTATTACATTACAAAACATTTATCCATACTTTTTAGTTAACCATAATTCACATATAAACTTTTCTCTTTAAAAGAAACCACAAGTTTAACAACATTATTTAAAATTTAGACATAAGTTTATAAAACATAACAACAAAGACTAGATCAAACATAACATCTTGACTTCACAACAAACAAACAAGATTTTCCCCGAAGGCCATCCACTAGTATCTAGTAATATATGTTAGTTTTGAAAACAATGTCAACAAAAGCTGATGACTTGTTATAAATATTGTATCAAGTGAATTATCAAAAACATTTGAAATAATAAATTAGTTTAATATAGCTTAATGAAACTTGTTAGATAATTAGTGTGTTGCAATGACACTAATCTGTTTGCCGAATAAGGTGGCAACCAAACCTTGACGATTTATTATGTGTATGAGACACTCGTTTTAGACACAAAAGCACTCTAATACAATATGTTATTATTGTTGTATTAGAGTGGGGCTCGCCCAAACACAATTGATCTATCCCCTTGTTCCTCGGTACTTGTTATTCATTAATGGCCCCAATGCTTGAGCGTTATTCACATGTGATCTAAATATTTTCATTTTCCCAGCAATATTAATTGTAACATGTGACAACCCCGATTTTCGATGCAGCGGAAGCATGTCGCAAGGTGTGGCTAGAGAGGCAATCGTTGCATTCAACCAAGGAAACGACAATTGTGTTACATTACAAAACATTCATCCATACTTTTTATTTAACCATAATACACATATAAACTTTTCTCTTTAAAAGAAACCACAAGTTTAACAACATTATTTAAAATTTAGAGATAAGTTTATAAAACATAACCACAAAACAGGATGAAACATAACATCTTGACTTACAACAAAGAAAAAGATTTTCCTCGAAGGCCATCCACTAGTTTCTAGTAATACATGTTAGTTTTGAAAATAATGTTAACAAAAGCTGGTGAATTCCAATTATAAATTTTGTATCAAATAAATTATCAAAAACATTTGAAATAATAAATTCGTTTAATAAAGCTTAATGAAACTTGTAAGATAATTAGTGTGTTGCAAGGACACTAATATGTATGCCGAATAAGGTGGCAACCAAACCTTGACAATTTATTATGTGTCTGAGACACTCGTTTTAGACACAAAAGCACTCTAATACAATTTATTATTATTGCTGTACTAGAGTGGGGCTCGCCCAAACACAATAGATCTATCCCCTTGTTCCTCGGTATTTTTAATTCATTAATGGCCCCAATGCATGAGCCTTATTCACATGTGATCTAAATATTTTCATTTACCCAACTATATTAACTGTAACATGTGTCACACCCAGACTTTCGATGCAGCAAAAGCGTGTCGCGAGGTGTGGCTAGAGCGGCAATCGTTGCATTCAACCAAGTAAATGACAATTGTGTTACATTACAAAACATTCATACATACTTTTTATTTAACCATAATGCACATATAAACTTTTGTCTTTAAAAGAAACCACAAGTTTAACAACATTATTTAAAATTTGGACATAAGTCTATAAAACATAACAACAAAGACTGGATCACACATAACATCTTGACTTCACATCAAACAAACAAGATTTTCCCCAAAGGCCATCTACTAGTTTCTAGTAATAAATGTTAGTTTTGAAAACAATGTCAATAAAAGCTGATGAATTCATGTTATAAATTTTGTATGAAATGAATTATCAAAAACATTTGAAATAATATATTCATTTAATATTGCTTAATGAAACTTGTAAGATAATTGGTGTGTTGCAAGGACACTAATCTATATGCCGAATAAGGTGGCAACCAAACCTTGACGATATATTATGTGTATGAGACACTCGTTTTAGACACAAAAGCACTCTAATACGATCTGTTATTATTGCCGTATTAAAGTGGGGCTCGCCCAAACACAATAGTTCTATTCCCTTGTTTCTCGGTACTTGTTATTCATTAGTGGCCCCAATGCTTGAGCCTTATTCACATGTGATTTAAATATTTTCATTTTCCCAACTATATTAATTGTGACATGTGTCACAACCTGATTTTCGATGAAGCGGAAGCGTGTCACGAGGTGTGACCAGAGCGGCAATCATTGCATTCAACCAACTAAACGACAATTGTATTACATTACAAAACATTTATCCATACTTTTTATTTAACCATAATTCACGTATAAACTTTTCTCTTTAAAAGAAACCACAAGTTTAACAACATTATTTAAAATTTAGACATAAGTTTATAAAACATAACAACAAAGACTAGATCAAACATAACATCTTGACTTCACAACAAACAAACAAGATTTTCCCCGAAGGCCATCCACTAGTATCTAGTAATATATGTTAGTTTTGAAAACAATGTCAACAAAAGCTGATGACTTGTTATAAATATTGTATCAAGTGAATTATCAAAAACATTTGAAATAATAAATTAGTTTAATATAGCTTAATGAAACTTGTAAGATAATTAGTGTGTTGCAATGACACTAATCTGTTTGCCGATAAGGTGGCAACCAAACCTTGACGACTTATTATGTGTATGAGACACTCGTTTTAGACACAAAAGCACTCTAATACAATATGTTATTATTGTTGTATTAGAGTGGAGCTCGCCCAAACACAATTGATCTATCCCCTTGTTCCTCGGTACTTGTTATTCATTAATGGCCCCAATGCTTGAGCGTTATTCACATGTGATCTAAATATTTTCATTTTCCCAGCAATATTAATTGTAACATGTGACATACCCCGATTTTCGATGCAGCGGAAGCATGTCGCAAGGTGTGGCTAGAGAGGCAATCGTTGCATTCAACCAAGGAAACGACAATTGTGTTACATTACAAAACATTCATCCATACTTTTTATTTAACCATAATACACATATAAACTTTTCTCTTTAAAAGAAACCACAAGTTTAACAACATTATTTAAAATTTAGAGATAAGTTTATAAAACATAACCACAAAACAGGATGAAACATAACATCTTGACTTACAACAAAAGAAAAAGATTTTCCTCAAAGGCCATCCACTAGTTTCTAGTAATACATGTTAGTTTTGAAAATAATGTTAAGAAAAGCTGGTGAATTCCAGTTATAAATTTTGTATAAAATAAATTATCAAAAACATTTGAAATAATAAATTCGTTTAATAAAGCTTAATGAAACTTGTAAGATAATTAGTGTGTTGCAAGGACACTAATATGTATGCCGAATAAGGTGGCAACCAAACCTTGACAATTTATTATGTGTCTGAGACACTCGTTTTAGACACAAAAGCACTCTAATACAATTTATTATTATTGCTGTACTAGAGTGGGGCTCGCCCAAACACAATAGATCTATCCCCTTGTTCCTCGGTATTTTTTATTCATTAATGGCCCCAATGCTTGAGCCTTATTCACATGTGATCTAAATATTTTCATTTACCCAACTATATTAATTGTAACATGTGTCACACCCCGACTTTCGATGCAGCAAAAGCGTGTCGCGAGGTGTGGCTAGAGCGGCAATCGTTGCATTCAACCAAGTAAATGACAATTGTGTTACATTACAAAACATTCATACATACTTTTTATTTAACCATAATGCACATATAAACTTTTGTCTTTAAAAGAAACCACAAGTTTAACAACATTATTTAAAATTTGGACATAAGTCTATAAAACATAACAACAAAGACTGGATCACACATAACATCTTGACTTCACATCAAACAAACAAGATTTTCCCCAAAGGCCATCTACTAGTTTCTAGTAATAAATGTTAGTTTTTGAAAACAATGTCAATAAAAGCTGATGAATTCATGTTATAAATTTTGTATGAAATGAATTATCAAAAACATTTGAAATAATATATTCATTTAATATTGCTTAATGAAACTTGTAAGATAATTGGTGTGTTGCAAGGACACTAATCTGTATGCCGAATAGGGTGGCAACCAAACCTTGACGATATATTATGTGTATGAGACACTCGTTTTAGACACAAAAGCACTCTAATACGATCTGTTATTATTGCCGTAATAAAGTGGGGCTCGCCCAAACACAATAGTTCTATTCCCTTGTTTCTCGGTACTTGTTATTCATTAGTGGCCCCAATGCTTGAGCCTTATTCACATGTGATTTAAATATTTTCATTTTCCCAACTATATTAATTGTGACATGTGTCACACCCTGATTTTCGATGAAGCGGAAGCGTGTCACGAGGTGTGACCAGAGCGGCAATCATTGCATTCAACCAACTAAACGACAATTGTATTACATTACAAAACATTTATCCATACTTTTTATTTAACCATAATTCACATATAAACTTTTCTCTTTAAAAGAAACCACAAGTTTAACAACATTATTTAAAATTTAGACATAAGTTTATAAAACATAACAACAAAGACTAGATCAAACATAACATCTTGACTTCACAACAAACAAACAAGATTTTCCCCGAAGGCCATCCACTAGTATCTAGTAATATATGTTAGTTTTGAAAACAATGTCAACAAAAGCTGATGATTTGTTATAAATATTGTATCAAGTGAATTATCAAAAACATTTGAAATAATAAATTAGTTTAATATAGCTTAATGAAACTTGTAAGATAATTAGTGTGTTGCAATGACACTAATCTGTTTGCCGAATAAGGTGGCAACCAAACCTTGACGATTTATTATGTGTATGAGACACTCGTTTTAGACACAAAAGCACTCTAATACAATATGTTATTATTGTTGTATTAGAGTGGGGCTCGCCCAAACACAATTGATCTATCCCCTTGTTCCTCGGTACTTGTTATTCATTAATGGCCCCAATGCTTGAGCGTTATTCACATGTGATCTAAATATTTTCATTTTCCCAGCAATATTAATTGAAACATGTGACACACACCCCGATTTTCGATGCAGCGGAAGCATGTCGCAAGGTGTGGCTAGAGAGGCAATCGTTGCATTCAACCAAGGAAACGACAATTGTGTTACATTACAATACATTCATCCATACTTTTTATTAACCATAATACACATATAAACTTTTCTCTTTAAAAGAAACCACAAGTTTAACAACATTATTTAAAATTTAGAGATAAGTTTATAAAACATAACCACAAAACAGGATGAAACATAACATCTTGACTTACAACAAAAGAAAAAGATTTTCCTCGAAGGCCATCCACTAGTTTCTAGTAATACATGTTAGTTTTGAAAATAATGTTAACAAAAGCTAGTGAATTCCAGTTATAAATTTTGTATCAAATAAATTATCAAAAACATTTGAAATAATAAATTCGTTTAATAAAGCTTAATGAAACTTGTAAGATAATTAGTGTGTTGCAAGGACACTAATATGTATGCCGAATAAGGTGGCAACCAAACCTTGACAATTTATTATGTGTCTGAGACACTCGTTTTAGACACAAAAGCACTCTAATACAATTTATTATTATTGCTGTACTAGAGTGGGGCTCGCCCAAACACAATAGATCTATCCCCTTGTTCCTCGGTATTTTTTATTCATTAATGGCCCCAATGCTTGAACCTTATTCACATGTGATCTAAATATTTTCATTTACCCAACTATATTAATTGTAACATGTGTCACACCCTGACTTTCGATGCAGCAAAAGCGTGTCGCGAGGTGTGGCTAGAGCGGCAATCGTTGCATTCAACCAAGTAAATGACAATTGTGTTACATTACAAAACATTCATACATACTTTTTATTTAACCATAATGCACATATAAACTTTTGTCTTTAAAAGAAACCACAAGTTTAACAACATTATTTAAAATTTGGACATAAGTCTATAAAACATAACAACAAAGACTGGATCAAACAATTGTATTACAATACAAAACATTCATCCATACTTTTTATTTAACCATAATTCACATAAAAACTTTTGTCTTTAAAAGAAACTACAAGTTTAACAACATTATTTAAAATTTAGATATAAGTTTATCAAAAATAAGAACAAAGACTGGATCAAACATAACATCTTTACTTCACATCAAATGAACAAGATTTTCCCCGAAGGCTATCCACTAGTATCCAGTAATAAATGTTAGTTTTGAAAACAATGTCAAAAAAGCTGATGAATTCATGTTATAAATTTTGTATCAAATGAATTATCAAAAACATTTGAAATAACAAATTCGTTTAATATAGCTTATGAAACTTGTAAGATAATGAGTGTGTTGCAAGGATACTAATCTGTATGCCGAATAAGTTGGCAACCAAACCTTGACGATTTATTATGTGTCTGGGACACTCGTTTTTGACACAAAAGCACTTACAATCTGTAATTATTGCCGTATTAGAGTGAGGCTCGCCCAAACACAATAGATATATCCCCTTGTTCCTTGGTACTTGTTATTCATTAATGGCCCCAATGATTGAGACTTATTCACATGTGATCTAAATATTTTCATTTTCCCAACTATATAAATTGTAACATGTGTCACACCCCGATTTTCGATGCAGCAAAAGCGTGTCGCGAGGTGTGGCTAGAGCAGCAATCGTTGCATTCAACCAAGTAAATGACAATTGTGTTATATTACAAAACATTCATCCATACTTTTTATTTAACCATGATGCACATATAAACTTTTGTCTTTAAAAGAAACCACAAGTTTAACAACATTATTTAAAATTTGGACATATGTCTATAAAACATAACAACAAAGACTGGATCAAACATAACATCTTGACTTCACATCTAACAAACAAGATTTTCCCCGAAGGCCATCTACTAGTTTCCAGTAATAAATGTTAGTTTTGAAAACAATGTCAACAAAAGCTAATGAATTCATGTTATAAATTTTGTATGAAACGAATTATCAAAAACATTTGAAATAATATATTCATTTAATATAGCTTAATGAAACTTGTAAGATAATTGGTGTGTTGCAAGGACACTAATCTGTATGCCGAATAAGGTGGCAACCAAACCTTGACGATCTATTTTGTGTATGAGACACTCGTTTTAGACACAAAAGCACTCTAATACGATCTGTTGTTATTGCCGTATTAGAGTGGGGCTCGCCCAAACACAATAGATCTATCCCCTTGTTTCTCGGTACTTGTTATTCATTAGTGGCCCCAATGCTTGAGCCTTATTCACATGTAATTTAAATATTTTCATTTTCCCAACTATATTAATTGTGACATGTGTCACGCCCTGATTTTCGATGAAGCGGAAACGTGTCACGAGGTATGGCCAGAGCGGCAATTATTGCATTCAACCAACTAAACGACAATTGTATTACATTACAAAACATTCATCCATACTTTTTATTTAACCATAATTCACATATAAACTTATCTCTTTAAAAGAAACCACAAGTTTAACAACATTATTTAAAATTTAGACATAAGTTTATAAAACATAACAACAAAGACTGGATCAAACATAACATCTTGACTTCACAACAAACAAACAAGATTTTCCCCGAAGGCCATCCACTAGTTTCTAGTAATATATGTTAGTTTTGAAAACAATGTCAACAAAAGGTGATGAATTCTTGTTAGAAATTTTGTATCAAGTGAATTATCAAAAACATTTGAAATAATAAATTAGTTTAATATAGCTTAATGAAACTCGTAAGATAATTAGTGTATTGCAAGGACACTAATCTGTTTGCCGAATAAGGTTGCAACCAAACTTGACGATTTATTATGTGTATGAGACACTCGTTTTAGACACAAAAACACTCTAATAGATCTGTTATTATTGCCGTATTAGAGTGGGCTCGCCCAAACACATAGATCTATCCCCTTGTTCCTCGGTTACTTGTTACTTCATTAATGGCCCCAATGCTTGAGCCTTATTCACATGTGATCTAAATATTTTATTTTCCCAGCAATATTATTAATTGTAACAATTTGTCACACCCGATTTCGATCAGCCGAAGCATGCCCGCGAGAGTGTGGCTAGAAGCGGCAATCGTTGCATTCAACCAAGTAAACGACAATTGTATTACATTACAAAACATTCATCCATACTTTTTATTTAACCATATTCACATATAAACTTTTGTCTTAAAATAAACCACAAGTTTAACAACATTATTTAAAATTTAGACATTAGTTTATAAAACATAACAACAAAGACTGGATCAAACATAACATCTTGACTTCACACAAACGAAAGATTTTCCCCGAAGGCCATCCACTAGTTTCTAGTAATAATGTTAGTTTTGAAAACAATGTCAACAAAAGCTGATGAATTCTTGTTATAAATTTTGTATCAATGAATTATCAAAAACATTTGAAATAATAAATTAGTTTAATATAGCTTAATGAAACTGTAAGATAATTAGTGTGTTGCAAGGACACTAATCTGTATGCCGAATAAGGTGGCAACCAAACCTTGACGATTTATTATGTTATGAGACACTCGTTTTAGACACAAAAACACTCTAATACGATTGTTATTATTGCGTTATTGAGTGGGGCTCGCCCAAACACAATAGATCTATCCCTTTTCCTGGTACTTGTTATTCATTAATGCCCCAATGCTTGAGCCTTATTCACATTGATCTAAATATTTTCATTTTCCCAACTATATTAATTGTAACATGTGTCCACCCCGATTTTCGATGCCTAGCAAGCGTGTCGCGAGGTGTGGCCAGAGCGGCAATCGTTGCATTCAACCAAGTAAACGACAATTGTATTACATTACAAAACATTCATCCATACTTTTTATTTAACCATAACTCACATATAAACTTTTGTCTTAAAAAAAACCACAAGTTTAACAATATTATTAAAATTTAGACATAAGTTTATAAAACATAACAACAAAGACTGGATCAAACATAACATCTTGACTTCACATCAAACAAACAAGATTTTCCCCGAAGGCCATCCACTAGTTTCCAGTAATAAATGTTAGTTTTGAAAACAAGTGTCAACAAAAGCTGATGAATTCATGTTATAAATTTTGTATCAAATGATTATCAAAAACATTTGAAATAATATATTCGTTTAATATAGCTTAATGAAACTTGTAAGATAATTGGTGTGTTGCAAGGACACTATCTGTATGCCGAATAAGGTGGCAACCAAACCTTGATCGATTTATTATGTGTCTGAGACACTCGTTTTAGACACAAAAGCACTTAATACGATCTGTTATTTTTTGCCGTATTAGAGTGGGGCTCGCCCAAACACAATAGATCTATCCCTTGTTCTCGGTACTTGTTATTCATTAGTGGCCCCAATGCTTGAGCCTTATTCACATGTGATTATAATATTTTCATTTTCCCAACATATATTAATTGTAACATGTGTCACACCCGATTTTCGATGAAGCGGAAGCGTGTCGCGAGGTGTGGCAGAGCGGCAATCGTTGCATTCAACCAAGTAAACGACAATTGTATTACATTAAAACATTCATCCATACTTTTTATATTTAACCATAGTTAACATATAAACTTTTATCTTTAAAAGAAACCATAAGTTTAACAACATTATTTAAATTTAGACATAAGTTTATAAAACATGACTACAAAGACTGGATCAAACATAACATCTTGACTTCACAACAAAAAACAAGATTTTCCCGAAGGCCATCCACTAGTTTCTATAATATATGTTAGTTTTGAAAAATGTCAACAAAAGCTGATGAATTCTTGTTATAAATTTTGTATCAACTGAATTATCAAAACATTTGAAATAATAATTAGTATAATATAGTTTAATGAAACTTGTAAGATAATTAGTGTGTCGCAAGGACACTAATCTGTTTGCCAAATAAGGTGGCAACCAAACCTTGACGATTTATTATGTGTATGAGACACTCGTTTTAGACACAAAAGCACTCTAACAATCTGTTATTATTGTTGTATTATAATGGGGCTCGCCCAAACACAATAGACCTATCCCCTTGTTCCACGGTACTTGTTATTCATTAATGCCCCAATGCTTGAGCCTTATTCACATGTGATCTAAATATTTTCATTTTCCCAGGTATATTAATTGTAACATGTGTCACACCCCGATTTTCGATCCAGCGGAAGCATGTCGCGAGGTGTGGCTAGAGAGGCAATCGTTGCATTGAACCAAGGAAATGACAATTGTATTACATTACAAAACATTCATCCATACTTTTTATTTAACCATAATTCACATATAAATTTTCTCTTTAAAAGAAACCACAAGTTTAACGACATTATTTAAAATTTAGACATAAGTTTATAAAACATAACAACAAAGACTGGATCAAACATAACTTCTTGACTTCACATCAAACGAACAAGATTTTCCCCGAAGACCATCCACTAGTTTCCAGTAATAAATGTTAGTTTTGAAAACAATGTCAACAGAAGCTGATGAATTCATGTTATAAATTTTGTATCAAATGAATTATCAAAAACATTTGAAATAATAAATTCGTTTAGTATAGCTTAATGAAACTCGTAAGATAATTAGTGTGTTGCAAGGACACTAATCTGTATGCCGAATAAGGTGGCAACCAAACGTTGGCGATTTATTATGTGTCTTAGACACTCGTTTTAGACACAAAATCACTCTAATACGATCTGTTATTATTGCCGTATTAGAGTGGGGCTCGCCCAACACAATATATATCCTCTTGTTCCTTGGTACTTGTTATTCATTTGTAGCCCCGATGCTTGAGCCTTATTCACATGTGATCTACATATTTTCATTTTCCCAAATATATTAATAGTAACATGTGTCACACCCTGATTTTCGATGCAGTGGAAGCTTGTCGCGAGGTGTGGCCAGAGCGGCAATCGTTGCAATCAACCAAGTAAACGACAATTGTATTACATTACAAAATATTCATCCATACTTTTTATTTAACCATAGTTCACATTTAAACTTTTGTCTTTAAAGAAACCACAAGTTTAACAACATTATTTAAAATTTAGACATAATTTTATAAAAATTACAACAAAGACTGGATCAAACATAACATCTTGACTTCACATCAAACGAAAAAGATTTTCCCTGAAGGCCATCCACTAGTTTCCAGTAATAAATGTTAGTTATGAAAAAAATGTCAACAAAAGCTGATGAATTCTTGTTATAAATTTTGTATCAAGTGAATCATCAAAAACATTTGAAATAATAAAATAGTTTAATATAGCTTAATGAAACTTGTAAGATAATTAGTGTGTTGCAAGGACACTAATCTGTATGTCGAATAAGGTGGCAACCAAACCTTCATGATTTAGTATGTGTAAGAGACACTCGTTTTAGACAAAAGCACTCTAATACAATCTGTTATTATTGTTGTATTAGAGTGGGGCTCGCCCAAATACAATAGATCTATCCCTTGTTCCTCGATACTTGTTATTCATTAGTGGCCCCAATGCTTGAGCCTTATTCACGTGTGATCTAAATATTTTCATTTTCCGAAATATCTTAATTATAACATGTGTCACACCCCGATTTTCGATGCAGCAAAAATCGTGTTGCGAGGTTTGGCAAGAGCGGCAATCGTTGCATTCAACCAAGTAAACGACAATTGTATTACATTACAAAACATTCATCCATACTTTTTATTTAACCATAGTTCACATATAAACTTTTGTCTTTAAAATAACCACAAGTTTAACAACATTATTTAAAATTTAGACATAAGTTTATAAAACATAACAACAAAGACTGGATCAAACATAACATCTTGACTTCACAACAAACGAAAAATATTTTCCCTGAAGGCCATCCACTAGTTTCCAGTAATACATGTTAGTTTTGAAAACAATGTCAACAAAAGCTGATGAATTCTTGTTATTAATTTTGTATCAAGTGAATTATCAAAAACATTTAAATAATAAACTCGTTTGATATAGCTTAATGAAACTTGTATGATAATTAGTGTGTTGCAAGGACACTAATCTGTATGCCGAATAAGGTGGCAACCAAATCTTGACGATTTATTATGTGTCTGAGACACTCGTTTTAGATACAAAAGCACTCTAATACGATCTGTTAGTATTGCCGTATTAGAGTGGGGCTTGCCCAAACACAATAGATCTATCCCCTTGTTCCTTTTGTTATTCATTATGGCTCCAACGATTGAGCCCTATTCACATGTGATCTAAATATTTTCATTTTACCAACTATATTAATTGTAACATGTGGCACACCCTGATTTTCGATGCAGCGGAAGTGTGTCGCGAGGTGTGGCCAGAGCGGCAATCATTGCATTCAACCAAGTAAACGACAATTGTATTACATTACAAAACATTCATCCATACTGTTTATTTAACCATAGTTCACATATAAACTTTTGTCTTTAAAATAACCACAAGTTTAACAACATTATTTAAAATTTAGACATTAGTTTATGAAACATAACAACTAAGACTGGATCAAACATAACATCTTGACTTCACAAAAAGCGAACAAGATTTTCCCCGAAGGCCATCCACTAGTTTCCAGTAATACATGTTAGTTTTGACAACGATGTCAATAAAAGCTGATGAATTCTTGTTATAAATTTTGTATCAAGTGAATAATCAAAAACATTTGAAAAAATAAATTCGTTTAATATAGCTTAATGAAATTGTAAGATAATTAGTGTGTTGCAAGGACACTAATCTGTATGCCGAATAAGGTGGCAACCAAACCTTGACGATTTATTATGTGACTGAGACACTCGTCTTAGACACAAAAGCACTCTAATACGATCTGTTATTATTGTCGTATTAGAGTGGGGCACGCCCAAACACAATAGATCTATCCCCTTGTTCCTCGGTACTTGTTATTCATTAATGGCCCCAATGCTTGAGCCTTATTCACATGTGATCTAAATATTTTCATTTTTCCAACATGTATACATCCGTGAAATCTCTAATCGATTTCTGATACTTCGTTCGTTTCTCGACCTACAAGTGTTCTAATCTATTAGACACTTAGGCTTTCGTTCATTTGTTGTACAAGTATTTTATCTCGAATTTCATACTTGTAATTGTTGGTTTTCTTTGTTGATAGCATATATATATAAATATATATATATATATATATATATATATATATATATATATATATATATATATATATATGTCACACCCCGATTTTCGATGTAGCGGAAGCGTGTCGCGAGGTGTGGCCAGAGCGGCAATCATTGCATTCGACCAAGTAAATGATAATTGTATTACATTACAAAACATTCATCCATACTTTTTATTTAACCATAATTCACATATAAAGTTTTGTCTTTAAAACAAATCACAACAAAGACTGGATGAAACATAACATCTTGACTTCACAACAAACGAACAAGATTTTTTCCCGAAGGCCATCCACTAGTTTCCTGTAATATATGTTGATTTTGAAAACAATGTCAACAAAAGCTGGTGAATTCGTGTTATAAATTTTGTATCAAATGATTATCAAAAACATTTGAAATAAACTTTTCTAATATAGCTTAATGAAACTTGTAAGATCATTAGTGTGTTGCAAGGACACCAATCTGTATGCCGAATAAGGTGGCAACCAAACCTTGACGATTTATTATGTGTCTGAGACACTCGTTTAAGACACAAAAGCACTCTAATACGATCTGTTGTTATTGCGGTAATAGAGTGGGGCTCGCCCAACCCCAATAGATCTATCCCCTTGTTCCTTGGTACTTGTCTTTCATTAATGGCCCCAATACTTGAGCCTTATTCACATGTGATCTAAATATTTTCATTTTCCCAGCTATATTAATTGTAACATGTATACATCCCCGTTTGAAACTATAAAAACGTTAAAATAAAAGGGGAAACATGAACTCACAGTTTTGCGTTCCGTGCGAATCTCTATTCGATTCCCGATACTTCGTTGGTTTTTCGACCTACAAGTGTTCTAGTCTATTAGACACTTAGGCTTTTGTTTTTTTTTTTGTACAAGTTTTTTATCTTGAATTTCGTACTTGTATTTATTGGTTTTTCTTTGTATATATATATATATATATATATATATATATATATATATATATATATATATATATGTTAGATTGATTAAATGGACCTAGTCCATAATTTAATTGTAAATAACTCATTCTAATAATTTATTACATATGGGCCTAGCCGAAAAGCTTTTATAAATATGGGCCTAGCCCAAATTTGCTTACTTTGTGTGGGCATAGCTCGATTCGTTTCATGTATGTGAGCCTATCCCAACCAAATTTTGTTTATTTAGTAGGTGAAGCCTAATTGGTTTATAAAAGTGGGTTTTAGCCCAAAGTTAGTTTTTATAAAATGGATTAGCCCAATTTATTTTTTTTTATAAAAGTGAGCTTGGTCCAAAGTTATCTTTTATTTAAATGGGTCTAGCCTATGTAAACTTTTATAAAAGTGGGCTTAGCCCAAAGTTTATTTTTATAAAAGTGGGCCTTAGCCCAAAGTTTGATTTTATAAAAGTGGGTTTAGCCCAAGTTTGATTTTTATACAAGTGGGCCTTAGCCCAAAGTTAATTTTATGAAAGTGGGCTAGTCCATATATTTTTATAAAAATAGTTTTAGCCCAATATGGTTTTTTATAAAAATGGGCTTAGTATAATAATTGTTTAGTTGGGCTTATCCAAAATATTTACTAGTATTTGTTATAACTTATAAGAATTTATTTATAAAAACTATAAGTTATATATATTTAAAAATTCTAGTAAATATAAAGTGTATCGTTTTATTTTTTCGTTTTGACCGTTAGATTCGCATCGACTATTTTATTCGTTTCGTCTTTGTCGTTTGTTTCGTATATTTTATTTCGTCCGAATTGTCCGTGTTTGTCCGATATATATTGTTTTGTCAAATTTGAATGCTTACACATATTTTTATACAAAAATATATTTATACACATATTTGGTGATTTCAAAATATATATTTTTATCAGAAATATATATTTATCTCATTTTTAGTTCAAGAAAAACTTATGTAATTATATTCTTAACTTTTTCATCAAACCTTTATTTAAACAAGATTAAAGTTCCTAATCACTTTTAATCACAAAATTTTTAATTTAATCATGTCTTAATCAAGATTAATTTTTATAAAAATTTTGCCATAGTTTCTTTAAAAATATAAGTTTCCCATGTTTTTATAAACATGTTCTAAGTAATTAAACTAACTCAAATCAATATCAATCACAATTATTATATAAATGTATTAACAAAATGTCATGAACTTGTTATAATTTTAATCTTTCTTAACAAAATTTTTTAATCATATCTTTTATTTAATGATGTAGTTCGTATATGATCATCTTTAAAGTATGAGATTATGTTCATGACATATTTTGTTAATGAATCTTGCTAATCTAAACATGCATGTGTTTAGATACCTTTTTATTCAAAAATTTGCAACATTCAAGTTTACTAGTTGATAACAAGTTCAAGATCATCAAAAATTATCAAGAAAATCACATGATAATGTTAGTGATTATAGTATATTAGAGTTTTTCAAGTGCGTTTTATATAATTTTTATGATGATCTTGTGTAATTTTTATAAAATAAAAAATATAACGTAAGGTTTAAGATCTTACTACTAGTACAATGCTAGGGATGATCTAAGAGATGAAGTAAATGGATTGATCAAGAGTTCCAAGCTTCCAAAATGGGCTTCTAGTTCTTGCAAACTCCTTAGATTTTCCTTAGATCTTCATGTAAGCTTTAAATGCTAAAGTTCGTTTTTTTAAAGAAAATTGAAGATGATGATGATGAAGTTGGTAAATTTTTGGGAGTGAATGAGAGTATTCTTGAGTTTTGATGTTTAGGAAAATGAATGAAATGGAAATAATTGTTGCTTTTTATTTTAGGATTAGGAGTTCACACCTCATAACACACTAGTAATCTTCACACTTTGCCAACACATAAAAAAAACTTAGTGGCATTGAAATTGCCATTTTGGCCGTGAGGTGTTATGTGCTATATTTATTTTTTTTTATATTTTTTTAAATTATATGCAATTTTTATAACTAATAAATTTATATATAAGTTTTTATAAAAACTAATGCCCCAATACTTTAAAGTGATGTTATAATATGCCAAAATAATTTACTAGTCTTGTTGTTTCGTTGTTCGGTTGAGTAGTTCATGTCTTGTACCGGGTGAAATACTGATATATAGTGTTACTTATAAAATTTTATGTTCATTGTCCCGTTAATTAATATAGCTCTTCAGACTAATAATTTTGTCATTTTGAGTTCGGTTCTAGTACCGGCTTTGTTGTCAGGTTTTTACTGAACAAACCATTTAGCTTTAAATAATATGATTTAATAATATGAGTTTTATACTATTTCTAACACCCATTATTATTCTTTAGTTAAAAATATTTATTTTTGGCTTTTTGGACAATTGCTGAATTTTGCTGCTGAATGCTGAATTTTGCTGCAGACTTGGACAATTTGGTATTTTATATAAAATTTTTATAGTATAATAGTGTAGAAATATTTTATGTCTTAATTCTATCATATCAGATTGTTCCGTAACTAGTTCAGATATTTAATACATGTTCTCGTCGTTGTCATCCGTCTATGATATGGTTTTATATATTCGTGATCATGACGAATCGATTATCATACCAAACTACGATTTGGTTAAATTCCTAGACTTTTAAGACTTAAAATAAAAAATTAAGTGATGTTATACGATAAATAGATAATGTACTAGTTGTTCAAGTTGTACAGAATTACCAGAATTTTGCCAATTGTCACATTCTTCCCTTGTTCAAGAAAATTTTGTCTTGAAATTTAAGTGGTGTCATCCTTTGTGTAGGATTTCTCAAACAAGTGGAGATACTTTCTTTTGATTTCGTCTTCCCGTTCCCAAGTGAACTCAGGTCCGCGCTTTGCGTTCCAATGGACTTTGACTAGTTTGATACGACTCCTCCTTGTTTTCTGAACTTTCGAATCTAAAATTTCGACAGGTTCTTCGATGAAATGGAGTTTGTTGTCTATATGAATTTCATCTGTGGGGATAATAAGTAACTCGTCTGAAAGACACTTTTTAAGATTTGACACATGAAAAGTGCCGTGAACGTTATTAAGTGTTTCAGGCAATTTCAACTTATATGCGACTGTTCCAATCTTCTCCAAGATTTCGTATGGTCCTATATGCCTCGGGCTAAGTTTTCCTTGCTTCCTGAATCTAACTACGCCTCTCCAAGGCGAGACCTTTAATAGCACTTTGTCTCCAATCTCAAAGGACAATGGTTTGCGGCGTTTATCCGCATAACTTTTCTGTCTATCCTGAGCGGCTTTAATACGGTCTCAGATTTTAAAAATTTTATCCGTAGTTTCTTGAATTAATTCTGGACCTATCATTTGTTTGTCGCCTATTTCCGCCCAATATAACGGAGATCGACATTTACGTCCGTATAACGCTTCAAATGGAGCAGCTTGGATACTTGTGTGATAATTATTGTTATATTAGAACTCCACTAAAGGCAAGTGAGTATCCCAATTTCTGCCTAAGTCAATTACACAAGCACGAAGCATATTTTCTAAGGTTTGAATGGTGCATTTACTTTGGCCAATTGTTTGGGGATGAAAGGCCGTACTTAGATCTAAGCGAGATCCGAAAGCCTTTTGAAATGATTGCCAAATTCTTGATATGAAATGACCATCTCGATCAGAGATAAAAATTTTGCTAGAGTTTCCTTTAAAAATATAAGTTTCCCATGTTTTTATAAAAATGTTTTAAAATAATTAAACTAACTCAAATCATCATCAATCACAATTATTATATAAATGTATTAACAAAATGTCTTGAACTTGTTATAATTTTAATCTTTCTTAAAATGGAAACTTTATTATCAGTTTTAAACAAAATTTTTAAATCATAACTTTTATTTAATGATCTAATATCTTTAAAGTATGAGATTATGTTCATGACATATTTTGTTAATGAATCTTGCTAATCTAAACATGCATGTGTTTAGATCATCTTTTTATTCATAATTTTGCAAGATTCAAGTTTAATAGTTTATAACAGTTCAAGATCATCCAGAATCATCAATAAAATCACATGATTATGTTAGTGATTATAGTTTATTATTGTTTTTCAAGTGAATTTTTATATAACTTTTATGATGATCGTGTGAAATTTTTATAAAATATAAAGTATAAGATCATGTTTAAGGATCTTACTACTAGCACAATGGCTAGGGATGATCTAAAGGATGAAGAAGATGGATTAATCAAGAGTTCCAAGCTTCCAAAATGAGCTTCTAATCCTTGCAAACTCCTTAGATCTTCCTTAGATCTTCATGCATGCTTATAGTTTTTGTGTTTGGTTTTAAAAAGTTGAAGGTGAACAAGGGAGTGCTTGGTCAATTTTTGAGAGCTAAATGGAAGGAAATGTGTTGTTGTTTTGGTGTATGAAAGTAAATGAATGGAAATGGTTTGTAATCTAGTTCTTATAACACTAAATCTACTAACAATGCATATAAATTGCCAACACATATTATTAGGGATTAGTGGTATGGTGGGTGGCACCATATAGCCGTGAGGTTGGTTTGTATTTTTATAAATATATATATAACTTTTATAACTTTTATAAACTTTACTAAATTTATATATATATATATATATAAGTTTTTTATAAAAACTAATGCCCCAATACTTTAAAGTGATGTTATAATATGCCAAAATTTCTCACTAGTCTTATTGTTTTGTTGTCCGGTTGGTAAAGTTAGTTCGGGTCTTGTACTGGGTGAAATACTGATATATTGTTTTACTTATAAAATTTTATGTTCATAATAATTCTAGTACAATTTTTATCGTCCCATTAATTAATCTAGCTTTTCAGTCTAATAAATTTGTCATTTTAAGTTCAGTTTCTGTATGGTTTGTTGTAGATTTATACTGAACAAACCTTATAGCTTTAAATAATAATATTTATATATGGGTTTTATACTATTTCTTACACTCATTATTATTCTTTAGCTAAAAATATTTATTTTTGGGTTTTCGGATAATTGCTGAATTTTTTGCTGCACACTTGGACAAATTGGTGTTTTAAATTAAATCTTATGGTATACCAATATAGACATATTTTATGCCTTAATTCTGAAATATCAGACTGTATCATAACCAGTTCCGATATTTATTTCGTGTTCGCGTCTTTGTCATTTGTCTAGGATATGGTTTAATATTCGTGATTACGACATATCCATTATCATACCAAGCTATGATTTTATTAAATTCCTAGACTTTTAAGACTTAAAATCAAAAATTAAGTCATGTTATACGATAAATAGATAATGTACTAGTTGTTCAAGTTGTACATAATTACCGGAATTTTGCCAATTGTCACATATGTGGCTTGTGAACTTATCAGAGAAAGATGTTGAGAAATTGTACTAGAACAAGATAGTTCACCAGGTACCGGATAATGTTCAAGTTATGCAATATCAGAATGTGATCAGAGTTTGCTATTCATATGAGATAAACTCAGGGAAGATGTGGAATACTAAGTGTCGGGAGATTAAAAGAGTAGAGTTTCAATTAAATGATATCAATCTATGAAGCCGCCTCCAACAGATCAGACTCCAATCTCAGCATTTGAGCTTAAACGTCAAAGGGTAAGAAAGTACTTCTTCTAGCGTTGAAGATTCTAAAGTTATGAAGTTTTGAAGACCGATCGAGACTGCGGCAACATCCAAGGGGGAGTTTGTTGACACATATGTTTGCTGCATGCGTCTACGAGGCATGTCAAGTTTGTAATAGGTTTCAATGTTAGATTATGTTTTGAATTGTAAAAGATTACCTCCGTGCGGAGGAAGTAAGTCCGCACGGAGGTATCTTGTATTATAAATAGGTGTGTGGACTTTGGGTTAGTTTTTTAGTTGATTAGACGGCGAAGCTCTGTCCATGTGTTTTCAGGATCTTGTAACAGTTGAATCAGTTAATGAAAACAGAAAATTAAGTAATCTTGTTATTGTCGCCTAACTAAAATTGGATTTGGTATAATATATGGACTAGGTTAACATATATTACCTGAGCTATCTATAGATAAATGGTCCTCACAGTTTTAGTTGGTGTAGTTGTTTGAATTTTATGCTTACTGAGGATTTTGCATCGGTGGATCTGGCTCATAATTCGGATAAGATGAAAAACCATTTCCACTGCTTGAAGTGTTAGAAGATGTTCTACATGTTGAATCTACGCTGATCGTTGTCTAGATCTTCGGGCTTTGAGTTTTTACCACAATACTACCCTTGAAATAAAGATCAACATCTTGTTGAACACTTGAACTCTTCATCTTGGCCATCTTACGTAGTTCTAGTTCATGCCCTTGTAGTTTCTCAATAAACCTCCCTAGATTTAGATCATAATATTCTTTGTTATTCTTTAGAATCATTAAGTAAGCAGACCATTCGCCTTGTGGCAATGCGTCTGCTAGCTTGTCCACCCACTCTTCATCTTCTTTTTCAATACTCAACTGCTTCATCTCCACAATCATATGACAATACCTCTCAACAAGTTGTTTCATCGACTCTCCTTTCAAGGCTATGAATATATCAAACTCTTTCTTGAGTAACTTCTCTTTTTCAAGTGAAGTGAGATACGAGGAAATGATAACGGGAAGCTTACCTTCGCTATATAGGAGTGCATACTCCAAGACTTTGGGAAGCTCCTTGAGTTCAAGAGATGGAGGGTCTTCTAGATGGCTTGGTCATTGGTTTGTCATCACGGTTGATGGCCAAAACGGTTTGTTTGGTAGCGGCTTCCTCTTTGACGATTGGGTCATCGTTTACCTTCGTATCAGGGGGCTCTACCTCATCTTCCAACAAGGGGTCATCATTTCTTATTGGGTATTTCATTATTCTATTAAGATTAAAGCTTCATTTCTGGGTCCCAAGTTTGGTGGGAAGATTATGGTGTTTTTGTTTGAACAAAGCTTGATGGGTTTTTGCGATGGTTGTCCTAACACAAGTGGAGCATCATCTAAGATGATGAAGTTGGTTGGCACAATCGTTTGTTGTGTTTGAATGAGAACGCCCTCAACCACTCCCGTAGTGTGCCTTGTTTTTCGATTAGCCAAGAGGATAGGAATTTTGATTGAAAGGATATCATCAATACCTAATCTTTCAAATATATAGCTAGGCATTATATTAACACAAAGATCTTTATCTATTGAAATATTACTAATATAGATGTTTTGAATAAAACATATTACCCATTTTATGTTTAATCGAACTTGTTCATGTTGTATTAGTGAAGTGTGATCTTTAGTTAAAGTAATACTTGCCATTTCTTGGATTTTAGGATTAGTGTTTAACTCTTTCAAAACATAGAATGAGATGGCACCAAACTATGATTTACAAAAGAAGGTTGTAGAATGTGTATTTCTTGGAAGTTTTGTTGTTCCTCTTTGAAATTTACCTTTATAGACTTACCTTCCTCATGGCGTGGTTCAGGTTTCTCATATTCATGCTTCAGGGTTTTTGAGTGGTTCCTTTTTTTGGCTCTTGAGGCTTTACCTCTTCTATGATTACCTATTTGGTGCAAGTAGTCTCTTCGGTTGCACGAGATCTCTTGATTAAGAGTTCTAAGTTCTTGAGACTTGTATGAGGTTTTCGGCTTCGGAGATGATTGTGGGTGGTGGTTCGTGTGTTTCAAATGATGGAGTGTTCCAATCAAAGCTTGATTTTTGGAGCTCAAACATTGGTTGCTCATATGTTGTGTATGAAGTTGATGGTTGAAAAAGGTAACAATTTTGTACCGAATGGGATTCACCACATATGGTACAATATGTTTCCTCATAATCATCATTAGTAGTAGTCGTAATATCCCATGTAGTAATCCATTTTTTGGATGATACCCAGAAGATTACAACTTTTGGGAAAAAAATTCTAAACACAAAAGGCAAGCACGACCCTGTGTCAGATTAGGCATGACCCATGTGATCGGATCTGTGCTTAGAAATTTTGATTCTCAAGTATTAGGAGTCAGACACGGCTCCGTCTCAAATAAGGCACGACCCCGTGTGACTTTTCTATAATTGAAAATTTAAAGAAAAAGAAGAAGAGTTTGGAGAGAAAAATTGAAAAAGATTATTAGGCCGTCAATTTTGATCTTTCCTAAAATCCTTGTGTCCGCGGCAACGACGCTAAAAATTTGATGTGTGTCGAGTGTGGTATAATTTGTAATATATTGTTAGCACTTTTGACTTGTTATCAAGCTTTAAATTTAGAAAACACCATAAAATACAATCGATCTCTACAACACGTTAGGGCAAGTGCACCCATCGTTGGCCTAGCATAGTGATGGTAAGATACCAAGGTTGTCTAAGGACACAAGAGCTTTTAATACCGAAATATCATCGACGTCCAATCTAACCAAAAATTGGAAGAAACATGTTAGTAAGTATAAAAAGATAAAAGAAAGAAAATAAAAATAAAATGTTGAAAACAATAAATAAGATAGAATCACTTGGTTCCGACTCCTCCTTTACGTATCCTTTGATGGCTTCTGCACTTTAGGCTTTTTAAGAGATTATCTTAGTTATTGTGGCATGTCTCTCATTGGAGGCAATGCTACCCTGAGCCATATTGGTCCGAGTCAGCAGAGATACAATCCTGCAAGACCGACTTATTGAAAGATAATTAAGTAAGTTACATGGTCCCGTGTGACAGTAGGCACAGCCTCATCGTCAACTTTGTGGGGTCCATTGGGAGATTCTGCATATCTGGGAGTTGAATGCGGCCTCGTGTTCTTGGACATGGCCCTGTGTCTCTGGCCTGCTCTATTTTGTCTTGATCTACATGGTCTTGAATACATTCTCCGTGTCTTGATTTGCTTGTCTTCTAGAATGTTGTTTTGGTCTTGGGGTGTAGCTTGGAGGGTAGGCCTGGTGTGTCAATTCCTCTTTCTTGTATTTGTGTTGGTTTTTGCTAATAGTGTTTTCCATTTGTACGTTTAATTAGACCATTTAGTCCTAAAAATCAAAAGTATACAAAGAAACGTTGTGAGTGGGGATCGACTCTCCTCCGATGAGCACCGGACCGATCTGACTCAACTAACAGAGGCGGAATTCATTGTTAGTGAGCTTGACAAACAAATAAGTGAGATCTACTGCTTAAATGCCTTCAAAGTATTGATATACGTGAACAAGCACAGAGCAAGTAAACAGTTCAGTAGGGCTTCGCCACACCAACAAAGTTTTTAATTCTGACTCAATACTCCTCTATTTATAGGTAGACATTACTCCCACATGAGAGTGTGTAACAGAGTGTGACTCGTGCGAGTGGTTGCCTCGTACAAAGTGTCACTCGTACGAGTCACAATACTCACTCGTACAAGTCATCAACTAAATAAATAAAACATATATTAACATTTACAAACTGACGTTCTAAGCCTTATATACATAAACAACATATCCTAGACGTAGGCAATAGACATTATGCACCAACAAACTCCCCCTTGGATGTTGCCGCAGTCTTGGATAGTCTTGAAAAATCTTCAAAAGATCTGATAATTAATGCCCAAAGAAACATTTCGGAGGCTTGCGATGCTCCTCAGAAATGATTGGTGTTTGATCTATAGGAGGAGGTCTGTTAACTGTATTGCCAAACCGAAAACTTCTTGGCGACGCAATGCGTGCGCGCTTTGCGATCCTTTCTTCCTTTCCACAATCTCCTCTAGTTTCCTCCACGAAGTGTTCCATGCCATACCTGAATGTACATCATTGGCAAAACAGACATTAACTATCTTCTGAAACTAGAGTGCTTGTTCTTTATCTCTCTCTCCAAAGCTGATATTGCTGTAAAACAAGCATTCAATATCTTTCTTTGAAAAATTGACTAGCCACATCGAGTCTAGTACTCGAATGCCACGCCACAGCCCGTATATACGTTTGTGTGCTATGACGGCTTAGGTTAGCTCCTCTATGATCTTCCAAGAATCATCATCTGGGTGCACACATATAACATCTTCTCCTGTATGCGAATCGTAGTGCCACCATTTGAAGATCTTGTAGAAGTCTTGTTCCATCTTTATAAGAGGTATATTCTTCAACACTTTCAGCCTCTTTATGATTAGCGTCACCTCTTTCTCTTGTGTTACTAGATCGACTTTAGTAATTCGCTTAGGGAAATGCGGCTTCTAGTGTGTAAAACCATGCGTAGCCTCAAGCATTATCAGTTTCCACAGCCGCTGGTCGTGAAATCTCATCTTCAGATTTATCATCTTCGTTTGCACAAGCTCTTTAATATCCCAATACGGAAGGGTCTTGATATCGCTCAAGTATCTAAAATACTGAATCCCATACTCCCTTTTAATAGCATAGACGTTAAGCTCCTCGATCCAGCCCCAACTAATAATATCCCCTAGAGAAATATCCGCGTTACGCGTAAAGAATGCTAGAGGACGTTTAAATTTGCGCTCCGTTAGTGTTTCTTTAAACCATTTCTTCTTCATTTCTGCAATTTCAGCCCCGACATCTGTTGAGAAATCGTACCTTGTTTGGCAGCTTCTTCTACTATACGCTTCAGAAGATCAACATTTTCAGCTGCAAACAGTTCGCTAAAAGTTGGAGAGTTATATGTACCATGATTGGCAATATCTGTATCATTTTCATCAGAATCATACTCTATGACAACTTGATCATAATCATGTGCATCATACACATGTTCAAAGACGTAATCAGCTGGCTCGAAAGTACTAATATGATTCAGCTCTTCTTCGAAATCAAACTCAAAAGTTTCTTCGTCCACTCCCAGCATCTTAGCAATTTCTTCTTTGGAATAGTTGTGGACAAACTCCCCTTCCTTTACATCATGCTAAAAATATAATATCTACGGTTTTGGCACGACAGGAACGGTAGATATTTCGATTACCGAGAAAATTCCTGCCTGCTGAGCATCAGTAGGGCCTTCAGATCTTCCCTGATCACCACTTTCATTCACTTGATTTGCTGAGTCATCCAAGTACACAGAGTAATCAATATCGTCATTCACATTAGACTCTATTACATGGACACCCTGTAACATCCATCAAAAACCGGATTTACCAAACCCGCTCCGTTTAATAACCGAACAATCAGTTAAAAATTTCGTTGCGTATTTAATGCCCAAAATAATTTTAAACGATACATAATTAATAAGTATATGGGGATATATAATTTGTTTTTGAAAAACTGTTAAAAATAAGAAAATAAAAATAAAATGCTGCTGCCGGGTTTCGAACCTGGGTCAGCCAGCGATTCAAGCAACGTCTTAACAATCAACCCTCCAACCACTGCGCCACTTATGTTCCTTGTCAATTATTGGAGACAATTAATACATAAAATAAACCTCGAGTTCAAATAACGACGCGCCCAATTGCAGTCTTCGGAAATCCCAGCGATCTCGCGAGATTGGACGGTTTCTTCAAGTCTTAACGTAAACATTAAACCTACATCGGTTATAACCGACGTCTGAACCCGCGACGCAAGTCATAACCGCCGGAAAATGTAATGACTTTGAATCAAGTCTGAAGTCCGACTCTATACATCTCGATTCCTCCCAATAAATTCACCCACAACCCACTGGTAGCCTTTTCGCTCAAAACCGCACCCTTTCTGTGCCTTACTCTAAACACTGAACACTCTAAACACTGAACACTCTAAACACTCTATCCACTCGCCGGAAAATACCTGCAAATCGCCGAAAACCGGGTTTTTCACTTCTGTGCCTTACTCTAAACACTGAACACTCAGAACTCATACCGAAGCCACCCACATTCATCTCAGGCTCGTTGAAGACCCTCTACCGCAAGGCACACGTCGCCGGAATCACTTGCTGTCACCGGAGTTCTGCCGGAGAAACAGAGGAGTCCAGTTCGGTATACCTTACGCTAAATCTTTCATCCTTTTTACTTATCTCACCTGTAATTAATCATAACACATTAAAGAAACTTAATAAAATCGACGAACCAGTCGGACTTCCGATTCTGGTTAAGATTCAACGAAGAAGACGAAGTGTCCGTTGTCTATAAATTTAATTTAAGTCAAGTTATAACTCGGGTTAGACACACAGTCCAGCGGTGGACTGTGTGCAAATAAAACACGCACACGTCTCGAGTTCGATACATGTCCCATGCATACTCGCCTTAATAAAAATGTTCTTTTTTTTAACCGAACCGGAGTCAATGCGTAAGATGTTAAGTTTAATAAAAATCGGAATAATAACCAAGATAGACACACAGTCCAGTGGTGGACTGTGTGCGTGTTTAAAACACAGGTCACGAGTTCGAGTCCGGACTACCGCACCGGTCCGGACAATTATCCAACTTTTTATATAAGGCAGAAATGAAACTATTTAGTTTGTATATAAGTATAATAAAAATCAGTTTATTTAACAAGTTAGACACACAGTCCAGCGGTGGACTGTGTGTTAACTCAACCCACAGGTCCCGGGTTCGAGACCTGTGGAGCGCACCGAGTCGTTGGATTAAAATCATTTTTAAAAAATAAATGATTTTTTGTTTAATTCAATTAATATATAATTATAATTTAAAAACAGAAATATTTCGGGTTAGACACGTAGCTCAGTTGGTAGAGTTGCGTGCACGCGTACGGGAGGTCTCGGGTTCGAGCCTCAATCAGCGCACACATACACACATACGAACCGGTCAACAGTCAAAGTCAATGGTCAATGGTCAACGGTCAAAAAGTCAACATTTTTTTATTATTTTTATTTATTTATTTTATTTAAAAAATCAATTAAAAATACTTAAAAATAACATTTTTAAGCTTAAAAAATAGCCTTAAACTCTCAAAAATACACCCAACAATCCTACTAAATGGATTAATAAAACCCGTTTACTTACCGAAACATTATGCCATTATCTAGGTTAATTTCACTCGTGGTTAAAACCACTTGGTGCGCATTCAACATCATCAACCAAACGCACCCAATGTGAGTGAATCTTACAACTCCCCTTTTTAATTACACGTTTTGGGGTGTGTCATGTGTCATAAAATTAACTCGTTTATTTAAACCTGTGCCATACCATATTGTGATCTAAACTTAGATTGTATACATTGCTTGTAGTTATGTATTTCATTTTGTCTATTTATATGAAATTCATTCATTAGGCCCATCAGTTCCTCGTGTGAGACGAGTTGAGCAACGCGTGCCTCAAAACAAATCCATTATTGTTCGTGTATGTATTATTGAGTTTATATTGTTTGTAGTTATGTATTTCATATTGTCAAGTTTATGCAATTCATTCATTAGGCCCATCAGTTCCTCGTGAGAAATGAGTTGAGCAACGCATGCCTCAAAACGATCCATTATTGTTCATGTGTGTATTATTTAATATTAAATTGATTGGTGAATAAGTTTACATCTATTTTTACTCATGTATGGTTGTGCACTTTATTTTATAATCAATTAAATAAACTTGTTCAAATGTTTTCCATAGGATTCACTCGCCAACTTTTTGTTGATCCAAAAACCCTTTTTACACATGATACAGGGAACAGGATGAAGCAAGGAAAACATAGGAAATGCCTTAGAAGAAAACATTGAAGCCTAGATTGATGTTAGGACATGATGTAATAATGATTGTATAATTCCCTTTAAAATTGTATTAATGAATATGAAACGTTATAATAAATGTCATGAGCTTTGATGATAACCCAATCATGCCCCGATCACCTTTTCCGCTGCGGGTCGGGGTGTGACACACCCGTACCACCTAAATCATCATCACCATCTTCGCTATCATTATCAGACTTATCAGAAAATTTATCATCAAAATAATCTAAGTCTTCATCCTCTTTCTCAAGTTCTTCAACAAACTTATCAACCTCAGCTTTGATCTCTCTCTCAAACTTCCTCTTGTTTAGCCATTCACGATGCTTTGTTGAAAGATTTGACGTGTCAATATCAACATCTTTTGGCTTACCCACCAATACAAACTTCTTTGAGACTGAATACACCACAATATGGTAATTACTGGCGCAAATTCAGCTTCTGGCTCAGTTGTAACAGTTACAGGATCCTCAACCACCTTAGCTTTGCCTTTGCCTTGAGCATCGGATTGTTCTTTCGCAAGACGTTCGCATTCAGCAACCCTTTCTCTTGCTTCTACACACTCAATCTCGTCAATTTCTACATCAATGTTAATACCAAGCTTCTTTGTAAGTATCTTTTCAAATAGTTCATCTTTCTTGGCTCCTGAGACATTCTTCTTTGTATTTAGCCATGCAAATCCTCAAATGCTCATTTTCAGACACAATACTAGCCAACATTGCTTCAAGCTGCTATTTGTCTGCATTTAACCCATTGAGCTGTTCCTGAAGTTCAGCAATCTTGACAGTGTTTAACATAACCTGCTTCTCCAATTCTTCAACATGTGTGTCGTTAAACATGACAGCAGAAAATCCTCCCCCAGGAATATCAGCGAAATCAAAATCAAAGTCAAACTGGGGTTGGGATTGTGAGGGTTGTGGCGTCGGTTGGGGTGTTGGTTGTGGTGGTGGTTGTGGTGTTTGCCGACGTGGTGGAGATGGTGGTATCGGTGGAGTCGGCTCAACATACTCTTCTTCCACACTCTTCTTTTGTACCTTTCTCTTTTATTTTTCGAATGGAGAATCCGAACTTCTTACTGCCGGCCTTTTAAATCGTCGAGAAGATTTCTTTAGAGTCTTTCCTACAGGAGTGTCACTATCTGAGTGCGACGGTACATATGTCATGTCATCTTCTCTAGACGCTTTTCATTTCCCCTCTTCGGCTTTTCGTTTGAACTCAGCCTGACGTTCACATTCATGTTCTTTCTCTCTTTCTTTCTCACTTGCTCTTCTATCTTCAGAGTTAGTACTAGAAGACGACGCGTCTTCAACTTCTCCTTTATGAACACCAAAAGCTTGTCTATCAATTTCTGCAGCCATAGCTTCAACGTTCTCTTCAGGCTCAGATTCATCAATCAATCTCGAGCTTTCAGCTGCTTTCTTTTTCTTCTGAGGGGCAGTTGAGGAAGATGTGGACATTAGTTTTCTTTTGGTCCCCTTAACCCCCTTTCTCATCTTTTACCAACCCTTCACTTCTCTTCACGATATAACCATCTAGCACTGCAAGTTCTTCAACTTCGTCACCGCTATCTTCTTTTCTCCACTTCCCCTGTGATGGAGCGATAAAATCTTTGTCAACAATTGCTCCGAACATTGGTTTTGCGTCGGGGAAAACTTTAAGATGCAAGTTCATCTTCTTCAATGTCGAGACATCCATATGCTATAACTTCAATATATCTTCTTTCTTTTTCTTCAGGTTTGGACACCTGGTCAAGCAACATTTGGATAAAACGTGGATACTGCAAGAACTTCTCACACTACGTTTTTTTTACCATTTGAGAAAAGATCACCTTCGAGAAATTGTACGGTAAATTCAGAACAAGAGCGGTGATCATACACATCTGGTAATCGGCTAAATCATCAAACCCTCCTTTGTGAAGACTGAGTGCATGTATGACGCAGTGGGCGATTTATCTGAATGGTGCACTCAGGTTAGCCTTCTTAAATGGAGCAGCATTTACAAATCCGGCATAACCCATTCGGTAAAAATACCCTTTCACCATATATTCGAGAAATCTTGTAGGGTCATCTTTAGAATCATTGAACTCTAGCACGGTTTTAATCAAATCTTCTGTGATCTTAACCTGAATATCCTCATCGTGAATCTTTACAGAAGAAACAATCACATTCTCTTCCTCATCATACTCTGCCGCATTCCAAAAATATTCAGTATGTGAACGATACGCTATATGACGATCCGTGAGAGCTTTCGTTATGGAAATTCTACTCAAAAAATCTTGAACTTCTCGATAAGCAACGATTTCTGGAATAGAATAATCCAGAAGACAACATATATTATGGAACGGTGAAAATGAAGATTTCTTGACCTACAAGAATAGACATTTCGACACTTAGAAACTTTTCAAAAATTTCAACATTTTAACCACTCGTACGAATCACTTAGACAATTTCAAGTATGATTCAAAACATCACTCGTACGAGTCACTACTTCGTACGAATGATCACTATACTTAGAATTTTTTCAAGAATTTTGACCAAACTTCTTCGTACGAATGATGCCTAGTACGAATCAACAAGAATTGAACATTAAGGACCTACTCGTATGAATACTCACTCGTACGAGTGAAACAGATACATTAAAATTTTGAAAACTTGTTCGTACGAATGAATACTCGTACGAATTGTTAACCGTACCAAATAATACCTAGTTAAACTGAACTAAAACATGTTGATTTTAACAAATTGAAAGCTGATTTATAGGTTAACAGGGCCGATTTTAATGTTTTTAAGTTCAATTTTATGTTTTACTGGTCTAATTTCCCTAAATCTACGTTTTATGTCCATCTAGTCCAATTTTGGCATTATAACGGCTTAAAACGAGCATTAGTACCTTTCCCATTGCAAGAGGTGTGCAAATCAACCTCCCCAACATATTGGTACGTAGTATAGATCAAGAAAACGTAGTGGAAATAACTGGTTCGCACAAAATTTTCTCTCAACCGCACTAAGTCAATAGTCTGACTCGTGCGAATGAGTGAACCTTTTATACTCATTCAGAAGTCACTCGTACGAGCGATGGCTCGTGCGAATGAAGACTTATGTCACTCGTACAAGTCAGTGTCACTCATACGAGTCAGTTCTAACACTTTGTTAAACTTATTGATTTTTTTATGAATTTTTATCTGTTTAAGAACCACTCAGTTAACCAAGTCTAAGTTAATGACACTCGTTATCTGATTTGCCTACCAAGTCCAAGTTAATGACCTTAGTTGACCAACGTTTGACCAAAACAGATTTATTTAAAAATGTAAAGTTCCAAATTAGTGAACTTTGTTGACGTTCAGGTAAACTCTTCTTTTCATGATTAGCTCCCAACCCGTGGACATCAGCTTTCCTCTAGCAATCGTCGCTTTGACTTGGATTAATAGTGTTTTCATCATCCGTAGACTTAAAATCTAAGATAAATTGCTAAAACCTGAAAACCTTTTTTAGGATTTTTCTGAAAAGAAATAACAAGTAAACATGTCTATACAAACATATTTTTTGGGAGTTTTGTGTTAAGAGGATCATATCAAGTATTTAAACAAATCACAAGTACTGTTGATCTTGGTAGTAACTGTAAGTTTTTAAAGAAATTTACCTAGATTGCCAATATACTTATCCACTTAAACTTCTTCTTGTTTCTCAAATGTTTCAAGATATGTTAGGTGATATTAAGGAACATGAAATAACTGTGTTTCCCATCTCAGAATATACTCCCATATCGAGATTCCCATAATATCATTTCACAGGTGAATATATCCAATTGACATATGTAAATGGGGTGAATTGCAACTTGAGAGCTCAGGTTAGTATTTCCATACAGACAAAGAGATGAAGGCTCGACTTTAAGTGGTGTTCCATTGAGGAATCTTTTGAAATGTAGGTGTCGTAAATGTTTATGACATATTCATTTTTGTGCAGCTTTTGTAGGCGAATAATGCGTAAAGTATTATACAAGTTCTAGACCATTGCTGATGCAAAATCAGAAGAACTCATATAATACCCCGGATATCGATTAAATATAAGGACCTAGTATCATAGAATCCGGCATTCTCTCAAACGAAATTTCGTAGTACTAAGTCCATATATCCGATAGATGTCGACCCACAAGTTACTCAGTTTTTCTTTTAGGTTTATATCTTGAAAAACAATTTACTGAACAAGCATTAGTACCTTGCCCATTGAAAGAGGTATGCAAATTAACCTCCCCAACGTATAGATATGGATCGTAGATCAAGAAAATAGAGTGAAAGAACTGGTTCGCACAAAGTATGCTCTCAATCACATAGAGTCAATAGTCTGACTCGTGCGAATGAGCATCCCTTTTATACTCATTCAAGGATCACTCGTATGAGCGATGACTCATGCGCATGAAGACATTTGTCACTCGTACGAGTCATTGTCACTAGTACGAGTTAGTTCTTATGCACTTTGATTAATTTTTTGATTTTATATGAAATTTTATCTGCTTTATACCCACTCAGTTAACCAAGTCCAAGTTAATGACCCTGGTTATCTGATTTGCCTACCAAGTCCAAGTTATTGACCTTGGTTGACCATTTTAACCCAAACTTTTTATTTTAAAATTGTAAAGTTTCAAATTAATGAACTTTGTTGACATTTAGGAAATCTTTCTTTTCTAATTAGCTCCCAGCCCGTGAACTTCAGCTTTCCTCCAGCAATCGTCGCTTTGACTTGGACTCACGGTATTTTCATCATCGGTTAGCTCCCAGCCCGTGAACTTCAGCTTTCCTCCAGCAATTGTCGCTTTGACTTGGACTAACGGTATTTTCATCATCGGTAGACTAAAATCTAAGATAAATTGCTAATAGTAAACTAAAATCTTTTTGGAATTTTTTTTGAAAAGAAAGAACAAGTAAAGATGTATGTTTTGTATTTATAGGATCATATCAAGTATTTAGACAAATCACAAGTACCATTGATCTTGGTAGTACCTTTAAGTTCTTAAACAGATTTAACTAGATTACCAATATACTTATCCACTTAAACCTCTAATGTTTCTCAATTGTTTCAGAATACGTTAGGTAAGATTAAGGAACATAAAGTAACTGTGTTTCCCATCTCAGAGTATACTCCCGCATCGAGATTCCCAGAATATCATTTCAGAGGTGAATATATCTAATTGATATCTGTAATGGGGTGAATTGCAAGACCTTGAGAGCTCAGGTTAGTATTTCCATACAGACAAAGAGATGAAGGCTCGACTTTAAGTGGTGTTCCATTAAGGAATCTTTTGAACTGCAGGTGTCGTAAATGTTTATGACATATTCATTTTTGTGCAGCTTTTGTAGGCGAATAATGCGTAAAGTATTATACAAGTTCTAGACCATTGCTGATGCAAAATCAGAAGAAATCATATAATACCCCAGATATCGATTAAATATAAGGACCTAGTATCATAGAATCCGGCATTCTCTCAAACAAAATTTCAGAGTACTAAGTCCATATATCCGATAGATGTCGACCCACAAGTTACTCAGTTTTTCTTTTAGGTTTATATCTTGAAAAACAATTTACTAAATGAGTGAAGCCTATTGGCACATTCTCAGTCTGACCTGTTTAATTACTTGTTTAAACATTCCATATCTTTAGCAGACTGTGACTGTCATATTGATGTAATATGATCTCCCTTTTCACAAAAACTCTTTTTGACTTTTATAATGTTTTTGTATTTTTCACAAACTTTCTCCCCCTAAAATCAAAAATATATTTTTGAATTTTTTTTAAGAAAAAGATTTACAGAAAACATGTCATACCAATGAGAATCACGTCAAGTCCTCGTCATTCTCAAACTCAGCCTCATGAATATCCCCTGATGCTAGATTTCTTAAACCATTTAATTTTAAAAGATATTTAAATCTTGAACGATCAAATGCTTTGGTATAAATCTGCTTTTTGGTCATCAATGTGGATTTTTTCAATTCTAACCAACTTTTTCTCGTAGCAGTCACAGATAAAGTGGTGTCGAATCTCATTATGTTTAGTACGTGAGTGTTGACATGAGTTTTTAGTGATATCAATAGCAGCCTGATTATCTACATATATGGGCGTGTCAAGAAATTGAAGTCCGAGGTCTCTCATCTGCTGTTGTATCCAGAGTATCTAGGAACAACAGCTGGAAGCTGAAACGTATTAAGCTTCACATGTAGAGAAAGCGACCGCGGTCTGTTTCTTGCAATACGGGTTCCGAAGAACTGGAAACCAGCCGTCGTAGATTTGGCATTAAGTTTGCAGCAACTAAAATCAGAATCCGAGTAACCCGCAAGATTGAAATCGTCGTGACGAGGATACCACAAGCCAGTGCTTGGACATCCTTTCAAATATCGCATGATACACTTGACGGCTAGCAAGTGCGAATCTCTTGGACTGGACTGAAAATAGGCGCACATGCATGTAGGATACATGATATTAGGTCGGGAAGCTGTTAGATACATCAAGGATCCTATCGTGGAGCGATATAATGTTTCATCAACATTGACTCCATGAACGTCTAGACAAATGCCGTGATTTGGAGCTAATGGGGTAGATGCTGGTTTAGTTCCTGTCATATCAAAATTCTCTAATATGTCATGAGCATACTTCGTCTGATGGATGAAGATACCATCAGACAATTGATCAACCTGAAGTCCTAAAAAGAACTTCATCTCCCCATCGCACTCATTTCGAACTTTTACTTCATGACTTCTTCGAAGTCTTACACAACTTATCATTTGTTGACCCAAAGATAATATCATCCACATATATTTGCACGATAATAAGATGACCATCCACTTCCTTGGTAAAGAGGATAGAATCTACAGTTCCTCTGAGAAAGCCATTGTCAAGAAGATGTCTTGAAAGCGTTTCATACCAAGCTCTCGGGGCTTGGTAAAGACCATATAAGGCTTTGTTCAGAAGGTAGACTTTATCTTTATGTATGGGATCGACAAACCCCGGTGGTTGGCCGACATACACCTCCTCTTTAACATTGTCGTACAAGAAAGCAGATTTGACATCCAACTGGTACACCTTGAAACCTTTCCAAGATGCAAAGGCCAAGAATATGCGGATAGCTCCGTGATGAGCAACTGAGGCATAAACTTCAGTGTAGTCTATCCCTTCTTGCTGATGAAAGACTTGTACCACAAGTCGAGCTTTGTTGCGGATAACTATTCCTCTGTCATCACGCTTGCACTTGAAGACCTATCTAGTGTTTATCTTTTTGTGATGATCTGGTAGGTCAATTAGCTTCTAGACTCCTAACTTCTAGAATTGAAGCAATTCCTACTGCATAGCCTCCACCCGACTTTCTTCTTTTAACGCGTTTTTCCAGTTCCCCAGTTCAACCTGTGAAACAAAATAACTGTATGAAATTCAGGTTTGTAATGGAGCAATACGGGTATAAAAACAGCTTAGATCCTTAATTGATCTGATTTCGAGTTTGCACTCCCGTTTGTAAGTTGCCGATGATATTCTCCAATGGATGATAAGAGCTTTTGTTTACTCGTTCATACGAATGACTTAAATTGTATGGACAGCCGTTCGTACGAGTTGTCTCTCTACCCGTACGAAACAACTCAGGTCACCAAACGGATGAATTTTACCAAATTTGACATGATTAAGTTTGATTTTAGATCTGAAATTGTCAAGGATTAATTAGAATTGATTTTAATGTGATATTCTAAAATCCTAGCCAATTGTGTCCATAAATTCGTCCAATTCTGAGATTTGTATGGGAAAGTGTAGAAGCAGAAAGCTACAATGGTAAATCTGAATCTGAAACTGTTGGTAGTATGCAGAAACTTGATGTTTGTCAGCAGATCAGACCTCAAGACTCTGATACCACTTGCAAGGGGGGATCGGCTCTCCTCCGATGAGCACCGGGCCGATCTGACTCAACTAACAAAGGCGGAATTCATTGTTAGTGATCTTGACAAACAAACAAGTTAGATCTACTGCTTAAATGCCCTCAATTGTCTTGATATACGTGAAAAAATACATAGCAAGTAAACAGTTCAGCAGGGTTCGCCACACCAACAGAGTTTTTAATTCTGACACAACACTTCGCTATTTATAGGTCGACATGACTCGCACATGAGAGTGTGTAACAGAGTGTGAGTCGTGCGAGTGGTTGCCTCGTACGAGTGACAGAGTGTCACTCGTACGAGTCACAATACTCACTCGTACGAGACACCAAGTACACAAATAAAACATATATTAACATTTACAAACTGACGTTCTAAGCTCTATATACATAAACAACATATCCTAGACGTAGGCAATAGACATTATGCACCAACAAACGCACTTTTTCCAATATTAGTACGTAAGGTTGATTTTATGCTTTGGATGATGTAATTTATATGTTGCATTTTGCGCATGTCAACACAAATACATCAAAAGTATACATACATGGTATACGTATACGTATAATACACAAATTTGATGTTAAAATATATATTTTTAACAAATATATCTAACTAAGATATACTATATATATATATATATATATATATATATATATATATATATATATATATATATATTGAAAGCAAATATATACATAAAGGAACAAGTATACATTACAAAAGAACAAGTGTTCATAACACACACACATATATATATATATATATTAGAAGAATATAAATAACTCATAACGGCAAAACACTCGTGCACGAAGACATATAAGGGCTAGGCCCGTTCACACTCATGTGAGGCATGAAGACGCATAAGGGCTAGGTCCGTTCATACAGAGCAAGAGTACATAATTATATATATATATATATATATATATATATATATATATATATATATATATATATAATATATATGAAATATATATTAACAACAAACGAATAAACAAACTACCAACGTATTAAAAATCAAACGAGGTTGCCCAAACAAACAAGCAAATACAAGTCCTAATGAATATTCAAGATAAGAGACTTGTACACGGTTAAGTATAGACCTAAGTGTCTAATGAGATTAGAACACTTGTAAGTTGCGATTCCCGTCCAGAACCCCGCGGTTGCTAGTGTATTATACTTGGACGCAAGCAGTGAGTTCATGTTCCCTTTTTTAACGCCTTTTAGTTTTTAAACTTTCGGGGGGAATACATGTTACAGTGGTATGATAAGCTAGGGAATAAAATACACATAGATCATGTGCGCATAGGGTGGAACATAATTAAGCACCATTAATTTCACACACAGACCAAGGAACGAAAGGGGGTAGATCTATCGGATTTTGGCGAGCCCCACTCTTTGTCCGTGAGACCTGCTGGAGTGCTTTTGTGTCCCAGTCTAGGGTAATCGACACAAAAATCATCAAGGGTTGGGTTGCTTCCTATGTCGACACACATATTAATGCCCTTGCAAAACATTAATGATCAACGATTTCATAGACGCTTTACATTTTGAAGGGTTTGGTGCATATATCTTGCCCTCGTGCGACATATAGAATGCAAAATCCTTGACTTGTTCAAACTATTTTTGTTAACATGTCTCATGTCAAACTTGAATCTTTTGGAATTATGTTTTTCGAACAAAACGTTGGGTTGTATTATACCTTGATCAATATCATGGATGGACATCATATTTTTTTATTCATATAGCATGTTTACTTGCATCATATGCAATGAGAACTGATTATGATCACACCGCGCACTTCCGTGTACGAGCGGGTGTGACAAAAATAATCTGCAATAAAAGACAAACGTTGTCAAATACAAATACTAAAACGAATCATCATAGATAAAATGAGTTTGATCAATCACGAGCTGGAGAAAGTGAAGAACTATACAAAATTGTTCAACAATCTGGCAAGTTGATTGAGGTGCATCGTGTTTTTGACCTAAATCGGTGAGACACAAAAGAAGTCTATTTTCAAATTAATAAGTCTGTGATATCATTTTATTACGACACTTGAACTTATAACGAAACCCCTGAATGCATGTGCCCTAGCCTTACATTTGGTCCTACGGCTATCAGAACAAGGTTGAACATGATTATTAACCGTCTAGGGTCGGTTCTATATTTGTGGGTATTATAACGACCTATGGTTTGACCATGTAAGAAGTGGTTTAGCCAACTACTAGGGAAAAATGTGCATATACGGGTTTAAATGTACCATGCTTAGATACTCGTCTCCGTGACTACTTAACCATCCACCTGAGGGTTTTGTAGTTGACTAAAATGGTAATCGTTTACCTACCTACATAGTCATGATCTGGAATAGTGCTTGACCTTTCATATAACGTGATGAACCATGGATCTCAATCCTTTAATCTAATAATGTTTTCTAATGGTCCTTTAAACATCGAAAATACAAAACTCCTTTTTTACTTATTTTGGAGAATCGAATCGTCCACAACATGATTTTTAAGTTAAAAGAAATGTTCCAATCAAGTCCTATGATAACATGAGAAGTTGCATAACATGCTTCTCAAAGGTTGACTTCTGAGATCCGTAGAGCATGAGATGCCAAGTAAACAATCTTGAGCATGCATGTATGCCAATGAGCGACTACCTTATCGTATGGATGTTTTGTCACGATGCCCATAAGGAAGGCTTGATATTAAATGGAAATGGAGGTTAGACAAGACAAAGGAAAGAGCAAGGGCCATGCTGCTTTGGGAATGACCAAGAAACAAATTTCTCAACCAAGGAAACGCCTTGGAAACCTGAAGCTAAGTGAGAGCATTCACATGAGGTTTCCTAGCAACAAAACTCTATAATTCCTTTTCCCTTTTAAAAGGTTGTGACCTTTTATGCAAATTGATTTGCACCGATCAAGGAGAATAAAGATCAAGAGTGGATGGAAACTTGAAGATTACTTTGCAGTGAATATTTCAAATATTCAAGTTTCTAGGAAAGATCACATGGATGATTCATTGAATTGTGGAACAATCTCCTTCGACTAATTCTTTTGTTTTACATGAACAATTTTATTTTTTGAATGATATTTGCTACTTATGGTTAAAGTAATTCATGTGAAAACTTTGTTGCTACTTATTGAATTATGAACCATGACATTAAGATCTATAGAAAGCATGAGAGTTATACTAAAAGGATCAAGGTATCTATACATCCTCCCTTTCAAATACTAAAATGTATATGACTTATGCATGTCGCATAGATAATCATAAAACCCAAGTTACGTGAAGTGAGAAAAATATCGCTATACCTGAAGCACAAGATCTTAAAAGTTTGATCAATCTTGAGGCAAAACATATATGAACCTATAACAATGAGGATCACTTGATTATTGAAAATGGTTTTCCACCGTGAATTATTCAGGGGTGAATGATCAAAATAAGAAAAGTTCTTATCATAGATGATCCATTTTGTCACTTGTAAAGCTATTGGCATAAACATGCCTTAACCATATAAAAATTTAGGTTCAAACCAGAAGGGTTAATAATATCATATTATATTGAAGTGGAATGAATCTCATAGTTGTTTAGGGATAAAGAAATGTCTTCATAAATGACATTTCCATACAAAAGGCGGGTTTATATGTCTTCCAGAAACAAATGGATTATAGTTCTATAGATATTAAAGTTAAGTCAGGAAAAGGTACTGAATTTGATCCAATAATCCTACCCAAGTTTGAACCAATAGCAAGATTTGCTAATTTTGATATCTAGAATAATCAGAAACACACATCTAGAATCATCAGAAACACACATAGTAGCACATGGCTTCCTTACGTTAGAAGATAGAGATCATAAAAGGGTAAACTACAAAGAAAGATCCTCACAGATTATCTTAGTTACTTCCCAAAAAATCTGAGAATTGTAGTAACCCATAAGCATCAAGATGCTAATCCATGATGATTAAGTAGAGGCATAATCAAAACTTGGTTCGATGAGTGTGACTCACAAGAAAGGGTTAACTTTCCAATTGCAAACGTAAATATGGATCACAAATATATATTATGAAAGCTTGTTAAAGAAACTTGATCAGGTGAAATGTTGATGGTGAGAAGTTCTGCTTGACAGTAGTCAAACTCAAACAACTCTTTAGTAAGGATACTAATTACAAGTCTCTCAATCAGTTAAGGAATTGATTAATCAAAACATGTACTGAAAATACAAAGTTGTCTTTGAAAGGAATATCATATTGATTTCAAAATTAATATTCCATGTCAGAGATTGAAGATGCTTAATAGTTATGAACAAACTATGTAAATTCATAGGTCTAAATCAGACTAAAGAATACATATATATAAAGTCAAATCTTTGGTTTAATGGGGATCAATGGCAGAGATTATAACTATTAACAAATGTAAAGGGTAGTGGGAGCTAAATTGTTTTCGTAATAAAAAAGTAAGAATAGCCAACCTATTACCTATTTCAAACATCTCGAGTTTTGGGTTTTTTCATTGGGTTAGATTGTCATCACTATGAGAGAGAGAGAGAGAGAGAGAGAATACTTGATTCAACCAATTCAATGATTGCGAGCAACTTGATTCATAACATGCAGTATACTTCATTTGCCCGATGGTGAAAAAACAAATTATTTTCAATGTGACAGAAGTGGCTCAGATTCCAGAGGTAGTATGAATGATATTACCACTAATGAAGAGTATTTTGCAACACCTTGTATATAACATGATTTATGAAAGTTACTCACACAGGGGTGGATCCAGCATATGTCGAAGGGGTGCCAAGGGTACCTTTGAACTCTCTTGGCGAATTGCAAAGTTAGTGCAAAATATTTTTTTTCTTCTTCGTTTTATTTTCAGATACCCAAGGTTAATTTTTTTTTAATACCCTTTATTTTTCTTTTAGATCATCCACTTGATTCACACATGATTTATTAAAGGTAATCATAATACGATGGTCATCACTACAAACTTTCCAAAATCCAAATATATGGTTAAATTTATGTAGGTTGTATTATTCACTCGTTAAAAGTGTTTGAGCACGATCCTTTAATAAAATCAATATATTATATAATAATTGTTATAAGTTTTTTTGTATAATTTATGGCAAACATGTTGGTTTTGGGTTGTTTTACATTATTGAAACTGCTCTTTGGTCTTGCCTTAGCTCATTAAAGAAATTTAACTTTTCTAAATTGTGAAAACAACCAAGCTTTTAAGCATATTCAAAGGTTACCTCAGTTATCTCCGGTGTTCATGGATGCATTTTGTCTTAATAGAACACCGATCATCATATATTTGTAGGATAATCTCAATAGTTTGTTCTTTAACATCACGGTCGCCTCTCACAGGGCAAATCAAGAATACGTTGCATCACGATCCACCTAGGCATCCATAGCAAGTATCCATGTCTTTCCAACTACTAGATTATGTATCCATATATGAAGCATATATCCAAATAATCAATTATGGAACCAAAATTTTAATGCTCAAAGTTGCCTACATAGCGTATGAATGGACTTTTCTAAGAAAACAAGAACAAAAACAGTGACAAAATTGTCGAATATACTTAATGATGTAATCCCGAAACAACTATAAATGAAGAAAAAGGAGGTAAGGAAAACAAACTTATACGCCAATGCTAATATATCACTTATCGCGGTACTTTATTTTATCAGCTGTGTACTTTTCTTTTCTGAACTCACCTAAGCAAATGTCTGGTAATGACCACTCACAATTCCAAGCTGCACACCAAATTTATACCATAAGTTAAGTAATATTAGAAGAATATCTAGCCTTGTTATATACACATCAGATATTTATGAGTATTTTGGGTTTGTAGGTTGTTTTAAGTTTTGCCAAGTACTTTTAGGCATTTTTTGGATCAAGTTGGACAAATAGATAGTTCGCTTGCATGTGTAGCGAAATTATGCAAACCACAACTGTCTTTTCGATTCCCCTGGTATGGCAAGTGAACTCGGCAAGTTCGATTGGGTGGAAAGCGAACTCAAGCCAATTCCTTTGTAGCTTACTCCTTTGCTTGAGTTCGCTTCCACCTCTACGAACTCCAAAAAACATAGTCAAGATTTTCATGAATTCGCTTCCCACCCGAGCGAACTAACCGTGCAAGCCATTGCTATTTGTGCAATATCTTCCAAAAAAAGGCCTAGAATTACATAGCCAAATCCTAAACCACCTACTAAAAAGGACACTAATTTACTTGTAGTTGGGCGTTCTTCAATGTGTTCCCTGAAACATGCTGAATGGACTGTGTGGCCTCCTTTAGCTGCGACGAATCCGAGCTGTACAAGTAAATATAAACCAACATTCAGTACCAAACAAATATTTTCACGATCAATATTGCGTACCTAAAACAACATACCTCGACTCATTGGCCTCCTTAGAATCTATATATGATTGAGTATCATCAATCGTATCGAAAAACGGATAAATTTCATCATAATCATGAGTAACTTCATCTTGAATTGTCAATGGCTGCGTGTTAACCATTTGAGATTTATCATTGTTCTCATTGTAACAAATTTGTTGCCCCCACATAACATTATTCATATTCATACTGTCCTTAGAATCAACATTAATCACATCACTCCCATTCCCATTCTCATTCCTACTATAGGAAATCTGAAATGCAGCCACAGGAACAAAAGGCTGTTGTGGAGTGTGATCATTAACTTCATTTTGGAAAAGGGTTAGCCCGGGATTACCAGATTGTTCAACACCCATTCCTAATTGTAACTGTTGCGAATCAGGCGAGTCCATGGGGGACAATGTGATCTCTTGTTGTCGCCGTTGATTCTGTTTGTAAAGCTCCAGCTGTGAAAATACCGTATAGAGCTCTTTCTCGGCTTGCCTTACTTGATACTGGAGCTGATATATGACCCCTAAGCAGCCGTGGACTGGGGAGCGGTCGCGCATGTTGGCTTGATAGATTATGGACCGCATGGCCTCGTTTTTCATAGCTGGATCAACCTGTTCGAGGATTCTTAGGATGTTCCTGACGCCAAAGAGCTTGTGTGCATTCTTGAAGATCTCGGTCTGTTCAGGGCGGAAATGCGGGGCGAGGGCGCACTCAGGGGTGCACCGCTTACGTTGGTATTTGCAGGCAGCGCAGGCTTGGCTGGTGCCGCCCTTGAGGGTCATAATTTTGTTTAGAAGATGGAGAATAATTTGGGTAAGAAATGATGGGAAAAAATGGTGCATCTGGGAAGAACAAGTCTGGTGGTTAATGAGAGGATTTGGTGGTGGGTTGAAGAGACTAAGTAAAAGTGAAGAATGCGAATTAAGTGGGAGTTTGTTTGGAAGTGTTTGACAAATGAACGAACTTTGAATTTAGATATGTGATCAGAATGTATAAAATTTCTTAAATTGTTGATCTCAAAATAGGATTATTATTTCAATGGATAGCATGCACGAGAACTTTTCTTGTGAATAACATTTAATGGTAAAATCATTTTAATTCCTATTTTGCAACGGTTAGTGACAGAGAACTATATGCTAGACTTCTAAGAACTTGGTGGCATAAATAATAAAATATACGAGAATTTAATGTCTTGCATACTCTTATTCTTTGCTCAATCAAGGGTTGTTTGTTAAACTATTAAGAGGGTTCATAATGGTTCAGAACTTTTACTGGTTAATCACTCAATGGTTTAGACTATTCGTTTCGTGAGTAGATGTCTGAATAGTTTAGACATTTGCCTCTAAATAGTTATGCATTATACCGAGTATGAATAGTTAAGACCTCTAACCTGAATTCTTCAGACATATTTTTGTAGAACGAGTAAACATTATATTAGCTTTTAATGGTTCAGACCTCTTACTTGGTTAATACTTAATCATTAAAAAATTACCGAACAACCCCTTAATAACATATCTTTCCCTTTAAGAAAATAACAATAACATTGATAGTTAGTAGAGTTAAATACTTGTTTTGAAAATTGTGGGTGACCTATACTTTCATATGAATTGTCAAATTAAAGAAGCTATTTAAAATATAAGTGCATGTCCTTTAGTTGTTTAATCCTCAAGTAAGACTAAGTTAATTTGTTGGAAATTTATAACTATTGAATTTAAAATCACTTGTTTGCAGTAAAAATCAAATTCACTTGTTTGCTAGTAATGGTAATTAGTTTAATTCACTATTTATTTAATTAAATCAAACAAATTTATAGTGTTTTTTAGACTAGATAGTAAACAAATAACATGATTTTGTATGGTTACATATCCTGTAGAAAAGAAAGTACTGTAATTCTAGAAAGTGTATTAGAAAATATAGGTCACTGGTCTAATATTTAAATGGTTGAAATTTAGGTGGTTTATAAATAATTGAATTGCAGTAAAAATCAAGTGAGGAAATGTAAAAATAGGAAAAATTACTATTGTTAATTTTTAAACCAACTTTCTTATAATTTTTACGCATTCATAACTTTTCATATATTAATATTTTTTTAAATAATTAAACCATAAAAACAAGCATTTTATTATTTTTAGTAGGCTATTGCTATAATTTTAAAATTTTAAAAAACTACTATTTCACAAGCTACATTTATGTATTTTTGTATAATGTTGGGGAATTATGTATTAGTATGTAATTATGTAATATGCATTTTTATTCTAAAACAAGATAACATTATGTGATGATTATGTACTAGTACGTAATTACTTAACACTACTTGATTATGTACTATTACGTAACTATGTACTTAGTAGACAGGTTATTTACATGGTTAAAGGACGTGACAAACTTATATGGTCTCCTACACTTCGCACACTTTCATCATCTTGTAAATTATATGTTAGCATTTGTTTTGTTTAAAGCATATATTAGGTCTAGGACTCTCAGTGGAAGGATTCGGATCATCGGAAGTGATTGTTGTGGGAGCAACCTCAGAAATCGGATCCTATGTGGTTGCAAAAGAAGATGATTGAACAGTTGTCTGAGAAGAATGATTCGGTGTCCTTTCCACTTTATCTTCTGAATTTAAAGTAATATCATGTATACATGAAATCATCTGAGGAAAAAAACATTAAATGGTAAAAACAGGGGTTTCATAATTAAATAGCCATTCAGGACCATTTCGTGCATCTTTCTCATTCAGTTCCAACCAATGAACATTGTACGATACTATCTGTTTAGTGACCTTGTTGTACAACCCGATAGGCAATCTTGCCAGCATATCCCACAAGGTAACATTCATCACCTCTAGCATGAAATTTTGGAATATCGTCCATTTCAAGCAAGGTATAGGGACAACCAAAAACTCTAAAATGCCCAGTAGTTGGGTTTTCTCCCTTAATGAGCTCATATGGTGTCTTCATATGTTGTTTGTTGATCAAAACACGGTTCTGAAGATAGCACAAAATATTCACAAGCTTCAGCCACTTAGATTGTGGGTAACTTGAATCATGCAACATAATTCTAGCAGCTACAGTTAGAGTCCAATTTCTTCGTTTAGCAAACCCATTCTGTTGAGGAATCCTAGTTGCACTATATTGTCTTCCGATTCCTCTTTCGGAACAAAAATGAGTTAGAATTGTGTAGGTCTCCTAATTCGTATGGATCTTCACAGAATCGTCTATTCAATCTAGAGTGCGGAATCCTCTAGATCAGATGATCACAGAAATACCAGCAATATGAAGAACAAGAACAATCACTTTCAAACCGTCTTATATTGATTATCCAATACAAATGTTTACAATCAATTCAAGACTCACAAGAAATCTCTCAGCCACTCTCTGTAGACTTCTCACACCTCTCTCTACTCTTTTCTTTTAGCTACTAAAAACCCTAGTGCAAAACATGTATATATACTACATGTTTGCATACTGGGCTTTGGACTGGGCTAGGCCATTCTCCAAGCCCATAACAACTCTAAACAAGCTAAACACAAATGCTAAGCCCAATTCAAAATATCCAAAGACTAAACTATTAAACTATTAAGTTGTTGTCACAAAATATGCAACCAACAAATTGCATTCTTGAACTCTGTGCCTATTAGACCTACAAAAGAACAGATGATGTTCAAAAGCCAAAACATGATCTCTTGATCAAGAAATAAACAGTTGATAAGCATTCTCCTCCCAAAGATAGTGAATCTTGAACACTAATCAGAGCATTTGTTTAAAGACATCCAAAGATCTGTTTGAAGCCTTAGAACCACTGTTGAAGAAGAAGAAGAAGAAGAAACCATTATTCAAGGCCAAAGATCTGTTAAAAGAATGCACTTATCATGAAGACCAAACATCTATTGTGGCTAAATAAATGAGCCAACGGCTGTTTGAAGAATAGAGGTTTCTCATTGTAACAATACTTAGCTGAGAACAAACTTTTCATGTAATAGAACTGATTTTAGATCTCCGCACATGTTTGCTAACATCTGTGAAATCTTTTTTTGTTAGAAATGTTAGATGTCACTATCAGAGTGATGTCAGTTGATTGCAAACATAACCTTTGTACTTAGTATAAATAGATCTCACATGTTAGAGATCTATTTCATCACTTCAGCACATTCTCTTTTGTATAAACAAATTTGTGGTTGATTAGGCTGGGGGAGATTGTATAATCATTTTACTGTAATTGTAATCTTTGAATTTCAATATAAAACAGTTTTGATATATCTTCCTGCTTGGTGTTTACTTTATTTGAGTTACAATTTAAAAATTGTGTTGTTTTTCATGTCTTAAATACCCAAGTTCTATAGACTCGGATCCTACAATTGATATTGGTTCTTGGTCACACTAAATTCGATGTCACAATTAGTTTTATATTAAAAGATCAGCTCGTAGAGATTACCAATCTGTTCGTAACTCAGAGTTGTAGAGTATAGAATTCAAAAGTATTTCACATATACTCTGATTTCTTCAAACGAACATAAGAGAATGGCAAAAAATGATCCGCATAATACCGGCTTCAGTAATAAGCCTCTTACACTTGTCAGATCTGAGTATAGTATGTGGCAATGTAGGATGGCTCACGTACTTGCTCAACAGAACACAGGGTGTTGGAAGTCTGTTATATTCGGACCTCACATTACAGTGTTATCTAGTGTCGAAAGCCAAATGTTCAAGAGCCAAAGAAGCCGGAAATTACTTAGAGCAAGATTTTAAAAAAATTGAGCTAGATGCAAAGGCCTCTAGAATTGTGGCCATCGCTCTGCCAAATGAAATCTACGCCAGCCTATTACATTGCAACATGGTAAAGAGTTGTAGGATGCATTGAAAGAGCAGTTTGGTGGAATAGAGGATGTGATCGAGAACACTCGAGAAATCCTTAACCAACATTATGAGACTTTCACACACGTTAAGGGAGAAACCCTTACACAATAGTTTGAGAGATTTTCCTGTCAAATCGGAGAATTAAAGTTGTTAAACAAGGAGTTCTTTAAACTCAACTTTAAGTAACCGATTTTTAAGATCTCTTCTTGAGAAGTGGGACACACTAGCCATTGTAAGGAGAACAAACCCATATTTCATAGATATGACCCTGACTCACCTTCATGGAAAGCTTTTAACATTTGAAAGAGAGCTTGTATAGAAAAAGAAGCTCCATAAGACTGGAAAAGTGTCCGAAGACTATGTTTTTGGAAACACGATAATTCTGAGCCAAGAATGATAATCATCAGGAATATCAAATGATTAGAGTTTTGATCACTACATTGATGTATCAATTAGAACCAATTCTGATCAATATTCCTCAAGTTCTGCTTTCACACCAAAAGATGAAAATCATAGTCCTGATAATTTGTCGTTTGTTCTTGATGATCGACCCCACTGACTTGGAGGAAATTGATATTTTGCACTAAGTGGCCCTACTAAGTCTTAGAGCAAACAACTTTTATAAAAGAACTAGTAGGAGATATCCAGGATTTATTGGGAGGTTTAGGGTAGGGTTGGATGAATCAAAGATAAAGTGTTTTAAATGTAATATACTAGATCATTTTGCTAGGGAGTGAAGAAATCAAACAAGTAAGTCTACACCAGTTATAACCTCTCTAAATCAAACCCCTCAATCAAACAATCAACAACACTTTTTATCAAAATACCAATGCACCAAATGTTCAAAACACTGCCCGTTTTGCACAAAGCGTTAGTCCTGTCCCTGCACAATATATTCGAACACTTGTTCCTCAAGTACATTATGTTCTAATGCATGTCTCACATGTTCAAGCACTTCTTGCTACTCTTGCTCCTACACCTGCAGAATCCAATCAACAAAGCCTTTTTTACTTAAGGCTTTGTTGACTGGAGTAGTCTACTAGAGGATCTAACTGATGAAAAATTTGCTCTTATAGCATAGACCAATGATAAACTTGTATTAGTTATGAGAAACTTCTTGAAAAGCAAATCAAGAACAATGTGAAGTTTGGAGTTGGGTTCAGAAAACATGATAATTACCAATCTCCCACAAACAACGCTCACATTGAATCTCAAATGGTTGAAGTGAAACCAACCAACTCAAATGGGGAAGAAATCAAGATCACTTAACCAAGTGGTAAAAAGATCACTCTTGAAAAACCAAAAACTTCATATTAGATTGAAAAAGAAAAATATGAAGTTAAACCAACATGTCTAATGAATAAGATGTGCTTAGAAACTTCAAACCCATTTCACATCACCTATTAGTGCTAAAGCACCAAAGATGAAAATCATTCCTATCACTAACTGTGAAACAGATGATCAAACATTTGTTGTCAAAAGGAAGAGAAATTTGATAAGAAAGATAAAGTTACAAAGATGTTTCGTGAAATTCTTGAAAGAACAAATCATATGACTAAAAATTGTTTCAGATTAAAAGCATATGATATCAATAGAGGAAACAGTATTTGTGAATTAAAGCCTGAATATTCAATTTGTTGTAAAACCAACCACGTGACTCAACAATGCTTATTCTTAAAACCCTATAAATATAATAAAAATAGGAAAAAAAGGGGAATTGTCTATCAAAAAGGAAGTTGGTCTGAACATAAGGGAACCACAACCAGCTCCTGAAAGACTTCAGTCTGTCCAAACACCAGTTACAGGGGCATAAACCAAAACCCTATTTACAAGGGAGATTAAACCACTGTTGCCCCAAAATCAAACATATATCCCGAAGGCCATAGGCAACCACCTTGTCACAGAGTACCTTATAGGTATAATTAATATGTGCACATGCCCTAGAGGCCAAGAATAAACAGGCATCCATGTGGATATGGTCAACTCATTGGAAACGTCAAACAACTGTTGACTTAAGTGTAAAAGCACTTACGGAGGGTTAATAACAACTGTTGTGATGTTTCAAAAACTACCCATCATAAAAGACCATTGCCAAAAGGAGGACACAGTGGAATAAAGTACCAAATCCAAAGCAAATAAAGCTTTTGATTCTTTGTAAAATTGACCCATTTCCATTGTCTGCAGGGAACATCTATTTGCAATTTAAAAGTGCAAACAAAGGTTTCCCTATCACATATCACCACCTGAATAAGAACCTGAAAATATTTCTGAAAATCCACCAAAAGATAATTTCTCAATAAAAACATTAACATATTGTTTTGAAAATCCCAAAATTTCTTTCCAAACCATTAAAAGTTTGTTAAAAAAATCATCAAAAACAAAGCTCTGTTCAAAGGAGTGAAATTTTGTTTCAACGGTTCAAAACTCTGTTTAACCATCGTCAACCACTGTTTGTTACACAAACCACTGACTCATTATCCACTGTTTAACTAAAAAGGTCAAACCTAACCACTGTATTTCTCAAAACCACTATTATCTCTCCAAAACATTGTTTTTAGCACAACAGTGGTTTCAAACATCTGTTTCCATCCATCTGTTGATCACAATCAACTGATGTTCCAACCACTATTTTATATCCTAACATCTGTTAATAACAAATAGAGTTTCCACAGACTAAAATAGACCTTTGCCAAACATACCTTTATTACATCATCAAAAGGTTTTTTAGTGGGACCCAGCCTCTAGTACAGAGCTTTGATAAAAAAAAGCTTTGCTTTAACAAATAGAGGCTTGCCATGTCACTCAAAAAGTAACCGTTGGCCACGTCGGCATCACTGTTTACAAAACCCTATAAAAAACTTTTCTAAACAGAGCTTACATTTTTCATTGTAAAATTCTCAAAATCAAAGCATTTCACAAAGAGATAAAATCCGAAATTGCAATCTATAATCATCTTTTTCATCATCAATCTGAAAGGTCATCTAGTTAAAAGATTTTCCAAAAAGATTCATTCATAACCATCGTTCATGGAACTCGATTTCAAATCTCCACACAACTATTTACCATATCTTGTCAAACATGGCAAGAATACATATTTCTACGTCATCATCAACATTCTTACGTCATCTAAATACTATACAGTTCTCACCGTCAATGCACCAGTTTATGTGGATGCCCTCCATGAATTTTAGCCAAATGTAGACTTTCTACTAAAAGAGAAAAGGGCCTTCATAATCACTTCAAATATTAAAGGAGAACATATCCAGATAACTCCACAATCTATCTCTACAACTTTTAACCTTAATGACATGGCAAGTAAGGAAACCTTTCCCAAAAAAGATCTTCAAATTGAGTTCATAGAAAGCGGATATGATGCTCAACTGGTGGGAGCAAGAATTTTCAAACTACCCTTCCCGTTTTAGTTTGCTTGTCTGCAAAGACCACCTCTTTTAATGAAATACCCCTTAAAAGTTAGTGTATGGGATATGCTATACTGATAAATACAGATTACATGCTATCCCAAACACTGTTTATGGACATGTTGGCAAAAATAAAAGCAATCAAAAGGCAAACTGCCAGAGCTTTCACTTTATACCCAAGGGTAATAAGTTTTTTCCTTCAAAAGGTTTTGAAACAAGAATTTTTTGAACTTGGTGAAGCCCTTGAAACGAATAGCTTTTCAAATGAAACGTTCACCAACATGATGACCACAAAAGGTAAGGAAATGCACCAGAAGAAAATGTTTTAGGAAATCAAGCAACAAATGTTACAACATGTGCTGTTGAGCCCACCACTCCTGGTGACCACAGTGTACAACCTAGCACCGTGGAACACACCAAATATTTCCACAAAGACCTCTTCCATCCAAAAACCAAAATCCAAAATAACCAAAAAGAAGGTATCTCTGGAGGCTGATATGCCAGAGATCCCTATTGTAACACAAATGCAGCCTGAAACATTTATTGTTACTTCTTCACAACAAATGAAAACATCTCCACCCACCCAAACTCCTCATATATCCTCACAAAAGGATAGGTTGTAAGCATAGGGGAACTAAACTAAAAGGGAGAAGGTGATTCAGTTGAACATTTCATCTCAAGACCCTCTCTTAAGGCTGCTTCTCTCCTTATTCCACCACCCACAAAAACAATACATCCTACATTCTGGTCATTGCTTGATGTAATTGACAACACTGACTTATCAATACCTAGTTCCTCTCAACAACATACCATGGAGAGTATGCCACGACAAGTGACTAGGGCAAGCTCAGAAGTCATTGCTAGCCCACAAGCAAAGGAGGGTCCACCTCTTGTTTCCCAAGAGACACTTGCTGGTTTTTCAAGAAAGGCAGCCACTACAACCGTAGAGACAACAATCTCACCATTGGACGATGGTTAAATAACTAAGATCTACTTGAAGGCAACAATTGTTAAATCAACAGTAGGTTACTCATTGCCAAGTTAAAGTCCTTAGTACCAAGAATAAGGGGCACTTGGCTCAAAACCAAGTACAACAACATCTTGTGGGAATTCAAGTGATCCTATTAAATTAGGTGATGGCTTAAAATACAAAGAACTGATGAAGAGAGTATCCAAGATAGAGTCTTCTGTTGATGACATTAAAGTTATGTTAAAGACCTTGGTTCAAAACTCAAGAACACCACCAAGCAATAAAGAAATCGCAAAAGTAATGTGGGTTCATGCACAAATGTATCTTCAACTTAAAAGCAATCTGCACATGCAACACACAACATGAAAATTGAGCTGATAAGAAATATGGTGGATTCTAGGTACAAAGATGCTCAAGCAGAGCCATTAGAGACCATCTTCTCCAAACCACTGGCACTGCTCCAACTCTCCCTAAGTACACATGATGACACCAAAAAGGGGGAGAATGATAGTATGAGAAAGCTCCCACCTCTAGTCAAGAAATCCCAAAAGAGGCCCGGTACTTTGGAAGCCAAAAAGGCCAAACAAAAAACAATTGAAAAAGAAAAGAGGAAAGGTACAAGGGAAGCTAATGAGATGTTGACAGTGCAAGATATCATTGAAAGGATAAGAATTCAAGAAAATTAGGGCTCCTTAAAGAACTATTTCAACAAGACAAACACCAACCACCCAAACCACTACTCCTATGGCACTTCCACAAACTCAAAAGACTCCTAAAGGTCTTCCTATCAAACGAAAATTACCCATATATATCCCATTACCAACAACAAAAACACCTACACCACAAACCAGATCCAGAACAGCTTAATTCATCATCCAAGATGATGATAACAAAACACCTAAAGCATCACCTATCAAAACCACCACTACCACAACACCTTCTATCACATCGATCCCATTAACCTTACCATCAACCACCATAAGCATAACCATCTACTTACACCTATTGGAATTAGAAACTGTGTCAAAAGAGATATCGTATTTCTATCCCACAAAAGATCCAAACCAGCTCACCTTCTCATCTTTGCATGATCTCCCAAAGCCTACAAATGTCAAAGTTAAGGAGGCTCAGCCAATTCTATCTGAAGAGTTCACTAAAGTGAACATATCAGAAGATTTTTCCAAAGATGTTAGCAAAAAGGCTTAACAAGGCCTTGTAAACGACCATGAACCCTAAAAAGCATTAAGGGAAGATCACATGGAGTACATAATGAAGAACAATCCTTACAGAGCAACAAGAGCTATTTTCTATGGATGGTCTATAGAACCCCTTCAAAAAGAAATTATGAGGATTGAGAAGTTAAAACTCAATCCTGATATCAAACCCACTTCTCCTAACTCGAGAACAGGTAAAAAAGACAACTAGAAAGAAGGCTCTCCGGTAAAAAAGAATGAAGGAGGAGATGGTAGCTTCACACTTTGGCTCTATGCAGTCAATGGCTAGATGGGATGAGCCAACAATCAAAGAAAATTTCAAGAAACTTCAAGCTTTAAGAGCAAAAGGTCCCTAAGTCCCTAAAAGGCCAAATTATGAAGAACTGGACTTTCCTATTAGATATCTGGTTGATCCTTCAGAGCTTCCTATTGAAAAGAATATCTCTTTAGCTACCTAAAAAGGCAAAAAGAGATGCGTGTAAAAGACATGAAGATGTATGAAGATAAATTAAGAAAGGAAGGGATCATAAATGAATTGATATATGGGCATCTAGATGAAAAGCCAAATGATCTGCTAGGTTAAGTCTTGAGAAAACATATTCCCTTTTGCCCCAGTAACTCCATCCTACTCCAAAATTCTAAAATGGGCGTCTGATAGGACAAGCCATTATTTGAAAATAGTGAGAGCTAATGGAAAGCGAAAAAGATCTCAATGAATAGTGCCTTTGGGCTTAATGATGCATATATGCAAGACCTGATAAGTCTTCCACTTGAAAGAGATCCAGATTGTCACACCCCGTTTTCTACAACCAAACACCGGTGGGCCCGGGTGGGGAATATCATGACGTAAGTTGATATCATCATAGTCAATTAAAACAGCACAACGAAAGTCTTGGAGTTAAATTACTATTACAAACCAAATGTTCAAAGTATGAAAAATTATATAGATGGCTTGTAATAGAAGATCCATAGGCGGATCGTAAAATGTACAAAAATGTATAACAGACTTGGGCAGATCTAAGGATATGCAAGATCCTCTTATATCACTACCGAGCAGCTTCCAGCCTATTTCATATTGTACCTGCAAGCTTAGTCTTTTGAAAATACGTCAGCTTTCGCTAGTAAATACACCCAACTGACTCATTTTGAAAACATTTAAAAATGGTTTTATGAGCACATGGCACAAAAAACTTTTATAACATGGGAAAGTCAGCCTTGTAAACAGATTCAGATGTTTGTCAATACATAAAGGGCCCAGTACAAAGACCGAGACATGATTAACATACACACCACTTATGAACTCACGAAGGAGTTATCCCCAATAATTGGGTAAAAATAATTTAGCATGGGCATCTGACAGGTGTATGCCTACACCCCGCGCTTAGGTCGTGGCCATTAACTAATGTAATGAGCCGAGGATATCAAGGACACGGTTGTTAACCCCTGATGTTTAAGTTATCAAACAAAACTGATTAAAACGGAATATGCGGATTTACTAGCCACAACATTCGATTGATCCCATTTCAGACCAAGCAGTAATAATTTACCGTAACCCAAGCCCATATAGGAAAAATAATCAAGAGTATTTACCTGAGCTAGTCTTGATTTAAAAATGCAAGATTTAATATTTCCGCCGTATCCAAAATGAACTAAGTGCTGATAGCATTTATCAGAAGGCTCTAGTCTGGATTATGGCATAAGCTAACCAATTAAATGTTAACGGTCTTAATTAAGTCATAGACTTAGACCGACTAGCGTACAGGATCAAAACGTATGTTACGCTAGATTAAGCGATGATCGGATAGAATGTCATTTAAACCCAACAAGTACTATGACTTGCATTATATGGGTAAACCAAAAACATTCTGGATTTTGAGACTTAAATGATGAGGTTAAACCCGTTTTGGTTAATTTCTGTAAACTAGTTACATATACTTAACCGTGCGTATATAAGCACTATCGGGTAACCGGATAAGTCATGGACAAGTTCTATATGCCATTATATATATAAAATAAGTTTTAATATAAGTAAGATATCAACTTATATGCATGTTAAGGTTATAAAATGAAACTATGCCTCATAAGGGCGTTTTGGTAATTATATACTGTATAAAAGGAACTTGAATGTATTATAATGTTTTAATCATAAGTACTCTGGAAAAATAATTAATTTATGATATGATATCAGTAAGATATTAATTATATGTGTAATTTATCATGACAAAACTATGCACCATAGGGGCATTTTGGTCATTTTACTAATAGTTTTATAATTTATTTTAGATTCTGAGTTTACAACTTGTATTTACTGTAAAAATATTTTAAATAAGTTTTAAAATTGGTAGGTAACAAGTCTTGGATGGTAAATATGGTTTAAAAACATACTATGCACCGAAATGGCGCTTATGTCGTAAAATGACGATTTGTGCGAAGTTTAGTAAAAACTGATAGATATGTTATTTAATATAACATATCAATAGGTAAAAGACTTGATATAAAAAGATATGATTAAAACCATTTTATGAGCCATAAGGGCTTTATCGTCATTTATCGACATAACTTGTATGTAAATTCATTATACAATCTGATTTGACATCCCAAATAATCTTACTTATGATATTACATCAGTAGGTAGTTCATTTTCAAGTTCGTTATTGTTTAAACTTTATTTTATGTAAAAAGAGCATTTTTGTCAAAATGGCATAATTGTGGAACTTGTGCATAAAATCCGATTCTGATTATGATCATGTAATATAACCTCAGGGGGTTATGCTACATTATATTATGATCAAATGAAACCTTAGATCAGTAGCTAACTAATCTAAATCGGGTCAGAATAAAAAGTCAAAGCAGAAGTCAAACTTTGCGACTTTTGGTTGCGAATCGACACTAAAACTGAAATTGACGAGCCGAAGATGTTCTCACATGTTCTAATAATTATTACCAACTTGTTTAAGTGTCAAAACATATTTCATAACATATAGAAGCCCATATTATAATATTTCCGAAAAATGGTTGTTTGACTTTTTAATAATAAAACTTGGACCCGTCAATTGGTCTAGCAAATGTGATCACTTAGCCATGTTCATTGGTGCCCCTTATAGGGATTAACACCTACCTTATTACGATCACTTAGCCATGTTTGTTACAAACAATGGCTGAATCATAACGGTCTTAACTGAAAGTCAAGGCGTTTTCCGCAAAACGCTTGACTTTTAGCTAAAAGCCTATAAACGAAAATGCAAGAGGAAGGAACACTTACAAGTGATTCCTAGGATGAAATAGAACTAAGTTGGATGCTCCATTCAGTTAGGAACTTCCAAAGAAGGGAGATAGAATGAAGAATGAGAAAGGTGCAAGTTCAAGTGGTGAACCTTGGCACCTATTTAGAGTTAGAGAGCTTGAGGAGGTGATGCAAGGTGTTAGGGGTGTTAGAGGGAGCTTACAAGTGTCCTAAAACGTGGCATAGCAGTTTGGAAGTCCCTAGTTTCGAATCAAATGGTTTTTGGCAACATGTGTGGAGGCCACGCAAAATTTTCTTTAGATACAGGCCTCTAGCGGGCTGCAAGAGACATGGCCAGGGTCTCTCGCGCCCCACGAGCGCCTCAAGGGAACTTTCTAATTTTGTCATATTTAGCCCCTCAACTTATTAAACTTCCTAAAGCACCTTTATAGCATATTTAGCCCTCCGTAGCCAACATTTGGCGTACCCGGGAGTATGCCCGAACATTGTCGAGCTCTCGGTTCGTTAAAAGGTCACTCAGAGGTATAAATTAACATGTTGACACTTTTAACCCCTCCATTGTCCAACTATAATATATATACATAATTAATCCCTCTCGTCCATCCTTGCACATCATGATGTGCATTGCTAGCGACTCATCAGATAGACATTTCTTAAGGTTACAAATGTGGAATACATCATGAATTCCACTAAGCTCCTCTGACAGCTTGAGTTTATAAGCTACCGTGCCGACACATTCGAGTATCTCAAATGGTCCTATATATCTTGGGCTTAACTTGCCCTTCCTTCCAAATCTCATTACACCTTTCCAAGATGATACTTTTAGCATGGCTTTTTCCCCTGCTTGGAACTTAAGAGGTTTACGCCTCTTGTCAGCATAGCTCTTCTGCCTATCACGGGCAGCTTTGAGACGATCACAGATTTGCACAATCTTATCCGTGGTCTCTAGGACAATCTCCGGTCCTGATAGTTGGGCATCCCCAATTTCTGCCCAACACACGGGCGTTCAACATTTTCTACCATACAATGCCTCAAAAGGAGCAACCTTGATGCTCGTATGATAACTATTATTATAGAAGAATTCTATTAGGGGTAAGTGGTCATCCCAACTTCCACCTAAATCAATCACACATGCTCTAAGCATGTCTTCCAAAGTCGGAATAGTACGCTCACTCTGACCATCAGTCTGTGGATGGTAAGCTGTACAAAAATCTAATCTTGTGCCTAAAGATTGTTGGAAACTTTACCAAAAATGAGATGTATATCTAATATCTCTATCGGATACAATAGACATTGGCACACCATGTAGGGACACAATCTTGTCCACATACAACTTAGCCAATTTGTTGGAATTATACGTTTCTTTAATTGGCAAAACTGTGCTGACTTAGTCAGCCTATCTACAATGACCCAATCGTGTCATTACCACGTTTGGTCTTAGGTAACTTGGTAATCAAGTCCATAGTTACCATTTCCCATTTCCAAGTGGGAATTTCAAGCTGTTGTAGTAGTCCTGACGGCTTCTGATGTTTGGCTTTAACTTGCGAACACGTCAGACACTAGGGTGAGAGAGAGAGAGAGATAGGTCAACAGCAGACCTATAAGTACTAGGTTGAGCAGCCTTTACCATGCCCTTTATCTCAGGCGCTAACCCATGGATGAAACGCGCAATGCGTTTGGGTTCAGGGGTAATTAAATAGGAAACTAACCTAGACAGGTAATTGAAATTAGAAACATACTTCCGACGGTCTAGGTTCTTCATTGTGAGAGTCAAGAAGTCTGACTTTATCTTCTCCACCTCATGAGGTGGGCAGTGAGTCTCCTTGACTAAATCGACAAACTTAGATCATCCTAAGTTGTACAGGTGTATCTTACTTGTAGATTGAATCACAGCCTTCCACCAAATCAGGGCATCACCATTGAAGAATTGTGATACATACTTTACCACATCCTTATCAGCAAATCGCTAATATCCACAATCGTTTCCATCTCATCAAGCCGTTTCAAGGCTTCTACTGCTCCTTTTTCCCCATTGAAGTCTCAGGGCTTACATGAGATGAAATATTTGTAGGTACATCCGTCTTTAGAAGAACGGGACCTATCAATAAAATCTAGTTTCTTTGGTTCACCTCTTCATATTTGAAGAGTGAACGGAGCACTCCTTATGAGCTGAGGAATGTGGAATTGATATGGGTTTGGAGTGCGTAGCGCTTCTTTCTTTAAATTTATCCATGGCTTTTCCCACAGTTGCGTCAATGCGAGCTTGGAAATTATCATTAACGATGGCTATGTTTTCGGCGTTATTAGAGTTAACATCTCGATGGCTACTTTGTGCCTCATCCGAATTAGCCATTTTTGAAACTTTGGTTCTAAACACCAAATAAAACTTCTCTTAGCCATGGTATAACCATATTGGCTTTAAACATTGGATATAATAATCCATCGTCTATTTAAGCTAGTGTGAATAACATCACAACTCTTAGGCTTATCATATCTATATTTGGCCTAGGTCTCAAAAGGGACCATCAAAGGAAAATTACAATCTGGACGTAGTCCATATATTATTAGACAACAGATCGTAATGTCACAACTGTCATTGTCATTTGATAATTATATATAGCTCATAGGCTTTTCACTAATGGGCATAATAATACGGCACGTTGGCTTGTCACTTTGGACAGATCATATGGCACGTTGGCTTGTCACTATGGACATAACATATGGCACGTTGGCGTGTCACTTATCATCGCATTGATGACATTAGTTGGGTCACATTGATCACATAGGCTATATAATAGGTCTTAGGACGTAGTCCTTTTATCTAGACGGCTAGTGTGGTTCCTCAAGTCACACTACCAGGAGTATGAACATTCCTTAATGTTAACATAAGAGTACCTTAATGTTTGAAATAGTCCCGGTCACTTTGGACCTTAACAACTTTGGAGGCTTGAACCTAGTCCACCACCTCTTGATAGAAGGATAACTTCCCTTAACTATCCTAATAGAAGGCCTTTTATCCTTAACTATCATTTCTTGGCCAATATGTGGTCTGTGCCACTTGGCATAATCAAATCCATTAAGGTCTTTTGGAATTATATAGCAGAACATAAATTTGGAGTAAAATCGAGACGTTCACTTGAAGAGGATGAATACATATATAATTCCAAAGTAATTCAGTAAATGCGAAATAAGAAATTACAATACTAGAAAGAAATGAATGAAACAAACTGTCCATGCAAGGACTTAAAAGAAATGAAAATGTCCAGCAGGGACTAAAGAAATAAAAATGTCCTCGCAGGGACTAACATATATTATTAGAAGAGACCTCACTCGTCCTTTTTTCCCTTAACCAACTTGGAGAGTTCCTTAAAGAACTTGTTTGTCTTTTTCTCCGTTTTCTCTACCTGTTGTTGCATTTCTTTCATTCGTTCCAAGGCCACATTGATGGCCTCGAGTGGTGGCGGAGGTTGTGGTTGTGGCATAATAGGATACTGGTACCCCAAACTTGGATATCCAGTAGGTGGATAAGCAGGTGGGAAAGGAGATGGGTAAAGTGTGTTATGCATGACCACTTTCATGTAAGGGTTACATGATAATGCTTAATAATCAACAGGTGTAGATGGGTTAAAAGGATCATATACAGATATATCTGGATATGTTGGGATAGGGTTATTATAAACCGATGGTGGTGGTTGACCTGCGGGTGATGGTGTTGGTTCCACCACAGGTGAGGCATTAGAGGGTCCACCCGTTTATGGGTCCTTGTGGATGGTAGGGTAAGGTTTGGGCAAAGGTAGCAACGATCCCGACCGATTGGGGTTGTTCCACCGGTTCCATGTGGACATCTTCTTGTATAGGAGGAGTTGGGGAGTGATGGGAAGGAGTGTTTGCGAAGGTAAATTGGTTCCAATATTGGTCCCATTCATTAGGACCTTGGTATGGCGATCCGGCGTAAGAGTTCGAATCGCTTGAGATTTCGATGGGGTGGGTGTGTGATCCTAAAGGCGGCATCTCCGGGTCAGAGTCCTCGTCCATGGGATTGGGTTGGTCTAACTGATTTTGGTCGGCTCGGGGTGTATTAAAGTATTGGTTAGGGTTAAACTCATCATGATAAGAATGATGAGAGTGGTGGGAGTGGTGTGAATGATGTGAATGATATCAGTGGTACGAGTTTTGGGTATGAGAAGGTGAATGTTGCGATAACGGCCATGAATCCCCCGAATCCTCATAGGGGTTCGGGTGATGGGGATGTGAGGGAATATGTCTAGAAGGTCCTCCCCTCATTGGTCCTTTACCTACTCCTCTTACTCTTGATGGCATTTTCCTGTTAATATCAAATCCAAAGCAATACTAATAACTTAATAATGAAATGAGTAACCCTAGGTCAATACCTAGACTCGGAAGTCTAAGGAATGTCCTTGTGTAAGTTTGAGATTAAACACAAGAAGGTTAGTGTTTAATTCTATCAAACGTTGGCTCTAATACCAACCTGTCACACCCTGGCTTTCCATGGCCAATCCAAACACCGGTGGGCCTGGGTGGGGAATATCATGACGTAAGTTGATATCATGATAGTCAATTAAACACAACACAGCGGAAGTCTTGGAGTTAAATTACTATTACAAACCAAATGTTTAAAGTACAAAATAATATACAGATGGCTCGTAATAGAAGATCCACAGGTGGATCATAAAATGTACAAAAATGTATACCAGATTTTTCGGCAGATCTAGGATTTGCGAAATCCTCTCATCACTACCGAGCACTTCCAGCCTAATTTCGTATTGTACCTGCAAGCTTAGTCTTTTGAAAATACGTCAGCTTTCGCTGTAAATACACCTAACTGACTTATTTTGAAAACATTTAAAAATGTTTTAAGTGCACATTGGCACAAAACCTTTTATAACTTGGGAAAGTTACTTTGTAACCTTGTTAACAGATTCACTTGTTTGTCCATACATATAGGGCCCACTGCGAAAACTAAGACATGATTAACATACTCACCACTTAAGAACTCATGAAGGAGTTATCCCCAACTTTGTGGGTAATGCATTTTGAGCGTCTATCGGTTGTATGCCTAAACCCGCGCTAAGTCGTGGCCTTATCTAATGTAATGAGCCCAGGATATCCAAGACACGGTAGTTAATCCCTGATGTTTAAGTTATCAAACAAAACCGATTAAAACGAAATATGCAGATTTACTAGCCACAATTCGGCATTCGATTGATCCCATTTCCGACCAATCGGTAATAATTTACCGTAACCCAAGCCCGTATAGGGGAAATAAGTCGAGAGTCTTTACCTTAGCTAGTCTTCATTTAGATGCAAGATTTAATAACTCAGCCGTACACAAAAGTATTAACTGCAGATAGCATTTACCGACAAGTCTCTAGTCTGGATTATGGCATAAGCTAACCAATTAAATACTAACGTCTTATTTAAGTCACAGACTTAGACCGAGTAGCGTACAGGATCAAAACCTATAACGCTAGATTAAATGATGATCAGATAGAATGTAGTTTAATCCCAACAAGTAATTTGACTTGTATAATATGGATAAACTATAAACACTCTAGATTTTGAGATTTAAATGACAAGGTTAGACCTGTTTTGGTTAATTTTCATAAACTAGTTACATATACTTAAACGTATGCATATCAGCAATATTGGGTAACCAGATAAGTCATGGACAAGTTCTATATGCCATCATACTTTAAATAAGTTTTAATATCAGTAGGATATCAACTTTCATGCCCGTTAAGGTTTTAAATTGAAATTATGCCTCATAAGGGCCTTTTGGTAATTTCATATCATGTAAAAGGAACTCAAATATAATTTAATCTTATGACCACAAGTATTCTGCAAAAGTAACTTATTTATGATATAATATCAGTAGGATATTGACTATATGTATAGTTTATCTTTTATGACCGAACTATGCACCGAAGTGGCATTTTGGTCATTTTACACATATTTTTATAAATTGTTTGGGATTATGAGTTTATATTATGTACCTACTGTAAAAATAATTAAAATAAGTTTTAAATAAGTAGGTAACAAGTCTTGGTTGATTAATATGGTTTAAAATCATGCTATGCGCCGAAACGACGCTTATGTCGTAAAAAGACGATTTGTGCGATGTTTAATGAAAAATGATGTTAAGGTCAAGTTATCATGTCTTAGATATGTTATTTAATATAACATATCAGTAGGTAAAAGATTTACCTTGAAAAGATATGGTTAAAACCATTTTATAAGCCACAAGGGCTTTATGGTCATTTATCGACATAATACAAAGTCTTGTTTATAAACTCAGTTTATAATCTGGTTTGACATCCTGAATAATCCTACTTATAATATTACATCAGTAGGAAACTCATTTTAAAGTTCATTATCATTTAAACCTCATTGTATGCAAAAAGGGCATTTTAGTCAAAATGGCATAATTACGGAACTTGTGCATAAACTCAGATTCTGATTATGATTGTAACATCCGTCAAAAACGGATTTTACCAAACCCGCTCTGTTTATTAACCGAACAAACAGTTTAAAATTTCGTGGCGCATTTAATGCCCAAAATAATTTTAAACGATACATAATTAATAAGTATATTGGAATATATAATTTGTTTTTGAAAAACTGTTAAAAATAATGAAATAAAAATAAAATGGTTCTGCCGGGTTTCGAACCCGGGTCAGTCAACCGGTTCAGCAGACTTAACACACACACACTCAACCACTGCGCCACTAGTGTTTCTTGTTAATTATTAGAATCAATTAATTCATATCATGATTCCCAAATTCAAAAACCGGCGCCCAAATTTCAGTCGTCGGAAATCCCGACTAACTCGCCAAGAATTTACGATATCTTCAGTTATAACGTAAAACTTAATCACTACATCGGTTATAACCGACGCCTGAGTCCGCGACACAAGTTATAACCGCCGGAGAATTTCTAACCGACGAATCAAGTCGGAAATCGGACCAAATTCATCGATGACCTGCCTTATAAATACCCCCTCAAACCTCTGCAAGCTTTTTCGCTCAAAACCGCACCTTTACCCGACGTAATTCCACTCGCCGGAAAAATTCTGCACCTCGCCGGAAAACCGAGCCCTTCACTTCTGAGCCTTACTGAACCCCCTGAGCTTATACCGAAGTCACCCACATCCTTTTCAAGCTTGCTGAAGACTCTCTGCTGCAAGACACACGACGCTGGAATCTTTTGCTGTCGCCGGAGTTCTGCCGGAGAAACAGAGGAGTCCAGTCGGTATACCTTACGCTTAAATCTTTCATTCATTTTACATATCTCATCTGTAATTAACCTCAAAACACTAAAGAACACGATTAAAACATCAAACCAGTCGGACTTCCAATTCTGGTTAAATTCAACGAAGAAGACGAAGTTCCAGTTATGTATAACTATAATTAAAATCAAGTTATAACTCGGGTTAGACACACAGTCCAGCGGTGGACTGTGTGCACAATAAACACGTAAACGTCTCGAGTTCGAATCTTGTCCCACGCATGCTGCCTTAATAAAAATGTCCTTTTTTTTGTTAACCGAACCGGAGTCACCGCTGTTACATGTTAAGTTTATTAATAACCGGAAAACCAAGTTAGACACACAGTGCAGTGGTGGACTGTGTGAATGTTTAATCACACGTCACGAGTTCGAATCCAGACTACCGCACCGGTCCGGACAATTATCCAACCTTTTTAAATAAGGCGGAACTAAGATTATTTAATTGTATATAAGTATAATAAAAATCAGGTTATATAACAAGTTAAACACACAGTCCAGCGGTGGACTGTGTGTTAACCTAAACCACAGGTCCCGGGTTCGAGACCTGTGGAGCGCACCGAGTCACTGATTAAAATCTTTTTAGAAATAAGTTTATTTTCGGATTAATCTAATTAATATATAAATATAATTAAAAACAGAAATATTTCGGGTTAGACACGTAGCTCAGTTGGTGGAGCTGCGTGCACGCGTACGGGAGGTCTCGGGTTCGAGCCTCACTCAGCGCACACTTACACGCATACGAACCGGTCAAACAGTCAAGGTCAAAGGTCAACGGTCAACGGTCAAAAAAGTCAACTTTTTTTATTTTTATTTATTTATTTTAATTAAAAATCAATTAAAAATACTTAAAAATAACATTTTTAAGGTTAGAAAATAGCCTTAAACTCACAAAAATACACCCAACAATCCTACTAAAATGGATTAATAAAATCCGTTTACTTACCAAACCATAATGCTATTTATCTAGGTTAATTTCACTCGTGGTTAAAACCACTTCGCGTGCATTCAACATCATCAACCGAACGCACCCACTGTGAGTGAATCTTACAACTTCCCCTTTTTAATTACACGTTTTGGGGTGTGTCATGTGTCACAAAATAATTAACTCGTTTATTTAAACTTGTGCCATACCACATCGTGATCTAAACTTAGATTGTTTATATTGTTGTGATTATGTATTTCATTTTGTCAACTTATATGAAATTCATTCATTAAGCCCATCAGTTCCTCGTGGGAGACGAGTTGAGCAACGCATGCCTCTAAACGATCCATTATTGTTCATGTGTGTATTGTTTAATATTAAATTGATTTATGAATAAGTTTACATCTATTTTTACTCATGTGTGGTTGTGCACTTTATTTCATAATCAATTAAATAAACTTGTTCAAATGTTTTCCATAGGATTCACTCGCCAACTTTTTGTTGATCCAAAAACCCTTTTTACTCATGATACAGGTGAACAGGATGAAGCAAGGAAAACATAGGAAATGCCTTAGAAGAAAACAATGAAGCCTAGATTGATATTTAGGACATGTTGTAATATTGATTGTAATTTTCCATTAAAGTGTATTAATGAATATGAAACGTTAAAATAAATGTCATGAGCTTTAATGATAACCCAATCATGCCCCGATCACCTTTTCCGCTGCGGGTCGGGGTGTGACAGATTGGTATCAGAGCCATGACTATAGGGATATAGGATAGGTTATTAGACCCTTAGAGCCTATACTATAGTCTGCCTAAACTTTAATTGATTAGGTGGTTACATACAAACTTATGATATTTATTTGTTTCATATTTATTTATACTTACAGTCAAACATACATACTTATATACACATTTATCATACATATATCAATGTTCATATATTCAATTCATCTTCATACATTTGTTATTCAAAGATTTTGTTGCAATTTTCAAATCTCATCAAAGTAAGTTCTGCGACGGGCATGTAGTAACTGGAAGGGTACAAGTACCGGTAGTCGGAACGTCCTGTCTAGGTTGGCATTCGTATAAATCCAATATAACGGACCAGTTTGCCTACCTGGGGACTAACGATGAGAGTACGAAGGACCTATTAGGCCAAAGCATGCCACACCAAACTTCGTTCGAACTAACCCACTTTGAGGTGTCACCGTGTCTACACCTGGACACATTCCGAATACCATACGTTGTATACATATTTCACGATTTTCTCCGGGTTTTAGTGTACGCAACCAGGCTAACACATGCGAACCATATGAAAAACCCGGTATTCATGGGGGCCCACATGATTACGAAGGTGAAGTATGGCGGCATGTAGGGCTAATGGCGAGCAAAGCCCAAGACATCCTATGGATGTAGTAGATTTATTTTTCTATAATTATTTTATGAATGTTCATTCCTAGTGTGACCCATGATCCCAAAAAACATCCAACTCATACTCTTGACATGTATTCCTTGTAGATTTCTTCTAACCTCACCCGTAGGAAGATGAGAGCAGGAAAAGCCCGCGAGCGCATGGCTGCCCTAATCGCTCAACAAATGGCTGCCGTAATACCCAACATTGTAATCCAAGTACAACAAGCACTTACCGCTAATCCTGTCAATCAAGAAAATCAAAACGTTATCAACTCTCCCCCAAATACCACTAAATGCACCTACAAGCATTTCAAATCATGCGACCCTCCAAAATACAAAGGGACTGAAGGTGTCACTGCTCTCCTCCATTGGTTTGAAGAAATGGAGAACACTTTTCTAAATTGCGATTGCCCCGATAATCGCAAAGTGCGATATGCTACCGGTCGTTTGTATGGAATAGCACTTACTTGGTGGAATACAGAGAAGGCCAAACGAGGCGTCGACGATGCTATGACTTTAACTTGGGACGAATTTAAGGAAATCATGACCAGACGATTTTGCCCAAGGAGCGAAATCAAGAAATTAGAAGATGAGTTCTATTCGTTGAAGCAAAAGGAAGGCCACCACATCACGTACAACAAAAGATTCCTCGAGTTACATCAAATGGTTCCCAACATGTTCACTCCCCTCTACCGTTTGATCGAGCACTACATTCGTGGTCTTCCGTCAAAGATTCAAGACTCTGTAATAAGTACCACGCCTGCAACTTTGGAAGCAGCAATGGAGCTAGTAACAGAGCTCACCGAGAACCGAATCCGGAACAAAGACTTCAAGGAGGAGAAGAAGAAGGATAAACATCGACTGAAACCTCCGACTACACCCAAACCGAATCCCCTTCTCAACCCAATTTTAAGAGAAAAAGAGACGGGCAACTTTTCGCTACTACCCAACGTAATCAACCAGTTTTACACGCCATACCCATCCAAGCTATCCCAATCACTCAAGTGGCACCCAACTCAACTTACCCAAATAAGAAACCATATCTTGGACCTCACCCTCGATGCAACAACTGTTTACCATCCCCTTACCTTACTTTGTCGACTATGTGCAACTTGTGGACGCTATGGTCATTTGAGCAAGGTTTGCCGCACCTTTCAAAACCAAATCTCTCCCCCTACTCAAAACATGGTCCAAACTTATCAACAACCCCAATACCCCATGTTCCCATATGTTCGAGCTTGTTTCAATTGTGGCGACCCTACCCACTTTAGAAACATCTGCCCTCGATTGGTTAACATCATAAACGCTCAAGCCCAATCAAACCCAGTTAACCAAATAAACCAAGAAAACCCAACCGCTAGGCCACCAGCAAGAGGAAGAGTCTTCAACATCAACGCCAATCCTGTCGAAGATAATGACGGCCCAAACGAAGATACCCAACTAGTCCTCTTCACCGAAAATCAAGATTCAACTCCAATCGTTTTGTTTTATGTTTTTCTTTATCACATAGAACCAATCGTAACTTAAGGATAAAGCCAATGGGAATTTGACAAGAATATGGTGGATACGCCGCTGGTACTTCCTATATATAAGTATTCTTGTCAAAGGATCAGAAGCATTATCTGGCGGTTATGAGAGGTTCCATGTGTAGACTGTTTGAGTAATTATTGTTTATTATTTTCAGTACATGCAATTTCATAGGCCGCCGCTCCCCATTACATTGTGAGCGTTGAGCATGTTCCCCATTTCATCATGAGCGTGAACCAGGCGTGCCCACATACGATCGGCTCTGTTTGATTGAGCCTTGATCGCACAGACATTTTTCATTTTCAGTACATGCAATACGATCGGCTCCGTTTGATTGAGCCTTGATCGCACATACATTTTCATTATCAGTATCTTGTGATTGTTGTGTTTGTTGTAGAGTCACATAGAACTAATCATAACTTGCGGATAAAGTCAATGAGAATTTGACGAGAATATGGTGGATATGCCGCTGGTACTTCCTATATATAAGTATTCCTGTTAAAGGATCGGAGGCGTTATCAGGCGGTTATGAGAGGTTCCATGTATAGGCTGTTGGTGTGATTATTGTTTAGATTAAATTTATTATTTTCAGTACATGCAATACGATCGGCTCCATTTGATTGAGCCTTGATCGCACAGACATTTTCATTTTCAGTACATGCAATACGATCGGCTCCGTTTGATTGAGCCTTGATCGCACAGACATTTTCATTATCAGTATCTTGTGGTTGTTGTGTTTGTTGTAGAGTCACATAGAACTAATCATAACTTGTGGATAAAGTCAATGAAAATTTGACGAGAATATGGTGGATACGCCGCTGGTACTTCCTATATATAAGTATTCTTGTCAAAGGATCGGAGGCATTATCAGGCGGTTATGAGAGGTTCCATGTATAAGCCGTTTGTGAGATTGTTGTTTAGATTAAATTTATTATTTTCAGTACATGCAATACGATCGGCTCCGCTTGATTGAGCCTTGATCGCACAGACATTTTCATTTTCAGTACATGCAATACGATCGGCTCTGTTTGATTGAGCCTTGATCGCACAGACATTTTTTTCATTTTCAGTATTTTGTGTTTGTTGTATTGGTTGTAGAGTCATATAGGACTAATCATAATTCACTGATAAAACCAATGAAAATTTGACAGGAATATGGTGGATGCGCCGCTGGTACTTCCTATATATAAGTATTCTTGTCAAAGGATCAGAGGTATTGTTAGATGGTTATGAGAAGTTCCATGTAGGTTGTAGTATTAGAAGTTTTGCTTTAGGATATAACCATATCCTTCCCAAACATATCCAAACTCTTATGCATGATATCATATTTAGCGAATCAACTCTGCTTGTCAATACTTTTACAGTAGGCAACAAAAAGCGATTCCCGTAATAGGGTACTTAACCCTTACAAGGGACGTTACCGCCTCAAACAAAAATTTAAACTCTTACTCTTCTTCTAAGTATGTAACTGTCAAACTAAACACCATCATTCTTTTAGTCAAATATCACTACTTAAATTTCGGGACAAAATTTCTAAAAAGCAGGGGATACTGTAACATCCGTCAAAACGGATTTTACCAAACCCGCTCCGTTTATCAACCGAACAATCAGTTTAAAATTGCGTGGAGCATTTAATGCCCAAAATAATTTTAAACGATACATAATTAATAAGTATATTGGAATATATAATTTGTTTTTGAAACACTGTTAAAAATAATGAAATAAAAATAAAATGGTTCTGCCGGGTTTCGAACCCGGGTCAGTCAACCGGTTCAGCAGACTTAACACACACACACTCAACCACTGCGCCACTAGTGTTTCTTGTTAATTATTAGAATCAATTAATTCATATCATGATTCCCAAATTCAAAAACCGGCGCCCAAATTTCAGTCGTCGGAAATCCCGACTAACTCGCCAAGAATTTACGATATCTTCAGTTATAACGTAAAACTTAATCACTACATCGGTTATAACCGACGCCTGAGTCCGCGACACAAGCTATAACCGCCAGAGAATTTCTAACCGACGAATCAAGTCGGAAATCGGACCAAATTCATCGATGACCTGCCTTATAAATACCCCTCAAACCTCTGCAAGCTTTTTCGCTCAAAACCGCACCTTTACCCGACGTAATTCCACTCGCCGGAAAAATTCTGCACCTCGCCGAAAAACCGAGCCCTTCACTTCTGAGCCTTACTGAACCCCCTGAGCTTATACCGAAGTCACCCACATCCTTTTCAAGCTTGCTGAAGACTCTCTGCTGCAAGACACACGACGCCAGAATCTTTTGCTGTCGTCGGAGTTCTGCCGGAGAAACAGAGGAGTCCAGTCGGTATACCTTACGCTTAAATCTTTCATTCTTTTTACATATCTCATCTGTAATTAACCTCAAAACACTAAAGAACACGATTAAAACATCGAACCAGTCGGACTTCCGATTCTGGTTAAATTCAACGAAGAAGACGAAGTTCCAGTTGTGTATAAGTATAATTAAAATCAAGTTATAACTCGGGTTAGACACACAGTCCAGCGGTGGACTGTGTGCACAATAAACACGTAAACGTCTCGAGTTCGAATCTTGTCCCACGCATGCTGCCTTAATAAAAATGTCCTTTTTTTTGTTAACCGAACCAGAGTCACCGCTGTTACATGTTAAGTTTATTAATAACCAGAATAATAACCAAGTTAGACAGACAGTCCAGTGGTGGACTGTGTGAATGTTTAATCACACGTCACGAGTTTGAATCCGGACTACCGCACCGGTCCGGACAATTATCCAACCTTTTTAAATAAGGCGGAACTGAGATTATTTAATTGTATATAAGTATAATAAAAATAAGGTTATATAACAAGTTAAACACACAGTCCAGCGGTGGACTGCGTGTTAACCTAAACCACAGGTCCCGGGTTCGAGACCTGTGGAGCGCACCGAGTCACTGATTAAAATCTTTTTAGAAATAAGTTGATTTTCGGATTAATCTAATTAATATATAAATATAATTAAAAACAGAAATATTTCGGGTTAGACACGTAGCTCAGTTGGTAGAGCTGCGTGTACGCGTACGGGAGGTCTCGGGTTCGAGCCTCACTCAGCGCACACTTACACGCATACGAACCGGTCAAACAGTCAAGGTCAACGGTCAACGGTCAAAAAAGTCAACTTTTTTTTATTATTTTTATTTATTTATTTTAATTAAAAATCAATTAAAAATACTTAAAAATAACATTTTTAAGGTTAGAAAATAGCCTTAAACTCACAAAAATACACCCAACAATCCTACTAAAATGGATTAATAAAATCCGTTTACTTACCAAACCATAATGCTATTTATCTAGGTTAATTTCAATCGTGGTTAAAACCACTTCGCGTGCATTCAACATCATCAACCGAACGCACCCACTGTGAGTGAATCTTACAACTTCCCCTTATTAATTACACGTTTTGGGGTGTGTCATGTGTCACAAAATAATTAACTCGTTTATTTAAACTTTTGCCATACCATATCGTGATCTAAACTTAGATTGTTTATATTGTTGTGATTATATATTTCATTTTGTCAACTTATATGAAATTCATTCATTAAGCCCATCAGTTCCTCGTGGGAGACGAGTTGAGCAACGCGTGCCTCAAAACCAATCCATTATTGTTCATGTGTGTATTATTGAGTTTATATTGTTTGTAGTTATGTCTTTCATATTATCATGTTTATGCAATTCATTCATTAGGCCCATCAGTTCCTCGTGAGAGATGAGTTGAGCAACGCGTGCCTCTAAACGATCCATTATTGTTCATGTGTGTATTGTTTAATATTAAATTGATTTATGAATAAGTTTACATCTATTTTTACTCATGTGTGGTTGTGCACTTTATTTCATAATCAATTAAATAAACTTGTTCAAATGTTTTCCATAGGATTCACTCGCCAACTTTTTGTTGATCCAAAAACCCTTTTTACACATGATACAGGTGAACAGGATGAAGCAAGGAAAACCTAGGAAATGCCTTAGAAGAAAACAATGAAGCCTAGATTGATATTTAGGACATGTTGTAATATTGATTGTAATTTTCCATTAAAGTGTATTAATGAATATGAAACGTTAAAATAAATGTCATGAGCTTTGATGATAACCCAATCATGGCCCAATCACCTTTTCCGCTGCGGGTCGGGGTGTGACAATGATCATGTAATATAACCTCTAGGGGTTATGCTACATTATAGTACGATCATAATGAAACCTTAGATCAGTAGCTAACTAATCTAAATCGGGTCAGAATCGAAAGTCAAAGCAGAAGTCAAACTTCGTGACTTTCGGTTGCGACCGACCCTAGAACTGAGATTGACGAGCCCAACATGTTCTTACATGTTCTAATAATTATTATCAACTTGTTTAAGTGTCAAAACATGTTTCATAATATATATAAAAGCTCAGATTATAACATTTCCGAAAAATGGTCTGTTTGACTTTTTAATATAATAACTTCGACCCGTCAATTGGTCTAGCAAACGTGATTTTTAAGAGGTGTGCTATATAGGGATTAACACTTACCTTATTACGATCACTTAGCCATGTTCGTTATGAACAATGGCTGGACCATAATGGTCTTAACCGAAAGTCAAGGCATTTTCCATAAAATGCTTGACTTTTGGCTATAAAAGCCTATAAACGAAAATGCAAGAGA